>CM060980.1:131976616-133438283 GCA_030765065.1 Deroplatys truncata
AATTATTTAATCACTGTATGACAATATTTATTTTGCAGCCTTATAACAACCAAACAATTGAAAGCACGTGTATTAAATTGCACAGAATCCTATTTAAGAACTATCCGTGCTATTTGATACAGCCAGCACCACCTGTGTCAGGTTAATAACTTTCTGAACCGCCCTCATGTATATGCAGTATGAACCTAGAGGATGAGATACTGTAGGAATATTTCTTTTTACATAAAACTGTGAAACATACAATAATAATTTTTTCATTTACCACATATCACAATATATATTTGTCTGGTAATGTGGGGAGCTCCAAATTCAAACAAAGAATATTCTGAGGTGTATTTATTTGTAGATGTTGATACAAGCAATTAAGATTTAAAAGGCAATAGATGAGGTGCATATGTGAAATCCGTGGTGGCTGACGATGGAGCACTCTAGGGTGGTGCCCTCCCCATAAATAAAAAATAAACACAGGAAAAGAAGGATAACATCAGATGTCATTGCAATATTAATTTATCCATATCCACTCCCTGATTTAGTTTATACATTTTGTTTTGTTTGAAATGTTTTTACAATGCTTACAAGCGAGTAGCACGAGTGTTTTCACTATGGAGTGTATTTCAGAAGACATCAAGTCCGTCTGCGAATCTTCACATCTGTGAATACTGCTAGAGGTGAGACTTGCAGAGGGGAATGATCCCATTATGGATGAGGGGTGCAGAGAGGTAATAGTAACTTGGCAGAGTCCAAAGTGCTTCATTATTGGTTCTTTCTCCATGCGGTCTTTCCCATGGAGGGACTGACAGGCTGTTATATAAATCCATGTCTTTTTTATGTTGAGTCAATCAACTTCACTGCTGCCAACATATGAAAAAAACAATTTTATTCAGTGTCTAAAATGTAATTCTGCTATATAAACTGATTTAAAGTTTAATGAAATTCTTAAGTTATACTGCAATTTAAAGTACAGTGCTGTAGAGCTAAAATAAATAATCCCCCTTGTAATACAATCTATGTTGGCCACTTTTCTTTGCGAGTCACATAATCGCAGTGCTGTGATTCACACATGTACGTGTTAATTGCATACACGGTTCGGAAGCACTGTTGTGTAGAACACCTAATTTAACCAGTAAATTCAATGCAAATGGTATGCTCTTGGTGGAGACTATTAAAACTCTGGGAATTAAGTACACATTTAAAGTTAATTTGTTAAGGAATCGTAATGAACAGTAAATAGCAATGCATCATTTGCATGATTCCCATAACCACATCAGAGAATCAAAAGTGTTTTCCAATGATAAAAATGTTTGCTAATGCTTTAGTCATATGTTACGTTGAGATGGCCCTGATTTCAATAATTTTGATGAACGGCAGGAAAGGAGACTGGACTTCACCTACAAGAATATTAATTAGGTTAGTTTAGCTGTAGTCAAGATTTTTTTTTTGAGACGCATGTAGATACATAATAATTTCCTACAGTTCATTTTATACTCCTGAAGTTTTCCTACTGTGTTGATTGCTTGGTATCATCACTTAAGACACAAGAAAGGTTGGGCGAGCATAAATAAACTATGTTTCCGCTTAAGAAATTCTGTTCTTACTCTGATAACTGAATAAATACTATCACAGAATGCAGAAATGAAAACTTAGAAGAATTGTGTTCAGAAAACACAGGTTTATCGATGTGCAAGCATGTGTGGTTAAGATTTGTAAATCACTCATTTTGTGAAAACAAAGCACAGAATTATCCATTTGTTATAAAAACGTATGTTCTCCACTGAAATTTTAACTGATGTTCATTAATGCAAAATGGTAAAAGGCTTTCTGCTACTGAAAGCAATAATACAATAATTATTAATATATTTTAATGTATGCTCGCTTTGGTAGATGCATTTTATTGCACACTTTATTTCTGAATTGCACTAGTGCATAGGATCTTGTACGTGCTGAAAAATATATGCAGAATATTTTGGTTTATATGATTGTTTTTTGCATATGTATTCCGGTAAACTGTAGAATAAAACCTGCCGTGTAAAGCATGCTTAATACATAAACACCACCTGCCACCCTCCCAAACTTGCAAATAACTTACCTGCCGCTGTGTTGGACATGTATACATATATTACTATATATCCCTCGGGCTGGATCTGAGGTTATGTTCTATTTATGGCAGTGAATTGTTCAAAGCCAATTCAAATTTTTAACCTTAGTATCCTAACAGTCAACATTAACAACAGCTTTAAGAATTTAAGACATTTGTTCTATGTAATTGATAAGACAATGTAAAAAACTTTCTAGCCTTTTCTGAGAAAAAGGTTTTAATTTTACTGAACATTTTGGTGATTTAAGAGTTTAGTTATCCTTCTCTATACGTGCCACCTATCAGAAAAAATGGACTTTTGAGTCTGATAGAAGCTGTTGTCAAGTTTGAACAGAACAGTTATTGTTATACTCATTAACTGTTATATGTGTCATTAGTGCTTTGCTATTATTCATATGTCCCTACTCATTTGAACATTAATGCAAGAAGTTTGACAGGACATGCTACTAAACAGAAAGCACACTTACAAGGTTCACTGCTGTTCATGATCTGCAGGAAGGTGATCCTGATATTCAGGTAAATTTAATCATTGTATGTTACCAAATGTAAGAAATGAGAACTGATCCATACTTAATATTCTTTACTGATGAAGATGGTTGCATTTACATGGCCATGTGGAACATGTTCTCATCTCAGAGTATATGATTATTATTTATGTGAGAAGTCAAAGTACTAAGTGAGAAATTCACTCAATTTTACAAAATGGATTGGGAAGTGAATGAGTGACAATTTTTACTTCCTCCAGCACCTACTTACAATATTGAATGAATAAACTTTATTTGTACATCTTTTATACACAATCCTTTTTTACAATATTTCACTTGTAAACTAACTTAATCTATGTACAAATTTTCTGGCCGGCTACCCTGCTCATTTTGCCTGGCCTTATGGCTCAGCTGAGCAGCCCTTGCTACCCTTAATCATCTAAGATTCATCCTCTCCCTCCTCCATTTGCCCTTCTACCTTTTTAATCTCCCTTACTTTTCTCATCCATTTCTCCTTTCTTTCTTTAAAAAGTCCCCCATATCTTATTTTTCCTTTCTTCTTTTCTTGTCAACATTTTTATTACTACTATTTTGCATCCATTTTTTTCCCATTTTTCCTCCCATACTTTATGTCTCCATTCTTTGCATTCTGTCATTTAATGCTCTGTGCTTTCACTGCCTCCGCATAGTACACAAATTCCACTTCTTCTGCCTCTTAGCCCTCTTACCTGAGAAGGTACATTGATCCTGTTCTCATCCATGCAAACGCTTCTTTTTCCGCTGTATTACAACGATCCACATACCCTTCTCTTCCCCATTTCCGTTTTACTAACCTATAGAGCCCTAATGATTTTTTTATTCTCTAGCTTCCCCAGATCTGTCTTTCTATATCCACCACTCTGTTTCTTACTCTTATCCAGAAGCCGTTACTATTTCTTTCTCCTGCTCTCCAAATATCTCCCATTCCTATCTTCTTCATAATTTTTTCTAAGCCTGTCCACCAGCTATTTTTATTTTACATACTCTTTTGTTGTTCCATACATATCCTTAAAATTTCTCTTTCATCTTTTTCAGGCATCTAAACCAAAATTTAAATATCCTTTCCAGTATCACTCCCTTTCTTCTTGTTCTTCCTAATTCCACTAATACTACTTCCCCCGGTGCTGATCTTGGTAACCCCAACAGTTCTTTACAGAATGTTCTGTAGCTCTGGACTACTTTTCTGCTTAATTCAGATCCCCTCCAAATTTCAACTGCATATAGCATTCTTGCTTCTACCAATGCCTGATACATTCTTTCTATCCATTTATACTTAAAATATGTAGAGGAAGTATTGCTTTCCGTCCAAAAATTCAATTATCAAAATTTCACCAGAAATACATTTTGGTTGACAGTGAAATGTAACCTTAGACCATATTGAATCTGGAATTCTTTGAACATGTTGCATCCATTCATTCTGATTTTTAAATTTGACTGCTTATTGAATATACATTAAGTTCTGTTCTTATATTTTCATTTCCTATTTAGTTGACCCTGTGTATCGTTTTTTTCTTTTTCCTTACAAAATTATCCCTGCACTTTGCAATCAGCTTTTCATTTTCTTCATAGTGAACCATGTCTCAATTTCACAGAGTACTGTAGGGGTCACCATTGTTTTATAGATCCTTATAGTCATGCACATTTTCAATCAAATTTTACGTGGTAAAATACTGACTTTACTGTGATGGTTATCTGTGGCGCATTGACAACGGTAAAAGTTTCTAAAGGATTTTACCGTGGTTAAATCTGACCAGACATGTATAACTGGTTTTCATTGATTGTCTCCTGCTTCTCTTGTATTGTAATGGTATAGTTTAGAATTCTCAAACAAAATAAAGACTCCATTATTGCCAATGAATGCATCCTGATAAAGTTTCGGTTTGTCTGGTACGTTGTACCTTTTAATGCCTTAAGACTTTTCATGTGTCAGGTGCCTTAATTATCCTGACTGAAGACGCAACAACAATTCACACAATCACTGCGCTATGTATTATAATTATATTAGTTGAAACATAGTTCCAAGAACAATGCAGAAATAAGAGGAGCAATGATGGATTTAGTACAATTAGTACATTTTCAAGAATGTTAGCATAAATTAATTGGCACATATACAGGGTAGGTCAGAATAATGCCGAATAATTTTAAGGTATGATTCAGGAGTTATATTTGAGTATTTTCTTATAGGGAATGTCTGTCCGTAAACGTCTTATCATCAAGCTAGAGGACATTAAAATTTTTCAAACACTACAACGGTTAGATGAAATTCTGTCAAACAGAGCCCTGTTCCCCACAGCATTGGAATATCGCCTATGTTTTGTTTTCTTTGCATTTTGGAATATCCCTTGTGTTCTCTTTTTTAACACTGCTTATATCACCATTAACTAAAACCTGCATTTTGTTATTTAAGTGGTAAGTAATTCCGTTGCATACTATATGGAACTTTGTGACTGTGGTTCCTACAAGAGGCATAGGTTATCAATCTCAGCCATCAGGATATACTTAAGTGCTTTGTTTATTGGAAGGACTTTCAGTTTTACAGTCTATTATAAAAATGTTCCACTTTACTTAGGGTAACAGGGTAGAACACTATTGAAGTTAGCCTACATCAGGGTGTGGACGCACCTGCCCATATGCTAGTCCCCAGGTCTCACTGGCTTGGTCAGTAGTACCCGGTAAGGGCTCCTCCCAGGGTTATGTGGCGGGCAGACAGGACTCATTAGCCAGGTAAAGGCAACCTGTCTAGAGGAAAGTAAACCAAATTCAAACCTGGTCCTCCAGAGACGAGGTTGTGCAATGGGCTGGTATCCCGCCCATGTAAAAAAATCGCCTTACTCAAAAGCCTTAAAGAAATAGCCAGACAGGCAAAAGAAGTGTAGGGCATCACAAATCAAGATGGTTGCAGCAACGTTTTGAGGTTGGAACAGGCACAGATGTGTAATTCCTGACTGTAGATGACGACTTTACTTATGCAGAACTATCAGGCATGCATTACGTTTATGGTGCTGCTTGGGGAAATGAGAAAAGGGCACGAGATCTTTACGCTGGGCTTTACCCAAGGAGGCAAGTGCCTCATCACAGTACCTTTATTACCGTACATTGGTTGCAAGAAACAGGAACTTTCCAAAATCAAGTGCATTGTTCAGGAGTCAAAAAAAAATAAGAATAGTAGCTCTAGAAGAGGAGGTTCTTGACTGGGTCCTTATTTCTCCATCCACAAGCACAAGAGCAATAGTGCATGCAATGCATACAAGCCAGTCTTCAGTTACTAGAATTCTGCGCAAACAGCAATTACATCTGTATCATCTCACCAGCCCAAGAGTTAAACGTATCTGCCAAATCCATGTCTCGGATTAACAAAGAAGACCTTCATATGAGAGCTTATTGACGATCAGTGGAGCTTTGTTAACCTCGAATGTAAAGAAAATCAGGTACAAAAGATCAAAGAGACTCTTACAGTGGTGGTCATAAAAATATCCTGTTTAGAGATGAGAAAATTTTCACAGTGGAGGAGAAGTGTAATAAGCAAAATGATAGAATATACACATGGAGCTGAGAGGAAGCTAAAATATCAGTCACCATGTCCACAGAGGGCACCACCCAGCATCAGTGATGGTTTGGTGGGGCGTGTCTTATCAAGATGTAACATCTCTGCATTTCTGCAAACAAGGAGTAAAAACAGGAGCCAGAGTACCAAGAGGGCATCCTAGAGAGAGTTGAGAGACCCTTGAACACCACATTCTTCAATGGAAGTATTGGGTCTTTCAGCAAGACTCAGCCCCAGCCCTCACCAGAGTTCACTCACAGGGGCACATGACTTTCCATCCTGATTACAGATTCCCCAGTGGTTTCTTCATTAATGCATTGATCAACCAAGATTTCCTACAACCACACTGTGGGTGGATGAGAAGGTTTTTACATGAGAGGGCATGTTTAACACACATAATAGTTATATTTGGGCACAGGTAAACCCTAGAGCTATTAGAGTTACACATTACCAACACCGGTTTTCAGTGAACATTTGGGCTGACATTGTGAACACTCATAGTGCCCTATTTACAACCTCCACATTTACGTACAGTTTTTACAACATACTTTGCCACAACTTCTGGAAGTGTATGCCAGCTTATGTGATTCCAAGACGATGGGGCACCTGCGCATTATTTCAGTGATATAGAGCATTTCCCAAGCATAATGTATCCTGATCGCTGAATCACTAGAGAAGCAATGAAATCATGGCCAGCATGTTCACCAGATCTAACCCCTTTGGATTTGTTTCCTTTGGAGAAATACACCAGTTGATAGTGAAGAGGAGCTGATGGCCAGGATCTTGGTAGCATTTGAAGCTATTCATGGTATGCCACAGGTATTTTTTGAAAGAACTTGGCAATCATTACAATGATGCTATCCAACTATGCTCTGAAGTCAAAGGTCAGCCTTTTGAAAATTCTTTATAATAACTTAAGCACTTAATTTTTTAGAAGCTTTATAACAGTGAAGGCAAAATTCAGTATTTAAGCATTAAAAGACGAATTTGGGACACATCTGCTTCACTTATTTTGTAATTTATACAGGACATGTTTGAGAAGCTTTCGCTTTCATCATCAGCTGTAGATCGACTAGCAGCACTGGTGTCGTCTTCATTCTGGTCTCTGGTGGGTGACGTGATGAATTTGGTATAGATGTCTGGAGGCGGGATTTCAAAGTTCATAACTCTGTGTTTGTGTTTTTGGATAAAAATTTTCTCACATATGGTGAGTTCTAGACAATGGTTTACTGTCCGCCTTAAAGCAATATGTGTATACTATAATATATAAAAAGTGTATGTTACAGTCATTGTATTCTGTTTATATTATTATGTACATGTTTAATAATGTTATATGAATGTATTATGTAATTTAACAATGTAGGAGCTGTGAGAATAGAAGCCGAAAGTTGCTAGCAATGAGGTAACCTTGAGGCAATAATGAATTGCAAAGTTTAATAATGCTACTAGTAATTCTTGGAACAATAATGTAATATTTAAAACAGTTTATAAATAGCTAATCAACAACTAGAAAAAGCTTAAGTTAAATAAAAGTATTCTATTGGAGTAGGATTAGCCAATCAGAGACTTGAAATAGAGAAATTTACAAATTTAAGCGGTAGAAGCCAGACGCTAGAAGATAGCATACCCAACCGGACACAGGAAAGCAGTGTTCCCGAGAAGTTTGATACGTATTCAGTGAGAGACATAAAATTCATTACAGCGTGAATAATATAAAGTTTACATGTTAAAAAGTGCAATTAATAAATAATCTCGCAGCTCTACAGTATGATATATCAGTGAAATGTTATTTAATCACGTGAAAGATTAATAAAAGGAGTGAAGTAAAACATAATTTGTGTATGCCTTCATTCTTTAGCCACACCACCCCTGCTAAGAGATACATGTTTCTGCAAATTACTGACGCAGCCGAGGCATACATATATAATATTTAAATAAACATTAAAATACAAAGTTAATTTTTAAACGTGGGGGCAAAGGCCACCGGAAAAATGAAATTGGGGCGAAGGCCACCAGAAAGTTTGTATCGTACGTGGTTGCAACTATTTCAAGTTTTGTCTCCCCAACAGTGGAACTACTATTCACCTTCAATGTTTATGTTGTGCCTGGTTTTTCAGATGTATACTTTATTGCATTCTTGCCTGTTAATCTTGTAAATTCCAGATTTGGAACTTTTTGGTACCTGAACTTTGGGAGGTGTTCTCAACAGGTTTTTCAAGTTGAATTTATTTTGAGCGGCTAGGTTATGTGGTGTTTTGAAAAGACCTTAACCTGATATGTAAAAGTGAGTGGAATGTGAATTCTTTAATTTAACACCCTTGGAAGAGGGTAGGAAGCTGTAGGCCAGTCAATCTATAGCTGACAGAAGTGAAAGCTTCTAAAAGATGTCCTGTATAAATTACAGAGTAAGTGAAGCATACATGTCCCAATTCAATTTCTAATGCTGAAATACTTACGTACTTGTTTATTGTTTTATTCTTAGTTTAACTATGTTTGAAGCCTTTTAAAAACATAGGCTTGCACCATTAAACATTGTTTTAACTTTTCTTAAGTAATTTGTATATTGGTGGAGAAAATTTGACCAAGTATAGTATTATTTGTATATATTATTGACAATAAGCTGTATTCGCAGCTGGAAATCGGTTAAAAAAAGTTTTGACCTGCTTCAGGGCACATGGATTTAGTGCCAATTCACAAGTCTAAATCAACTTAAGAGAGTTTTGCATTGTTTAAAATTAAAGATACCAGCTACTCTTATTTCAAAACTCCCATAATGTTTTGTAGCAAAAGATGCGTAGTGACCTGTTTGACAGAATTTCATCTAACTTGACGCGGTATTTCAAAAAGTTAATGCCCTTTAGCTTGATAAGACATTTATGGGCATGCATTCCCTAAAAGAAAATACTCAAATAGAACCTCTGAATCCCACTTTAAACTTATTTGGTGTTATTCATCAGGTCAGTGCCAAAGTTTGAAGTCATTATGGTGCTGGGATAGTATTTGAACCTCATATTCAAGAGGTTCTGAATTCAAATCTTGTCTGCGATATTTTTTCTCTCTCTTTCTGTAAGCAAATGTCAGCTCTAAATGGAACTTTAATCAGTGTGAAAAGAAAGAAAGAAAAAACCAATCTACATCAGTTGAGCATATTTTTCTACTCAATTGTAAGGCCAGGCTTTTTCTACATGTCCATCTACTTTTTGCCTCTCTCTGTTTACTTTCTATCTTTTCTTAAAAACTGCATGCTAAATTTAATAACATATCCACTTTATGTTTAGAGAACTTGGAACTACTTTTACTTTCCTCCATTGCACCTGAACAAATACATGCATGTGCTTCACAAAGAGGTTGAACAGGCGAAAAAGAGACAACGCAATGTACTTAAGGGTGCGTTTAGTAGAGTTTACTTGGAATGAGCAGTGCATTCAATCAAGGTGAGTGTCAGAAAAACGGCAGTGAACATTGGTGCACTGCTGTGTGATAATTACCCTGGTCAAATTCTTACCGCAATAAGATTAAGGTACCTGAAGGGCTTATTTAATCAGAATGATGCACACGGGCATTAGCCTTGTTTCCTTATTTATTTTATTTCTCAAAGTTCTATGTATGTTCCACATATCATTTGGAATCTCTTTAAAATACACAATTTATTTTTTTTTGTGGCAACAGCCATTTCTGAGATTCATTGTTATGAGCATAAAATTCCAATGTCAGCTTATAAAGATTTGACCATCATTTCAGTCACCTGTATCTTTCTCGTATCGACTACAAAATGTATAATGAAACCATTTTTGCAATCTAAATTAGCAGAAGTGGATAGATTAATAATCTTCTGTAACATTAATTTTAGAAGAGATATAAAAATAGATGACAGTGGCTAGAAAAGTCCTATGAATGCAACTTGTCAAACGTTTTAAAAAGTTGTCAAAAATGTGGTATATTGCAAGACAACATCTCGGCTGTTGACCACACTGTTGTGTTTCTTGCTTCACCCACTCGTTACAGAAACCATCACACAGTTGCTAGGGTGCTCAGTCTTGGCAGTCAGTTGTAATGGAGCTCCCATTTACTGTTAGTGCAAATTCAAGGAGTTATTTGGTTTTGGAATGCAGAAGGCATTAAACCAATCGAAATTCATTAACAGTTGACAAAGTGTATGGATGTTAAAAGCATCCACAAGTGGTGTAGAGAGTTTGCAGCTCTTTGTACTGAAATTCACGACTAATAAAGAAGCAGAAGACTGCCAATTTCTGATGAGACAATCGCAAAGATTGAACAAATCGTGCTTCAAGATTGGAGGATCACTCTTGATGAGCTCTGCATTATTATTCCTGAGGTTTCTCGAAGCACCATTCATAGGACTTGTTGAAATTTCGGAAGGTATGCATAAGATGTGTCCTATGAATGAAGGTCAACGCATTGAAATTTCCTGCCAATTTCTTTGGCATTATGCAGATGAAAAGGACAACCTTTTGGATTCAAATTGTCTCGGGTAATGAAACCTGGACTTTCCACTTCCCACTTGAGATCAAACAACAATTATGGAGTGGCGGCATTCTTCTTCACCCAAGCTGCAAAAATTCAAAAGAACACAGTCTGGATTTGAAAGGGGGTATTGTTGGTTGACTTCGTGGCTCCTGAGACCACAATGACAACAACAATGCTGACAGGTATTGTGAGACACTCAAAAAACTATTGGTGATTCAGAACTGGAGAAGAGGAATGTTGAGCAAGGGCATAAGCCTTCTCCACAACAACACTCGCCTCCACGCTGCCTGTCAAACCATGGATGTTCTGCAACAGTTGGGTGGGACATCACCACCTATCCACCTACAGTCCAGAATTAGCACCCAGTGACTACCACTAGTTTTCCAAGTTGAAATTGGCTGGAAGATGCTTCAGCGACGACAATAGTGAATGAAGAGGTCTAATCCTTCCTCAGTAGCAAGGCAGTGAGCTGGTATGACATGGCCATACAAAAATTGCCACAGTGCTTACAAAAATGCATCAACCAAAATGGCAATTATGTAGAAAAGTAGAAGAATGTTCAAGCTTCAAAACTATGATGTACAACTTATTGAAAATAAAAGTTTCTTTATATTTAAAAGAAGAAATAGGAGACTTTACTTTTGAGATTACCGTACCCTCATAATGTGAGCATTCACAATTATTAGGAAGCTTTCCTGGGTACTGGGAACAGGAAAGACATCTGCATTCATAAAATGTTTACTCTATCAAATTTTTACATTGCATTGGAATGCATTATGTTGACTGAATTGGTAGCAGGTGAAAAAATATCATTGGTCAGTTAAAAACATATGAAATCCCTGGGAAAAATTGACTTTCCATTTTGTGATCAATATGGTCATCAATATACATTGCCATTCTCATTACTGGCTAATGTAACCAAAATCTTATATGCTGCTTTGCTTCCTATTTTGAACCAGCCTTAAGGTTTTTTCAGAGATTTTCTCTTATCCTGAAAGGTGAATATTGGATAACTTTAAGATCTATGGACTCCAAGCTAATTTGAGCATAATTTCATGCATTTCATATATTCATTGTCTGATATGACCTACCCGGTTAGAGTACATAAAAAAAAATGTATTCTCATCATGGCATCTACATATTTTCACTGTTAATTGTAACCGCAAAAACTAGTTGGTTACATTAATATTGCATCTGGTTTGCTGTGAGTTAATGCTCTGAATGCCAAACAGTCTTTAAAGGGGTAACATCACCAAGAAAGACCCAGTATGATACCCTAATAGTATATCTAATATTTGTAATGCATACATAACTTTTATGTGTTGTTTCACTGTGTTGAAAATCTAGTGCAACTGATCTTCATCCCGAAATATTATTTTTTTCCATTTTTATTAGGATCAACAGGTTTTTCAGCTTACTGAGATACCGCTGTATTGCAATGTGCTTGAAGGGAGGTTCATTTGTTTACCTTAGACCTCTTGAACATATGCTGACTATACCATTACCTGCAAGCAAATAGGAAACGGGCATCTTGATTCAGTGTGGCCTTGCTCTCCACACATCTTGCAGCAAACTGGTCTGGGAGGTTCAGGACAGTGCCAGTTAGGATGTCCAAACTGATTGCAATTGGTACATTTGTCAAGTCTTTTCTGATAAACACCCCTATGAAAATCCTGTTGCGACACATGCCACTTTACAGGATTATCTGAAAAAAATTATTTTTCTGCAATCAGTTTGTGATACGTAGTATGACTTTCAATATACTCAAGGTAATCATTTGTATACTGCATAAATTATTTATAATTAGCTGATAGAATCATGTACTGTAAATGGTTTCATTCCCCTTGAACCATTATGGTACTAATAATAACTTCCATTACGTTATTTCACCTCCAAATTTATCACTGCTCAAGATTTCACTCCATTCCATTTTCAGGCTTCTGTGTGATAAGCTTTAATTTTCTGTTCATTGTAGGGACATATGGTTGAACTTCTATACTTTGCATCCAAGGATTTAATATAATATAAAATGCCTCCATCCAGCTTTGTATCTTCTGTTCTTTTGAACTGATAGTTTTACTTTCACTACTGCCTACCTATGGTACGTAGAGGAAGCATTGCATTCACACATCCAAAAATTTGATATCGAGATTTCACCAAAGATAGATGTTTTGAGAATCTCTTAATAATAATAAAAAAAACAGCATTTTTAGAAGAAGCTCCATCCATCCGCATAACTCAAAAATGAAAAGTTGGTTAAATACCAAACTTGGTATTAAGTTCAGCATCTTTCAGGAATGCAACATGAAGATTTTTAAGAAAATCTCCTTGCACCAAACTACCCTTTAAATGGAAAATTTTGATCTCAAAAAATGGCTTTAATGATGTTTGTATGTGTAAGATACTTTCACGACAAATAAAGTGTATACCTCAAATTTTCTGGGAATAGCCTGTAAAGTTGTCTTCATTCTGAATGGCTTTTGTATAATGGTATACCATAAGAGAGACACAAAATCTTATTACACAAAAAAGTGTAGATCTTGTTAAAGCACACAATCTATGTCAACGTTTTTTGTGGCATTAAGCTTTCCCAAGCTATTCCTTGGTATTGGTTTGAATTTTCAAATACTTTATACATTTCTCAACTGCAAATCACTTTTCTTCTTCTTCTCCTTGTATTCGTACAAAGAGAACAGAATTTTAAAGCCATCACAGAGAAACCAGCTTTGAAAGAATTTGACTATCACTTTAATTTACTGTATTCCTCTTATAAGGCAATGAAACCTTAAATGTATAATGAATGTTTATCTGTATTAACAAGAAGTAGATAGAAGAATGCACTTTTGTAAGAGTAGTTTGCAGGAGAGTGAGTGGAGAAAGTCGTGTGAATATGGCATCAAACCTTTTTGGGAGTAATGCAAGCACTGATAATTAAGAGATGCTTTAAGTTTTGCTATCTAAATGATAATACTTAAAGCCACAAATTTATAAACTTTTCATTTTGTCAAATCATTTACTTTATTTTTTATATTAACACATGAAAACAGTTAATATCTTTAAACAATTTGTGTTATTTACACATAAGAGTGTAACCAAAACTAACATGGCAAAAAACACTTCATAAATATGAAAATATTAGGAAACTTGAATTTCAAAATTTAGCATTTTTAGATTTACCTTTATGAATTAATCTCAGATTTGCAATATATACTACTCCTTCCTTCTTTCTTCACTGATATTTTCTGTTCTTCTGCCCTGTTTTTAATCATTTGCACTTCTCTTTTCACTCTGAATGCTAACTTGAGGGCATAAAATGTATATAGAGTTGACGGAAGAGACATTTATTGTACATCTGAATGTCATAGAAGTAGGCTTTAAAAGTGCCAACTATGGATTTAGAAATGGCCAATGGACTTCATATAAAAATCTGATGTGTTACACTCACATGACTTTCTCTACTCTTGTACAAACTATTTTTACAAACGTTTATTCTCCATATGCTTCATGTTAATCGAGATATCGAGATGTCAATCTTATTGGTAATTTTCTTGTAGATGCAAGGGAATTATGGTAGCTTTTAAGCGATAGTCAAATATTTTAACGCTGGTTGCTATGTGGCGTATTCCATTCTCTTTGTATGTCCAGGACATAAAAAAATGAATAACGAATTTGAGAAAAAGTATAAGTATTGGAAAATTTAAGGAAATAACAAGCAATATCTCGAAAACGGTTCACTCAACAAAAGAAATGTAAATGACATAAGTTGTGTATTTTAACGCGATCTACATTTTTTGTGTAGTAAAATTTTGTCTATCTCTTATGGTTTACCAGTTATGCAAAAGTCGTTCACAATGAAGAATACTTTTGGAGACATTCCCAGAAAATTCGAGATATACATTTCATTTCTCATGACATTATCTTAAACATATGATATTTTCATCAAAATCGTTAGAGCCATTTTTGAGAAAATTTAAATTTTCGAAAAATCTTCCATGTAAAGGGTAGTCTGGGGTGGGGGGATTTTCTTTAAAACCTTTGTGTCGCATCTCTGGAAGATACTGAACCTAAATACCAAGTTTGGTGCTTATCCGACTGTTCGTTTTTGAGTTATGCTGTTCACAGACACACACACACACACACAGACACACACACGGACATGTTTCCAAAAATGCTTTTTTTGGATTCAGGAGGTCTCAAAACATGTATTTCCGGTGAAATCTCGGTATCGAATTTTTGGGTGGAATGCAATACTTCCCCTACTTACTATACATAGTAGAGAAAGTAAAAAAGAAAAGGGAAATAATTCTTAGGAATCAAGGTGAAAACTTGAACCTTTTTACTTTCTCTACTACGTATAGTAAGTAGGGGAAGTATTGTATTCCACCAAAAAATTCGATACCGAGATTTCACCGGAAATACATGTTTTGAGACACCCTGAATACAAAAAAAGCATTTTTAGAAACATGTCCGTGTGTGTGTCTGTGAACAGCATAACTCAGAAACGAACAGTCGGATAAACACCAAACTTGGTATTTAGGTTCAGTATCTTGCAGAGATGCGACACGAAGGTTTTCAAGAAAATCCCCCCACCCCAGATTACCCTTTACATGGAACATTTTTCGAAAATTTTAATTTTCTCAAAAATGGCTCTAACGATTTTGATTAAAATATTATATGTTTAAGATATTTTCATGACAAATGAAATGTACATCTTGAATTTTCTGGGAATGTCTCCAAAAGTTTTCTTCATTGTAAACGACTTTTGCATAACTGGTAAACCATAAGAGATGTTACTACACAAAAAATGTAGATCGTGTTAAAATACACAATTTATGTCATATACATATTTTTGTTGAGTGAACCATTTTCGAGATATTGCTTGTTATTCCCTTAAATTTTCCAATACTTATACTTTTTCTCAAATTCGTTATTCATTTTTACTTTCTCTACTACGTATAGTAAGTAGGGGAAGTATTGCATTCCACCCAAAAATTCGATACCGAGGTTTCACCGGAAATACACGTTTTGAGACCTCCTGAATCCAAAAAAAGCATTTTTGGAAACATGTCCGTGTGTGTGTCTGTGTGTGTGTCTGTGAACAGCATAACTCAAAAACGAACAATCGGATAAACACCAAACTTGGTAGTTAGGTTCAGTATCTTCCAGAGATGCGACACGAAGGTTTTCAAGAAAATCCCCCTACCCCAGACTACCCTTTACATGGAAGATTTTTCGAAAATTTTAATTTTCTCAAAAATGGCTCTAACGATTTTGATGAAAATATCATATGTTTAGGGTAATGTCACGAGAAATGAAATGTATATCTCGAATTTTCTGGGAATGTCTCCAAAAGTATTCTTCATTGTGAACGACTTTTGCATAACTGGTAAACCATAAGAGATAGACAAAATTTTACTACACAAAAAATGTAGATCGCGTTAAAATACACAACTTATGTCATATACATTTCTTTTGTTGAGTGAACCGTTTTCGAGATATTGCTTGTTATTTCCTTAAATTTTCCAATACTTATACTTTTTCTCAAATACGTTATTCATTTTTTTATGTCCTGGACTTGCAAAGAGATTGGAATGCGTCACATAGCAACCAGCGTTAAAATATTTGATTATCGCTTAAAAGCTACCATATTTTCCTTGCATCTACAAGAAAATTACCAATAAGATTGACATCTCGATATCTCGATTAACATGAAGCATATGGAGAATAGGCGTTTGTAAAATTAGGTTGTACAAGAGTAGAGAAAGTTATGTGAATGTAACACATCAGATTTTTTTTTATGTCCTGGACATGCAAAGAGAATGGAATGCGCCACATAGCAATCAGCGCTTAAAATATTTGACCATCGCTTAAAACCTACCATATTCCCCTTGCATCTACAAGAAAATTAGCAATAAGATTGACATCTCGATATCTCAATTAACATGAAGCACATGGAGAATAAGCGTTTGTAAAAATAGTTTGTACAAGAGTAGAGAAAGTCATGTGAGTGTAACACATCAGATTTTTAAATTTTAACCTTGTATCACAGAAAGAAGCAAAATGTGGTTTTACTGCATCTAAAGATATAAAATTGGAATTTCATTTTGGAAAATAACTGACTAAGCTAAACATTTTCTAGCAATTTTCAATAACTGATGTTAATACATACAATGACTATCCTGAGATAAAAAATCACGCTTTTGAGGTTTTAGTCTGAATGCACGTATACTCAAGAATGGCACTTATTTCTAAGAAACTTGGTACACAACAGGCAAATAAGTCCTGAGCAAGCTAGGTAACATCTTAAATACTTCCCCTAAAAGGGAGGTAATAATGAAGTATGAAGTCAAGAAAATTAAAATATCTTGCCTGTTATTGAGTTTTGTGAAAGATATTATTTAACATAATTTTATAAGTGAAACGTTCCTAACAAGTCTTATTTAGAAAACTTTAATACGATAAATATTTCTAAAGCTTTACCAATTTTTATTATTGCTGTTCATGTACTCGCTAGGTGACATATTCCACTGGGAGAATGTGGGAGAGAGGAGAGGGTAGAATGGAATAGAGGGGAGGGAGAGTGAGCACAGAGAAGAGAGAGAAGAGTGAGATTAAGAGAAAGTAGAAAAGAAATTAGGTATTAACACAAAAATGCAAGCAAAGCTGTGGATTCTGCAAATATACATTTTGATTTTCTTTTTCTATTCTTTCTTCATGTAAAGAAATGATATTTTGGGATCGTTATTTGGAATATTCTTTTTTGAACTGAAACAGTTGGAAAGTTCACTGAAGAATAATAATTGTTTTCCCACCTCCACTACCATTCACAATAAAACAATCACACAAACATCAGTAAATAAAACTGTTTAGTCTACAAAGAGTAGGAATACTTACTTGACATTTGACGCTGGAGAGAAATGACATCAAAATGCTCTCCACCCCAGGATTCATTGTAGTAGCTTATCATTTCTGCTGTCCATTTTCGACAATCATTCACACCTCGATGACCTTTGGCCCTGGATGTTACCTCGGATGTAGAACTAGAAGCAACTGCTTTGTTTGTTGAACTAGGGCCATTGGTATGATTGTCTTCTATCATTTCATTATTTGCTTGAATCTTTTCCCTGAATGGCTGTTTTGGAACTGCTACATTGAGCATGAGTTGTTGAGCAACGGCAGTTTTTTGTTGAAGCCTGAGATTTTCACTATCACTGTCCAGACATATCACAGGAGGGGGTTTTGGTGCTGGAGGAGGGCCTAACACAACTATTGATGACTCGCTGTCACTGCTGTCCAACTCTATCACTTCATCCACTTCCTTTCTACATGAAGCAATACTATACCTAGAGTTCACATCATTGTTGTTGTTTATGTTTTTGTAAATGGTATGATTTATGACATGATTTTCTTGGACCTCCTCCTCCTGCTGCTGCTGTTTGTTCTCATGTTTTATTGCTTTTGCTGATTTGCTGCTGTTTGTAATCTCAGCTTTCCCGCTTCCGTTTACATCAATATTGGCATTCTGCATAGACTTCCTACGTTTGGATTTCTTTTTCTTCTTCTTCTTCTTCTTGTAAGGAATTTCATAATTATGTGTATTTTGGTTTATGTGGTTCATCATAGTATCTAGAGAATTTCTTGACTTTTTTGCTGCACTGCTTCCATCATATTCTGTAATACCTGGATTCTGAAATTCTGTATAACCATTAAATTGCTGTGTCACAAAAGCTTCTGCATTTTCTGGAGCTGCTGAAAACGCATTCCTATAGCTAGTTTCTTCATTTCTATTGTCAGAATATGGACTGTTTTGGAAAATATGAAAAGGAGGATCAGAATTATGGTTGATGGCTACATTATCTGATTGGTCACTGGTTTCTTTCATCCAGTATCTTTTCCTGTAACCCCTAGCCAAATTTTGCTGTTTGTGGAACCACAACAAAGAAGGATTTCTCGACATTTCTGCAAAATTTTGCTGAGCTCTGGCTGTTTTATATTCTTTCAACAAAGTTAAGTAGTCTATTATTTTCTCTGGCTTTTTCCACTTGTGTTTCAAAGCTTTATGCTTTTCGGTACACTGTGGTTCATTCTGCTCAGATGCTGGCTGGTGGTCACTGTTAGCATTAACAGCCTCAGAAGAATTTTGTACAGAAAGTGTTGAACTAACTTGGTTTTCCTTTACAGAATCCTGTTGGTTGTGACTTTTGTTGGTCTCTGTGCCTACAACTTCAGTTGCAACTGTATCTAGAGAATCTGTTGCATAATGTACTAAACTATACAGCTGCACTTCCAAATCCTCTGTGTTAGTGCTGCTTTCATTTTCAGAATCTTCCAAATCATTTATCTGTAACAGAAAAATATTTCCACTTTTACATACAAGATGAAAGGGGTTAGAAAATGCTCTTTTTAACAATGTCTAGAAATTAGAGGAAGAAACATTTTATTATAAATTTGGATCTATCTTTCATTGCAATGTTGTGCAAAGCAAGCTGCATTCTTGTAAATTTGCTCACGTAACTTGGTGTACATTTGTGCACTAAAAGGGCAAATTCCCCCCCCCCCTCCACCCAATTGTCAGACATGCAAGATTACCAAGAGCTATCTTAGCATGTCAAAATTATTATATATTAGTTTCTTTGGAAACTAGAACAAGAAAATGCTATTAGAAGAGATTTATTACAACCTGCATGGAATAACAGCAATAACATCTGTTTTATATTTTTAAAATAAGAACAAAAACATATTAATGATCAAATTTTACTTTATGACTAAATGGACAAAAAGAGTACACAGTGTCAAGATACTTTATTTTTTTTGTTTTCTTTCTTTTCTTATCCATTTTATCACTCCTTGAAAAGAGTCTATGATTCACAGACGAGAAAATTACTACTCCAGGATGAGCAAGAGGAGTTAAGCTACTTGCATTGATAGTTTAATGACATATTGTCAGTTACAATGGAATATGATCTTAAGAGGCAATGTGGCTCTAATTTGTAGCAGATTTTGGCAATCTAAGAATCATAGGGCTACTGTGCCTAATACCTTATGTGAAAGGGTGAGTTGTTTTTAATTTAACACGATAAGCCAGAAGAAAAAATCAGACTAATTGAAATGCATAGGTAAACAAATGTCTGTTCTTTGAGTACCACCTTACATATATTAACTGAATACTATTGAACTTGCATGAGTAGCAACAAACCATGTACAGAAAATCAGAGTAATTAATGACTTATCTTTAGGAAATCTGTAATAAGTGTGTGTAACAGGAAACATGTTACAAAAGCTGAATTGGAGGGCTATATTAGGCATGTTAAAACACTGGAACACAAGGTTGATGCAGTAATTTGTATCACAAATTACTTAAATGTAAATAATGATTGTAATATGAATATGCATTTTTATGTGACATTGATTTCAGATGTTTATTGATTGTAAATATTGTTGGGAAGTAAATTTATAATGCCTTACTGAAACTGTCAATAATAGCGCGCAATAATGCAGAGAGGGGGGTGAGCTATTTATCATTATTGGAAACGAGGAAGTTACGTAATGTTGGCGCGTTTTCGGTAGAAACTTCTGGAATGTTTCCTCCCTAAAGCATATGTATTCATAATTTTCATTGGATATTAAAATGGACGCTAATGTTGGCGCGTTTTATTAGCCAATTGCAGTTCAGTTATAATCTTTAGGCGTATCTGGATGAAGGAGTATAAATAAGTCAAGTCAGAGGCAGATCGCGTGCAGTTCATCAAAAATCTGTGTACACTACACGTCGTCTTCAGTCAGTCAGTTCGTCGAAAGTATTAGTTCGTCATACATCGGATATAGATTCACAAGTTACGCGCAGCAGAATTATGAAAGATCTAAAATATGGTAAAGTTAATTATACAAAAGGTTGAAGTACGTTGATTAAAAGTGATCAGTAAGAAGTTATTATAACAGTTTCAGTTTGGCGAGTATCTAGATCAATATGTAAAAGTGATAGTGAACGTGTTCGACAATAAAAATTATAAAACAAATTTCTTCATCAGTGTTCTTTTTGGATAAAAGATTCCTTTCCGTTTACACAACCCTGATCAAGACACATGTTCGACCCAAGATAAGATAATAGCTAGCCGGAGGACAATAAACAAAACTTAAAATTCTTTCAAACACTGATACTAGGTACCACAAATTGCTAACACTAGATGGAGCTACAAACCGAACAAATGAATGACGTCACAAGATGGCTTCAACACACGTGATGTAAACAAACCTTATAAGTAATACCGTCGCAAATTGTCTACCACAACGTGGGGCTACAATAATGTTACTTCAAGGTTTTAAATGAAAGGATGCAATAGATAATATTGTTTCCTCAGTGGGAGGGTTGGAATCCAATGATGAAGACACCAGATGCAGCAAAAGTGAAGACTTTCCAACAGACTCAGATCTCGAACGCCCTCATGACTTCTGATATAGTTTATCTGGCTGCACTGGACAACTTTACTGGCTTGCACGGAGCAGGAAATGCATTCCACTTACTAGCATTCTTTTCTTTGGTGATCTGTTCAAAACAGTGCTCCAACTTATTTGGTTGGCAACTCCAACTGTGAGCATATGTAGATAGTAAGAAATGCTCATATAGAGAATTCCTTTTGCTAGCATTTGCCATCTGCAAACTGTACTCTAACCTGTTTCAATCTATACATGCTCTTTTAAATACATTATACATGCTCAATACATGTTTGCAATTGATGCCATCAGTTAAGCAGCAAATTCCCTGCTACTGTCTACAGATAGACGAATGCTCAATACACAGTATACATGTGGTTTAAGGTAAGAAAGTGCTCTCCGTTTAAGTCCATTTCAGAAACACCAAAAAATTTGACGTCCAGATTTCATTGGAAATGCATGTTTTGAGTCACCCTCCAAATCCAAAACAGGCATTCTTAGAGAAAGGTCCATGTGTTTGTGAACAGATAACTCAAAGAGTTGGATATATACCAAACTCAATATTTACTGCATTTGCCAGCGTATAAGACACTTTTTCCTCCCAGAAAATGTATCCAAAAACAGGGTGCATCTTATACGCCAATGGTAAATTATTTACTACTTCTATTTCTTCAAAATTGGCATGTTTCAATTCGAAGCAATTCCTTTTTAGCTGCCTTGCAGAGGTTAGAACTTTTCAGTTGTACAGAGTTCAGCGGATACACATGCACTACTTAACTTTCACATTGTTCGTTCAAACTTCAATTGTTGTGATTAGTGCAAAGTTCCACTTGTATCTTTAATATAGTAATTTGCAGACTATGACTGGAAAACGACATTGGTATACAATTGCACTTAAGCTACAAGTGATTGCATATGCTAAAGAACACGGAAACAGGACTGCAGAAAGGCATTTTGGGCTTATCCAACTGAGAAAATGATAGGAACTTTGCAGAATCAGGAAGAGGTTTCAAAGTAAGCAACTCACAGTAAACATAATCTAAAAAGTGGAACTGCTAAATGGCCAGAACTTGAACTGCTATACTTGGATTTCAGTTTCTATACATATTTGTTAAATTGTTTAAATTACACTACTCATTAATTTTCCTCTAAAAGGTGTCTTAAAACTGGGGTGCATTTTATGCGCCAGTGTCTCTTATATGTCAGAAAATACGGTAAGTTCAGTATCTCCCAAAGATGCAACAGGAAGATGTTCGAGAAAATCCCCCATCCCAAATTATCCTTTACATAGAATAATGTTCAATATTTTTTATTTTCTCAAAAATAGCTCAAACAATTTTGTTTAAAATATCATACATTTAAGATAATTTATATGACAAATATAATGTATATCTTGAATTTTCTGGGAATAGCCTGTGAAGCCCACTTCATTCAGAAGCAATTTTGTATAAACTTATATAACTGCTAAACCATAAGAAATAGATAAAACTTGCAACACAAAAAAATGCAGTTGTATTGGTTTCAATTTTTCAATGCTTTGTAACTTTTTAATGTGCTATCACTATTTGCCTGTTTCTTGCAATGTTATGGAATTTCAAAGCCAGCACACAGTGAGCTGCTTTTAAACATCTGACTAAGGATTCAGTTTTCTCTATCCCTCTTGTACTTAAAACAAAATGTGTAGATAATGTAACTGTTTCTGAAATGTTTTTCTCAATTAGCATGAAATAGATATTGTATACCTATGTACATACCACTAAAAACCTAGTTCACATTATATCACAAACAGAACAGTTAACTTAAGATGGACTTTGATAAAAAATAAACCAATAAGCGGAAATACAATGCAAATAATTAAACGTACTTTTAAAGAGCAGTCAGACTATATATCGTTAAGAGAGCATTGCACAATTAGAAGGTAAAACCCAATCTCTTTGTAGCCAAATAGCAACAGTAAAAGATGGCCATGTGAAAATATATAGTGCTTTGGGTGAGATTGGGAGAAAAGCTTTAAGTAGAATAATGTAATAAAATAAGATTATAGGATTTTTATTGTTGGAAAATTTCTGTAAAAGTTGCATACAGACATGAGACAATTTTCATGTTGTATAAGAAACTCCTTTGGTTCAATGTGAACTTTTAAGCTGGCATTTCAATGGGATAATAATTTGCATACTTGCATGCACTGAAAATACAGTATACAATACAGAAATTATACAGAAACAAAGAACACTGACAATAATGAAAACTATTTATGAAACAAACAACATGACCTTGAAGTTTTACGCCACTTCCCATACTCTACTGGTTAAAAGACAATATAAAGTCAATGAGTCACCTCTGCATCAGTTCCTGGGCTTTATTAGCCAAAACATAGCCTGATTAATCATTAGAAATAAATCAGTAGGCCTATAAGTAAAGTAAAATAATTTTTTTCTTTGAAACTATGAGAAGAATATTAGTATTTTATCAATATTCTACAAACATGCTTGCAGGCTTACAATCAAAACACTGTTGTGAGCTATACAACTGAAAATTGTTTTCCTAGGTGTTTTAGCTGAAAAATGTAAAATTAGATTGTGTAATGAGAGAATGCTTTAACCACACACAGACCACAGAATTATGAGTATGTTTCAAACTGTACCGTGTCCCTCAAAATTTCGATATGTTCCTCTTTTTTATTTTGGGAAGGATGGGGGGGGGGTCATTTTGTCACAAATACTTTTATGGATGTGGTCATCCTAGGTATGAACCTAAGTATGGTGTGATTGAGAACAGGAATGGTAGCATTAAAATTCCACTAAGTCTCCCATTTCTGTCTTTGGGATGTGGTAAGCTTTCTATTAATTTATTAATGCTTGTACTATAAGACATATTATTTTCATTTCTCTTTTGCTATTCTCATTCTGATTACCATTTCTGATGTTTTGTGGACGAGCCTTGGGAATTTCCACCTAATTGTAAATCCAACAATACGAGAATCAGAAAGATAAGTGGTAATAATTTGGTAGTAGAAATGCTACTCACTCCTAAAACATTGGCTCTCTGACATTGTAATCCCACAGGAAGAAATACAGGACTACTCTACTCTCACTAATCTTTGCATCCAACAAAACTTTCAATTCAACAGTAAACTTTATAAACAAATTTCTGGACTACCTATGGGAAACCCACTCTCACCGTTCCTTGCTGAACTTTCCATGAGCCATTTAGAAACAAGAATTATCAAAGCCTTCCCCATGCTGTTCAAGTCTCTGGGTCGCCATAGTACCTACAAAACTCACAGATGATGCTCTAAAATTCCTCAACCTACAAGACAATCCTATCCAGTTCACACTTGAAATAGAGAAAGACGGGTTCCTCCCATATTTGGATTTAAAAATCTTCAGGAAACAAAAACCACCTCTCATTTGGCATTTTTAGAAAAACCCACGCAAACAAACAATTACATAGAGTAACGGTTTCAATCCAAAATCTCATCAATACTCCACTGACTATCATTGGCACCACAGAATAAACATACAATTCAGAACCTACTAGCTTCCCCTGTCAAAGATAAAATTCCACAAGAACAAAAATCTGGTATCTATCTAATTCATTCATTACCTGTTTACCCTCCTCTTATGTAGGACTTACACCTCCCAGGACTTACAAGCGGGTGTCTGGGGTCAGAGGCCCGTCGAGGAGCAGACACTCATGGATCAGACAGAGCATCCAGGATGGGTGAGCAGCCCGATGCCTGGTATGGGATGAAGGAAGTAGATGAAACGAAATGTTGGTGAAATGGATAAAAGAAAAGGTGATGATGGAGCAGTTGGTGGAATGAATGGCGGGGGAAACCGGAGAACCCAGAGAAAACCTGCCCAGACGCCACTTCGTCCACCACAAATCCCACATGCAGGTCCCTGGGATTGAACCCGGGCCGCCTCGGTGGGAGGCAAGCGTTCTAACCACTCGGCCACGGCGCCGCCTATCTATCTAATTAACTATGAAAATTGTGACTTGATGTTATGTTGGCAAAACAAAAAGAAACATTGAAACCAGAAGGAAAGAACACTTACTGATGTATATTCAGCAAACAGATGGACAGATCTGCCATAGCAAACCATGACATCAATCAGATTCCTGAAATGTACCACCAATCCAACAGAACTAAAAGTTTGGATAAACATACACATAATCAAATGTATGAAAACGGTAATGAACTTTGAAATCTCACCACTCATCAATCTAAGCAGCTTCATCATGGATACACCAGACACCACTTCCATGCCAAATACATCCGACCCAAGGCATGCTCAGTTGGAAAAAATCTGAAGATGAAAGCAAGTGCCACTTTCGAAATATGTTCGATTAATTTCATGTAAGTGAAGTTTTAGTGTATCCATTGACTCAAGATTCAATTAAACAAGTAAACTTGTTTTCAATTACCATGAGGATGAGAAAAATATTAGAAACTTGTCAAGGTGAAGCCAGTATCAATTCATCATCCATAGGGATCACTGCATAGCTCACCCACAAAAAGAAATTTCCAGATATTTATCATACTAAGTCAGCGAGCTGTATACATCAGTTATTATATTTAAAGGAATGTAATAAGTGTGGATAATAATAGAAATTGTTAAATAAAAGATCAAAATTATTTATGAGTAAATTATTTATGAAAGAGTTGCCTGTCAACATACCCTGCAGACATTAAAGAAAAGATCTCACAGCTCAAAATCAGGGGCATCATTTAGGGAGATCAGCTGTCCTCCCCTAAGTTACAAGAAATAATTAGGCTATTGATTATTATTGCGCTACCAAAATAAAACTTATGGTAAATATACTTTTAATACAAATATTTCACATTTAAGAAGTAAAAGAGTATTTTTGTATAGAGTAAATGCGTTGTTAAAATTCACATGAAAATTTGGGAAACTGCTTCAGGGAATCTTATCTTCCCCTCACCCAACAAGCAGAAACTGAAATGATGCTCCTGCTCAAAATTTAAAACTCCACTAACTTTTGACCGGCGCTTTGGCACCCAACATAGGACATGAATTCAAAGGCAGACGATAAGAAAAAAACTGAGTTTTTATTTATGGACATACTTTAACTGCTATGGTTCTTAGCATCCCATTCTATATTGGGAGTGAGAGACCGGAAATTCTGCTTAGAGGCCTTTTTATCAGGCTTGAGGTTCTTTTATGTGCTGTAAATCTATGACATGGGGTTATCAGCTTTACTTCCCTTCCAAAGAAAGCAATGCTAAGCATTTTTACACTCGAAAAAATCCATGAAGTTCAACCCACATGACATTCGAGGGGAATAGCATCAAAAGAAGAGGAATGAAAGTGTAGAAGATGGCGAATAGTAGGACTGAGATTTTGATTTATTAGTGCTGTTAAGAAATAGAAAGAGTAGCATCATCAAAAATGGATAATGAAAATTCAGAAGTAGAAACGTCAAGGAAAGAAGTAGGAAATGTAGAAATGGTAGCAAGTATAGTAGACGAAACAGTTCAAAAAGGTCACGTAACAAGAACAGAATTGACATTGGAAGATTTATACAAATTCATGGCATACATAGGGCACAAAATACAGGGTGAACCAAAAGACTACGAACTGGCTGCGCGATGTTTTTCCTGTCTGCATCCTTGGCACTCGCTGCCGTCTGCCGCTATCATAGAAAGGCACAGATGAAACCATACAACATTTTTAAAACTACTTTTAAAGGCTTTACTTACCAACTTTATGAAAGGAAATGCTGAAACTGGCCACCGTCGTCCATACATTTTTGGCAGCTCTTTAGGAAACTATCCATCACTTGCTGTAGTTCACGTTGAGAAATGTTGGCAATTTCCTGGCGAATATTTTGTTTTAATTCTTCCAGGGTGTGTGGATTTGTTTTGTATACTTTGTTTTAAGTTACTCCAGAAATAGAAATTGCAGGGGGTTAGGTCGGGGGACTGAGGGGGCCACAAATCTGTACTAATAATTCTGTCCTCAAACGCACTTTCAATTTTTCTCATCAAAATATTGGCTGTATAAGCTGTTGCAGAGTGTTGTTGAAAAAAGAAAAAATCACGCTCCTTGGCTGTTAATTCTCTAAAAAAAGGGGAGTAAAATTGTATTCACATATGTACAGGCTTCAACTGTTGACTCGAAAAAAATTGGCGAGTGATGGATAGTTTCCTAAGGAGGTGCCAAAAGTGTATGGACAGTGATGGTGGCCAGTTTCAGCATCTCCTTTCATAAGGTTGGTAAGTAAAGCCTTTAAAAGTAATTTTAAAAATGTTGTATGGTTTCATCTGCGCAGACAGAGGCAGACGGCAACGAGCGCCAAGGACGTGGACAGGAAAAATACCGCACAGCCGGTTCATAGTTTCTTGGCTCTCCCTGTACAACAAGGTAGGAAAGGAGATGCAGATAGTAGAAAAATTGAGATGGTAGAATTAAAACAAGATTTGAAAGAAATAGAAAAAAAGTAGGAAAGAATTAGAATAAGATTTAGGACAAAAATGGAACAAAGTAGGAAAGCGTTACAACATGACTTAGGACAGAAAATGGAACAGAGTAGGGAAGAATGTAAAAAGAACATGGAACAGTAATCTGAGAGAAACAAAAAGCATATTGGAAAGTAAAATAGAAATTATTGAAAATAGAATGAGTAATTTAAAAATTGAGATGAAATTTAAAGTTTAAACTGAACTTTATTTATGAACGCTGTTTAACTACTATGGTCCTTTAGAGTCCCATTCTATATTGAGCGTGAAAGACTGCAAATTTTCTTCAGAGGTCTCTATCAGGTTTGAGGTTCTTTTACATGCTGTAAATCTACGACACGGGACCACTGGCTTTACTTCCCTTCCAAAGGAAGCCATGCTAAAGATTTTTACGTCCAAAAAAATTCATTGCCCTCCACCAGTTTGAACCCATGACCTCAGAAACTAGAGACTAGCATGGTACTAGACCACAGAGGACGACAAATTGAGATGAGGGAGAATAAGAGGAAGTTAGAGGAAGATATAGGAAAGTGTAGAAATGAAATGACAGAACATAAAACTAGCATAGAGTGTGAAGTTAATAATAGTGTGAGAGCAGAGTTAGCTGAGGAAGTAGAGAACATAAAGGCAAATCAGTGTAACTTTGAAACAAAACAGATACAGAAGGTAAAGAAGGTATTAGGTCAGGAGAAAGGAATAATAAGAAAAGAAATTGCAAATGATGAAAATATAAAACAGATCACATCAGAAATTAAAGAAGTGTCAAATATAATGCAATTACAACCATGCCGTGGAAAGTATAAAACTTGCGTCATACAGAAACAAGGAAAGAAATCAATGATGAGTTGAAAGTGCTAAATGAGACATTACAAAAAAAACAAAAAAACAAAAAAACAAACAAACAAACAAACACAACAAAAAAAAACAAAGAGAGAGAGAGAATGTACAGAACATAAAGTTGTAGTGGCATTGCAAGCACAAAATGAAAATATAGATTTAGATGAAAATGTTTCTAATGCACATAATGTAAATGATATTTGACAGAATAATGTAATACAAAGAGATGGGAAAAAAAAAAAAAAAAAAAAAAAAAAAAAAAAAAAAAAACCACGCACGCACGCACGCACACACACACACACACACACACACACACACACACACACACAAATGCATACTACACAAACAACATTTTACATGAGTTAACGTCACCTATATTCGATGAGGAGAAGGGAGAAGATCTATAATTGTTTGTGAAAGAAATAGAGGAATATTTTAAAGTAAAAAGGATACCATATGAGTTAAAAATGATTGTAAAAAAGAGCCTGAAAAATAAAGCGTTGAAATGGTTAAGGTTAATATTGGCTGATTACAAATTCTACTCATTTTTCAGGAATTTATTTTTGTCAAGATATTGTGGTCCTGCAAGAAAATCAGGCTAAAGTCAAACTTGCCACAGGAAAATATGAGTCCATATCCAAAGGTTTATCACAGTGGACTATTTCATGAAGGTTGTGAATAAAGGAAAATCATTGGAACCAAACATGTCAAGAGACAGAATGATTACAAGCATAGCCAGAAACTTTCCAGACACAGTATACGCACAGGATTAATAGTGGCTAAACCTGTATGTGCGTAATTGAACTTCTGACAGCATTTGAGACATAAAATACAAGACAGGCAGACAGACAATAGGAACAAAAATGGAACACCTAACCACACACAGTCGAGCCGAGTTACTGCTAGGGGCAAGTCGTAGTGTGTGTCGCTGTCCATACCAGCAGTATGGCGTCCCCACCGACAGGCAAGGAAGCAAGGAGGTAATGTAATCCCTTTTCATAATTAAAGTCATTTGTCATCCATTTTCATTATGTGTAAATTACTATAGTAGATAGTCCCTTCCCTCATCCACACCATGAAATAATACTATTACTAGGAACATTTTGATATATTTCCATAATTTCTCTCAGCTGCGTCCCCCGTCTGACCTCGCATAATGTGAAATATAACTTTAACATCCTTCGGTACCAGTCGCTCTACCCCCCATTGAGCTAGTTTGTTAAGAGGTCACGACATGACATACGTACACAAATAACCATAATGGAAGAGTGCAAAATATCAGGGATAGATATCACCAAACAATACCCAGGGACATATATAAACGGTATCCACACAAAGACAATCAAATTAATCATGTAAAGTTTTACAAGAATATTTAAGGAATCAGACACATTAAACACAAGAAGCGCTGGATATAGGAATAGAAAACACTGGAACACACAAGAATCAAGACACAATAGGATAAGTGTGAACAACAGGGCAACTAGGTCAAGGTCAATTTTGCGTCTCGAAAGTTTATCAATGTGGTATAAGACACAACCTAACACAAGTACACACACAAAGATCACATCTCCTAGATTGACATATCAAATATATAGAGGAAATTATCATTAATACTATAAATGCTATGACTAAATTTGCTTCTGTATGTTAAATATAAAACCTAAAAAATTAATCATTGACATTCCAACCACAATGCAGCACGAAGAGAAATGACAAGAGAGAAAAATGTCAGTTAGGTTTTAGAAGACTACAGGATACAATGAACGAAAGAAAAAATAAAACTAAAAGGTTTCAGAATAAATAGTTCCCAAAAGAGAGAGAGAAAGTACTTTTGAGAAAACATTTCAAAAGCATCTACTAAAAGGAACAGTAATATGGAGTTATATACTGGACCTTTAATAATTATAAAACAGTTAGGAGATCATACATATAAGTTATAATTTAGATGGAGAAACCATGGGAAGCTATCATACAGATAAATTAAAACCATTTAAAGAAAGATATATTTAAAATTAATTGGACATAAAATGTTTATAAAATCTTACATACTATGGTAATCTTGCAAATGAAACATGAAAACATAAAATCAAATATTTTCTTGATTACTGTATAAAATTTTATTTGAGAGCTTTAAAATAATAAAACAAATTCATTCATACATAATTCATATTTAATACAAAATATCGAATATGATTAACTTCTAAGGAAAAAATAGATTCACTTATGTGTAAGCCAACAGACGAAAAACTGGTACATAAATCCACATTTGAAAATTAGAAAAGAATGACTGCATCTGTTGGAGAAATAGGATTGGAGATATTTCAAAAAATAAAATAAAGTAATAAATGAATTCTAAATAGTTAAATAAGAATATTTTTACAGAACAATATCCCAAGCTAGATCGATAAAATATAACGCAAGCTAATTTGGCTAGTACATCCATTTAAAATACATTTAAAAAAAATTATATATTTTAAGTCATGACCATTATCGCACAAAAGTAATGCTAATATCAAGTGTGATCTAAGTGAGAAAGAGTTTTGTAATGAGATATAGATAATAATATATAATTGTATAATAAGAATTATTAATGAGGAATTTTAGCTGCGACAAGAAGGATAACTATGTATAGAAATTTTTCGTTTATGATAAAATGTGTGACGAATAAAACTGAGCAACATACTGCAACGATATATAATAAATATAATGAAAGGAACGAATTCAAAATATATTAATTTTCTCGCGAGATAGTCCATGAATTTGTGTTACTATATAATGATATGTTATAATATAATAAAAATAGAAATAATGCTTGTAGCAAAGGATGTAATAGCTAATGTCAGATGTTAAGCTAAAAAAATCTCATGTAATACATTCACATTACTTTCTCTACCCTCTATCTTTATTAGTGGGTATACAAACTATACTTACTAAAGCTTATTTTTCTATCTACTACATTTTAATTGAAATTAACTTTTGCAGAAATAGCTGCATTACACATTTTGTTACAGATACAAAGGGAACAGTGACAGTCAAATGTTTAAGAACTGGGCGCTACACGCTGACCTTAAAATTCCATACTGTTTCCATGCAATGCGAGAAACGACTGAAAATCGATGGGACTTCAAAAGAATGACAAGCATTGAGTAATTCAAAGACTTCAAAAGAATGACAAGCATTGAGTAATTCAGACCTTTAATAACGGATATCTCAGAAGTGGTTTATGCCACCAAAAACCCATGTTAAGTAAATTGTGGTTTTTTAAAGAGATCTACATTTTTTGTGTGGTATATTTTCATATATTGTTAACGTTTACCAGTTCTACAATATTCCTTCCTAATGAAGAGCACTTCATACGCTATTCAAGACATAAATTTTATTTGCCATAAAAATATTTTATATGTGTCATATTTTAATCGAAATCGTTAGAGCCATTTTTGAGAAAATAAAAATTTTCAAAAAAATGTTCCATTTAAGAGTAATTAAAGTTGGGGGATTTCCCTGAAAATCTTCATGTCACATCCTTGGAAGATATTAAATTCAAATGCCAAGTTTGGTATTTATCTGTCTTTTAAGTTTTTAGTTATGCTGTTCACAGAGACAGACACACAAACAGACATGTTTCCAAAAATGCTTTATTTGGATTCAGGGCACCTCAAAACATGTATTTCCGGTGAAATATCGGATTTTTCAATCAAACGGTATCAAATTTTTGGATGGAATGCAACACTTCCCCCGTAGAGAAAGTAGTAAGATTTCGTAAGAATAGTTGTAGAATCTATGTAAAAAAAAATTGTTACACTCCTATGACTTTCTCTACTCTTGTACAAACTATTTTTACAAATGCTTTTTCTCGATCCACTTCATGTTAATCTAGATATCGAGATGTTAATCTTATTGCTAATTTTCTTGTAGGTGCAAGGGGAATATGGTAGGCTTTAAGCGATAGTCAAATCTTTTAAGAGCTGGTTATCCTGGATATGCAAAGAGAATGGAATGCGTCACATAGCAACCAGCTCTTAAAAGATTTGACTATCGCTATATAAAAATAAATAAATAGAAAAAAAAGAAAGGGGGGGGGGGAAGGACAAATAATGAATTCCCATTTGATAAAAAGTATAGGTATTGGAAAATACAAACAGACAACATGGAATATCTCAGAAATGGTTCACTTGACCCAAAAAAAAAAAAGTATAACATAAATTATGTGTTTTAACGATATCCACAGTTTTTGTGTTGTAATCTTTTGTCTCTCTCTTACGGTTTACCAGTTATGTAAAAGTCTTTTCATAATGAAGACGACTTTTAGGGACATTCCCAGAAAATTCATGATACACATTTCACTTGCTATGAAAGTATCTTAAACATTGATATTTTAATCAAAATCGTTAAGAGTAACTTTTGAGAAAATCAAAAATTTCAAAAAATGTTCCATGTAAAGTGTAGTCTGGAGTGGTGAGATTTTCTTGAAAAAATTTGTGTCGCATCTTTGAAAGATATTGAACCTAAATACCAAGTTTGGTATTTATCCAACTTTTCATTTTTTAATTATGCTGTTCACAGACACACACAGAGACCTTTTTCTAAAAATGCTTTTTTTGGATTCAGGTGTCCTCAAAACATGTATGTCCAATGAAATCTCTATATCAAATTTTTTTTGGGTGGAATGCGCAATACTTCCCCTACTTACTATATGTAGCAGAGAAAGTAAAAAAATAGAACAGAATACTTTATATATATTCAAGTGATACATGCGTTCATATTCATATATAAATGTGAACGAACTAATTGGGATTAACAAACATATGTGCTAAGAATGAATAAAGAAGCAGGTAACCTATGCTTAATATGACAATACTTCAGGCAGAATCGAATCTCTCTAAATCATAGTAACAGGGAATATGAAAAGCTGATGGAAAACAAGGCAATATGACCACATATTATACACAATTTCCTCAATGATTCAACATAAATATATATATGCATACACAGATGTAAAACAATACACAAACATTAACACAAATGGTTAAAACTAAAATGCAATATTACAGTGTATAGTAAAAAGAAGGGAGATATTGTTTAAATTTGAAATTCTTTGTTTTCATGGATGATATAATTCAAATGTAAACATAAGAGGTATTTCTGACAGTTAAGAGAGGAGCTTACCTGAAATGTTCTTTGAGACATATTTTATTTGGGTTTTCTGCTTCAGTTCTTAGGAGTAAGATTGCTTTAGCATCATTAGTGTCATTCATTCTTTGACATGACTAATGATCAGATGATGCCAAAATTAAAATATATATATATTTTAAATCTAGGATAAAATTGTTGTTACACGTATCTAAATTTCTTTGGGATTATGTATTGTTACCACTGTCAGCCCAGTACAATTTTGAACAATGAGAGACCACTTATTTCTTTATCTAAAATGTGCAATTTATTTGCATGGGTCATCCACTAACAGAAATTTCAATAGCTAAGGTTTTCTTGGCCAATTGAATAGAATTTTTGCAGCATCGTTTTGAAACACCAAAGCCTGTATCAAATAATTACGCAGCAGCCAACAGCCCTCATGACAAAAAGGAACTCTCCGTTTAATTTGAGCAAGAAAAACAGAGCTCCAAAAAGTCTTGCTTCTATCACTCTCTACTTACCTCAGACATTGTCTCAGTATGCCTCTAACGATCAATCAACAGTGATAGTGCTATGTAACTGATAACTTCAAGATTACTTTTTTCCAGAGGTATGCAAACTGAAAATATAGAAAGTAAAACAATTATAAAACTCATTATTTCATACTAAAAGACAACAAATACTACCATAGTACTATTTTTTTGCAAGAATTTCACTTTGTTAGATGCTGAAGACATTTGGACTTTTCAGACTCCTTATATGTTTAAACAAAACTCTCAGGCATTAATGGCTATTGCTAAAGGAAACATCTTGAATGACTGCTGAAATATGAAGTTGTTTGCTTCAATTTCAGCCATTATGTATGACAAAATGCATTATTTCTAAATTTCTTTGTTGTTACATTTTATATAAGGGTCAATTATAAAGTTGAATGATGAATGAAAGAAAGAAAACACCTTTATCTGTCAGAGAGGAAGGTTCCATTTTCCCAACTATACAACCGGTGTCATTGGTGGAAGAAACATCACATTGTGCATGTATTTTTAGTCAATGCAACTGAGATTGACAGAGAGCATTTTTGCACTGTGGCTTTTATATTTTAAAATAGGTTTAACTCAGCTTTAGGAGACCTAGTACTCTCCTGTGCTACAATTTTCAACTGGTTTGCCAAATTTAAAAGGATCCAAATGCCACTCAAAGATGAAGAATGGAGCAGGAGACTAATGAAGCACCTACAGGAAAACATTGACAATCTATGGAAAATGATATGCCAAGATCCAACGACCTAACTGAGGCAAAAGTGACAACTGATCAGGAAGTGGTGAAAAAAGGGGCATAATTTCCTTCAACCCAGGAAGATTTCATAATGTTAAGTGCTACAGAACTTGATCAGAAAGTCAGTGAAAGGGGTTCATGGGAAACTCTAGCAGTCTGAAATGCATTCCCGGCTACCATGTCCCTAGGTTCAGGAGCGGAATAGGTACACAGGTTTCTCAGCTCCTAGATGTGCTTATGTTAACTTTTGTGTTTTACTAATCAGTGCGGCAATATGCTATGTCTTCAGTATTCTTTTTAAACATTCTCATTTTCAAACTTTGTTCAAGATGTTTATCCCTTTCCATTCCCCCTGTACCCGCCAAAGAAAAAATTCTGTATGTGGACCTTGTACACATTTTGAGTATGTGAAATTATGTTGTTACCTCTGAAATGTTCAGGCATTGTATATAAATAGTATAACTAGACACTAGCTGTTTTGTTTGGTGTCCGATAGAAATCTGACTTTCAGCACTGAAGTTCATCTTAAATACATCACTGATATTCCTTTTATTATATCCACACAGAACGAGATTCTTCATTCACTTTATTACCTCCCATACAGGCATAATTATAGCTTCTCTTATGCACTGCAGCTAACATGGAACTAATACTTTACTGTATGCATCTTGCTGCTGCCGGCCGAGAACCATATGCCTCACTGGTATGAAGATTATTCTGCCATCAGCACTTTTCCAACAGTTATAGTTCTGGGCAATCTACCGGTGCCTTCTAGTATTTTTCCAAACGCTGTCATTTCCATGCTTCTTCCCCCCTTTTTCTTACCGTTGATCATGATGTCATTGCTTCATATCTATGTTGATGCTCCTATATATCCTATACCTCCCCAAGACACTTGCTTTTTTGTTCAGTACCAGTTTTAGTGTTTTCTACATGTTATCGTACATTGTGTGTAATTTATGTAAGTTGTATTATAGATACTGTTCATTCTTATACCTTTGCGGATCCCACATGCAAACTGAGATGCACCACCAGGGTTGCTATTGTTTATTACTGGGGCAGTAGAAAAGATATTATGAGGACCTCCATCTATTAGGCATCTATTCCCATTTTTTTTTAAAGTGAAACTTCTTTAGGTGTGATAAGATAAATTGGCCTGGATCAGATGAAAAGTGAAATGCCTGAAAAGTTGGCCTGATCGAGAGACTCCAACCGGCAGTTGAGAAGAAAGAGAGGGAGAATCATTTCTACTCTCTCCATCACATATGTCATACACAATTTACACACATGTGCCATGTGTACTGCGTTAATGTATAGCATAAGGAACCAGTAGACACTTGCATATTATACTGTACATTAGCTAAATACATAATATTATTGTATTAGCAACCTTCCTGTTTTAAATAAAGTAAAGTTTTAAAGTGATTGTGCATTGCTATCTTTTAGACTATTAGACTATTATTTTGCACCATATAACCATCTTACTACACTTATATTTCTTCCAATAGAGAAATCTAAGAAACTTTTTCTGAACTATTTCGATTTTATTTATAAGAATCTGAAAATATGGATTCCAAATTGGTGAAGATATTCGGCTTTAGATCTGACATAAGCATTATACAATAAAATCAATGAAAAACATTTAAGATCTTTAGAATTTCTAAATAAAAATCCAAAATTTTTATGTGCACCATTAACCATTCTATCAATGTGGAAGTCAAACGACCAGTCATCACTTATATTTTTAACTCAGATCTGTAAGCATTGAATCAACTTTCAAGCACTTGTCGTTCATGGTGTACAGTGGTTTACATATATTATTATCTCTAGCTATAGTAAATACACAACATTTAACAACATTAAAAGGACGGTTATTTAAAATACTCCATTCAAATACATTATCATCCTGAAGTTTAGACTCAACCAAATGGTTCTCAATTCTCATGCATAATTTTAAATCATTATCAAATAAAATACATTTTGAGTAATTTATACATAAAGGTAAGTCATTTATAAATAAAAGAAAGAAAAGCGGTCCAAGGTTCGGACCCTGAGGAACTCCTGAATTTACATCAAATGTATAGGATTGGAAACTATCATACATAATGTACTGCTTCTGCATAACCGTTTCCTAATCCTGAAATAATAAAATCGTCAACAAATCCTAGAACCTAAGAAGTCTCACTTCTAACGTGCAAGACTATCATACTTTTTTTTTTAAGGGTTTAAGTTCTCTTACAGTACATCACTACTTACAGACCAGGATTTAGCACATCATACAGTGTAAGCTCCTATAGTTTCTCATTCTCCTGTGACCGTTGCATCCACACCGGAAATGCTGCATACTTAAGTATAAGATTACAACTTTGACTACATTTGCCACTGTTTCTAATGCAATCCTGAAGCTTTGTTTCTTATGATTAAAACTTGTTACTTTGCTTATTTTTTTTACTATACGTATACAAGTTTTAAAGTTTCGTTACAGATTTTTTTGGTTCCATAGCGATTTGTAAACCCTGCATTCCAGTGAAAGACTGTCACCCAGCTGAAAACGGCCTGATTCTGGTTACGTCAACTCAACAACCTCGACTTCAACCCTCAGCAGAGCCTGCTACAGCTGCAACTTCGACCACCACCTGCTAAGCTTAAAAAATCCAATAAGGAAGTTTTTTTATATATATACAGGTTGTTAAAAAAAAGTATTTCATATTTTGAGAGGTGGTAGTATCGACCAAAACAAGAAAAAAAGTCAAGGAAACATGGGCTCTAAAATGCATACGTTAACCCAATTGCGTCAAATTTAAACACCTATTCAACTAACCAAGAAATCAGATTTAAATCGGCCTATTAGTGAGGGTGGTAACAGGTTAATGTTTAAAAAATCATTTAAAATCAATGAATACGAGTTTTTTTGCTAAAGGTTTGTGTGCACAATATGAACCCTTTGCTGCGCATAGAGTATTAGCTAGTTGTTCTCCAAGCAGAATTGTGTCCATTTAAATTCTGAGCTGCTACTACAGATGTTAAACTAAAAGTGACCTATATACAAGCATAATTATATCGTTTAGTAGCTAAATTAAATTGATTAATTAATAACTCATTTAAAATTGGTTTGAAGTAAATAAGATTAAATGTTATTTCAATAATTTATAGCTGCAAACTTCAACCCTTTTGTAGACAAACAACACTTATATACATGCACCCCTTTGCAATGCATCTTTATAACTCTGCAATATTAATGGCAATGGAATTCATTACTTTAGTATATTAAAAAGCGGAATAAAATCTGCTATACTTAAGTAAAATAAATACAATAATTACTGCAAAATTATTATGGTACTCACCCTTAAAATGTTTATATCCCTGCCATTATTGCAGCGAAGATATTGCAACATGTTTCTAAAATGTTAGCTAGACTATTCTCTTGCACCATACAAATGTTATATATAAGATTATTAATGGTTTCATATGTACACCCTTGTATTAGTTTTGAATTTCCACCCCTTTGCCTGATGATAATTGAGGAAGCACCCAATTCTACACAACGCAATGTAACACTGTTTGGACTTGTATTGCGACTGTATGCCACGACCTGATGGTGTTTTCCTTTTCTTCACTATACACTGAGCACACGATTTCACCCGGCCTTGAATTTTTACGAGGGTGTGAAGAGAGCTTGGTGCAGGAGTAGCAGAAGGTAGGCTACACTGAAATCCCGCTTGCTTACGTGACGTGAAGTCTGCGATTAACTGTTGCACTAAATTTTGCCTGTAGTAAAGAAGCCTGTTGCCATGAGCTGTAGAAGCAGGTCTGTTTGAAATGTCATATATAATAAAACTATTAACGATAGCAACATTCACTACAAAATGGAACAGGTATTTCCAGCATTTTTTGAGGGTCGGCCGACACCGTAATACTCCCTCCTTTGGTCTGCCAGATCAATCCCTGCCTTATTACGAGTTTGTAGATAATAAAAGAGTGTCGCTGTTATCATGCCAAACAACCGCAGTTACACCTTCATGTTGCAGTTTGCGAGATTCGCCCCTTTTCAATTTCAGTTGTTTTGGCTTTGAAAATTGTTTTGGCCAGTCTTTCCTTCCAGCACGAGTTGTACCACACGCATACATTTTCCTGTCCAAAGGTAATTTCATTAGCCGCGTGGAAGTAAGAAAATTATCAAAATATACCTGATGCCAAAACTCCGTATATTTTAACACATGTCTAAAACAACCTGTTCCCCAAGTAGAAGATCGCTGTTTCTCACCTCTTTTTTTCCCAGATAGATTTTACATTCCAATAAATACCCACTTTTACTATCTGCAATACCCCACGTCTTTATCCCCCATTTTGCTGGTTTAGCAGGCATATATTTTTTTTTAAAAAAGAAGCGTCCTTTGAGACCTATCATCGCTTCATCAACAGAAAGTTCATGATTTGGTTTGTAGACACTCGCAAACTTTTTGATTATGTCTAATGCAGGTCGTACTTTATACAGAAAATCGTAAGAATCTACCCCTAATCGTGGCCTTGCAGTTTTGTCATTCAGGTGAAGGCACTGCAATATCTTTTGAAAGCGGAGCAACGTATTGCTTGTCTTACAATTGGATAAATGCAAAAATCCCCCAAAAAGGAATCTCTGGTTTCAGGTAAATCCACCAACCCCATATACATCAAAATACCTAAATAGGCCTGTATCTCCCTTGAATTTGTAACTTACAATTTTGGATCCGCCTTTTTAGCTTGAATCTGAGCTGCATATCTGTTGGTTTCCTACGCAATTTTTCCGCAAAAATTGGAATCTATAAAAATTCCAAGATAATATATTTCTGAACTTCCTGGAAAGAAATTAAATTCAGAATTGAAGATACTGAAATTCATGAAACACTTGGCAGTTTTAAATACAAAAAGCCCCTGAACATTTACAGGAAGTTAAAGTTAGAATGGAGAAGGGAAAACTATGTGGCAAAAGAAGATAAAGCCAGCAGGGAAGGAATGGCATGTGCTAGAACAAGAAGGGTTTAAGATGAAGAAAAGATTTAGATGAATGTCCGGAATGAAAGCTAAATGGCATGTGATTCCCGAATGTGAAGGAACTAAAGTAATGAGGAAAAATGAAGAAATGGGCTAACTTACCAATAGATATAATGGGTAAAAAATTGTTACGGTTAAAATCAGATAAAGATATTAGGGAGATTGGTAATTATTTAGGAAAAGTAAAAAGAAAATGGATGAAAAAAATTAACCATGGAAGATGTATTCTATGGAAACAGAATAGTGGATAAATATTCTTTGTACAGAGTGGCCTCAGTAGCATGGTATAAGTTAAGTCACCTTTTGCTACTCAAGACTGAGACATGCAATGAACTTTAAAACAGAATGTGCAAAAATTAATTAATTAGAAAATGCATTAAAATGGACACTTAAGGTCAAATTAATAGTCGTCGCTTATATAAAAAGGAGATGCTTAAGCAATAAGTATTTCCTTCTGATAAGGAAACATTTATTACCATTTGGTATACATAGACGATACTTATATGTCGTCCTCCGCGATGTAGTGGTTACCATGCTAGCCTCCAGTTCCCAAGGTCACGGGTTCAAATCCAGTGGATGGCAATTGATTTTTTTCGGGCATAAAAATCCTTAGCATGGCTTCCTTCGGAAGGGAAGTAAAGTTGGTAGTGCTGTGTCATAGATTTATGGCACATAAAAGACCCTCAAGCCTGATAAAGAGGCCTCGGAGCAAAATTACCGGTCTTTCATGCCCAATATAGAATGGGACGCTAAGGACCATAGTAGTTAAAGAGTGCCATTACAAAAAGAGAGAGATATGCTCAGCGCTTAACGCTTACTTATTTCCGAAGCACATGTGGCAACATGGTTCAGCTGTTTCACAGCCACTCAGATGCACGGAGGAATGTGTAAACGAACATTCACATCACCACATAGCCAAACACCATTTTCATTGTTCACAAAAGCTGTTGAGCACGTGCTAGAAGCTTGCAAGCTTTAAATGGTACATTTATTAATTAGTTAGTTTTCATTTAAAATCAAGTAGATTGTAAATCCATTAAGGGTTTACAGTTGCATTAGTTAAATCGAAAACATGCCAAAAGGAAAACATTTCAGCGAGCAGGAAAGAAACCAACTAAAAGAGTTGGTGCCGAGTTACAAAGACATTGTACAATGCAGGCAATCAGATACTGTGTGATGTACTGGCCTTAAGCGGTATTTACTCATGTACTGTTCTAAAACTGAAAAACTTACTTTCTAGCTAAAGTATTAACAATATGCACACTGTGTATATACATACATGGAAGCAAGTCACAAATGCAATTACTACACCATCTAGCAGTAATCAGAAAAGCAAAAGTACACAATAACTGACAATATTTGGCTTTAACAGTGGTTTAACATGCGAAATCGATAAACCTCTGTTCAAGATTTTGATACTCCAACATTTATTTGCAAATTAATGATAAAGACATGTGACTTGTTAAGTGATCCATTGCAGTGGTGGTAATTATACAAAATAGACAATTTGATCGAGAAAAGCACTGCAGGGATGTACTTTATTTATTGCAGAAATATTTCCGCATTGTATTTTTAGGATTTTATTAAATGATTCTGAGTAAGTGCAGCAGAATCTTGTTTTCTAGGGACCTAAGGACTTTGGACAAAATAAAGGGAAAATGTCTGAATGGAAAACATAGGGATAGTTTTAAAGCACTCAGATTCTATACATTATCTTTTCAAGTAAGCCTGCCTCACGTTGCAACTTCATTACCTGTGTTTGTTAAGATTACGTTGTTTAGCAGAGGCATTAGATTATTACAACAGTGACTTTGATAAACCGAATTTCTTATTAAATTCAGCATCCCTATGTATTTTAAGTGCAAATCGCGCAAATTTGTTTGTTAATGTGCAGTACAATTTCATTATAATTCCATATATTCCATGAAATCACTATTATTGTTAACCTCCGTTGTAGGCAGTTGATGACAGATGGCGTTGGCTCTCCTTGTTGCATATAAGCGGAGGTCGAAGCTTCCTTACATGAATAAGCATTTCCTTATTCGCCTGAAAGAGTAGCATCTGTGTCTTGAAAATTGCTGCTTAAGGATTTCCTTGAAATAAGCGACAACTATGAAATCGACTATTAAGACCTTCAGCATAACAATGAATGCGAACCACGGTGGGTTCAGTTATACCATAGCTTATGCCAGAGATGGAGGGCAATAACAATCTTTCACAGAAAAAGGATTTAATTTACTTTCTAGGCATTTATTGTCTATGTTGATTGTTGAGACAGGCCAATAAAGACAGAGGGAGCTATATGTTCTTTTATGTGAATAGCTAAACATTTTTCTAACAACTTAGGTTTTCATTAAAAAAAATCTGATGTGTTACACTCACATGACTTTCTCTATTCTTGTACAATCTATTTTGACAAACGCCTATTCTCCATATGCTTTATGTTAATCGAGATATCGAGATGTCAATCTTATTGCTAATTTTCTTGTAGATGCAAGGGAAATATGGTAGCTTTTAAGCGATGATCAAATATTTTAACGCTGGTTGCTATGCGGCGCATTCCATTCTCTTTGCAAGTCCAGGACATAAAAAAATGAATAACGAATTTGAGAAAAAGTATAAGTATTGGAAAATTTAAGGGAATAACAAGCAATATCTCGAAAACGGTTCACTCAACAAAAGAAATGTATACGACATAAGTTGTGTATTTTAACGAGATCTACATTTTTTGTGTAGTAAAATTTTGTCTATCTCTTATGGTTTACCAGTTATGCAAAAGTCGTTCACAATGAAGAATACTTTTGGAGACATTCCCAGAAAATTCGAGATATACATTTCATTTCTCATGACATTATCTTAAACATATGATATTTTAATCAAAATCGTTAGAGCCATTTTTGAGAAAATTAAAATTTTCGAAAAATGTTCCATGTAAAGGGTAGTCTGGGGTGGGGGGATTTTCTTGAAAACCTTCGTGTCGCATCTCTGGAAGATACTGAACCTAAATACCAAGTTTGGTGTTTATCCGACTTCGTTTCTGAGTTATGCTGTTCACAGACACACACACACAGACACACACACACACACACACACACACACACAGACACACACACACGGACATGTTTCCAAAAATGCTTTTTTTGGATTCAGGAGGTCTCAAAACATGTATTTCCGGTGAAATCTCGGTATCGAATTTTTGGGTGGAATGCAATACTTCCCCTACTTACTATACGTAGTAGAGAAAGTAATAGGCATTATGTGGCAAGGTTGTGTGAGGGGAGAAATGGATTCCTTAATAAGTATATAGATTCTTGGAGTTTAAAATAAACATTCTTTCCCAGCTAAACGTGTTGCTTTCTGATCTGAAAAGCCTGCTTGGGCATTCTTGTCAATTATATTTGTGCCTTTTTAGAAGTAATGGATGAACTTGTTGTAAGAAAGAAAAGGGAATGGAGCCCTTGTCCTAAAGAGATGAAAAACAAAAATATGCAAGAAATAAAATCCTACTCTAAAACAGGCAAACCAAATAAATAATTACTATAAAAGTGGGAAGTGTTATATAATTCGTACAAAATTCAGTATTTCAAGGAGACTCCACTATTTGTGTGTAGTTTGGCATAATTATCAGGTAAAATGTAACATTATCATTTACAACAAATGCAAGAACTTCTCCTTTCTGTGTTTACCCTCCCCGTTAGAAGGACTTACACCCCTAGGAACTTACAAGCAGATGCATGGGGTTAAACGCCTGTCGGGGAGCAGACAGACAAATTGCATTGGATAGAAAAGCCAAGATGGGTGATTAGCTCAAAGCCTGGTATGAGAGCAGGGACGGAGATGATGTGAAATTTGAAGTAACATTATGGTTTGTTTGTTCTTCATGATTTTTGTTTGCCCCACGTTGTGGTAGCCAAATATGAAGTTGTATTTATTTATTTATTGATCCCCACGTTTGGGAGCCAAATATGCGGCGGTATTCTTGTATTTGTGTATACTCGTGTTTTGCCCCACGTTGTGAAGCTAATTTGTGACGGTATTATGTGTTAAGTTTGAAAGAATGCTACTGTTTATTTGCCGCACGTATAAAAGACAATTTGTCGCAGTCACTTTGTGTTAGCTTTTACTGAGCGCCTGTTATTTTATTTAATTTTGGGTTCACTGTCCTCCGGCTAGCTATGATCTTTTTGGTCGAGCACTTATCTTATACAGGTGTGTAAACGGAAAGGAGTCCTTTATCCAGAGATAACACTGATGAAAGAATTTGTTTTACACTTTTTGTTGTCTTAACACATTATTAACATTCACCTATTAATCGTGACACTCGCCAAACTGAAACTGTTATAATAACTTATTTACTGCTCATTCTTAATTCGCGTACTTCAACTTTTTGTGTAATTAACTTTACGACACTTGAGATTTTTTTATAACTTTGCTACGCGTAACCTGCGAATCGATAAACTATGCGATGTATTCACCATGACTTTTTCTGTTTAACTCAGCGCGTGTAACGCACAAATGTTCCCGATGGACTGAAGACGACGTGTAATGTACAACTGTTTGCGATGGACTGAACGAATTTGACTCTGACCTAGCCCTTTTTATACTCCTACACCCCGATATGCCTAAAGATTATAACCGAGCTGCTATTGGTTAATAAAACGCGCCAACATTAGCGTCTATTTTTATATTCAATGAAAATTATGAACACATATGCTATAGGGAAAAATGTTCCCGCAAATTCCTAAAAAAACGCGCCAATATTACGTCATTTGCTCGTCTCTAATAATGATAAACAGCTCACCCCCTCGCTACATTATTGCACGCTATTATTGTCAGTTTCAGTAAAGTCGTATAAACCCACTTCTTAACAATGCTTACAATCATCAAACATCTCAAATCAATGTCACACAATAATGCATATTCACACTACAATCACTCTTTACATTTACATAATTTGTGATACAAATTACTGCATCAAATTATGGTGAATGGATGAAAAGAAAGGTGATGGAGCAGTTGCCGGAATGAATGGCATAAAAACCAGAGAAAACCTGCCCAGACGCTGCCTTGTCCACCACAAATTCCACATACAGTTCCCTGGGATCGAGCACTTGGTGAGAAATGAACAGTCTAACCACTCAGCCATTGTGCCACCCCCCAAATGCAAGAACTTAACAGTTTGAACTAATGTTTTTAAATAAGCAGTAAAACAACACACTTCAATAAGCTGGTTACTGTGTTTTAATTCAATATACATAGTTCACTTCTGAAAGCCTTATTAATATCATAATTTGGGAAATTTACTACAGAAATTTGTACAAGCTTTCATTTTCTAGGTTAAACCCTGTCCAATACCAAGATAACCTCAACTTGATGGGACCAATAGAGTAGTCACCAGCACATACGGGTGGGTTACAATAGATTGTTAATAAGAGGGCAAAATTGCCTTACTTGCACCGACGTTGCCTTATATAATAATAACAATAAATAAATAAATAAATTAATAATAATAATAATAATAATAATAATAATAATAATAATAATAATAATAATAATAATAATAATAATAATAATAATAATAATAATAATAATAAGCTTATCTATCTACCTATCCCTTATTTCAGTAGTTTCTCCATTTTCCTTGAGTGCATTTCACTTGACAAATGCAATGACTAAATTGGGGAATTTTCACATGGAAATCTTGACCAACCACTATGGTTATTATTTCAGAAGTCTTAACTTAGATTTTGGTTTAAACCTCAAGAAAACTTTAAACTAGTTTCCTTTGTACCAAATCCTCTCTTAAACCTGTTTTAATCAACTTTAAACCTAATTGGAAAATATGGCCCTTAGAGTATGTGATATATTATGTCATACACTGATAAGCAAGGTTTTTTATTTTTTGAACGCCCTTTATCTGCTGTGTTCCTTAGTGTCCCATTATGTATTGGCGTGAAAGACCGGTAATTTAGCTCAGAGGTCTCTTTATCAGGCTTGAGGTTATTTTACGTGCCGTAAATTTACAACACGGGACTACCAGCTTTAATTCCCTTCCGAAGGAAATCATGCTAAGGATTTTTACGCCCGAAAAAAAATACATCGCCCTCCGTGACCTCGGGAACTAGAGGCTAGCATGGTAAACACTACACCACGGAGGACGACTAAACAAGAAATGGGTTTATACAAACATGATAATCTTGTTCCGGATCTTTTATATCTTTTTGCAAAATCTGAGAATCTAAAATTAGAATGATTTGCCGATTATTTATGGAACCATAATAGTCAACATCTCTCCAAAACACACTAATAAGCTAATTTCACCACTTTGCTCCATTTTCAAACGGACCCTAGTAATTCAGAATAGCCCATTCAAAATTAAAGTAGGAATGAATGCTATACAAGAGATGTAAGCACCATTATGTTTTGTCTGTTGTATGCTAGGGAAATACTGCCACAGGATGACTCCGTTACGGTTATATTTCTATACAAAATATGTATCACACAAATATTTCGCAAACCCTGTGGATTACAAACAATGGGTGCAAAAAAGTGGACACAATCCAAATAGCTGCCCTGTATACTGCACTTACATCCATAAAACCATTTCTTCTACACAGTAGTATCATCAGCACTAGTACGTATATGGGAATGAGTGTTATATATAAAAATTACTTGCGCACAATTGTATTCCAATGTGCCTACAATTATAACAATCACAAGCGCCACATACATTGCAGGTTATGTTCATGTAAGTTCTGTTATTCAACTCCTTATGTCTTAAAATTCTAGTTGCAAGTAAGGCCGTAGGTGGTTTTCAAGCTAAGTAACAGCGATGAAAACTTGATACCCCCAAAAAATCTTACTAAAAATCAGCAACGTTGCGTACCATTACCAGTGCTGCGCATCTTAATCCACATCTCTGCGTCATACATCAAGTGTACAGTCATTCACTTTCCACGTGCTCACTTCGTAACAAAGCTTGTCACTTAAAATTACTCAAGGCAGTTTAGCCGCAATGAGATTCTTTTAAATATAAGGTTGATCTCTATAACAAAACATTACAAATTATATTATTCAGCCATACTGAACCAGGATATCCGAAAACAACTGAATAACAAATAATTACATGTGCTGCGTCTCAGTGTAGCCAATCTGATTGGGAGAATTAGCCACCAAAATCTCCAAATTCTACTATAAGAATGTTATTCCGCTTTACTTTTTAATGAAAGGAACTTACAATTAAAACCAATATATTTGTAGTTTCTAACGTAGATATAAATTCAAGTATTACGCCCGAAAAAATTCATCGCCGTCCGTCCCTATGAAAGAATAATTAAAAGAAAAGGAATGCGTAATTACTACTTGCCCCGTAGAGGATCCCAGACGTCCCAATTTTGGCGGGAGAGCACTGAGTTTAAGACTTTTACATGTCCGCCTAAACAGCTGGTGGGAACAATATTTCTTCCGCTTTATGAACAAATAGTTTCACTTTATCATTTTGTAGATATTTAAACTTTTAACACAAACGGGCCGTTACAAGACATATAACATTGATGTGTCGTTCATTGTTACATGTGCATTGTAATTAAACTCTGCAGCTACAGGTCAATTCTTGGTCCTGTTGTTCTTCTATACATGTAAATGATATTTTAGTGTTCTCCCTTATGCGCACGCGTATAATTTTGTAGCATATCTACACGCAGGATATTTTCTTAACCCAGTTTGGCAGAAAAAATATTTTTCATAAACTATTAAGAAAACTGAAATGTAGTTACCGCAACATTGTTTTGATACTTTTGTACTTGTCTGACACAGTAACTCACTGAAAATTACACATTTAGGTATATCAATATTACATTTTCAAAAGCAACTTAAGTGCACATACATGCATTTCAAATAAGCTTTCTGCTACATATGCACGTGATTACTTTTAAATTGTATTGTAATACATTAAGAATAAGTAATTTAAAAAAATTAACATTGCATTGTTCATTGCATTCCAAGTCCACGTTCACAAAGATAAGGTGACCATATTTTTGAAAAAAGAAAATGGAACATTTCAAAATTTTCTCAATGAAACAAGGGACAAGAGAGAAAGCGTAAAATTGTTTCGTCAAAAATACGAAGGTTTCGAAACTAATAATAAATAAATAATGTGTAACTTACATATATATAGTAGCTTTGAATTCATTCCAACCAAACAATCCTGTAGAATTATTAGTGGAGTCATTCCTCATACATTGGATAAGTTTAGAAATACAGTGGACATTGTTCTGAAAGATTGGTTGTGGTGGACAGTATAGTAAGCGAACGCTCCTTCAACTGCTGCTAATCTCATAACTTGAGGCAGTATTTTAACACTTAAACGATACCAGTCTAATTATATAATTTAAAATATAATAACAGCCCGCCTTAAAGCAATAATTGTATACTATAATAATATGTAAAATGTATGTAACCGTCATTGTATTAATGTTTATATTATTATGTACATGTATAATAATGTTATGTGAATGTATTACGTAATTTAACAATGTAGGAGCTGTGAGAATAGAAGCCGAAAATTGCTAACAATGAGGTAACCTTAAGGCAATAATGAGTGGTATTAATAAAAGCGAGCCGTGACTCATGAGCCATGGCTTGTAGCATAACCGAGTCGTCGGTAGCAGCGAGTCGGGAGTCACAGATTTGGTGTTAATAAAAACTTCTCCGTGCTGAGCCTTGGCTCTATAATTGCGAGTCTCCGACTCGTTTTTCCCCTCTTCCTGATTACAAATGCATTATTGTCGAGCGGCAGTAAACATTCGATTCGGTTTAGGTATTTTTGTGGCTGTATATCCATCAGAAATGACTGAAGAAAGCAATCAGTTTGTATCTTCTTTTGTGAACTTAACAATCAAGAGAGATAATGAGCAAATCTCAGCTGTCTGCGGACAAGCGGAAAAGACTTCTGCTGTGACCGAAGTGCAGCGAAAACTAAAAGAGAATCTGAATCTTCGCCTAACAGAAGACCAGACAGCGAAGAAAATAAGAAATATGAAAAGTCGCCTAAAAGTGAAGACTGATCTTCGATGGACAGGCAAAAAGCCCATAGCCCTGAAAAACTGGGAAAACAAGCTTTTAGATCTTATTCAAGGGGAATCAAATCTATCTATAGTTTCGTTATGAGGTAAGAAAGTAAGGACGACTTTCGATGATTCTCCAGTTTATTGATGCTACTAGTAAAGCTCTGTTTTGAGAAATAATGCAAGGTATCAAAACTTTTTGCTGTTTTTGAGAGGTTGCAATTACATAAAATAACGCTGCCATTCAGCTGCCATGCAGCTTGTAGTGCTGCAGTGGTTGCTGGAAATTTGATCCAGTTTCTCGATTTAAGTTTAATGCCAGAAGAAACTTTCCAAAATATACTTAAACTGTACCTTGTGAAACGCCCAAGTCATCTGCCACGCCAGGCTGGAATCCGGGGTCCCCAATGCAGCGTAGAAATATTCTCATTTTTCCCTAGTACATAACGGCCTTTCCTCTTGTCTCCACAGTTTCCGGAAGGAAATGCCGGGCGAGCCACCTTACGTTTTCTTTCTCAAACCTATAAAGTTGTTTATAATTGTAGTCTTCCGAATTCTGGTGCATTTTATAGTATTTTTCTTTTCTCAGGTTGACGTTCACTTGCAACTGAGCCATCGCCTTCAAGTTTGAGACAGCTACTGAGGTGGCTTAAAAAATCGTAAGCCATGGCTCTTAAAGTGAAGTGACAGTTCCGTTTTATTAATACCACAGCTAGACTCGCTAGGAGGAGGGGTTGAGTCGTTGATAAGTCGAAGGTCACGCAAAGCTTGAGTCGTTTCGTTTTAATAATACGGAAGTGAGCCATGGCTCAGAAATTGCGAGTTTTAAGTCATGGCTCTGTTTTATTAATACCACCCAATGAATTGGAAAGTTTAATAAAGGCTACTAATAATTCTTGGAACAATAATGTAATATATAAAACAGTTAATAAATAGCCAATCAACAACTAGAAAGGCTAAAAGTTAAATAAAAGTATTCTATTGGAGTAGGATTAGCCAATCAGAGACTTTAAATAGAGAAATTGTACAAATTTAGGCGGCAGACGCTACAAGATAGCGTACCCAACCAGACGCTAGAAGGCAGCGTTCCCGAGCAGTTCGCTCGATACGTATTCAGCGTGAGACATAAACAATTCATTACGCCGTGAATAATATAAAGTTTACGTGTTAAAAGGTACAAGTAACAATCTCACAGCTCTACAGTAGGATATGTCAGTGAAGTGTTATTAAATCGTGTGAAAGATTAATAAAACGAAGTTAAATACCATTATAATTTGTGTAAGCCTTCATTCTTTAGCCACACCAAGCCCTGCTAAGAGATACGTGTTTCTGCAAATTACTACTGACGCAGCCGAGGCATACATATTATAATATTTAAATAAACATTAAAATACAAAGTTGATTTTTAAACGTGGGGGCGAAGGCCACCAGAAAGTTTGTATCGTACGTGGGGCGAACACTCCAAGAAACCTATCTCCCGCAATACGTGGTGTAAGCACAACAATTAAATCACTTCAAGATTGGCGCCTAACGCGTGGTGCAAATAACGTAAAGATAATTCTATCTCAAACTTTATCACCAAAACTTTCACTTTGAAAAAATAGTCAATGCGGTGCTAGAAGAAGCACTTGCATGCATAATTCTTTTATGTTTTTCAATGCTGCGATATATCCGATCACCCCTATGGCTTATACTGAAAGTAGAGCACACTTATTGTATCGAACATTTGAGTCAGAGTTTTTTTTAATATATGGATTTTCCTTTAGTAACAGAGTGAAGGTCGATGACAGGGTGTCATTCTCCACACCCATTACCCAGACTAACGGAATACTATAGGATGATACCTTAAGCCTAACATAGCTACAACAGACTTCACCACAATAACAGGAAATCTACCAGTTATAATGTACGCATATGCAGATGGCGTAGTAATAGGAGCACGAAAAAGAGAAGACCTCAAATAGCGGTGAATAATCTAATGGAATTTGCTGAAAGAAAAGATCTACTGGTCAATAAGAACAAGAAGTTTATATGAAATTTAGGAAAGGAGGAAGAGTAGTAGTCAATAACAAAATCTCATATGTAGGAGCAGAGGACCTTGGTGATCAACTTCAGATACCTAGCATCACCCTTCAGCTAACAGGGACATCTTTAAAGGTGCATGTAAGGGAAAGAGATGCACTGGCCTAAGAGGAATATATACCACAAAAGACCCGACTAGAATCTCAGCGGGCACCGCAATCAAACACGTTCATGCAAAGATTGCACCTATCTGACTTATGGTATAGAGTTAATCTGGGATATACTCACATCAGAACTCGCCATTCTTGAAAAGGTGATGGCCAGATTCCTAAAGAGGGTTTTAGGCATATCAAAGACAGCACCAACCAGATTGGCATATGTGTTGGTTCAGGGAACCTTCCTTATCGAGGATCTAAGACACCACATTCTACTAGCAACACCACAGAATATGAAAAAGAGAAAAAAATAGAAGAGAAGAAATATGGAGGAGTTTTACGCAACAGACGCTATGTTATATAGGGATTGGATGGGCCCACACCAGATCACGCGCAGTGTCATCAACAGGCTCGCAGTTCATGGTTTCCACCACAAGCTTTGCCGAAAGGAAATATATCACGAACCAAGTGATCAAGTGTGTAAACTGTGTGAAAGAAAGTGTGAACATAACGACTTCTCCATATGTGAAAAAAGAGTAAAGACTCTACGCGAATGTCGTCCTCCGTGGTGTAGTGGTTATCATGCTAGCCTCTAGTTTCCGAGGTCGCGGATTCAAACCCGGCGGAGGGCGTGGATTTTTTCGGGCGTAAAAATCCTTAGCATTGCTTCCTTCGGAAGGGAAATAAAGCCGGTGGTCCCGTGTCGTAGATTTACGGCACGTAAAAGAACCTCAAACCTGATAAAGTGGCCTCTGAGCAAAATTACCAGTCTTTCGCGCCCAATATAGAATGGGACGCTAAGGACCATAGTACTTAAAGAGCGTCCATAAATTAAAAAACTCAATTTAAAGCTCTACGGGAATACGTTCAGGAGTAAAAGCGAAACTATGCACATTCGTGCGCTCTTCTTCCTTTATGTTCCTTTTGCAGGTCACTATTAAAAACACTTTCTTTTCGGTGGTGGCATATTATTAATTTCAAGTTGCAGTTTACAAAAGTTCACTATATTTTATTATTTCGCAAATGCAGAACACAGTAACAACGTAATGCATTTATTTTGATTCAAGCATATGAGTTTACAGTTTTTGTTATTGTTGGCGGCATTCACATAATACACGAGTATTTTTATAATTTGTTTGATAGCGCAGACCGGCAGTGTTCAATTGTCGTCCGCAACTGTACGTTTCCAAGCGAGGTTTTCCACACGGTTTCGGATGTATTACCCGGGACGTTTAACAGGATACCTCGCAGTGGATGCGCTGTTATCTGTTTACACCGTCCGACTGGTCTGCAGATGGGAGGAGAGGTGAACAGTAAATCACAAAAGTATGAACACCATTGAAGGCAGAAAATATGCTACGCTAAGGAGCAGAACAAAATTGACTTGCTTAATTCTGATGTGTAGATTCCGATTCCTGCATATCCGTCTCACTTGCTGTATCTGTAGAGCTTCCATCTGTAGCGCTGTCATCTAAAGGATGGAAATCTGCTGTTATGTCTGCATCACTTGCTGTATCTGTATAACTGCCATTACCATCTCCGGAATCCATAAAACTGACCAAACTATTTGTTTCCTCTTCATCACTGCTATCCAAACCCACATTGATTACTATTCTTTCTATTTCTTCTTCCATCAAAGCATCTCGATGCCAGTATTCTTGTTCAATGGACTTCACTTTGATGCATGCGTTTTTTCCAATCCTCTTCAGTGATATCATTTAAACACTGCCTAGTTAATCCTTTAAGTGCGTTTAAAGTAATGGAAGATACATTTTTTCTGCTATTTTTTTGCTTCATTATATTCCATACCAGTTCAGAAGGGTTTAGATCACAATGATAAGGCGGCAATCTGAGGGTTTCAAATCCATGATCTTTCAAAAGTTTATCTGCGGTATACACTGGAGGTGGTTTGTTTGCTTTGACAATTTCTAACATCTCCCTCTTCGTTAAATATTCTTCGAAGTCCAAACCATTATCCTTCAGCCATTGAACAATCTATTGTTTCCGAGATGCTACCGTTGGAGCTTTGTTTTCCTGCACGGTGTGGTAAGGCGCATTATAGAGTACAACGATGCTACTGGGCGGGAGGTTTGGTATAAGCCTTTCACTGAGTCATTTTTCGTAGTTGGTCTTGTTCATCTCACTGTGGTAATCTTCTGTTGCAGACTTAGAGTCGTAGATTAATTCTGCTCCTTTGATGAAACCCATTTCACCGCCAGCATGCACCACTATTGCTCTTTGCCCAGCAGATTTATTCACCAAAACTCCAGGAATATCGTCATGTTGCCAACACTTCTTCACAGTGTAGTGGGTGTGTACCAAGTTTCGTCGGTATAAACTACCGGTTTCCTGGGAACCTTTTCATTACTACTTAGAGCTCGCAAATAGGCTGCTCTGCGAGCAACTATATCCTGGCGTTCCACTAAAATCTGCCGCATATTCTTGCATTTTTTGAAAGCAAATCCCATTTCGTGTAATATTCGCCAGAATGTTTTCTACCCACCACCGAAATTGATTTTCTCCTTTACTGCATAGAACAACTTCTACACTGTTAGAATTTCTTTACGCACCTCACAATATTCCAAAAATGTTCTGCGAACGACGCACTTATCAAAATCGTCCATTTGAAACTTCTTTTTCCGACTCCGTTCTTTTCCTGGAGTAGTAACCCGTATACCTGAAATGTTAGCTTTTTCAAATTCTTTAGCGATCCTTTTTACTGTCGCTTCACTTTTTCCTACTGCTGTAGCCGTTCTAGCCACTGCCTTTTGCAAAGGAAGAACTAGACCGTTTTGTTTTTCCTTCGTGCAGAACTGGAAAACTTTGTAAATAATCTTTCTACTTTGGGAGTTTACAACTCTCCGCGGTGACTTTGTTGGGGTTTCCTTGTTTAAAACTTATTTGAGATACCCACTATCGCTTAAAGCCTACCATATTCCCCTTGCACCTACAGGAAAATTAGCAATGAGATTAACATCTCGATATCTCGATTAACATGAAGCAGATGGAGAATAAGAGTTTGCAAAAATAGATTGTAGAAGAGTAGAGAAAGTCATATGAGTGCAACAGATCAGTGTTTTTAGTTGCATTGTTCACAGATGTACACACAGACACACAAGGACCTTTTTCTAATTTTTTTATTCAAAGGGCCTCAAAACACGTATTTCTGGTGAAATCACGGTATAGAATTTTTGGGTGGAATGCAATACATTCCCAACCTATGTACATGGTAGAGAAAGTAAAAATGCTTTTTTTTATTCGGGTAGCCCCAAAATATGTACTCCTGATGAAATCTCGGTATTGCACGTGGTAGAGAAAGTAAAAGAATTTCTGATGCGATACATTCACATGACTTTCTCTGTCCTCCGTCGTTTTTACTAGTTATACAAACTAGTCTTCTAAAGCTTATTTTTTATATCTACTTCATTTAAATCCAAATAATCCTTTGCAGAAATCGCTACCTTACACATTTCGTTATAGATGCAAACGGAACAGCGATAGTGAAATGTTTAAGAACTGGACGCTATATCGCTTAAGGTTTACCAGTTATACAAGATTATACAAAATTCCTTCCGAATAAAGAGTATTTCATAGGCAATTTCAGAAAGATTAAGATATACATTTTATTCATGTAAATATCTTCAATATATGGTATTTTAAACAAAATTGTTAAAGCTATTTCTTAGAAAATTACAATTTTTGAAAAATGTTCCTTGTAAAGGGTGTTTGGGGTGGAGAAACTTTCTTGGAAATCTTCGTGTCGTACCTTAGGAAGGTACCTAACCTAAATACCATGTTTGGTATTTATCCGCCTTTTCCTTTTTGAGTTATGCTTTTCACACATTTTTTCTAAAAATGCTTATTTGGATTCAGGGGACCTCAAAAACTTGTATTTCCGGTGGAATCTTGATGTCGAATTTTTGCATGGAATGCAATACCCTCTAACCTACTAAGTATGTGGTAGAGAAAGTAAGAAGAGTTAGGTCAATGAGTCTGTAGAAGGATGGGTAGCCCGGACAAAAGCTCTTTTTCCTATTTTGCATTTAATTTTGCAAGCACACATCACAATTAAAAAAGAAATATTACCAGGATCTACTCTAGCACATTTTTCATGCGTCCAACCTTCACATTTACCACATTGAATACAATTTTCTTCTAAGGTTTCAGAGCGAGCAAATTATGCATACATAATAGCTTCTTCCATCCGAGCAGCTGCTTAGAAATTCCTTTTCTTTTCTTCCACCTTTCTCAGGTTCAAAGACTTGCTTGCGGATTTCCCTTGTTTTTCTCCTGCATCTTATTTTACGCTGTTTTATAAGGATTTGAGATTAATATCTCACTTCTGAGATTTCCGTTTTCTGGGATATCATTTTCTTGCTGGCATCCGGCAAAGGCGACTGTGATTTAATATTTTCAAAATGTGATGTCGCAGGGTTGCCATCTGAAGGTGTTTTAACCTGATCTTGAGCAGATCTATTTGTACAAGCGGAAGGTGTGCTCATATCACCTGAATCATGTGTCTTCGAAGTGTAGGGGGGAGAACTACTGAAGGCTGGGTCGTTCTCTGGGTCTTTAGGACTGTCTGTTGTGAGGGATGATTAGATGATAGACATTCTATCTCTCAGAATATTCCAAGATTTAAGGGACTGATTCTTGTGTATGAAAATCCGTTTCTTGCCACATCTAAGCAGCAGCATAGCAGATGAAACCAAACCTCCTATCTCAAAATCTGTTATTCTCTGCATGAATTATCTCTCATCCATAGGGCACAATATTCTGCATGGCAAATGACAGCACAGTCTTGTCGATTTCCATGTCCATATAACACCAGCAGCACAGGATTCTTAGGCTGTAGGCTGCGTATGCTTTACAAAGTGCTTCAGCCATATGATGAACGTTTCTGCACTCATCTATTCATTAGGTTGATGCGAAGAGATTGCTTCTTCAGGAGCTCCAATCATCAGCCAGACGCTCGCCCTTTCTCTGGTGCCGAAAAATGAACATCGGTGGAATGAAATGACTTATGGGATTCATATAGACATTACTATCACATTTCACCCTCTCTGACCCGACGTCATTCTGTCTACTTGCCGCTTTCCATTCATTGGCAGGACTTAAGGAGTCTGCTGAGCCATTGATTAGCCAGTCTTATCAAGTCCTCAGCATTATAAATCCTCGAAGGAGGTTAAATTATATTTGTCCATAAGAAATGCAATTTCTCAAAGAGGAGATGGACTTGAGGCTTGTTAAAACCAACATATCTCGTCAAACTAGTCGATTCTGGATTGCGAAGACTGAGTTTCTGGTGTCTTTTCAAGAAGTAATTATAACACCTTTTTACTCTCTGTTAAATCTGTGTTGAATCCCCAGTGATTCTACTAGGTCAAATCATTCAAATGCTAGTTTTAAAAATTATTCCTTGGCTAATTCCTTCAACCTATCGTAAATATATTTTCTGTATTTCACTAGCTGGTCTGCATAGCTTCTAGAAAGAGTTGTTTCAAAGCTACAGATTTTTGGACGTGAGTTACACCCATTTTCACTTCTTTTTAAAGTATCCTGAATAGGACTTTTCGGAGCAGTAAAACACGCGACTACTTTTTGTAGTGCGTTACAGTGCAGAACCTGATGCTCAGCTTGTTTCTTGACACAAGTCTCGGTTTGTATACCTTCTTGAATGTCTGCATAGTTGTGGTGCTTAATAACTGTAAGAGACACCAAACGAGTGAACTTTTATTAAATGAAATAATCATTTAATAACTTATTTTTCATTTTTAAAGACTGAACTTCAAATTTCTTTCTCTACTCAATCAATGATAGACATTTGCTCCCTCATTTGTATGGAAAAAAAATCTGATGCAATAAATTCACATGGCTTTCAATAATATCTATTGTTTATTAGTGGGTATATAAAAAATTCTTACTAAAGCTTTTTTTTTGTCTACTTCATTTTAGTCCAAATTTAAACCTATGCAGAAATAGCTGCATTACATATTTCGTTAAGACACGAACGGAGCAGCTTACCAAAACTTATTTTTCTGTCTGCTTCATTTTAATCCCAATAAAGCTTTGCAGACATAGCTGCATTACGCATTTCGTTATAGATACAAAGGGAACAGCGATACGTTTTAGCACTGGACGGTATATGCCGACTTTAAAATTCCATACTGTTTCCATGTAATCGCGAGGAACAACTGAATGTTGAAAGGACTTCAAGAGAATAGTCAAATATTGAGCATTCGAACCATCAACAACCGATATCTCAGAAATGGCTTATGCCGCAAAAAACATCTTATTTGAATTAAGTGTATGTGGTGTGTGTTGTTTTTTTTATCTACATTTTTTTCAGTACTACGTTTTTGTCTGTCGTTTAACGGTTACCAGTTATACAAGATTACACAAAATTACTTCCGAATGAAGAGGACTTCGCAGGCTCTTCCCAAAAAATTCAAGATATGCGTTTGATTGTTCATGTAAATATCTTTAATGTATGGTATTCAAATCAAAATTGTTAAGAGCCATTTTTTAGAAAATCAAAAATTTCGAAAAATGTTCCATGTAAAGGGTAGTTTCGACCAGGAATGTTTTCTTGAAAACCTTCGTGTCGCATCCTTGAAAGGTACTGAACCTGAATACAAAGTTTATCAGACTTTTCTTAAAATGCTTTTAGATACAGAGTGCCTCAAACACGATTTCCGGCAAAATCTTGGTATCGAATTTTTAGGTGGAATGCAATACTTTATCTACCTACTACTAGGTACGTTGTAGAGAAAGTAATAAATACGCAAGCGTTTAATTCGACCAATTATTATTTACGCTACTCCGGTTTGGGGATACGCTGCCCCATCATACATCAAAATTCTCACATTTCAGAACAAAATTCTTTGCATTGCAACCAAAGTCCCTCCCTTTGCTCCAGCTTCTAAATTACACGAAGAACTCCATATGCACACTCCTGAACAATACATTAAAATGCTCGCTCACAAACTATAGCACAACATCCCCAACCATTTCAATCCACTCACTAGTCCCTATAGGCAACTATGACACAGACAACTTACAACACAAACGTCCACTACACCTTTTTGAGCGATTTCTCACTACCGACAATTCTACCACTGATGCAGCGATACATTTATACAACTTAACATGCAACTTAAACATTTGATTCTTCTTTTTAGAACACTGCAATTGATCCACAGAATGCTCATCATAGCCTCGAACCATAACATCTGCACCACGGGTCCGCACCTACACTTTAGGTAGGCAGCCAGCCTGTGAGTACTACCATACTACAGCTCTACAGTAAGTCAAAACCAGGTAATACATTAACATTCTCCCCCACCATCCAACACACACTTCCGACCACACCTCATGCATCGTGTCAAGTCAGTCCGTCTGTCAAACCACCATTGCACTCAACTGTCCTCACTATCACTCATTTCCCCAGGGTTCTGCACAGACTCCGGTATGCGTAGAACCCGGGCAATCGTCGCTCACTTGCATGCAATTTGCAGGTCATCATGTCCACCACTGCTTCGTGCCAGCAGCACGACCTGCGCCATCGACGCCGCTACTGCACAACTTGTGGAGGAACGACCCACTTCACCGGCCAGGCGCTCTGCCCCGTATCCTCGCAGGAAGGCAGCGCCGAAACCGCCTGTCACCTCCACACCACCGCAGATGACACCACAACAACCACAGCTATCATCGGGAACATCACCAGTCATCGCAGAATCAACACCAGCACAGACGACATCACTTCAACCACAGCCACCATCCACTACATCAACAGACGCCAGAGAATCCTCACCGACACACTCAACCGAGGCGGTGACGCGGGAAGCCATTCAGGATCTTCATGCTGAGTTCCTGAACGTCGGTGCCCGCTTAGCCGCTCTGGAAGAGGCCATATCAGACATTACAGAGCAACTCAAAGGACTTCCAATTTACCAAACACTGGCTGAAGTTAACCACCAAGCCATCAACGAATTTCCGGACCGGCTGGAGTAAGTCTATGACCGACTCTACGCCGTGGAGGACAAACTTGACAACTTCCAGCAGCCGACCAGAAGGCATCAACGTCAACATCACTAACCTTACCATTGCCACCAGGAATCCTCTCTCATCCTCACCTTGAATTCGCCGCGGGGGCAGACTGGGCCTCGGTCAAGTCTGTCTCCCGGCAATAACTCCTTACTCCACTGGCGACCGCACTGCGGCCCAGCTTAACCATCACCTTGGACTGCGCGGGTGCTTTAGGCGGTACCGCAGCAAACCTTTCCTTTCAATCCGGTGGAGGAGTTTTTAGTGGGTATGCCGACGCCTCGGCGAGTCCCACTCTCTCAGTCCCGACTCCCATCGGGGCTAGGGTAAGTGATTAAATCATTTTCTCCTCCACTCGAAAAAAAAAAATGTCCGTATGTACTTTCCGGGGTGCTCAGCGGAACACGGCTTCTACGCATGCACTTCACCACTACCTCACCCCGTCTATGCTTAGATTGCATGTTGCATGGGGAGGCGATGTAGCTCCTGCGGATGATCGCCACCAACCAGGGGCGGCAGGTGTGGGGCGCCCCTTAAAAATCTGAATCATTTAGTAGCCAATCCGTTAAGCTTCAAGACTGCAAAAATACAGCAGTGCACACCGACTAGTCGGCTATCCGAACAATACTTCCCCTGTGGCCATTCTCGGAAGTTTTATATGGATTTAGTTCTCGTTATACACTTCTTGTTCTGCGCTGTGGTGCAGTGGGCTAGAACGTGGAGTTCTGCACCCGAGTTCGGTTTCCACCCATGGGGGCTGTGGGTTTTAAGTCTTGGGTATAGGACCAGTGGTCACTCAGCATCCTGAAGAAAGTTAGCTGTGATAGGCAATGATCCCTGCCACGAAAGCCAACATTCCAGCTGGGGGATGCTGGCCACATTACCTCTCCCTATCGGATGGATGATTATCCATCCTTGCCGTGCACAAGTAGGAGTGAGACCGGAAAGCCCAGCCCCATGCCACAGTATTATCATTTTTATTTTTTGAAATAGACCATGTAGGACTACTAAGCAGCCACGATATGAATGTGTTCGGTGGGAAGAGGATCTTAGCAGTTACAGAACAAGTGGGCAGGACATCGAAAGGACAGTCAGGTAAAGAAAATACCCACAGTTCCAAGTTGCATTTACTGGCTAGGTTGAGGCGTGCAAATGTTGTACAACTGTATATTACCCTTTGCCTTACCCCTTACTCCCTTCTGATCTCTAGAACGTGATGTCAAACAAAGCAGTGGTACCTTCCTCCAAGTGGGCTCATATCATGGCTGACTAGCATACAAAATACTCTGAGGTGTTTGTTTTCCTTTGAACTCATAGTTCTCATTTTTTGGCTGTGGGCTTGCTCTCTTGTCTCTCCATGTTCTTCCAGTTTTTTTCTTCAGTCTGTCTTCTTGTAAGCTTGGCACTTATGCACTTCAATTCTAAAGATATCTGTTAAGAATATCCTTCCGAGTATTTCCTGCCAATTTTAAGTCATTTTTTTTACTTCACCAGTTGACTTCATAGTATCTGCTTGTGCTTTATACTTATTTTCATAGAATAAAAAATAATAATAAACTTTTGTCATTTTTGCTATACTTGATTTGCTGCTTGGCGTTATTCAAGATCATTTTCACTGCTGTACAGAGAAGAACAAGAAAAGAAAAAAAAAACCAGCAATGGAGAGAAGTAAAATGTGAACTCAACTCTGCAGTGGAAGAGAAGGCTTGTACTTCTGCATGTCTAGTTCTGTATTATATAATATACATGATGAACAGGGGAACTCCATTATGAAAATTAAAGAAAAATGTTGAATCAATTTGGCTTTTAATGTAAAGCTTTTTAAAAATATATCTGGTCTGTTGCATTCACATGACTTTCTCTACTCACTCTTCTACAGACTATTCTTGCAAAAGCTTATTCTTCCATCTAATTCTCAAGATAAACGATTATACATTTTCTTGTAGGTATGAGGGGGTTACAGAAGGTAAAGTGATAGCAAGATTCTGAAAAAACAGATCACTATGCAATGGCTTTTAAAGTCCATGCTCTTTTGCACAACTGAGAAAAAATGCATAGTGGCCTACCACTTGAAAATTCAAACCACTAGCAAAGAATGTATTGGAAGTGTTTAAGGCCACAAAACTATTTGGCATGCATCCATTCACAAGAACTACATTTTTGCGCAGTAAGATTTTGTCCATCTCTTATGTTTACTTTACAACTTATGTGTCATTCAGAGTGAAGAGGACTTGCAGGGTATTTGCAGAAAATGCATATGCACATTTTTATTTATCATGGAAATAGCTTCAACATGTGGTGTCAAAATCATTAGGAAGCCATTTTTGTGAAAATAAAAAATAATGAACATTTTTCTATGTAAGGGGTAGTTTGAAGTGGCAGTGGGGGAGACTATCCTGAAAATCTTTGTGTCACATCTGTGGAAGATACTTAGCTTAAATACTAAGATCAGTGCTTATCCAACTTTTCATTTTTGAGTTATACTCTTCAGAGGGACATGAACCTTTTCCTAAAAATGCTTTCTTTGGATTCAGGGAGCTTCTCAAAACATGCATTTCTGATGAAATCTTGGCATCAATGTTTTTAGATGGAATGTAATACTTCTACTTACAATAGGTAAGTAGTAGAGAAAAAACAAAAACTTTTCCTTACTGTTCATTTTCAGTGTGAAAGCCTTAGTAGGAAAGGATAGGTTAAATTTTATTTTTTACATAAACATTTTAACTTGCATTAATTTCTTGGCATGCTTAATGTGAAGGTTACAAGTCACATAAAACCTTTCAGACAAATTTTCTTTAGTTATTTATACAAAATGAGACTAATGAGAAAAGCCGTTTAACCTGAGGTATGTATTATGTATGTGTAATTTATTTTAGGCACGTAAAAAGTGACACGAGTGTTTCCACTCAGTCAAACTTGCCTCCATCCGCCATTCCTGTTTTGTACATATTCACTTCAGCTGCAGTAGTTAAGTCATGACATTGATCTTGGGAGGCCAGTTTCTGATTATTAGTAGATTTTGTTTTTACTTATAAAAGTAACAAATCCCATTGTAATTGTATTAAATATACTATACTTCATATAAAAAGCCTTTAAAGATTTGGGGAAGAGGGACTAGACAAGAACTAATGCGCACAAAGTGTGAACCCATCATTGCACTTAAGAAAAGCCACTACATCATGCTTTGACTCCCAAACAACACAATGCTGATATTACTTGTGCCAGCTTTACATAGTACTAAATTTTGTGGATTAAAACATTTGAATAATGGTGGATCAAGAGTAGCATTAGTCTGTTTCTGTAACTATTATGTCCAACAACAAATACATATGGAGACTTTTGATTAGAACTTTAACTAAAGAGAAAACCCTGGCGATCTGACAGAAGAAATTTGAGTCTGAAGATACATCAGCCTTAATTTCCCTGTGATATGGAATATGAAAGAGAAACATTTCAAGAGTAATTGCATTGCATTAAGTTTGAGAAGCTATAGTTTTTTTTTAGTGAAGAATTATAATTGTTGAAATGTTCTAGCCTGTAGTGTTTAAAATACTTCCAAAGGAATTCTGATTATTTTCAAATTGATACTATTATAAATTCTATGAGTTTCAATACACACTCTCTTTAACTGCAATGACTGCAAACATGTTTAAAATAACCCCAAAAAGAGGACTGCAGCAGACTGTTACACTAACTACCATTGCTTCCTTACATACAATATTTTTTTTTTCTTTCAGGTTCCTACTCATACTTCTACTACCCCAAAATGCTTAAGATACAATTTAAAAGACTTTTCGTTTTTTAAAGTGTGATTTCAAAAATTCAAAATATATTATATAATTTTTTTTGTTCATCTTATAACAGGAGAAAAATTTTATGTATGTGTGCACATGTGGTTATGCGTATGTAGGGTAAGCTCAAAAACCACTAAGACAGATTTTGATAATTCTTTCACCATTGAAAAGCCCCATTCTTTTTGACAATGTGGTCTATAAAACACCACCTTCTAATTTAATTTCCTACATTACTAAAAGATTAAAGAGGATTTACTAAACCCTTGTACTTTAGCACAAATACATTGTAGTTAATAAAGGAGGTGGTTTGCAAAGTGGGCTTTGACTTTTAATGGAGATGGAATGCAGTAGAAAGTAGTTGTTGCTCCACAGAATATGCATGTAAAATAAGGCAAATACCTTGGATACTTAATTCCAAGCAATATATATGTAGATGATCACGATTTAGGAATAAAGACACAGCAAAACAAAACAGAATCGAATCTGTCAATGCCAGCATATTTAATAAACCTCAAGTAAGAAGGTTTTGCTTTGTTTCCTTTGTATGTTACAATCAAGATCATTAGCAGGGTATATTAAATAATTGTATATATAGAGAAAAAAGTGTCCAGCTAACATTAGAAATCGGGAAACCAATATTTTATAATTAACAGCTGAGAAGGTTATTTCTTTCTATGGTTTTAAACTATATGTCTTTTCGAAAGCAGTTGGTTAACTTGATGACCTGGGAATGCAGAATCTTCATTTTCACCAGTTTCATCTCTTTCATTGGATTTCTGCATTATAAGAAATCTTTGTAATTTTTATGTTATTAAATTACTATGGGCAAAGAAAAGGTACAAAGGTTTAAAATGTCACTACTGTAATTGTCTGAAGAATTACTTGATCATTTTTATTGACGATTGTTCTACCACCAAAGGGGACATACAGGCTATGCAGCATTTCCAGAAATTTGAAGGTTAGGTTAAGGAAGTTGAACATTCTGTCTAGTTTCACATCCTTTTGCATGAATATCAAGGAAGTTTTCATCCTTTATTAGGAACAGCCAAGGTAAAGAGAAGTATTGACCAAAAATCCTCTTGATCATTGTACAATAAATTCACAAAGAACAAGGAGATGAAATTAAATTACTTTGTCATTAGAGTTTTAAAAGACTTTTTGATGTCTAAATTTTTTGGACAAGTCCATTAGTATATGTGTATACTGCATAATAACCGAAAAATTGGACAGTATGAATAATGCAGTAACTAAGTGTTATCCTCAGGTGTCATTACCTACTTGATTATTCCTTTTAAATATTATTCATTCAAATTATTCCATGATTAAAGTGCAAGATTTGTGTCTGCATGTGCATTATAAGCAATTTGGTTTGCCCAAGCTTTCCATTCAGCTATAGATCCACTCACACAACTGTTGGTCATATTGCCTTTTGCAAAAAGAAAAAATTAGCTTTGGCAGGTTTGCATTACTCCTACCACCTGTCACTGTCAAGCTAGCATGTTTATGTTTATTTTATCCTTAAGGACTTTACATGTAGTCCAATATATAGCATTTGTATTGTCTGTTTCCATTAGGCATGTCGGCTGTTTATTGTGATCATTTGGATTTTATTTGTTGTTTCCCAACCTTGGGTTTTTATGGCTATACACATTAAAGGTAAGTACATTTAATTTTAATTTAGCAGGCTTCACTCTATTGCTTGCTCCTAATTACAACTGCATCTTTATTATTATTATTTTGTGTTTTTAATATTTCAGGGGGTGTCCAGACTTCCTGGACATCCCCCTTATTTATGCAACTGCTTCTTTAAATGTAACAGAAGTTGGCTATTCAAACCACTAGTTTTAGGACATTCATTATATTCACCTGTAAGCCACAGACAAGAAGGTGGTAATGCACATTTTTCTCAAATGAAGGTTATAAGTGTGCTAAAAGTTGCCTACAGGCTGATATTGCCAAAACTGATATTTGTTTTACCTTTGTGCATTGCAAATAAAATAAAACATATTCAGCATATTCACCTGTATAACAAGAACACATTAGAGAATTGCAATGAGGTTCTTTGACCAATTTTACTAACTCATGTTTATTATTTCAGACTTACACACAACTATATATGCCAACCATTAAATGATTTCTGCAAAAATTTTATAGTAATTTTTTTTACTTTCCTTTGTTTCTTCCTCCAGCAACAAAGTAAAAGAACTGATGTTTCTATGCAAGACAATTGAGGTCACTACTTTCTATCAAATTAACTACAGCATTCTTGCTAAAATCTCAGTTGCCATTGCAAATAAATGTGAAATATCAGTGCTGCTTAAATACCACAGAAGTAAAACTATTTACATGAAGAATTAACATTGAACTGAAGAGAATTTTTCATCATACTGAGAATTATTTCAGACACATGTAGCTTTTACAAAACTGCCTCTCTGACAATACGTCATCTTAAGACAGTGAAAAAAGTGGCGGTGGTGGCAGCTTGGAAAATATATACAAAGTAGTGTAATTTTAACCTACTCTTACGCTATTTATTTATACAGGAAGAGCCAAAAAACTACGAACTGGCTGTGTGGTGTTTTTCCTGTCTGCATCCTTGGCATTTGTAGCTGTCTGCCACTATAATAGAATGGCGCAGATGAAACCATACATTTTCGAAACTACTTTTAAAGGCTTTACTTACCAACTTTATGAAAGGAAATGCTGAAACTGGCTACCGTCGTCCATACATTTTTGGCACCTCTTTAGTAAACTATCCATCACTCACTGTAGTTCACGTTGAGAGATGCTGGCAATTTCCTGGCAAATATTTTGTTTTAATTCTTCCAGGGTGTGCGGGTTTGTCTTGTACACTTTGTTTTAAGTTACTCCAGAGATAGAAAACACAGGGGGTTGCAGGGGGGCCAATCACAGGGCCAATTTTTTTTGAGTCAATAGTTGAAGCCCATACATACATGAATACAATTTTGTCCCCTGTTTTTACAAAATTAACAGACAGGGTGCGTGATTTTGCCTTTTTTCAACAAGATTCTGCAATGGCTCATACAGCAAATATTTCAATGAGAACAATTGAAAGTGTGTTTGAGGACAGAATTATTATTATTATTAGGTCCCCGGACCTAACCCCCTGTGATTTCTATCTCTGGAGTAACTTAAAGTGTACATGACAAACCCACACACTGGAAGAATTAAAACAAAATATCTGCCAGGAAATTGCCAGCATCTCTCAACGTGAACTACGGCGAGTGATGGATAGTTTCCTAAAGAGATGCCAAAAATGTATGGACAACAACACTGGCCAGTTACAGCATCTCCTTTCATAAAGTTGGCAAGTAAAGCCTTTAAAAGTAGTTTTAAGAATGTTGTATGGTTTCATTCGCGCTTTTCTACAATAGCTGCAGACGGCAACGAGCGTTGAGGATGCGGACAGGAAAAACACTGCACAGCTGGTTTGTAGATTTTTGGTTCTCTGTGTACATTCCCCCTCCTCAACTTTTATTGCCATATTAAGAAGATATTAGGAGCTCTCTGAACCCTAGTCCTTTCTTCTTTTTTTTATGCTGGATTTAATAATGTTTGCAATGAACACACCCGTACTCGCTGCTACATTCATACTTCCAGACATTGGAAATTATTCTAATTATGGAAAAATCTCCCTGCCCCAGCAGAGAATTGAACCAGAGGTCTCTGGATTGAGGAGCCAGATTGGTGACCACTCAACCATGGAGATAGTATGTTGTCTGTGTTCTGTACTTTGATAATCAACATTTTCGTTCTTGCACATTAAGATTCAGTGTACGAAAAGCAAGCCCAAAAAACACTTCTTTGTGGACAAATCAATTCATCAACCATGAAATAGGCCTCACTTTTTTCATTCCATTTGTTGTTTGGAATATTTCAAAATTTTGGCACTTTGTATGTGAAGGGTTCAGTTCCATAAGTGCATAAGGACAAATTGCACTTTTGAGGTATGATTTCTTTTTTTAATTTTTTTTTTTCTCCAAGACATTGTCTTAAATCTGTGCAGATGTTTAAGAGAAGTTCCAAAATACTTTACATGACATTGTATGTCAATTCGGAAAAAAATATTAAAAAATGAACACTTCAAAATTTAAACATGACCCCAGGGGCATACAGAATTCAAGATGGATTTAATAAAAACAAAAGTGTGAAATGGCAAATAGTTTCAGCTCCTTAAATAATACTGTCAGCCAAAGCACCAAAAAGACAGGCAGAGGAAACAATATGTGAGGCAGCCATCACTAAATGCAAATGTGAGAGGAAAATGCCTTTTCAGATATTGATCATATTAAATTTAAATTTTCAAACTGAAGGGCAGTTTCCACATTACAACTGAAAGGATTTAAGGACCTCCATATATAGAACCAAGTATATAATTTTTGGGGCCTCTGACAAATCATAGTGACAGGCTCTCCTTCACAAACCCCACAAAATTTGTATAATGTTCTCTTATATGAATATACAAGGTGGACCATTTAAGCTGAGACTGTACAGTATCTCCAAAACTAAGCGTTGTAGAAAGAAATGTCTTGGATGAAAGTTGCTTGATATTATGGCAGAAAGTAAATTCCATTAGTTGTGCTTTTTTTGGAGGACAATGTGATGGTCATTTTAGGGTCAATTTAACTTTTTTAAATGGGAACCTACCTTTATGTTGCTTTCTCACTCCTCATAAAAAAGCTAAACAACATTTGTATAAAGCACTATGCAATTTTTCTTACACCAACATAAATAACAAATAAATTCTGAATGGTTGTGTACAAAGAGCACAATGAATGGTTGGAACATCCATAGATGGTCATTTGAGGGTCAAGTTACATTTTGTAATTGGGAACCAACATTTTTTTATTCTCTCCTTATTCCTCATCACAAAATAAATGGCTTTTTATAAACCATTTTCTAATAAAATGTAGGTTTCCATTTAAAAAATCGACTTTAAAATGACCATCATAATGTCTTTCAAACAAAAGACTAATGGAATTTACTTTCTCCCATAATATCAAGCAACTTGATATCAAGACATTTCTTTCTTTTGGAGATATTGTACAGTATCAACTTAAAATGGTTCATCCTGTATATTGGACATGTGCTCAAAATTTATAAAAATTAAATACAAAATAGATCTGTAAAGTGGTGCAATGCTTCAGTATCAAGTATAACTTGTATTGTTAAATGGTGTTCAACACTAAGGTCATTAGCTACTTCATAAGTAATCTGGAACTTTAAAAAGTTTATCTGAATAATTCATTAATGGTCAGAGAATGCCAAATGTTTGCAACACACATTTCCATAATACAGAGTGGAGCAAAATGCATAGCATATTTATATAATGTGACTCTCTGCAATGGTACATAGCAACGACGGCTTTGGAATTTTCTATTTATTACAGAAGATCAGCCATTTCAATTGCAATGGATCAGTAGCCCATACAAATATGTATTCAACCTGTGGAAGCTTTTATTCATTTAAATAGTATAGTCACTGTTCAGCATTTCTTGCGCCTAGAGATTGTACTCATCCTGTTCCCAACAGATGGACAATTGTGTGATGGGTCAAGTCTTGGAGAGAGCATAGAAAAGTGGAAAATAAGAAATCATCAGGTAGGCCAAGAACCGTCCAAATGCAATGTCAAATGTGTTCGAGCAGAAATGCTTGAAAGTCCACGCATTCAGCCTGTTGACATTCGCTGATAATGCAAATCAGCCAGTGATCACTTCACCAAATATTGAAAGCAGAATTGAAATTCCATCCTTATAAGCTGCAAGTTGTTCATAAATTACATCCAATTGACCGACAGATGAAAATAACATTCTGTGTACAACTTTAGGAAGTGAATGCAGAGAACAATATTCTGCCTAATCTGTTTATGTCAGATGAAGCACATTTCTATTTAAACATTTGTAAACATGCAGAACTTCCGATATTGGTCACACACCAACCCTCAGTTGCTTCATGAAATCCCACAGCACAGCCCTAAAGTTAGTGTGGTGCAGTGTAGCGAAATTTGGAATTATTGACCCATACTCTTCTTCCAGGATTCCAGGGCAGAACTGTTACCGTTAACTCAGAACAATATCTTTGAATGATTAGTATCTTTCTGGTACCTGAATTAAGAAGGATAGGACATGTTAACACTAAGATTCCAGCCAGATGGCGCTATTGCCCACACAGCCAGTATCAGCATGACCAGATTATGGCAGCTGTTTCCAGACCAACTAATTTCTCGCTTCGGCAACATTCAGTGGCCATCCAGATCCCCTGACCTATTAGTTCCAGATTTCTTTCTTTGGGGGTACCTTAAGCAGAAGGTCTTTACACTTGTATGGAGACAATTGTGGAATTAAAGGCTTCCATTCATTAAGAAATTACAGAGCTTCCATGTGACATGTTAACAAGTGTGACTGATAGCTTCCCAAATTGACTGCATACTTGTGAAGTGAATGAAAGAGCACATTTAAGGGATGTAATTTTCAGAAAGTAATCCATCTTAATAAAAGGTAAAGCATGGACATTGTTTTCAAATAATCTGCAGTTCTAGGTATGCAGCCATTCTTCTTTAATTCATTGTTCTTTTTGTACTACACATTTTGCTCCATCCTGTACAATCTAAGCAATGCTGTGAATTTTGCATCAACTTCAACTTTAAAGATGTCTACAAATGTTCTTAAAATTTATATCTTGCCCCCCCTCTCCCCAACAGTTGACAACAGCTACTGGTACAGAAGTACTCAACAAAGATTCAGCAATTACTGAAATGAATATGCCAGCATTGAGCACATATAAATACATACTGGAAATAATCTAAGATGAATAGAGTACTCCATATATTCACATTTCAGCAACAAAGACTGAGCAACTATTATGAAATATTATGTATGCAAATTAAGGACATTTTTTTTATGATCCCTCCTGCAATATAAATCCATTCAATTCCAAGGACAAGTTCAACTTTTATTCCCTCTGCCTCCCTTATGCACTATGGCCTTTTTCAAATGACATTTCTGAAACTGAAAAAGAATTCTATCAGCTATTAGGAACATCCAAACAGTTGCATTTGCAGAAAAATGACTTCTGAATGTTCTAAACAGCTAACATGCAGTTGGCTGTATTGTGTATATATAATTATATGGTGTATAACTTCAAATGAATAAAATCTGCACTGTTTAGAGATTATTTAACAATACTTACAAAACAAACAGGTGGCATTGTTTAGAAACATGCTTACTCTAAAACTTTGAGCCTTATGTCCTTATGAAACATCATGTCCAGGAATAAAACACAATTTCTCGGCATAGACATTATACTTTTATTTGAAACAGCTGACCTAAGAACATAAACCCTGTGGTAACTTTAAAAAGGCCAAGATAAACTGTCTTTCTCTGGTAATTTTTCTTTATTTTTCAAGAACAGGTTTAATGTCAAGATTCTTCTTAGGTTTTCAGCCGAGAGAAAAAAAATTTAAACTATGTCTTTCCTTAATGTTATCCATTCATCTTCTAACACTGTTCGCTGAGCCAAATATTCGGATGTGCTCTTGACCAACAATTGTATATAGGCCAGAATCCTCAATGGTAACATGTAATTCTTTTCAAGTTCTTCTTATATCCGATCTTTGTACACACAAGTTTTAAGTGCAATAAATTTATTAAAATGTTTCCTTAAGCCTTAATTATTTCCTTACCAAACAACCCTCCCCCCCTTTTAAAAGTTCAGAATAATAAAAAAAGATTATATTTGGCAAATGATAATGTACAATACTGAAGCTACAACACACAAACAGGCTAATACATTAACTAAAATGTCTGAGAAAATGTACATTTGTGATGGCACTAAAGGCAGTTTCATTTCTCCAGTGAGCCTTGCATATTTTACCATTACCCCACAAGGGGTATCCATCTTCAGAATAGAAATATTCATCCCTTGCATAGAGCTCTTCAGTGCTACAACCTTTGGAAAATAACTATGTACGTGAAAACATAAAAGCTGTCAGTCTTTTTTCCAACATCATCAGTGCTGTTATTTGATGTTGGCTATTTCTGCCATTTCTAGCTCAGCACAATTAAAATAATGATCATTTTCTAAGAGTTGCCGTGCAACTTTGTTAACTAAGAAATACTTCTAGACATTAGAAACTGCATGTGGATTTGGCTTGGACTGACGATATGTGTAACAGACAGCATTTTCTGTAAAACACTAAACTGCCTTATGAACATTTTTTCGCAAGGAAACAATTACAACATTTCAAAGTTAAAATTCTTCGGCATTAAGCACATTCTTTGGAGTATTTCCAGTCCCTGTAAACAACCACCACAAAATAGTCTTTTGGTTACTATACAAGTCAAGATCAGAATGATAATGGAAGAAGGAACACTTGGCACAAACCTCACAACCGGATTTTTTTTAAATAATTGTCACATTAATTGTCTGGAGTATTTATATAACTAAGATTCATTTCCGGTAATGGTGGTGATGGCCGTTGGCAGTTACTCGGGTTGTTGGCTTTTGTGGACCTAGCCGTAATACCTCAGCATAAGACTTTTCTAGCCGCTTTAATTTTGCTACTTCCTGTGATGCAGAGCTTGCAAATGGTTGAAAATCCCAGGTGCTCTGAGCAGGTCTTGTCTGATATGCAGGTTGTTGTTGCTGCTGCTGCTGCTGCTGTTGTGGCTGTTGCTGCACTTGTCTTGCATAAGACTGACGTCCTACCAAAAGTTCTGATGGAGTAGGTGAATCTCCTCGGCTGCTTGGAGGCGACTGAGTATACCAATTCGTTCTTACTCTATCGAAACCTCTTTTTCTTCTTCCCCCTCCACTTGGTGATCTGCTATTAGGATTAGATTCTATCTGCTCTACTCGTTCAGCCACCGATGGTTTCAGCTTGGCAGGAGAGTTTTTCTTTCCCGATTTCTTTTTAACACCCACACCAATGGATAGGTACTCCAGGATATCACGTTTTGGCGCAGGAGTTGCAGCAGTTGGTTTTTCGGGTTCCTGCTGTAATCATTTAAAATAAAAATGTTAGAAATGTATCTTTACAAGGGTGTTGAGTGCTGTGTACTTAGAGCCTACAATAAGTTGACTCGTATGAACAAATTGAAATAACTATGATTAGTTGTCAATGATTGCTGTATATTTGATGTTTGGGCTACAGTAACACTAATGAAGCACATGTTATGAAGATGTTAATGTATAAATATTTAGAACTAGAATTTCTGATGATGGAAAAATGACACAAATTAAAAAACATCTAAAAAAAAAAAAAGGAATGTGTGAAATATCAATGGAGAATGCTGTATTATGTGATAATAAAAGAAACCAGGCATAAAATTTATGAAACAATTACAAGAACAGCTTAAATAGATCAGAAATTTGGCAAATGTAAAATACTTTCAAAAATAAACTTTTGGCAATGGAAATGGATCAGTGGAGAAAGTCAGCCAGGGTATCAAGAAGAGAGAGTAAAAATATGCAATAATTAGAGGATGCAAGTAAAGAATAACATTGTATGGATGTGTGATGAGAAGGGAAGGAAAGGGGGAAGAAAGGGGGAAGGGGGAAGGAAAGAGGCAAGGGGGAAGGAAAGAGGCAAGGGGGAAGGAAAGAGGCAAGGGGGAAGGAAAGAGGCAAGGGGGAAGGAAAGAGGCAAGGGGGAAGGAAAGAGGCAAGGGGGAAGGAAAGAGGCAAGGGGGAAGGAAAGAGGCAAGGGGGAAGGGAGAGGCAAGGGGGAAGGGAGAGGCAAGGGGGAAGGGAGAGGCAAGGGGGAAGGGAGAGGCAAGGGGGAAGGGAGAGGCAAGGGGGAAGGGAGAGGCAAGGGGGAAGGGAGAGGCAAGGGGGAAGGGAGAGGCAAGGGGGAAGGGAGAGGCAAGGGGGAAGGGAGAGGCAAGGGGGAAGGGAGAGGCAAGGGGGAAGGGAGAGGCAAGGGGGAAGGGAGAGGCAAGGGGGAAGGGAGAGGCAAGGGGGAAGAGAGAGGGAAGGGGGAAGAGAGAGGAAGAGGGAAGGGGGAGAGATAGGGAGAGGGAAGGGGGAAGGGAGAGGGAAGGGGGAAGAGAGAGGGAGAGGGAAGGGGGAAGAGAGAGGGAGAGGGAAGGGGGAAGAGAGAGGGAGAGGGAAGGGGGAAGAGAGAGGGAGAGGGAAGGGGGAAGAGAGGGAAGGGGGAAGAGAGGGAGAGGGGAGAGGGAAGGGGGAAGAGAGGGAGAGGAAAGGGGGAAGAGAGGGAGAGGGAAGGGGGAAGAGAGGGAGAGGGAAGGGGGAAGAGAGGGAGAGGGAAGGGGGAAGAGAGGGAGAGGGAAGGGGGAAGAGAGGGAGAGGGAAGGGGGAAGAGAGGGAGAGGGAAGGGGAAGAGAGGGAGAGGGAAGGGGGAAGAGAAGGAGAAATACATACATTCTATCATATGCCTCGTACAAGATAAAAAGAAAAGGTGACTGGAAACCTAGGCGATTCTGGGGAAAGCAAAGTTTAGAGCATCAAACTCTGAAGCAGAAAAAAAGTTGCAGGGATTTAGGAATAGGGAATGCTAGGTCAACAGAACTATGGATTGGGTTTTGGAACTGTGGAGGATTGAAAATAAGTTTATAGTTAGGCTCTTGCATGAGAATCTTAAAAAAGTTTCAGATAGTAGCAGAGTGAAACATGGTGTCAGAGAATAGATGAATATTTAGGTAAAACAGGAAAAAGAGTGGTTTAGGAGTGCTTATATGAAGAGAGTTAACTAATCTGAAATAAATGTGGAGTAAGCAAGTTTAGAAATATTCAGCTTAGTGGGAAATGTCAATGACAGGATAGGGGATTTACAATCAAGAGAGCTTATAATGTGGAATGATATTTGGCATGTGCAGGTAAAAAGCAAAACAAGGATGTGGTTATTAATGCAGAGGGTAAAAGACTGGTCGAGTTTAGTGAAAATAAAGAGTTTGGTAATTATGAATGGAAGTTGTGAAGATATATTTGGTGAATTCACATTTTATTAGTGCGATAGGTGAAAGTGTAACAGATTATGCAGTGATTACATTGCAATTCTCATTTCTATGAACAGAACAAGTAATAGTACACATTTTTCCTTCTGGATAGTAATGGGAATAGAAGTGGAGAAACTGTAAATAAAGAAGAAAAAAATGAACCAAAATGTGGAAGAGAGAGAGATTTATATGGAATAATGAACATAATGAGGATTTTTTATGTTATTAGATTACAGGTAATGATCAGACTTGAAGATGAACAGGCATGGATATAGGCGATGTTTTGTTAAAGGGGGTTGGACAGGATTTGAAGAAGAAACAGAATATGTACTAATAGAAATATTAATTAAAATTTTAACCAAAGGAGGAGGGACTGTAAAAATGCAGAGGCTAAAAGCAGTCACCCCATACAGATTGTAATTATTGTGACACTCAAACATTTACATATGCATGCCATCTACTTCCTATCACAACAGTTTCATTGGGAGCTCATGTGGGACAAGAGGTTTTATTTAGATGCTTTCAATACTAATTATTTCATATCACACTACCCAAAATATCCAATTTAATTTGAATTAAACTATGTTATTTGCATTACCATTGGAAAAAAACCATTTTAAGATGATAAATCCCATATTTGAAAAACACCACCGACCACATTTATAGGTTATTAAAAAGATATAACGTAGACACAGTTATCAAGCCTACAAAGCGGATATGCCTGTCACTCCGTTCAACCAAACATATCAGGAATCTACTCTCTTCAGTCGGAGTGTACAGGATTCCATGCTTGTGTGGTAGAGTTTATATTGGAACACCACAAAGCAGCATCAATACACGCTCTCAGAGCATAAGAGGAATTGCCATCTAGGTCAACCGGAAAAATCAGCTGTAGCCAAACTTGCTCTCTTAGTTGAAAAGCATGTTATTCATTATGAAGCAACAGACATATTAACACAAACTACACATTTTTATTCAAGATTATATTATGAAACTATAGATATTTATAAACACCAAAACAATTTCAACTGTAAGGAAGAAACTCAAAAACTGCACACGGTATGGCATCCAGCCTTACAAAATGTTAAGGCAAAGAAAACAGCAAACCAATAAGAAAACATCCCCCTTCCAGTAACTCCCAGGAGCACCAGGGTAGATCCAACCCCCTTGCCGAAGAGAGCCAATCAGCGTTTGAAGCCATGGACATTGCCGCTATAAAGGCTGGCACACTTTCGCCAACCATATCAGTTGTTTAGTTACCAAGAAGGATACATTGAGCTTCAATTGAGTCTGCCATAGTCACAGACAAAATGGGGAGATAAAGAGGGAAGAATCCTAGTAGACCACAGCCACAGAGCCCAGGGAACTTTTATTTCCTAATTTATACCCGTAAAAGCCTAGGTTCTTTAATACATGATTTTAACTCATTTACTTCTTTACATTTATGCAATATATGTATATTGCATATAAAATGTTACTGCAAAATACTTAATGTTTTTTATGTTCCAAGGGAGAAGTTTTAAGGTAACATTAGAAAATGAAACATTTTAAAATAGCAAATAATAAAAAACAAAGTTCTATTTGAAGGAGGAGAGAGAATTTTTAATGTTTTAGTTTTGATTTCTTTCAGAACAAGACAAGGGGTTGTAAAATGGACAAACCCTATTAAAAAAAAAAGTTACAGTTCTGTTTAAAAAAGGAACATTCCCCTTTAAGAGAGTCATAATTCCATTAAAAAAATCTAGTCCCTGTTGTTCAGCTTTTTAGCTTAAAGGAAAACTTTTAATATGTCTTAGCTTCAAATCTTGGACAAGGATCAAGCACCTGTCTCTTAGGAAATAGAGCAAGAGGTTATCCTGAGACAAACTGTTGACATACTTCAATGTTGAAATAGCTTGAATGAAATGTTTAAACATTTGTAGTATACTTAAGATTGCTTCCAAGCAACATCTTCATCAAGAACATTTCAAATACCATCTAGTGATATAAAAAAGTATAAACCTAGATAAATAAATGTGGGATACCCTTAAATATCTTTTACTTCTAATTATAAAGAATAAGCACCTACCTTTGCCTCTCCTGTATTATTGGCAGATTCTGGTTTTGCCTCTGCATCATTTGCAGGCTTGGCATCAGATAGTACTTCTACAGTAACAGCTGGTGCATCTGATGAGGTAGTTGAGGGAATTTCAGGTAGGTCTTCCTTGGCAGGAGTTACGGGTGGTACTCGTGGGGTGTGTATGTGATCTTCCAGAAGTGGCAGAGCTTCACCCTCATCCTTAGCTTCTGCAGCACGCTTCAACACAGCAAATATCTCACGGAAGAGTTGCCGATACTCAGGTGTCTTACGGAAGCGACTCTCCACAGGACTTGCATCATCATAAATGCTGAACCGACAGTCATCACCATCCGCAATAGAGCACAAGAATGAACCCACAACAAACTCTGTTGTCTGAGTAGCTTTGCTAGCAGTTTCTTCAGCAAAGCCAGAAGATGAAGTTTCTGCTTCTGAAAAATCTGTAGGTGTTGCCGAAAATGCCCTGTAACAATGAAATCATGGATTATTAACAAATTTAACCATAAAAAGATTGTGACAAAGCATTGGGTATGCATTTACTAAACAATAGGAAAAAACATGTTTACAGAGGACCATAAGAAGAGGAAAAACATTTAATATTCATCTTAATTGCGTTTCAGGAAACTTAAGATCTTTCTTAAGATTCAAGTAACTTATCCAACAACCAACTCATTTAAGCTACTAATATTTAAGATGATTTATCAGAAAATTTTCCTAGCAGCAGCTGACACCTCTTTTGATGTAGCTTGATGACACAACTCACTTTGTTGTTGCAGATAACATGACTAAATATTGTGCAATTTATTGTTTTGACAGAACAGAGCATCAGAGCCCTTTTCTTCTCCTATTCTCTTGGTTGGCATTCTCACTAAAGTATATTTATGCATGCACGTAATCCATGGTACAACATTGTTGCTCATTTAACTTTTCTTCATCCCTTTTCTGTAACATCTGGTTCAAGTTTAACAACTTGTTAAAGCTGCTATGTGCTATTTGGTATTCTGCAACATTGTAAAAACATCTTGTTGAGAGGAAGAAAATTATGGTTAATGATACCAAGAGCCAAGACTATTGTTAGCGCTAGCAATACCTACTACTGGCTGAAAACACACACACTTTAAGTGCTTCTTTATCTTAAAGATAAACAGTAACAATCATCTTAACCATAAAGTTGCAGAATAGCCTCTTTGTTCTGACCATTGATAGTAATTCTTTACAATTACAAAGAAGCAATCATGAAAACAAGAGGCTTGATGAGTAGAGATAGGATACTACTTGTGCGCTTGATCAGTGACATGCATCCCACATGCCTCTGTTGACACTTTCAAGGGTTCTTAATCACTGCCATACCTTTAATATTTTACACGTAAATTTCTGATTAATCACACATCTTATTGTTTGTTAATGTAACCTAGGAACAGAAAATTGGAGAAGAGAATTTTTTAAAAAGAAGTGGTTGAAGGGGGATAGAAATACGCTTATAACCGAAATGATGTGCAAGGACGCTAGGAGCATTGGACAGTTTTTATGTAAAGTCAAAAATAAATGGCTTTGGACAGTGGATAGAGAAAAGTAAGAGGTAGTGTATCTTACTATGAATGGAAAACTATGGTGAATGTGTGATGGTAAAGTAATCAATAAGTGACAAGTGAAAAACAAGTGGAAATGGGACATGAAAAACTGAAGCAAGATAATTTATTGACAGGAAATTGTAAAATGTAGATAAACTGTAGTGATTGTCTACAGAATGAGTGGCCAGGGTCAAAGTTCAGTAGACAAATTGTAAATCTCTTTACACAATAAATAAATAAATAAATAAAAAGTTAAAAATAATAAAAAGTTAAAAAGAATAATAATAAGTTATAAAGCATAATAATAATAAGTTATAAAGCATAATAATAATAAGTTATAAAGCATAATAATAATAAGTTAAAAAGCATAATAATAATAAGTTAAAAAGCATAATAATAATAAGTTAAAAAGAATAATAATAATAAGTTAAAAAGAATAATAATAATAAGTTAAAAAGAATAATAATAATAAGTTAAAAAGAATAATAATAAGTTAAAAATAATAGTAAGTAAGTTAAAAATAATAAGTAAAAATAAATAAAATAATGTAATCTTATCAGGTTAAATCTACTTGCTTATTTCACTCTATATACCAAAACAGATATTATATATATATATACACACACACATATATATATACACACACATATATATATATATATATATACACACACACATATATATATACCTCATCATACAGAGAAAGTAAAAAAATGCAATGTATGCTTATAAAGAGAGAACATTTTTTTCAGGGTAATGTCAACCAACTTCAACAATTCTTTCATCTTTGAAAAGCATTGTTACTTCTCCAGACATACATTAAGATAGTTTCAATTTCAGTTTATACTTAAAATAGTAAGGACGATTTACAAGGCTCAGATAAAATATGAGCTTATCGGATTCGTACCCAGGAGCAACACACAAGTATACTTTGGGTGTTCATAAAATTTTAGTCAAGACAGCCCTGAAAATGTGAAATAGTAATGCTGCATAATAGATTATGAAAAAACTGATATGTAACTGCAGCTGCTCCTAACAGTAATAATAATAATGCACAACTTGTCTAACGAAAAAAGTTTGTTTTTTTGGGGGAGGATGTTTATTGTTGTGTACATAAGTACACCATGTTAGAACAAGAACAATGTAATGTGTAAATTAACTTGTAGTCGAGATTATGGATGGTATGAGAAACTGGAAGAAGTTTCTGAGCTTGTAAATGTTACTTCTGCTACAGTAACTCTTAACTTGCCTTAGTGTGCTCTCACCTAATGATATTGTAATTATAGTATGCAAACAGAGTGTGGGAAAAGCTTACCCCATATGGTAATTATGTCATACTATTTGCAAATGTGCAAAAGCTCCTTAAAACATGCACAAGTCAAGATGTGCTAGCAACCCTGTTGCCATGTTACATTAAGTTTAGAGGAAAAGCACAGTAGATTTAAATTACCACATATGTTATATATAGTAGCGTTTAAGGAAAGTGTAACCAATAAATTCTCAAGGTGTCAAAGGTTAGGGTGTTCAAGTGTTCCTGTGCTCTCATACAGCAGTTGTCCCTGGTTGTACCTAATAAAAGATATTTGTTAAAGTCACTGACGTTTCATTGAGAATACAAAGGAGTAAAAACAACATGCATGTACTCCATGGATTGGAGTTGCTACTCTAAAAGAATGCATGTAAAAATAAAAAACAATTTAAGTATCTATGTCCTATTCAAAACAAAATACATACATCATAAATTGTGATGTAACACTTCTTTTGTTTTATTTTGTTTATGGACATACAATATTAGTGACAGCTCATGGTACAAGGGGTGATCAGAAACTAAGGTTACAAAGCCTGCAGTGAAACCTGTACATTTTATTTCATGCAACCAATACAGCCAACCATTAGATTGTTTTTTAACATAGTCTCCATATTGCTTTAGACGTCTTGTCACTTCATGGGACGAGTTTGAATATTCCCTCATGGTAAAAATCCTGTCCTTGCGTGTTCAGCCACATTGTCGCGAAGTGTTTCACCTCCTGTCTGAGGGGAATCGTCGTCTCCTAGGTGCTCCTTCAAGAGAGGATAAAGGTGAGTTGCTTGGAGCAAGGTCTGGGCTGTATGAGGTCGTGCATTTTCATGAAGGAAGATGACACCCTTGGTGAGAAGTCCTGGCCATTTCCTCCCGATTGTTTTGCACAATTGTGTGAGGTCTTGCAGTATTGGTCAGCGGTCAATGTGCCATCTTTCCAAAAACTCCACGAGTATGACACCTGTGCTCTCCCAAAACACTGTGGCCATCACCTGCCCAGCAGATAGTGCCACCTTAAACTTCTTGTCTTTGGAGAGGAGGGATATTTCCACTCCAGTGACGATTGCTTACTGCTGGGGTATAGTGGTGGTTCCATGTTTCGTCACCCATGATAATGTGGTGAAGAAAACTGTTCCCTTCCATGGAGAACCGTTGCAAAAGTTGCAGATTTATCCCCATGTGCTTCTCCTTGTGTTGGTTGCACAGATTTCATGGAATCTATTAGGAACGAACTTTCCGGTACTGTAGAATATCATGAACAATGTGATGAACACTTCCGAATGACATTCCCGATTCTACATCATATGCCATAACATGATCCTCTTGTTGTCCTGAATCAGCTCCTCCACATGCACTGTGTTCAAATCTGTTGTTGCTGTGCTGGGTCAGTCACTGTGATCCGTTCAGCAACATTTTCTCTACCGGCTGCAAACTTTTGACCCCGTTCTGCAACATGCTGACAAGACATTACAGTCTTTCCGTAAACCTCTACCAGCTGCCGGTGAATTTCGGCCATGGTTACAAGTTTTGCCCACAGAAATCTAATAACAGAGCAGGTTTCTTTGCGAGATCAGTTTTCCAAATGAGTCGACATTTGCATTTACCTACAACTAGTGCTGTAGGTGGTGAGTGGCTGAAAGTGCACAGTTGCCAACAGCATATATTAAAATTACTGCACACTACTAATTTCTCTATAACAGCTGAAACTCAGAAATTTCAGCATTGTAACCTTAGTTTCTGATCACCTCTCTTAAAACTTTTAGGTGGTTGCAGCCGACATTTGCCTGCGCATTTTGACTTTGAATTGGATGCACATAGATGAAGCAAATATTACAATTAGGAGGATTTTTTTGTAAGGGTAGCAGAAAATATGAACAGAAACTAGGATCTCCTGCACAACTCTCATTAGTGTGAGACTTCAAACCTCTAAAAATACCTTACTTGGCTGTATAACTGAGCAAGCTCATTTTTAATGAAATAATCTTCACAGCATTAATATTCATAGGAATCCTATTATTAAAATTATGTTAAAAATGAAATATACACAAAATCTTCATGTACACTGCAGATCAACAAACAATTTATCTTAAAAACATCAAACGGTTTGAAAATTTGATTTTAAAATTTTGGTTTAGTACAAACGTGTGAAACATAACTGTTTCAAAGTAACTGTTGTTGCTCTACTTTAAAAGAAAGTTCATTCTGCAATCTTTGCTAAGAGAAAATTTGTCAATAACTTTCCAATTGAAATCAGAAATGTTTATAATGAAGTCTTTCTCTATTGAAAGCATTGCTAATGCTGAAATCCTCTCGTCCCATGGTATTTCTCATAAAGGTCTTAATCTTCTTCAGTGTGGAGAAACAACGCTCTGCTTCAGATATCATTGGGATGGTCATAAGCACTTTTAACAGTTTTACACTGATGCAGTAATTTGTATCACAAATTACTTAAATGTAAATAATGATTGTAATATGAATATGCATTTTTATGTGACATTAATTTCAGATGTTTATTAATTATAATTATTCCTGGGAAATAAGTTTATAGGGCCTTACTGAAACTGTCAATAACGCAATAATGCAGCGAGGGGGGTGAGCTGTTTATCATTATTGGAAACAAGGAAGTTACGTAATGTTGGTGCGTTTTCGGTAGAACCTTCTGGAATGTTTCCCTAAAAGCAATATGTATTCGTGGTTTTCATTGGATATTAAAATAGATGCTAATGTTGGCGCGTTCTATTAGCCAATAGCAGTTCATTTATAATCTTTAGGCGTATCTTGATGCAGGCGTATAAATAGGGTAGGTTCGAGGTAGCTTGTCCCGCAGTTCATCAAAAATCTGTGTACACTACACGTCGTCTTTAGGCAGTTCATCAAAATTCTTAGTGCAATACACGTCGTCTTAAGTTCGTCAAAATATTTATATGAGATACGTCGGCTATAGATTCACAAGTTATAAAAATCTAAAGTATTATAAAGTTAATTATACACAAAGTTGAAGTACGTGAATTAAAAGTGATCAGTAAGAAGTATTATAACAGTTTCAGTTTGGCGAATATCTAAATCAATATGTAAAAGTGATAGTGAACGTGTTCGACAATAAAAATTATAAAAACAAATTTCTTCATCAGTGTAATTTTTTGAATAAAAGATTCCTTTCTGCTTCACAACCTGTATTGAGACATGTTCGACCCCAGGCCAACAGGATAATAGCTAGCTGGAGGACATTTTGAAATGAATTATTTAAAAAAGCTGATACTAGGAAACGCAAATTGCTAACGCCAGATGGAGCTACAAACCAAACAAATGAATGTCGTCATAAGATAGCTTCAACACTGATGTAAACAAACATTTGTAAGTAATACCGTTACAAATTGGCTACCACAACGTGGGGCTACAATAATGTTAAATAAATATTAACATTAATACCGTCGCAACACATTCACTCAAGTTGTTTGCATGAATAAAATCAACTAAAGCCACAGCTCCAGACAGAGTGAAATTCTTCAGTGCCACAAATTGATAGTTCAGTTTTGAGCTTTCTTGAATTAATGAAGGCTTACACCTTGTAGGTGTCATTCAGGTTTCGTCAGGAAAGTTGGAGTCATAGTGATGAAACATTTCCAGTTGAAATAATGTAGCAGCAATTAGATGGCCTGTGAATTTAAATCTGTCCTTCATTTGACAAATAATTTTGTCACATATTTCTTTTCCCCTCTCTCCTCAATTCTGACATGTTCATTTTTTGCCTCTTTGCCTCATTTTTGTTGTTTTCTGAAAGGTTACTTTCTTCCCCAACTGCAGGGATTTTCCTTTTGAAAGCATCAATGCTCATCCTAACATGGCTGGAATCAATGTTCTCCTCCTGCAGCTGACCAAAAACAATGTCCACACTTGAAATTATTTACAGGCAGGCAGGAAGAAAGAGAGAGAGAAAGAAAGAAAGAGCGAGAGAGAAAGAGAGAGAGAGAATTGAAATTCTTGCTCTTAAGGGTTTTAATATGTCCTGATGCAAGGGAAATAATATTCGCATTTTGAATCTCTTCGCCATTTAAAATAATCCTGAAACATTCTTTAATTTCTTCCTTTTTTACAAAATCTGTACTAACAGATCTTAAATGAAAATTCCATCTAGTGGGAACTAAGCAAGGTAGTTGTCTCTTCACCACTTGATCCAGCACTGCAGTTCTTTGTGGACTTGTGGAAAAGAACATGCATATACCTTGCAGATCAGCAAGGTGGTACCTACATTTCAATTAACTGATGCAGCATTTAGCATCACAAATTAAGCTGATGGGCATGGCAATGTATAGGGTCGTCCAACAAGAGTGTCCTATCTTTGAACTTAAATAAAACACGTTCTATAAATGATGAGGTTTATTTCTTCTTTTTATTTTGGAACATAATTAATGTCATTACGTGTGGAAGAGAACATCAGTTAAGTGACCGCTGCGACTTCGTTGGGTTTGCGCGTATACGGTTGACCCAATTTTCAATGACAGAAGAGCGTAAATTAGGTCCAACTTCACGAATAACACGCGTGATGTTATTCATAAGATCATTTACTGTTTCTGGCTTGTTGACATAAACAAGAGATTTAACATAACCCCACAAGAAGTAATCCAACGGCATTAAATCACATATGTCGTCCTCCGTGGGCTAGTGGTACCATGCTAGCCTCTAGTTCCCAAGGTCGCGGGTTCAAACCCGGCGGAGGGCGTAAAAATCCTTAGCATGGCTTCCTTCGGAAGGGAAGTAAAGCCGGTGGTCCCGTTTCGTAGATTTACGGCACGTAAAAGAACCTCAAGCCTGATAAGAGGCCTCAGAGCAAAATTTCCGGTCTTTTACGCCCAATATAGAATGGGACGCTAAGGACCATAGTAGTTAAAGAGCCTCCATAAATAAAACTCAATTTAATTTAAGTTAAATCACATGACCTCGGGGGCCAGTTAACATCACCACCATGAAACCTCTGAACTTCTCCCTCAAAAGATCGATTGTTTCGAGAGCAGTATGACCTGTTGCACCATCTTGCTGGAACCAGATGTTTCCGAGATTCATACCATCCAACTGAGGCCAAAAATAGTCCCTTATAAGAGCCCGGTATCTTTCTCCATTGACAGAGCTTCTCCTTCATCTTGGAAAAAATATGGACCAACGATTCCACCATACCAAAATCCACTCCACACAGTAACCTTTTGGGGATGAAGTGGTCGTTCTTGAATCTGCATTGGATTGTGATTGCTCCAATAGCGGCAATTTTGTTTGTTAACACAACCATCCATCCAAAAATGGGCTTCGTCGCTGAAGATGATTTTTCGACAAAAATCCGGGTCAGCTTCCAATTGTTCCGTAGCCCAGTGAGTGAATACACGGCGCAACCTATGGTCGTTGGACTTTAGTTCTTTGAGTTAACACCATTTTGTAAGCGTGAAACTTCAAGTCCAGATGCAGAATTCGCCAAGTTGTGGTCGGCGAAAGTCCCAATTCTTGCGCTCGACGAGCAATTGATTTGTTTCCGTTCTCGCGTACACTCTCACGAATGGCGCCTATGTTTTCGTTGGAGCGCTTACGTCGATTACGTACAGGCGTTCTTTGAATGCTGACAGAACCACTTCTTTCGAATTTATCGATCAAACGTCGAATCGTTCTCTCGCAGGAATGATTATGCACACCGTAAACTTCACGCAATACACGGAAGGTTTGACGAACAGATGATCCATTTTGATAATAAATTTTCACAATTTCTACGCATTGCTGAATGCTGTAACGTTCCATGGCTATTTGTCAATAACTGTAGCTGCATGAAAAAAATGACTGCTGTAACTCAATAACAATGCAGCTATCACATGTTAAACATAGGACACTCTTGTTGAAAGACTCTATATATTCAACTCTTGGATATACTTGGTTCAGCATTGCCGAATGCCGTCAGACAAGCTTCTCATAACACTAACACTATCACAAGTCTGCGATATTAATTTATCCTTCTGCCTATTAATACCCAATATATCAAATTCTTTCAAGAGACAAGCAGCAAGTGTTTCAGCATCATGCTTTTCTTGCTTAAAGCACTTTTCATGTGCCTTCGAGTTTTCATGCTTTTTAATTCTATCCATCAGGTGATTTATATCAGTCATGCCTGTTTTGGTCCAATATCCTCTCTGCCAAACAATAAACATAGAAAGCAATATAACACATTTCTCTTGTCTCAGCCACAAATCCAATTATGTTTATCATAAATAGATGGATTGAACTTACGTGTGTACTGCCTGTTCTTACTTTTTACAGTCTGCTTTATGTTCAGAACTGGAGTGGGTCATTCCCAAGTTTTAATTTCCAGTCTCTCCCCCACTTAATACGAATTGAAAGTTTTTAACAGCAAACTGCACACTGAATTCATATTGAACATAAGCCAGTAAAATCATTTACGAAGGACAATGCTTCCACCTTACAAACTGTGCCGATATGGCAGGCAGGCTAACTGCCACACAAGCTCAACCATAAGCAGCATATTAGAGCTGACAGCAGTCAGGCAAGATACCTGCGTACACATGAAAACAGAATGCAATTTACATCCCTAAGATATGTGGCAAACTGCAACCACGGGCAGTTATCTGTATTTAAATAACATGGAAACAGTATGCTTAAAATAGCATGTGTTATGAGAAGTAGCTATTAAATTTTGGTAAATAAAAAGAAATAGGAAAATAAAAACAGTGGTGGTTGCACAAACCTGCAACCACCCCTGCACAATATTTTAATAAGCTGAATGTAAGCAAGTTCTGTATGTCCTCTATAATGCAATCAAATTTGTTTCCAAAGTATACTAAATGTATAAAGAAAGAAAATTGTGTCCAGTGTTACACCAGAACTACAATATGTTAATAATTAATAGCCAAGACAATTTTTATCCCTTTTCCAGTGGCTACAGATTATCTGTCATGTATAGCATTTTAAAATTGATAGCTTGAAGGTATAGGGAATCTTCATATCTGCCAGTTTTGCCCCTATTTCATCGAGTATTGATGTTGGGAGATTATATATTTCCTTAATGTAAAAATTGTGAAGGCAATATTATTAAATAAGACAAAAGAGAAGCTACAAAAGTTTAAAATTTCATTGATTGTACTTCAAAATCTGTATTTCTTTCATCTCTAATATATACTTACTATCTCTACATTTCCAGAACTAGGGAGATATGGGGGATGTTAAGGAGATAAAAAATGTAACATCTGCAGATACTTCATTCCCATTTCCATGAAAGTCGGGGGATTTTTCGTTCATTATTATAAATATCAGGGAGTGTACAAATTCAAAATTATAGTTATAAGGGACAAAGGGTAGGATTCAGCGTAAGAAAAGTATCTAGATCACTGTGCAATAATTTCATTAAGAGTATGGTGGTCAAATAAATAATTAAATTCTAATTTCAGATTTAAATTTACCTAGCTAGTATGGAATATTAGAGTGGTCCACAATAGTATGGTAAATACTGAAATTGCTTTAACCTATGCTTCATATGCCTCATTTATGATCACTAGGGTAGTCTAAATGGTATTTGAGCTTATGGAAATTTTATTTTTATAGGTCGCTCAAGCCATTATGTTATTTTTGTAAATTTTTCAGGTAAATGAATGTAGTTTCTAGTCCGAGATCTTAGCCTGAAAACTGACTCCTTGGGAAGCCAGTCTTCCAGCTATCCACATCACGATTGTCTCATGTATTAGACATGCTTGGAAGCATCCAGTTCCACATCTTTAATGAAGGCAAGACACTCCCAGATAGTTAAAAATTGACCTGTGAAACTGCAGTTTCAATATGGGAATGTGTAAGGATTCCAATGCAGTGAATAAATTCATGTGTTTCATAACTATCTAATCTATATGAACCTAAAGAAAAAACAGAAATAAACTGAGATAGTGAACCAAAATACTTTCAAAAAGGATCTGAACAAGTTATTTGATATTGCTATGAAAAATACAATATAAGAGATTAGAAATGAAAATAGGATATTACTTTCTTCAAAAGCAAAGACGATTTATTCTCTTTTAGTATGGCAGGTGCTGATCTAAATACAGTTGCACAAGAAACCAAGAAGAGGCGGTGAGAGGAAAAAGAAAGAATAAAGAGCTCTTGAAATGAAGAATTGAATGTATCAATGAAAGGAACTGCAATCATCATTTCTTCATGTTTATATCCAGTAAATCTGATGACAAAGATGAATATCAACCATACAAATCATTAAGTACAACATCATTATCTGTTGGAAAGACTCCCTCCAAGCCACCAAATGTGCCTGTAAACATATTTGAGTCATTTAAAGTTGCCAGTGCTTTGGATAGAATCAATCTTCCTGATTGAGCAGTACTTATAACCAGAGCCATTGCTGAGGTACTAGAGCATAATGTTCCTGATTTAACTATCTCTAGAAGTACAATCAGACAGTCTTGAAACACAATTGTAAAAGGGGGGGGGAAAAAAGATAATTTGGAGGGCAAAAGATACATTGGAATGACAAAATTCTGCCAGATTTAAATGAACTGAAGAAATAGGTTGACTGAATTGTGTTCTTGTTACTGTAAATAGACAAGAAAAGCTTCTAGGAGTTCCAAATAGTATGAGAAACTGGAGCATCCAAGACTCTGACTTGGATAAATTTAATTACAGAATGGAATCTAATGTCAAAAATAAAAGGACTTGTGTTTGATAGTACAGCTAGTAACACAGGGCTTCACAAAGATTGAAGAAACTTTTGGAATAAAGTTGATGTGGATTCCTTGCCGCCATCATGTTCTGGAAATTATATTATTAGATGTATTTTCTTGTATTTTTGGTACTAGTCAGCTACAGTATGAGAGTACTTTGAGGAGGGTGCCACCATTTTGTTGACAATGCATAACATTATCAATGGTAGCGATCAGAGGAGAGAGAGAGAGAGAGAGAGAGAGAGAGAGAGAGAGAGAGAAGGCGATAGGGGGATTATTCAGTTGCACAATGAAAACAGTACTACATTTGCACCCTCAGCCTCACTAAAAAATGCAACTCAGAACTGTGGATGTTTTCTTAACCTGATTGTACTTCCAATGTCCCATCCCTTGAACCATTACTGTCGAGTTCCTCTTCCCACTGAATGCATTCATATTGTGGCTGACAAGTACATCCACAAATCCAGAAACAACACTTTTAAAAATTTTCAAAAAGAATGGTCATCTATTAATCACTTTAATTATTCAGCAGCACCAGAGGAACTACTGAGAATCCAGTACTAAAGAAATTGTAACAAGGAATACTGGATTACTTGGCAAATGTTCAAAAAAATTCAGCAATCAAGAGAGGATTATAAAGAATTATTATTGTCTATACTGATCCTTGGTAGTGGAAGAAATAGCAATGAGTCATTTCAAGCAACATGGCTGACACATCATGCTCACTGGATGAGGAAAGGCATTTACGCACTTAAATTGAAACCAGAAAAGCAATAAATTAACACAACAAGAAACAAAGCATTTGACTGACTTGGTTTTATTGCGAGTCTTTTTTACATTATGGAGTGGAATGAAGCACCTATTGATATTTGAAGTCCTTACAATGACATTAGACTTTACTTCTCTCCTCAAGAATTATCCAAACAAAACTGTAGCTAAGAAAGCATACACAGCTCTTTGCTGGCATCTCTGGTTTCTGTCTAAGCACCTGGTTGCCCTGGTTCTTTGATGACAGAGCAGAAACAGATAAAGGAAAAAATTATGAAAAACTTTAAATGTTCAAAGTTATCTGGTGCTCCTCGTCAAGTGAAAATGATGAATGAATCAGAAGACCTTAAGTTGGAGAACCTTGTGTAAGAAAGGACCAGTTACTGTTTTGATATGTAGATTGAAGGAGGAAGAGTGAAACCTAAATCATTCCTGTATATTTCCTACAGAGCGACTTAGTTTTATGGAGAAGTATATTAGACTACCTACACATCTAGCACCATGCATATGGGCAAGAATTGTTGCTCTTCATCTATTGTCCTGTTAGAAATATGTGGAACAATGATAATTAACTAAACAACATAAAAGATTGGTGTCACATTTCCATAAACAAAAATGAAAGAAAGGTTAAGGTACTTTTCTTGCTTTCTGAATTCTACACCTGTTTATGTTCAGAATCCAAACTTACTTTTCTGCTTTCTTTTTTCCTTGCACAGTGTTGCTGGGTGCTGCTGTGGTAGTTACTACAGTAGGAGGAGCTTCTACAATCTCGTGGTCACTCTCGTCTTCGTTTGGTTTACCATTAAAGCTGCTGAAATCCCCAGACAACTGCAATTCTTCTTGCAAGGACAGACAGTTGCTAGGTGGTGTAGATGCTGCTGTTGCACTTGTTTGATGCTGTCTTGAGGCCGGGTTCCGCTGCATCTCAAGTAATGCCTCATATTTCTCCACCAAGACACGGTATGGATTATTATAAGGAGGTTCTTCTGATTTTGAGGAATCCTAGAAATGGAAAACAATTTGCTTAAATGAAGCTTTAACTAGGTACTGAAAGGTATGCATTTGACTATATGTGATGAAAACTCTTTAAAAAAAAGCTATAGAGATGGTTCTCAATCTGGAAAAGTGCTTACTGGAGTTGATGCTAGCACAAAATTTCATGAAAATTTTACTAATTACAGTTTAAATATACCACCCACAGACGAACTATGAAATTTAACCACAATTATGCAACAAGCAATTGCACACATTTCTTTTACCCTTTCAACTTAAACAAAAATCAACGTTTTTCATTATTGGTAATGCTAATCATTTGATCTATAGCACTGCACTATACACTAAATAGGTTCTCTCCATTAGCCCCCCCTTCCCCTCACTTTGTAAAAAAGCAACAGTAATTTTTCCATATCAATGGTAACAGTAACAAGCGAATATGACAATATGGTGGTGGCTTTAGCAACAAAATATGAATGAATGAATTAATGGGATTGAATGGAGTTTACTTGCATATCTCAAATTACGTAGCTTTTTATACAGAATTTGTATAAACTGAGTGGTTATTCTTTATGTGCTACCTGAGCTAGCATGGCTTCCAGGCCTTTAGTCTCTGATGGGTATCCTTTGTCCAGCCTTAACCTTTTATTTGTTTCCTCCTCTCCTCTTAGTCTTCTTTTTTACTTTCTCTACCATTTACAAATTAGGTAGAGAAGATCAATTGTATTCCACCCAAATATTGATATCAATATTTCACCAAAAAGCATATTTTGAGGTCCCTTGAAACCAAAAAAAGCGCTTTTAGAAAGCTCTGTGTGGGTGTGTGTGTATGTGTATGTGCGCATGCGTGTGTGCGAGCAGTATAACTCAAAAATGAAAAGTGGGATAAATTCAATACCTTCCAAAGATGTGATTGGATTTTCAAGTTGTCCTCTGTGGTTTAGGGGTATGATGTACCTCTAGTTCCCAAGGACATGCGGGGTGGGGGAGGGGAAATGGACATGGCTTCCTTCAGAAGGGAGGTAAAGCCGGCCATCCCGTGTCAGATTTATGGCACGTAAAAGAACCTCAAGCCGATAAACAGGACTCTGAGCAAAATCTCCAGTTTTTCACGTGCAATATAGAATGGGGTGCCAAGGACCATAGTATTTAAAGAGCATCCATAAATAAAACTCAGTTTAATTTAATTTGAAGATTTTCAAGGAAATCCTCCCCAAATACACTTTATATGGAACATTTTCCTAAATTTCTTACTTTCCAAAAAAGTAACAATTTTTATTAAAATACCATATAGTAAAGATATTTACATAAAAATGAAATGTATATCTTGAATTTTCTGGAAATAGTCTGTGAAGTCCTCTTCATTCGGAAGGAATTTTGAATAATCTTGTATAATTGGTAAAGGTTAAGCGATAGACAAAAACGTACTATACAAAAAAATTTAAATCTCTTTAAAATGCACAATTTATTTAAAATAACCTTTTTTTTTTTGTGGCATCAGCCATTTCCGAGATATCCATTATTAATGGTTTGAATTGTTCAATACCTAGCCATTTTTTTAAAGCCCTGTTAATTTTCAGTGTTTCTCGCAATTGCATGTAAAGAGTATGGAATTTTAAGGCCAGCATATAGCGTTCAGTTCTAAAACATTTGGCAGTTTTCTCAATTAAAGTTAAGTAGACCGGAAAATAAACTTTCGTAAGAATAATTTGTATACCCACTAATAAGTGATAGAGTAAAAGTCAAGCAACTGTAATTTTTTTTTTTTTACATTCCTTACTTTCCTGGCCCATTTTTATTTTGCTTCCTTAAAATCTCCAAGCTTCTGATTCTCTTCATTTTTATCTATTAACATTTTTATAGCTACAATTTTATCATCCAAGAATGAAATATTAATTGTGCCAAATATAAATTTTATTTTGCAAAAGAAAGAAGTCTTATACCTCAATTTGCAACATCACAGTGCTACGATGTGTTTCACTAATGATGCTGTTCACAACACTTGCATCTTCTTCTTCCTCTGGATCAAGTACTAAGGAAAGCTCATCTTGGCCACCTACATTCCTTAGACATCTTGCACAGAGTTGACCTTGCCTGTAAATAATATAGCTTAGTTTTACATTGGCTCTTGTATTTATAAAGCAGTATTGTACAAGAAATAGCAGCTTCCATACCATCCCCCCCTCCTTTATACAGATGATTACAGTCATAATGGCAGATTTAAACCATTTGTTCTAATTACAACTGGTTTAACATTATTTTAATACTGCATTTTTGCACTGTCTTTTAATCTTTTCAAACTGTTGTACTATTGTGAGAACAATCTGCAGCTACATCTATATTTTATGACTGCTATAAGTAACTTATTCAACCAGCCTACAACTGAAAGTAGCTGCAGCACTGCAAGTCACTTTTAAGGTATGTTTCAGAGTAGGTACCCGAGTTTGTCTTGGAAAATCACAGGATATATGTATTAAATAGGATTTCAATACATGTTGGAGGACCTCGTTATGGTTACTCAGCAATAGAACATCAGCACAGAAAGCTGAAGATCTGCATTTTGACTCCCAGCTTGGTATAGAGCTTTTCACATCTTATTCAATCAACTCGCTGATCTCTTAGTTGCAGTTCATGCACACAAGCATCTGCCTGAACATGAAGAGTATAGCATTTAGGTGGCAAAGAGTATAACCATGAAAGACTGTTATACCCTGTCGTGTGCCGCTAGTAAAATTCTGGGTAATGCAGCTAAAATGAATGCTATCCCAGATTTAGCTATTTTTGATTAGATTTACTACCTGCTATATGAGAGTTTGGAGCCACAGTAACATAAGTATTTCAGGAAGTGAGATATTTTAATGTTTGTCCTCCATGTAACTTAAAAATACATAAAGTGTCATTTACATTATTTTGATCAAGTGTTAGGGAAGCTCTAAAGTGTAAGGAAATTGTGTCATTCGTTTCAATAACAAACACATCTTGGAAAATGATCCGAATGTTCCTTTCCTGTGCAAATATATGTATTCCAACCTATAATTATATTTTGCAAATCAGTACTTGAGTTCAGATATCAATGTCTTGATTTAAACTGAAGGGAACAAACATATCAAAATCAGAAACACAAAATTATCAAATGAAAATGTTTTATTAAATGTAACTAATTGCTATGAATAAAAAATTAAGGTTAAAATATGTTGTAATACACCATTCAAAATTGCAGCATAAGATACTTGAGGTCTACAGATCTTCCTGTAACCCATGGCTTCAGGAGGAATTAGTAGTGCATAAGGAGGGGTGGATTGTAATATATTTTTTTTTTTTTTTAAGTTTCACAATATTACCCCCAGGTAAAATTTCCCCCACCCCCTTCAGAAAGTGCTTTAAGGATTTTGATTAAAATATATGTTTCAAATATTGATAAGATGAATAAAATTTGTCAAAGTTTTTGTAAACTGGCTGTTAAGGTCGTTTTTGTCCATTCTTATATAATTTTACATAACTGCCATTTATAACCACAACTAGCCATTTCTAAAATATTTGTTGTATGTGCAAGTTTTATAAGATTGTGGTTGTACACATCTACCTCCAAATTGCTCAGTTTTAAACCATTTCTATAGCAAACATTTATTGTGATGAATGTAATGTGGATAAAGAATCATTTTATATTGCTAATTTAATAAATCTGTTGTGTTTGGACAAAACATATTTCCAAAATGGCCTTTTTAGATAAGATTAACTGCTAATATTTAGAATTTTGAAGACCTAAATGTAACTCAATAACAAACATGCCAATGTTAATTTGATTTGCACTTTCAAGTGCATCAGATGTTAGGATTTTTAAATTTGAAAATTCAAAACAAAAATACTTACACATTGAAATCAACTTGAGTTCATATTCTATTGCGTTGAAACTTGGGCTCAGATCGAACTGTATCTTAGATTTGATCTGTTTGAAAGTAGGATCATATCTAATTTTGGTTGCATGGGAACACCTACGGTATTGAAATTATCGAATACACCAGAGTAGTAACTTCTATTGTACTCTTAATATGCTGTACTCTCCTACAGACATTGAAGCTTGTACAAAATTTTAGCTGTGTAGTAAATATGGTTCAAGATGCAGGCATGTGAATTTACAGGTATACTTCATTCTGAAAATATATTCTAATCAATTTTCCTCCTTAAAACGAAAGCAAACCTGAGTTTCCACCAATCTTTGCTTTTTCCTTTAGCCTAATATACAGGTTTAAACTTTGTCTGCCTCCCCTTTTTTAATTGGTTCAATAACAGACGTAACTGGGCAGGTTAACCAACATTAAAAGCTTGAATTACTTATTCAATTATTCATTGCATATCCAAGTTATCTTAATATGTACTGAATTTAACATGAAAATGCAGATCATATTTTGTACAGAATGTGTACTTATTTGAATTCTTCATTGTAACATAGTACATGTTCTGACCAAACACCAATAGAGGGATACATCTGAAATTGTAATGGTTAGAGAAAGCTGTGCAACTGCTACATGTCAGATTTTCTTAATTGGGAACATGCATGAGAATGTAATTATGCTCATAATTGAGCTATTCTGATTGAAAATTTCACACAAAATTCGAAAATGATATCAGCAAGTAAAAATAACTATAAATTGTGATTTAATGATACTTAAAGTGCAAAGAGGTCATGTGAGGCAATAATGCATCCTTATTGGCTTGACGTCACCTTTTATGTTATCCTCCTAAGGGCCAGTTCTACAATCTGCTGATTCACAGGCCTGTGTTATTCAATAGATTTAACTGATTCCGATTAAATAAGTTGATTATTTTTTACAAACACAGGCTTGCATGAAAAGGATCACTTTTTCACAATGAAACTGAATAAAACATTGATGACCTGCCCCATCATAACTCTGAAATTGTATTTCAATTAAAAATGCGATTCATAAACTTTGTAAATTTTAATTTGTGAATGTGTTTAATTTTCCACTAAGGTGTAGTTAACTTTCTAAATAAGTATGACAGAAGATAATTGTTGTAAAGGATCCCAAAGTTTAGTTCATTTGTAGTAATTGTTGCTTTTATTTTTCTTTGGTGCCTACCTACTTAAAATATTGTGAATATTGATTTTAAATGAAAATTGCCTTTGTATAGTTTAATTACTATGAGCCAAATTTATTTATTTTTATATATATATATATATATATATATATATATATATATATATATATATATTTTGCATTGTGTCAGCAAGTTTGAGATATTTTCATTCTTCCACATTAATCCTTTGGTATTCAATGATTATGTAATACAACCTAATAGACAACAAATATGCTAATCTAATGAAAACCAGCCATTTTAACCAGTCATTTTACCTAATACTTCATTGCGGGTGAGAAATACGATTAATATGCTCCCCTGTTACCATCTAAACACTGATGAATAACAAATCTTAATTTTCAAAATAAGCATTAGATTTGTTGCAACTTAGCAAATTTGCATAATTGGGAGTAATATATGTAGTAGCTTCTTACCAATATGCTTTCAATCCACAAATTTCAGGAGCCACAAAACAGTTCTTATTTCTGAAAAAAACCTATCATTAATGCATCCACGCATGGCAGATTATCTGATTGTGCGTTTTTAAAGCCTTCATTCTCATTTTGAGAAAAAAAATTGAAAATAAAGCTCTAAACAACAATATACATCCACCATCAACACAAGCATACAGTGCAAGCGCAGTTTCACCTTGTACTAAATGATTGCATCACAACTTGGTCGCTTACATCGACAGCATTTTCAAGAGCCTTGCAAAATGAGATCCTTAACATATTTTTTTCTTGCATTTAAAGAACTTATCACAATGCAATATCATTTCCTTTTAATTTGAAGATGAGCTTTTCATTGAAAATATTTTTAGCATTTGTGCATGTTCCCAATTATGTGGTGTTTGTACTAGCCCAACTGATCATGTACACTGGGTACACTGTGGAGATGAAACCTCTTTTGCTTCACTGCAGAACAAAGTACATATGTTAGAAATGTTATTAGACTACAGCTGAAACTGTTCATTTGCTTAGAACACAACAAAAGAGCTCCATGTAGTTTTACTTTTATGCTACCTAGCATCAGTTTATGCATTACATAATGTCACTCAATATTGTAAAAGAATCTGGCATGTGCTGCAGTTGCTTTTAACCTTTCATAGATCTCAATGTGATTAAAGAAAGAAAAAAAAAAAAAAGAACACTAGCTTTCCTTTCTCCATCTTTATATTTAAAATTCATTGTTTAAATTTCAGCTTTACCTGACTTCTTCCAAAGTGGAAATTTCTTCTTGAAGAGATTTCATATCCTCCTCCTTTTGCCTTAAAGCAGCTAGTTGCTCTTCAAGGGACAGGTTTTCCTGCAAGATTTTAAGCAATTCCATAAATCAACTTTTAAATTTTGTATTTTAGAACTTCAAGCACCTATGTGTAATGAAGATGTATTTTAGCACTAAGAATTTGTAATTTGAAGCACACTGTAAATATATGTGCAAGGAATTGCACTGTGAAACATGCTAATTTGAAAACTAAACTTTAGTTTTAAGTTTACAGGGTGTTTATAAAGTTTGATTATTTCATGTAAAAACATTTCATTCCCTATATTGCAAAAGGTACTAAATTATTTGCTCAAGTGCTCAAGAAGTAAATATAACACTGATTGCAAGAGAGCTAATATTCATGTGATAAAGAGATAGAGAATTCAAACTTAGCAGGTATCAGCACTGTACTTTATTCTAGCTAAGAAAAAAATATTGTTGCTTCTACCCTTTAGTATATTAGTTGCTGCATGATAAACAAAGAAAACAAATTGGGAAAGGTTATATTCATACATTCCAAGGATTTTTGTATATGATATTAATTCAAGAAAGTAGTGCATCTTTTTCAAATTCTTGCCTTTTAATAATTATGGGCTGGCATTACGTAGTGGCTCCACCACTATCCTGGTATGGGAGTTGCTATTAAATTTTTTGGTATTGAAATTATGAGAGATGTAAATTTCCTAATGGCATTACTGGAAAGAGCACGTCTGTTAAACAAAGCAGAATCTGTTCCCATTGTTGCAGCTGCAGCAATATTATAATTGCCATCATGCTTTTCCTGCCTAGTGTTTAAAAGTGTTACCTTGAGTCCTTCATGCTAAATTCTTGTGTATTTAATATCTTTTTATGATAATATAGCCAGAGCCAATAAGAATGCCTGGAAACAAACGATTTTTCCAGCCCCTGTGCCTTGAGATATTAAACTTGCAAAGTTTAGACATGGAAGAACCACCTTGTAAAAGGAGTACAGAGGGCACTAGCAGAGGATGGATACATTACTAATGTAGAAGCCACAAGAAGACGCACAAGAACCTAAAGGAAGATAAAGGAGTATCCGAACATTCATTCACTCTGTGTCAGAAATTCTGCAAAAATATCTTTATGAGGAAACTTTTGATAGTTGGGAACTTCACAGAAGAAAGACAGCAAGAGTGGAATGCTTCCAGAAAATAGTTAGGCAATTGTTTTGACACTGGCAGCTACTTTCATTATCATGAAATAAATGCTGTATTTCTCAGTATGAACCCAAATCAATCACACAGCTGGTGACTTGGGTCCTCCCAAATGTTAACCCTCCCCATTGAAGGTTAAGCAATGTTGAAGTGTATGCCATAAGCTGATTGCTAGTTTCTTCTTAATAGTTTAATAAATGATGGATGGGCAAGTAATTTATGGAACATTTTGGATAAAAATGGGTTAGGAGACATGTGGAGAAGGAGAGAAAACAACGTGAAATTTTTTTTGAAAAAGGCGAGGAAAAGACGAAGATATAGAAATACAAATCATGTTCAGTGAGATTGCCGAAAAGAGCTCATTAGTTTGTTATAGGCCAATGAATAATACATAATAAATAAAGAAGAGGGAGAATCTATTGCGTGGGTAAGAACCGGAGCATGGAGGCTAAGAGGGTTAAGACAGGGTATTCCTCACAATGTCCGATATGTGGTAGTAATGAAGACATTGAACACATAGTATTTAAGTGACAAGGCACATAAAATTGGAGAAGAGAATTTTTTAAAAAGAAGTGGTTGAAGGGGGATAGAAATACGCTTATAATCGAAATGATGTGCAAAGACGCTAGGAGCATTGGACAGTTTTTGTGTAAGTAAAAAATAAATGGCTTTGGACAGTGGATAGAAAAAAGTAAGAGGTAGTGTATCTTACTTTGAATGGAAATCCATGGTGAATGTGTAATGGTAAAGTAATCAATAAGTGAAAAGTGAAAAACAAGTGGAAATGGGACATGAAAAACTGAAACAAGATAATTTATTGACGAGAAATTGTAAAATGTAAATAAACTGTAGTGATTGTCTACAGGATGAGTGGCCAGGGTCAAAGTTCAGTAGACAATCTAACTGTAAATCTCTTAGCACAATAAATATACAATAGTAGTGCTTAACGTCCATCCTTACTGCGTATGTCATCACAGGTGGTAGACACTAATGATGAAATGATTGGAAAAAGAAATTTGAGAAGGAAACATTCCAGGCTTAAGTTTAGGGTACCTTCCTGCCATTTGCCAGTTATGAGGACTGATAAAAACCTTAAAACAAAAAATAAATAAATAAAAATAATAAAGGATTTGAACTGAAGACCTCCCATTCATGAGCCCATGCTTAAATGAGCTCAGCCACCCATGTTGGTTTCTCAAAGTGGCCATTATACTTGTGAGGGAGAGGGAGAGAGAGGGAGGGGGAGGGGAGAGGGGGAGAGAGAGAAAGAGAAGCAGTGACCTCTGATTTATCATAGTGTACCTCCCAAGTATCTTCAGATTACTAACAATAAAAAGCTAGAATTCTGTTAGGATTGTTACTTCAGTATGACAAAGCCTCTGCCCACAGAATTTTTGTAATGATCACAAGTGACACTAAAGTCATTTCACTCTGACCAGACAGCTCAAGGACATTCATCCTGCACTCTGCACCTGCCTAAGTGCGTTTTGCCCTCTCCCAGCACAACAGTCCTCCCTTCTGTAGCTGGTGCCATTAGTTTTTTTCTCTAACAGTTGTGTGTGAACTTATGTGTGAGAGATGCTAAGAACCACAGCAGTTAAAGAGCATCCATAAATAAAACTCAATTTAATTTAATTTCTATGTGTGATTTACTTGTGCATAATGACATCAAATTTGAGTAGTATAAGTCAAGTCAAAAGATAGTGTATAACATGTATAACATTTTAAAAGCTCTGGTAAACTGCCAAGAAAGGGTTTGTGATTTTTTTTAGAGATACGTAAACAATAACTGCAGATGCATGTCAAGTGTCTGCAAGAACAGTACAATGTATATGTGAGGAAGCCCAGAAAAGTGTAATTGAAGATGTAGAGGCCCTAGGGCCATACTTTTCCTCTCCAAGTAAAAACATTCCACGACAAAAACCAATCATAGAAGTACATGATTTCCAGAAAGATGTAATCCACTGCTCAGTACAGAAGTTTTATGATCATGGTGAATACCCTATACTTAAAATACTGAGTGGTTTTAAGAGCCAAAGTAGACTATACAGGGGGTATTACTTCTTTACACAACATTGAAAAAACTTGATTTAGATGTAAAAAATTTAATGACAAGTGATAGTTTTTGATGGAGAGAAAAGATATTGCAGTGAGGGCCTCATTTTTGAGAACAATGCAGGACATAAAGAAAGAGGATCACTCATGTCCTATTATTTACATTGATGAAACTTGGGTAAACCAAAACCATACTAGAAGGTTTTTATCTGGCAGGATTCTAAAAGAAACAGTGGTCTAAACTAGGTAAAGGATCACGTCTAATAATTTGCTAAGCTGGATTGGCCAAATATGGTTTCATAGAAGGGGAAGATTTAGTGTTTCATTCAAAAAGTGATGGTGATTAACGACGTGAATACTATAGTGTTTATAGGATGGTTTACTTACCCTCCTTTGGAGACTGGAAGAAGGTTGTGTGATAGTGATGGACAATGCGAGCTATCACACTATGCTCAAAGAAAAAAATCCCTAATACAAATTCAAGGAAAGCTGAAATTTTGTCATGGCTCAAAGCAATAATATATCTCATAATCCTACACACACAATAGCTGAATTGTTTTACATTGTTAGACAACACAGTGCCAACTATAGGAGATATGAGCTTGATGATCTGGCTGCAGAAATGAGGAAGCTGTTCTACTACTTGTCCCCATAAAACCCTATTGAGCTTATATGGGCCCTAATAAAAATAGAAGTAGCAGACAAGAATTCTACATTCAAAATTAAAGATGTAAGAAAATTACTGGAGGATGAAATTAAATATGTGAAAAAAGAAGATTGGCAGAAATTAAATTGAGTTTTATTTATGGACTCTCTCTAACTACTATGATCTTTAGCATTGTTCTATATTGGGCATGAAAGACTGGAAATTTTGCTCGGAGGCCTCTTTATCAGGCTTGAGGTTCTCTTATGTGCTGTAAATCTACGACATGGAACCATCGACTTTACTTACCTTCCAAAGGAAGTCCTGCTAAGGATTTTTATGCCTGAAAAAATCCATCGCCCTCCACCGGGTTTGAACCCACGACCTCGGGAACTGGAGGCTAACATGGTAACCACTACACCACAGAGAACGACAAAGATTGGCAGAAATGTGTTGCCCAGCCAAAGTGATTGCAAGAGGAAGACTTTGCAAAGGAAGGACTACGAGATGCATGTATTCAGAACATTGTGATAAATCCACATGAAGATAGAGACAACAATTCCAGTGACAAAGAATGCAGTGAAGATGTCCGTCTACTATAGAATTTCTGTTCAGCGAGTTATTTTTCAAATTTTCTCGCTTTCCTTCCCTCTCAAAATATAATTATTTTAGTGAACAGATCTTTAGAGTCATATATAAGCATATTAAAACATGTAAAAATAAATTCCTTAAGGTGTAACAAACTAATTATTCTAAAAAGCTAACAAAGCTTGTTATTGTTGGTAACTCATTGTTTGTGCATACATTCATGTATCAGTAGTGACAAGTCAACTGCACTTTCAGAGGAGGGAGGGATGAGGCGATGTGACCTTGACTGTCTGGTGGAATTGTTAACACTATAGTTAAGCATTCACCATATAGCCTGAATCTAGCTTCCTGCAACTTTTTCCTGTTTCCAGCTGTCAAGGAAAAGCTCAGGGGCTGAAAGTTTCAAAGGCTGCAAGAATACATCCTAAGAAGATGTTAGTATCTTTGGCACAATTACTTCCATGAATATTTCCAGGGAATGTGGGGGAGACAATTTCGAAAAATTGGCAAGAAGTAGAATAAAATTAAGTAGCAACCACATACAAAGCTCTGTGGATTCAAAACTATTTATGCAAAGACTTATGAATGTTTAGGATATGTCTTCTAGTTGAAAATGCTCTCATGTTCAAGATTTTTGCAGCCTTATGTAGGTACTTATTGCCTTTGAACAAAAAATACCAAACTTGTTGTAATGCTTGTTACACGATACCTTTATTACAGCAGCCAATTGTTCTTCTAGGTCTCCAACCTTACGTTGTTCCTTTGCCCTCAAGGTCCTTGATTCACGTAGCTGCTCAAGCAAGGATACCATTTCCGTTTCTTGGTTAGATGGTACTTCAGAAGTCTGAAACATCAAAGTGCTTTCTCAATTCCATAAAATCCTTGAAATCACTATCATTTGCATACAAAATCTCTTTACATACATGCAATCAGAGGGAGAGTGTGCTTGAGTGTGCTAAGGAAATGCTACTGAAGTTTGATGACTTTTTTTACTTTGCTTTTCCCATCAAAGATCTATGGTTTCAAGTGATACCAGGTTGCCGCTAAGATTGTCATCTCGAGTGAGATTCCTTAGAGGTCAGTCTGGGAAACAACTTGAGTCAATCGGGAATTCAATGTCCCACCGGCATGTTGACACAGTAGCTCAGTGGTTAGAGCAACTGCAGGGAGAACCGTGTTCAAATCCCGGCTGTGGCATTGAATTTTTCAGTTGACTCTATATTTAAAAAAAAACTTGCGGTTTCACATCAATATCTTAATTCTAAGCGATGCTTCAAGACATTTGAAATAGCCGCTGCAATCCATTCAGTCATTTAAATTCTTTGGGGTGTGGCATGAGCATTCGGAGTATACTAATCCTTATTTTTTTTTATCTACATTTACAACAAACAATAGTATGATTGAGAAATGCTATAGCACCATACTTTAGTTAGAGCAGTTTCACTAAAGATGGCTCTGCAAATCAGTGTAAACATGTGTTTTATAAGCATCATTTATTTTTTAATTTTTATTTGCTTTTGTGGTAGTTTTGTGAAAGCATGTTTATTTCATGGTATTTTGTTTGCTTTTAATTACTTTTCTTGTGAGTAAGTGCTGTGTTATATTTTATTTAATTACAGTTTTTAGGTTGTGCTAATCAGTAATCAGTGTTTAGTGCATGTAATCTTGCTGCAGAGGTTGACATACCATTGCAGATACTGCGCAATGTCAGGGGGCTACCTTGTAGAAATAAACATTGTTAAAATTCTGCTAAAGTATAGCATTTGCAATGCCAACAGAGGGCAGTCCTGAAGGAGGGATTTCATGTTTCTTAAAACCTAACATAGATAATATTAAAAATGCATTTAAAAAGAAAAATTTAATAATAATTAAGACAGAAAAAGTCAGTGTAATAGGAATATACTGTGCACTCAATGGACATCAGAAGACATTATGAAATACTAATGACAGCAAATGCAAGATTAACAGTTAAAGAAAAAGTAATTCTGACAAGAGATAACTGCAGAATTGATAAACACAACAATAAATCGACCCTAGTAATACACATGCTTAAGGAAGAAGGGTTCCAACTAATGAGCAGAGATGATATGAAAACATATTTGTCATGCAACGAATCAAGTGCAATAGACCTGATCTTCAGAGGAAAGGAAATAAGAATAAAAGGACAGAGAGGACTGTGGTCCTCAGCAGTAACATCTATAAGGAAACAGTCCAATAGAAACTACTATCAGCATTCCAGAGGATACACTGAGAATGTCAAAGAAAGAGGAGGGAAATAAACCATAAATGAAATAAGATATGACTTAACAGAACAATGGAGGAGGAAATAAGTAAGATGAGAATGTTAATAAAGAATGATGAAGTAGATGAAGCGGTGGAGATAACAAACTAATTATGTCAACAATAATCCTATCCAAGAAGAGGAGATCCCAACTATGGTTCAACAAGAAATACTATCAGATGAGAAAAGATATGCTGAAATCTCTAAATAAAGCAAGAGAAAAAGGACGATAAGATGATTTGAAGACCTATGCAGATAAAAGAAGGGAGCATACAAATTATTACTAGAGAAGAGAGAGGCAGAATACTTAGAGAAACCAAACAAAATAGCACAAGAAGCAAGGCTGGATCTGTTTGTGGCGTGAGAAAGAGGCAAAAAGTAGCTCAAGTAGAAGAATTATCTATAGAAACCTGGAGAAATCACTTCAGGGAAACCCTTGATAAAGGAAACAAGCAAGAAGCCTACAGCATAATCAATACAACGAATAGCATCAAGAAAATAATAATGAAAATCTTACACTCTTTAAAAAAAAGCAAAACTCGAGAAAGCTCCTGGCCCTGGTAATATATGTATATTACCAGATTTATATACACTTTTCATTTAGTAATTCCTTTCGCATCAGCAAAATCATTTTACACCCTTTTTAAGAGTACCATAGCTTTGAATGGATACTAAATAGTGGAGAAAATGAAAGCTTTCGAACAACTTTCATTTTATCCACAACATATTTAGGCTTCATCCAAATTTCTACATAGTTATTCCTTTTTACTAAGAGGAATCACATATTGTATAAACATTTTTTTTGTTATTCATTAATTTTAAAAAAATTAAAGAGCTATCTCAGTACAAATGAAATGTAGCTACATTTTCAGGTAAAATAACAAAGCAAAAAATAATGAAAAATGAATATAATGTTATTTGTATTATTGACTCCCTGAAACTCTTGTTTCTTTTACTGAAAAATGTTTGGACTTTTTAAATTTTACTATTCATAAAAATTTATATTTTCAACAGGCATAACACTGTAAAATTAGCATAAATTTAGTTATATAAACAATGCTCTAGTTTTGGCTGGTTACTGCATTAAGTCTGCAATGTTTTGCGTTTCTGTTAATTTGATATTATTATTATTATTATTATTATTATTATTATTATTGGCTGTAATTTCTTATATTTTTTTAAATAGTGCAAACTTACATGTCTCAATCAGTTATTTTGGAGGGGGGATTGCCAACACTGTTCACTGGCCCATTCTTTTGTGACCAATGGCTGCCACTGGTTGTAATTTAAGGCAATAATTTTGCTTTAATGTTGCACCCATTATAAATACTATAGCAGAATTTGAACATCTAATGATTTCAAAATGGGCAGAGAAAACATTAGAAGTATACCTTAAACATTATTTTTGCCCAGCACTTCCTCTTAATATTTCTTTTAGTGAAAGAGTAGTCAGAAATGTGCTTTTATTTAAGATTCTAAGAAATAAATGAATTGATGTCTAATTTACAACCTTCTAAGTTAAATTAGAATATGCTAGGTAAACTGAGCACCTTTTACATTCAGGGATCTGTTGTATTGAAAAAGCTGAAGAGAATTTCCCCTCATTCATATTCATTTGTTATTTGCTTGAGGAACTATAGAACTCATTCAGAAATACATTAAGAAACATTATGTAATGTAGTACAAAGCCTAAAATTATCTTAATGTACAGATGTGATTCAAAATGTGTAATAATATGTAAATTACTACAAGATGTATTGTACTTTAAAGTTTACCTGAACAGATACTGAACTATCTATGCTAATCTCAGAGGAAGATTTATCTTCAGATGTTACATCAGAGGATTGATCTTGCTGCTCGAGCCTCCGCTGAGTGCTCTGTTGCACTTTAAGATCATCTATGGTCCTTTGTAGCTCTTCACATTTTGTCTCGAGAGAATCAATTGTTAGACACAGACTGTTGAAAAAGGGTAGAATTTATAAAGAATGCAATGTTAAACATCAAAACAATTTAAATATATGCAGTCAGCTAAAATTAAACCATGTGTTCAACCTGTGTCTAAATGTAAATGTAGACTTAAGCGATCTAAATTAATTCTAAATATAAAGGAATTATTGCTTTTCTTTTGCAAGCAGCATCTTTAATGCAGAAGAACACACTGGATTGTAACAGGTATTGTTTTTGGTCATATTACAGTTCTATGAAAAATTGTGATGTCATGGACTAAACAGTTGACAGATGAGCATTCCATACAGCAGTTTTTATTTTAGAATACCACAGTGGACACGTCATTGTTGCAACATGATTTATTGAAAGATGTATGCAAAAGATGTATACATTCATTTCTCACTGGATTAAAGAAATAGAATAGGAAACAACAAAAATAAAAGAAATTAAGTAGTATATTGTTAAGAATGCCTTCTACACAACAGAAAAATATAAAATAGCAAAAGCAAACAATGGATTTTAGATATTAAGAAGTTTATGTAAAACAGAACTATAGATAGCATATATTTATCCTCATATTTATGGTTAAATTGCAACTTGTGTACCTTATTTCACATTCTGAAACCTTATAAAATCACTACAACAGGTGAATAAATCTGAATCTGAAATGCATCTTTCTCAAGTTTTATTATGCATGTCAAGTTTTATGTTTGTTTCCTGTTCTCATTTGGTTTTATCAGGAACAACGTTATATTTACCTCAACCAAAAAAACACCTGCTGAAAGAGCCCTGTGGTAAAGATGATATTTTCATTTCTTTAATTCAAATTGATTTCAGTTGTATTTTCTCACTTCCGAAGTTACAGTGAAGTAATTAAAATTACATGGATTTTACAACCCTATTGCATGTTTCGAGGGATCTTTCCTTTATATACATCAATAACTATTGTCATCAGTACTGTTTAATGTTTATGTAGGCAACTTTGATAAGATTGGTAATAAGGTATAAAATAAGTTAAAATAGATATACAATTTTAAATACCAACAGATGACTGAAGAGCTAACAACAACAAAAACAAATGAAATGCAGAAATTATTAGAAATTTATTATTAAATAATAGATATTTAAATAATTATCTAAATTATATACATCGGAGATTTCATTAACAACGCACAGGTTGGCAGCACTGTAAATTGGATTAGATGACAACATTGAACATTACAACAATTACATTTGAAGGACTGAGGAAGAAGCGCATGTATGATATCATCCACAGCATATCAGTGTTTAAGAAATGAGAGCTGGAAATTTAGCTCCCGCATTTCTTGGTTGCTGTTGCTGTAAAAGATCAAACATTAGGATTAAAACTTTATGTGGCCCAAAAACAGTGCTCTGTGTGAAGTTCTTCATGTGCTCACAGTTAACTGTAGTACAGTCTCTCTTGTGGTTAAAATTTCATGATATTTATACGACCACAGATGATGATCCAAGACCAGGAATGCCAAAAACATCAACAGAGAAAGAAGCATTAAACTGGTGGCAAAAGTTTAAGATTATACGACATGCAATGAACTTGCAGAAGTCATGGAAAATCCAATTAATATCAAAATATTCCTAATTTTGTTTATTTAAAGAGAAATTCTTGCTGGTACCTCACTGCTTGACTGCAGAACAGGAGCAGAAATGCCTGGACTTTGCAACCTAGATGAAACAAAGATTCAATGCTGAAGGTCAAGCATTATTGTCGTCATTGATGAAACTTTGATTAGAGAAATCGTGGCCCAACAAGTGGAGGGATTAGCTTACCCACAGTCAAAAACTTGCTCAATCAAATGTCAAGAAAATCATCTTTATTTAGGGTCACTTAGGAATCAACATAATATAGTACTATGTGGAACACGTATCGTAGTGTATGATTATCACATCACACAAGATAAATACGCACTGAAAAATGCACAAAGTAACCTCAGTTACTCCAGGATGGGACCTCATTCCCCATAACAATGCTCACTTGGACAGAGGGAATGTTGTAAACAAAAAGCTGTCAGTATGCAAGGCTAGTGCTATCTCATGCTCCCTACTGTCTCCATCAAGTCGCAAGACTTTGGTTTATTCCCGAGTTGAAACACCCTATGTATGAATGTTTTTTGCTTTTCTGGAAGTGTTTTCTGCTGCTGTTACCTGAACCTGTTACTCAAAGGATTTTTAATTTCCCTAATTGTAAAAACAAGTGCAAACACTATCAGGAAGTTACCTTTTTATATGTTTCTTGTCTGCTGCATTGTCTAATGATAGCCTCTGGTTAGCTCTCTCCAAGTCCTGAATACTAACTTCTAATTGTTCATAGATTCTTAGTCGAGAATCATTCACTTCCCTCAGTGCTGCCGTTTGTTTTGTGAGATACTGAAACAAAATTTAATTTATGCCAATAAATTATGATGAATATTATTGCTTTAAAGTTTGCAAAATATTTTCTAAGTTGTAATGTACACAATGTTTGACCACTATTATTTACTGGCTCTATCAAAACTACAAGATTAAGCATTGTATATTTGAATTAGTGATGTGTAAACTGAGATTGTCTTTTATGCAAATGAGCTCGATACCAAATGTACTAGCAGTAGATCCTCCACTTTCTCTCAAAATAACTTAAGACCAAACATTATAGTACATTAAATTCAAAGCATTGGACCCCAATATTACAACAAACACATTATCTATACTACCCAGAGAAAGGACATTAAAATATCAGGATTTTCTTTTTTTTTAAATTCCAAACTATACTATTTTGTAATACAAGCTCACTTAGTTTTATTATACAATAATGGTTCAGAAACATTTATTTAATCTTTAAGTTCAACATTACAGATACTCATGAAAGCAGGTCTGTCATTGGTATCCATTCATGTATAAAAATGAACAATTGTAAAGGAGGTGCTTTGAAATATTCCACAGTATCATGTAACAAATTGTAAATTAATGCTGTGCTTATAATAGTAGTAACTAGGGTTAATGAATTAATTCATTCAATTATCTGCTTTTAATTCTCAAGCCACTGACACAGTGGTGGAACATAAACAAAAGAATGTGAAAATTTAAGTATCTATATTGTTTTAATAATTGTTCTTCCACACTGGCCATTTGTTGGCCAAAGTTGGAAGGTTGAATCAAATTAATCTTGCTCCCAGGGATCTTTGGCTTCATGTTACTAAGCCTTACTTCTGAGCTACCATAGTGAGGTAAACATGCATTAACACTCATTTGAGTCCATTATCCAAGACAATGCTAGTTGGTCTGAAATATCATTCCTTAAAGGTGACTGGTAAGACACTCGCACCATGGTAGCTTAGAGGTATAGCATTGTCATGGAAAGTCTAAAATTGTGGTTCAAATCCTGGCTATGGCATTGGACTTATCAAATCTCATTTGCTCTCCAATAATTTTATGTTAATTTATCTCTGAGTGTGTTTATTCTTTTCTGCTGTCAATGAGTCCATACACTAAAATATTTAAAGTATTTAGACATTCTGGCTAACAGCAAGTATTGCAGCATCTTTAAAGCTTGTTTTTTTATATTTTCAGGTTAATTTAATATCATTTGAAAGAGCTTTTAAAGATATAAAAGTTAATTGGAGTTAGATATTTGTTAAAATGTAAAGGAGATAAATATTTATAACATTTTTTTAAAATATGGATGATAAGTAGCAGGTGACAAATGATCTAGAACTGTTATGTATGAAATGTATACAGACCATTAGTTTCAATTCATTAAATATTTTAAGTAGAAAAACCCGAAATATAATTTTCATACAATAAGACCTGTTCATAATCATCTTGTATGATTTATTAGAGACAAACAAAATCTTGTCATGAATATCTACTCCTACCTTCTTTTTCTTCAAAATGTTTTGTGGCATATGTGATTTACAGACAAGGATTCATTTATATACTGGCAGAGAATTCCAGAAGGCTTACCTCCTCCTACTGCCCCTCACACACAAGGAGTTTATTTTATGAAAATAAACAGTGAATTATGAACTGATTGACATACTCCTTGCTGTGGGTTCAGATAGTGGTTGGGTTTTGATGTAGATACCTACATCATTTTGCACTAATTCATGGCTAGTTTCAAACATTACTGTATATTTTGGTTTGTCCATCACCTAGGTAAAGCCATAGGCAGCACATTCAGTAGAAAAACCTGACACTCTTTGGACACCAAATATTAAAAAGTTGTTCCAATGGCAAGAATATCAATGAGAATTTACTAGGGAATGTTTTGAATACATATAACATATAATCCATGTTTATGACCGATAATCTATGAACAAATTTTAACAAACAGACTCAAAAGTTGCTTATTGCTCATTAGGAACCAGCTTGATATGTGCTCACCTCTATCTCCTGTGTCTGGTCCTCTATGAGGTTCTGGTAATGCCTAAGACTTGTCTCCAACTCCTTGTTACGCTCCAGCAATGTCTTGCCCAACTCTGCAGCCAGCTGGAGGTCTGTAAACCAAATGCACACATTAGTGCCATTGTCCAAATACAAGATGTACAGTCATACAGAATTTTAAAACCACCACTCGCTGCTGCTTAGGGGATGTAATAAACCATATTTTCTTGAGATGGTTATACCTGTCTTAGTTAATTTGTGCTGATGGTTTCAAATAGGTTAATTTATTAATACCTTAGTATGTAGCTACCCATTACCAGAAATAACCGCTACTGTACTTTTATTACAAGGGAATGTCCATTATACTGTAATAGATCAAATTATAGTGACAATCAAGTTTAAATGTGCAATTATTTTACCTTAACAATTAAAATATTTAATGCAATATTTTAAATGTTAGCCACTCGATATTTTTGTAATTATTTATTAACAACATTATACCAACATAGTTTGTTGCATAAATCACAATTTACATAATTTTTGTCTGAGAAATAACACTTATATAATTAGTTTTCATGCATTACTTATTTTAGAGTTCCACTAGTTTGGAAGGGAGGTGGAATATGAAATAAAGGGAATTTTAAATATTTACATTACATGTTGCAACCTACACTAGAAGTTCACAGAAAAATATATCATTGTTGCCAACACAAATTGGCAGGGACTAAGAATTGGCGATTATTTTATAAAGCGTTAAATCCTGTGATATTTTAAAAGATGATGCTGCTAGAAAGCAAAACATGAAGTACTGTATATAATGTGTTGTCAAAGGATGTAGTGTTGGTGTTATCTGAGATAACTATTTTATATTTTGATCACCAAATTGTATCTTAGAACAGTAGCATTAGCAAAGGATAAGGACAATTTCCAGTAGGCCTACTCATATGCAGTGAATTTAATAAACAGGCAGAGGGGATTTAGTAAGTAAATAGAGCAATCGTATTACCGTACGGAGTATAGGCGACATCAGGCTCTGTGACGGACAAACTCTTCCCCTTCCCTTCTCAACACCCCTATTTCGTTGCGAATGTTTTATTTATTCGCTACGTACAAACCAGAGGAGGACTATGGAAATATGCCTAAAAGTAAAGAAGAATCGCACACCAAACCCATCATCACGATTAGCGTTGTTTGTGAAAGAATTTGGCAGGAAAAACTTCAGCACAAATGGCGAAACCATCAGATGTAACGTATGTCACAGAGCTCAAAGAACGTTTAAACTAATTAAACATTATGCCACATTAAACAAGTACCGAGTTGTGGAAGAAATTAGAGCCTGTTTTCCGGATGTTGATATTTCTATAGCCAACGTGAAAAAGATATTTCGTAAGGCAAGAATCAAAATATTTAAGGGGACGGAATTCCCTGGGCTCCACAATCAATTGTAACTCGGTGGGGGTCATGGCTCCATACTAAGTTCAATATTACGACAAAGTTGTTAATGTAATTAATATCTTTGACGAGAGAAGAATGCCGCTTGTGAAAAAGTTATTTCACCAGCTTTGTTTTAAGATTGTTCATATATTCAACATTATTTCAGCAATATTGCGTCTAGAATAACATATGGGTTGGCCTCATAGCTCAATCGGTAGAGCACCTACATGCTGTGCAAGGGGTCCCGGATTCGATTCCCGGCTGGGGGTGAGAATTTTTTCTCTAGCAAAGGATATCCCCCATCTTCCCCAGAGTCTGGAAGTATGAACGACAGTGCGAATGTGCGCGCGCGCGCGTGTGAGTGAGAGAGAGATCTAACGAAAAACCCCAAAGCTTACTAGTAACCCAAGCGAATACGAGTTAACACCATTGCCTAAGCAATATGTACCTAAGGAAATGCCGCCGATAAGACCATTGCAGTTAAAGGCAGGGTATAAACGCAAATTAAAAAAATGCATTTGTAACAGACACTAAAAATGTCAGCAGCTCTTGAGGCAAGAGAACAGGTTTCAGAAACACCGAGTAAGATATAAAGCTGGAACCTTAAAGAAAGGATGACAAACAAACTTAAAAGTATTCTAGGGAGGGAACCTCAAACAAATCGGATAGTTCGCTTTTTATTTATTCCTACTACATCGAGTGATAGGAAATTAGTTTTTCAAAATACCGTGTAACCGTCTATGTGCTAATAGCATGCGATTTATGTTCAATGTATTTCGAAAATACATTGTACATTGTAAAACTAACAGAAAATACAATGTAACTCATATCTGTACATTAATACCTTAAATAATGAAGTAGCTTTATTCCACACTATCAATAGCTACTTAGACACATCTACACTATTTTCTTCCGATACTGCGTAATCCTGATAAACCTGCTTTCGAAGCAGGGTGCAGTGCCTTTAACTGTTCATATTTGTTTACAGAGAACATTACAAGGTCGCAATCGCTTGCACCTTCCCTCGCCACTAACCATCGGTGCGTTCCTAACTTGTTGATTTTACTTACTAAAACCCCTCTGCTTGATAACTGAGATGGGCCAGTTCTTACCCTCCCCGTTTCGAAGATAACGTTTCGTAACTTTTTTTGCCTATTTGCTGCAGCGACCTTCCACTGGTGTGTTTTACCTAATGGTTATTCACTGCGTCGGTGTGTATGCGTTTTAAAACACATGAAATACAAAAATATACAAGAAGAAATATAGATACCAATTTCCAAGCCTCTTTTGTGCAAACTAAGAGAGTTAGCAATTAGGCTTATTCTTATATCAGTAACTTAGCCAGAAAATTAAGGGGGGTTATGTATAGGGGTCCATTCTTTAAACAATTTGTATCACTTCAGAAGATACATATGAATCAATTCTGAGTTGAAATATTTAAATAAATAGATCTTATATTCACAGATTAAGGTGCAGCAATTTTATTAAAATTAGGATAGCATGTTTTGCGTATTCTAAGTGGCAAATGTATTGTGACATTAGAATTAACGACCAATGTGAAGTATTTTATAATATCACTGCAGGCTATTTTATTTCACCACAAAATAGGGTTTATAGTTATGGTCCAAACTGGGAGATATTGCGCTCATTTGGAAACCACCCAAATTTAGCACCGGAACGAAAATATGCCCCCAATATCTTAGCATGGTTGTACCAACGTCATCTAAAGTGCAGTTTGTTGCCGTCACCTTTGGTCATATTGTTCAAGACATACTGCGTAAATATAGCTCTATCAGTGATACAATTAGGAAGTATCTCATTCCCGCCAACCTAGAAAGGTGCTATTATTTTACGGAGCTGTTTTGGTTATTAATTTGTACATTTCTTTAGCAAGCCAACCCCCAAACACCCCGCCTGGCTGCGCCTCTGCTTTATGTTAGGGCAGGACCTAAAATGTCTCTGAATTTAATTCAGGCATATTTTAGGTCCAAATAGAATAGGAAACTGACAAGCATTCATGCTGTTTGCGCAGTGGGCAACACTTTTAAAATTATTCATTATAAAAAGTGAAATGTTGCAACACCGCGAGTTTGCGCCGCCAAATGCCGGCGAATACGATTGCGTCGGGTCTGCGAGAGGTCCGTTTATGAATGGAAGAGTAAAGCTTTCTCAGCGTATTTACACTACTAGAATCTGCGATCAATGCAGTAGCTCCGCTTACACTGCCGCCTTATTACAAATAGTGATCATATGCTTCGCGTTCAGAACTTCTGTTTCCCATGGTAAGATTCGTGGTTCGAGTTCCGTCCGTGGCATTGAATTTTAGCATGGCTACACACGGCTGTGTAAAAGAACAATAAAATTATGACCAACTTAGAACGGAGCACAAATATACATATACATGTCAAAATACCCTGCATGACAAACAAACTTAAAAGTATTCTAGGGAGGGAACCTCAAACAAGTCTGCGCTAAATTTCTTCCGCTAGTTTTAAGTTTATTTCAAGCTCGATGAAATGTCTAAGCGTTCAAATGAATCCAGGTTCGAAAGATTAGAGTGTAAAGAGAATTACAGGGAAAATCCCGGAAGAAAGCGCTATCAAGACAACTCGCACCTTCTGAGATTTGATCTCGAGTTATCAGGATTATCAGTAGGGCATGCAATCTCTTCCGTATTGTGGGCGTACACAATACTTCGGAAAATACACTAAATGCCAGTATTGTAGTGGATCATTGAGCGATAACCTGGCTACCTGCAAGGACGGTTTTCTTGGCACTGTTCACATTTGCTGACGATAGAGATAGTTGCAGATATTTCTTTTCAGCGAGGAAGACAAAATCATGGCAACAGCGTCGTATCCTTGCGAAAAGAAGTAGCATTAATACGCAACGGAAAGCTACTGAGTTAAGTAACATTTGTATGGCCTGTTAGTCCTAAGCATGATCTACAAAAGGCCAACAGCAACTCACTGTTAAGAGCTAAATCGACATATACTTTAAAACAGAATAAATTCATAAAAGGGCTGAATATGTTACACATAAAAACAAGGTGTTTTTACTCGCGGAGAAGACCAGTTTGTTTTCTTAAACTGGTAGCGAACAAAGAGAAAGTATTGCCTGGGCACGAGCAGGTGTATGGAGATTAATAGGAATGAGAAATGGGTTCCCACAGAATCAGTGCCCAATATGTGGGGAAAGAGAAGATTTAGAGCATATCGTTTTTGACTGTAAAGGCACACAACATTGGAGAAAGGTAGCTATAAATGGGAAATGGGTAAATCGGGACAGGAAAGTAGCTTTAAGCAAGATTTTTAACAAGGATAGTAAAAAGGTAGGAGAATACTTGTCCAAAGTTAAAAAGAAATGGTTATGGACAATAAAAAGAGATGTAAATTAATTTCATCAAGTGATGTTAAGTTTTGTAATTATATTATTATTATTAGTATATTATTATTATTAGTATTATTATTATTATTATTATATATTATTACTATAAGATTATTATTTTGGTACCATTACTATTATTTTTATTATTATCATCAATTTTTATGTTATAATAAGAGTGTAATATGGGTAGAATATGGCAAGATAACAGCTTGGGCTGATGTATAGCCATATTCTAGGGAAGATTGCTAGCACAAATAAATAAATAAATAAAAAAAAACTGGTAGCAATCATGAAAATAGACATGTAAATCCACCACTGTAACGCAACCACCATTAGAAATAGCAGTAAACATGAAGAATGAAAAGGGATGAAACCACCCCTCCTCTTCCGCCTAAGGTTGGGCATCTTTGATGTAAACAATGCCACAATATCGATTTCGAGGTTGTCTGTAGCTACGCTCAATAGTTCGCCGTGCTGGTTAGGCAACTTCTCTGTCAGAATGGTTATGCGGGTTTATCACTAAAGCATTCCTCAGGCGCCAGCATTCTCAGCATCAGTTGGGAATTTTTTTTTGTTTTCATTATCGACCTTCAAGGTCATCTCGCTCATGCAAACGAGAAATATAATATAACCTCGTTCTCTCGCAAACTATTAAAGAAATGAATCACATTTACATAATGTCACTGGGCAAAGAACAGCTGAGAGATTCTTAAGAAGTTACCTATATTTGTGGAGTTGTTTCCATAATATACAAAAACTATAATTTCTAAAAAAAATAGTCCATTAGAATTTAGTTATAATCTGTAATGAAGGCGTTTTCCTCAACACTATTTGAACAAAGTTTACGTTTTACGCTAAAACCCTTCTTATTTTACGTATTGTGAAGATGCAGACTCTCATATTGATACTCACTATGAGAAATTATATGTTAAACTGCGTGTTAATTTCAGAGTTTGCAATTTTCCAACGTATCTTGTCAGAATATATAATCTCAAAATTTAAATTATTCACAACTCCAAATTAGAGAGTATCTTAAAATACGGTGCTAAAACTTCAAAGAAATTCAAGATAAGCTTTAAGCCAAATTATGATACCAAAATAACTCGTGGTTTTTTTTTATAAGATTTTGTTCAACTCTAAAATTAATTCACTTATATTTGGTCTCTCTTGAAAACAAATTACATACTTCAGTCGAACATGTTTACTCGAGACGAAATGCAATTATAAATCACCTAAGATCAAGAAGAATGTCTTATCGTACAGTTCAGAAACACAGAAAACAATTTGGGTAGCATAGAACATCAATATGCATTTATAATTCAGTGGAATTTAATTTTACTTTCACGGCTATTTAAGCAACCCTACTGATCTGTTTTTTTTACACTGCTGAAATTATTCACTTAAACCAGGATTACGATGAATTTCACTTAAAGTGACGGAACATAACGTCAAGTTAAGAAATGCCGCTAAACTAAAGGTTTAATTAGGATGCATTTAACCCAACAGGAATGACTCTTGATTGGTTGTTCCTTTTATTACTTCATGCTACTGCTTTACGCCTATTGGTTCTAATTACCATGCGACATTCAAATTTGACGTAACGGGAAGAAAAAGTTTCACACTGCCAAATTCTTAAGTTACGCCGCGTTAAGTCGACCCCTAAATAGCTTAATTTAATACAACGTATTAGTCCTTCATGCTACATTAAATTCATCGCAATCCTGGCTGTACATGGAGTTACAAATAAGGGTTGATTTCACCAGCTTGTTCATATGTTAATGTGCATCAAATATGTATGCCTTGCTGTAGAAGGCAATTTAGTGGATTACGAAACAGTATTAACACATTTCACATATTACAAACTTTTAACCCACATTTGATGGGATTCTAAAGTAGACTAATTCTAATTCTTTGAAAACACGGCAATGCATACACCAAAATGGTCTATCAATGCATATGGTTTAATATGCGACATGTGCACGATTCTATGAACACACGTATGATGCGATGTAAAACTATTTAATAGCTCTGAATACAACTCCCTTTTTTGCTCGCTGTTATCCCTCGGTCATCGGATCAGGTGAGATTGTATCACCATAATCCCCGAACACAAGTTGCGCTCTCCACCCATGTACTACTTGCTGTGAGGCGTCGAGTTGATTTAATCCTATTTGCAGTCTTTGGCTTCCGAGTAACAGAATTACTGTGAGAAGGTAGAAAACACTATTCTATACATAAAGCGTAATATAGCTATTAGCATATTACTATTTGTTTTTAAAATCAGGAATATAATACAATTATCAAGCGAGTATGTATTATAAATATCATATGATTAGACGTACTGCTTATAACGTGAAAAGCTTTCTGGACATACAAAAGAAGAAAGACAATACTTCGGTATTTTTTGGGGGGGAGCTTTTAAAAGGTAGCTAGAACATTTAGGTCATATCGCTACGGTTACGTGTAAGTTTGTGTGCGCGTGCCGAATAGATGCTCTTAGTTGTGTAGTCGCTGTCCTGTGTCATAGTCTTTTGCCTATCCCTTTTATCGGGAGGTGGCCTTTTGTAATCATGTTACTGCTGTTTAGGGATGCATCGAGGCATTTCGCTTTCTGTGCAATGCATTTCTTACTGAGTATCAGGAATAGATTTCGTTATTTTGGCATATTTTAAATGCATTAAAGCATATGAACCTAATAAATATAATAATGTAACGTAATAGAAATTATAAAGGGGAAAATAGTTATGCAAAAAGGAGCTGCATAGATTGAGAGATTGGCCCATCATTTTATGCTATTAATGTATGTCAATAGCTAATGTACATTATTATACATTACTTAAACCCCGTTTTCAATTATATATCTCAATATGTTTGTGATTCACTGCATACATAGAACCAATGTCTGCTGTTCACCAGTTGTGACAAAGTAGTGAGTTAAAACATGTCCGTTCTGCTCATGACGTAATAGCGAAAACTCGGTTGAAGGTACGGTTTTCGTATACTTGAGGAATTTAAGGACTAGGGCATGCACATACAATACTTATTCGTTGTTCATTGCTATATTACTCTTCGCCTTAGTAATTTTGCAAGTCGCACCTTGGTGGTTTTTCATTTTATTGGCCTCTGAGTCAGCTTAAAACAGTCTGTTAACTAATCCTTTAAGTCAAATAGTGCCAATAGAGCAGTTAAAAAACAAATTAAAAGCTTAGTTTCAAAACTGTTAAACTGATTAAAATATAAAGAGGGACTTAAGTAGGTATACAGTTGTGTAAATTTTACACCTGATGGATTATGAGGAGTAATTTTGATTTTTATGGCTACTTAATATATCATTAAGTTTCCCAGCCTTACTCAGTTTGTCTTTTGTTTATTTTTTAGATGTTGGTATTCTAGTGAAATTTAAGTATATTTTTGTTTGCATATGTAATTTATCATTATTGTATACCTACTTAGGCCCTCCTTAAGTAGAATATACAGCAACGAAAGGCGACAATGGCGTTTATTTGGCGAGTGACAGCACACTTGTGGGCATGTATCATGAGAAACGTCCACGATTCAGGTGGATGCTAATTTATTGCGCAGGTGTAACAGGCTACAAGGTCTCTTCTTTTTTAGTTTTCTTATAGGTTGGCTTTCTTATATTTGTTTCTCTTTTAAACCATTACATTCAAATAAAACTAGACTAAAACAAATATGCAATGTCATCGATGAAACAATACACGTTAATTTGCACCCGTTTAAAGAAATGCGAGTATACTACTTTCTCCCTCCTCTGCTACCCATGTTTATTTGCTACCCAACACGTGTTTATACTATCCTGCGAAGCCTTGTTCTCTTGTGGTATGAGTATTTGGGAATTAATTATCTACTATTTAAAATACATCTTATTTATAAGATGTATATTAATCAATTACCTTTTAACAAGCACTACAAATTGTGTGCCTTACTATGAACAGCGATACAACACTGCGCACGCAAGCTCTAAATGCTCCATGAATATGAACGGTTTTACACATTTCTCTCAACTCCAGGAACACAATACAGGAACAAAACTTTGTTACGTCATCATAGTGTAGCGCGAAGAATATCAAAATCAGATCGACAGATTAAGAACTTCAAGCATTTCAAGTTATTTCACCAACTCATTCACAAACATGAGGTAAACCATACAGGTTTTAAACTTCATTAGAGCTATTACTAATGCATTAGTTCGACTTAATCACGTTTAAATTGACGAGAACGAATGAGATACTCTATTACTACACAGCCTCCTTTTATGTTTATCGTTGTTATACCTTGAGCACTAGCATTTTTCACGTGCCGTAGATTACGTGATGAATTATTCTACTGCCGGTTCCGCATTCTGCCGCACCGTGCACTTTCCCTATAACTCTCCATTATGGCCGTTCACCCACATACCACGCTTAGTTTAGCATAGCTTGCGGCTAACTCATTGCATTAATTCCGAGTCGATTCCCATTTTCTCGAGGCTATTCATTAACTTTTAATTAAGTTTTAATAAAGTTTCACCTCTTGGACACAGAGAACTGAATCCATCCATAATCTTGAGTTTAGGCGTTCGCATAATTGGACTCGTTCTTTCATTTTAACCGCTCGGCTCAATTTTTTTGAAAACCATTCAGAATTGAAGGATTTTAACAGAGGAATCATTGGAAGATATACGTCTACCTCTGTAGTGCAATTGGTAGTGTCTACGTAGTAAACACGCAATGCTCGATTTTGAATCTTTGCTAAGAGTTGCCTAAATAACGTTTCTTTGGGTTTTTCTTTATCTTGGTAATTTAAATATTGCGTAAATCTTAGCTCTCTGGACCCCGAGTTTTTGACGGATCTGTTTAATCACTTCTCTCTAGATTTCTGATACTATACAATAAATCTTTTGCTGTATAGATACCTGATTAATGCAACCAATCTACGATTTGCTTTCGGTTTATTGTGAAAAACTTTATTCACTAGATTTGAAATTTTTCACCCGTTAGGATGTACATTTAGTATTAAATTCCAGTTTTAAGATGTTTAGTTATTCCACTTTATCAAAAATTTCCACATCGAAAAAAGTTTTGAGTACCCAATCCAAAAAGAAAAGATCCTCGCGCATATATGTAGCTGGACTCAAACAGGAGTAGTACTGCATTTTGTATTTAAATAAAATATCTTTTTAAGAATGCAATACGATGATCTTTATATTCTACGCATAATGTCAAAGACTTTTCAAGAAAAATGTTGCAAAATTTATACAGCACTATACTCCATAATCTAGGTAGGCTTAGCGAAGTAACAATCGAATTACGACCCTAATTACCTCTTAAAACGATGCGTTACAACCACATGACTTCTCTACTCACTATGGTTTACTTTTATAAATTCTAAGAACTATTCTTACGAACACTTATTTTTCTATCTACTTCGAAAAATTAAAATTGAGTTTTATTTATGGACGCTCTTTAACTACTATGGTTCTTAGCGTCCCAACCTATATTGGGCGTGAAAGACCGGTAATTTTGCTCAGAGGCCTCTATCAGGCTTGAGGTTTTTACGTGCCGTAAATCTACGACACGGGACCACCGGCTTTACTTCCCTTCCGAAGTAAGTCATTCTAAGGCCCTCCGCCGGGTTTGAACCCACGACCTTGGGAACTAGAGGCTAGCATGGTACCACTAGTCCACGGAGAACGACAATCTATCTACTTCGAGATAAACCTTTTTCAGAAATAGTTTCATTAAACATTTTATTCTAGGTAGAAGGGGGATAGGGGAAACCGAATACACAGACGTTTAAAAGCGTATTGCTGTATGCTGGCCTGGAAATTCCGTACTGTACTTCCGTACTTCCAAGACATTGGGAGAAACAATTTAATAACGACAGCAACTAAAATGGCAGTCAGAAAAAAACAATAATAATAATAATAATAATAATAATAATAATAATAATAATAATAATAATAATCTGATGTTACGGAAATGGCTAATGCCACAAATAAAGTTAATTGAAATAAATTGTGTGTTTTAATGAAATCTATCATTTTTGTGCAGTAAGGTTTCGTCTCTTATGATTTACCCGTTATAAAAACTCCTGCATAACAAAGTGGACTTCGAATACTATTCCCAGAAAATTTAAGGTAGGTATACATTTTGTCATGTAAATATCTTAATCATATGGCATTGTAATAATCGTTAAGAGCCAAAAATATCTAAAATGTTTCCATGCAAAGGGTAATGTGGCATGGTTAAGTTTTTTTAAAAGTCTTCATATCGCATCTTTGAAAGATGCTAAAACTTGAACACCAAGTTTGTTAATTAACAAACATTTCGTTTTTGAGTTATGCTGTTCTCTCTCTCTCTCTCTCTCTCTCTCTCTCTCTCAAGCACACCTTTTCTTTTCTCTCAAATTCCGAGGGGGATTCAAAACATGTATTTCCCGTGACATCTCGACATCGAATTTTTCGTTGGGATGCAGTACTTCCTGTACCTACTAAGTACGTGATAGAGAAAGTAAAAAGCATTTGAAAATTCAAACCAATAACAAAGAATATCTCGGAAATGGTTAACGCCACACAACAAATGACAAATTGTGTGCTACAACGAGACCTTAACTTTCGTATATTAAGATTTTTTCCCTATCTCTTGCAGTTTACCAATTATGCAAACCATTCCAAATGACTTCAAAGACTATTTGCAGCAATTCAAGATATTTTGTCATACGAATACCTCAAACGTGATCAAAATCGTTAGCCATTTTTGAAAAAAAAAAAGAAAAATAACGAAACATTTTCCACATAAAGGGTAGTTTGAGTTTGAGCAATTTCTTTGAGAATCTTCGTGTCAGATCTTTGGAAGACGCTGAGCTTAATCAAGTTTGGTATTTATCCGGCATTTTTTTTAGTTATGCTACTTTGTTACATAGAAACATTTTCATAAAATGCTTTTTTGTATTCACGGGGTCTCAAAAGATTTCTCTTTTATACTTTCTCCCCAGGTACCTAGTAGGTAGAGAAGGTATTGCATTCCACTCAAAATTTCGATGTTGAAATTTCATCGAAAATACATGTTTTGAGACCTTCTGAATACAAAGAAAGGATTTTTAGGAAAAAGTCCCTTTCTCCCTCTCCCTCTCTCTCTCTCTCTCTGTGTGTGTGTGTGTGTGAGAGAGAGAGAGAGAGAACAGTAAACTCAAAAACGAAGTCAGATAAACACCAAAGTTGGTATTTAGGTTCAGTAGCTTCTAAAGATGCTACACGAAGATTTTCAAGAAAATTCCCCACGCAAACACCACCCTTTAGACGGAACATTTTTCGAAACTTTTTATTTTCTAAAAAATTGCTCACGATTTCGATTAAAATACCTTGTATTAATGATATTTATATGACAAACAAAACGTTTATCTTGAATTTTCTGGGAATAGCTTTTGAGATCCTTTTCATTCGACAGGAATATTGTATAATCTTGTATAACTATTAAACATTAAGAAATAGACGAAAACTACTACACAAGAAATTTAGATCTCTCTAAAACACAATTTATATAAAATAACTTTTGTGGCACGAGACATTTCCGAGATATTCGTTATTAATGGTCCGAATTGTTCATTACTTGGCCATTCTTTAAAGTCATTTCAACATTCAGTTGTTTCTCGCGATGTCATGGAAACAGTATGGAATTTTAAGGCAGCATATAGCGTCCAGTTCTTAAACATTTACTATCGCTGTTCCGTTTGTATCTGTAACGAAATGTGTAATGTAGGTATCTCTGCAAACGTTTATTTGAATTAAAATTAATTAGATATAAAAATAAGCTTTAGTAAGAATAGCTTATGTACCCACTAGTTATAGAGGCTAGAAAAGGTCACGTGAATTTAACATCAGAATTTTTTATTTAGGAAATTTCAAAATATGTATTTCCTGTGAAATTTCGACATCGAATTGTGGGTGATTTACGCATCCCTCCTCCGTGTTTCAAGTTATTTGAACAGCGCGCTGTACTTTCTGCACGTCCTTCACCTACATTCCGCGGTTACTTAAACACAAGAAAGAGGCGAGAATAATTAGTGGGCGGTGGGTTTGACAGCACGATGACTGGCTTTCTGGTACAAGATATGAGAAACAACTCCTTTTCTAAACAAAATTGCGTGAATTACTAATGATGAATAAACCTGTGAAATTATCTTCCGCTTTTTACTCCAGTGAAAACAATTTACTCATTTCTGCTTTAAAAGGAAATATTTATATGTCGATCTTCTCTACTACTTATCTACCTAAGGATAGTTTGGGGTAGAAGGATTTTATTGAAAATGGTGTCGCATCTTTGAAAGATATTGAACTCAATTACAAAGTTTGGTATTTGTCAAACATTTTGTTTTGGGGTTATGCCTCCATCTCTCTCAAACCACCACCACCCCCCCGCTTTTTCCTAAAAAATTCCTTATTTATTGAGGGGGTCTAAACATTCCCGGTGAAACCGCGATATAGAATTGTTTGTGTGGAATGCAATACTTCCTTTGTCTATTAGCTTCCTCGGACCCGAGTTCACGTGCTGTTAAAGTCAAATTTTGAAGGTGTGTCATGCAACATAAACAGACCTTAGTGACCCGAGTTCGTTTGCTGCTAAGGTCGAATGTTGCAGCTGTGGTCACACAACAAACAAGCTTTAGGGTGTGTATAGGACACGCCGGGTCTAAAAAGGTTAGGTATATAGTAGAGAGTTACGAGCAAAGAAAACTTCAGTTAATGTTTGACAAACCCATAATTAAGTATGCATTTATTGAGAACTTGTCTAAGCCATTAGTAGGAAAGTTAAGTAATAAAAACAGGAAGACTCAAATAATTTTAATTTTGAACCATTTTTCACAGACAAGATATCTCAAAATGTTGTCCGGAAGGTTAATGCTTCCGAGATACGACTTTGCAGACTTACAATACTTCGCCAATCTTCTACTGGCAAGCGATATAGAAAGAAAGAAAAAAAAACAGACCTCTTAACAGCAAATATACCATTTCAGAACATAGGATTGTTGAATATTGCTGTTTTAATACATGCAACTTCATACAAGACTGTAATGAGGTTTATAGAATGTTAAATGAACGCTTTAACTAGGGAAAATAAAACGGATTATGCATTTCGCATTATTACTGTTACATTAGGCATTTTGATGCCCAACTCTCTCCTATAAACATGTCACAGCATAAAACTTTACAATTACACCTACAAGTTTAGCGATATTCAACTAAATGCATTGTCAAGTCCATCAAATTTTTGTTTGCATGTTCAATCTGCTGTGAGTGTAGGAAGAAGTGTATAAATCACTGAGAAAAATAAGAATGGTATGGTAAAAAATAAGTAAATATATAAATATCCCAATTACTTGTCTTTTTATGTGTCTTACATTGTTATAATTAATAATTTTGAGAGTTAGTTTCGTAATGATTACTTCTGTCCTCTAGAGCGCCAACTAGGGCATATTCTGTTATTCCTGGAAGTGAATGGTGGATGAAACGACCTGATGCACTTTCATCTCATTTTCATTAAATAGTGCTCCAACATTTGTCTACATGTATTACCGAGTATGCCCATTAAGTAAGAGACACTAACGATGGAAAGGCATTTCCGGTCAAGATCGTCTGCACCCTGGTAGCGGAAATGATGGAGCCCAGTAGTTATTTCAGCAATCTGCTTCACTTGAAGGAGAAGCGCGCTAACCGAACTAAACAATGCTTTCTCTTACATCGTCTATTATTTTGAGATATTTATCGTAATATAAAGTGAAATCTATACAGAGAGCAGTTGCGGCAGTATTAATTGTAATGTTTATATTTGTGTATGTGTTTACTTCAACGTGGTGAAGCCATCTTGTGACGTGATTCATTTGTTAGGTTTGTTAGCTCCATCTGGTGTTAGCAATTTGCGGCAGTATTAGTTTTTGTTTGAAAGAGTGCTACTGTTATTTTATTTAATTTTGGTTCTCTGTCCTCCGGCTAGCTATTATCCTTTTGGTCAAGCACTTCTCTTTATACAGGTTGTGTAAACGGAAAGGAATCTTTTATCCAAAGATAACACTGATGAAGAAATTTGTTTTACACTTTTATTGTCGAACACATTAACTATCACATTTACACATTGATCTTGACACTCGCCAAACTGAAACTGTTATAATAACTTCATTACTGATCAATCTTAATTCGCGTACTTCAACTTTTTGTATAATTAACTTTATAACACTTGAGATTTTTTTATAACTCTTATACGCGTAACTTGCGAATCGATAGCCGACGTGTAATATTTCTGCTGGACTGAAGGCGACGTGTATCATACAAAATATTTTCGACGAACTGGCGGGAATGCGACGTGTAGTGTACAAAGAATTTTGATGAACTGACGGGGTCTACCTCTAACCTACTCTTTTTATACTCCTTCACCCAGATATGCCTAAAGATTATAACTGAACTGCAATTGGCTAATAAAACGCGCCAACATTAGCGTCTATTTTTATATCCAATGAAAATTATGAATACATATGCTCTAGGGAAATGTTCCAGAAGATTCTAAAAGAAAAACGCGCCAACATTACGTAACTTCCTCGTTTCCAATAATGATAAACAGCTCACCCCCTCGCTGCATTATTGCACGCTATTATTGTCAGTTTCAGTAAGGCAGTATAAACTTACTTCTCAACAATAATTACAATCAATAAACATCTCAAATCAATGTCACATAAAAATGCATATTCATATTACAATCGTTATTTACATTTAAGTAATTTGTGATACAAATTACTGCATCACAGTATTTTTCTGGCAAAAACAAAATGCTACGAAACCTTTATAGAACTTTGCTCAAATGAATTTAAGAAATTAAATATGACGTTTGGAGACATACAAGACTTAATTTTTATGCTTCTCTTCATCCCCCCACGTACAATCAAATATTTTCTGGGAGGGTTTTGGGGATCCCAAAGCTTTCGGTGAAATCTTATTTTATTTTCTCAAAAATAGCTAACGATTTTTATTAAAATAACATTAAGATATTTACTGACAAATGAAATTGTACCTTGCATTTTCAGCGAATAGTCTAAGCTCTGTCCATTCTGAATGAATTTTGTATAATATCTATTTTGTTTATATCCTTATAAACCGTAGGAAATAGACAAAAACGTTACACAAAAAAGTATACATTGTTAAATCAGGTTAAATGTTTTGTAGCATCCATTTCCGAGATATTCGATGTTATTGATTTGAATTTTCAAATCTTTCCCCCCCCCCCCGTTATGCTAGGTTTGCTATTCACTTTTTTCGTGGTCATGCAAAGAGTAGAATTTTAAACACATCACATAGCAACCCTTTTTAAAGATCTGATTATCGCTTCAATCTCCAAGATCCCTCTTATACCTACAAAGAAACGTGTAATAAAATTATTTCTGCAAACAGTTATTTGGATTAACAGGTGTTACAAGAATAAGCTTTTGTAGAAGAGTGGGTAGAGAAAATCATATGAATGTAAGGCTCCTTTGATGGGGGAGTTCAATGGACCTTAAAACTTTAAGTTTTAATTTCTACTCAAGTTTGTGTGTATAATGAAATACTTAACCTAAAAATATGGCGTACTTTCACATGACTTTCTCCAACCAATATCGTGCAACTTTATATACTTCTACATTACAATCGTAAGAGAGCTTTTTTCCCCCCTATTTCCTTCATGTCAATCGAGAAAAATCTTTGCAGAAACAGCTTTATTACACATTTCAAGGGGGATTGAGGAATCCGAATGGACAGTCAGATGTTTAAAAGCCATTCACTATTAAGCTGGACTTTAAATCCCATACTCTTTCGAAATAAATTGCGCATTTTAAAGAACTCTGCATTTTTTTATTTTTTTTTTTGGACATGTAGTTCCTCTCTCTCAACGTTTATCAGTTATCCAAAATTATGCATTTCTTTCGAATGAAGAGGACTTCGAAGGCTATTCCCTGAAAATTCAAGGTATATATTTTATTTTAAATATACGACATTTTAATAAAAATCTTAGTCATTTTTGACAAAATCAATTTCGAAAACGCTTCCATGTAAAAGGTAGTTTAGGGTGGGAGGATTTTCTTGAAATATCCTCAAGATGCATCTTGAAAACACCTAAATATCAAGTTTGGTATTTATTCGACTTTCATTTTCGAGTTGCGTACGCGCACACGCACACACCTTTTTACTTTCTCTACCACGCATAGTAAGTAGGGGAAGTATTGTATTCCACCCAAAAATTCGATACCGAAATTTCACCGGAAATATGTTTTGAGAACCCCTGAATAAAACAAAAGAATTTTTGGAAACATATCGTGTGTGTGTGTGTGTGTGTGTGTGCGTGTGTCTGAACAGCATAACTCGGGAACGAACAGTCGGATAGACACCAAACTTGGTATTTAGGTTCAGGATCTTCCAGAGATGCGACACGAAGATTTTCAAGAAAATCCCCCCACCCCAGATTACCCTTTACATGGAACATTTTTCGAACATTTTAATTTTCTCAAAAATGGCTAACGATTTTGATTAAAATATATGTTTAAGATGACAAATGAAATGTACTTTTCTCCAAAAGTATTCTTCATTGTTGACTACTTTTGCATAACTGGTAAACCATAAGAGATAGACAAAATTTTACTACACAAAGAATGTTGATCGCGTTAAAATACACAATTTATGTCATATACATTTTTTTTATTGAGTGAACCAATTCCGAGATATTGCTTGTTATTCCCTTAAATTTTCCGATACTTACACTTTTTCTCAAATGGGAATTGGTTATTCATTTTTTTTATGTCCTGGACATGCAAAGAGAATGGAATGCGCCACATAGCAACCAGCGCTTAAAAGATTTGACTATCACTTAAAGCCTATCATACTCACCTTGCACCTACAAGAAAATTAGCAATAAGATTAACATGAAGCATATGGAGAATATGCGTTTGTAAAAATAGTTTGTACAAGAGTAGAGAAAGTCATGCGAGTGTAACACATCAGATTTTTCTAAAAAGAATTGTCTGATCCAGGTGGCCTCAAAATATATATTTTGGGTGAAACCTCGGTATGAATTTTTGGGTGCAATGCAATACCTTCTCTATGTACTAGGTAAAGTAAGCCATAGAGAATGTAATAAAGTAATAAGAGGCATAAGACGGTTGAAATGTCTGTCGAATGCGTGTAAGTTTGTAGAGTAATCTGGTATTTTAACACACAGGGTTCACATATGCTGTAATATTTCGTATTTTATCACATTGGAGCTACTGAAATGAACCCAAGACCTGGCCTGTGAACCCTTATAATAAAATTTATACAGTAACGATTCTAAGGATTCAGGAAGAGGTTGCGAATTCTTTTGTATTTCTGCTGAGAAGCCTTTGCTCTAAGAACTAGAATCGACTATATAAAACAAACGCTCTGGTCTAGAGGTTGGATTGTGTGCGCGCACAAACACAAACGGGAACACAAAAGACGTAATTAAAACACCCATTAGTGGAGTTTCTATAGTGCTGCGCTGTAGTAGGGAAGGAGAGGAATTTTATCCTTTTCAACTACGTCATTAAAGTCTATGAGATGATGAATACCGAGAGGGAAGTAGAGAAGCGTCGTTAGCAACCGTTTGTGTAGAAGGAATTCACAAAGAAAGAATATATTTCCCCCTTTTTATTCAGGAAAAGGGCAAAGAGGAAGAAAAGAGTGGAGAAACTTTATACTGTCAAGTTCCTTTGAGTGAGTGTACCGCAAAATGGCGGCTATTGATAAAGATTTTAGGGCTAACGTGTAAACATACGCGTTTTCATTAGCTTATATGGCTAAGTTAAACATGCTAATGTGGTGAGGCAGTGTTTTTAAGTGTTACACGATTACTTTTATACTGTATTTGGAAAGTCAAAGGTAATGTGACACTGCTATTTTAATCACAGTATATTATTTAGTTTTGTGTCTATTTCAACCATTTTAGAAGCAGTGTTACATTAATACACGATGGTAAATAAGACCATCTGCTACACAAGCCAACTCAATTGTATCAAACTATGCGATATGATCTCTAGTAGCTTTCAAATGCAAAGGGTTTTTGCTCTCTCCAGCGAAATCAGACGCTGTTACCAACCAAAACATTAAATTGAGTTTTATTTATGGACGCTGTGGTCCTTAGTGTCCCATTCTATATTGGGCGTGAAAGACCGGTAATCTTGCTCAGAGACCTCTTTATCAGGCTTGAGGTTCTTTTACGTGCCGTAAATATACGACACGGGACCACTGGCTATACTTCCCTTTCGAAGGAAGCCATGCTAAGGATTTTTACGCCCGAAAAACCATCGCCCTCCGCCGGGTTTGAACCCGCGACCTTGGGAACTACAGGCTAGCATGGTAACCACTACACCACGGAGGACAACGTTTCTAACCAAGCGTTGCCACTTCGTTATCCCTACACTTTTCAAATTTCCCTCTCACTCGCACACTGTCTAACGTAAGGTAAAGCAACTCGCGAGACACGTTTGCTTTGCCTACACCGCAAGCTTAACAACAATTTGCTGAGTGTTTATGAAATCGAGTTTATCTCTCTTCCTCGTTACTGCATCTCTTAAAAATCATGTATACCCTAAAATATTATTTCAAGCCTGGCTTCGCGTTACCTGCCTGCCTCTTTGAATATCCGCTAAATTAACCGTTTGAGGCCATTGCGCCTCTTCTGTTGCTACTTGAAGCAACAATTTATTTTTGATAGAAGTATTTGAACCTTTTAGGGTAAACATGAGGCCCGTTTACACGTCATAAACATGTCATGGCTGACGTTCTTCAGATGCAACATTCTGCTTACCAGGTGCTTGTTCAGCGTAATTCTTTTAGCATCATTCTGGCAATAGTTTGTAATGACCATGTCAGCGTCTACATGGCTGTATTCATTTATATTATGAAAACTATGAGCTAAAATTGGTTTTCATGGTTGTTACAAACATTGCCCTTTACCTTCCTCGTGGATTAATTTCTGGGAAATTAGAATATTTGGACCTAGCATAAGTAGTATTTATTAGACATGGATTCATTTGACGCGCGGCACTTCCTACTAGCGGGAACTCAATGATAAGAGATCCATTAGCTGTTAGTCTCGTGGCGATCAAGGACAGGCTTCATCTCGTTTAAAAACAACCTTAATTAAAAACTAAGTAGACACAAAAAAGAAAAAACGCTAGCTGTACACATAACGTTAAGTTTCAGGTGGATTCACTTAGAGTAAACACTGGACATTTTGGGAAATAATTCCAAAAGTACGAGGCTCTAAGCTATCCTAATTCTGTACTGATTTCAAATTTCAAGTGTGTTAACGGCGATCTAAACTTGTGTGTCTAGATCGGTTTTAGGTGTACAGAAACATGGAGAAACAAAGCTAAACTAAAGATGCTGTGCCAATAAAGAACGCAACTAAAATTGTTAAATTATTATTTTTAATACCTTCTTTTGAGAATACAATGAAGGAAGTTAAGCCCGTTTTCCGAAATAGGATAACGCGCAGCGCCAGCTTACAAAGGGCAAAAATGCATTATTTTCTAACACTATTTTCACCGCGCTCAGTACTTTAATATCAGTATTTCAAATGCTGCTTAGCTCTTCACGGCGAGTGGATTGCCATTTGGTTCTGCTCATTGAACAAAAGTGATACTAAGAACTACGAGGGCGAGGGTATGTGACAGAGCGCAACTCCACGTGGAGTTGATACGTAACTCGGCTGTAAGAGCGTAGAGCTATTGGCTAATGCGTTGTATACAAACGAATGCCGTGTGACGTAGGAGTGTCTTTTTGTTCACAACTCTAAGTACTCAGAAATGTAGAAAGGTGAGGTTAGGTAAATGAATGTAATTGTAAGACACAGAAGCCTGTCCTTTTCCCCTTTCCTATGAATCGCCAAAATGGTGTTATGTCATACAATTGTGATACGTCACAGGTAACCGAGCTGGCTCACACTGCCCTAAGGAAAGAATTTCATTGGAGGGTGGTTATCCACGGTATCTTGAGCTCTAAGCTATAACCAGATCGAAAATAAAAGACATGCTGCATGTTAACTTTATGAACATGGCAACTAATATAAATGTAATTCATGACAGTCCCATTTTATTCTGTTAAATGACACTAACTTCTCTCACTCCAGTATTGTCTTGATTGTTGGACGACTTAAGACTGCAAGACTATGAGAGTAGAACTAGCAGGATGAGACGCACGTGCATTTAAATGATTTGATGATTGCTTAAATAAACGATTTTCGGGGAAATGTGTTAGCAGAGGCAGTCCTACAACATGATCCCAATATTTAACTCTTTCTTCTATGGATTTTATTTGGAATTGAATGCCTGCTCCTGCTTACGATATCCCTGTTGAAAATGAGGGAATTTGGTGACCAGCAGCGACAGCAGCAAACATTAAGGGGATACTTCTGTGAAATTATGGCAAAAATGTTGGAAATTATCGATATTTTCTTTATGTATTAGACCTGCTTTTTATGTACCATGCCTAATTTTGTTATCTGGTTATTACCGTTCTATCATGCGATTACTTAAATTACCACTTTGGATATTATATACTTATACATTTATTTATTTATTTAGTAGACTTTGTTGATTTAATTATTTTATTTATTACGCGTATTAATTTATTCATATATTGTTAGATCTATAAATTGCATTGTATCACGAAGTTAACAATTATAGAAATTGAAAATGTTGCCACAAGTGAAAGGTACTCAAATCATTTCTCATTATAGTTTGAAATGCTAGTAGTAACAAAGTGTAATCTAACCCATTCAAGTGCGTGGGAAAATTATCTTTTAAACTTTCTACCAAGGAAAAACCTGCTAAAAATGTGTTTCGAGTACTACATTAAAGTTGTTTACCTGTGGAGCATTTTGTAAGAGTAGAATTCGAAATGTTTACATTTAAGATCTTCGGAAAATGTGTACTTTTGCACGAATGTTTATATTCATGTTGCACTCTACCCAAAGACATTGTCGAGGTTTAACTGGAAATGCACGCTTTAAGGAGCTCTGAATAAAAAATTAAATTTTTAGAAAACGATGTAATAGCATTACTAGCAGGCACAGAAATGTCCGAACATTAAAGCCAGGATGAAAAGATATTAGGGCGAACCGTTATTAGACTTTACGCTGTGACGGCATTCCATCCCTCGTACAGTCTGTTGGCGTGTGCCGACTGCTCACGGGACTGCGCTTTACCTGCTGTCAGTGTCCCTTCGCCGCTTATATGTACGTTCTATGTATTGATGATGGTTTGAGTGTAGCTAACTTGAAGCAAACTGCTTAAGAATTCGTCTTATTATCTGCGTCATTGCTGAAGTTTCACCAGGCAGAAGATTAATTTAATGTGCTGCGTTAAATATTTTAGAAGTGTGCAATATTTTTCTTTCTTTTTCTCGTATGAGCTCTCAACAAAAGTATACTTTTAAACAGTTGAGTCTTTTATGCTTTCATGAAAGCTGCAGATGCATTTTGAATAGAAAAACATTTTACCTGATTAACGTAAACTGGATACAAAAATAACTTTATATTATATTGTGAGCACTGGCTATGGCCCAAGGTTATGGGGAGGTCGGCGCCTGGCAATCGGAGATAAACAACGATAAGTAGCGCTCGCCAACGTAAACACCGGGAGCGCTATCACTAGGTAACCAGAATCTTGTGAATGTTTCTCCTCAAACGTTCGAGAACCCTGTAGAAATTTCCATTACAAACGAGCGTTCTCGTGAGGAGTTGAGCGAGCGTGTTTTTGTTGCAATACCAGGTGCGATTCTAAAGCGAGGTATTGTAGAAGTCTTGTGTTCGACTCTCCAGCGAGTGAACCGTCCGGAAGAAGAGGCTGCGTTACGAAGGTGGTGAAGTGACGGGAGTTTTACTAGTTTACGTTAGAAGTGTTAGTGTGAACTAAATGAAGTCTCAGTGAAAGCTGAACTAGACAAAAACAGAGAACATTAGAGAAGTGACAGTCGGAAAAACTGGACAAAGTCACAATATGAACATTAAAGGGATGAATTGCTAAAGAGCAGGCATAGGGATTCTTAAGCAACTAGATTCAAGTTATCTACAGTAAAACCTTATGTCAATACGTGTCTCTTAGACATAAATATGTCAAAACAGAGGCCAAGGTTCACCGACAGGTTTGCTGTCTGCGAACGACACAACACTGTTCGATATATGGGAGAATGCTTTCTGCGGCCTCCCTGCCTGTAGCCCAGTGACAGTTTAACCTTATTTCCTTCCGTCCTGATTTTAATACTTAGAAATTGCTATGCCTGGAAATGAGTAACCAAGTAATGGGAGTGCTATACACCAGTTTATTTACCAGCAAGAACCCGTCCCCCCCGAAATGGGTTTGAAGAAATATGAAACTTCATATGTGTGTCTGGTTGGTAATTGTCTTCAGTGTTGTTTGGAATCGGCGCCAAGTCAATCACAGTAAGTGCGCTTTTACTTTTCTTTCGAGGAAAGCACAAGTGATAAGATATGAAGAAACGTGAAGTTGTCATTAACGGCCAAAACTGGTGTAATACTCAGAAATGGAGGCGAACTTTGCTCTTGGAAACTAGTCGCCGCTGTCATAATTTGCTAGTGTGTTTAAACAATAAAAGGTAGACTCATATCCACTAAGTACAAATGAGTCAATTGATGAGTCAATTTGAAAACAGCTAGCTCCTTGAAAAATCAACAACAAATGCTATGGAAGCAAATTGTGACCTGCGAGAAAAAGCGACATTTACGATAACCGTTATGGAAGGTATGGGGCAGTGTTTTTAAGAATTACAAAAGCAAATGTTGGACAGTAATTTTTAACCGTGTGTCTGCTATAATTAGTGCGTATTTTGAGGCTTTATTATACTATTTTAACACACTACTTAGCAACGCATCCCCTTTCGAACAGGTTCATGCAAGATTAACTTAGTTTGAATTTTAATCTAAATGCTTATCCCCAACGCACAAGTAATCCAAAAATCGCTTCCTGCTTGCAATTGAAAGTAAATCTAAAGTTGGAAAATGCTTATCAGGAATTTTCCGCAAATTGAAGGATTGTGTCGTCGATAAATGTAAATACTGGTAGAAATTTGGAAGGAAAAAAAAAGAAAAAAGCTTTTCCGTACATTCTTGCAAAATAAACAGTTCTCTAAATTAAAAATAAAATACTACTTCAAAGCAAATGCATAGCTGTTATTTACCTTTTAAGAGAGTTCGTTTCAACTAAATAGCCAACTAAAATAGTATTGCCTACTTGGTTTTACAGACGCAAACATTTTAAAAAACATATTTATTCCTTGCTGAATACTCACGAGACTTTATATTAAAAAAAACATCTCTCATTGCTGAGAAAATAATTATGCAGACTGGAGGTTTGACTTAAAATGCACGTAGTTCTGAGGTGGAATTTATAGCTTCTTTGTGCCCTGGAAACATAGCCCTCTCGTGCTTTTTTCTCTCATTTGTTGCTGTTAGGTCATATTGCGACGGCTTTTCTGTAGGTTCTTTGGACACGCGAGTCGGTGTATCCCAGTTGAATTGCCTTATATGCGTCTTTTAATTCCTGTCTATTCTACTTCTGTTGCTTAGTCGGAATGATGACTTCCGGGGCCTGGAGCTGAAATGTTCTATGGGTTTTGATACTGTTAGGGTAAGGGCAGGCAGCTAGTATGTAGTCGCCTTCCTGTGCCATCTGTTTCATTTCTATTTTAATCTGTGGATGAAACTTTGTGAACCCTATTCAGATAACCTGATATTCTTAATACATAAAAGTCAATGCTGAGGCTTCTACACCGTTGCACCGATTTCATCCAAACTTGTCGCAGATAACTTTTGTCACAAGGCGAAAATTACTGTCTAGCTTAGAACTCGAAATTACGCCCCATTTCACACAATTAGCTATTTCATTTAATGTTATGCCTACAAAATCTCGCAGGGCCATCTTATCCTTCTCGAAGACAATCTTAATAGGTAGACACATTGTCAACATAAGAGTTTTAATTACTAAGGCTTTCACGGCCTCACAAAATACCAAAGGAACAGCGAGTTCACATATACGTTGATCTCTCCGACATTGATCATGGAGTAACACACAGCTAAATAAATAATTACAACTATCCTTCCTAAGATAATAGCAACAGCATCAAACCATACGAAATACCACTTCTTATTCTTTACATTTATATGATTATTTATTGTGTATTGATACAAAATAACACAAAAACATTCAACATAATCGCATTGATTACAGAAGTCTATGGTGCTCAAACATTGCTAACATAAGAGTAATAAATAAGTGGAAGTTCAATTCCTCCATTCTACGGTCACATTTCAATGTTCGGATATTCACTTATAATTCGTAGTTTCTCGCTTTTTGTAAGAAGCAGGTTTCTTTCTCTATGGGAAGTTCGCGATGCTTTTATAAGAATAAAAACAAAAACTGAGTAACATAAAAATGACAGTGGGCATGGATAACAATAGCATCAAACCACACGAAGTAATATTTCTTATTGTTATTTTTTTCTTTGTATATTAATTTTGAGCAGATTAGTAACTAATAAACAATAAGCTTAACTATGCGCATTTGAAAAAGCACCCTTTGCGACACCTTATCCCCCCACCCATCATTGAGTTGAGAGTTTGGTATTAATCCGTTATTTTGACCTTCATTTTATTTTATCTTTCGTGTATTTTCTTAGCAGTTTTGTGTCTGTTGGTTACTGAGAATGAACAAGGTTATGTTGATTATAGTTATACTGCTATTATTTCTTTCCAAACGAGATTTTCTCTATAAACAACGACAAGGCAGCCTGAAAGTGACAGCTGCATTCACAGAAATCGTTACAAATTGTGGTATTTGCGGTTGTTTAGCAGTGCTTTCGCATAGTGTTTTCTCAGTTTTTAATGTTTTTGTGCTTTATAAAGTCCTGAGAGTTTTAATTAAGTATTTTGTGTAATAATTTTAAATGCCTCCAAAGAAACGCAAGGCTATTAGCTAATTGAAACCTAGGACTAAACCGTCAAACCACGGGTAACGCCGGGTATTTCAGCTAGTTGGATATAAAACTGGATATCCCGAATGCGAGGTATAAACTTCGTCTGAGTCATCTTGCTCTTTGGTTTAGTCAACTTCACACACTTCAGCAGCTTAAATGGGTCAATACCTCCCTCTCTCGCAATATTAAATGAAGGTTAGAAATTACAGTAATTACTCTGGGATTTGTTTGCTTTTTTAAAGAGTCTAATTAGGCAAATCGCGTGTTTAATTTTATTTGTGAGACCGTTACAACGGCTTTCCTTTTTCGATTCGTTTCCATCGGTCACCTTAAATTTCTAGATCATATTGGTGGCTTAGATCTCGGAAAAAAATGTTTTGCTTCTTTCTCTTTACTAATAAATTCTTTAAGCATTAAAATAATGAACCCCAAGAATTTTTGTATACACTCGGTTATACGTGCTAGGCTCAATGATCAATTTAATGGAGTTTGATAATTTTCTTTTTCGACAGCATGGCCTAGAAGTAAAACTTCACATTATCGCACTAGCGATAAAAATTTTATACTATTCCATTGTGTCCATGTGTATTTCAAGTCCAATCACATAGCAATTACCCTTTGTATTTAAGGGGTAAATTGCACTTCTTTATGGAGTTAATCTATATTTTATATTGGCAGCATTGTGCTTTCTTTTATCTAAAACGTTATTCTTTTATCTAGTATAACCTACACAAGATTAAATGGTGGTAATTATGAATGCATAAGAAACTGAAATGAAAAAGCCAGCTGAAATTGCAGAAGCAGCAGAAAGAATAACACTAGAATTACTTATCAAAATAAAAGAAAGAAAAAAAAAAGCAATATGATATACCTAGCATTTAATCCCTTCATTGTCTGGTGTAAGGCAAAACATTTTGAAAATCATTTCACTGAAAATGACTGCTAGCGAATCAAGAAAACATCAAAACATCTGACATTTCGCTGCAGAAGAGTTGATCTCGTTTTTAACGTCATTTCTCTTTTTTCAAGAATCTCGCTCTCTATAACTGACCTGAGTATCTCATTCTACACTTAATTTCTCTTAGTTTCAAGAATCAATATAATATTTTATTGATCTTTTACAAATTCGAGCGCTGTTTAAAAATAGTATATGCCACACATATTAAAAGTGGTTTTATTTTGCTCATAGGATTGCGAAATAAACCCTACTTTTAACACTCTTATCATTTATTTTATTTAGGGAGTCCTCCATTTCACATTTTGCCATTTTAAAGCGAATATTTTATAGCCTTAGTGCTGTAGAATCTCCTCCTTTTCCACTACCGGGACTTTAGTATTTTATCTGAGCCGCCTAAATCGAGAGTAAAATAATGTTTTCCCCAGAGGAAGATGATGTACTTCTCTCCCTAAAGAAGAGGAGTGTTACCTAACTTAAATACGCTCATGGCGAACATATGTTCCCCAATTACTTTTGAACTACTACTGAAATCTCTCCAATGGACATCTGTTTTGAAATCGATTAACTTTCCACTACGTAGTGTCATGCAGGTTGCAGATTCCTGAGACTCGAGTAAGAAAGTTTTTTTCTGTACGCCTGAAATACACAAATGATTCTTTCCGAGTATATTTGTACATTAACATTTATCCACTATTCTTTAAACAAAATGTTCGCACAGTGTTTGTTTTACTTTTGATGATTCAATTGCAAAAGTAGCGTCCAGTATATCTTTTGCTCAGAAGTCACAAATTCCTCCGCGAATTTCTATTATATTTTCAGAAATAAAAGGCAGCAATTTATTTACGGTCATGTAAAGCAACGAAACAGTTTTCTTGGTACATTTGTAACTCCCGGGATAAATCCTTTGTTGTAGAGTCACATATCCTGGGAAAAATCGAACGTTTTTCTCCCTCTATGTGCAATATAGTAATTTCTTAAAGGCAGCGCGCTGTTCTTCTGGGTAATGGTTAGTTTCAAAGGAAAACTGAGCATTTAAAGAACATGCCGTAGGCATTTTATACGAATCTGAGAATAATTAAAAGCCAGAGGAATAAAATAAAACAGGTTCCCGAAAACTTGATGCGGAAAATGCATTGTGTACCTGCGGATTATGACCACCTTCAATTAGATGTAGTTATGCAATAGTTAGTTTTTCTTTTACCGAGTCTGCCAACTCTCTCATGTAAAGTTAAACCAAACATATGCGCTATAAATTGTAATTAATAAGTTAGTTTCGAAAGAGTATCTTATAACACTATTATTACGCTCGATGAAGCCTTAATATAGAATTTTTAAATGATTAATAGAAAAAAAACAGCATTGCAGTTAATTCCCTATTGCATAACTATATCCAATTTTAGCACTCTCCAATGTTCTGTTCATTAGGCTTTAAGTGGTTTCACGTTTTTATTGTACTTTAAGTGAACTGCCGTATCGTTTGAGAACTTCACACTTCGATGACCACAAAATAAATTCACTTTGACGTTATCGTTTCACAAGTTTCAAACCACTGCTTCGTTTTCCCATTTGGATAGCTGGTATGCCATCTTTAAACGGCAAATCCTTGAAATCTCCGTTTTCAATTGTAATTTAAAATTTCTCGAGGCGTACGCTCAGTATTCACTCTGCCTAAGTGGATATACTGATTATTTCTACATTCCTGAGTTTCATGGGTTATAAAACTCGCATCCAAAACAGTAAATCCTGTAGCCAAGGTTACAAAACTGGTTCTGTATTTCAATTCTTATATGACCTATTTAATATCCGATACTCTGAGAGGGAGAAACATCTAGCAGTACAGTTTTTGAGAGATGTAGGTATTTTTTATACGTTTCTTGTTAGATTTTGAAAATTGTCATATACTGAAGTGAGTTATACAAATTCTACAGAAAACCCGGGAGTATTAACTTTTGAGTTAACAGTTTGTAGCCAAATATTTGGATATATTCGTGAATACTAAGAGAGTTGATAAGAAAAGTTCATATGGACATAATATAGGTCCGAAAATAATTCGTTAGGTATTTAAAAGTATTCCTACATTGGTCACTGGAATATATTAAACCCAATCTTTCATTTTGCTGGCTTTCTTTTTTAAAGTAACGTTTGTTTTGCTTAATTTGATTGTTGGAGGGCAAAGAAATCAAAAGAAAATGCATAGTGTTTCACGCTTAATCCAATTACAAGTCTTCTCTGAGCCACTGAAAACCCTAATGAAATGAAACATCAATAGGGGTTCAATCTAAATGTTTAGGGTGGAGCCACTCATGAGTTTAGACAATTTCTTCACCCCGTGTCTTGACTGGACAAACTTAACTACAGTTTCTCAGAAATGAGAAATTGTAGTAACGAATGCAGCTCTGGACGTCACTTTATGCACAATGGTGTTCCAGCTCACTTTAGCGGATAGTAATTTTTTGAATGGCCAATTTTCGCAACGGTCGAGAGGGATTCATTGAATGACCTGCTCGACTGCATGATTTAATCCAATGGATCCTCTGGGGACACGACGTCCTTGGTTTATGTTACTCTTGTGCCCCCTTTTTTTTTTTTAACTTTCAATGTATGAAATGATACATACAGGGTGGACCATTTAAGTTGAGACTGTACAATATCTTCAAAACTAAGCGTTGTAGAAAGACGTGTAATAAAAGTTGCTTGATATTATGGGGGAAGTAAATTTAATTTGATCATAATTGTAGGTTTTCATTTTAAAAAATTAAATTGACCCTAAAATTACTATCATAACGTCCTCCAAACAAAACGCGACTAATGACATTTACTTTCCCCCATAATATCAAGCAACTTTTATTCAAGACATTTATTTCTACAACGCTTAGCTTTGGAGATATTGGCAGTCTCAACTTCAATGGTTCACCATATATATAGTTACAGTAAAACAGTTTGTTTACATTTCTTACAAATTTTATAAAGCTCTGCCATTATATATAAGAAATTTATCCTTGCTGCATTCAAGAGACAGGTTCATTCAACACAGCTGGCAGTCCACTTTATGACCTTAAGGAATACTATCAAATAAGGTTTTAATGATTTGGTACTTCAATTCTAGCTTATAAATTTAACTATTTACGATTTATCTGTACTTATATGGCCAAGAGGCTAATAAATATCAAATATTTGTTCGTTCCCAAAGTGTGACTACTGTATGAGAGTTCTGCAATATAACTTATCATGGGTTTCAAGTAGAATCGATGCTTTCTGTGCAAGTAACTGTCACGGCATCCTGCACGATTTTACTCAAATTTGCCATAGCATCAATTTACATTGACAACGTACCGTTCCTTGTCACTCAGCGATTCCACTAAGCCAGTTTGATTCAGCAATGCGTTTGCCAAGTGCTTTACATAACAAAGGAAAAAAAATACGCTATACTTGCTTGTTTTTTCGATTATGTAAATTCACATGCCAACTTTGTGTTGTAATATAAAGACGGCTCTAGTTCCGTTACCTTATCATAACGCCTAAGCTGTAGAATACTACATGACAAGTTATATAAAACAAAACACAAATTTCTTTTACGCATTTGATATTCTTATCCTACGCTGTTTCTCAGTGTTTCTATTGTATATCTCACTTTAACTCTCAATTTCACGCAACAATATGAATGATTGTCTTTAAAGTACTATCATGTGTATTAACAGGAAATTTATGTTTTGAAATGTGCTAACACTACATCAATATGCTGTAAACTTAACTGAATTAGCCAGCAGGTAATCGAGTCAATCTCTCAAACTACATATGCAAAGAGGCCAGAGTATTAAACTGGTCATTTCGCAATGGAATTGCGACAGAGTTCTTAAAGATCTTAACTGCCCTAAATACCTTACAACAAGTTAACAGATTTAAAGCGTAATAAACATATTCAAACAGTTTCAATGATTTGATTGTACATTTCTATTTTGGACACTTATAATAAAACCTCATCTAATATTCAGGAGAATACAATTATTTCTCACCTCCTTGAGGACAATGCAGCATAAGGCAGTCCAATTCTCTTGTGAAGTCCACGCGTTCAGAAGCCATCTTTACACTTGAAACGACGCTACTGTTCACTAGGATGCCTGTTTCATCACACTTGAATCCCTAGATCTAAGAAACCTCCCCTTCTTTAATTGGAGATTTTAATTCGCTCAATATTTTTGCAAAATGTAAATAATAATTTATAACTATAAATTACAATGCCACTTGGCGCAGTTTAAATATATAGTTCTTTACCAAAACTTTCAAAAGGGAATTGCTGTTCTATAAGAAAACATAGCAACGATCGCCAATCTAGCAACTGGATATATCTGTTTTAGCCTTTCCGACTACGTGATCTGAAGTTCTGTTTTCATAAATTTACGCAAAAGGTATAAATAATAAAGGCGAATTCCGTTAATGGATTTTGCCGACACTACGCACAGTTTTAGTTTTCTCCACATCAACCGTTGTTGCAGCACCTGTGCTGGACTCCTGAGGAACAAGTTGTGCCTTCAGCAGCGTCCAGGCGGACACTAACCAGCAGCTGTACACTGGATCAAGTCGAGCGTGCAGCTGGAAGAAGAGTTGGAGGAGGGAATACTTTCACGTCAATTCGCTATCGGCACGACGGGAGCAATAAAAACAAGGCGAATGGGTGTGTTCAGATCTAGATTCATACAACTTAAGTCGTGCTGCGGAAGATTCATGCTCCTCAGCCACATTTCTCAAGACCAGTTAACCACGAAGCCCCAGTTTAGGAATCGACCTGTTACTTCGGAAAACCAGAGCTCGAACTATCTTAAACTTCCAGTGTTAATTCATAGAGATTTTGCGTTGTTGCAAGATGATTAAATGTAAAGTAACGTTGTATACGAAATCCTTTTCGAGCATCTTTTAGGAGGTAAACTCTCTTGTAAAAAAAAACTTGATTTATTTCTATTGCTACCGACAGCTGTGTACTTAAAAAAATAAATAATAATAATAACAACTCGACTTTGAGGGTCACAGATACCATTCATCAGATTATGTCCCAATGTTTAGTTCTGACACGTCTGCTGCAGGTATGGAGTGAAGACGTCTTAACAATGACAAATCGAGAACCCCTGCCCAGTAATCTGGTGACTATATTAAGATCATTTTCTTTGAAATATTTCATTTATAGGAATTCCTTTATGAACTCCATGTATGTTAAATTAGAGTAATATGTTTGATTATTATTTGAGTCAACTGGGAATTCAATGTACCATCGGCATGTTTGTCACAGTAGCTCAAAGGTTAGAGCAACCGCACGGAGAGCGGGAGAACCGTGTTCAAATCCCGGCTGTGGCATCGAATTTTGCCAAGACCAGGCTAAGGTCTCTAAAAAGTATAAATGATTTCTATTATATATATATATATAATAAAAAGTAAAAAATGTTTTATTAAATTACATATTAAGTTTTTCGACAGGCAACGAACTACATTCTTTACTTTACTTATTGACATAGTCAAATGTTTGTGACAGCAACGATTTTTGATTGTATTGAGTTACTCTTTCACATGGCTTTTGTTAACGTCGAATTAAATATTTTGTTTGAAGAATGCACCGCAAGACTTTCTGCAGGCGTCCGATTCCAAAATTTTCTCTCATGAATTGTATTAGCATACCGGCCTACTTTCGTTTCTGAAGAAACGTTCTTACCAAATCCATTTTATGATTAACATTAAAGACAATCATATACAGGCTGAAGTTTCTCAAACAAATATAGGAAAAAAGTGTTAAAACATAAATGGTGGTAATATTTTCTGACGATAAAGCTGATTTGAAATTGCTGCCCTAAAAGAGGGATATCTTATTATGTTAGCTGTTTGTTTGCTTGCTTTTTCATATCTGCAGTGCAGTAAACAAGAGCAACAAGATGTGATGTAGACACACTGCCGTCTAGTGGTCAGCATGTCGGCTCCAACTCCGAGATTTCGGAATCGATTTCCGATTGGAAGGGGTCATTTATCTTTCATTACTGTCTATCCCCTTCAGAGTTTGAAGTGTGAGCGAGACTACAAAATTTAAAACGTACAAAACAAAACCCAACAAAAAAAGAACCTACCTTATATATTAAAGGGAGTATATACACGAAACAGAAAAAAAGTCTTGGTAATTGTACCTGCAGTAAGAAAAATTTCAAAAAGCAAGGAGTTTGCATTACAGTTTTCATAATGTCGTCTCAAAACAGACTTTTCTTAGATAATGTTTAATTTTAGGACCCATGTTTATCAATATTTGAATGCGAGGATCTTGCTTTTGTATCTGCACTTTTATTATCCTGTATATATTTCATATTGGTGCTTGCTACTTTTAGTGCATTAAAACAATGCATTAATGTGCGTAATCCCTTCGCGGAAATAAGAGGTTTTGTCTCAAATTAATTAACAAACTGAGGCAGTATTTTATATCACAACACTGTGAATGCCAAAGTGATTGTAGTGTAAATTAACATTATTGTATGTACAGGATTTTAGATGTTTGTTAGTTATAAGCATTGTTAGGAAATAAGTTTACACGGCCTCACTGAAACTGACAATAGAGTGGGTAACAATGAAGCAGGGGGTGAGTTGTTTATCACTAAGAAGAGACAAACAAATGACGTCAGGGTAGCGTGCCTTTCTTTAGAAATGGATGGAATATCTTCCCTAGAGCATGTGTGTTTGTAATTGTGATTGGCTGATAAAACAGACGCTAATGTTGGCGCGATTTGGTAACCAATAGCAGCTCTATTATGTTTAGGCATTTCGAGGTGAAGGAGTATAAATTCTCGAGCCATAAGCGATCGTCACCTGGTGTGGCGGAGGAGGGGCCACACCATTTAAATTTTATATAAAAAAAAAAAAAAAAAAATGTTTCACGCAGTTCTAAAGTACCATTCACGAGATACACGTCGCGCAGTCTTATAGAATCTCTTGTGAGGTGAATGTCATACAGTTTGGAAGAATCTCTGGCGTCGTAAAGTTAGTTACAAAATGTGAAGTACGCGGCAACTAATACGACAGTAATTACATTCGGAAATATAACAGTTTCAGTCAGGTGTGTATAAAGATTACAAATGTGAACTATTAATTAAGTGTGACGGCAATAACGGTGTTAAAACAAATTCTTTCATCAGTGTTATCTTTTAGTAACAACTCTTTACCGTTTACACGCCCTGCTCAGAGATATTTGCTCGACTGAGTAATAATAGTTAGCCGGAGGACAAAGAACACAAAATTCAAAATAGTAAAACAATAACAGGCGCTCAGCAAATAAGATAACACGAGCGATACCGCGACACAATGTGGTATTTGAACGTTAAAATGAACTAAGTTATCATTAAAATAATCATATTGAGTAAGAAACTGTTATTGCAGCTTAATAACCAGCCTTTTTAAATCGTAAACTACCACAATAAAGCTAGTAATACAAATATATACCTGAAAAAAAGGAGAGTACAATAATGAACTACATAGCTTCTGGGTGCCGTGAACCGCAAGGAGCGCGATTAAAAACTAACCATTCACTCTTCTGGAATGCATTAAGGAGGCGGCGGCGGGGCGGCATTAAGCATTTTCACTTTACTAGAAATTCTGATTTTGTTCGGTATTATGCTCCTGGCGAAAATAAGTTCTGCAATGGAGTAGAAGAACAGAAGCAAATATGGAAAAAAAATGTCTTCGGCAGAACAACAAAGTGATGGTTTTTATTACAAATCCAAATGGAAGACAGCTTACTAATTAAATTACGTCTAGCGATACAGCTCACACTTTATGAACAGAAAGTTGTCTTATTTGATGATGTTCTTATTAATATAAAGTAACGAAAAGATAGACGCTAAAAGAAAGTAGCAAAGCTCGACCAGTAAAAAACAAATATGAAGACTGTTTATAATTTTTTGCTGATAAATTAGACCAGCCTGGAATCTTGAGTAGCATTCCTTAATTATGATACATCAGAACTGTAAATAACTACTAACATCACGTGCAAACACGCTATGAGAAAGCGTTAGCTTGACACATTTTGCCGTGTTTTGCGTGTCTTAGTGCACGTTGTTTTAGCATTGCATTTCCTAGTTTGCGCTAAAGTTCAAATTCCCACGTGATAAGTGCAACCCAGGAGGCATTTCAACATAAAAACACGGGATGAAATTGCGTATTTGTCCACAAATGTTACAAAACATGAAAATGTTGAAACTGTATTGCAATTAACCTGAAAGTTTGTTTCGCAAAAATCTGTTAGCACAAGTAAGACTGAATATAATGAAACTCAAAATAATATAGTAATTACAGACTGCCTGCGCATGAATGTTGGCAATAATAATAAGTTTTATTAGTAGCTAACATTTACCGAGCAAGATGGCTTCGCGGTAACCTGTGAGGCTCGCACTCGGGAGTTCCCAGGTTCGATTCCTGTCGTTGACCTTGGTTCGTGGTTTTCCCTGGTCAGTAAACTAACGCTGGGGTGGTTCCTCATCTACCGCAACTTTCTTTCATCATCTCTCTTTCATTCCGTTTCCTTCTCATCTTTCAGGTGTTCTTTTAGGTTTCGTGGCGTATAGCGGTGCGGGACAGATGGCGCGGATGCTTGCTCAAAGGAAAGAGTGCCTACCATGGACACTAGAGGGTTGCTTGGTAGAAGGGTCGTTCATCGCCCTCTCTAGGCAACTCCAGCATTGGGACGGGTCTTCGAGGTTGGAATTATTAGGGACCTCCGCGCGTCTCTGTGGCTAGTCTGCCTGCGGCCTGTATACCTTCCGTGTTTTCTTTACTTCATCCCTTCCTCCTGGGTGGTGGTAGTCGCAGTGGATCTGTGTATGCAAGTGTGCGAGGTGCCCCCCGTTATATATGCTACAACCTATAATTCTGATATTTAACTGAAATAATCTTATAAAAAATGTCTCGAAGCAATCGAAACCGAAAAACAAAAATTTCACTCCGTTTTCATCGCGTTTAATCTGTATATTATCGTAGTGTAAACAGTTTGACAAAGCATCTCGTTCTCCTGACAATTAGATCAAGTCAAGCTTTTTAGGACCTACTGTATTGTGAATGGCGAATATAAAAATATCCATTGGGCGAGACTACCCATAATTATCTCAATGCAGAGCGAAGAACTATTTGTCAGTCTATGCTGCTATCAATAAGGGGGAAACTAGGAAGGAAAAATCTGTAATATTTAGGTAGGTTGTACATTAAAAACACGCCAGTTTCCATCATCGTCACTTCTGAATCCGAAACAATCAAAAGGGGATTTTTACTAATCTTACAAACTTTGCAGATTAAGAAACATTAAGAATGGCGTAAGCCCTCACACATGCTTATAAAGTCATCTTAATGAAGATTTTAAATGTTACCTAGATCGTATTTACAGACAGGCCTCCATCACGGTAACAAGTAACATACTATGAGAGCTCAAGTTTGAAGGACTTCGAATATAAAGTTCAGAATAACGAAACATTTTAGTGTTAGTTTTATGGGTAGATTTTTAAAAAATTGCGTGAAATGATCCATAACTATAGAAAAACCGCGAAATAATGTACACAGTGGAGTAACCCTAATATTCCAAAACACGAACTCTGGAAGTTGGTTTGCATATGGCTCTTAGATTTTGAAGGCGAGGAGGATGTAGAAACGTTACCGAATTTCTATAACCTAGCGTTTAGCTCGGGCGTTTCAAATTTAGTAACTGTGTGGGAGATTTAAAAACTGATCCCTTTGAAATCATCCTTAAATTATGAAAAAAGTGTCCCGGAGGAATCACATTTAATAATAATCTGTGCCACGCAGTCCTGAGGAGTCTGGGCCGATCAACCCTACTGTCGGTCTTATGCTCACAGAGATGTGTTCGGCACCATGTTTCCTTCAGCCGAAATGTTGGTGTCCCTGACATACAAATCGCTACTTCTCGTAGCCCTCAAATTCCTCACAATGGGTCTACCCAAGGGGGTGGACGGGCTTGAACCCACGCACATTCTGTGGTTGGGAACCAGAATACTACACTCTGCCAAGACGCAAGTTAGAATCCCTTTACCGTTGATATTTAACAAACTTTCACTAGTTATACCAAAACTATCTTATTCCTCTGCATTTAAGTACAACTATAGAAGACTGAATATATTGGATCATAATGTTTTTATTCTTTCCTTCTATTTATAGCCGCCTTTAGCATCTTAGGTCATTTCGGTGGCTTTGCCTTTGAAACAGCTCATTGGCAATTATGTTTACGATCTGTTCTTTAATATTTCGATTTAGGTCAATTTTGGTTGGGTTGTGGATTGTTGCACATTTAAAAAAAGCACATTTATACTGCCTCTGCTCCCTCCCCTCAAATCATTCATAGTCCTCTAGAGAAGCGCGGTCCCCAGTCAGAACTATCGCTCTAAAATGCAATGAATTAAACCTACGCAAAATAAAAATGTGTTATATTTACACGACTTTCTCCTGCCACTATCGGTGATTTTTATGTAGCTTCTTCAAAACATTCTTACAAAAGTTTTGATTTTACTGCGTCCATAGTCGAGTGGTGAGCGTTCTGACTTCTCAACCCAGATATCGAACCCGGGTTCGATTCCCAACCGAGTGGAAGAATTTTACTTTTACTAGGATCATTCCTTACCCACCGTAGAACTGGAAGCATGATTGTGGGAGTGAATGCGAGGGTGTTTCATAGTAAGACGTTAATATATCCAACGCATAAAAATATCTACAGCCTCGATATGACCAACAGAATTAAAAAAAATAATTTCTCGTATCTGTTATGTTAATCAACAAACTTTTGTAAAAATATTTCATTATACATTTCGTCAAAGGCACAATGGGAATACAGGAGGCTAAGTGAGTCAAATCTTTAAAGTACGGTTCGGTATAGACTGCCCTTCAAATTTCATACTTTGTACGACATTGCGAGAGACAATGCACTTCGAAAAAATCTGATGTGTTACACTCACATGACTTTCTCTACTCTTGTACAAACTATTTTTAAAAAACGCTTATTCTCCATATGCTTCATGTTAATCGAGATGTTAACCTATTGCTAATTTTCTTGTAGATGCAAGGGGAATTGATAGACTAAGTGATAGCCCAATATTTTAACAGGTGGTTGCTATGTGGAGTATTCCATTCTCTTTGTATTACTAGGACAAAAAAAAAAGAATAACGAATTTGAGAAAAGTATAAATATTGGAAAATTTAAGGGAATAACAAGCAATATCTCGAAAATGGTTCACTCAACAACAAAAAATGTATGACATAAATTGTGTATTTTAACGCGATCTACATTTTTTGTGCAGTTAAATTTTGTCTATCTCTTATGGTTTACCAGTTATGCAAAAGTCGTTCACAATGAAGAATACTTTTGGAGACATTCCCAGAAAATTCGAGATACAGTTCATTTGTCATGAAAATATCTTAAACATATGAGATTTTAATCAAAATCGTTAAAGCCATTTTTGAGAAAATTATACTTTTCGAAAAATGTTCCATGTAAAGGGTACTCTGCGGTGGGGGGATTTTCTTGAAAACCTTCGTGTCGCATCTCTGGAAGATACTGAACCTAAATACCAAGTTTGGTGTTTATCCGACTGTTCGTTTCTGAGTTATGCTGTTCACAAACACACACACGGACACGTTTCCAAAAATTTTATTTTTGGATTCAGGGGGTCTCAAAACATGTATTTCCGGTGAAATCTCGGTATCGAATTTTTGGGTGGAATACAATACTTCCCCTACTTACTATACGTAGTAGAGAAAGTAAAAAGTGACAAAAGTGCCGAAGTTCAAACCAATAACACATACATCGGAAATGTAAGATACCAAAAGGATATTTGAATTAAATTGCGTGTTTTAAATAGTACATTTCTGTGAGGTAAGTTTTTGTCTCTCCTTTATGGTTTACCAGTTATGTTTAATTATACAAAATGCATTGCGAATCGAGAGGACTTTACCGGCTGTTCCCAAAAAATTCAATATAAATATTTTATTAGGCATGTAAATACCTTAAAACATATTGAATTTAAAATCGTTTGAATCATTTGAGAAAATAATAAAAACTACAGCGTCTTGTGTAAATTGTAGTTTTGATGGAGGATTTTCTTTAAAATCTTCGTATTGCATCTTTATGAACTTAAATGCAAAGTTTGGTATATTTTATCAGACATTTCGTTCGTGATTAACTGTTCATTGTTCCACATGTGTTTTTGGATTCAGGAAACTTCAAAACATTTCCGGTAAGATCTTTATATCGAAGTTTTGGAAGGAATGCAATACTTTTACCTACTATAAATAGATGCTTGAAACAGAAATACTTCAAAAGAATAGTTAAGTTGAAATATTTCAAACCTGCTTTAGTTACCATAGAAACAATGACTCTGAAAGCAGCGATTGCTTCAGTTATGGCACAGACAATTTATTAACTGGTTATATAGAGCACATGGCCAATCTTGATTTTATTCAGAACGAGTTTTACCAGGACTTGCATATAAAGTGCAGTACAAAATGTTACCGTATCAGTGAGAAAGGAAGGACAGCAACTTAATTGTACAGAACACGTAAATAAAAGATACACTTTTACAAACCACTAAGGTCAAGTAGTCACATAAATGGCAATTCTTTGCCTTGAAAGTGGCTTTATATGAAGACCAGACTTAATCTTCCTTTCCTTGGGTAAATCGCTTATCTTTAGCTATATGCTAAATTTCAAATGTTAGAACTACTTTACAGTGAATTAATATAATCTGATGTATTAACGGATAAGTCCTCCTCCTCCTGAAATTTACTACATCATTCATTTAAGATCAGGTCCACTCAACTCTTACTTGGGAGTGAAGCCTATCTGCCCTTTTCTCCAAAGTAACTGCTTGAGAGCTGCTATTTCGTAGGATTGTCTAGAAGTTTATCCCGTACTAGCAGATCTTCGAGATTCCATAACTTTACACGAGACAAACTTATCTACCTTCTATGCGTTTTTACTTTCTCCACTACGTATAGTAAGTAGGGGAAGTATTGTATTCCACCCAAAAATTCGATGCCGAGATTTCACCGGAAATATATGTTTTGAGACCCCCCTGTGTGTGTACAGCATAACTCAGAAACGAACAGTCGGATAAACAACAAACCTGGTATTTAGGTTCAGTATCTTCCAGAGATGCGACACGAAGGTTTTCAAGAAAACCCTCCCACCCCAGACTACCCTTTACATGGAACATTTTTCGAAAATTTTAATTTGCTCAAAAATGGCTCTAAAGATTTTGATTAAAATATCATATATTTAAGATACTTTCATGACAAATAAAATGTATATCTCAAATTTTCTGAAAGGAAAGTGAGCTCCGATGACTGGAGTTGGTATGTCTAAAACCAACGGAACTGACACTAGTGTTTTGCTTCCTTGGTCACTTCTAAGTTTCCCCTGGGAATAAGCTGGGAATATGCAACGCTTACGCTATTTTCGCTTGATTATCAATAACAAGTGAGCCAAGTTTTGTTGCAATTTGTACATACTGAGGCTTTCATGGCCGGCGTCACGACTAATAATTGAATTACTACTATCCGGGCTTGTAGGCCGTGATCTAGAAGGCATCGTGGATACCGACGTTTCGCTAAGTACAGCGATTGGCATCTTCAGGGTGAAGTGATTCGTTGTCTGTGTCAGAGCCTGAATGTTTCCGACCAGGCGAGCTTCTGCTTTCATACGGGATTGACACGGTCTATAGATCAACACACAAAATCAAGGACTTACTGAAATCAGCCAAAGATAAACATCACCCGCATACATCTGCAGGTGTATGCAAACTACCTGTAGCTGCGGAAGGTTTACATAGGCAATACTGTGCGCAGCGTGGCCACGAGATTGAAAAACACGAGCGTCACAGCAGATTGGAACAAACAGATAAATAATCCATGGCGGAACACTCATTGTTATTCGGCCATGATATTAGCTTCAAAGAAGCTCAAGTTTTATCTTCAACTATAAACTACCATGCTCGATTACAGAGAGAGGCCATAGAAATTTATAAACACAAAAACCATTTTAACCGGAAAGAAGCTCTCCGTGTGCATGAAGCCTGGACACCTGTATTGGAGAAACACTTAAGACATTAATTAAAATTTGTTGCAATTTAATAGTTTTTTGTGGAAAGTGGCACCTATGCTTTTTCTTAATTTTAATAAACCTTTCCCGCAGAGTGTGCGCTAGGGATTTCTAATACCCAGATTGTGTTTAAGCAGTAAACAAGTGCGTCAAGTTTGGTTGAAATTGCCTAATAGTTTGGAAGGAAATATGAACATACATTACGTAAATAAATACATACGACATATAAAGATAATATTGACAAAGCTTTCCATATATTTAAACTAAAGTTGGGAACTGAAGACTTCGGCCAGTTTCTTTACAAGCGCTTTTGTATGCGGATGATTAATTATAAATCAGGCTCAACTGAAAGAGTACAAAATGTGATTGAAGATATGAAGAGCTATTACGAAAAGGGATGGCAAATACTTATAATAGTAAAATTATGTGGATATCCAAAGAAGACAAAAGGAAGAACTTGATATTAAATGCAATAATCAGGTACTAGAGAGAGTAGAAAGTATTAAGTACTTGGGCACCATCATTTGTAGTGGTGGTAGATTAGAACAGGAGATATTAAACACAGTAAAAAATGCAACACCAGCATACTACCAAATATAGTCCGAGAAAAGCTTAGTTTAAGACAAAAATACAGATATAATTATATAATAAACCAATATTACAACATGGAACAGAAAGCTTGACACTATCAGACAACCACAAAAAGTAAAGTAGCAGCAGTAGAGGTGAAATATTTTAGAAGGGTAGGAAAGACTAAAACGGATAGAATTGGAAATTAAAGAATAAGAGAAGAGGTAAAATTCAAGTAATCAAATACTGAAGTGAAGCGAGATAACGAGTGATTTTGACATGTCTACAGAAAGGCGGTGGAGAGGAGAGGAGAGGAGAGGAAAGGAAAGGAAAGGAAAGTAAAGCAGGCAATAGATATGAGAGTAGAAGGAAAAACAAGAAGAGGAAGACCAAAAATTAAATGGGAAAACACAATAAGAAAAATATCACAACGAGAGAAAGCATTGTTTGAGAGAACTGTGGAAGAAATAAACGGAAAGAGGTGAACCCGACGGTTGACAGCAAAAGGTTTGAAACAACAATATATAGTATTTCAAAAGTGTATAAAAGCTTAACAGTAATAAATATTTGCAATAGGCATTTGGTTTTTACAGAAATTTGAAATCCTGGAGTCATGTTGAATTTAAATGTATAAGTGACTTCATATCTAAGGTGGTGAAGTCTTTAAACAGAGCTAATTCTGACTGGTTCTGCATTTTCTACTTTCTCGGATCTACTCCACATGGATAAGAAAGGGGAAAAATATTGAGCTTTTTAATTGGATGAAGTTGGACATTGTACCCTAGCTGAACCATGAACTACTTAAGTTTTTTTTTTTTTTTTTAATAACCGTATTCTCGACCTGTTCAAACCTGAGAATTCACATTCAACTACTAGAGCTCACTACAGACCTTATGTTTTATTAACTTTTCTTCTTTTCCTGGAGTGTTTTGTCACACAAGGTGAATGGCGGCCATATAGAACTCTCGGATCCTACTATTAACACCTCGGTGCACGCCTGTATAAAATATACTATTATTAACCACACTCCTCATTCTTTCCACGACACTATATAGCATTTTGCAGGTAATAACTTCGAATATTTTAGATTTCTTGCTGGACTTCATCAGTTATTGTACACTTAGGTAAAAGGTACGCCATGAAATAGGTCTTTAAGCTAACGCAGCAACCCAAAGTTGACCTGATTGAGTTCAGTAGAATATGGGAATTAGAATGTTGGAATTTGCTTGGTGGTAACATGAGTATCAATTGCTGCGAAAAGCTTCTTGCATGAAAACATAAGCTAACATCCCAGAACGAAGTCTCGAATTTTGCCGGTAGGAACGTATTTCAGGAAAGTAACTTCGTTAACAAAGAAGACTGCAGACGATAAAACGAGTACGTAAGTCGCACAAAAAGGCAAAATAATCAGAAAGAATATACACAGCAGCAAAGAAACGTTGTAAAAAGAAATTAGACACAAAAAGGAAGAAGAAAAACGACTTCAGAATTCAATTCTGTGTACAGTAAACAAGCAAAACACTAAGGTCGTAGCAAAAAGCGAACTGGTACGGTTGGTATCCCTGGCCTTGGGACAACCGAGGGTGTGAAACCCGATACTTAACTCAGAAGTTTGCCTCCGCAACAGGTCGTCATGGCAAACGGCGCACAAACCTGACCCGCCACTTTCGTGACTGACAATCTCCAGGGTGCGTTGCATTTGTTTACTTCTTCAGCTGGGGATAGATCACATTTCAGTTGTCATCAAGCAAAGCTTTTCGGACCAGTATTTCTGGCTAATTTTAAATTCATACTCATTTTTATAGCCCTTTCTTTTAAAATATCTACGTAAAATTGCAGCTATTGCAAAAATAAAGATAACATTAGAACGCGCGTCATTTAGGTTATTTTCTTAATCCAGCATCAACATGCTTCCCGAGCTTCAAAAATTCTCGCTCATATGATGGATGCTGGTCATTATAAACGCGAGGCTACGACAACCTGAAGTGATAAGATTTAAAACTAAATTGGTCTTACAGAAACCTAACAAACATCACCCAGCAAGATTGTGTTAAGGGAAGTCCAGAATCGAATCCTGGACGCCGGAAATCTCATCTAAGCTTACTTGACCATTAGGCAACTTGGCTAAAACACACATTTGGGTAAAATGAACCGAGGGAAGCTTCCAGTTAGTAATCTCACCAAAGCGAACAGTTGTAAACTTTTTTAGAGAAACTGTCTATCCCAAAGTCGCAGAATGTGTTTCAAAAACTTGGAAAAAGTGCCAGTAAGCTTAACCACCGGTTAAAAGTACGGTTAGTAGTTTTATACCCTGGACATCAATGTTTTCACTGGCATTAGAAAATGCAATTCTAAACAAATTGCCTTTGCAGCATTTCCTTCTGTATGGTTTTAAATAAAACTAATAAGAGATTTAACTAATGCTTTAGAATGCTCCAATTATCCATGGGAACTCCAGAAATTCAAAATGCATTTAATTCCCGGCAGTTCGTCAGGCATGTGGCGTGATAAGCGCATTTCCTTAGGTGGGAGGGTAAAGGCTGGTTCACAACCACCCGGTAACGGTAACCAGAACGGAAACGAGAACGGGAATGCATGTCGATCACAAAGTGAAAGTCGATTTTGCCTATTGGGATTTCATTTGTTTTTAACTGAACAATGACATTTTTTCACCTACTTCCAATTTAGCCAAGCCAACGTTAAAATTCGATAGAGTAAACATCTAAATGCATATCCATTACATTACCGATCCCTCTACTTATGCCAAACTTTCATTCCTTTATTTAATGGCATACATTAAAATTGTTTATTCTTTTTTCATTTCCACCGGTTTTAGTTGTTCTTTGTAGCTTTTGTCATTGTTTAGATAATAGCCAGTTTTGAGTTGCATATAAACAAACTACAAATGATCCCTTCACCAGAGGAACCAACCATGATTAGATTTGTGGGTGTCGGGATGAGGTTAGGAAGCACATTTACTGCTAATTCCTTCCAGTTTCATGTTTCCAGCTTGCGACTATAGAGAGCACTAGTGGCTGTTTCATGTCACGGCCGCTTAGAATAACCTCTTAGGGATCTAATATGCCGTGCCTGGGAACGAGAACGAGAAAGTTAAAAGTTGGGCAACTCTTCTTTCCGTTCCCGGGGCCCGGGAAGGCTTCCCGTCGGTTGTGAACATTCCCATTTGAATATACGTATTTCAGCTTTCTCGTTCTCGTTCTGGTTACCGTTCTCGTTGGTGGTGAACCAGCCTTAAAAAATTAAACGAAAATCAAGTACAGTCAAAGCCACTTAAATGAATACGAATGTATTCATATGCCTTGAATACATACCATTTTACTTACACATATTGCACTTTAAGATAAATTAAATAGACTTAAGCTAATCCATAATAAGCTTTTGTCCATCTCTTATGGTCTACCAATTATATAAAATTATACAAAATGTGTTCAGAGCGAAGGACTCCACCAGCAATTCGAATTCTATTATATATGCAATTGTCTTAAACATATGGAGTGTTAATAAAAATCGTGAGCATTTAAACAAATAAAAAATAACGAAGTACTTTAATTATTTTATTACAAAAATAAAATCTAAAATTTTCAATTTCTTCGTTTTTCATTCCGGAATAAGAATAATTTACAATACTCAGGAACTGAGCATATTATGTCGACTACAAACTGAATATTAGAAGCCACTCTTATGCTATTGATATATATGTGCCTCGTTACCAGAAGAGATGCCATTTTGATAACATCGTCTAACACTTAATACGACCGATTAATTTTGCTTTCATCCGGTTTCAAGATAAGCAGAAAGTGTAACGTATAACAAAGAAAGCTGCCCGGACAGCAGCATTTTTATTGCTTTTATTAGTGCCAAATTACTGCTAGCTTTCATAGGCTCTAATTTGCATTAATTTCAGAGGACGGGATGTATACCTAAATATATATATATCTTTTTATTTCTTTTACATATTTCTTCTTGCCTATTGAGAACATTACGACTCAGAGAAACGTTTTTGAAGCAATGAGGTTATGTTCGTTATTTTGTTACAGATAACTGTGGTCCAGTTATCTCTAGTTAACCTAATGACAATGAGAGGATTAAGAAACTAAATCCTATAACTAATGGTTGAAACGAAAACTACTTCACGCCACCTTTTCTTATTCACGCAGTTTAAGTTTTCCTTTGTAAGGCTGTCAAACTCGGTAGGTTTCCGACATATTGTTTGTAAGCTAAGCAAAAGTCTGCAGTGAAAATGCAATGTTAGTATTCAGCAGATGTCATGCGATACGGTAATGTAGGCTGATTATATCAGCCAAAAGTGAACGTCCACTAGTTATTTCATAAAATATAAACATGGACGAAAATTTTCAATAATATATTACGAAAAATCTGATGTGTTACACTCACATGACTTTCTCTCCTCTTGTACCAACTATTTCATATTAATCGAGATAAACATTTGCAGAAACGATCTTTTGACATGCAAAGAAAATTACATTTTACACATAGCGACCAGTTCTAAAAATATTTGACTATCGCTTAAGGCGTACTATGTTCCCCTTGTTTTGTATTTGCAAGGGCAATATAGAAATACAGTAGCCTTTAAGCATAGACCTATCTCTTAATAGCTGGTTGCTATGCGCAACACCATTCTCTTTGCCACAGATTAATACTCTTTGCATATCCAGGACAAAAAAATGAATAACGAATTCCCATTTGAGAGTATAAGTATTGAAAAATTTAAGGGAATAACAAGCAATATCTCGAAAATGGTTCACTCAACAAAAACATGTATATGACATAAATTGTGTATTTTAATGCGATCTACATTTTTTGTGTAGTAAAATTTTGTCTATCTCTTATGGTTTACCAGTTATGCAAAAGTCGTTCACAATGAAGAATAATTTTGGAGACATTCCCAGAAAATTCGAGATATACATTTTATTTGTCATGAAAATATCTTAAACATGTGATATTTTAATCAAAATCGTTAAGAGCCATTTTTGAGAAAATTAAAATTTTCGTTCCATGTAAAGGGTAATCTGGGGTGGGGGGATTTTCTTGAAAAACCTTCGTGTCGCATCTCTATTTACTGAACCTAAATACCAAGTTTGGTGTTTATCCGACTGTTCGTTTCTGAGTTATGCTGTTCAGACACACACACACACACACACACACACACACACACACGTATGTGTTTCCAAAAATGCTTTTTTTGGATTCAGGGGTTTTCAAAACATGTATTTCCGGTGAAATCTCGGTATCGAACTTTTGGGTGGAATACAATACTTCCTCTACTTACTATACATAGTAGAGAAAGTAAAAATACACTGTATTATTCAGTTAAACAATATTGCACAACGAAAGAGTATATATTAAAGCATTTTAATAGGTAATATGTGCATTCTGCTACTAAACACAAGTACATAGGTACATGAAAGACAGGAGTGCAGTTTTACTTCTTTCAAAGTATTGCAATGCAATATCCTCATGTAGCAGTTTGTCCAAAGGCTTTAGCTATAAAATGGTTAACCTAAATCCAACTTTATAGACCCTAATATAATACGCTTTTTTATGTTTCTATTAAGCACTGGGTAAAACAGCAACTTTCTAGAAAAAATCTGAACAATTTTATTTGTTTTTTTTTTCAATATGGAATAATTCAGATTAATAGGTATCGCCCGAGCTGATACTCGTGTAAAATTTCGGTGCTCGATTTCTCACGCTTTTCTTCCTTGCTTATATGCATTTAACAAACATTAGTAGTAGGACATAATATATAAATTTATTCGCTATACACTAACCTAATGGGGGGGGGCAGCCTACTAACAGAAAATTTACTGTTAAACATAGCAGAAAAACTGGTAATTAATGAAATTACAAAATTAACATCAAATACATAATGCCCTGGCCCTCGCTGTTAAGAACCCCCCCTCCTCAACGACAATTAACCTCTTTTGACAAATCTGGCTTAGAAATGCTCCCAGTCTGTGCCAATCAGCGTCCGACATTACCTCCAAGCATTCGTTCCCTTTCTGGAATCCGGAATTCTGTTTCCTGCACTCTGACAGAATATGACTGGATCACCGCAGAATATCAACCCATTGTCATCAACAAGTTTATTGACTTTCCACGCACCCAGTCTTAGCCGCGCTAAACCGCTTTTCTCTGTTCTCGTGCAGTCATCTAAATAGGCTTACCTCCCCCGACCCCGTGCTATTTGACACTAAGTTATCTGCACAGTGCAACTCCAAATGTCGCAAATATCACGCAATCTTCTCTGGATTATCTTCTATCAGGCACGTCCCACGCCCCCTCCCACTTAAATGTATCCCATTTTTGTTTCTTCTAACATCCTTCCCCTATCTGCTCCCTGGAACGGTATTAATGATTGATTTCCCCGTACTACGCCTTTACTTTTAAACTTAGGTTTTCACTATGTAAACCAAATTCTGTAACAAGTCTCGAAATTTACAGTAATCCAGTATGCGTTTAAACTTATTTTCAGTCACTGAAGTCCTTGGTGCTATTTAGATGCCGTACGAGTGTTGGGATTAGAATAAGACCATGGGAGTGTCAAAGACATCCCTCAAAGACTGAGACATCTATAGTATCCATGTAAATGTAAGATATTAGTAATTAGCTATGCTTCAATGCAAGAAACATATTTTTAATCGAAAACTCGATAAACGTGTTATCAAAGATTGAAAATTTCGATACGCATACTAAAGTTGACAATCTCTTAATTAAAACAATTTTACTTTTTGAACTATGAAATGGCGATCAAATTCGGTTTCGGGAGGCTTACGTTAGCATAAATATAACCACGAGAAAATATTTAAATATAAATTTCAAAAAAAGTTTCATATTCGGAAAAAGGTATGGAAAACTAACTACAATTAAAAATAAAATATATAAACTGTTTATCTGGATCAGGAGCGTCATTCAAGATTGTGCTGAGGGGGGGGGGAGATTCCCATAAGCAGTTGTTAAAAATTACATGAAAATTCGGACAACACGTTTAGCCTAAGAGAATCTTATTTTTTAAATTTGAAATATGTTTATTAAAAGTACAGTTCTCGTAATTTTTCGTGGTAGATTAATAATAACCAGTAGCCTAATTATTTCTCACTACTTGGGGAGGGCAATTGACTCCCCTGTACCCTGAAATAACGCCACTGATCTGGATATCTTTGAATATTCCAGATAATTTAAATATTATGTTCAGAGTTCAAAAAACGTTTCATACTCGAGGAAGGAATAGAAATGAATTAAAACAAAAAGAAAATATATAAAATGTTCATCTGGACATATGAGTATTCCAAATATGAGAGAAATGTTTGCATTCCTACCTCACAACAGGAATATGAATTTTGGTCTTTTCCACCTTTTCTCCATACATTTGTTTATAAGCTTTAGTATTTCAACAAGAAGCCAAATTGTTTTGACCTCTCTCATTGTAACTTAGGGTATTACACCAAAAGAAAAAAAATGACATTACTATCTAAATCTACCAATTGAAAATTGTTTTCATCTTAAGCAGTAGCAACTAACAGCAGCATACTGAGCTAATTTATGATCTTCCGTTCAGAAGACTTGTAGAATGCTAAGCACGTGCTGTTATGACGTCATGATGACCAAGGTGGTGTTTCTTCCTGTTTCTAAATACGGATGTCACTTTGTAAAATTCCGTTTGTGTCATGCAAAACCTCCATGTTGCAATTTTATTGCAGTTGTTGCTTAAAATGAGGTTACGTTTGTTTCTTCGAAGATTTCGATACCTTGAAGGAACACCAGATTCTCTGTAAGCTTTTCAATTTAGGAAATGTAGTTCAGAATGTGCTCGTAATAAAACAAGGTTTATTTATTAACCAAGAAAAAAGTACACGAAAATTCAAGTAGTTAATAATACATGTTTTAATGCACAGTTTTATTTTAGAAGCCCACATTAATTTTGGTTTTAAGGAAAACTGTGTACTTTAAAATCAGTTTTTTAAGCTACTCGAAATATGAAGCATTAAATATTCTTTAGTAAGTATTAGAACGCACATAATATATCTTAATCGATTTGTTTTCGCTGAAATTTTTTTTTTTAAATTTTGTTACTTTTGATGACAAACATTTATAGGCATATAAAACGTAGTTCGTATGGCTGCATGTCTACGAGAGTACATCAATCTCTAGAATCAACAGAAGCATTTATTTAAATTTTCAGTTTAGAACTCCTATTCGCCACACAGTTCCTAAAAGCCAGCAAGACTTACCAAGGCAATGAGGGATTACTAGCAGATAGGCAAATAGACATTTCGATTTAAACATTAGTAGCACCCTTGGAAGGGCTTGAAGTGGAAATTGTGTGGAATTGGCGCCTTCTGATTAGTTAACTTTAACTGCAACATGAGAACTTATGTCTAAAAGATAACCTCATTGATATTATTTTTGTTTCCAGTGTGTCCATTGAATACTGCCCTACAGGAATTTGTTCACACCGTGAGCTAGATTTAAAGTGTTCCCATGCAAGATTTCGTGATTTGTTTTATGTATGCATAAAAGAAGATTGACTAATACCGCTCTATAATTGTCAATGTGCAACAGCTCACTTTGGTTATTAAATGAAAGTTATTAAAGTTAAGGCTTCCATGTATAAACTCATAATTTTTAAAATATTGAAATCCGCAGACTACTAACTTAGATGACCGTATTCCAAGAAAAGACAGATTGGGCGCAGAAATGAACGTCCAATGTGCTGCAAATCCCCGCAGCGTAATGTTTACTTAAAGTATGATTTTTTTTTGCAGCAAAGCGGAATGTTTACAATGGCAACAACAATATTAAATGCTTGAGGGATACGTTTTTAAATTGTCCTGTACGCATTCCAAAATACATAAACTTTAGAAATCTACAGTCCTTAATATCAGTTTCTCTCTTGTACAAAACCGCACCCACTTTCACGTAATTTCAAATATATTTGCTGCAGATATTTCGGTCATACAAGGCGTGTATTTCATTTGTTTCTTTTTCCGTTTCGTCGTCATAGGTAGATTTTAGGAACGTATCCTAACTCGATCCCGTTAATTTCGTGAGTAAATTGTCAATAACTCAAGTCAACTCAGTAGCATATATTAGGAACCATAATACTCTGAGCATAGTGAAGTGTAAAGTGGTGTGGCATCCCTGTTACGAAAAATCGATAGTGGTACAAGTAGTAGTTGTGTCCGTGACATTGTTGGTAGCTCTTCACAGAAGAACAAACATTATAGACTACATATTTTGGCGTTTTTCAGAATTTTTCATTGATTTAGAAGTATAAATTTTAATTAGTAGGGCAAAAAATTTTATATAGCGTCTGATTTTTCGGTTAAAAGAGATTTGGGTGAAACAAATCTGCCAATATCGTTTTGCAGTCACTATAGGTCTACTGAAAGTCCTAAATCTTTTAAAATGGGAAGGGGGTATATAGTGCATTATGAACTAGATTGAGATAATTTTCTATAGGACCGAGTTTGGTTGTTTACATGTTAGAAGACGGGACCGAGTTGAGATTCGAAAATAGAAAATGGAACCTAGATGGGTTTCACCGGATTTATGTCGGAAATTTCCGTGTAAGAGCAAATATTTTTGGGGATTTGTAAAAATGTGAAAATCGTAGGTATTTTTTATTATGGTGAAGCCAATTTACAAATTATTTGTAGAAATATTTTCAAAACGACATCGGGGGAAGTTGAAGCGGACCGTTACTTCTGAATAAAAATCTGATGTGAAAAAATTTCACAACTTTTCTTCAATATACTAGAGTGAGCCAAAAGATTCCAAACCGTCTGCACGGTGTTTTTCCTGTCTGCGTCCTCGGTGCTCGTTGCCGTCTGCCGCTATTATAGAAAGGTGCGGATGAAACCATACAACATTTTACTACTTTTAAAGGCTTTACTTACCAACTTTACGAAAGGAGATGCTGAAACTGGCCACCGTCGTTGTCCACACATTTTTGGCACCTCTTTAGGAAACTATCCTTCACTCGCCGTAGTTCACGTTAAGAAATTTCCTGGTGGATGTTTTGTTTTAATTCTTCCAGGGTATGTGGGTTTGTCTTATACACTTTATGTTTTAAGTTACCCCGGAGGGGTATTTTATGAACAATATTACCGGCTGCGCGGTGTTTTTCCACTGAAGTGTGCAAATATGATACGAAACATAACGCACTGCTGCTATAAACAAAGTCACGCTGTTGTGATTTTGCTGTGCAGTGCGAAGTGCAGTTTTGAGTTGACGGTGATGTGATGTAGTTCAGTTATTACGAGCTTTTTATTTTTTGTCCTATACTTAGTCACAAAGTATATTATGGCTCAGTACATGTTTTCTACTGCACAGCGTGTATTTATTTATGATTCGTATGTGTTAACTCGGTCAGCTCACCAAGTGAAAGTACGATTTGCAGAAAGATTTCCAGGTGTAAAAGTTCCAGGCCGTATGACAATACATGAACTTTACAGTAAATTTCAGGCCACAGAAAATGTTCAGGCTAAGAAATCTAAAAGAGGGCGTTCGGTTCTTACCGAAGAAACATTAGACGACATCGGTCATCGTTTGGAAAATCTCCCCCCAAATTCTATGATGGATAGTTTCCTAAAGAGGTGCCAAAATGTATGTAAATGTAAGTTGGTAAGTAAAGCCTTTAAAAGTAGTTTTAAAAAGTTGTATGGTTTCATCCGCGCCTTTCTATGATAGCAGCAGACGGCAATGAGCGCCGAGGACGCGGACAGGAAAAACACCGCGCAGGCGGTTCGGAGTCTTTTGGCTCACTCTGTACTTTAAAGGCATGCTTGTACTGTTCCTACTATAAGGTTATTCTAGTCATGTGACATTAAACGGATAAACATTTGCCAGAAATGGTTTAAAAGCAGTCAGTGCAGGCTTAGTACCATGAAAGATGCAGAAACAAGCTGTTGTTATCAAGTCGAATTTTGTAGCATGATCTCAATGTGAGTAAAATAAGAATTACATATTTTCAAACATAACAATCGCAAATCAAACAACCTGGTGAAAAACATACAAGAGCGAATATTTCAGAAATGTCTAAATGTTAAGAAAATCTAACTGGGAGTAAACGTTTTAATGAACTAAATTTTTCTTTAACAAGTTTTTGTGTCTCTAATAGTTCCCAAGTATACGAAATTCAAATATGAAGGAAGAGATCTCGCAGGCTGTTTACAGAAAATGCAATGTGTGTATTGTGAAGCCAAATACCCGAAACATATTTGATGAAATCGGTTAGACCCATTTGTGACAAAATAAAACGCTTTTCCCTTCTAAATGTTGTTTCGGATGGGGGAATTTCAACATGTTGGCCTTCCTCCTTTAAATGGTGTCCTCCCTCTCCACACTCTCATTCTTTCACATTTTTCTCTTTTATTTTGTGAACCTCAAAACGTGAATTTCCTATAAAAGGTATCACGATTTTTTTAAATGCAACACTTCCTCTATATTGATGAAGGTACGGTAGCAGTAGAGAAAGTAAAAATGTTTCTACTCTGTGCAACAAGTCTCAACTTTTACGCGCTGTAAAGTGTGCCATGAAATCTTGAATGCATGATCGTCTGTTACTTTTTCTACTCATCCTCATGAATAAAATGATAGCAAGTGTTGCGAAAAGGTCAGCAGTTCATTGCCACGCACGTATGCATGCACGAAATAACACGCTGGCCAGGAAGAGGAAGAAAGTCTATTAGAAACGTGCCGTAAACATAAATTGTCATTGCGTGGTGAAAGTAACTTACGACATCAGGAGCGATAAGCGCTCTTACAGAATGGAGATCAACAATTTATTGGCTACGTGGAGCAGGAAAACATATCCATTCATGAGGTACTCAAGCTTGCTGCTATTGTAAGTACAGGTTCTGCTCGTAGTAGAGCTTTCATTGCTCTACTTGGAAGCTAAAACTGCTTCAACATTATGTTCACATTTTTACCAACATCTTGCTTGTTTCAGAAAATCTGCCCTTCCCATGGTTACCGCGACCCCATTCTATGGATTATTCAGATTACTTTTTCCGGCACTTGCGTCCTTGTTACACTCCAGAGTTAAATATCTGGTTGTTAAGTAAAGTGTTCGTTCACGTTTGTGACATTGTGTTTTGAAGTGGGATATTTGTTTATAGTTGGAGAATACTTCATGTTTATCTGCACCACGTATGGAAGCCAATTTGTCGCAGTCACTTCGTGTTATCTTATTGCTGGGCGCCTGTTATTGTTTTATTATTTTGCATTTTGGGTTCATTGTGCTCCGGCTAGCTGTTATTATTCAGTCGAGCAAATCTCTTAAACAGGGTGTGTAAGCGGAAAGGATTTTGTTACTCAAAGATAACACTGATAAAAGAATTTGTGTTTACACTTTTATTACCGTCACAATTAAGTTCACATATTGATTCGTGATACACGCCAAACTGAAACTGTTAATATTTTCTAATATCACTATAATCACTTATTTACTGCACATTATTAAATTGCGTTTCACATTTATAACAAACTTTAAGACGCGAGAGATTCTGTAGAATTACGACGTGTACTTTATGTATGCTTCCGTTGAACTACGCGACGTGTAACCCGCGAACGATTCTGATGAACTAACTGTGCGACGTATAACGCGTGAATGCTTCTGTTGGACTGAAGAAATCTGCCTCTGACTTTAGCTTTTTATACTCCCACACCCCGATATGCCTAAAGATTATAACCGAGCAGCTATTGGTTAATAAAACGCGCCAACATTAGCGTCAATTTTTATATCCAATGCAAAAATTACGAAAAACATATGCTCTAGGGAAAATATTTCCGCTATTTCTAAGAAATGCGCGCCAATCTGACGTCATTTGTTTGTCTCTTCTAATTAATATTCAACTCACCCCCTCGCACATTGTTATCCGCTCCTATTGTCAGTTTCAGTGAGGCCGTGTAAACTTATTTCCTAACAATGCTTATAATTAACAAACATCTCAAATCAATGTCCTACAATAATGCTTATTTACACTACAATCACACTGGCATTTACATTATTGTGATACAAATTACTGCCACAGTTTCAAGTTATATTACGTTCATATTTTGGAAGAAAATTTAATTCATCAGTCCTCAAATCATTACAAATTTTATAAGAAATAATGCACACATTAGGTTATGTGTAATTCTTCCATAATCTGGAAGACTATTGAATTTCTGCTATCGGTGAAACGAGAAAATGTTGCTAGGATATCAGTACCTTATAAAAGTAACTTAAATACTAGAAAAGTCAACTGGAACTGTCACCAAATTAACCTTTATTTTTATTGTGTACCATATCCAAAAGTCTGATGTGAACGCTTTCCTCTACTCATGACAAATTCACATGTCAGTAATCTGTGGCATAATAATTTCATTCTCATTACCAGACGCACTGTTGTGCTGTACTGTTGCTACCAGACGCAGTATTATTGGGTCTCCTCAGTTATATTTCTCTCCTTTCGGTGCGGATCACGCCAAAGGGAGAGATGTTTGAAACTGTCTGGTGTGACGTCAGCTCTATCTGGCTTGGTGGGGGGAAAGATAGCGTCATTCGAGTGTAAGTGGTCGTTGGAACCAGTCGTGTGGGACCAGTCTACGGTCTGTAGCATCTCCCTTCATCCTGTTTCCTTTGTTAACTGTGTAGAGAAGTCAAACGCTTTTGTGAATAAATCCTTGCTAATGTGTGTTATATAATCTTTCAATGTAATATAGAAACCCACGCCTTCCCCTTAAATTTACACACTAAGGTCCCGGACTTTTTGCTGCCAACGAGCTGTGCCCCATGTGCGTGTTGGGGTGACCTAAATTAATCATTTTCTGGTAACCTTTTCGGCCTTCACCGCAACGTAACAATGTTGTTCACACAAAAGGGGATTCTTCTATCCTCCTTACGTTAATCACGATATTGTTTGCCTAATTTCGAACTAATAAATGTTACATACACGCGTGGAAACAAAACGTTTTGGCAACAACTCTTACGATGGAAAGAAAACGGAAGAATCGCAAACTTGGAAAGTGTAAACATGCTACAAGAGTATTTCGAAAACCACTAACAATACGGGAAAACAAAATCATATGACAAGTTGTGTATTTTTATCTACTTTAATTTTTCCCTGAAGCAACTTTTGTCTCTCTCTGTAACTCCTTAGTTATACAAATTCTGTCAAAGTCGATTGGTGTGAAAACTTCATAGGCTATTTTCATAAAATTTAAGGAATATATTAAAGCAGTCAGACAAAATTTTGAGAAAATTAACAATAACATTTTGCATGTAAAGATAGTTAAGAGATGTTCGAACAAATATGAAATTTTGTTAGGTCATTGACTTTTCGTCTTCAGAAAAGTTGTTCGCAGGGAGAAGGAGAGACGCATAAGAGAATGGTTTATCGGTGGGGGGGGTCGTACATTTCCGATCAAATATTGATACCGAAATTCTGGAGGGAATACAATACTTCTACTTTCTATAGGTAAGTGGTAGATAAACTGTAAAGCAAACTGCAAAACTTTCGAACTGTCTTACTAGCTGTTGAAAAAATTAATTTTAAGATCTATAGTATTTACTAATTCATTCTAAAATGGAGACTATGTTATAAAGCTGTTCTGGCTTGCCTTCAGAATTTTTTACGCCCGCGTAATTATAAAAGTTTTAAACTTTAATCGTTATTTAATCCCTGTATGCAGTTCTTACAGCTAGAATACAGTGAATTTTAGTTAAGCCACAAAATATTCCTTTTATCGACGGGGAAAAACATTGGGAAGTTTTTCTCTGACCACCTTGGCACCTAGTTTATAAATCTTGGGATTGCGAAATAGCCTATGACTCTCTGAAGCAAATAAGAAGCTCAACAAAGAAATAAGTATTATCCGAAACAGTTCAGCTGTTTCTCAGATAAAGTATAGCTAAATATGGATTTTTAAATCATTTCGTTCCTCTTTGCTGCTTCGCAATGGGCATTAATAAATTTTAAATACAAAGGAAAGTGTCTCTGAAATGGGAGGTAAAGATGAGAATATAAACAAGGTCAGAGTTGAATCTATGGTGCATTCGTTTTATAACTGAAATAATGCGATAGCACTGGTAAATGTATTAGATTGGAAACTTTTTTAAAGATTATAAATTCTTAGGAGTCTGCCTATGCAAAAACGCATTGATTTCATACATTTAAAACAAAAATCCCATAAATATTGTTTTAAATACTATACATAAGGAATTTCAAATTCTTAGGTTTAGGTATTCACGAGTTGTTTCCTGCGTACATATGGAAGATTTGACAAAAGCTACCCTAACAAGAACTCCCTGTAGTGCATGCACTTGTAAATAATGCATTTAAACAAGCTTTTACATATTTTTAGAAACACTTATAGTTCATTAAAACTGGGGATAAAGTAATTCTAGAAAAATATTAAAACCCATCTAGTACTTTCAGAGCTAAACCATAATTTTAAACTTTGAACAATCTTCCATGGTTCTTAGAAAGGGAAAGAATCGTGGACATCCAATATTTAAGGAAATAGCGAAATGGGTAGAATAGATGTTAAATATATTTAACGATGCTGGCATCTGGCATCGGTATCCATTAAATCTAGCAATTTGGACACACTTCAATGCCATCGTGCTGCGTCGAGATCGAACCGGCAACCTTGGTCTCTGAAACCCAACGCTCAAGTAACAGCGCCACCCAGCCCCAAAGCAAAATGCCGCTCCAAGTTGTGCAATTTGCCATTTTGCATTATCGCATATTTATCACCTTTATTGCACGAAGAAATCGTAGCTTTCCTGAAGGGTGGCACTAAACAATCCTCAGCATTCTCAAGTTATGTTTCATCAAAGACGCTGTTCTTTGCAGAACTACTTAGGTATATGTTACTTATTAAATAAATGTCATTTAAACTACGTAGACCTAGCTGCCAAAATCATGTAAATGATAAAAAGAATGGCAGAAATGAGAATCTGTGTCAAATTGTATCTGCACACATGTGAAAAAAGAAAAAGAAAAATGTGACACATTCACGCGACTTTCTCTAAAAATAACAAGTTCACACATATCCATTAAAACGATTCCATCTTCGCTACGTTACGATGCATTTTTACCTAGGAATTAAATTAAGCAAGAAAGTTTCAACATGCGGAAACAACATTCAAATGTTTATTCCTGGTAACAATCAACGAGCTCTGCAACAAAAAGAAAAGAAAGATAGGGATGAAGAAGCACAACCTTTCGACTATATCCGACATGTCACGCTTGCAACATGGAATATTTTGAAAACGGCTAACGCTATGAACAATACAAACTGTGTACTTTGGTGGGCTCCACATTTTTCCTGTAGTAGGGTTTCGTCTATCTTTTAAGGTTTCCTTGTTCAAAAATATACAGAATTCAGCCAAATAAAAGATAACAGGTTATTCACAGAAAATACAAGATGTCATTTCTCATGTCAATATATTAAAAATGCGCATTTTAATTAAAGTAGTTAAGAGCCGTTTGAGAAAATACAAAATAACGTAAATTTTCCATGTAAAAGTTAGTATGAGGTAGGAGTTATGCTCTTCAAGACTTTGTCTAACTTTTTTTTTGGGGGGGGGAGTTTAAGCGGACCCCCAAAATGTAAATTTACAGTGAAATCTCAATATTGAATTTTGGGGGGGAATACAAAACTCTTACCTACTATATGTAGGTGGTAGAGAAAATAAAACAAAAAATGACGTTTCTAAGACTTATATAAGTATAGGCATTGCCAATGAAAAACTTTGCTGTAGAATCTATTCATGAACGCGCCTGTCATCTGGAACAAGAAGAGTTGTCGAATACCTAAACAATGTGGAAGTTTCCCAATTTCAGAACAAGAGTATCGCTCTGAATGCTGGAGGCAGTCTTGTTCCCAAAGTATCAAGGAAGCAATTCAAGTTTCTACGAGTGCTGGAAAGTGTCCTCTGGTTTAAATCGAGAGTCACGCGTGACAACAAGAAACTGACTTTCCAGTCTTCAACTTCGCTCTTAATTGGTCAGTTGTCATTTGGACAGTGAGATTTACACCAAAACAAACATTCTTGTCGTGGTCACACAATGAACTATCATTCCACTTAAAAACCAACACTTCTGACAAAGATAAATGTCTTCTTAGAGACATCGCACTGAACTAGTTTGCTTTTAAGCAATTTTTTTTACGACACAATCTTCCCATTTGATCGCATTTATAGATCTAGAAAAGGTGCTCAATAGAATGGACAGACAAAAACTCTGGGAAATTAGAAAACAAGGATGGTTTCAGTTCATTTCAATTCATCGCAGCTTTTACCGAATAAACCCATACTCCTCCATTCTTCCCTCTTCTTGGCTTTCCTCTTAGTATGCAAGAGTTTCTTCTCAACCAATTTCTTTTCCTCTTCCTGAATGTTTCCAGTTTCGTTCCTCCTTCGCCCACTCTTTCTAAAATGGCTCCATATTTAAAATGTCTGCAAACGTCTCATTCGTCTCAGGGTGTAAGTTTCTGCTCTCCACAACATCACAAATGGCACTTCATACATAATCACTTCCTTAGTTCTTTCTTCAAGAATCCACAGAACACGTTTCATTTTCTATTAAAAGTTTCCTTTGCCAAAGCTATCATTCAACTTCTTGACAACTATTACTACTCATGGTACCCTAATAGAATATATAGTTTCTAGTTTCTTACCTACGCATAAACATGTTATAAATCAAAGTGTAAAACAAGGTTGCAGCTTGTTTAGTACTAGCATGGATATTATCTTAGATTGAAAGATAAATCACCATACAGACAAATTACGACCGAAGGATGAACACGACCTGATTTTACAAAATTCAGGAGACAATGTACATAAGGTGTTGAATAAAATTCAAATTTTGAAAGCGTGTAGACAGTTTAAAAATATTCAACAAAAACCGAAAACACTATGAAAATAAATCATTTTAGGTGGTAAATTCTTGAAACTAAGTTGAAACCTTTAACAACTCCGAATGCAATTTTTCTTCAAAGCCTGAAATAAACGTCTAAAATATATCAAATGGGTTTAAGAGATATTAGAAAAACGCCGAAGAATACATGTAGACATTCACAATTAAAATGTTACATAACTGTGGCAGCATTAGTAAAACTCAAGCAAGAAACAGACTGTAGCCAAATTCAAGCTACAAACTACACATTACGGAGGCAATTCGAAATGTTAAGTTCCGTTTAATTTTTTAAGGAATGGTACTTTATTTTTGGAACTTATTACACACAAGTGAAAAGAAAACTTAAGTATTTTTCAGCATAATTTCCATTTGAATTCAGGAATTTATCATACCGCTTCACAAGCTTTGAAATCCCATGAGTTGAACTGCCGCCTGTGATTGTAGCCACCCTATGACGCACTGCTCGAGCTCCTCATCCGTTTCCAACCGAAGTGACTCGAGCCATTTCTTCGTGTTTGGGAACAGGCGACAGTCGCTCGAAGGCAAGCTATTAGCTGAATAATTAAAAACCTGCCACTTGAACTGTCGCAGGAGATCGAGTGCTTGCAGTAGCATACGGCCGAGTATTCTCAAGAAAGATAACCACCCCAAAACTCAACATGCCAATTCATTTGTTCTGAATTTTTCTTCTAAGTTTGGCTAGTTTCTGAGAGTAGACTTCAGAGCTCACTGTGCCTCGTTCCGTATACACCAACAGTACACCTTGCTTGTTCTAGAAAACATTTGCCACGAGCATCCGTTGATTTGAAGGCATTTCTGTGGTTTCTAGGTGCGTTGGTGTGACCCCATGCCATTTGCTATCGGTTTGTTTCGAGTTTACATACTGAACCCACGCCTTATCTCGTGACCAACTGGCCGAGAAAGCGTTGAAGCAATATCAGTACTACTCCCATTTTCATGGCATTTTCGGTTTTAGACACCATTTTCGGCACCCATCGAACACAAAACTTGCGATAGCCTAACGTTTTGGGTCAGAACTTCATACAGAAGATTGCGGAAAGTGTTTGTGGAGTACTAAAATTGTGAAACGGATATGTTGTCTGACTACATTTGCAACAGGTTCATCGTTCATAACAGACCGTCGCCCACTTCGTTCATTATAGATGCTAGTGCGCTCATCTTTGAATTTACGACGCCACCGTCGAACACTCCTCATTATGTTCCCGTACACACTAGTAATCTCACGAACTGCAGCTACCTCTGGAGTCCGCAGAAACTTATCACTGCACGTGTCTCATACTTTGCGGGAGCTTCTTTGCTACACACCTTTTACAAGCCTTGGTGAAAGAAACAATCGAATGCAACCTGACAGTACCAAGGGTATACTGAACCAAGCTACACAGGAATCAAGAACAGTGCTGGTACAGGCTCTTCTGTTCCTGAATGACGAGACGCAGTTTGTTTTTCGAAATTCCCTCTAAAATGAAACTGATTACTATCAGGAAACAAACATTTTATTAGGAATTCAGAAAACAAATAAGATCAATACTGTTATATACTGGGGTGAGCCCAAAAGGTTTATAGCTAGATATTAAATTTTAGTTACCCCAGCATATACATTGGGAGGCATAGCTGCAGAGGCAGCGAGAGGACCAGAATCTTACACACATTCCAGAGTAGGCGTGGGATAGTTATAACAAAATACACAGAACTTCACATTAATCACATTACCTGTAGTTTATTCAGTATAAGCACGGGTCCCTAAATCACACACAAAAGATAAAAATCTGATGTGTTACACCCGCATGACGTTCTCTATCTTGTACAAACTATTTTTACAAACTCTTATTCTCCATCTATTTCATATTAATCGAGATAAACATTTGCAGAAAGGGTCTTTTGACATGCAAAGAGAATTACATTTTACACATAGCGACCAGTTCTAAAAACATTTGACTGCCGCTTAAGACCTACTATGCTCCCCTTGTGTTATATTTGCAACGGCAATATAAAAATAACGTATTCTCTAAGCATACACATATCTCTCAATAGCTGGTTGCTATGCGCAGCACCATTCTCTTTGCCACAGATTAATACCCTTTGCATATCCAAGACAAAAAAATGAATAACGAATTCCCATTTGAGAAAGTATTGAAAAATTTAAGGGAATAACAAGCAATATCTCGAAAATGGTTCACTCAAAAAAAAATGCACATGACAAATTGTGTATTTTAACGCGATCTACATTTTTTGTGTAGTAAAATTTTGTCTCTTATTGTTTACCAGTATGCAAAAGTCGTTCACAATGAAGAATACTTTTGGGGACATTCCCAGAAAATTCAAGATATACATTTTATTTGTCATGAAAGTATCTTAAACATATGATTTTAATCAAAATCGTTAGCCATTTTTGAGAAAATTAAAATTTTCGATATAAAGGGTAATCTGGGGTGGTGGGATTTTCTTGAAAACCTTCGTGTCGCATCTCTGGAAGATACTGAACCTAAATACCAAGTTTGGTGTTTATCCGACTGTTCGTTTTTGAGTTATGCTGTTCACACACACACACACACACACACACACACAAACACGGACATGTTTCCAAAAATGCTTTTTTTGGATTCAGGGGGTCTCAAAACATATATTTCCGGTGAAATCTCCGTATCGAATTTTTGGGTGGAATGCAATACTTCCCCTACTTACTATACGTAGTAGAGAAAGTAAAAAGGAGGAAGTTGACGGGAGATGCTACACACACGAGGCTACATTCACACAATTCGCATACAGCCCTTCAGACCCAACACTCGGCCAAAAGTGACGCTCAACACACAACACAAAAAAGTAACGCTAACTTTCCCCCTCTCTCTCCACCTCTGGCACGGATCGCCAGCTAGAATGTCGCCACGCCAGACGAACTTCAAACCCAAAGCCGAAAGAATTATCCCAACATTACTGTCGCCAATGACACAATCTGTCTGGCGTGACAATACACACACACACACACACACACAATACTTGGCAATCAATTCTACAAAATATGCAGAGGAATAAAATGCCCAATATGTCAAGTAAATAAACCAAAGGGCGTGAGATTATGGACGCCCAAAGCTGCGTCGGAATAAGTAATCCCAAACGTATCAAGTCCGAGTACACTACTTGTTAGCCAAAAGATACACAGCCCAAAAGACAGTTTGCTGCTAGTACATTGCCTACAGCTAGTGACGTTGTTGAGGTATACCACAGTATGAACAGGCATACCACTTGCAAGCGGAAGCTGCGTGAGACTCAGTTGGCAGCGTGAGAGCAGATCGTGTTTCACCGGACCATAATCACTGAAGGCACCTTTATAGCCGTCCAACATTTACTTTATCACGCGATCAAGGCCTTGCCCCATTGAACCTTGTTTCACCCACTATTTCCAAGTCTGGTCTGGGAAAAATCCTCTGCACGAACAAAACGTGCCAGAGAACTTGTTTGCTCTCTATTCCATTATTGTTCGCATTTGTTTTTAAAAGTAAATAAATTGCACAGGGTAGCTAAGAGGAAGAAAACGTTTTAAATAAGGAATTTCGATGAAGACAAACTTTAGCGTGAAAAGTAGAGATGAACAGTCGGTTCACCTCTCCCGTTTATAAAGACGGACACGGAAATCATGGACACGAAATTATTAAATTGATGTGCTGAAGCTACAAATATTTATCCATTATTGTATTAAGAAGCTACCACATAAAATGCTCGTTACTTTCTCCATCTGGCTATAATGGTTAGAGAAGTATATTTCGAGAGAGATTTCACCGATTACATGCGTTGAAATCCCCTGAATAAAAAAACCATTTGCAGTAAAAAATCAGGGGCGCGCATCTGTGTGTCGTGCGCGTGAGTGAACAGAACTCAAAAACGAAATGTGGTTTAAATACTAAATTAGTTTTCAGCATCTTCCCAGAATGGACAAGAAGAGTTCAAAGAAAATTACCACCGGCCTAAAATATTCCTTGCGTGATTTATCTCAAAAAATGATGACTTTTATTAATGTACATGTTTAATGTTTTTGCATGGCTAATAATGGTATACCTTAATCTTTTGCGAATAGCCTTTTAAATATCTTCATGTTTAACAAATTTTGTGTAACTTAAAAACCATAAGAAATATGTTAGTTTGGATTTCCTAATATCTTATATATGTTTGAAGTGCTAAAGTCAACATCCTTTTGTTACTTTCTCTACTACGTATAGTAAGTAGGGGAAGTATTGTATTCCACCCAAAAATTCGATACCGAGATTTCACCGGAAATATATATTTTGAGACCCCCTGAATCCAAAAAAAGTATTTTTGGAAACATGTCCGTGTGTGTGTGTCTGTGAACAGCATAACTCAGAAACGAACAGTCGTATAAACACCAAACTTGGTATTTAGGTTCAGTATCTTCCAGAGATGCGACACGAAGGTTTTCAAGAAAATCCCCCCACCCCAGATTACCCTTTACATGGAACATTTTTCGAAAATTTTAATTTTCTCAAAAATGGGTCAAACGATTTTGATTAAAATATCACATGTTTAAGATATTTTCATGACAAATAAAATGTATATCTTGAATGTCTCCAAAAGTTATCTTCATTGTGAACGACTTTTACATAACTGGTAAACCATAAGAGATGGACAAAATTTTACTACAAAAAAAATGTAGATCGCTTTAAAATACACAACTTATGTCATATACATTTTTTTGTTGAGTGAACCATTTTCGGGATATTGCTTGTTATTCCCTTAAATTTTTCAATATATTCTCAAATGGGAATTCGTTATTCGTTTTTTTTGTCTTGGATATGCAAAGAGCATTAATCTGCGGCAAAGAGAATGGTGCTGCACTTAGCAACCAGCTATTAATAGATATGTTTATGCTTAAAGGCTAGTGTATTCCTACATTGCCCTAGCAATTACAAAACAAGGGGAACATAGTACGCCTTAAGCGATAGTCAAATATTTTAGAACTGGTCGCTATGTGTAAAATGTAATTCTCTTTGCATGTCAAAAGATCGTTTCTGCAAATATTTATCTCGATTAATATGAAATAGATGGAGAATAAGAGTTTGTAAGAAATAGTTTGTACAAGAGTAGAAAAAGTCATGTGAGTGTAACACAGAGTTTTTATATGCTAAGAGTGGAATTTCAAAGTCAGTACAAATATTTTATCACTTCAGCCGACTGTATCCCCGTGTCTTACAACGAATTGTCATGAAACCATTTCTGTTAATGTTTATCCTGATTAACATGAAACAGATAGAAAAAATTCTGATGTGCTAATTTCACATGACTTTCTCTACCCTCTATCGCTTATCACTTACACCGTGGGTATACACATTCTTACGAAGTTTATTTAAACTATCTTCATTTTAATCGAAATAAACCTTTCCGGAAACAGCTACATTATACATTTCGTTATAGATACAAAGGGAACAGCGACAGTCAAATGTTTTAGGGCTAGACGCTATATGCTGGCCTTAAAATTCCATACTCTTTCCACAACATCGCGAGGAACAACTTAATATGAACCATTAATAACGGTTATCTCGGAAATGTCTGGTGCCACAAAAAATGTTATTTGAATTAAATTGTGTATTTTTAAGAGATCTAAATTTTTTGTGGAGTACGTTTTCGTTTATCGCTTAACGTTTACCAGTTACACTAGATTACACAAAATACCTTCTGAATGAAGTGCACCTCACAGGCTATTCCCAGAAAATTCAAGATGTGCATTTTATTTGTCATGTAAATATATTTATTATATGATACTTTAATCAAAATTATTCGAGCAATTTTTTAGAAGTAAAAATTTCGAAAAGGGGGTAAATTGGGTTGGGGGATTTTCTTGAAAATCTTCATGTCGCATCTTTGGAAGGCACTGAATCTAAATACCAAGTTTGGTACTAATTCGACTATTCGTTACGCTGTTCACACACTAGCCACACAAACATACACACGGATTTTTTCTAACAATGCTTTTTTAGGATTCATGGGGCCTCAACATTTCCGGTGAAATCTCGGTATCGAATTTTTGGATGAAATGCAGTGCTTCTCTACCTATGTACGTGGTAGAGAAAGTAATAAGGTTTTGAAAGCATAATATGTAGATGAGATAAACGATAGTGGGTAGAGAAAGTCAGGTGACTGCAACTTCAGGTATTCTTTTTGTATGGACTGTTTTAATTAGCATATGCTTAGATGTACGTAGGCGTGTAAGACAGCAGTCAATTGTAAAAGAAGTCGGTGTGTGTTAGCCATGAAATGAATGACATATTAAGCATTTATACACCCATTTGGATAATGGGTAATAAGCAGACTTCAATAGTTGGGAAAAGAGCTCAAAAAATTAAATATCTAACATGCTTTAATGTAATTGCATTTTCTCTCCAGTAAACACAGGATTCACAAGTTTGCCGAACCCTACTAACAGGAGTATGACAACTCCATCGAACTTCTAGGCCTAAGGAGAGAAGCAAATGATCCAACTCCCAGCTTATTCGTAAATCAGTCTAGGCAACTATATCTCGCTTGTGCTCAGGGGATCATTATTGATTAAAAATTGTCTCTATACTCTACCAATACGATTTCATTTGTCTTAGTTTGAATTTTTAATTGATTGCTTTCATCTTATTCTATAATATTTATCATTGTCGCTAAAATGTTTTCGTTTTATCTATACGCATTTTATTGCTTATAGTTTAGCTTTGCCCTTTATGCGGTCAAAGTTGAGAAAGGTTTTCTTTCTGAATAAAACGACTGATGCGTTGCATTCAAATTACTTTCTCTGCTCGCTCTTCCGCAAATTGTTACAAAAGGTTGTAATCCAGATAAACTTTCAATACACATTTCGTTGTACGATAGTTTATTACAGGCGACAGACTTTTAAAGGGCGCGTCGCTATATGATGGCTTTGAAATTCCATGCTATTTGCATGACCAGGAGAAAAAAGAAAATAAAGAAAAATAACCTGATGTGATACCTTCTGGCTTTATCCACCATCTATGGTTTATTAGCGAGTATACAAACTATTCTTACTAAAGCATATTTTTATACCTACTACGTTTTGGTCCAAATAAACCTCTGCAGAAATAGCTACATTACACTTTCGTTATAGATACAAAGGGAATGGCGATAGTCGAATGTTTAACTGGACGCTACGTGCTAGCCTTCTAATTCCATACTGTTCCCTTGCAAACGCGAGGAGCAACTGAATGTTGAAAGGACCTTAACAGAATGACCAAGAAATGAACAATTCGAACCATTAATAACGGATATCTCAGAAACGGCTTATGCCACAAAAAACTTATTTGAAATAAAATTGTGTGTGTTAAATGTATCTACATTTTATGTGCGGTACACTTTCATCTATCGCTTAATGTTTACCACTCGTATAAGATTATATACAATTTCTTCAGAATGAAGATAACTTCAAAGGCTATTCTCAGAAAATTCAAGATATCCATTTGATTCGCGATGTAAATATCTTTAATATATGGTATTTTAATTAAAATCGTTAAGAGCTATTTTTTAGAAAATAATTTTCGAAAAATGTTCTATGTAGGTAAAGGGCAGTTGGGGTAGGGAAGATCCTTGCATCCTTGGAAGATACTGAACTTAAATACCAAGTTTGGTATTTCGGACTTTTCGTTTTTGAGTTATGTTGCACACACACAGACCGTTCTCTAACAATACTTTTTGGATTCAGGGGCTTCAAAACACACATTTCTGGTGAAATCTCTACATCGATATTTTGGTTGGCATACAATACGTTGTAGAAAAAGCAAAAAAATGTGTTATACTAAAGCTTATTTTCCTATTTACTTCATTTTAATCCAAATAAACTTTTGCAGTAATAGCTACATTTCACACTTCGTTATAGATACAAAGGGAACAGCAATAGTCAAATGTTTAAGAACTGGACGCTATACGCTGCCTTTAAATTCCATACTGTTTCCATGCAATCGCGAGAAACAACTGAAAATCTGTGAGACTTTAAAAGAATGACAAGTATTGAACAATTCGAACCTTTAATAACGGATCTCAGAAACGGCTTATGTCACTGCCACAAGAAATCTCATTTTAAGTAAATTGTGAGTTTTAAAGACCCATATATATTCTTTTTCTTTTTGTGCGGTACGTCTTCGTCTATCGCTTAACGTTTACAAGTTATACAAGATTATACAAAATTCGTTCCGAATGACGAGGGCTTCCTAGGCTATTCTCAGAAAATTCAAGATATACATTTTGTCATGTAAACATCTTTCATACGTGGTATTTTAATCAAAATCTTTAGCCATTTTTTAGGAAATAAAATTTTTCGAAAATGTTCTATGTAAAGGATAGCTGGGGACGGGTTTTTTCCCTTGAAAATCTTCGTGTCGCGTCCTTGGAAGATACTAAACACAAATACCAAGCTTCGTATTTATCAGACTTTTCGTTTTTGAGGTGTACTGTTCAGACACACACGGACATGTTTCCAAAAATGCTTTATTTGGATTCAGGGCGCCTCAAAACATGTATTTCCGGTGAAATCTCAAAATCGAATTTTTGGTGGAATACAATACTTATGTAGTAGAGAAAATAACGAATAACGACATTCTTCTGCAGGTTGTGGACCTAAACTATTACATTTTGTTTTTAAGTTTATTTTTAAGCTATTATCTTCAAACCAACAGCTCACTGTAACCAAAATTATTTTAATCACTGTCAACAGTTATTGTGTGCTCTAGATGTACATACAACCTCAAACAGGTCATTGTGTATGCACTCTTGTGTACACAGGCTTCAAGCCAGCCGAGATCTTGAGCAGGGGCGGCCAACCCTAGGCCTGCGAGCAAAGCAATGGCATTTTGAATCCGAAATGATCCATAAATACTCCCCATCCTTGCAAATTGAGATAATAGAAATCTCAAACCACCCAGGACTTGCGCTAAATTTAAAGAGCATTGTGGGTCACCCATTTCTAATTTGACTGCATTTTGGAAATATTTCAGACTGTTTACTTGAAATTCACGATCTTGCTCTAAGACTCGGATGCAGATTTGGCTCCACATACATTCGTGAGCAAGCTATTTCTTCCATGAATGTTAATAATAAATTCCGTTCAACTATTACAGATGCACGTCTTGTTAATAAACTTGTTCTGTGTACATAAAAAATTACTTCAATAGAGAAATTGGTAAATGTAAAGTACAAAAGTCACATTAACATTACAGATCTTCAAAATTCATAGGAAGGCTTCTTTTAAATAATATAATAAGGAGTATTTCGATTAAAACCTACGTGTTTCTTTTTATAATTTTAATTGGTGCGTAAAATTATATACGCTCTTTCAAAATAAAAATATAAATAGTAAGAACAACTTAAAACAGTACGTTTTATATATCGGCCTACAGCTACACTTAACAGAGTACTATACTAATATTTATATCATACAGATTCAAAAAATGCAGATACAAAATAGTTGAACATAAATTTAGCTAGATGGCCCTTTGCCCTTAAAAAAATCAATTTGCTGCCCCAAGCTCAAAATACATTGGCCACACATGATCTAGAGTATATACGTCTCCGGAACATCTTCAGCTCTTACTTCAGTTATTGTGTGTGAAAAAAAATTAATAAATTAGATACCAGAAGCAGTTAACAACACAAATTATGCAGTAGAGTTGTTTTTGGCGGATGTTCAGCGAAGTGCTGAACATAAGACGCCAAAATAGTTTGGTACTCGATTTTACTAAGAATTTTAACACGCTATTTAAATGTCAAAATAGCTCCATGAAGTTATTTGGAACTTACTGGATGTTTATTTACTTAACATACTACCTACTGCTACTTTTAAAATGTATTTTGCAATGGAGAAAAATGAGAATTTGTTAATTGGTATTAGCTTAAGAAAATTTAAAATATTTTCTCAAGTGCAATTAAAACTTAATTGATAAATTATGATCAAGGCAAAGTTTAGACTGTTGCTGTAAACACCAACAAGCGAAGTGCTTTTAAGGTTCAGGAGAGGTAGGGTAGCTATTCGCCCTAGCATTAGTAGTTCGATCACTACAAATAACGAAACCGAATGTAAACTCCAATAAAATGTGTTTAATTACGATAATTTGTATACTTAAATACTCTTATGTATCTCCCGAATGTTGATATTTTTATTCCATCAAAAGCAGTCATACAGGTATCTGAGGAAACATACTAATTTCGAACTTCACTAAGGTTAAACGCGCTTAGTATACGAGCCTCCAAATCCAGAGGTCACGGGTTCAATTCTCGTCTGAAAGTTGGAGATGTTTCTTTAGTCAGGATTATTTCCTATCCTCACTAGAGTCTGTAAATATGAAAGAGTGATTGTCCTAATACTTAAAGGAAAAACCTAGTGTAACAAAATCCCAACGAATATCAAACATAAATGGATTAACATAATTGCCAACGGGCAATTGTTCCAAAGCCAAGGCCATCGATATGGCCTTGGGTATTAAAGGTGGCATATAAATAGAAACAACAAATGTGTAATACAATGTATGTATTATAGCTTGGTAATGTATGTACCTGCAATCCAGAATTGTCCCATTTGTCAGAGGTTTTAGTGCCTACTATTTTTAAGAGACAATGTATGTATTATAGCTTGGTAATGTATGTACCTGCAATCCAGAATTGTCCCATTTGTCAGAGGTTTTAGTGCCTACTATTTTTAAGAGGATAGTTATGCCACTTCATTGACTTGAGCGATATGATATCTAAAAAAAAAAAAAAAAAAAAAAAAAAAAAAAAAAAAAAAAAAAAAAAAAAACACGCACAAAAACTACATTCCTACCTCTCTCTCTCTCTCTCTCTCTCTCTCTCTCACCCTTCGTGACTACACGAGTGTTTCGTGTAGCTATTCAGAGTCAGTTTGTAATCACTACCTTCCCCCCTTTCTTTCTTTCTTTGGGGGTCGGTGGAAGCTAAAGCTTCCGGCCTTGATGACCAAAGTACAGATTGGTGTATTATATATATTATAATAATAAATATATCTAACGGTTTAATTTGTTATTAACTTTCTAATATTTATATAGTATAAAACATGCAATTTAATTTTAAACCGCGGCGGCCAAATGTGATTCAGTGTGTTTTCGATTCTGAAATACGAACATACTCCGTATCCTCCATTTGCATACCTCATACTGATGGAGCTGTGTCTAGCGACGTCGACTCCGGGGATACACCCTTGATTATCTCCTTTAGGTGAAATACCAGTAAGTTATCTGAACATCACAGGATTATAAATAGCATGTTTATTACATTAGACTGATCAATATGAAGGGGAAAGCAGGAAACGTAATGTGGAAAGCAACAAATGCCTGTCAAGTTGCTCCTCAAGATTACAATCCATTGAGGGGAATGGACAGATTAATAGCAACCTCATGACCGATTCTTTTCTATGCAAAAATGGTAAGAAAGTAACGGTTAGATACTTATCGTTGCAGCAGTGGATTATACGGCACTTTCTCCGTTTGCTCATTATCATTTCTACATGATAAAGTTCTCACAGTTGTTAATATTTTGTGAGAACTTTGCTGCACCACTTTGTTTTCACTCGCACACCGGCTATGGTCGCAAGCAACAATGGATGTGCTCGCTGAATATTCATAACTGAAACCCTTTGCATTTTCCCACTTATGAGAACACGCTTCAGAACAATTGACAAAGGCCAATCTGCTCCAGTTTGGTTCCTATAGATTTTATGGAATCCATTTTCGAGGGTTTATTAGCTGAACAAGGTCAAAGACTGCGTCTGCCATCTACTGGTTAGCATGCTAGCTTCCAAATAGAGGTTCCGGGCTCGATTCCCGGCTGGAGGGTGAGAAGCTTTCTTTAGCCAGGATTATTCCCTGTCGTCCCTAGAGTCTGAAAGTGAGTGAGAATGTAAATGTGTGTGAATTTAATGTTTAGAGAGAAAATCAAAAGATAAATATAAACGAGTGAACATCATTGCCGATGAGCAATTGTTTCAAAGGCGAAGCCAGCGACATGACAGATGTTAAAGGCGGCATATAAAGGGGGGACAAGGTCGTTAAGGTCTTAACCTTCAATTTCAGATGCATTCGTTTTATGCAGGACCTAGGTTTAGGTCATTGGGACTCTGGGCAAAGAAAGCTTTTATACCCAGTTCCTATAACGTTACCCCTATTTATTGCACGAGAGAACGTACAATTATTTAAATTGCATTAGTATAAATGTATAACAGCTTACATTACATTCCTGATTCGACACTAGTGATAGTAAATTCAAAGAACCAGTGGCTGCCTAAACAAATTCAAGGGAAAGCGCTAGAAATGAATGGAAATCACTAAATGCTATGTTATTAGTGCCACGAAATATAATTTTTGCCACTGCAAGGAGTTTAAAAAATCTTGTTAAATTTACATGACTTTCTCTACCTACTATCATTTATATTTATACTATAGCTTCTACAAACCATTCTTAAGAAAGCTTATTTTTTTATCTACTTCACGTTAATCGAGATAAACCTTTACACAAACAGATTCGTTGCAGATTGCGTTGAAGGTACAAGAGGGATAGAGGAAACTGAACCGATGTAAGTTTAAAAACCAGTTCGCCATATGCTAGCCTAGGAATTCCATACTCCTTCCACGATATCATGAGAAATAACTGAAAAGCGACAGTAATTTAAAAAAGACAAAGGTGTTGAAAATACAAACCAACAATGCATATCTCGGAAATGACCGATTCACAAAATAAATTGAATAATGCGTTTCAAAGAGAGATACATTTTTGTGAATACCTTTTTGTGTATTACTTATGGTTTACCAGTCATATAAAATTATAGAAAATTCCTTCTGAATAAAGAGGACTCCACAAGTTATTCCCAAAAAATTCGAGATAAACATTTCATGTCGGGTAAATATCTTAAACACATGGTATTTATTATCACTGACAGAAGTATTAATAATTGTGATGTTATCATATTATGAGTCGCTAAATGTTAATTCCCATCACATCTACGTTTGGTGTTTTCTGAGTAGCGCTTTCGGGAGACGTCTTTCTCCCATCTTCAGCTAAAAGGCGACTGAAGATGGGAGAAAGACGTCTCCCGAAAACACCAAACGCAGATGTGTTAGGAATTAACACGTAACGACTCGCCATATTATAACATGGTATTTAATCAAAATCCTTAAGAGCCATTTTTGAGAAAATCGAGAAATTCGAAAACTCTTTAATGTAAAGGGTTTGGGGGATTTTCTTGAATATCTTCGTGTTGCAACTTTGGAAGATGCTGTACTTTAATACCAAGACTGGTATTTATCGAACACTAGTATTGCTGTTTAGAGATAAGCGCGCGAGGATCTTCCTAAAAGGCGCATTTGGGGGTGGGGGGTTAAGAAAGCCTCAAAACACGTGTTTCTGGTGTACTGAACATTTGGGTGGAGTGCAATATTTCCTCTACTTAAGTACCTATGTAGAGAAATTAAAGTACATCCGTAATTTTTTGTGTGTATAGGACATTTAGCTATATTCTGATATAAAAACAACTGCGTCCTTCTAAAACTCGTGATTGATGCAACACACTCAACTTCATCTATTAGTAACAAACGTAAGTAAAATAAAGCACATCTCCAAGTCTCTAAGATATATACCTACCGAAAAGAATGCCTCTGTTCTTGAACAAGTGTTGGGACATTGCTAATAAACAAACCCTTGGAACACCACACCTTTGTGTAAAATATTACAAGCACAGACACTGCCGATACACGAATCAACATGGGCGATGGGTGAAAAAATGACCAAGTTTCTGTGGTCAGAAACAGCTGGATACTGTTGCAGCTGGTTGCTACGTCACAAACTGCTAGTTAATTGTGGCGGCGTCAGCTACAGGCTATTTAGTGAACTGTGTACTGCCTCTAGCAACATACAACATGCTCTCTGCAACTCTGTTTCACGAGGTATGGGCCGAGTAGCTGCTTTATAAAACTCATCGGTGCCGGCCTGGCCCAAAATCTTTGAACTTGAGGAACATAAAAGAAATACATGACTTTCTGTCTACCTTCTAGCATTTATTGATATAAAAACTATTCTTACGTAATCTTTTCTTATCTACTTCATTTTAATCCAAATAAACCTTTGCAGAAATAGTTGCATTACACATTTCGTTATAGATACAAAGAGAACAGTGTTTGTCAAATGTTTAAGAACTGGACGCTGTATGCTGGACTTAATATTCCATACTCTTTCCATGTCATCGCGAAAAACTGAATATCGACAGGACTTCAAGAGAATGACAAAGAATTTAACAATTCAACAGTTAATAAATGATAATTCGGAAATCGCTGTCACAAAAAAAAAAGGTTAGTTGAAGTAAATTTTGTGTTTTCAAGAGATCTTCATCTTTTAACGTTTACAAGTTATATACGACTGAACAAAATTCCTTCCGAATGAAGAGGACTTCACAGGTTATTCGCAGAAAATTCAAGATATTAATTTTACTTCTCATATAAATATCTTTAATATATGGCATTTTAATCAAAATCGTTAGCCACTTTTTAGAAAATAAAAAATTTCGAAAAATTTTCCATGTAAAGGGTACTTGGGGGGGATTTTACTTGAAAATCGTGTCGCACCTTTGGAAGATGAACTTAAATTCCAAGTTTTGTATTTATTCCAACTTTTCGTTTTGGAGTTATCCTGTTATATCTCTCTCACACACACCTTTTTCTAAAAATGCTTTTTTTTGTTTAATTTTGTTTTTATTCAGGAGTCTTAAAATTTGAGAAGAATGCAATACTGCATCTACCATCTATTTAGGTGGTAGTGCAAGTAAAATTGTGATGTGCTACATTCACGTGCCTTTCTTCCACAATCGTTTGTTTTTATGTAACTTCTATATCCCATTCTTATCAAAGCTTGCTTTCATCTCTACTTCATGTTAATCGAGATAAGTCTTTGCTAATTTTCATTATAGGGTACAAGGGGAATAGCGATAGCCAAATGTTTAAAAACTGGTTGCCATATTTTTAAATTTTTCTAAAATTTAGAAAAAGGAAGTAAAGAGCGGAATCCTCTGGAGATGCGCTAAATTGGCACGCAAGTAAAGTCATATAGCGGTAAAAGTACGTGTCACCTCGACACAAGAGTTAAGTTATGAAAGGTTCCCACTTCAGAGGTCACAAATGTCGGTGTCTTGCAAGACTGACAGACCGTGCCGTGACTCATCACAAAGTGGATTATAAAGCCTGTCTCAACGCAATCCCTCGCCAAGGATCACTAGAGCTGCCGTACTACGCAACATTGCTTGCTTACTTCCTTTCTTCACCAATATCAAGGATAAATCTGAGTGTACCTGCTGTAAATATCCGCAAAAATAGCCAGAAAGTACCAGGTTAATCAACCTCTATGGATTTTGAATTTTATCTTTCATAGTTATTTATTTCTTTCCTCAACAATGACTAACGATTTTGATTAAAACGCCAAAAGTATTTACGTAACTGATAGCACGATGTATATCTTGATTTTCTGGGAATAACCCACCAGGTTCTCTAAATTCGGAATGAAGTTTGTATAACTGGTAAACGGTAATGGACGAAAACTTGCTACAAAAAACTTTAGATCTCTTTTAAACGATTTATTTCAAATATTTGTTGTTTTTTGTAGCATTGGCCATTTCCGAGATATCCGTTGATTAGCTTGAAGTTTTCAATACTTCAATTTTTAAAGTTTTCCTCATTATCGCCCCAGTATATAACAATTGCAGTCAGCCTCCTGAATCCCTTGTGCCTACAACGGAATTTATAATATTTTTACTTTCTTTACTACGTATAGTTTGGATAAAGGTCCGTGTGTGTGTGTCTGTGAACAGCATAACTCAGACGAAAAGTCTGATAAATACCAAACTTGATATTTAGGTTTAGTATCTTTCAAAGATGCGACACGAAGATTTTCAAGAAAATCTCTCCAACTCAGACTACCCTTTACATGGAACATTTTTCGAAAATTTTGATTTTCCCAAAAATGGCTAACGATTTTGATTAAAATATTGTAAGATATTTTCATGACAAAATATTTATCTTGAATTTTCTGTGAATGTCCCCAAAAGTCCTCTTCATTCTGAATGACTTTTTCATAACTGGTAAACCGTAAGAGAAAACTTTTCTACACAAAAAAATCTGATGTGTTACACTCACATGACTTTCTATGCTCTTTTACAAACTATTTTTACAAAAGCTTGTTCTCCATACACTTCATGTTGAGATATCGAGAAGTTAATCTTATTGCTAATTTTCTTGTAGATGCTAGGCTTTAAGCGATAGTCAAATATTTTAAGAGCTGGTTCCTATGTGGAGTATTCCATTCTCTTTGCATTACCAGGACAAAAAAAATGAATAACGAATTTGAGAAAAAGTATAAGTATTGGAAAATTTAAGGGAATAACAAGCAATATCTCGAAAATAGTTCACTCAACAAAAAAGTGTATGACATAAATTGTACATTTTAACGCGATCTACAACTTTTGTGTAGTAAAATTTTGTCTATCTCTTATGGTTTACCAGTTATGCAAAAGTCGTTCAAAATGAAGAATACTTTTGGAGACATTCCCAGAAAATTCGAGGTATACATTTCATTTGTCATGAAAATATCTTAAACATATATTTTAATCAAAATCGTTAAGAACCTTTTTGAGAAAATTAAAATTTTCGAAAAATGTCCCATGTAAAGGGTAATCTGGGGTAGGGAATTTTCTTGAAAACCTTCGTGTCGCATCTCTGGAAGATACTGAACCTAAATACCAAGTTTGGTGTTTATCCGACTGTTCGTTTCCGAGTTATGCTGTTCACAGACACACACACAGACACACACACACACACACACACACACACACGGACATGTTTCCAAAAATGCTTTTTTGGATTCAGGGGGTCTCAAAACATGTATTTCGGGTGAAATATCGGTATCGAATTTTTGGGTGGAAGACAATACTCTCCTACTTACTATACGTAGTAGAGAAAGTAAAAAGTAAAGCTTGTTAAAACACACAATTTAAGTCGTATACATTTTTTGTGGAGTGAACCATTTCCGAGATATTCCTTATTTGTTTGAATTTTCCAACATTTATATTTTTTCTCAAAAAGGAATACGTTATTCGTTAATCCATCCATCCATATATCCTGGACATGCAAAGAATGGAATGCTCCACATAGCAACCAGCTCTTAATAGATTTGACTCTCTTACAGTCTACCATATTCCCCTTGCACCTACAAAAAATTAGCAATAATACTGCCAACATGAAGTAGATGGAGAATAAGCGTTTGTAAAAATAGTTTGTACAAGAGTAGAGAAAGTCATGTGAGTGTAACACAACAGATTTTTAATGTTAACTTTGCGGTATAAATTGGTGCCATATGATTACGCTGATAGTAGGTTTAACTTGTCACAATTTGACTTTGCATGCGTGCTCAGGTTTTTGTCCAATGGCAATTCTTATATTTTGTTAATGGGCGAACTGGCAAAATATATAAGCATACTCGCATTCATATACAAGATGAGAAACCACCTGGTTTAAAAATAATGTCGAGTTCAACCCAAAATCAAACGCGGGAACCTTTGCACAGCAGACAGATGTTCTACCGACTGAGTTATAGGGCCAGTCGGAATGTACAAATGAAACCATTTCTGCGAACGTTTTTCAAGCTTCTCAAATACCAAATGAAGCATTTCCTCTTCGAGATTTTCTATATTGACCCCCTCTAGCATATCTGAAGGTCTAATATAGTCACAGATTCTTTCTGAATAATTGGCGTTGAGGTTTTAAGGGACCTATATGCGGACTTGTGTAACAAAGCATAACATCGAAATTTAAACTCCTAATAAATCAAAATAAAATGTAGAAAAATTTTTACTTACAATGAACAGCTGCAAGGAGATCAGTTCAGATTCATTTATATCACCCAATTATTCTTTTGAAGAATTATGGCTGCTGTCAGGACAGGGGAAACAAAGTTACATTTTAATGTCTTTCTCTACCCACTATCGTTTATTTTTGTATATCTTCTAGAAGCTGTTCTTGCAAACTTTTTTCTATCTGTTTCTGTTTCATGTTTATCGGGATAAACGTTTGCAGGAATAATTGCATTCTTCATAGGCACAAGTGGATACAGGAGGCTGAAGCCATAGTCAAATATTTAAAAAGATGAGTAATGGGACATTCCACATTCTTTCCACGATGTGAGAAACAACCGAGCGATGACGGCTTCAAAAAATGACGATAGCGCTAAAATATCTAACGTGAACAAAGGAAGAACAGGATATTTGATATAAATTCCGATTTAAAAACAGATCAATGTTTTGGTAATAAATTTTTGTATATTTTATGTTTTACCAGTAACATTATACAAAATGCACTCAGGCTGAAGACTTCACAGGCTATTGTCCAAAAATTCAATATATACATTGTATTTGTCACCTAAAATCTTAAATAGGTATGATATTTCAATCAAAATCATTAAATGTATTTTTGATAAAACAAAAAATAGTGAAAAGTTTCCTTGTAAAAGATAGTTTGGGGAGGGGGATTTTCTTAAAAATCTTCCGCATCGCATCTCGAAGATGCTAAACTAGAATATGTTTGATATTTATTCAAAATTTCGCTTTTCTTCTATACCTCTCTTTTACACACAAACTCTTTTTTCTAAAAAGGCTATTATGATGCTATTACATGGAACGTTTAAGTCGAATGCAATTCTTTCTCTACCGACTAGGCACATGCGTGGGAGAGAGTAGAAAGGATCAGCAATATTAAATTATGGATTTAAATTTTCTGCAACTTTATATTCAGAATTAGATCAGATTAGATTTAGACATTGAAAAGAAATTGTGACAGTTGTCATCGTAAACATGGAAGAATATAAGCGAAGAGTGTGTCAAATGCAGCCATTACTACGATGTTGCTATGATGGATGCAGGGAAACGAACCAAGGACCGCAGTGCGGGCATGCCACCAACGCATTATGCAGCTCTAGACAAAATGGGTAGGGGGTTGGCAGATAAAGAGGAAGAAACTGGGGTACTGACGAGAAAAACTGTAGGAAGTCTGAGAACGAATATAGGTCAGAAACACCAGCGGTCATTAATTTTAAGTTTCAGGAACTTCTTGTCAAGTTTTCGCCTCCTCTCTCTAGAAGAAATCTCTCATAGCTTCGCGAAATACGACTTGGTGCAAAACTTCACTAAAATCCTCTTTTCTTAGGAAAGAGGAATATTTAAATTAAGGGAAATTTTCCTTAAAATATTCTTTTCACTATGACTGTAAAGGACTCCAGATTTAAATGTGTAGATCCATATTTTATACCAATCAAACTGATCGCACACTTGTTATAAATGTATGAATGTTACCAGCGTTTGAAATATTTTGGGTGACAAAGGGAATAAACCTTCTTCATATAACTAAGAAATTTCTTTCTCCCTCCAACTTCGTGTGTTTGGGTTAGTCGGACTTTATGGCGACACAGTGCTAATACAGTAGAGCTCTATGGACGGTAAGGAAACCGAAAACAAAACGGGGTGGTGGGTTAAAGGACCTCTAGTGGCAACCCTGTTCTAGAATGAAGCAGTCCTCATGTTCCAGACGACTTAAGCTAATCAATGGGAAGGCAATAATTTTACACCTAATGTCAAGCCTCTGTACGTAGGTAATGCTATAACTAGAGCTTGGCATTTGCTTATTTGCCTATTTTGTTCCATTGTTTAGAACCGTAGGCATTGTATATATAAATATGTTTTATGCTCACTGGAGTAATACTGGAGTATTTTATATTGCCTATATTCATAAAGTGTAGTTATTTTATAATGATAACTTTTTTCTTTCGTAATTTCATTATTTTTGTTATTGACAACTATTTATTACTATTACTTAATTTGATAAACTTAGTATTGCAATTAATATTTCGCACTCTGAGCCAATGAGCCAATGTTAACGTCTGGCATTCCTTTTGTAACGTCAGCAGTTGCATTGTTGCGTGTACTAATAAAATAGTAGCTACTTAGCACAATTAAGCGTAGGTAAATGGTCAGTTACAAAAAATACTATTGGTTTAGGACTGGGAAATCTATAATTTTAGTTTTAACTCATCGCTTTGTTCATTAATACGATGGCTTTATGGTTTTATACTTCTCACGTAGCGAAAACAGAGTATTGACCTAAAAAGACTAGATCCATTTCATTACAAACGCAATAATAGTCTGTTTTATAGTGATACGAGTACATAACAGACTCAATAATTACAAACTATCATGGCAATGTAATCGTATTCAGGAGAGAAATTACTTAAAACTGATAAAAGGGTTTGCCATAAAACAATACAAGTAACTGAGAAGTGCTTTTTTAAAGAAACAATTTTTACAATTTACATTCCATTAAGAGAAAAATGGTTTTAAGTAAATTTAATATGTAGTATATGGCTACTTAATGTTTGATATCTCTATATTGTTGTCCTTAAAAATGTTTTCAGTTGTAAATTAATAAATGCTGTGCCTATTTCAATGCTGAGTGCCAATATTAGTGCCTATTTTGAACTACTTGTGCCTATTTTAATTTTTATCGCCTATTGCGCTAAGCTCTAGTTATAACGTACATCAATAGTCGCATGGCAACAGTATGTAGAGATAACTCCGTGCTCCCCCCTTCCCAATACTGAAAGCCTTTATTAGTAGTATAAAATATTAATGATATTTTTAAATTAAGAATATAAAAATTAACCTAAACTTTTACGTATTCTATTATCAAAATATTCCATGTTGCATCTTTAGTATATTTACTAAATATTAAATACAGCATTAAACTAAAAGAAGTATGTTGGTCTCTCAACTTTTTCTACCCATTACATATTCGCAGGATGCCCTTTTAGATAATAGTATTCGCTAAAAAAATAATTATTCTATTCACGTTACGTTATTCATTACACAACTTTGTCTAGAAATTATTTCAAATTAGACAATCAAGACAATATGTGGAGGAAGAAATTCAGACGTCATAGTAAATTTCTCTTGCGAAGGAAAAGAAGAAACAAGAATCGGAAATCTTCCAGCATCTTCCGTCAGATGACGCCCTTACATTTGAAACACGCGGCTTGAGATTTTGAAAATGGCTAACGCTACAGAAAGAAAACGTTCTGTGACCAAAAGTGTTTTAATGAGTACATTTCTCCTGAAATAAGGTTTTGCCTACCTTTTATGGTTTCCTAGTAATATAAGTTTCACACAGAATGAAGAGGACTTCAGGTTATTCATAAGATAATTCACAAGAGACATTTTTATTAAATTTTAATTAAATCGTTAAACAATTTTGAGAAAGTAAAAACGTCGAGTAACTTCAATATAACGGATAGTTTAGTGCGAGGCAGATTTTCTTTAATGCCTCGGCCTGGCATGCTTAAACAGTATCTGACAAATATACTTAATATATTTTTCAGTTTTTTTTATTTTCGAGCTATGCTGTCCACAAAAATCTGATGTGTTACACTCACATGACTTTCTCTACTCTTGCACAAACTATTTTTACAAACGCTTATTCTCCATCTAATTCATGTTAATCGAGATAAACATTTGCAGAGTATCTTATTGCTAATTTTCTTGTAGATGTAAGGGGAATATATATTTACAAGGGCAATATAGAAAAACAGTAGCCTTTAAGCACAAACATATCTCTTAATAGCTGGTTGCTAGGTGCAGCACCATTCTCTTTGCCACAGATTATAACTCTTTGCATATCCAAGACAAAAAAATGAATAACGAATTCCCATTTTAGAAAATTATTGAAAAATTTAAGGGAATAACAAGCAATATCTCGAAAATGGTTCACTCAACAAAAAAAAAGTATATGACAAATTGTGTATTTTAACGCGATCTACATTTTTTGTGCAGTAAAATTTTGTCTATCTCTTATGGTTTACCAGTCGTTCACAATGGAGAATACTCTTGGAGACATTCCCAGAAAATTCAAGATATACATTTTGTCATGAAAATATCTTAAACCTATGATATTTTAATCAAAATCGTTTGAGCCATTTTTGAGAAAATTAAACTTTTCGAAAAATGTTACATGTAAAGGGTAATCTGGGGTGAGGGGATTTTCTTGAAAACCTTCGTGTCGCATCTCTGGAAGATACTGAACCTAAATATCAAGTTTGGTGTTTATCCGACTGTTCGTTTCTGAGTTATGTTGTTCACAGACAGACACACAGACACACGGACACGTTTCCAAAAATGCTTTTTTTTTTGGATTCAGGAGGTCTCAAAACATGTATTTCCGGTGAAATCTCGATATCGAATTTTTGGGAGGAATACAATACTTCCCCTACTTACTACACGTAGTAGGGAAAGTAAAAAGACGGTCAGGCAGACTTCGAAACTTTTCTAAAAATGCTTTTCTTTTGGGTTCGGTGGAGCTCGAAACGTGTATTTCCGGTGAATTCTCTATCTAATTTGGATGAAATGCATTTACTTCCTTTACTATAAGTAGAAGTAAAAATGCTTAGTTTCTATTATTTTTACCAGCAACATAGAGGATGTAAACACTGTAAACTATAGGATGAACACACCTAAGGAGGAGGTATTAAGGTTAAAATTTTGGTTCCGACCAACCTGACTATGCTATATTTTCCTAGGCACGTACGTTGCGTCAACCCCAAAAATCGATGTAGCAGTACATAAGCATTAAAACGAAGGTGAATTAGTACAGAAACGATTTCTAAAGCCGGTCATCAGAAAACGATGCTACTAAAGCCAACTAACTCTAAGACCGAACTATTTCCAAGTAAATGTCGCGATATGATCTCAGTAGTTAAGGCGAAAAGCGTAAATAAAAATACCTTCAAGACAAACCTTTTTGCAAGTCCTTGAATCAAGGCGACGTGAAACAAGTGGAACGCTGGAAATAATACTGGTAAAAAGGTGAAAATCAACACAAACACAACAAAGATAAAAGAAAAGGCTGAAGTAACCAAATAGAGCACAAAGCAAAACATACTCTGAAGTATTCATGGAGGGAAAAGCTTGACAACTGCAGAAAAAGATCTAAGAAACAGGAAGAAACTAAGCCTGCAGTAAAAGAGCAAAAGAAAACAGGAAACGGTATGACATTGGCAGCACAAGGACTGTGATATAATAGCTCGACCTACACTCACTCAGAAGCATGCCGAGGTTTAATCTGCACACACTTTGAATGGCATTATCAGGCAGTCAGAGCGGAGTTCAAAGGACTGTGATAACAGTGCGATGATCAATCAGCAGTGACAGTTACAACAAATGCATATCGACACTAAAATAACAGCTGTTTTTGCTTTGTGCGAAATGCTCCGATTCTCTTATTTACATTCATAGATCATTCACCCAGCGCCAGCATTATCGCTCTTTTATTTTTCCCTGCCCCACTCTCGGAACTGAAATGACTAACAGAACTTTGATGCGCAACTGTCTGATTCTCTACTCTTTGTATTCATACATATTCTACAAAGCATACATATAAAAATACTTATCTACTTCACATTATATACACACCCACTCACAAACACATCGTCTATACGCTATGGCTATACTTAACACGCTAAAACATCCAAATGTTAATGCAAGACAAGTGAATATTAGCCATGGGCTAATGAGAAAATGTCAACGTTTTAAACTAAAATTTAAAACTTCAACACGAACAACAGCAAAGAAATACTATATAAACTATGCGCACAATTCAATGATACCGCTTTTTCCGCATTTTTGTTGTTTCACAAGGGTATAAACTTTACAAGAATAAACAGATCTTAGGTCAAAATTATGTTAATGTTACAAATCGTACAAATCTCGACATTCACATGGTTTTCTGCACCCTCTATTGTTTATTAGTGGGAATATAACTATTCTTATTAGCTTATTTTTCCATTTACTTCGTTTTAATCGAAATAAACCTTTGGAGGAACCGCTACATTACACATTTCTATACCTTTTCATGTAATCCTATTTGCAAAACAAATAAGTGAAAGTCGACAGGACTTTAAAAGAATAAATATTTAACAATTCTATTAATAACCTATATCTCGGAAATGGCTTATGCCACAAAAAAAGTCATTTGAAATTGTGCGTTTTAAAGAGCTCTACTTTTTTGTGGTGTGTTTTCGTCTATCGTTTAACGTATACAGCTATGCAAGGTTATGCAAAATTCCTTCCTGATGAACAGGACTTACTTCACAGACTGTCCCCAGAAAATTCAACATATACATTTTGTCAACTAAATATCTTTAATATATGATGTTTTAATCAAAATCATTAGCCATTTTTCAGAAACTAAAAAATTTCGAAAAATGCTAACTTGTAAAGGGTATCGATAGAGGAAACCCCCGAAATTATTCGCTTTCCATGTTTGGAAGATTCTCGGCTTAAGTACCAACATACTTAACAGATCGTTGTCTAAAAGGACTTTTAATCTCTCTACCAACTATCTACAGTAGAGAAAGTAATGATTCCGCTCAAAATATGATAGCTAGATTTCATCGGAATACAAGTTTTGAGGTCCCTGAACCCAAAAAGGAATTCTTAGGTCCGCGCGCTGCTTTTGTGTGTGTGTGTGTGTGTGTGTGTGTGTGTGTGTGTGTGTGAGAGAGAGAGAGAGAGAGAGAGAGAGAGAGAGAGAGAGAAAAAATAGAGAACAGTATAACTTAAAAACGAAAATCCAATAAATACCATGTTTCATATTCGAGTCATACACGATTTAAACATGCTAGGCGAAGGTTATAAAAACTCTGCACCCTAAACTACTATATACAGAAACTTTCGTTATTCTCGGTTTTCTCAAAAATGGCTAAGGATTTTAGTTAAGAGACGTATGTTTAAATTTGCATGACTAATGAAACGTTTATCTTGAATTTTCTGCGAATAGCAATGTGAAGTCCTCTTCATTCTGAATAAATGTTGAGGCAGTATTTTTAACACTTAAATGATTTCAGTCTAATTATATAGTATATACATTCAATAACAGTCCGCCTTAAAGCAATATGTGTATGTAACAATATCTAAAAAGTGTATATTACAGCTATTGTATATGTTTATATTATTGTATACATGTGTAATAACGTTATGTGAATGTATTACGTAATTTAATAATGTAAGAGCTGTAAGAATAATAGGTTAAAAGTTGCTAACAATGAGGTAACAATGGAGTAACCTTGAGGCAATAATGAATGTGAAAGTTTAACAATACTACTTGTAATTCTTGGAAGCAATAATGTAATTTTTGTGACAGTTTATAAAATAGCTAATCAACAACCAGAAAAAGCTTTAGTTAAATGAAGGTATTCTATTGGACTAGGATTAGCCAATCAGAAATTAAAATGGAGCAAAATTTAGAAATTCAGAAGTCGGTTGTAGACAGTGTTCCTAACCGGACGCGAGATGCGTCCTCGAGAAGTTTAATACGTATTCAGTGTGACGAAAATAGTTTGTGTTAAAAAGTGCAAGTAATTAATAAAAAAATCTCACAGCTCTCTCTCTCTCTATATCAGTGAAGTGTTATTTAAATCGTGTCAAGCATTAATAAATGGAGTGAAGAGAAATCTGTGTAAGCCTACATTCTTCAGTCGCACCACTCCCTACTAAGACTTCATGTGTCTAAAAAAATTATAAATACTGACGCAGCCGAGGCAAACAAATATATAATATTTAAAGAAACAGTCAAAATTACAAAGTTGATATTTTTTAAACATTTGGGGCGAAGGCTACCGGAAACTTTTTACCATACGTGCGGTTGCAACTACAAGTTCGGCTCCCCAACATTTGAACTACAATACAACTCCTTCAATACAACAAACCTCCTTCAAATTGGCTCCCAAAGCGTGGGGCAAATAACAGTACAACAAACCAACTTCTTCAATGTTGTAAAACTGTTTAACTGTAAGAGAAAATCTTACTACTCAAAATGTGGAGAGCTCATTGAAGTATATACTTAGTCAAGCATTAGTCGTTTTCGAAATATTCATTGTTAGATCTATAAAGCTTCTTACGCGATTCTGATTTTTTACTGCAATGGATTTGTTAGCAACTTTTTCCCCCTGTATAACGCATGTAATCAAGTTCATATTGCTTAATTTGAATTTTGTAGTAAACAGTTTATCGTATCGTAAGAACCACTTTTTTGGGTAAATACTAAAGGATCCTGTGCTACTGTAATGGGCACAGAACATAATGCGAGTATGACATCAGATTTTTGTTAATACCACCATGCGTTCGTCACTGATTATTTTAATTATTTCTGAAAGGTTCTACTTATGAGAAGAGACCTAAACTAACGGTTGATTTTGATGTCGAAAATAGCTTTGCTTACAAAAACATCTGGATCATTCCTTGTAGTGTTCCCTTCATGAACAATATCCTTGTTACTAGGTCACTGTGGTTACCAAATCATCTGCCAAAGAATTTTCCCTTTTCCAATTATGGCCGTAGATGACAATTTGGTCGGTATGGATGTGAACGGAACAAATAGAAATTAAATTTAGTTTTATTTATGAAGGCTCTTTAACTAGTACTATGGTTCTTAGCCTCCCATTCTATAAAGGACGTGGAAGACCGGAAATTTTGCTCAGAGGCCTCTATCAGACTTTTTCTTTTACGTGCGTAAATCTACGACACTGGACCACCGGCTTTGCTTTACTTCCCTTCCGAAGGAATCCATGCCCAAGGAACAATCAGAGGAAACAATATAACTAGCTTATATAGCCTTTGATGGTCACACTGATGAAGTTGTCTTTAGGAATGGTCCCACGAATCCGATGATCTCGACATTGAGCAAATCATTTAGTGTACTGACGAACAAAAGAAAGTCTTGAAGCAGTGGTTAAGAAAAGCTAGTGGAGTGTGGAGATCCCTACTTCGCCAAGCAACCGATACTCCTGTAACAATTCAGCCACTTGTCTGATCTTTCATTTATTGTCAAGTCTCCGTCCCAGACTTTTCTGCTTCAGAAAATCTCAGGCCACCTAAAATCTCGATGTCAAGATTATTTTAGTTCTTGGAGAAAACAGTTTTAACAGATTTTGTTACTAAAAATGGTAACTTTTTGTAATTAACGTATTATGCAGCGAGTAAAGTGTGGGATATTGCTTAGAAAGTTTGGTTTGAAATTTTATTAAAAATAGATAAAATACAGAAAATAGATTTACGCACAACTTTTTAAAATCTCTTTACAGCCACCTTCTTTTGTTCTTCGAGTCACAACCGACTGATCTTGCTACCGATAGCACAGAAAGTATAGTACAACAAGCATGTTTATGCTTATCGCGCCTAAATTAGTATTATATTCATTATGGTTCAAATTTTGAAGCAACTTTTTTAATGAAGTAGGGAGATTATGAATTTCTACTCAAGACTGAAGCATCAATATTCTGGGTAATATCTAAGAATGAAGAAAGAAAAACTCTGATGTGTTACACTCACATGACTTTCTCTACTCTTGTACAAACTATTTTTACAAACGCTTATTCTCCATCTACTTCATGTTAATCGAGATAAACATTTGCAGACTATCTTATTGCTAATTTTCTTGTATATGTAAGGGGGATACAGTAGCCTTTAAGCACATACATGTCTCTTAATAGCTGGTTGCTAAGTGCAGCACCATTCCCTTTGCCACAGATTAATACTCTTTGCATATCCAAGACAAAAAAATGAATAACGAATTCCCATTTGAGAAAATAAGTATTGATAAATTTAAGGGAATAACAAGCAATATCTCGAAAATGGTTCACTCAACAACAAAAACTGTATATGACAAATTGTGTATTTTAACGCGATCTACATTTTTTGTGTTTTAAAATCTTGTCTATCCCTTATGGTTTACCAGTTGTGCAAAAGTCGTTCAAAATGAAGAATACTTTTGGAGACATTCCCAGAAAATTCAAGATATACATATTATTTGTCATAAAGATATCTTAAACATTCATTCATTATCTGTTTACCCTCCTCTTATGTAGGACTTACACCCTTACAAGCGGGTGCCTGGGGTCAGAGGCCCGTCGAGGAGCAGACACTCATGGATCAGACAGAACGTCCAGGATGGGTGATCAGCCCGATGCCTGGTATGGGGTGAAGGAAGTAGATGAAGCGAAATGTTGGTGAAATGGATGAGAGGGAAGGTGATGATGGAGCAGTTGGTGGAATGAATGGCGGGGGAAACCGGAGAACCCGGAGAAAACCCGCCCAGACGCCGCTTCGTCCACCACAAATCCCACATGCAGGTCCCTGGGATTGAACCCGGGCCGCCTCGGCCACGGCGCCGCCTTATCTTAAACATATGATATTTTAATCAAAATCGTTAGCCATTTTTGAGAAAATTAAAATTTTCGAAAAATGTTCCATGTAAAGGGTATTCTGAGGTGGGGGATTTTCTTGAAAACCTTCGTGTCGCATCTTTGGAAGATACTGAACCTAAATACCAAGTTTGGTGTTTATCCGACTGTTCGTTTCTGAGTTATGCTGTTCAGACAGACACACACACGGACACACACACACACGGACATGTTTCCAATAATGCTTTTTTGGATTCAGGGGGTCTCAAAACATGTATTTCCGGTGAAATCTCGGTATCGAATTTTTGGGTGGAATACAATACTTCCTACTTACTATACGTAGTAGAGAAAGTAAAAACAAAGTTACTCCCATTTCAAATATTAAGTTAATCAAATCCCTTATATACAGAAACATTTTTCTTCTCTGGCGCCAATGATGTTACAGACTTTGAAAATACTTTAAGCATTGTAAAGTTAATGCAATGGAGAATCGTGTTGATAATTTATAAGTTTTAGAGCTGCATATTTAATGTTTTTTTCTTCCTTCAGAATTTTAGTTTGATTCAAAATCTGCGTCCTGAGTTTAACCTAGTCATTTTGATGCGAAGCATTGCTCCCCATGGGCGAATCTGAGTGAAAGGGAAGGAATGCAAGCTTTGGCGATCATTATGACTCAGCAAGACGTATGCGGTTTGTTTAATCAGGTGAATCCGAACGAAACAGAAGCACAGTCCAGGATTTGGAAATGGAATTCATGGCCTCTCAACAACCAAAAGTAGCATTGAATTAATTTACGTCATTGCCAAAGTTTGTGTAAAATTATCAGCTGAACTAAGCATGCATAGGCATAAAAATTAATAGAATTAGTGTAGAAATGTGGCCAGTTACCTATGAAGATATTCACACACTAAGGAATTTATGTGACAGCCATAATAAACGGCACTACTATTAAACGTAACTTCATTTGGAACAGTTTCAAGCATATTCCTCATCTTTGGTTCTTTTTATTCGCCTTTCTCTTCTGCCTTTCGGCGTCGAACTATCTGTCCATTTTCTGCACTGTTGTCGGTTCTGTGCCAATTTCTTGAGTGCCTACAGTTCCATTTCTCTTTTCCTTGCGACCCCACTGATATATTGCTTCCAATCCTGCTTTGGTCTACGTCTTCCTTCTTTTCTTCCAGCTTTCGTTCAATCATAAATAGCATTATGCAAGTATTGAAGCAGCACTCTTCAAGCTTTTACTGCTTCATTTACTACAATTTGCAAAAACAAGCAAAAGCAAAAACAAAAACTAATGTTGCTATACTATGCCTGTACCTAGCAGAGACGAGAAGGCAAGGGAGGCAAAGAAGTAAATGTCCAAATATACATGACCAAATGGAACAACGGCCTCATATTGTCAAGATGAAAGGAAAGAAAATATAGCACGCTTAGAGACACAAAATTGTGCAATCAAAATTTTATAAGATTATATACCAATGAATGAAACACCTCTACCAATAAATTAATATCCATAGCGTTGTACAAGTACCCTTGGATAAAATTTCTTGATTTCGTTTTTGAGAATTCATTCATCCAACCCTTTTACTCGAAAGAGATGCATTACAAGTTATGGAAATCTGAGGTCACTAAGTCCTAAGTACCAAACCGGAATATACTGGACGTAATCTTTCGGCATAAACTATCTCAAAATGGTAACAAATTGTAGGAAACAATTTGTGTTCAGCAAAAAAATCGAAAGTGATCATGCAAAGTATTCATTTCAACTGCAGGATGGAACTACAGATACACACACGGCATGCGGGTCAGGGCGGAGTCTCACACTCACACTAAAAGCTATAGTTTCCTCTTCAGAAAAGTTTAGTATACAGCTTTAGAAAAAAAATTAACCAAAAGACATTGCTAAACTTAGGCGTTCGTTGCATTCTCCACCCGCAATACGAGATTTTGCGGTTGTTACATCCCGTCTTGAAGTAAGCCTAAATTTAATAGTTATTTTCCTTAAAATAATACATTCTGAGATTGTTTTTATCATTAAATAAGAAGCCTTTCACTTCTACGGCCATATCGGCGGCTTTTGACTTCAAAAATGATTTCTACTCGTTACTTTCTCTACCAGGTATCTAGTAGGTAGAAAATATAGCATTCCATCCAAAAAATCGATACCGAGATTTTACTGTTTTGAGGCCCCCCGAAATAAAGAAAAATTATAAAAAGATCGTGTGTTTGTGTGTGAACGCCATAACTCTACAAATAAATGCGAATAAATACCAAACTTTGTATTTAAGTTCAGTATTTTCCAAAGGTGCTACAAGATGATTTTGAAAAAAAATACCATATATTTAAGATATTTAAATGAACAAAACGGACATCTTGAATTTTCTGGTAATAGCCTGTGAAACCCTCTTCCTTCGAAGTATTTCTTTAAATATAATTTTGCATAACTGGTAAACCATAAAAGATGGAGAAAACTTACTATAACAAAAACTGCAAGTCTCTGACACACCATTTGTCAGATTTTTGTGGCGTCTACCACTTTAGAGATTGTATTGGTGCAACTTTTGTCTATATATCATTTTTGAAGTAGCTATCATTCAGTTGTTTCTCGCAATGTCAAGGAAAGAGCATGAAATTTCAAAGCCAGTATATAGAGACCATCTCTTAAACATGATTATCGCTTGGATTTCCTGCATACAATTTGTATCTACCTACAACAAAACGTGTCGTGAATCTTACGTGTCGGTAAGAATTTAGAAGCTATATCAAAACAAAAGACAGTAGTAGAGAAAGTCATGTGAATGTAACACCAAAGTTTTAAATTTTATATAGCACTTGCACTAGGTAGAAGTTTTTTTTTTTTTTTTGTTAAGTTCCATTTATACCCTGCCTTTAACTAAACATGTCTTATCGGCGGCATTTCCTTTGGAACTTATTGCCTATTGGCAATGGTGTTAACCCGTGTAACTCTTGTCGTTGGGTTTCTTGCACTTCAGATTTTAATCATTAGATTACACTCTCATTCATACTTCCAGACTCTGGGGAGGATAAGGAATAATCTTTGCAGAGAAAAATCTCCGACCGGGAATCGAACCCGGGACCCTTCGCACGATAGGCAGGTGCTCTACCGACCGAGCTACGGGGCCAGCCAAGAGGTATTGAATTGAACCCAAATATTGAATATTAGGAAGAATTCACCAGAAACACGCGTTTTGAGGTCCTAATCAATAAAAACTTCATTCTTAGGAAAGCTTTACGCGCGTGTATGTGCACCGCTAACTCTAAAAAGAAAATTCTGATACACACTTAACTTCGTATTGAACTTCAGCATTTTTCAAACATGCGACGCTAAGATTTTGGACAAAATCGCCACCTCCCCGAACTACTTCACCTGGAAAATCTTTCCATTATTTATTCTCTCAGAAATGGCTCAACGCTTTTGATTAAAATGCCATAAATATGTTTACACGACAAATTAAAGTTAGGTACATCATAAATTTACTGTAAATGGTCCGCGAGGTTTCATTCGGAATCATAACTGTAACTAGTAAACCACAGGAGATACACAAAAATTTACTGCAAAAAAATTAGTTGCCTTTAAAACTATTTTAAATAATCTTTGTGGCAATGGCCATTTTCGAGAAATTCGTAGTTATTGGTTTAAATTTTGCAATCCCTTTGTCATTTTATGAACTGACAAAACCAAAAGTGGTTACCATTCAGTTGTTTCTCGCGATGTCATTTGCCATTAAGTCGATAGAAAAATAAGCTTTTGCAAACATAGTAGATGCTGTATAAAAAGCAAACTATAGTGGCTAGGGAAACTCGTGCGAATGTAATATCAGAATTATTCTTAATTTTTGGCACACTCCCTCCGTTTACACTTTCCATATAGTGCGAAGGGTTGGAAATAAAGGGACAAATTCCCCCTTTCATCTGGAAATCGCAACTGGCACCTTTGGGATGAGAAGTCGTAATTCTGATTATTAAACAGCAGAGGGAGTTTATTACATTTTATTAAACTGAAAAATACGTTAATCGCCTGGTGTCATCTTTGAATGGTTAATATGAGGAGTTATTTTTGTACATCCGTCTTTAAGAGGGTAAAAAGTCATTGCATTGAGTTTATAGTTGTTTTGTGTCGTCTTCCGTGGTGTAGTGGTTACCATGCTAGCCTATAGTTCGAGGTCGTGGGTTCAAACCCGGCGGAGGGCGATGAATTTTTTCGGTGTAAATATCCTTAGCCTGGCTTCCTTCGGAAGGGAACTAAAGCCGTGGTCCCGTGTCGTAGATTTACGACAATAAAAGAATCTCAAGCCTGATAGAGCCTCTGAGCAAAATTACGGTCTTTCAAGCCCAATATAGAATGGGTCCATAAATAAAACTCAATTTAATTTTCAATAGTTGTTTTGTGTTCCTTAATCCGTCAAGGGGTTCTGTAAAAGTGGAATTTTATTTACATAATGTGCACACCTATCTTAATATAAATGCCTTATATTCAAGGGCCTTATAGATTGTCCTGTAGACATGTAAAACTACCGCTGTGTTTACTGTTATGTTTGCAAGCACTTTAATTTTACTTTTTATCTTGCAGGCACAAGCTGCAGGTTGTGTGATAAGTAATACAGGAGAAATCATTCCGATATGCAAAACGAGTTTTTTACTATCAGCTGGTTAAGGCAGCAGACTTCCAAGGCCAGTCGCCAACCTGTTTATTCTGAAATGGTTCAACCTTTCAACTCAGCTCGTTAGAAACCGAACGCAAGACAGTGTGGTAATGTTTCCTTGCTTGCCATCAAAGAAATCAAGAATATCAACCTGATAACTTAAGACTTTCACGAGGCATCATTGATGAAAACATGTTGTTTAAGACAATGTTCTGTCAGAGACACTTCGGAGGGGTTTTTGTTAATTAAGTCCCACTTTTGAGGCAGTATTTTTAACACTTAAATGATTTTAGTCACATTATATAATAAGTAAATTCAATAACATCCCGCCTTGAAGCAATATGTGTATGTAATAATTTGTAAAATGTAACAGTCATTGCATATGCTTATAATATTGTAAACATGTTCAATAATGCTATGTGAATATATATCTTATTTTAATAATGTAGGGGCTGTGAGAAAAATAGGTTTAAAGTTGCTAACAATGAGGTAACCTTGAAGCAATAATGAGTAAGGAAGTTTAAATCCTACTAGTCATTATTAGAGCAGCAATAATGTAAATTTTTGAGACAGTTTATAAAATAGCCAATCAACAACCAGAAAAAGCTTTAGTTAAATGAAGGTATTCTATTGGATTAGTAATAGCCATCAGAGACTTGAAATACAGAAATCTACAAGTTTAGGCGGTTGAAATCAATTCAGTTGCCTCCAAACAGTGCTCATAACCAGACGCGAGATGTGTCCTCGAGAAATTAATTACGTATTCGTATGAGACGAAAATAGTATACGTGTTATAAAGTGCAAGTGCAAAGAATCTCACAGTTCTCGATATCAGTGAAGTGCTATTTAATTTGTGTCAAGGATTAATAAAAAGGAGTGAATTAAAACTTAAAATCTTTGTAAGCCTACATTCTTGTCGCATCATGCCCTGCCAAGATATTCCATGTCTCTTAACAATAATATTGACGCAGACGAGGCAAACATAAATATATAATACTTAAAGAAACAGTCAAATTACAAAGTTAATTTTGTTTTTAAACTTGGGGCAAAGGCCACGTGAAAATACATTTGGGGCGAAGGCTACCGGAAACTGTTTACTATACGTGCGGTTGCAACTACTACAAGTTCGGCTCCCCAACATTTGAAATACAACTCCTTCAATACAACCTAGTTCAAATTGACGCCCAAAGCGTGGTAAAAAAAAAATAACTTAACAAAACCACCTTTTTCAACTTACGGTCAAGCGATATCTACAACTTTACACGGTACACAGTATTTTACGCAATGTTCTCCCGGCCCTCTTACCAGAGCTATAGCTAGGGTTGTAATTTCGAAGCAGACAATACTTACAGCTCGTTTTGTTGTTTTTTTATGCAACCTGCTCAACGGCAGATGTGCCTTAGTGTCTTCATCGTCCGCTTTACGGCTCATTTACTCATTTCAATAGGCAAAGGCTCCACTTAGAGAATAAGCAGTTTAAAGGACAAGTGTTGAGGTCCATATCAAAAACATAGTCCCTCAGCTGGAACCAACGGACTTGCTAGCCGCCAATTTTATGAACTTTTACTATACAGTGTGTATTATATACGCCCACATACAAAACCATCTACTAAGAGAAATAAGTATCAAATGGCTCTAATGTAAAACAGCTAAAACAGAATGGCGCTTCTAAACAACTAGAAACGATAGACTACATCCAATTAAGGCCCTAAAATGGCTATTTCTACAATGATGCCACAAAGAAGAAATCAAATTTTCAATCATAGCGTGAATTATGCCTCGTACTTTCATAAGCACACACAATAGCTCGATGTCCTCCGTGGTGTAGTGGTTACCATGCTGGCCTCTAGTTCCCAAGATCGCGAGTTCAAACCCAGAGGAGGGCGATCGATTATTTCGGGCCTAAAAATCCTTAGCATGTCTTCCTTCGGAAGGGAAGTAAAGCCAGTGTTCCGTGTCTTAGATTTACGGCACGTAAAAGAACCTCAAGTCCGATAAAGAGGCCTCTGAGCAAAATTACCGGTCTTTCACACCCAATATAGAATAGGACGCTAAGGACCAAGGCAGTTAAAGAGCGTCCATAAATAAAACTATTTCATTATTCGATTAATGAAGTCAAATACAGACTAAAAGTTTTCTTCAGAGGCTATACGAAGCTCTTAAGTGGAAAAAGAGTTCATCTAGTATGAAGATAGTTTAAAATTATTTAAAAGAAGCCCAGATTTCAGTTACGAAACAGCTCAATTGCGTAAGGAACATACTTCTTTACATCACAATTAGTGGTTAATACGAGTTAGGCAAATTAACGAATAGATTTGTTACAAGAACCACAGCAGTTTTGGCAAACGGGCGGTATACTCAAGAGTATAAACTACGGGATGCATACAATCTTAGGGGGACCTGAATCATCTGGTGCATTAAAAGTTATACAATAAATTTTAGACGTCTTTTGAACTTCAGTGATTAAGTATGAGCAATTTGCTTGGCACGTCTTTGCACATATGCACGTAATTTTGCAGATTTTCAAAAAATAATTTTTATACCCCGACAAATTCCATATTCTCTAACTTCAGGAAAAGCGTACAATCTAAAGGAATGTCATTGTATGAATTAGTAAAAGTTCCAGCATTTGCGAAAGCGCAGTTGAGGGTGCAAACAAATGTGTTTTAATAATCCTGGATGTGGCACTTAACTTAAAAGTTTATCCACAATAATTTTGATACCTTACTTGGCAAATCTGGAGAATCCTATATAAGCAACTTGTCCAATATTTTATATGAGTCGTATTTTTCACTGTTGCAGTTAAGGCATGGTAGTTTAAAATCTAGTGACATTTACCCACTTTGTTAAACAGAAAGAAGTGTTAAAGTATGAATCATATGACTATTTAAGTTTTGTTTTAAAATATAAGCACAGCTAAGTTTGTTGTGGTTGCTTATACGATTCTGCTATGAAATGTTATTGTGTTTGTATTTTCTATTTTTTTTTTATACGCATAATACTTTTAGCCCATATAAATCCTACTTTAGGAATAAAAGTGTTAATAGCCATTAGAAGAATTTACAATAATGCAAATAATCCATAGGCGAGCTGAATAGAACCATCTTAGGGAGAAGGTGAATAAAACTGTGCTATATAAAATTAGGACAGGTGATATACAAAATTTAGTAAGCTAGAAGGAAACTGGAAACAAGCTCGTGAAGATACAAGGGAAATAAAGTTCACTTTTGGCGATATTTAAGATTTTTTGTTTCCGAACGACGCGGACCAGATGGTGGAGCATGTGGTTCGTATTTTGGGATGTCGCAGATTCAAGTCACGTGTAATGACCAATCTACCATTTTTTCCTTTCATTTTCTTTTTTTCTCTCTCTCTCTCTCTCTCGTGGTTTCCCCTTAGTCACCGTGCAAATATGGTTTGAATATTGAATACTACGACCCAAAGTTGCACGTAGAGAGCAAAAATAAATAGAAATAAAATAATATTGTACAGGAAGGATACTACGCAACTGAGACCGTACATCAAGTTAGCCAGGCAGATGGTACAGGAAGGAGACTATGCAACTAAGACTATCAGTCAAGCATCACAATGATTACGTGTACACTCTTAAGATCCCGAAGTCCAGTTCTGCCGAAATCTCAATCGCAACAAAATGGATGCTACAGGACGACGACTACTTAACTAAGAACATACGTAAGTTCAAGCAGATGGTAAGACGACCACAGTGAAATGATCACGTAATTGGCATACATTGGCTCAGGTAAACCAACGAAACTAAAGTAACCGTCGTGATATGACCAAATAAATAGTTAAATGTTGCTGTGCAGTTATAAGGAAGCAATACCGCATTCAAACGTGGACAAACCTACTAGAATAATTTTATTCATAACCTAAAAAGTCTAATGTGAAATAAACTGTACAAAAACAAAACAAACAAATCCAATGCGTTGTATAAATAGTCAAAGAGAACTGCAGATCCTTTTTCTTTCATATTCTTCAGATGTTTAAATAAGTTTGCATTTGTCAAAGATGAGCTTCAAGAAGTCAAACATTTTTAATCGAGAAAAACCAAAAAACAAACGTGAGATTCTTTGAAACACTTTACAAATATGCGGTATGTTTATCAAAACTAGTGTATTTTGAAAATAAATACTAAAACTAACGTTGGTTTACTGCGAACAGTTTAAAGACAAGACTCCGTTCCCAACAAAGTGATGCTATGATGGATTCAAGTGAAATGAGTCACTCCGAAGGCCTGTAAAGGATATGTAAAGTAAATTTATTGTTATATAATTTATAGTGCTTGCACCCATACTATTAAGCATGAAAGGTAGAGCACAAGGTATTTTAAACGCCATAAAAATGAAGTTGACTCACGGGATAAAAAGAAGTTATTTAAAGTGCAATTAAAAACAAAATGAGGAAACATTTAAACATAATAAATTAATCCAATTATATACGTATTTACAACTTCGCCAACCCTAGGAAGCACAATGCAGTTCACAACCTACATTACAGAAGGATTCTCTTTGAAAAGCAATCTGATACTTGATGGCGAACATTAATGTACGTAATAGCTAGCGATAGATAAACCTCCATTAATGCAAACAATAGGAGCGATACCTGCTACAGCAACAAAACAAGGGTATTTATTTAAAGGACAGATTGATATACCTACCAGGACATTTTACAGTTGTGCGTTCTTTATGGGGCATCAGGGTAGCACATGCTGAGGAATGCGACCAAATGAACGTTACTCACGCGATACTCGTAAACGTTTCTTTTCACAATTATCAACAGAGTACTTTAACTTTTTAAGACAGCCTCCGTAGTCACGAGATAAGCGAGCCAACTTCTCACCCGAGGTCGTCCAAGGTTCGATTCCCGAACGGGAGTGGGAAGTTTTCTTTTATTTAGGATTATTTCTCCATAGAGTCTGGAAATGTGGATGTGAGAGTGAATGTACATGTGAAAATAAAACGACAAAAACCTACAGTAACCTAACCTAAAAGTTCAAAAATAAAAACACTACCAAATGTTTCAGTTAAAGCCCCCGATGTGGTTAAAGAAGGCTACAGAAATAAAAAATCTGTGTTACACTCACATGACTTTCTCTACTCTTGTACAAACTATTTTTACAAACGCTTATTCTCCATATGCTTCATGTTAATCGTGATATCGAGATGTTAATCTTATTGCTAATTTTCTTGTAGATGCAAAGAGAATATGCTAGGCTTTAAGCTATAGTCAAATATTTTAAAAGCTGGTTGCTATGTGGAGTATTCCATTCTCTTTGCATTACCAGGACAAAAAAAATGAATGAATGACGAATTTCCATTTGAGAAAAAGTATAAGAAAAATTAAGGGAATAAGCAATATCTCGAAAATGGTTCACTCAACAAAAAAATGTATACGACATAAATTGTGTATTTTAACGCGATCTACAGTTTTTGTATAGTAACATTTTGTCTATCTCTTATGGTTTACCAGTTATGCAAAAGTCGTTCACAATGAAGAATACTTTTGGATACATTCCCAGAAAATTCGAGATATACATTTCATTTGTCATGAAAATATCTTAAACATATATTTTAATCAAAATCGTTAGAGCCATTTTTGAGAAAATTAAAATTTTCGACAAATGTTTCATGTAAAGGGTAATCTGGGGTGGGGGGGATTTTCTTGAAAACCTTCGTGTCGCATCTCTGGAAGATACTGAACCTAAATACCAAGTTTGGTGTTTATCCGACTGTTGGTTTGAGTTATGCTGTCCGTTCTCTCTCTCTCTCTCTCTCTCTCTCACACACACACACACACACACACACACACACACACACACACATAGACGTGTTTCCAAAAATGCTTTTTTTGGATTCAGGGGGTCCCAAAACATGTATTTCCGTTGAAATCTCGGTATCGAATTTTTGGGTGGAATACAATACTTCCCCTACTTACTGTACGTAGTAGAGAAAATAAAAAAGAGAGATGTGCAACATCATACCAAAATTATGAGAAAAAGATATTTTTCTTGAAGCAAAGCCATTCTGATTGTAGGATGCACTTCTAAGAGTCGTCAATTTTATAACTGCGCTGAAACATTTTAAAACCTCTTACTAGGGTCTGGAAAACCCAGGAATTTCTTCATATCTGCTGAAGGAGCGAAGAATTCCAAGAAGCTAATTTCTTGCAAGAATTCATTTGAAGACTTGGTGCATGCAGTAATTTCACGCTCTTCAGTCCATCCAGGGTGTGTAATAGGAATTTAAGTCTCCCTTATTTTTTTATAAGTGAAGAAAAAAAATTGTCCTCATATGCGGTTTATTCTACATATACTGATGATTTCTCGTTCTCAACCTAGATCAGCCCCGAATAGGACTTCGTTACATACAGGGACTACAGAAACCATTCTTCTTCAGTTTTAAGGATACCTGGTAGAGATTTGGGTTCAAAAATTGATTTTTTGTTGTAATGGATTATAAATGGCACAAGGAAAATACCTATTTATCCTTTTTGTTTTTATTTGGATCTTTAAAGGGCTCTTGTGGTGCAGAGATATTATACTCTATTGGTATGTAACAATGTGCTCACCTTTTTTGCCACATCCCATGTGTTATTTTTTAAACTTCAGATGCACTTTTTTTTCAAAATCTATTTAACTTAGTACAAAATGTTTAGTTGCATTTAGTATTCTAATGATTTTGATCCTAAATTACATGTTTTTCACGAAAAAATTATAAATATAAAAAAATAGAATAAAAACTTATTTTCTTGTGACTATTTTTTTTTAAATTAAAGTAATCCCCGAAGTGGTCAGATAGATAACCGGCTATCTTAAGCTACTTATAAACACTCAATAAAAACTGGAGTTCTGATCTTTATTTTCAGAAAAAAACGTATGAGTAATTTTTTTTATAAATTTTACTATATCCATTTAAATATTTTATAGGTAATTAAAAGATTTAAAGCTAGTTAAAACATTTTGATACCAGTATACTCAGAAAACCTAATAACTATTTTGGCAGAAAAAGAGTGTAATAGATTTAGAATCTAAGTATATGACGAATAATAATTGATGAAAATAACATTTTTCGTAAAGAAATTTGATTAAGACCTCACAGATTAAATCGATTAATGCTATTTTCATGTCAAATAAATAGATCTACTGAATGGAAAAAAATATATTTTCAACAGAAGCTTCACTTAAATATTTTCTTATTCAAGCAATGTTAGGCATATTCAAATTATGTTAATTAATAGGCAAAAAAGTTTGTCTTGGAGTAATTCCAGAAAAAACTTTCTTTCAATTGAAAAAAAGAAAGGAAAAAATAACTTTTAAAAACACTCTGCGATCTCTACCAGGTGTCCTTAAAAATTCTCAGCCAATTTAACAGAACATTCTGATTTCTTAATACGTAGGAAGAACAAGACATATGGTTTACATTTTATACGTTTTTCCACCAGATTTTTCAATGTCTTCTCAAAGAAATAATTACACCGAATAGATTCAACTAATGTAGCATTTAATTAGATGAGAAAATTCATAAAATGCTATTTAACAACATTTAGAGAGTATTTAAACGCATGATAAAAGGAGATGAGGTAATGTGAAATTCTAGAGAACAAATAAAACAGAAAATATTAGGATCGAATATCATGAATGCCGCTTTTTCATCTATACGTATGATAAAACCGTAAACGAAATTTTTCTTAGTAATATCGAATAAGAAACCGATGCTGAAGTTTAAGCTGCCTTGAAACCAAAAGCTAGCTTTTCTTTCTTTCTTTTTTGTATTCCTTAATCTTTTATTCCCTGATCTCTAGCTTTTATTCTGTAATCTTTTTACGCAAGACTTCTTATACCTATTGTTATGAAACTTTAGGTCTCATTTAGAAAATGAGCAATATGGTGTCTTTAAATACTATCCTCAGTAGAGGGACAATGTCTCGTTTATTCTTCAGTTGTTTTAATGTTACATAAACATGTTTTATAACCATAATGTTTCTGACAAGTCGTATGTACGAGATTCCCACAGAATGAATATTTAATAAGATATTCCAATTTTTGTTACTATTATTTACGTAAACCAGTTCTACGAAACACAGTTGTATTTGAATTGCAAACATAGTTCTGAGCAACAGTCTAGTGTTAGAACCTTTTACTTATATTTTAATGTTTATTAAAAAACAAGAAAAGCACTTATTACCGGTTTTCAAGACTTCACGTGGCATATAGGTTGCACAAAGAAGCGAGACAGGTTTGGGGTCTATGGAGTGAAGAGAATGGGAGAAAAGAAGGGGCAGGGAGAAAGGGAGAGAAGTATTTCCACGTTTAATTCAATAGCGCGAGCAAAGATGCGGATGTTGCTAGTCTTAAATATTATACTGCTCTAATGTTTTAAGCGGGAGTACTTGAGATCAGAAAACTTTTTAAACTATATAAGACAAGAAAATGCATTTAAGATTTAACAGCTATTTGATTTCGCTGTTTAGCCACATATAGTATATTTTAATACATGCGTTACGCATTCGAGTGTGACTGATTGTAAAACCTTGGGTTACAATCACGCGTGGATCGCAACGAACATTTCAATACGTATATTACCTATTTTTACTTTCTCTACTACGTATAGTAAGTAGGGGAAGTATTGTATTCCACCCAAAATTTCGATACCAAGATTTCACCGGAAATACATGTTTTGAGACGCCCTGAATCTAAAAAAAGCATTTTTGGAAACATGTGCGTGTGTGTGTCTGTGTGTCTGTGAACAGCATAACTCAGAAACGAACAGTCGGATAAACACCAAACTTGGTATTTGGGTTCAGTATCTTCCAAGGATGCGACACGAAGGTTTTCAAGAAAATCCCCCCACCCCAGAGTACCCTTTACATGGAAGATTTTTCGAAAACTTTAATTTTCTCAAAAATAGCTAACAATTTTGATTAAAATATCATATGTTTAAGATATTTTTATGGTAAATAAAATGTATATCTTGAATTTTCTGGGAATGTCTCCAAAAGTATTCTTTATTGTGAACGACTTTTGCATAACTGGTAAACCATAAGAGATAGACAAAATGTTACTACACAAAAAATGTAGATCGCGTTAAAATACACAATTTATGTCATATACAATTTTTTTGTAGAGTGAACCATTTTCGAAATATTGCTTGTTATTCCCTTAAATTTTTCAAAACTTATTTTCTCAAATGGGAATTCGTTATTCATTTTTTTGTCTTGGATATGCAAAGAGTTATAATCTGTGGCAAAGGGAATGGTGCTGCACCTAGCAACCAGCTATTAAGAGATATGTATGTGCTTAAAGGCTACTGTTTTTCTATATTGCCCTTGTAAATATATTTTCCCCTACATCTACAAGAAAATTAGCAATAAGATAGAGTCTGCAAATGTTTATCTCGATTAACATGAACTAGATGGAGAATAAGCGTTTGTAAAAATAGTTTGTACAACAGTAGAGAAAGTCATGTGAGTGTAACACATCAGATTTTTTATACTGCCATATTGTAATATAATTTAATTTTTAATTGTGATTGATTTTAATTTGGAAGTTAAAAATGTCGGTAGCTACGAATTTGGAATCGGTTCGAACATCATTATGTTTAATTGTAACGTATAGGTTTATACTTAACTCTCGCTTTTATTTACATATGCAACTACATTTTATGAAGATTCATTGAAAATTATCGAAAGGAATGAACATTTTAGAGAAACTCTACCAGACGTAGTTGAAGCGACAATTAGTACCTATAATGAATGGATTGCTGCCTAAAAAATTTAAACCACGATATGAAGGAGATATTTACTTGATGAAAAAAAAAGTTAGGCAAATTAGGAGAATATGATGTTGGCTTATTTCCTGGAGAGATAGAAGAATATTGTTGTTTCAGATTCTCGTATTGCTGACAATGCGCCAGTAATTAATTTAACCCACTCTATCCTCTGCAGTGCAACTATTCATATTAACGAACTAATTTGAATTGAAGAAAAATTAATTTATTCAATTAAATTGTGCGATACCATTTTTGTGCAATGTAAAAAATAGTGCGGCAAAATTACTTTCCTGCACTAATCTTACTTTATTTTATTTCAGTGCTACATTACTTGCTATTTTCAGATACCAGTTGATCACATTACGTTATGGTAGAATAAATTTTACATAAAAAATATGTTAATTTTAGTTCTCTTATAATATCGTAATATAACTTAGAACATACTGCAGGTACGGTTCGAAATCACGGCAATCTTAATTACAAATCAATATCTGGAAATAATGTTAGTACCAGATCGTGATGAACTTCATTTCCTAGTCCTGGTTTTCGCTAACAACGATTCACGTGTTTTTCTCAATATTAATAATCTTCGCCCCATAACTTTTGGAAAAGCAGGTCAAGTGGAAGGAATTGTTGAATTCGTTACGATATTCAAGAGAAACCGGGAACGTATTCAGTCATGCACACCTTCTGCATGCAACCATTCAGAGCATACATTTTAAACAGCACTTCGTATGCAGTCTGTTTTCGTTCCAAAGGTCAAATGTATTCAAATCTTTATTCTAGGAAACCTGAAAATTGTCTGTAAAATATTCCTTCCTTGAGATGTCGGTGTGTTTTGGGGATATGTGCACTTTAAGAGCTCTTAGATGCTTCATTATACAAGGGCTACAAAAGGTAAACAATAATCCTCCAAATTACTTTCAAAACTGGAAACTTATGTTGCTCATTTTAATGTAAAAGGAAAAGTCACAATTTTAAAGCGAGATGACATTTTCATACAATTTGTTTTTCTTGTAGTTGCCTTGTAGCTGTCCTAGATGGCGCTGAATGGGTGGTTTACTTTCTCTACCACATACATACCTAGTAGGTAGAGAAGGTATTGCATTCCACCCAAAAAATTCGATGCCGAGATTGCACCGGAAGTACATGTTTTGAGACCCCCTGGATCCAATAAAAGTATTTTAAGGAAAAGGTACATATTGTGTGTGTGCGCGTGCGTGCGAGAGAGAGAGGGGGAGGGAGAGAGAGAGCAGCGTAACTCAAAACAAAAAGTCTGATAAATACCAAACTTAGTATTTAAGTTCAGTATCTTCAAAATATGCGACACGAAGGTTTAAGAAAATCCCCCACTCCAAGCTACGCTTTGCATGGAACATGTTTCGAAATTCTTTAATGAGCTACCATATATTAAAGATATTTACATTGCAAAATATATACCTTGAATTTTCTGGGAATTGCCTTTGAAGTCCTCTTAATTCGGAAGAAATGTTATAATCTTGTACAACTGGTAAAGGTTAAACGATAGACGAAAACTTACTACACAAAAAATGTAGAACTCTTTAAACACACAATTTATTTTAAGTAATCTTTTTCTGGCATCAGCATTTCCGAGATACTAGTTATTAATGGTTTGAATTCTTCAATACTTAACTATTCTTTTAAGATCCTGTCGACTTTCAGTTGTTTCTTCCATTGCATGGAAAGAGCACGGCATTTTGCATTTTAAGACCAGCATATAGCGTCCAGTTCTTAAAACATTTCCTTTGTATCTATAACGAAATGTGCAATGCGGCTATTTCCTGAAAGGTTTATCTCGATTAAAATGAAGTAGATAGGAAAACGCACTTCCGTAACGATAATTTGTTTACCCACTAATTAGCGATAGAGGGTAAAGAAAGATATGTAAATTTAACATCCTGTTTTTATATCTCCTGTTCTATGGGTATCACTTAGCTAGCTTTTACACTTTATACTATAAATTCTGTGTAACCCAATCTTATGGAGTTCACATATAGGTAAAATTGCTGCCCTGGTTTTCTGGGCTCTACAGTTAAGATGGTTGAAAAAAAAACACATACGTTGTTTATGAAATTTATTCTAAACTTACCCTAAAACGCGGTTTTCTCGTGGATGTGATCTAGCAACACAAGGTGTAAACGTTTTGTATATTCGGTTGAATTCCATTATTTATCTGTTTTACGAATTAAAAACCTTCAAGATTTGTACAAGTCACTATACTGGGAATACATGTAATATACTCTTCTTAGAAAGATGACTTTATAACCTGTGCGTGTTTAGTATTATTTTAGTTATTTTCCCTTTCCCATATTACGCAGAAAATATAGTTTTATGAATTGTAGTTTCCGAGTCAGTGTAATGTTATATTATACTATACAATGCTGTTCCACATTGGCAAATGTTTCTTTCGTTAACTTTATAATCCTTAGAAGTTTGGGATATCCTATATTAGGAGACAAAGCTGGCTAAAGCGTATAGCAGAAAGGGGAAAGCACAGGGTCTCCTTCCACAGTCCAGGAAACTATGATAACTTATGTAAACAAGTGAATGAGGAATTACAATTGTATGAATGATATCTCTCACCGAGGAGGGTACGGATGACGAAAGCTGGGTTCTCACACAGCATACAATCTTATACCAGTTATGCGTGCCTGCCCTGAGGTTCTTTTTGAATATATATTACTAATGAAAGTTAATATTTTTTATCTTTCTCTTTAGCTAAGACAGAAAGCTTAGTATAAATCCAGAAAAGTGGTAAATGGTCCATGTCTGTCTGATTAGCCAAAAATGGAAAAAAGAAAAACAATCGCCAAAAACATTGCAAATTCGAGTCGGACACCGCTCAAGGAAGTCAGCTGAAAACTTCAAGGAAATCCCATCCCAAATCACCTTTCAATGGAAACATTTTCATTATTTACTTCCTTAAAAATAACACGGGGCTTTAATTAAAATATATGGATGACATAGCGATGTGACAACTGAAATGAAAGCCCTTCATTCTCGTTTAATTTTACAAAGCTTTGAAACCTCGAGAGATAGAGAGAGCTACTGAAACGTATAGAGCACAAGTATGCACTATGTGATCAAAAGTATCCGGACACCCGCACAAACATACGTTTTTCATCTTAGGTGCATTGTGCTACCACCTACTGCCTGGTACTCATCCGCAACCTCAGTAGTCATTAGACATCGTGAAACAGCAGAATGGGACGCTCCGTGGAACTCCAGACTTCGAACGTGGTCAGGTGATTGGGTGTCACTTGTGTCAGAAGTCTTACGCGAGATTTCCACACTCCTAAACATTCCTAGGTCCACTGTTTCTGATGTGATAGTGAAGTGGAAACGTGAAGGGACATGTATAGCATAAAAGCGTACAGGACGACCTCGTCTGTTGACTGACAGACCGCCAAAATTTGAAGAGGGTCGTAAAGAGTAATAGACATCTATCCAGACCATCACACAGGCATTCCAAACTACATCACGATCCACTGCAAGTAGACAGGCGTGACGTGAGAAACCTTGGCTTTCATGGTCGAGCGGCTGCTCATAAGCCACACATAACGCAGGGAAAATGCCAAACGACGCCTCGCTTGCTGTAAGGAGCATCAACATTACACGATTGAACAGTGGCAAAACGTTGTGTGGAGTGACGAATCACGGTACACAATGTGGAGATCCGATGGCAGGGTGTGGGTAAGGCGAATGCCCGGTGAACGTCATCTGCCAGCGTGTGTAATGCCAACAGGGAAAATCGGAGGTGGTGGTGTTATGGTGTGGTCGTGTTTTTCCTGGAGGGAGCTTGCACCCCTTGTTGTTTTGTGTGGCACGATCACAGCGCAGACCTACATTGATATTTTAAGCACCTTCTTGCTTCCCACTGTTGAAGAGCAATTCGGGGATGGCGATTGCATCTTTCAAACGATCGAGCACCTGTTCATACTGCACGGGCTGTGGCGGAGTGGTTACACGACAATAACATCCCTGTAATGGACTGGCCTGGACAGAGTCCTGACTTAAATCCTGTAGAACACCTTTGGGATGTTTTGGAACGTCGACTTCGTGCCAGGCCTCACCGACCTACATCGATACCTCCCACAGTTCTGCACTCCGTGAAGAATGGGCTGCCATTCCCCAAGAAACCTTCCAGCACCTGATTGAATGTATGCCTGCGAGAGTGAACGCTGCCATCAAGGCTAAGGGTTGGCCAACATCATATTGACTTCCAGCATTACCGATGGAGGGCGCCACGAACTTCTCATTTTCAGCCAGGTCCGGATACTTTTGATCACGTAGTGTATGTTCGCAGCATTCGCCACTTCCAAAATCATTATACACATTTTCCCAATTAGTTGACTTTGATGCGTTATCTAATGCAACATTTGAGTATGTGCGATTCCTTTTTTGGGCATGAACTCATAATAAAACCTCCCACGTGAAGACTTGTTTTCGCATGTATATTTAACGAACTCAGTATTACCTAATTTGAAACCACTTCTAAGCCAACATTTATAGTGGTTAGCATAAAGTGAATAGAATAATCACTTTTTACGGGAATAGCATAACATAAGGGATACGTGTGAACTGGATAGAGGAAGGGATTTTCTTTCTCGAAATCTACCTGTAAATCAGAAGTTTGTACCTATATAACCAGCAGATCATAGCCCTTCTGTCAAAAATTACGTTCGACATTTATTTCTTCTTGTGCCTAACCAGTTTTATTTATTAATTGTTACACCAATGAAAATAAACTTCATAGTTATGAAGTTTATTTAAGTTAAGAAGGTTGGTGTTGATTTAAAATCAGGATCACAAATGTATTGTAGCAAGGGTGCCATACGGTCAAGTGGGTTAGCGCTGTGATCAATACTTCAAACTTAATTACATCAAAATAAGTTTTTCATTTATTCAATTACAATTATATATCGTCTGAACCGAAGCGTTTAAGCCATTACTAATAATTATTCTCATGTAATCAGTAATGTAATGTATCATGTTTGGTGATGCATGATAATTTTTATTTTATATTAAATCTTTCACTACAAACATTGGTTTTAATTCTTTGATTTAGCTAAACCAGTATAAGCTATTTGTAATTTTCATACCATTTTTTCTGTCGAAATATGCAGCAATCTCAAAGCAGCAAAGAAAATGAGAGGAGGAGGGAATTGAGCTATATGCAAGCTTCGAACTGTAACAAACGATAGGAAATTATACCACTAAGCTATTTAAACCAGGTCGCGGGTTCAAACCCGACGAAGGGCGACGGATTTTTCGGGCGTAAAAATCATTAGCATGGCTTCCTTCGGAAGGGAAGAAAACAGGTGGTCCCGTGTCGTAGATTTACGGCACGTAAAAGAACCTCAAGCCTGATAAAGAGGCCTCTGAGCAAAATTACCTGTTTTTCACGCCCAATATAGAATGGGACGCTAAGGACCACAGCAGTTAAAGAGCGTCCATAAATACAACTCAGTTTAATTTTTAACTAAGCTATTTAGTGTCCTTATGCTTGACGGGCTCATTCCTACTTCGAAAGTTTGCTTTATGTTATATTGTCTTTTAGCACGACTTTAAATTATTATTAGAAGTTATCGTTATTAAACAAATGTCAAGCTACTATGTATGCGCAATTCACTCCAAACTTACTACTTAATATCTTCTGTTTGACGAGAGTGTACGTCACTCATTTTGGTACAGGTGTGTGTCTTAAGTGGTAGTAGTCTGTCGTTTCCTCCAGCTTAGATCCGCCATTTGAGTGATTGGCGATGGATCTTGCGACAGATGTTTTATGACATTTTGAAGGTGGTAGCAAAGCACATTGCATATCAAATTGGTCAGAAAGCTGGTGTAACTCTAGCAAGAGAGATTGGTTTTATATGGACCTTACTGGTGCCCTTCACTGAGTGTGGAGACAAGACGTAACACTGGCGACTAAGAAAATCCGTCTTCATGTGCCCGATCAATAGCACACACATGTCGCTTACAGGTTCTACAAATTTAAAATGGCAGGTGATTCATCTGTTTTATTGGTATGAAACCGAACAATTCCATAAAATTTAGTCACGGCCGCATTGTAGTAGCGACTGGGAAAGCCTTCCTCTTATCCCAAGCCTATAAGAACATTGGAAGTCTTGCAACACATAATAAACCAAATAGGTACTTTAAGGATGAAATATAAGCACCCCTTATAATTCTGGAGCTAAGCGTAACAAGTTTTTAAAAAATGAAGTCGGTATTTCATCCTGTGGAAGTATCAACAAACACCTATTAATTTTCCTTCAAGGAAACGCGAAATGATTCATAATTATCGCATGCGAGTTAATTTAATGCACCAATTGCGGACCTGGTTTACAGTCTTCAGACGGAGATTCTTTTTACGGCCATAGTACGAGAGGGAGGCTATTCTTGTGGTCACGCAATCCCAAACTAGCGTACTACAGCACGACAACCTGAATAAACCTCGCCGACGTCCTCCAAATCGATAACGGTCAGTGTCGACGGACATGGCCCCTCAGCGAACGAGTTGCCGCTGCAGAGACATAAATCTGTAACGTGGAGAGAGCTCAGCGCAGTGAAATTAAATTTGCATTTTAAGAGCTTCGTAATTCCAGAGGAATACAGAGTTTACATTAGACGGAATTTAATATTCAGTCATTAGTCTTATGCACATAGTGTGTATTATACTTGCTGCATCTAGTAACTTGCACCGGGATTAACTACACGCTAATCCCAACTTTGCATAACCCTTTCCTGACTTAAAATCCCCTCTGGGCATGTTATATTTTAACATGAATTTTCTTTTTATGTGGTAAACTATGGAAACACCACTAGAGAAACTCTCGTATGGCTTTACAAACGTTAATAAAATTTACATAAAAATGTATCCTGGCCGTTATAACGCGGTAACGAGGTTTTTCTGCTAATTTTAGATTTTGGATGAATGAAGACACTAACGTGTATAACGGTATACATTGAAGCCACTCCATGACACTTTTATATAACACCAATAGACTACGTAAAGACTACAAGGCATTATACCTAATTAGTTTCCCCAGAATTGAAGTCCTAACAGGGCGTACAATCAAAAAGTCTAACCAACTTGCTTATAATTCAGTTACAAACAGGAATTATAAATTACAACAAATTAGAAAAGAAAATCACGAAATTCTTACGTTTTGGATGTTAAATTAAATTGATTAAATAAAGGAATTGCCTTTATTATAACAAAATTATCATAAATGTACGCAAATAGTGATTATATAACACCCGTAATACTTTAAGGTGATTCATTAGCTCATAATTGAGCGTAATGAGTTTTAATTTAATAATTTAAGATGCTGTTTTTTTAATAATCGCCCATGTTAAATAGCAGGGTTCATTGCTTTCAAGAAACAGCACAGTTTTATGATGTTGGTCATGACGTAATAGAAATGGTATTGGACCATATATTCATTGGAAGCAAAGCTAGCACGAAGTGTACCACATCTATACGAAGAGGTATTAATTAATAATTCTTACTATTATTCACTTTTAACTAATTGATACTAATTTACTAACCTTTCCTGAGCATCATCGATCATAAGAGATCTAAAAAATCCATCGCTCAACAGATAGAAGTTAATCGTTACAAGGTTTTGCTAATTAATGTTCCATAACAAGTTTATAAATATGTTTGACAGAATTTTGTTACGTACAAAATTCTATATGATAAATACTTAAGTTATACAATTTTTTGTTACTATTATTCGTGTAGGTATATCGATTATCAAGTTATCACGAGAAACAGTATAGTTTCTGTTGTGCTGAAAGCATAAGGAAGGGAGACAAAAACAGAGTTATTGCTCACTTCAAAACGTCAAATGACAAGTGCATTGCACAATAGGGAGGGGAGGGGAGGGGAGGGAGAGAGGTACTTGAAGTTAAGATTAGAAAGAAGCAGACACAGGGAAAATAGAGGGAGAAACTAGAGAAAGAATTGAAGACAGGAGAAAAAGCTGCGAGGGAGAGAGGGAGCGATACGAGTACAATCTTTGGATTTAACAGAAGAACGTGAACAGAGCTGCATATTCTGCTATTTTACGAGATAACGTAGCAAGTTTAGAGCATTTCGTTCTGAAAAGAACTAGATTTAAAATTTATAGCGAGAAGTCAAACTCTTGAGATCTATATTTTATCAATTCACTTTAGTTTTACGAACTTTGAGACTTTTGAATATAATTAAATTATGAGTCGTTAACAGCATCCATTATACATAACGAAATATTGTAAAACATAATATTCAAACCTTAAAAATCCACTCTTGAAAAGGTGTAAAAGCAAGCATCAACTTACGATTTTTGACCACAGAGTCAAGAATACACCCATTATTCTGACTTATTTTAGTGAAAAACTATTCCATCCACTATTTTATCCTCATTTTTCTTATTTAGGGTCAGTTCAATATTTGAAGTTTCTTCTAGCCATCACTCGGTCATCGTAAAGTTACGGAAGTGTCTTTGAAACATGCTATTCGCTACTATTCTATGCTAAACATCTAATTCAAACTAAAAGTGGCATCACCTTCAACCAATCTGCTGTCTATGCTGAGATTACTGTACTCAGTATGCATCAAAAACTGACTTAATATATGGCGTTCTGGTTTTGCATCGTGCAAGTAAACCATCTGTGTTAAACTATTTTCAGAAAAATATTTATCATGGTTAACGTAACGCGGCTTGAAGAATCGTAGGTATGTATACTGTACAGTATTGGATTGATATAATTGGTAGAGAAAGTGTTACAAGCATGTTCTTTTAAAGTATTTATATCTAGATAATGACAAGCGAAAGAAAAGCCACTCCCGCCTACAAGCAAAAGTGAAGTAATTGCACTCGGCGGAATAGATACTTCCTTAATTAGTGTTAATGGAATTGACAAACAAATATTTTCATTTCTGTTCTCTCTCCTTAATCTGATGTTTTACTATTTACTCCTCTGCAGTTTCTCTGCGTTTTTTCACAGGATTGTACCATTAAGGATTTTTTTAATGTTGCGAATTTTAAGGTAATATAACAGTGACACAATGTGTACTTTTTAATTTAATCACTACGTTACCCAGTACAAAACATAGTTAAGGATGTATTTCTTTTTTTACACGATGTCATATTACGTAATTATGAAACCAGGAAACAAATGGTTCACGTTATCAGAAACAGATGTCGCTGTACTGGCAATACACACGTGACAAATAGAAAGTTTAACCAATAGCAATGAAGGTATTTACAAATTAAATTTTTAATCATGTCAAGGCGAGAGCAAGTTAATTCTACTGATCAACGGCTACGCACATACTGGTAACCAACCTGCACGACAGACCTGTGGTTGGCTTTGGCCTTTTATGTTATACAACCGTGATGTAAACAGGAAAACTGCATAAGCGTTTTAAGCGAGCAAGATTTTGCCTATAAGAGAAAGAGAGGCATTTGGAGAAATGAAACCGAAAAATTCTTATTGCAATCTTTTTATGATTCTTTCATTCAGCAAAGCAAAGCAATTTGAAATCTTTTGAGTTATTAAATTGAAATTTAATGATTTGGTGGCTGCAACATGCATCGAAATAAGTTCATTTTGATGTTTTACTCGTTTAGACAGATTAAAATTTTAATAGAAATTAACGATCACATTTAAGTTCAACTGCTTCGGGAAAGCTATTGTCCACATTTCGGAAATAAAGTAATTTTAGATCAAACAGAGAATCCAAAAAATCATGAAACAAAACCTTATTTCCATTTATTTCCTTAGTTATGTATACAAGTGTATGCCACTCTTAATAATTACTACTAACACAAAGTTAACGATGCTCACCAAAGCTCTCGTAACTTCAAACTTAGTTTTAACAGCTGTAATTACAATTTACAATACCATTGCATAGTATGCGTTAATTTTCTTAAAATGGTCAGCCATTTTAAAGGAATTGGAAAACAAATGGTTGCGTTTTTTACTACAAAAATTCAGCACGGTTCCAATGCTTATTCAATACAATATTGCTTTTCGAAATGTTCACCTACGTCGTAATTTGTCCCATATTTTAATCACGAATTAGCAACTTATAGTTAATTTCATTATCTGTGTTTCAGCTAATTGTGTGTTTGAGCAGTCAAATCATGTAATCGCAAAAGTCCGATATTTAGTTCATCTAAATTATTTATAGCCTATATTAATTTTGTCGTCCTCTGGACTAGTGGTACCGTGCTAGCCTCTAGTTCCCAAGATCGCGGATTCAAATCCGGCAGAGGGCGATGGATATTTTTCGGGCGTAAAAATCCTTATCATGGCTTCCTTCGATGGTCCATGCCGTAGATTTACGGCACGTAAAAGAACCTCAAGCCTGATAAAGAGGCCTTGAGAAAAATTACCGGTCTTTCACGCCCAATATAGAATGGGAAGCTAAGAACCATGGTAGTTAAAGAGCGACCATAAATAAAACTAATTTAATTTAATTTACGCCTATATTAATCTTGAAGTAAATGCTTCTAAATATGTGGAAAGTTCATTAGTTGACAACTCAAAATGTAAAATTATGAAGTATCAATAGTAATAAATAAATGGTTTTAAAAGCTTTCATTTAAACGATTAATAACATTAAGGAAATTATAAATTGAGGGAAGAATCGCCAAGAAGTTCCAGAATGTATAATAAGGTTAATTTTACTGACCAACAAATGCATAAACAGATTCCAAAGACTCGTCAATATATTTACCCATCTGACACTAAAATGTAGCTGAGGATTTATCAAATTTGGTTTACAAAACAGGGCAGTTCGTTGTTCCCAGTAACAAAGGTGAACCTTTAATTAGTTTGAACCTAAAAAACATTTAAACGCGTAACACGTCACTTCAGAACTAACTCTCATGATGTCCTTTACCTAGGAAGCGCTCTTAAAAAATCAAACAATGAAATAGGCTTTGGCAGCGTCAACATCTTGCAAAGGATTATATGCATTATAGAAAACGCTTTTTTGGGAATTTTTGTTTTTATATCAGTAGCATAATGAAATGCAGGTGTGCAGATGTTACTATTTAGATTGATTGTGCAATCCAGAGCATTAAAACAGAGTAACTTGTATTAACAAAAATGCGAAAATTGCAAGACTAAGCGGCAGCTGACATCAGTGTTTTTACTTTCTCCACGTATATAATAGGTAAAGAAGGTATTGCACTCCACCCAAAAATTCAATAAAAAAAAATCACCGGAAATACATGCTTTGAGGCCACCTGAATACATATTTTTATAAAAAAAAGGTTCGTGTGTGTGTGTGTGTGTGTGTGTGTGTAGGCGCGCGCGAAAGGTCTAAAACGAAATGTCGGACTTTCCAAAGATGCGACACGAAGATTTAAGAAAAAAAAAACCCGCCCCAACTGTTGTTTAGATGGAAGTTCTTCGAATTCTTTTATTTTCGAAAAAATGGCTAACAATTTTGATTAAACTACCAAATATTAAGGATATTCACATGACAAAACAGATATCTTTAATTTTCTGGGAATAGCCTGTGAAGTCTACTTCATTCAGAAGGAATCTTGTATAACTGGTAAACGTTAAAAATGTAGACATCCTTAAAAAAACACAATTTATTTCAAATAACTTTTTTGTAGCATTGACCATTTTTGAGATATCCGCTATTAATGGTCGAATTGTTCAATACTTATTCTTTTCAAGTCCTGTCGATTTTCAGCTGTTCCTCGCGATGTCGTGGGAGAGTATGGAATTTGCCAGCGTATAGCGTCCAGTTCTAAACATTTGGCATGCATAACGAAACTCGCAATGCATTTATTTCCGGAAAGGTTTACCTCGATTAAAATGAAGTAGATAGAAAAATAAGCTTTCATAAGAATATTTGTATACTCACTAATGAACGACGTGAGTGGAGAGAAAGTCATGTGAATTCCCCCCTTCTTTCCTCTTGTAGAGAGATTGGTGCTAACGAAGTTGTCAAAGCAATTGTAACGGTCTTGTAAGTAAATAATCTTGAGAGATCTCGCTCAGTAAAGAAAGCGAGCCTCGTTTAGTGTGTGTAGTTACATAATGCAAAGCATTGTTATGTTACGCTCGTATGTACACAAATCTGCTAGTACTAGTCTTGCATAACACGGCCACCACAACTCAACCGATGAAATCAACTCCCGCCATACCAGGACACAGATCAGTTTCCTGATGCGTTCACCTTCACCTTCCTTATAACACTCAGAAGCTCAAACAGCTTTTGATGGCTTGATTATACCATTTTGGGATAGCATATTGTCTTTAAAAACAAAACTCCGGAATTCCGCTAGCGTTAAAAACCTTTCACTTACGAAAGGTGATTCTCCAATATATTTTCAAAATCGGTAACAATATAGTTACATAATTATAAATTAGAACATAAATAATTGGTTTTTTATACTTTCATATTAAACATGGACTTAAGTGAAAGTTGAGGGCCACTGTGATGTCGAAAATATTTTGTTTGGTATGCTAAAACAGTTACTACAGGAGGTGATGCATTTCCTTACGATCGAAATGTTTACAGCCCAGCCACATGCGAGGTTGGAATTTGGATGCAAATAAGAAAATCATGTTTTCTTAGCAGTTGCGTAAGTTTTCTTCCACACCGTTTCAATTACACTTGAAAACACAGTTTATTACACGGGAGCATCAACAACTGAACGTCTGACAGGTTCAGAAGACTTTAAGAATTAGGTTACGCTAAATGCAAACTTCCATCGTAAACTATAAGCAACTTTATTTTTAAAAATCTAATGTGTTACACTCACATGACTTTCTCTACTCTTGTACGAACTATTTTTACAAACGTTTATTCTCCATATGCTTCATGTTAATCGAGATGTCAATCTTATTGCTAATTTTCTTGTAGATGCAAGGGGAACATGGTAGGTTATAAGCGATAGTCAAATCTTTTAAGCGCTGGTTGCTATGTGACGCATTCTATTCTGTTTGCATATCCAGGACATAAAAAATTGAATAACGAATTTGAGAAAAAGTATAAGTATTGGAAAATTTAAGGAAATAACAAGCAATATCTCGAAAATGGTTCACTCAACTAAAAAAATGTATATGACATAAATTGTGTATTTTAACGCGATCTACATTTTTTGTGTAGTAAAATTTTGTCTATCTCTTATGGTTTACCAGTTATGCAAAAGTCGTTCACAATAAAGAATACTTTTGGAGACATTCCCAGGAAATTCAAGATATACATTTTATTTGTCATAAAAATATCTTAAACATATGATATTTTAATCAAAATCGTTAGAGCCATTTTTGAGAAAATTAAAATTTTCGAAAAATGTTCCATGTAAAGGGTAATGTGGGATGGGGAGATTTTCTTGAAGACCTTCGTGTCGCATCTCTGGAAGATACTGAACCTAAATACCAAGTTTGGTGTTTATCCGACTGTTCGTTTCTGAGTTATGCTGTTCACAGACAGACACACACGGACATGTGTACAAAAATGCATTTTTGGATTCAGGGGGTCTCAAAACATGTATTTCCGGTGAAATCTCGATATCGAATTTTTGGGTGGAATACAATACTTCCTCTGCTTACTATACGTAGTAGAGAAAGTAAAAAGGTAATAATAAATTTAACGACTACGTCCGTGACTATCAACACCACTGGTGCGCCGAAATTTGGTAGCGCAGGAGTTCGATTACATGCCAGTAAATGGAACAAGAGGTTGTCGCATTTAACATTTAAATACCATCGCGCTGGGCGGGCAACAAAGCTGCAACCTTGGCATATAAAACTGCATTTCCTCAAAAAATAATAAAATAAAGTGATGTAAAATAATATAGTATGGAAAACTTTTAAATTTAAGTTTAAGTTTTGAATTATCCGTATATTAACCTGAAATATTACAACATGTTTTTTTTGGTGTATGTTGGTTAACAATATGCAAGCGGAAATGCAGCTAATGAAGCGTCAAGTTCCAGTTTTTGCATGATTCTCAGCTTTCATAGGCGGATTTTACCAATTCTATAGAAAATCTGGGCCGCCAGCTTACAAGATTCTGTAATATCTTACTGTCATAGGTGGTAAGCATAGGCGCTATCTTCTGCATATGCCGCTTTCTTCTGTACCGAATAATTCTCGAATGACTACGCTCACTTGAGTATCAATTTTCGTTGGAAAAGGTGTCTGTTTCATTATTTAAATATTACAATTGACCCTAAAATGGCCATCATAACGTCCTCCAAACAAAATACGACTAACATTTACTTTCCTCCATAATAATTGAGCAACTTCTATTAAAGCCATTTCCTTCTACAACGTTTAGTTTTAGAGATATTGCACAGTCTCAACTTAAATGCTCCACCCTGTATGAATGAACACAAATTCACTAACATACTATCTGGATTACTTGGCCTTACGCGAGTTCTTTTTTTTAAACTCAGATGCGTTAATTTTATTACTTCTCCCATTATTCTTTATGATATGATTGCATAATGATGTACTCGTAGATTTTTATGGCGAAAAATGAAATTGAGTTTTATTTATGGAAGCTCTTTAACTGCCATGGTTCTTAGCGTCCCATTCTATATTGGGCGTGAAAGACTGGAAATATTGCCCGAAGACCTCTATCAGGCTTGAGGTTCTTTTACGTGCCGTAAATCTACGACACGGGACCACCGGCTTTACTTCCCTTCCTCGGGAACTAGAGGCTAGCACTAGACCACGGAGGACGACATTATGACGAATCCTTCCCTTATGACCTATGGATATAATTTCGCCAAGTCTTCTTGATAAACTAATAATGGATGAAATATGCCGATATTTATGAAAATAGATATGAAATATACGTGGACGTTACATTGCAGTTTTTATCCTCTCCCTAGGAGGTATTCCAAGATTTGGAAATTTTATATAGTTTGTTAGAATTGTCGGAACATCGAGCAAATTTTAAAACATTGTAGCTTCTCTTTTGTCCCGTGGTCATAAGTTTTCAGATAATAAAAATCCCCGACGTAAATATTCAACAAATTAGGGACGAAATTGATGAATATGAAAATTCTCCAACCCAAGTCAGCAATTTAAACGTCTTGGAAATGGCAACCAGTTTGCAACAAGAAGAAAATCTTTTAGTCATTTACAAATACCTATTGAGTAGTTTGTGATACGACTATGGATGCAATTTTCTCTCGAGATACTTATTTAGCACACATTCATAATTAATATAACAAAACACTTCCTTAACTAAGGGTATTAAAGGGTATTGGTATCCGCAACTTCATTGCATACATTCATAGAATCAGAATACAATTTTACAGATGCTTTATTGCTAAATCCTGCAAACATCTGCAGTTCGAATAAAATGTCAAAAGAATAAGCATCAAATTCAAATATCAAGCAGGATCCGATTGTCTCGTTTTGTCGAGTCTTTTCTTTTCTTTGGTTGCTAAATCGTGACCGTCTATGTATATCGCGACTGTTAATCTTAATTTTATGCACATTTTCTGAATAGTAAACAGTATTTTCTTCTAGATGGCAGTCTCGCAAGTATGCCCCTTATGATTTCAACGTGTTCGTATTCTAACATCCAGGCCTCATAAATCCTTCAAGTCTTAGATATTTAGGAACTGAAATGGCAAACTCTTACAGCCTGTGTCCGTCAGAAAGAACAGTGCTTTTCAATAATAAAAAAATAGCAATAGCTATAGTTATAGATATAGTTATTAAAACTGTAGGGGTTTTGTAGTCTTCTAGAATACAACACATCTTAATAAACGTAGTTTGGCATTTCCCGATGTTGCACGCCAATTAAACCGTTTAAAAGCTGAGCTACACCAATTAGTTTAGCTGGATTTCCGATAAAACCAGTCTCCCATTAATTAAGAGCTGTCTACTGGAAAAGCCCGACTGGTACCGATCCCCGTTATATGCAAAAGTAAGCCATTAACGTGTACACATTCTTCAGTTTCTACTTTCATGCTAAGGTTCACACATACTTTCTAATTCTATTAATATTCGGAGCTTAAGCTTGCTTATGTACTATCAGTTCAGAGATTGAAGGCTTGTTTAAGAGAAAAACTCCTTAAAATGAGCACTTCAAGGATCGGCATCCTAAAGAAATCTATGCAAGTCCGGTGTGAAGCAAGGAGAAGGTTGTGCCAGGACATAATGGTATTAATGAAGCTTCAGGCTACGTTATTTACCAAATAAGTGTTCATTAGATATAGATAGATATTTATTGCTAAAAACATTTACACATGTACAGCAACGTTAAATGTTAAATATTACAAAATTTCAATCTTATAAAATTCCTGGACCTTATAGAAAGGATTTTTCTTCAATATCATTAAAATCTGTCTTTTAAAAATGCCGTATGTAAGTTTCTTGATTGTATCACATTTGGTCAATAAAATTTATTTTCTCAAATGACTCTGTTTTGGAACATCAAACCAATTCCAAGTATGAAAACTTTACATCTTTACAGAATACCATAGTTTTTTTTTAATTATGGACGCTCTTTAACTGCTGTGGTCCTTAGCGTCCCATTCTATATTGGGAGTGAAAGACCGGTAATTTTGTTCAGAAGCCTCTATCAGGCTTGAGATTCTTTTACGTGCCTTAAATCTACGACACGGGACCACCGGCTTTACTTCCCTTCCGAAGGAAGCCATGCTAAGGATTTTTACACCCGAAAAAATCCATCGCCCTCCGCGACTCGGAAACTAGAGGCTAGCATGGTAACCACTACACCATGGAGGACGACAATATCGTAGTACAGCGAAGTTATCAAAGTTTTAAAAAAACAATATTAAGGTACTATGTAGAGTTCAGAAAGAAATCTTGCGGTTTCAATCCACGTTTTCGTAATATTAGTATTGAGCACGATGCAGTTTAATTAAAACAGAAACAAAGTATAACAATTTCCAGATATTTTGAAATAAAATTAATAGTTTGTAACAATAAGCTATCCATGTTTTTGCATCAGTTTAATATGTATCAACATTTTCTATGATTATGTTTGCTGCATTTCTGCTCCATTTTTTTATCTAATGGATTTATTTGTTTTGAATTTGTGTGATGGATTTGTTTCCCAAAATTATTTATATGTTTAATGTAATTGAAACGATCACATTCATAACAATGTGTGCTCTTAAATTTTCATTTTATATGAATGAACGTTTTATATACGAGTAGGTATGCTTTTTTAAAATAGGGAACTAGAAACGTTTTAAGAAATAAAGTTGAGATTAATAGGTTAATCATGTAAAAAAAACAACTTCGTGCCTGGTGTTGGAGTAGGGTGTCTGCCTCGTAATCAAAATCTCCAAATTAGTCTCTCGGTGGAACAAGTTGCCTGAATAGGAGTCTTTTTTGGATTTTTTTCCTGTCCAAAAGAATATCTGGTAGTTTTGAACTCTAAGAACCTATGGCTCGCTTTAGCATCATTCACCCATTTCATGTATTCGCCATCCGATATGATCAATCGGATTGAAGGAAGATAAAATACACAGCAAAAGGAATGCTCTGCAAGAAATATTTATAAAATACATTATGTTTAATAAAATTTAAATAATTTAAAGACTAAAAATAACATTTTCATTATAACATTTTTGAAAAATACCGTATTACGGGTGGCAAAGAGGGGCTTCGCGATGACATTTGGATTCCCTCAAACTTTGACAGTGATTTCATGCAGGTTGTCTATTCCTGAGACTCGGGTGAGGAAAGAATTTTACCGACTGCCATTAAGGAACAGCAAGGTGGTGAATATGAAACAAATTTGTAATATATGGGAAGAAAATATTATGGAAAAACAGATTAACGAAGAATTATGTAAAATAGTTTGACGAATGGCTAGATATCTACGAAACGTAGCAGAAATGTGAATTAGGAAGGCGAAGATCGAGGTTCGGAATGTGAATTTAACACTGGAAGAAAATTAGTGCTTGAGAAACGAAGATAAACCTTTTGCTTATGCGGTACAAATACATCACTCCTCACGGAAATACAGAGTTACACACGTTTTCTAAGATGTTAAAAGTTATTACGGAGAGAAAATGAAGGGACTTGTTCATTCTGGATATCTGAAAATAAACGATTTTTTTGTTAAAAACAATAAGTTAAATATTTACATGTTCATAAAAACAGAACGAAAGCTGGGTTTTCCTCAGAACGTTACAGAATTGGTTTAAGGTAAGTTTTGTAGAGGAACTGTGAAGTAATGTCCAGAATATTGAACACTTCAAATATTCAAATATTTTCCGATTATAAACGTACTTTGTATACATAAGTGTCTTAAGTGAACGAGAATGCCAGTTTTTAAAATCTAATTACGAAATTTATTTTCAAAACGTACGCCGTACCTATCAAGCACATTCTTCAAAAACTGATAATAGGTAGCATCTAAATCTGAACACCAAACTAAATTTTATTGAACCCCATTTATAAAAGCATTTATAGTTTATGAGATGTGAAGTTGCTGTTACTAAATACGAATTCAATAGAAGTGTTTTTAAAGCACATCATCGAAGAAATTACAAGCCCATTGTGCTTTTTAAATTTGTTTTTTCAAACGAATCAATATGATTAAATATAAAACAATTATATGTCTTTAATTTCTCCTATTCATTTATTAAAAGAATGTCTGGATTTACAGAAGGAATCAATTCTCGCTTTACAAATTTACAGTAAGGTGATATTCTTGAAGGCGCATTGCGACAGGCTTTTATTAAGGTACTGCTATAACGTATTTTAAGATTCTTGCGTTACCACTTACATATACAGTTTTTAACAGCGAATATTAAAAATGCATCTGCTACTCATTTTTTTCGAACTAAATAAAGCATAACCATTTTAAACCAAAAGCTTTAAGGCAGCATTAAACGCCAACTTAGAATATATATCATAACTTAGCAAAGTTTTAAAACTTTAAACTTTAGCAGCAAGGTTTTCATGATCTCTTCTAAAACTTAATCTAACTCATTTGGTAATTTTAGGAAGTAAGCTAAATTTAAACAGTATTATTTACAAGTAGCCAGATGCAACATAAGAAGCTAGGTAACATTCTACACAGGACTTCTAAAAATGCTGCCGGCTATGTACACTGTTCAAACACGTCATTATTCATTGTTTTAAAGCATATTCCCAACAGCTCTGATACTATCGCGACAGAATACTGGCTGGACAGATATGTGCCGGGTAACTACCTTCAGCTAGCATATAAAGATATAGACTGGCCACGTAATGGTATATAGCCACGTAATGGTCGAGATTCGGAAATTACACAAATAGTTAACAGAAGAGTTGAATGTTCAGGTTTTGGCTATTATAAGGATTGGGCTCATTCCATGGGCGTTGGATGTGGTTATCGCCTGGAAATAATGAAAGTTTCTTATTTAACAGTATATCGTATTATTAGTTAAAGACACTAGGGCATATGAATGATTGTTTCGTACCTTTGTTACACTTTTTTATACTACAAGTGTTATTTTAATATGGAAACACATTTAAAAAGTCTCGTGCTATACACTTTCTCCATTCACTATAATGTTCACACACATCCAACAAATTATTCGTAAAAGTTTGTTAATCAAGGTAAATTATTTCAGAAATAGAGTGGCGTGTATGTGTGTGTTGAGGCAGTATTTTTAACATGTAAATGATTTAAGTCTAATTATATAATATATAAATTAAATACAGCTCTCAATATGTGTATCTAACAATATATAAAAAGTGTATATTACAGTCATTATATATGTTTATATTATTGTATACATGTGTAATAATGTTATGTGAATGTATTACGTAATTTAATAATGTAGGAGCTGTGAGAATAATAGGTTAAAAGTTGCTAACAATGAGGTAACCTTGAGGCAATAATGAATTTGAAAGTTTAATAATGCTAGTTGTTATTCTTGGAGGCAATAATTAATTTTTGTGACAGTTCATAGAAAAGCCAAACAACCACCAGAAAAAGCTTTAGATATATGAATGTATTCTATTGGACTAGGATTAGCCAATCAGAAAGTGAATTGGAGCAAAATTTACAAATTCAGAAGTCAGTTGCTTATAGACAGCGTTCCTAACCGGACGCGAGATGTGTCCTGGAGAAATTTAATACGTATTCAGTGTTAGACGAAAATAGCTTACGTGTTAAAAAGTGCAAGTAAGTAACAAAAGAATCTCACAGCTCTCTATATCAGTGAAGTGTTATTTAAATCGTGCCAAGCATTAATGGAGTGAAGAAAAAGTTAAAATCTGTGTAAGCCTACATTCTTCAGTCGCACCACTCCCTGCTAAGACATTCATGTCTCTAAAAAAATATAAATACTGACGTAGCCGAGGCAAACACAAATGTATAATATTTAAAGAAACAGTCAAAATTACAAAGTTAATAATTTTTTTTATAAACATTTGGGGCGAAGGCTACCGGACCCTTTTACCTTACGTGCGGTTGCAACTACTTCAAGTTCCGCTCCCCAACAGTCGAAATACAATACAACTTCCTCAGTGTATTGTCACGCCAGACACATTAGTGCGTCATTGTTGGGACAATTCTTTCGGCTTTGAAGTTCGTCTGCCTGGCGACACGACACACTGGCTGGCAATCCTAGCCAGAGGTGGAGAGAGTGGGGGCTTTGTAAAAGTATTCAATAAGACTACATATCTTACACACACATACACGCCACAATAGTTTTATTATACATTTTGTTCTAGCTGCGTAGAAGAATATGCGACATTCTTATGTTTAATACGACATTCAAATGTTTAAAAAGCAGGTCGTTATATGCGGTCTTATTCCATACCCTCTTCATGGTATACTGCTGGGAAAACTTATATAACACTTTAAATATATACAGAGGAGGAAGGAGGATGATTCGAACGACCAGGATATACCTCATGAATGCTAAAGCCACAAACTTGTATATTTTAAAAGGAGTTCTGCTGTTTTAGTAGCATTTCTCTATCACATATTGACACCCGTTATATGAAATTATCTAACATTCAATAAGAATGAAGAACATTTCACAAAATTCAGTATATACGTATACGTCTTCATGCCTATATCTTAAACAACATTTTAAACAAAAACATTGGAGAGAAATTTTCTATTTGAAGGATTTGGGACAACCAAGCACATGCCCAAATGCATTTTTCTAAAAATGCTTTTGATATCAAAATGGTATTTTCTGTGAACTTTGATATTGCACTTTTGGATCAATGCAGCCTTAGGTAAGCGGTATAGAAAGTAGACCTGCAAAGTTATTCTGCAACCCTAACTTCAATTTTCTTTGTACCTCAAAACTGCTGAAATTTAAAATCGCGTAAGTAACCATAACTGAATTCTACGCATCTTTACTGTTCCCCTTTAAGTTCAACACACGAGTCTAGAAAGTAGCTACTTTTCAGCATTTCTCAGTTTCTTCACATGCGTAGTAATGACGTTTTGAAGTGCAAGGGTTGTCAAACGAGGTAAGTGTGCCACCTCGTCAAAAGACAAAATCAATAACTTCGTCTCCAACTTGAAGGGTCCGCATAATTGAATTGCGACAAAAGCACGCTCTGCTCATTTTCCTGGTAGGTATGGGAGGCAACCTCGTCTGAAGAACCCTTAGCCATGATGCTATCTCGAGGATGACCCGAACCCAACCCGTTACGTCAGACGCACACATTAACGTCGAGGAAGAACGGAGAGATCTACAGCGTGTCCTTCAGATTGAGAAACTGGCTGATGAGAGCCGTGTAAATGATCACGAGCTGAAGCGCAGTGCGAGATAGCATCCATGATTACCCAACTTGAAATTTGGAGGGACTGGTGAAGACCTTCACTTATCTTGAAACACCCAGTTAAGAAAATGAGAATCAGCTCACGCCATTTATGTATAGAAGTTGCCACTAAAAGCTACCTAAAAGGCAAATAGGCTGCTAATAATGTCGCGATATCGTTCGTGTTATCTTATTTGCTGAGCGCCTGTTATTGTTTTACTATTTTGAGTTCTTTGTCCTCCGGCTAGCTATTATTACTCAGTCGAGCAAATCTCTTGAGCAGGGTGTGTAAACGGAAAGGAGTTGTTACTAAAAGATAACACTGATAAAAGAATTTGTTTTTACACTTTTATTGCCGTCACACATTAATTTCACATATTTACTCTTGATACACGCCTGACTGAAACTTTTATATTTTCGAATGTAACTATTATCACTTATTTGCCGCACATTATTAATTCGCGTATTTCACATTTTATAACTAACTTTACGACGCGAGAGATTCTGTAGATTTGCGTAACGTGTACTTCGTGAATGCTTCTGTTAAACTGCGCGACGTGTAACCCGTGAATGATTCTGTTGAACTGGGCGACGTGTAACTTGTGAATGTTTCTGTAGAACTGTGCGATACCTATCTATGGCTTCAGCAATTTATACTCCCTCGCCCCGATATGCCTAAACATTATAACAGAGCTGCTATTGGTTAATAAAGCGCGCCAACATTAGCGTCTATTTTTATATCCAATCAAAATTACGAACACACATGCTCTAGGGAAAATATTCCCTCCATTTCTAAAGAAAAGCGCGCTACTCTGACGTCATTTGCTTGTCTCATCTAATTAATAAACAACTCACCCCCTCGCCCATTGTTATCCGCTCCTATTGTCAGTTTCAGTGAGGCCGTGTAAACTTATTTCCTAACAATACTTATAATTAACAAACATCTCAAATCATTGTCATACAATAATGCTAATTTACACTACAATCACTCTGGCATTCACGGTGTTGTGATATAAAATACTGCGTCAATAAACACGCAAAAAACCGTTGCTATGGTAAAGCTGCAAATAAAGCTAGAAAGCGAAATTGTAAAATATAAAGAAGAAACCAAATTTGTGGGAATAATTATAACAGACCGAAAATGGAGAGCTCGTATAAATATGCTGACCAGGAAACTAATGGGATGCTACATATTAAACACATTGAAAAGGGTAAAAGTGCACAATTCTTTAGAAGTGTATATTATGCACATATCCATACTCATAATAAAGTATGGAATAACGTTCTGGGGGGCCTCAGCAGAATCAGAAAAAGTTTTTCGTTTACAAAAGAGAGCTATAAGAATGACTGGTGAATCTAGTAGATTACCTTGCAGAGAATGGTTCAAAAAATTAAGGGTCATGACTGTAGCAAGCATGTACATATTAACAGTTATATATCATACCCGAGTAATAAGACATCAGCTACCAGATAACGAAGAGATTCACTCCCATAGTACAAGGCAGAAAGAACATTTACATGTCCAATATTGTCGAACAAACCTAGCAAAAAAAGTGCTTATCATAATGAAATAAAGTTATTCAACAGGTTACGCCCTAGCATAAAGAATATAGAAAATGTAAATCTGCTCAAAAATAAGCTTAAATCAGTACATGCATTAGTACATGCATTTTATTCGGTTTCGGAATATGTAAATAGTTTGTATATTGTAAATACTTGCTACAGTGGGTGTGTGTGTGTGTGTGTTTGGTGGGGGTTGTAGGTGTGTACGAAAGAGGGGAGAGGGGGGGTAGGTGTTTATAAATTTGTAACGTTTCAATCTAGGAAATGTTTGTAAGCTTTTTTTTCTGTTATTTGTAATGTATTAACTTTGTTTTTGTATTGTAAACCTTTACGATTCCTTATGTATACATGAACTTCAGGATGAAATAAATGAATATGAATAAAAAAAAGGCCTAATCTTAAAATGCTGCGCTAGCCTTGTGCAACTCCGATCCAGTTTTCGGCTCGTATACACCCTTAAGCCTTTAGAGGGGAACATGTGGTACACTCACATGACTTTCTTACCACTCTTCTCAAACTATTCTTACATAAGCTTATTCTTCTATCTACTGCATGTAAATCTAGATACACATTTACAGAAATGGTTTTGTGTAGGTTGTCTATGGTTTTATTGCAGGTTTCGTTGTAGGTACAAGAGGAATAAATAAATAAATAAATAAATAAAATTTGAATATACTATCCTTGCACCTTGGTTACTACATACATTCAAACTTTTCATTTATATTCTCAAACACATTTATTTTTTAGATAACAATTTTTTTTCAGAAATGCAACCGATAGTCATATCGGATTCTATGTGTTGGCTTTGAAATTCCGTTCTCTTTGCTTGCGAAATAAAAACGGATGACGCCTAAGCAGTGGAAAGAAAGTAATAACTGCTTGACAATTCAAGCTTATTATAAAGAATACCTGGGAAGTAGATAACGCCACAAAAAGCTTATAAATTTTATATTTTAATGATATCTACGCTTTTAAGTAATAACTTTTTGTCTGTCTTACGGTTTACAAATTATATAGATTCACTCAGAAGAAGAAAAATTAACGTATACGTTTCATTTCTCATTCAAATGGCTTAAACATGTGCTAGTTTAATCAAAATCGTTAACACTATTTGAGAAAAATAAAGAACGAAACATGTTCCATATAAAGGGTATTTTGAGGTGGAGATTTACTTGAAAATCTTGGCATCGCATCCCTTGAAGATACCTACTGAACTTAGTTAAGTTTGGCGTTTATTCGATATTTCGCTTTTGAAACGTAATTTCAATATAGAATTTTTGGTGTAATGCAATACTTCCACTACTTACTATAGATACGCAGTAGAGAAAGTAAAAAGCTATTTTTAGGGAAGAAATTCCCTTAGTCATGTGACTGGAGCAATAAACAGGAATCTCATGCTTAAGAAATATTGGAACAATAAAGGAGGTAGATATCAGCGCTACACTCCGTTCAAGGCAATATCGCAGAGATAATTCTAATAGGATTGCTATTTTATAATTCTGCTTGTTTGATAGTAGCTTCATATAATAAAATTCAAGCAGCACAAACCGAATTCTTGATATTACTTTCTTTTGCATTTCTTTGTCCCCTTAGCTTTTCTTTCAATAATAGATGTTGCTACTGTTTTAACGTTACGAACTTTGCCATCCCCTGCATCGACTAAGAGCCATGCACGAAGCAGTTGAGCATATTGGTTTCCTGTAATATTTTCCCCACAGTAATTTTACGATTAAATATTTCCTTATTATGTTTTAAAACATTTATTTATATAACTTTAAATAAAATGCTCTGAATAAATGCAACTACTGATTTTGAACTTCCATAGTTTGCAGGTAATTCATCTCGCACTCTGTTCCAAAATACATGTAATTTTACGAATGCAAATGTTAGTTCTTCTGCAGATGTAAAGGATTCCCCTCCAAGATTAAAATATTCTGCTTACCGTGTACCACATCCAGTCACACCATAGTGCTTCGAAAATGAGTACGCAAGTCCACTTCATAATTACAGGGAAGGGATCATTTTAAAATCACGCGTGGCATTACCTATCATAATCCTTGCAAGTATTTAATTACTTTCTCTACTACGTATAGTAACTAGGGGAAATATTGCATTCCACCCAAAAATTCTATATCGAGATTTCATCGGAAATACGTGTTTTTAGGTGCCCTCAATCCAAATAAAGCATTTTTGGAAACACGTCGTGTATTTGTGTGTGTCTGAACAGCATAACTAAAAAACTTGGTACTTTAGTTTACTATCTTCCAAGGATGCTACACGAAGATTTAAGAAAATTCCTCACCCCAGACTAACCTTTACATGGAACATTTTTCGAAAATTTTTATTTTCTCAAAAATGGCTAACAATTTTGATTAAAATATCGTATGTTTAAGCTATTTTCATGACAAATGAAATGTATATCTTTAATTTCCTGCGAATGTCCCCAAAAGTCCTCTTCATCCTGAATGACTTTCGCATTACTGGTAAACCTTAGAGATAGACAAAATGATACTAGACAAAAATGTAGATCTCGTTAAAATACAAAATTTGTTATATAGTTTTTTTTGGTGAAGTGAACTATTTCCGAGATATTACTTATTTGTTTGAATTTTCATACTTACACTTTTTCTCAAATAGAAATTCGTTATTGGTTTTTTTATGTTCTGGACATGCAAAGAGAATGGAACGCTCCACATAGCAACAGCTCTTAAAAGATTTGACTACCGCTTAAAGCCTGCCATATTCCCCTTGCACCTACAAAAAAATTAGCAATCTGCAAATGTTTATCCCGATTAACATGAAGTAGATGAAGAATAAACATTTGTAAAAATAGTTATTACAAGGGTAGAGAAAATCATTCGAGTGCAACACATCAAATTTTTTATTGTAAAGTCTGTTTATGAAACAGTTCATAAGCTTATGTACACACATTTTGAAGTATATAAATGAAATGGTTCTCTTTGGCTAGTAACCCTTCTATTTATGCATAGACGAATATTGTCACTTGCTTGAATTTTAATAAGCTATTCGAAGTATTTCTGAACATTTAAATAATCATTGTGCTGTAAATAATCTATATAAAACAGTATTTATTTAAGAAAGTCCGAGACGGACGATAGCATTGGCAATCCTATTAGATATACGCCATTTTCGTTTCACTTTGTAGGTTATGTTGAAGCAAACCAGCTTACAAGACCACTGGTAAGCACATTATCCCTAAATAAAAGCCTGGTTTCTCCGACGATAATAGCATACCAGAATACAAGAAAAACATCTAAATACAATTAGTGATTGCCAAGGACAAATAGGAGTACTGAAATATCCCCTTGCCTTTCCTCGGATTCTTGGTGAGGAGGGGTGGTTGAAGAGTTAACTGTCCGCAACAGTAACATTTAACTGTTTTTCCTTTCTGCTGTGCAAGATGTCAATTGGCTCCTGGAACAGTGTTGTATAATGGCCATAATCGTTCATTGTTTGATTCATTCCTCGCCTGACGTGTTAAAATATGTAACCTTATAAAAACAAGAAGTCAAAGAAACTGCCAAGCCCATGTTTACTGCAGCTGTTGAGAGAGGTTACATCCTCTCAAGAAAGCTGGCTAAGCAAGGTAATTCTCTCCACCAGCTTCTTGATTAGGTGGTGGATTGAAAGAACGTTTCGATTGTCTACAAAACTACATATTGATCCATTACATAGCCGAAAGAATAATGCAACACTAGTCCAGCCACTGAACTGAAGTAATGACGATAATAATACAGTATAATCAGAAAAACTGTGTGCACCTCAAGACAGGATCTTCTACCAGAGTTTTAAGATCGCATTTGATAAACATTGTAAAATGATCCTATTTGAAAGAGCGATGTGAATAACCCTGTGCAACCCATATAAAATGACTTTCCTCAAGAAATGACTAGTTGACCATGTTCTTTTAGGTAAACATTTTTCAAGGTAATCGTTAACGATACTTTGCAACCTTCTCTTCTGTACTTGCATTGATCGGAAGGACAGCGTTTTCAAGTCCTATTGCATAGACGTCAGAAGTTTCGACTATACTAACCATGTATGACTTGTTTCATTCCTCAAACCTTACAAGCTCTTACATTTCCTATAGGCTAAGCAAGTTACGTAAAACAAATTAACAAAGCCACCATTGATTAGTAGTATACGAGACCAGGGAGGGGATGTGTAAACAAGTTTGGTAGATTTCAACATACTCTACTAGAGAGAAAACGAGACCTTGAGTTTGAATGTAAAATGTACTACTTGTAGCTTTCTCAGCTATTCAGAGACTTCGCACTTGGTTTCGAAACGCATTATGTGCATATATATGTTCCCAATATATACTTTTCTCAAAATATCCATACTGCTTGTGTATGTTGGAGGGGAGGATTGGGTTGAAACTTCATGGCTAGAGCACTCTATAGTTTAAAATAAGGTGTTACTGAGGTAAATCTCTGAACATCTACAAATGGGAAAAGATGTATAATGGCTGCACTCTCTCACTAAGTTTCAGTGAGTCAGCAATTACCACGTATTTCGTTAAAAAGAAACTAATACCTAACAGCCGAGCGTAATGGCTTGGGCGGTAACCGCCCGCATTCCAGAGGTCCCGGGTTCAAATCCCGTGGGCCATCCAATCTGACTGGGGCTTCTTCGTGGTTTCCCTAAATCGCTAAGTTAAATACCGGATTGGATATTTAATACCACGAACCAAGTTCCACTTCAAGTCTAAAACGGTAGTAAACATGAAAATAGATGCTAATAACGAGTGGTATGCCATCCATTCAAGGATAATGAAAGCAGATAGACTGCAGGGCACCTAATGTCATCTGCCCGTCACAGAAACAGAGGTACAGTTGCCTGGCACTAGGGCCTCTGTGGACATGTGACAAAGTAAGATAGTGTAGTACACGGATGATACCTAGAAGGCAACTTGTCCACCACATACAGATACACGAGCTATCTCCTAAAAGATCCGACGCGATAGGACCACATAGTTAAAGCGACGTAAAATAAAGGGAAAAGAAAATTCACGGCTCTTAAGCGTGAAATCCTTTTTAACAGGATATATCCATTCAGCAGCTTAATAAAATCCGAATTGAAACCGTCACTGAAATTGTCACTAAGGAGAGCAGAGCAGTATCTTGTTGCAATTAGGAAGTTATATTTTCCAAGTTGACACGTGTAAATTCCTTACATAAGGCAACGAATCTTTCGTTTTCCCTGACTTGTGCTGGAAAATGACGCTCCATACAGATGAATTTCTTTTACCCATGTAATTTATCTTCGAGAGCTATAAGAGTTAGGTATTTAGGTACAATAATTACTGTATAAACTATTTGGGTATTGCAGTAAAACACAAAAATAAAATTCTTACCTCACATTTTGAACACATTTGGAGAGCAATTAATACAGATCAAATCTACTTTTATTACTTTATGTATAAATTTTTCTGCAATATCTTCGTTGAATTCAGCTCCTTTCAGCTTTAGTACAATTAGTATTTTTAATGCCTAAAGAGCATTTTCAAGTTTTAAGTTAAATTACCCGGAAGATGACTCCGAAATTACGTTTAAAATCAGTCTTTCAAAAATATTGCTTACTTCGATATTCTTCCGTAATTTGCTGTATTTACTGCAAAATATTCGTCTTAGGCGTTTTAAAATATATTGACTTTTTTATTCATGCCATCATAATTAAAAGTCACAAGCTATTGGCTTAAAAGGCAGTATGTACTAACACCAGTCATTTTCTGGTACGGCATTTATGCGATTGGAAATAGGACACTCAGAATGAAAGCAAAAATTGATCTTGCCGGAAGATAATGAGGACTCCATTTGTTTGTCATATGAACACCTCAAAGTGTAGTCCTCAATGGTGACGGGGATTTATAGCAACTTAGAAGAGCTGAGACTGCATGTATCAAGATATGATTCAATATGACTGAATAATCTCCTCAGCTTTCTCACGAAATAATAAGTCAATTTCGAATATTTGTTCAGACTTTGTGCATATTGAAATATGATGACTTGCGGGACAAAATAAACATCGGAGGTAATTATCAAATGATCATTAAGAATGTTGCAGATATACTACAGGTGCGACAAATTGGCGTTTATTTGCGTCATTTACGTTTTGGATTAATAACCGTATGATAATTTATTTTACTTGGATGCAATGCAAGTAGGTTATTATAGGGGAAGCTGGCCACTTGTTTGCGTTTATACGGGAAAGGATAGGGAAAACGAGGGTAGATGCGACGGCTCAAGGAGGAAAAATGCGTTTATATGGGAGAGATAGGGAATACGAGGATGTCGTCGAGCGTCGTGTGCAGGGAAAACAAGGGTAGATGCGCCCGACGTACGTTACACACGACGCTCGACGACATGAGGACGTACGTTACACAGGACGCTCGACGACATTCTCGTATTCCCCATCTCTCCCATGTAAACGCATTTTTCCTCCTTGAGCCGTCGCATCTACCCTCGTTTTCCCTATCCTTTCCCATATAAACGCAAAAAAGTGGCCCAGCTTCCCCTATAATAACCTACTAATGCATGCTTGGTATTCATACTGGCGCGCAGATTACACACGTTGTCTGTTTCTAGGGTGACATTCAAGTTGTAATGGACACGCCAAGTATGGAATGCAACCTTTTAAAGTGATTTTCTTTAACCTATAGGTCCACTTTGATGTTACATTCTTATTTTCCTCACTTTGCAGGTTTTTCATTTTTATCAAGGGTGTTGAAAATACTCTCCTTCCGCGAGTCACCAAATATGGACAAACGCTACACCATGCAGCGTGTGAAAAACCAGTCGAGAAGAGCAGCTCCTGTAAGCAAATGCGATCGGCAAGCCATTATGCCTTGCAAGTTCCGTTTTCCCACTTGATTTATATTGAGGAAAAAAAATGGCCTGGCTATTTCTTTTTTCCATTGTCTAATGATTTTGCTGTCCCTTATCATTATAAGGCATACCCCTATGTGAGAATTACCTTTTCACTCGAGCATAACTATTAATATGGAGCTTGGTATATGACAGTCATATGCTGCTTTAGGTCCCAGTAATGCTGTCATTAACATGCTGTACATTAACTGTATTTCCCAAAAAGCATATAATGAATTTTGGTGTGTTGAGTATTTAAACAATTATTGGAGTAAACATTTCTTTTTATAAATTCCGTTGTGAGAAGCAGTCTCAGGCTACTGGTCGCCCTCCGTGATCTAGGGGTACCATACTAGCCTCTAGTTCCTGAGATCGCGGGTTCAAACCCGGCGATGGATTTTTTCGAGCATGGCTTCCTTCGGAAGGGAAGTAAAGTCGGTGGTCCCGTATAGTAGATTTAAGGCACGTAAAAGAACCTCAAGCCTGATAAAGAGGCCTCTCAGCAAAATTACCGGTCCTTCACGCCCAATATAGAATGAGACGCTAAGGACCACAGCAGTTAAAGAGCGTCAATAAATAAAACTGAATTTTTCAGGCAACTGCCCGATATTTGAATCCTTATATAGTCAAGCCCCTGGAAGAGGTTCTTTTATTTTATTCTATTCTATTCAAGCCCCCAATCTGATTTGCGCATTACGACACATTTGATATTGTGAACGCTAAACCCATAAAAAATGCAATTTTGTTCAATAAAATATATTAAAGGTCTGAAATAATTAGTTTCTAAAACCTATTATCTAAGTATCATTATGTTACCCCTCGCACACGGAATTAAATGTTCACTGTGGCTGACAGTCTCCCTTGTACCTCCGTTAATTGCAACCGAACATGTATGTACATTTCATGAATTTTATTTTAATTTTCATGGTGTGTCGTATTACTTTTTAGCATTCGAGAGCCAATGACACCCAGCTTCAATCCTTGGAGCTCATGACTTTTAAAGTTGAACTGATTGGGATCTCGCACACCATCCTGAAGGACCAGCATGTTAAACCACAGTTTAGTTTCTCCTCGACGAGTGATTTTCACTGTAGCTTAACTGCCTATCTCATGGTAAAACCAGCTGAAAACTTTTAATATAAATTATAGTTTTAAGTCGAAACAATTGCTGAAAACATTTGTTTTAATTTCTAATAAGAAAATTGCATGTAAAAACGACTATGAATTAATATGTACCATTTTAACATTTCTGTAGAGAAAAGCCATAGGTCTAAAACAATACTTAAAAATAAATTAATACAACAAATTAAACAATTTAGATTTGGGGCCGTTACATACATTATGGAAGTAGACATAGAATCCAAGTTCAACAAATTTAATCAGTAATAAAAATAACTTTGAAGAGAATTAGAACGCACACAAATTAAATGTTAGTGTAATGCGCGACTACAGGTAGGGCCAAAAAACTACGAACCGGCTGCGCGGTGTTTTTCCTGTCCGCGTCCTCGGCGCTCGTTGCCGCTATCATAGAAAGACGCGGATGAAGCCATACAACATTTCTAAAACTACTTTTAAAGGATTTACTTAACAACTTTATGAAAGGAAATGCTGAAACTGGTCACCGCCGTTGCCCATACATTTTTGGCACCTCTTTGGGAAACTATCCATCACTCGCCATTTCTTTTTTGAATCAACAGTTGGAAGTCCGTACATATGTGAATACAATTTTGCCCCCCCCCCTTTTTAGAGAATTAACAGCCAGGGAGCGTGATTTTGTCATTTTTCAACAAGACTCTGCAACAGCTTATAAGCCAATATTTCATGAGGAAAATTGAAAGTGTTTGAGGAAGGAATTTTTAGTGCAGATGTGTGGCGCCCTCGGTCCCCCAACCTAACCACCTGCGATTTCTCTCTCTCTCGGTAACTTGAAAGAAAGTGTACTAGGCAAACCCACACACCCTGGAAGAATTAAAACAAAATATACGTCAGGAAATTGCCAGCGTTTCTCAACGTGAACTACGGGTAGTGATAGTTTCCTAAAGAGCTGTCAAAAATGTATGGACAACAACGGTGGCCAGTTTCAGTATCTCCTTTCATAAACTTGGAAAGTAAACCCTTTACAAGTAGTGTTAAAGAAGCTGTATGGTTTCATGCGCGCCTTTCTATGATAGTGTCAGACGGCAACGAGCGCCGAGGACGCGGACAGGAAAAACATCCCGCAGCCGGTTCGTAGTCTTTTGGTTCACTCTGTACTTGTCTATATGGAAGTGAAATTTGGATCCTAATCTAAAGAGACAAGCAAAGAATTAACCCTGAGATGAACAGAAAAATCTTGTTAGATCACTTAAAACTAGTTTTTCGTGACCTTCAGTCTTATTTTAGATTTTGAAGTTTTAGGAAAGAAATCTGGGTAGTCTTAAAAGGGGATAGTGAGGTACCGCAACGCAATATAAGTCCTTAGACATGAATTAAATGGTTATACAATGCGTTTCAAAGAACACAATTTTTGAAATGAGATTTTAGGAGACACTATGCAAAAGAGGGACATCCAGATGTATAAAGGTGGGGTCTTGGCGAAAAACGGTGTACTAATTCTGCCGATTTGAACAAAATTCTATTTGAGTCAATAAGAACGGATAGCAGATAAATGGAGACGATTGCAAACTGCTGTACTAGAGACCTTAGCGTAAATGCAAGTTCGTGCAATTAAGCTGGTGTTCGAGAGATATTACCTTAATGCAGAAAATCCCTCTACCTTTTAATGGGTAGTAATTGTTTTGGAAAACACTGTTCTTCAAACCTCAAACTCTTACCCCTTTATGTGGCGCACATTCAAGTGGCAGCACACAAACTTCGGTATACACGTTATGCCTCGTCAATTGGAAACCGCTGAGAGGGTGAATATCGCACTTAACCCCTCGAGCTGGCTGAGTCATTTCGATCCATAGGGGCTCACGAATGAACAACCATACACGTGTCCGGGACACTCCTGCTCTCGTTGCGAAAACATCTACGTCACGCATGCACAAAACATAGCAAGTCTCGGGAAACCCAAGGACGCTGCAGAACTTGTCTTAAGTTGTGGAACGAAAAATCCCAAGAAGCCCTACTGGTGCTCGGAAGTTAACCTGTTTTTAAGTCTCGCTTCCAGTGGAACAGGATTCGATCCCGAGTCACGCAAGTCTGGTCCATTGTTTGTGACAGCTGTCCATAGCCCTGAAGGCTACATGTGTGGCATCTTCAAGAAGAAAACTTTTCCCTTCTTAAACAAAGGGTAAACCTGTTGTGTATTTAGAATGCATTCAACATTAAATACGGAAAGAATAGAAACAAGAGTAACTGTACAAACAGCATTAAATTTCAGGAGTGTATTCTTTCTCTTCTAGGGTTATATATGGAAGTCAGTTGAAAAACCTAGCTACATACATGGATTAAATATTCATTTGCACTTATGCTTCTTTCCTATATCACAGAACAAATTATAAATTTACTTTTTCCCGTTACTGCAGCAGCGAATTTTATATATTGGAAGTATTCATTAATCGGTATTCTCCTCACATTTCACACTCCTGAACCTTCCAAAATAAGTAAATTATATTAGAATATAAATGTAATATTAATATACTATTAATATTACTTAATATGTTGTACAAGTGTGAAGAATAGACAAACTATTTTCTGTTCTGTTTTTGTTTTATTTTTTAGCACTAAGCCGAGTGTATTAGAGATCCAAGTCTGATAGTTAAATTGTTTATAGAACCATCACATTGAGCCAATCTGAATCTGGCAAGAAAATTCTTCAGATGGTGATCTTTTACCACTAAGCAAGGGGTATGAACGGCTCGCTAAGAATTTGAGAGCAAGTCAGACATGAATCCTAAAGAGAATATATGATTGGGGGAATGAAGAGAGAAAAATTGCGAAGAGTTTATGGCAAGACGCAATGATTTATTACTAAAGCTAAAAATCACACTTTCAAATAAAATTGACTTAAAGTGTTAAGTTGGGATAACGATTCACAATATTTTTCACAACTCACTAAAATGGCAATAACGGGCGTTTCCGATTAACTAATATTCAATGCAAAAGTTCAATAAATTTACTGGAGCACCCAAGTGCATCTGGGTAGTGTTATAAATATTGATCAGTAATTTATTTTTGCTTATTTATCGTCATTTTAACTCCGAAGTCATACTGTGACGATATTTCTGTAGGTTCTTTGGTACACATGAGTCAGGGTATGCCAAATAGATTACCAATAAGAGCATTCCAGTTTCTATTTTGCCTACAATAATTAGCTTAGAGGTAGTAGAATGCTTCATGGCCTACTCGCTCATTCTCGTAGATTCACTGCCGTTAATTAAGTCTACCAGACCATTCTTAAAAAGCATTAGAGCAGCTCAAAGAGGCATTACAGAATAGTTTTATAATATGCTATTCGTTACGAGTATAATCTATATTCCTTTAATAGGAATACAGGATAAAGAAACAGTGCTTATGTGACTGATATCAAAATTCAAGTTGAAAATTGGGCTGCTGATGTTCTTATGAGGTATTTAAAATGCTGCGAGAGAATTAAGAAAACTTTACGACCAACTGCCCTGTCCTACTCAATGAGGTTATAAAATATAATGAAATTCCGACATTACTTCGAGAATTACTATCAAATTGGGCACGTGTTGCGATTTAAGCCGGGTGTGTCAAGTTATATGCCACGAAAACCTATATGGATTTAGTAGTAAGGTGAAAACTCGCGAATATACGTAGATGGTGGCAACAAAAATATACGTAATAGTATGAAAATCCAACAGAGGGACCGAGTATCTTACAGCAAGACACCGTGGCGTCGACTGTGCTACTGCCACCAGTACACAATCTTGACTTCAGAGTAGGATTCGGACTATCTGAGACCTCTTTCTTCCTATAGTGCTACAATAAAAATGTGTTGCACCTACATGACTTTCTCTACTCTTGTAAATCTATTTTTACTCCATCTACATGTTAATCGAGATGTTAATCTTATTGCTATTTTTTTGTGTGGTGCAAGGGGAATATGGTAGGCTTTAAGAGATAGTCAAAGCTTTTAAAAACTGGTTGTAATGTGAAGTATTCCATTCTCTTTGCATATACAGGGCATTAAAAAAAACGGATAACGAATTCCCATTTCAGAAAAAGTTTAAAGTATTGCAAAATTCAAACAAATAACAGGGAATGTCTCAGAAATGGTTCACTCCACCAAAAAAGTGTATGACAAATTGTGTGTTTTAACGAGATCTACATTTTTTGTGTAGAAACAGTTTGTCTCTCTCTTACGGTTTACCAGTTATGCAAAACCCATTCAGATTGGAGGACTTTGGGGACATTCCCAGAGAATTCAAGGTCACATTTCATTTGTCATGAAAACATCAACATATATTTTAATCAACATCTTTAGAGCTATTTCTGCGAAAATCAAAATTTTCGAAAAATGTTCCATGTACAGGGTAGTCTGGGGTGGGGGATTTTCTTGAAAATCTACGTGTCGTATCTTTGAAAGATACTGAACCTAAACACCAAGTTTGGTATTTATCAGACTTTTCGTTTTTGAGTTATGCTGTTCACAGTCAGACATATACACACGGACGGACCTTTTTCTAAATTTTTTTTTTAATTCAGGGAGTCTCAAAACATGTATTTCCCCCGAAATCTCGGGTGGAATGCAATACTTTGCCTACTTACTCTACGTAGTAGAGAAAGTAAAAAGGTTGGGTATTGTAGATGTCAGGGGAAACGAGCTTGCTCCAAATTACTTCTCTGTTGTCCCATTAACAAGTTGCAAAATAGGGAGGTTGTACTTTAAATCAGCCATAAGATTCCTTAATGGACTCACAATGACCTTGAGTGCAGTATTTTACACCAATATCTAAATGAAGAATTAAAAGTTCCATAAAGTAATGACGGGACCTAAGCATGCAACTTGGAAGGTATCTGAAAAAGAGAGACTACAAATGTAATGGTTTTTTTAGAACAATATAAGCAGTAGGGAAGAATAGAGCATAGGAGAAATGAAGATATAGAAACCAAATATTTTAGAGGAAACAAAATACCTAATAAATGATTAATCCATGTGCACAGAATTAACAATAATAGGTACCCCCAACAAATAAATGTTGGACGCCCTAAGGAACAGTGGAAAGAAAAGCATATAGCATGTAAAGTACTACAGGAAATAACATGCCTTAAAGATGAAGCAGATCTAAGTGCAACTTCACTTAGGTAAATACGTAAACGCCTAATAAAGCAGTATTGTTGAAAATTAAATCAGATGAAAAAGAAGTTTGGCTTACCAAATTGTAATAGAAGTTTTAATAGTACTCCAGAATAAATGTTAATGAAGTTAGCTCTTATAGTTGAACAGTAAAGCTCAGATTGAAAATAAACCAAGGAAAATGAAGACGAAACTGTTAAAATCGTAGGATCCAGTTTTGAGTATTTTAAGAAGTTCTTAAAAGATATCCAAAGCTTAGATTCTTGGAGAGAGCGCAAGGTGGGATCGTAATGTTTGGTATTCAGTGTACGTAACAAACACGGCAGAAGTTGCCAGCTCCACATCGTTTCTTGTCTGCAAAATGCCTATTTATTCCATACCAAGGTTTACTCCACTGTCCTTGTCTATATCCAGTTATTGCAAGGCCTTCATGTGCCCATCCCTAAACTAGTAACCATGGCAATGTCATTTATGAACTCTGCTCTAATTTCGCCGGTTTCATCAACAAATGTGTTTGTTTTGTGCTAGGGCAGTTTACGATTTGGCTTACAACTCGCTTTCTAATGTAACAGTTATATTCCAACTTTTGGTCAGACTTTTAGACTTATTAGGCTTCTAGATGTGCAACTTACACTTATTTTTCATTGGCAAAGCAGTCAAAACTGCCTCATTTTACAGACTAACTTCCTTTGGTAAAAGGAATATATTAAAAACAAAATTTATTACTTCTTACTATCTCTACTGAAAGTTGGAAAGGTATTGTATTCCACCCAAAAATTCGATGTCAAGACTTCACCGGAAATTTGTTTTGGGGCCCATTGAACCCCCCAAAAAAGTAATTTAAAAAAAAAGTCCATGTGTGTGTCTGAACAGTATAACACAAAAACGAAATATGGTTAGAAACCACATTTGGTGTTTAAGTTCAGCATCTTTAAGGATGAGACAGATATTCAAGAAAATCTTTTATTTTCGAAAAAATGACTAACGATTTTGATTAAAGTACCATATGTTAGATATTTTCATGACAAATGCAATGTATACCTTGAATTTTCTGGGAATCACTTGTGAAGTCCTCTTCATTGTGAATTATTTTTGCATAACTTGTAAAACGTAAGAGACAAAATGTTACCACAAAATATGTACATCGTATTAACGCACACAATTTATGTCAAATACTTTAATTTTATTTTATTTATTTATTTAATTTTTGCGGAGTTAATCATTTCCAAGGATATTTCTTGTAATTATTTGCCTTTTAAAATACTCTTCTCAAACGGGAAGTCGTTATCCCCCCACCTTCTTTCTCTTTCTTGGCCATTCAAAGAGAACAGAATTTCAAAGCCATCACATGGCAACCTGCTCTTAAAAGATTTGACTGTCGCTTTGTACCTCGAGGAAATACGTAATAAAACAATTTCTGCAAATGTTTATCTCGATTAACATGAAGCAGATAGAAAAATAAGCGTTTAAGAAAAGTTTGTACAAGAGTAGAGAAACACATGAGTGCAACATGAGATTTTTCTTCGTTAACACAGTAGTAAAATAAGAATGTACATTTTTTGGCATAGTTTAAGAAACTGGTGCCGAGAATTCATAAATTAGGCCGCCTGTAAACTACTGTCCCTGAAGAACAACAATATTCTCATGGTCTTACAGCATGTGTATAGGTTACAGAGGCTCAAAATGGGGAAAGTAATAGTACACATTGATATTTCAGCCACCAACTTATTTACCCATTTATAACTACGACTGAATATGCATCCCGACTTGCTTCAGGAAGGTTAAAATACGCAAATATATGAAAACAAATTAGTTGACTACTTCTGTAATCGAATGGTCAAAATACTACCTTCTCAGTTCTAGACATACGGGTTTGGAATTCCAGCAAGGGTGGGGATTTGTTTATTACAATCATTGCCTACTCTCTACAGTCTGGAAGTATGAATGCGACAGAGATTAGATTTAAATTCAAAAGTTAATATTTGTATAGTCAAAGCCGCTGGCCGGGGTACTTAATGCGGCTAGAGAAATTAGAAAGAAAAAAGTTAAAAAGCGAGGTGGGGTTAAAAATCTCTACTTCAGGACTTGATCATATTGGAAGCATGGATTATCTTTAACTTTGGCATATTCAGGAACGATTAAAGCTTGTAAAATTAAAGTGCAGAACACATTTGGCCGAAAATGCTCTGGAATGTTTTCAACCAAGATTTATATCTATATGTGAATAGTAATTCAGATTCATAACTGCCGCTACACTAGATACTTAAAGTAACAAATTATTTTATTTTGAAATCTGTAGTTCTCTTCCCAAGGAATGTATTTGGACGTCTATGTGGGGAGGCACCGAGATATACACAAATGTTTTCGTATTCTTTTAAATATATTTTAATATTCCTGCTTTACTTATTTCTCACTGTTGTGTTAATGTCGACGTTATACATAGTGTGCTTAATGAAAATTATAAATGCATGTTGTTAATAAAAGGTGACTATAAACCAAGACTACTTTAGAACGTAAGCACCATTATCCCGCCATAACGTGCAATTATTCAGAGCACGCTTTTTCTTACAATACTTCAGCTCGAGTTATGCTATACCTTGACAAACCTACTTAACAATTCACCAGCTTTAGTATTTTAACCACTCACAAGGCTATAGAAATGTGAATCACTATTCACCCCATTTTACCCTTTTGCTTACCTCCAAGCACATGGTTTGGTGTGCTTAACACATTTGTCATGAAGTCGTATGCGTCAAATGCGACAGTTCTAACAACAGCAATAGTGATCCTTTGAGGGCGTTTTAAAGTCATACATCCAAACTTCATAATGTATTTTATGTCTTTAGAGAGAGTATTTTGAGCGGAAGTAAAATATACATTGTCTCTAGAACATGTTCCCATAAAATACTGAAAACAAATTAGCAAATTTGTTAAATAGTATATCTCAGTCTTGTAACGTCCCTCCTAGTAATTATAGTTTATTTATTACATTTCTTTTCCACTAATATTTTTGCAGCATGCAACATGCGACTAAATGTAAGCATGTTCATGTTTTTCTTCCCTTTCCCTTCTTTAAGATACTATGGCTGTTGGTAGCATGTGTGTTTAGAAAGATGCCTACCCCTGATACAAGACCTTTACTATTTCATGATGAAGTATTTTATTTTATAAAACTAAATCCAGGCTTTTATTGATGACCGACAGAATTCTTTGGGAATATTCCAAGGGGCAATTTTGTATGCAGATATCGATTGTATGCAAAGGGAGCAGGTAGTGCGGTGCGTACAGAGGATGTGGATCAATAACTTACCCTCCAGCATGCTCCGTTCGTCTGCTATGTCGTCGTCGTCCATATTCCGACCACCACACCAGCAGGCGAAACCCTCGCTGGCTTCGAACACGGTTGCAGTTTATTGAAAAGCACAATTTATCGAGGAAAAAAGAAGCCCCCCCTGCACTTCGAATTGAACCCCTAATATGTATTGGTGCTCTCGTCAGCAGACACACACACTTGCAGGTGTGGAAGAAGTTGGCAATATAAACACTCACTTTCACCAGAAACAAACGAACTGGGCCCTATTGACTCACAAGAATACCAGCGCTTGCCTTGCCGCAACCTACTCCACCACTAGCCACTTCTGACTACGTTAGTTACTCTTCGAACGACGCATGTCAACGGAGCGCCGTCGCGCGAAACATCGCTGCCAACACTCCACACAGATTTCCCCTAGCACAGCTGGCTAGTTACACAGCTGATCGACCAGAGAGGTTCCAGGGTGTCCAAACGCAACCTGCACTTTGATGCACTTGTCGGCAACTATCGATATGTTCTTCGTGCCAATAGTATTGAAAGGTCGTTTACTCGTTTCAACTTGAGAGAGAAAAAAAGGGGTAACGAAAAAAATTATTAACATAGCAATTACATTGGAGTGTTCCACGACTTTGTCGTAAAGAAAGCAACTAATACATGAATGATCCTTTCTTGGAAATATTTCCTTCTAAAATGTAGGTGCACTTATAAAATTCCCTTCCTTTGTACATGTATCGACTAATAAGACTTCTGTATTTATTTTTGTTTTCCAGTTCAGTAGTACTTCAGTTTGCTTCAGCAATTCGACACTTTTTACTTTCTCTAGGGGAAGTATTGCATTCCACTCAAAAATTCGATGACGAGATTTCACTGGAAATACATGTTTTGAGGCACCCTTAATCCAAAAAAAATCATTTTTAGAAAAACGCCCGTGTGTGTGTTTTTTTTTGTCTCTGAACAGCATAACTCAAAAACGAAAAGTCGGATAAATACCAAACTTGGTATTTAGATTCAATATCTTCAAAAGATGCGACGCGATTTTTAAGAAAACCCCCTACCTCAGACTCCTTTACATGGAAGATGTTTCGAAATTTATTTTCTAAAAATAGCTAATGATTTTTTATTAAAATACCATGTATTAAGATATTTAATTACAAATAAAATGCATTTCTTGAACTTTCTGGGAATAGCCTGTGAAGTCTGCATTCGAAAGCAATTTTGTATAACTGGTAAACTTTAAAGGTTCGAATTTGTTCATTTCTTGGTCTCTCTCTAAAGTCCTGTCAACATAGTTTTTTTTTTTTTTTTTTTTGTGATTGCATGGAAACAGTATGACATTTTAAGGCCAGCATATAGCGTCCAGTTCTTAAACATTTGACTATCGCTGTTATCTTTGTATCTATAACGAAATGTGTGATGTAGCTGTATTTGCAAAGGTTTATTTGGATTAAAATGAAGAAGATAGAAAAATAAGCCTTAATAAGAATGGATTGTATACCCAGTAATAAACATTGAGGGTTGTAAAAGTTGTGTGAATGTATCACATCGGATTTTTTAAATACAAATGTAAAGACGAACACTGCTATTTCCCCATGAATCTATCCATATCCAATACATTTAAGACCAAACCTATGGAAGACGAAAACATTGTCTACATATTTAAATAAGTTTGTTTCAAAATATACATGATTCATAATATTAGTATTTGCGTATAGCATTATTACAATTCATTATGTACTTAATGAGATACTAAATATGTGTGAGTGTGCGTAGGCGCGAGGTTTTTTACGGACGCGCGATAGTACAGGTGAGGCAAAAAACTACGAAACGCCTGCGCGGTGTTTTTCCCGTCCGCGTCTTCGGCGCTCGTTACCGTCTGCCGCTATCATAGAAAGGCCCGGATGAAACCATAAAACATTTTTAAAACTACTTTTAAAGGCTTTACTTACCAACTTTATGAAAGGAAATGCTGAAACTGGCCACCGTCGTTGTCCATACATTTTTGGCACCTCTATGGTAACTTATCATGTTATTATTACTTATCGAGATATTCCCTTAAATTTTTTAATTCTTATTTTCTAAAATGGGAATTTGTTATTCATTTTTTTGTCTTGGATATGCAAAGAGTATTAATCTGTGGGAAAGGGAATGGTGCTGCTCCTAGCAACCGGCTATTAAGAGATATGTATGTGCTTAAAGGCTACTGTATTTCTATATTGCCCTTGTAAATATATATTCCCCTTACATCTACAAGAAACTTAGCAATAAGATAGTCTGCAAATGTTTACCTCGGTTAACATGAAGTAGATGGAGAATAAGCGTTTGTAAAAATAGTTTGTACAAGAGTAGAGAAAGTCATGTGAGTGTGCCATCAGATTTTTCCAACCGTATCCGAAATTTTGTTTTGTATAAATTCTTTTATAAGAGGCGTATTTCAGATTTCGTACATACTGCTCCTAAATGTATCCCCTGCAGTGCTGTTTTCCCGATAGTGGGCATGCGCACTATTTCATTCCAAGCCATATGTACCAAGATCAATCCAGCGACCTGCTAGCTTTGAGATACTGTCTTTTATCTTTTCTTCAAAGGGAAAAAAAGAAACTGGTAGACTTTCATTATTCCTAGCGCTGTTGCATTACTAAAGAGAATGCTTCACCGAATACAGTAGCAAAACCTCGAGACACTATCAAGTAATTTGACTGGGATTTGAGTGCTCCCTGTTCCTCTACCTGATACACTAGGCACGGTTAACAGTGCGGTGTGAGAACAACAGGTCGCTTGTAACCGAAACACACTGCTTTGTTGGATGTTACTTGTCAAGCAGACTTAAGAGAAAGACTGCCTTTTGTTTTCGAGTACAGCATGTACGTTGAAAAGGGGCTGCATTTTTAAGTGATTAAAGTGATTTTCCAAAGTATTACAGCTACAGATTTAAGTTTTTGCACAGGCATTACTAGCAATTAAAGAAGTGCCTGTACAAAATATCATTTCAATATGTAATTGCATTCTTAAGGTATTAATTCATATCAATTCTATTATCTATAATCAAAATCTATCTCCTATCTAGTTCCAGATATTGAACTAGAGGTGCAAATTTTTAAGTTACATTCCTTAATACCTTTGGAACAAATTCTGTAAAGGAAGATTTCATATGTGAATATTTTTTCTTTAATAAATATTTTAAGAGCGCAAAATGTGAAAATCCTAAAAACAGCACACTACTATGCGAATTATTTTTTTAAATAAATATGGCTGATATCAAAATTCCAATTACACAATTTATTCACCACATCCTGCAGTGCATTATGGATCATTTACCAGGACAGAGTAATCTAAACGCAATTTAAGATGGCGTCCAAACATATACTACATCCGCCCTATGGGATTAAAACTTCGCAGATGTATAGTTTGAAGTATGGTGCGTTTCTTGCACCAATATCAAAGAATTTTTTTTATTTTTTTTATACCACAATGGCTAAAATAGCACCTCAGTTCCCCATCCGTCAAGTAATTGGTATTAAATGTCCATTCTCACATTCAGTAACAACTACGCGTTTCCACTCGTAGGTAGTAGACATTTGGAAAGTACAAATAAATGCAAAAGAACAGCGAAATCCCTTGCCCATCCGCCTTAAGAGATTGAAGTACGCCGGGGCAACTGAAATAGTTCCCAAGCGCCTCCCTAATAGAACACGATACACAACTGAGAAGTAACCCAACTGGTTCCGGAATACAAGATGATAAACAACTAACAACTGTGCCAATTTTTCAAACGGAGGAAAATTCACGCACTAGGCTGTTACAAGAATGTAAGCATAATGGACCTGAGTTTGACTGTTTTTTTCGGACTGCCTTCCCTGCCTTCAGAGGAAGTTGAGGACCGCTTCACCGATAATCTGATGTGTTGCACTCACATGACTTTCTCTACACTTGTACAAACTATTTTTACAAACGCTTATTTTCCATCTACTTCCCGTTAATCGAGATAAATATTTGCGGAAACTATCTTATTGCTAATTTTCTTGTAAGTGCAAGGGGAATATGTGAAAATCAAATCTTTTAAGAGCTGGTTGTTATGTGGAGCATTCCATTCTCTTTGCATTACCAGGACAAAAAAAAAAAACGAATAACGAATTACCATTTGAGGAAAGTAAGTATTCGAAAATTAAAACAAATAACAAGGAATATCCCTGAAATGGTTCACTCAACAAGAATGTGTATGACATAATTGTGTGTTTTAGCGAGATCTACATATCTGTGTAGTAAAATTTTGTCTCTCTCTTACGGTTTACCAGTTGTGCAAAAGTCATTCAGAATGAAGAAGGCTTTTGGGGACATTCCCAGAAACTTAATATATACATTTCACTTGTCATAAAAATATCTTAAACATATGACATTTTAATCAAAGTCGTTAGAGCCATTTCGTAGAAAAATAAAATTTTCGAAAAATGTTCCATGTAAAGGGCAGTCTGGGGTGGGGGGATTTTATTGAAAATCTTCGTGTCGTATCCTTGGAAGAGAACAGCTCAAAAAGCAATTTTGGTACTTATCAGACTTCATTTTTGAGTTATGCTGTTCTGACACACACGGACGTGCTTCCAAAAATGCTTTATTTGGATTCAGGGGGCCTCAAAACATGTATTTCCGGTGAAATCTCGATATAGAATTTTTGGGTGGAATGCAATACTTCCCCTACTTACTATACGTGGTACAGAAAATAAAACGCCTACCACTTCTAAACTAGATGACTTTTATGATAATATTCTTGTTAATTATGTAAGAAGCGATATTGACTTTCCGCGAATTATTTGAGCCGAGTTTAGTAGCATCTCGGAGCCAACTACAACACACTGTTGTGAATCATTACACGTAGATTCATTCAATACTAACTTTCACGGCTCACATTATTCAGGTTAACTTTTAATGCAGATGACACCATTTTGGAAAAATGTAGAAGTACTATTTACGAAATGCATAATGATTAGGGAGCGGCGCCGTGGCCGAGTTAGACCGCTCACCTCCCACCGAGGCGGCCCGGGTTCAATCCCAGGGACCTGCATGTGGGATTTGTGGTGGACGAAGCGGCGTCTGGGCGGGTTTTCTCCGGGTTCTCCGGTTTCCCCCGCCATTCATTCCACCAACTGCTCCATCCTCACCTTTCCTTTCATCCATTTCGCCAACATTTCCTTTCATCTACTTCCTTCATCCCATGCCAGGCAGCCTGGATGCTCTGTCTGATCCATGGGTGTCTGCTCCTCGACGGGCCTCTGACCCCAGGCACCCGCCTGTAAGTCCTGGGGGGTGTAAGTCCTACATAAGAGGAGGGTAAACAGATAATGAATGAATAATGATTAGGGAAAAAATTATTTAGTTAGCAGTTTTGTGGGTTTTTTTTAATCTCATGTGTTTTGCAAGTTATATAAACTTCCTTGAGAATTAAAGAGTACCTACTTCACAGGCTGTATAGTAAAACTCAAGGTATGCATTTTATTCGTCATAATATTTAAAAAATCTGATATTTTAAACAAAACCATTGAGCAATTTTTAGAAAATAAGATTTTGCTTTTTTTTTTATTTTTATAAAAAGGTGTTGTTTGGGATTGAGGTATTCTCTTGAAAAATCTTGCGCGCGCGCACCCCTTGCTCTAACTTAGGTAAACGGAAGAGCAAGCAACAAGATACTCACGACCATGTATATTCCAGATAGCAACTTTATCCGAGTCACTGCTTTAAGACAGACAAAGGCGCAAACCCTGATTCGGCAAGTAATATTCTGAGATAATTGTTTTATCTTTTTCTACAGCCCAGCGCGCTTCTAGAAACTCACGATTTGGAGCAAGCAAGTTGGCTGCTATGTCAATTACGTCACGGTCTGCTTGGGGTCATCATCATAATCATTAGTGGCAAAGACCTTGAGGTAAAATAGTCTTGTATCTTACTGTCAAATCAAGTGTTATATAAACGACGGGAGATCCTTGTGAATGCTGTGACACTAATAATACCTTAACCATAGTAAATAGCGTTGGATATAAAGGTTTTACTTTTTTTTTTTTTTGTTTTTGTTTTGGTCTTTTCGTAAATTATGAAGTTTATAAAATATTCTTATATCACAATATTAAAAAAACATTTTTAAATTAGATTTTGTTGCTTTGTTTTAAGAAGTAGTTCCAAAAGGTAGCGTCTTCCACAAGTAAGCTGTGGATATTTACAAATATCTATTTAAGTACGTCACTGATGTTAAAAAATAACATTTTTAGAAGAATTTTGATAGCATTTGAAAACAATTACTGTAAATACCTACACCAGGAAACATGTAGGTAACAGAATTATTATCGATGTAAACATCTAAAATGCATATTTGACAAATGTAATACCTAAGGTTCGGTTACATCATGTTTGCGGTTTCGTGATGTACTACCTTACTCCCTTTTTTTCTTCTTCCAGCTTAAAATTCTTGCTGGTAGCTGCTGTCGTGGTGGTAGTTTACCTTGGGCGATAGGTAAACTGAATCACAAGATAGGATTGATAAAACATTGTTTCCTCTTTATCATAAATAGAAAATTCTAATAAGATACCTTAAACTTAGGCCTGGAACATTTTCTTCCCACATTTCCTCTCAATTATTACATGTATCAGCAGTGTCACCGTCTATGGTGTCCTATGTCATAAGAGCAGCCGTTAAACAATACTTAAAAAAAAAACCCTGCGGCTAGAGCCCACTTTTAGAGAAATGCACAGATTTCCTTAGATTGAAAATGTAAACATTTGGAGGTATCTGAATTAAATTAGAAAAATCAATTCTAATCTTAATAAAGACATTTATTAATGTTTACGTTTGGAAGCTTAAGAAAGGCAAACCCTAGCTTTCATGTATTTAAGAACTTATTGTATGACAATAGGAGCAAAGAGTTTTACATTATATTCATCCTCGTATAGGTCCAAATAAAGCTAGATGTGTAGGAATTTTACCTTTTAGTGATATTACATTATTTTTATTATAAAAATTATACCAATTAGAGTAAGATTATTAGGTTTATGATTATATGAGATATAGTAATATTCTCAAGGCGAGTGGAAATAAAAATGGAAACATACAATTACGTGAAAAAGCAATGCCAACTTCCCAGATTCCAAATGCGGTAACTAAGTCCTTAACATCTAAACACATTCTAATTGTTTGAACTCTAGTGTATCTAATTAGCTGCGATTGTTTGTGAATCAACTGCGGGAAGCTGGAGGAGTTTAAAGGCCCAGCCAGGGAGTAATGGTGCATTATTATTATTATTATTATTATTATTATTATTATTATTATTTTTAACGACATTAGTAATTTCTATGGTAATATCAGCGCCGCCAATGTACCGGAGTTCTTTCACACGCCAGTTAATAATCTACTGAAATGAGACTGTCGCATTCAAGCTCGCGTTCGAAGGCAGGAAGGGAAGTTGTCACTGGAAGAGACAGGCGATGTTTTAACATTTCGGTATCAAGTGAAAACTGTTGGTCTCCTCTATGGGCGGTATTTTTTTTGCTTACAACTGCACTTGTACGTAAAGACAAAATAATTCTGATGTAAATGGCTTTCTCCACGCACACTTCTACAAACTATACTTAAATTTACAATACAATACTACAAATTTCATTGTAGGTATAAAAAAGAGACAATAGGCTAAAGCGATAATCATACCAGGTCACTATATGATGGACTTAAAATGTCATGTTTCTTGCATGAACAGCGACTTATCAGTTGAAACAAAGTATTTGCAAATTCAAGCTAATAACAAAAACGTATCTCGGAAATGGTTAACGATATAAAGTTTATTTGAAAAAAAATTGTGTGCTTTTAACTACCGAGCGGGATGGCTCAGGCGGTAACGTCTGTGGCTCCCGGGTTCAAACCCTCGGGGCCCTTCGTTCTTGACCGAAGGTTTTTGTTCGTGGTTTTCCTCGGTCGCTAGGCGAATGCTGGGTTGAATAATTTGATCCGCCAGTTTTCATATCATCCCATTCATCACCACATTTCATTTCCTTCTTCATTGCCGTACCACACATTGTGGTGATCACCCATCTAGATATGCTGTGATTCGGAGTTTGCTTCTCCTAGACAGGCTACTCACGCAAGGCGTCTTTTAAGCGCTACAAAGAGGAAGGTAAGCAGTTAAAGAAGTAGATTTTAACGAAATTTACACTCGTGTAAAAAGATCTTTCATATCTCTTACACTTAAGTCATTCAAAATGAAGAGGAATTCACAGAAAATTAAATGTATAAATTTTATTTGTCATACAAATGTCTTAAAACACATGTAATTTGAGGCGAGGGGATTTGCTTGATAATCTTCCTGTCCCATCCTTGAAAGACGCTGGACTTCAGCATCAAGTTTGATGTTTAACTGATCTTTCAGTTTTGAGTTACCTATGCTATTCTCCCCCCCCTTCTCTCTCATATATAAAAATGCCTTTTTTTTTTACTCAGGGAGCCTCCAAACGTGTATTTCCGGTGAAATATCGAGGTCGCGGATTCAAACCTGGCGGAGGGCGATGTACTCTTTTCGGGCGTAAAATTCCTTAGCATAGCTTCTTTCGGAAGGGAAGTAAAACCGTAGTTCCGTGTTAGATTTACGGCACGTAAAAGAACTTCAAGCCTGATAAAGAGGCCTCTGAGCAAAATTTACGGTTTTTGAGGCAATATTTTATATCACAACACTGAATGCCAGAGTGATTGTAGTATAAATTAATATTATTGTATGTACAAGATTTTAGATGTTTGTTAGCCATAAGTATTGTTAGAAAATAAGTTTACACGGCCTAACTGAAACTGACAATAGAAGTGGGTAACAATAAACCGAGGGGGCGAGTTGTTTATCACTAAGAAGAAACAAACAAATGACATCAGGGTAGCGTACCTTTTTTAGAAATGGAGGGAATATCTTCCCTAGAGTATATATGTTAGTAGCAGTGATTGGCTGACCAAACAGACGCTGAAGTTGGCGCGATTTGGTAACCAATAGCAGCTCTATTATAATGTTTAGGCAACTCGGGATGAAGGAGTATATATTCTCGAGCCATAAGGAAGTTTCGCGCAGTTCGGAAGAATCATTCACGAAGTGCACGTCACGTAGTCCTGAAGAATCTCTCGCGAGGTACACGTCGCAAAGTTAGTTACAAAATGTGAAGTACGCGAAGTAATTGGTACGCGGCAACTAAAAAACGACTGTAGTTACTGTTCAGTTTGTCAGGCGTGTATAAAGATTAAATATGTGAATTATTAATTAAGTGTGACGGCAATAAAAGTGTAGAAACAAATTATTTTATTAGTGTTATCTTTTAGCAACAACTCCTTTACGTTTACACGCCCTGCATAGACACTTGCTCGACTGAGTTATAATAGCTAGCCGGACGACAATGAACCCAAATTTAAAATAATAAAACAAGAGGCGCCCAGTAAATAAGATAACACGAGCCAGAGAACTGCGACACTTTCACGACCAATATAGAATGGGACGCTAAGAACCATAGTAGTTAAAGAGCGTCCATAAACAAAACAATTTAATGTTTTCGAATTTTTGGGAGGAATGCAATACTTTCTCTACTTACTATAGTAAGTAGTAGAAAAGTAACGCGTGTATATATACCATACAACGCAATATATTTACCTGTTTTGAAACGTGTCGAGTTTTTAAACACCTCATACAGACAATTTTTCTGAGAATTGCAATCTTATCATAGCTAGATTCGGGAACCCCTCTCTTAACCATCGTCGTGTAACTGTTTTGTGCAGCCCTAAATCAGGTCCCGGTAGTTCAGTGGACTCGGTACACATAAACGGCCTTGACTGTGCATGTTACGTTGCGTGCTTTATATGGATCATTGCTGTTAGCAGGTACAGTCACAAATAACCTACCTGAGAAAGCCCATGCATATAATTTCCTCTTTTGTACTTAATACAAAAAAGAGTGCCGATAAAACGTCAAAGTGCAGATGTGCTGTAATAAAAAAATCTGATGCGTTACACTCACATGACTTTCTCTACTCTTGTACAAACTATTTTTACAAACTCTTATTCATATTAATCGAGATAAATATTTGCAGAAACGATCTTTTGACATGCAAAGAAAATTACATTTTTCACATAGCGACCAGTTCTAAAAATATTTGACTATCGCTTAAGGCCTACTATGTTCTCCTTGTTTTGTATTTGCAAGGGCAATATAGAAATACAGTAGCCTTTAAGCACATACATATCTCTTAATAGCTGGTTGCTAGGTGCAGCACCATTCCCTTTCCCATAGATTAATACTCTTTGCATATCCAAGACAAAAAAATGAATAACGAATTCCCATTTGAGAAAATAAGTATTGAAAAATTTAAGGGAATAACAAGCAATATCTCGAAAATGGTTCACTCAACAAAAAAAAATGTATGACAAATTGTGTATTTTAACGTGATCTACATTTTTTGTGTAGTAAAATTTTGTCTATCTCTTATGGTTTACCAGTTATGCAAAAGTCCCTCACAATGAAGAATACTTTTGGAGACATTCCCAGAAAATTCAAGATATACATTTTATTTGTCATACAAATATCTTAAACATATATTTTAATCAAAATCGTTAGAGCCATTTTTGAGAAAATTAAAATTTTCGAAAAATATTCCATGTAAAGGGTAGTCTGGGGTTGGGGATTTTCTTGAAAACCTTCGTGTCGCATCCTTTGAAGATACTGAATCTAAATACCAAGTTTGGTGTTTATCCGACTGTTCGTTTCTGAGCTATGCTGTTCACAGACAGACACACACACATGTTTCCAAAAATGCTTTTTTTGGATTCAGGGGGTCTCAAAACGTGTATTTCTGGTGAAATCTCGGTATCGAATTTTTGGGCGCAATACAATACTTCCCCTACTTACTATACGTAGTAGAGAAAGTAAAAAGTGCGCCTATGCAGGCTAACCTTGTACAGCCTATTCTTTATTTTGTTTGTAGCACATTCCTGAGAGACGTGAGCAACCACATGGTCAATCAGTTGTACAGGGAGAGCCAACCGCGCAGCCGGTTCGTAGTTTTTGGCTCACCTGTATATGTACAAAGTAAAAATACATTATATACATACAATTCAATGATGGGCGCTGTCATTCGTCTCTATTAATCCTTGCTAACAGACCCAACAGCCATTAAGCAAAATTAAATTTAACCTAAATAGAACTTGTCTTATGCCTTCGAATAAACCGTCCCCTTCATCAAAGCTTCTCAATATACCAAGTCATTAATTCTGTTGTGTACCGAGAAAGCGCTGTCGAAAGAAAGTTGTCGACCGGCGAATTCGCATGTAATGTCGCCGTCTGTGATTGTAAGCTCCATGTCGCCGGTCTATTGCAGGGGGCGTAGCAACTATGAAAAGTGAATTCGCTTCCTCAATGGTGAACAAGTTGGGGTCTGGACTGACTACTGAAGGGCTGCATTTGAACGCACTGATGCACTTTTAATTGCCCTGAAAGTTGTGTGTTTAGCCTAAATTAATGTTCTATAATTCATTATCCTTGATAAGAAAGCCTTATGCGCACTAAAAGCAACATTTAAAAGCAACTGCCCTGCTTAAATTATTTAAATTGTGATATGTTTTAAGTGAGATTCAAAATATTGTGACGCTATGGCTATGGTCCAAAGTTATCGGGAAGTCGGCGCCGGGCGGTCGAAGTAAACGACGATAATGACCGCTCGCCAGCGTAAATATCGGGCGCTATCAGCAAATAAATAAAATATTCTGGAAGTTTCTCCCCCCCCCTTCCTCCATGAAGTGTATCGAAATCGTTCTAGAACGTTCGAGAACCTTGTGGAAATATCCCATAGCGCTCTCGCGGACGGGCAATCAGTGCGTATCGAGTGCGAGTCGAATGGCGACAGCAGAGTGAATCGCATCAGTGGAGTCGCTGCGAGTAGAGTTGAGTCAGACAGTGAGCGAGCGAGTTAGCGAGTTCGTCTCGGTTGCGACATCATGAGCGATTTTCTGAGCGAGTTGATGACGTGACGTGCAACGAGTGCTGTTGCGGAGCGACCGGTTGACGAAGTCTTGTGTTCGACTCCCGAGTGAAGTGAACCGTCCGGCGTAATAATAATTGCATTTTATTTATGGGCGCTCTTTAACTGCTATGGTTCTTAGCGTCTCATTCTATATTGAGGTAAAGATCCGAAATTTTGCTCAGTGGCCTATTTATCAGGCTTGAGGTTCTTTTACGTGCGTAAATCTACTACACGGGACCGCCGGCATTATTTCCCTTCCGAAGAAAGCCATGCTTACGATTTTTACGCACGAAAATATCCATCGCCCTCCACCGGGTTTGAACTCGTGACTTCGGGAACTAGACTAGCATGGTAGCCCTAGACCACGGAGGACGAGACCGTCCAGCGTGAAGAGGCTGCGTCACGAAGGAAGTGAAGTGACGGAGAATTGAAGTAGTTCACTTAGTGCAGTGACATTAGTGCAGGTGAACCACATAAAAAAAGAGAAAAAAAATAAAGAGTGACAGTGGAAAAACTGAAGGTCACAATATGCTGATTATACAGGTTAACGTTGTGTATTTCAATATTTTAGTAAGTGAAATTTTGAGGGTATTAAAGAGACCACCTCTCAATTAGTGTTTATATAATGTTACGTAGCTAATCGGGGCCGACTCGAGGGCGGGGGGGGGGGGGTCAAGCCGTGCTTCCTCCCAGGGCGGAGGGTTTTAGGGGCGCGAAAATCTTAAAATAGGACGGAATTGCAAATCGTGCTTAAATTCTAGCTTTGAAACTGGTGACAAATGAAGAGCCAACGTTGGTCACTGATGCGACCCACATTGATGATTGTCGTAAAAGCATCCCGTGCGCAGCAGGAACAATAAACATCACGTTTATAAACAGGAGTGTTTTAAGCCACTGGCTGTAAGCTTATTACATTGGTGACTCATGAAACCATTACGTCAGTTATTGCCCTATTGATATCCCGATAGTCCAGCTTGCTTTTGCGTTCAATTACTTCTTGTGCTGTTAGCCTATTTTGTTAGTAACTACTGCTTTTAAATCCAGAGAAACTCATTGGAAAACTGAATTAAATGCAATAAGGTATATCTATCGGATTACATCCGAAATGAGCATCCTACCACACGCAAACGTATTTCTTCACTTAAAAAAAGCAGAGCTATTTTAGGAAAGCCTTAGCTCTTTCAACAAGGTCCTCCATGGTCTCGATTTTGAGCTCAAGACAAAAAAAATCTGATGCGCTACACTTACATGACTTTCTCTACTCTTGTACGAACTATTTTTACAAACGCTTATTCTCCACATGCTTCATGTTAATCGAGATATCGAAATGTTAATCTTATTGCTAACTTTCTTGTAGATGCATGGGGAATTGCTAAGCTTTAAGCGATAGTCAAATATTTTAACAGCTGGTTGCTATGTGGAGTATTCCATTCTCTTTGCATTACCAGGACAAAAAAAAATTGAATAACGAATTTGAGAAAAAGTATAAGTATTGGAAAATTTAAGGGAATAACAAGCAATATCTCGAAAATGGTTCACTCAACCAAAAAAATGTATATAACAAAAATTGTGTATTTTAACGCGATCTACATTTTTTGTGTAGTAAAATGTTGTCTATCTCTTATGGTTTACCAGTTATGCAAAAGTCGTTCTTTATTGTGAACACTTTTGGAGACATTCCCAGAAAATTCGAGATATACATTTCATTTGTCATGAAAATATCTTAAACATATGATATTCTAATCAAAATCGTTAGAGCCATTGTTGAGAAAATTAAACTTTTCGATAAATGTTCCATGTAAAGGGTAGTCTGGGGTGGGGGGATTTTCTTGAAAACCTTCGTGTCGCATCTCTGGAAGATACTGAACCTAAATACCAAGTTTGGTGTTTATTCGACTGTTCGTTTCTGAATTATGCTGTTCAGACAGACAGACACACACACACGACATGTTTCCAAAAATGCTTTTTTGGATTGAGGGGGTCTTAAAACATGTATTTCCGGTGAAATCTCGGTATCGAATTTTTGGTGGAATGCAGTACTTCCCCTACTTACTATACGTAGTAGAGAAAGTAATAAGAGAACATAATACTTGAAAGATCTGATATTGTTGCTTTTAGACATTTTTCAGATAAATACAAAATAAGAATTTGAGGGAAACGATATGCTTGTCTTAAATGTGATTAAACGTCGGCCGTACCGTATCAAAGGGTTGGACTGATGAAGATTTTGAATGCTACATGAAATCACCCACAGGACTTTACTATTGCCCATACTGGAACATCTCATTTTTTATGGCCACCTACTGCTCTTCAATTCGAATCTGGGGATTACCATAAAGACATTAACCATGGCCATTTCTGCAGATAGTTTAAGAATTAGTTACTCCTTAGTAGCCCGTGTTATTGTTATGGACAATGCCTCATATCACACGGTCCAAATAGGTAAGCGCACACCAACAATAATTTTAAAGTAAAACCGTTAAGAGTGGCTTACTCGCCATAATGTGCCATATAACATTAAAATGAAAAAGGGGAACGTTTTAACTTCTGTTACGCAAATTAAAACAAGCCCAGGTCCAAATATGTTGAGGATGAACAGCTAAAAACATGATCATCAGGTTGCCCCCGCATCACTACCACTTCAACCCAATGAAACCAAGTCTGAGCTAGACACAACAAAACATTTACTTTTGCGGAAGTGGAACATCAAGGGAAGCAGTAAATGAAGTGATTATTAACACGTGCAGTCGATTGTCAAGTGTATTTTCATATTGTGTGCGTAAAATTCCTGGAGCCGGCCCTGTAGTTAATGTTTTCGCTTGAATGATTGATTGTACAATGCACATACTGTGAAGTCAGCTAATCCTACAAATCTTATTAATGGACTATTTGCGTAACTCATTCAACATAGTTTGTCCTCGTGACTTTAAGTGAAACTTGTCCCCAAAACCTGAGATACCTCAACTTCCTTTGTTTACCCTCGAAACCAGACTTTAAGAAGGATACGCAACCTCTTGTTTGGTTTACATCGAGCCACAATCGCTGGTGATAAATGCACACAATCCCTCTTTTTAAGCGCAGGGATTTCTCAAATATTCGCCTACCTTTGTCACAGGTTATGATTAAAATGATGCCCTTTAATCGCCGCGCATTTCCGATATTTTTATAAAGCTTGCACTACTACGTAGTAATACTGTTTTGAGATTTTGTTATATTGTCTTTCAGCTGAATGTCAACATGCGTCGTCCGAAAAACAAGAAATAATAAATGAGATTCATATTAAATACGAGTCAAACCTGCCGTAGCAAGGTGTGAAAAGCAATTGGAGACTTTCAGCTTAGATTACAAGTCATGAACAAGTTACTTTATACAGCTTTACTTCAAAAAGCCTCGTACACGAGATAAAACACCTGTAACAATTTGTTTCACGAAATACCAACTCCATAATTGTCATACTTCACTATGCCACATCCGTAGAAACAATCTGCTGGCCCTCCCCCTCTCTGAATATAAGAACGTTATTTGTCCTATTAATGTAAAGGCTAGAAACGAAATGAAATCTTTTCTTGTTAGTAACAAATGGTTATCGAAGGAACATATCCGTGGGAAAAAAGTGTGAAATTAAGTATTTTGTCCGTTGTTCTTTTGTTGTTTGATTAATATTCAGCAGTAATAACAAAATTGTCAAAAATTCGTATTACAATTTGCTGGGCGAATTGTTTACAGGGCAAGGAAAGAATAGGTAGGCAGAAAAACCAATCCATAAGATTTTCTAATGGCATGATAGAAGAGCCATTTCGATTTGCAAACGTAACTTCCTTAAGTGCCTCCTTTTACAAAATTTAGCGTCTTTGTTTTGAATAAGTTTTAATTTACACTACCGAAAGTTACATCGTTTATACGTTTTTTTATTGAATGTTAATAAAAACAGCTCTTATTCATTTTTATTAAACGATTTAAACCAAGTTTGTTTATGGTATTTGTCAAAGTTGTTAATTAAAATTACTTTTTTGCTTTTTCTTTTGTGGAATGCTTAGGTAAACACATGAAAAATTTATTTATTTATTTATTTATTCATTCATTCATTCATTCATTCATTCATTCATTCAGTATATAATAGTTATAAAATACTCTAACTGGTTGATTTTTAGTCAGTGTCCGAAAGTAAATAACTGAATGCTATATTCCTTGTTTTTTCACTCAGTGTTTAAAAAAGTTGCAGCACTGCAATCGCAACCGCCTTCGGAAACTCGTCGCTCATTCTACTGCGGGCAACCGTCACCTTACCCCTCAAACTTGAATCTTCTCATCGGCTTGAAGGAAAAACCAGGTTAGACGTTGCCAAATGTCTCTTTCTCCCAAAATCATTTTTCTACAACTCTATTAAGCATAAAAAATATCCTCAACATGTTTCAAGATACCCATTTCTACGCCTCTCTTATTCAATGGCTGTCGTACACTTCCGTTTCAACGCCAACTTGTACGTTGAATGGTATGACTGGCGGCCGCCGGGTCTGACTTTTAGTAGGCAGAGAGTTGAATAATCTCGTTCTGCGATTACCTAGCTCATGCTGTTACCGAGGATAATGGTATTTGCAGTTCAGTTTAATGTTTTTTAACATGGTGTATAGTGGGAATGACGTAATGTGAAGATGTCTTGTGTCCCTGTTGCTTGTGTGTAGTCATATGGTGTATAACATAGAACAAGGCGTGTTTATGGTGTTAAGCTTCGTTTCAGTTACATGTGGACTGTAGGTCTGAATTTATATAGCAATTAATTTACGCCACCGCTCCTAACGAGTCCTCAATTTATACGAGAGCAGTTTTAACAGACTGGGTCCATGTTAGACAAAAAGAAATACAGGCAACAGTACTAACGGAGTGGAAATTAGACGAGATAGGAGCTACCTCGAATTACATGTTTGTGACAGAATAATTGACCGTCTGCTCGCTCTCCAAATCTAAATCCATGCATGCGATTATTGTACGTGGTAAAGTTTATACAACAAATCCCCATATGCTCGACGAATTAGAAGACAGTATCCGGAGTGCTTTTTTCAATATTTCGACTGAGAAAATCGTCGAAGTTCAATAAGGTGTTCAAGTGCCAGGCTGTATAGGCATAAAGGGACATAATTTCGTATATATTTTACGAAAGGTAAGCATAACATTTATACTGTTTCGCGTAATTGCATTATCTAGGGGAGAAATGGTGGGCCCGTATGCCGTTACACGAACGGGTTCTTGAACCTGGCGGAGGGCGATGGATTTTTTCGGGCTTAAAAATCCTTAGCATGACTTCCTTCAGAAGGGAAGTAAAGCCTGTGGACCCGTGTCATAGATTTACGGCACGTAAAAGAACCTCAAGCCTGATAAAGAGGCCTCTGAACAAAATTACCAATCTTTCACGCCCAATATACAGAGTTCAAAAGAAGGAACAGACTTTACATATTTATTTCTAATGAACGACAATAGATAGCGACACATAAGACACATCATTGAATAGAGGAAAGTTCAAAGTTTTAAGCCCCACCTATTAGTCCTATTAGTCCCATTCAGTGCCTACAACGACGTTGTGTTTGTTTACGAGAAAATGGCGACGCCACAGGAAAAGCAGTAGTGTGTGCTGTATTATGCAAAGAGTGAATCCATTGCTTCATTGCAGCGTGCATTTCGTTGTAAGTTTAACAAAGAGCCACTTCGTCATAAAAAATTTACAATTGATACAATAAATTTGCAGAAGATGGTTACGTATGCACTGGTCGTCCTCACATAACAAATGGTGGTCATTTTGAACACACAAAATAAAACTGAACTTTCCTGTGTTCAGTGATGTATCGCATGTGTTGCCATCTATTGTCGTTCATTAGAAATAAACATGTAAAATCTGTTCCTTCTTTTTGAATAACCCTATACAATGCAACGCTAAGGACCACAGCAGCTAAAGAGCGTCCATAAATAAAACTTAATTTTTTTTTACGAACGGGTTCGTATAGCAGTGCAGTGGGAGCAGCGGGCTGCAGTTGCATCATTCAAGAGAAACTTGGTATACAGAATGTATCTTTATTGGTGTCATATTTGGGGGACGTGTTCCTGACATCAAAACAGTAAAAGAATCCATATGTACATGGGTCTGAAAATCAACTCCTTCGTGTTGTGGATGCAGACCCATCACAAAGCACAAGACGTATGGCTGTAAGGGAAAGAGTTAGTCATTTGACTATCTGGAGAATTCTACATGAAAATCTTCTGTACCCGTATCACCTTCAACGTGTGCCAGGATTAAATGAGGCAGACTTTGAACCAAGAAGACTTTTCTGTCGACGCATGTTGCAGCAGTGCGTTGTGTTCATCAATTTCCTAGCCTGTATCTTATTCACGGATGAGGCTGGTTTTACTCGCGATGACATCTTCAATTTTCATAAGACTCTTAACTAGGCATTTGAAAATCCTAATGAAGTACGACAGGACAACATCAACAGAAGTTCTCTCTCAACGTTTGGGGTGGAATCATTCATGATCACCTTATTGGTCCCTACTTCTTCCTTCGCGTCTGAATGGACAAACCTATCTCCAGTTTCTCAGAAATGAGTTGCATCACTTAACTGATAATGTGCCTCTGGACATCATCCAACGAATGTGGTTTTTACACGATGGTGCTCCAGCTCATTTCAGTATGATAGTTGGTAAGTTTTTGAATGACCGATTTCCGCAAAGATGGATTGGTCGAGGGGGACACATTGCATGGCCTGCTCGATCGCCTAATTTCAATCCAAGGATTTCTTCGTCTGGGGACATTGGAAGTACTTGGTTTATGCGACTCCTGTACCTGATGTTGACATTTTGAGAGGACATATCCAAACTGAATTTGACCAAATACGAAACACACCAGGGATTTTCAACAGAGTACGCCAGAGCATGCAACGCAGGCTTACTGCATGCATCGAAGCAAGAGGAAACCACTTCGAGCAATGTTTGTAACTTTCGATTTTGTGTTGTAACTCTGAAATAAATGATTTTCACACCTATGTTCATATGAACTTTTTTTACCGTTTTTTTTGTCAGGAACATGTCCCCCAAATATATGACACCACTAAAGATACATCCTGTATACATTACACGTCCTCGCTAAAGCTATTCACTACGTATTATGCTGCCTTTCAGTAAAAGAAATATGTAATTTAGAATGCAAGAATATCCATTACATTTTACATTCAATGTGTAGTTATTTAACTTGGTGCAGTTGATAATGCAGCCATGTTAAACTACTGTACTAGTTGCAGAAATTTAAAACATCTAGTTCGATTATGGAAATTAGAAATAAAGTATCGTTTAAGAACGACAAATTAGTAATTCGCTATTTTTAATGAAAACGGACAAATAGACGAACTGGTATTTCATAACAGTTAAAGTGGGTGTTTAGAATTCGTCACGAAAACTTTACACATTACAGGGAACATCTATTAAACCCTTTAATGTTGCGTAGCGGGTTTAGAGCACAAAAAAGAGAGATGCAGCTTGACCAGACACTTGTACGATAAACAAGTCAAACCCGTAAATAAGGAAACTGTTGGGACCAACCACTGCAGTTCCTGTACTAGCTTCCATTCACTCGCTGCTGCGATAGAGAAAGATTATAGACCGTTATATAATCTTAATGGCTCGGTAGTATTTACCTGGTCATTCATCCCGCGGAGAAACCGTCCTAGAAATCTTTGTTGTGTTGGCTATCTTTGTGCTGGACTGTTTATCCAAATTTCAAGAAAGTGTGAAATGCGAGAGATTTAGTTTCAACACAAAGATGCAAATAACCGAAAATAAAAATTTATTTTCCCTTTATAAGAATAATCTCATTGTTCCTTTGTATATATCCCCCTTTTTTTATTAGCTCTTTCCTTCTATTTCATCCTCCTACCCTTTCACACTGCGTTTTTTACTTTCTCTACCGTTTATCTACAAGGAGAGGCAAAAGACCACAATCCGGCTACGCGGTGTTTTCCTGTCCGCGTCCTCGGCGCTCGTTGCAGTCTGCCGTTGTCATAGAAAGACACGGATGAAACCATACAACATTTTCAAAACTATTTTAAGGGCTTTATTTAATTTTATGAAAGTGCGTTTGAGGACAGAATTATTCGTAGAGATTTGTGGCCCTCTCGGTCCCCCGACCTAACCCCCTGCGATTTCTATATCTGGGGTAACTTAAAACAAAGTGTACAAGACAAACCCATACACCCTGGAAGAATTAAAACAAAATATCCGCCAGGAAGTTGCCAGCATTTCTCAGCGTGAACTACGGCGGCCAGATTTAGCATCTCTTTTCATGAAGTTGGTAAGTAAAGCCTTTAAAAGTAATTTTAAAAATGTATGGTTTCATCCGCGCCTTTCTATGATATTGGCAGACGGCAACGTAGTTTTTGGCTGTCTCTGTATAATAAAAAGAGGAAGTATTGCATTCCACCCAAAAATTTGGTACCAATATTTCACCGGAAATATACGTTTTGAGGCTCCCTGATTAAAGAAAATGTGTGTGTGTGTGTGTGTGTGTGTGTGTGTGTGAGTGAGTGAGTGAGTGAGTGAGTGAGTGAGTGAGTGAGTGAGTGAGTGAGTGAGTGAGTGAGTGAGTGAGTGAGTGAGTGAGTGAGTGAGTGAGTGAGTGAGTGAGTGAGTGAGTGAGTGAGTGAGTGAGTGAGTGAGTGAGTGAGTGAGTGAGTGAGTGAGAACAGCGTAACTCAACTTGGTATTTAACTTCATCTTTCAAGGATGCACCACTAAGATTTTTTAAGAGATTAATACCAGCCAAAACTACCCTTTATATGGAAAATATTTAATTATTTTTGATTTTCTCAAAAATGGCTAACGATGTTTATTAAAATACCCTATGCTTACGATAATTGCATGATAAATGAAATAAACATTTTGCATTTTCTGGGAACACGCGCCGAAGTCCTCTTCATTTTGAATAACTTTTGTATAATTGGTAAATCGTAAGATGTAGACAAAAATGTTACTGCAGAAAAACTGGATTTCATTACAGCACACAGTTTATATCAAAACACTTTTTTGTAGAGTTAACTATATCCAACATATTCGTTATTGGTTTCAATTTTCAAAAACTTATATTTTTCTCGACTGGGAAGCGCTTTTAGTTTTTTCCTCGTGGCCACGCAAAGAGCGTGGCATTTCAAAGCCATCACTAGCGGCACGATCTTAAAAATCTGACTATCGCTTTATCTACTGTGTGCTATACAACGAAATGTGAAAATGTGAATTGAAAGTTTATCTGGATTAACAATAAGTAGATAGAAGAATTTTTTTTGTAGTAATAGTTTGTAAAAGAATGAGTAGAGAAAATCATGTGAATGCATCGTTATTAGGTTTGGTAAAAGCTGTGCCAGCATCTGCGGTTATATAGCAAAGTCAAATGAACATTATTGGCCAATAAGTAATTATGCTTTTAGTACAAGAATTAAGATATTTTAAGATGAAATATTTTAATATCTTGAGATATAGATGTTACATTAATCTAACATGTTAGATTTTTTCTAACAAGTTTTTGTTGCTTCTTGTCCACTCCTCGTTCATTTGTCTTCATATACTGGTAACGCTCTTACATCTCCTATTCCGGTATGCATTATTACATCCTATTTTCTATATTATTTATTTTTACTTTCTCCTCTTTATATCCTTAAATTTTCCTGTACTACTCTCGGGGTTTGTTAAAATTCAAAAGTATAAATGCGCATATTTCTTACAATACCATTTAAAAAATTCAAAATGCCGAATTTCATAATCTCTCTACAGTTTTTGTTTTGACATTCTTTGAATTTTTGCTTTACCCAATAATTTTCACGCATATTTTAAAGTGGTACAATTCTTTTGATTTCTTTAAAAAGTATTATACACATGTATCCTTGCGCTGTTCTTACGTTAATGATCGATTTTAGAAAAGTGAATAGTTTTTTTCCCGTAATTACTCCAGGGTGTCAAAACGTATTCAAGATGGTTTCAAAATTTTAACACACACACTTCTTTATAAAATTAATGTAAGAAGACATTGTTTTTAAACGCCCTGAATTATTTATAACAGCAGCTTGGATATACCTCAACGAGGACTGAACCCAGGATATTTACATTAATGGTTAAGAGAGCCGACTCCCGTTAAATTACCGGTTCCTTGCTGGTAACGTCTTCACTTTCTCAATCCAGCCACGAACTTGCTCCTTCACTTTCCACGCAAGTCATTAGGGAACCATTTATCGGCATTTGTTTTGTTAAACGAGAAGGAACCGCCCCCATTTCATACAACAGAGTTTCACTGAAACAGATTCTCAATATTAATCTCCGCCAATATCACTCACGACTCTTTCCACTACACTTCCAACATTTAAACTGCTTCTGATCAATATTTAATATTTTCCCCACTTTCTATGATTACGAAATAAAGACCTGCACGCTTCTTGAAATCCACTTTGCTAAAACACTTTGTGTTATAAGAACAAATCGGTACCTTCAAAAATATAGGATGCTTCAATGAAACCAGATTCTTAGAATTGAGTAAGAAACAAATATAGTAATCATTTATGTAAACTCAAAAATGGGAAATGAATGCCAAATATGTGACAACCTACGATTCATAACGTCAAAGGACGTTTCAACTGGAAAATATTAATTTCCTCTGAAAATATTATCCTTAAGGTCTAGTAGGGAGGAGCCAAAATGTTTCCACTAATGATGTCACGGCACGTACCGCTAGGATTGCCATGACAGCTGTACATCAGCTCTTTTAATCAAGACATCTTGAAAATGGAGAAATTTTATGGCCTCCAGGATCCCCAGATCTCTTATTCCATGACTAGTTCACATGCGAGTATTTGAAGAGTATGGTTTATTCAAAATGCCCACAAACCCTTATGGAACCTAAAGGCAATATTCATAGAAATAATTAATGCTATTGCAGTAAAATGTTGCAACATTCGTGATATGTATCGCAGGATAATATCTTCGTAGAAATTTAGGCCATTTGCGGAATATAATTCTCAAGAAACGAAATGTTGCATAAAATTGTGAAGTATTGGCATTCATATCACATATTTGTTAATTTACATAATAGCACATAATTGTACAAATTTTGGTTTCATCGAATCACCTGTAAAAGGACTTTGCTTATGAAGAAATATATGAAATATTGCTTTTTATTTATCGTTTGAATGACCCTTAAAAACGTATGCTGCATTGTTGTTCATACATTACTTAATACTTTGAAAGCTTGTGTATCATTAGATAATGACGCACAAGAAATCTCAATTCTCATCTTTTTTTTTTCTTTTTACGTCTTCTGCTAATATAAACGATTCACTATTTGCACAGGTGCAAAAGGTAAACCACAAGTACGGCCCTTTTAACAGCACAGTCAGTGACCACAAAGTGCCTGAAGATTGTAATGTTTCATTCTTTTGAACAAAATTGCCTAAGACCAGGCTAAGGTCTATTAAAAGTATAATTAATTTATATAATAAATCATTAAAGCCCTTAATAATAATAATAATAATAATAATAATAATAATAATAATAATAATATATAAGCACCCAGCACTGAAGTACTTGCAACAAGCAGGTCGCCGCTAAGTTTGTCATCTCGAGGGAGATGCCTTGGTAGGTATGTCTGGTAAAAACAACTTGAGTCAATTGGGGAATTCAATGCCCCACCGGCATGTTGTCACAATAGCTCAATGGTTAGAGCAACCGCACGGAGAGCGGGAGAACCGTGTTCAAATCCCGTGAATTTTTCAGTTGACTCTATATTAAAAAATATTATTGTAATTAATAGTCTATAGCCAATTTTATTTGTGTGTTTTCATACCTAATTCTAGTGTTTATGAGTAAGCTGTGAGAGATTATTATTTATAATTCAAGACAAATTATGACCTCCCACCCAAAAAAATAGCTTGCTGTAGTCAAGTACATAACGGAATATCCAACACTGAAAATTTTGACTTTAATTTTTTTTTCAAATTGCTCGTGTAAATTAGGTACTTCCCGCCTATTTATCGCTATATCTTTGATTTTGCAATTGTATTAGATCAACTTGTGGTGTTGTTTATTTTGCACATATTAAAATTGTTTCCCCATTCAAGTTGGTTAACGGAGTAACAGGTTGGAGATTTATATTTTATACGTAACGGAATTACTAACAAAGGCATTAATCAAATTTCGTGACAGGCTTGGAGAGTTACTAATGCTTGCTTAGGATATTTGACTGAAGGATGCTATTCAGGGTTAATGACCATTCCATGCATCAAAGAAGGTTGTCGTTCATTACGATAATACGCCATTACATACGTTTGAGTGTATTGCTGCAAAACTGCATGGCCTTGGCTTCCAAGAGATTGTTGACGTTTACCACTTATAGGTACAAGATTGCACAAAATTCCTTCCGAATGAAAACTTTACAGGCTATTCCCAGAAAATTCAAAATATACATTTTATTTGTCATGTAAATATCTTTATAGTATTTTAATCAGAATTGTTACCATTTTTTAAAAAATCTAAAATTGCGCAAAATCTTGCATGTAAAGGGTAGTTTGGGGTGGGGGGATTTTCCTGAAAATCTTCGTGTCGCACCTTTGGAAGATACTGAACTTAAATGCCAAGTTTGCTATTTAACCAAATTTTCGTTTTAGAGCTATGCTGTTCTCTCTCCCCCCCTCTCTCTCTCTCTCTCTCTCTCGCGCGCGCGCGCACACACAAAATGCGCTCGCCGCACGGTGAAATGTCGGTACCGAATTTTTTTAATAGAATTCAATATGTACTTGTTCTGCTTACTATAGGAAAGCACTACAGGAAGTAAAAACTAGTTATTCTAGTGTAAATTCTTGCAATAATCATTAGGCAATTTAAGCATATCTAATGGTACCTTGTTCAAAAGCCATCTAAAATGGTCATGTTGCATTAACTTTGAGTACGACTGTATTCAAACAAAGACGTCCTGCACCATTTTTGCACCATCATGGTTTTTCTTCGAAATACAGGATACAGTTGCACCTCTATTAGCGGATTTTATAATTTCTATAGAAAATTTAAGTTACCAGCTCATACACATATGAGGGCGGATTGATAAGTCAGTGGCTTTTTAAAGAAAATATTTTTTTCCAAAAAATCTGTTTTATTTCTCAACAGTCTCCATTCAATTCAATACACGTTGTCCAACGTTTCTCCAATTTTTTTATCCCTTCCTAAAAATATGATTTTTCGAAGTTTGCAAAATATGAGGTTGTTTCTGCCATGATGTGTTCACTGGACGTGAAGTTCTTCCCAGCGAGATTTTCTCGGGTTTCCGAAGGGGAAGAAGTCACTTGGAGTCAAATCTGGAGAATATGGTGGGTGAGGTAGCAGTTTGTAGCCCAATTCCACAAATTTTGCGATTGCAATAGCCGACTTGTGTGCGGGCGCATCATCCTGGTAAAAGAGAACCTTTTTCTTCACCAAATGGGGTCGCTTCTTTAACAATTCCTTGTGAAACTGATCCAGCATAGCGGCATAATATGAACCTGTGATCGTTTTGCCCTTTTCCAGGTAGTGGATGTCTATTACACCTTGTGAATCCCAAAAGACAGCTGCCATGATTTTTCCTGCCGACGGAATGGTTTTCGCTTCTTTTTTTTTAGCAGGTTTGCCGAAGCAAACCCACTACTTTGATTGTTGTTTAGATTCAGGTTGATAGTAATGGATATAAGTTTCATCAACCGTGATATAACGCCGCAAAAACTCATTTGGGTTGTGTTCAAACATCCCTGTGAAATGATCACGGGATTCCGCTTGTTCAACTGTGAGCAGTCGTGGCACCCATCTTGATGACAGCTTTCCCATACCCAAAACTCGTGCAGAATGTTATGCACCCATTGACTCGAGATGTTTACGGTCTTGGCTATCTCACCGATTTTCACTCGGCGGTCTTCCAACACAATATCATGAACTTTGTTCACCATTTCTTCCGTTGTGACCTCAACCGGCCGTCCTGTGCGCACGGCATCTCTTGTGCTCGAACAGCCACATCGAAATTCTGTGAACCACTTGTGAACCATGCCATATGATGGAACAGAGTTCTCATAATACTTGTTCAGCTTTTCTTCAGTTTCCTTCACCGTCTTACCACGCAAAAGGTAGTGCTTTATCAGAACACGAAATTCACTTTTCTCCATTTTCTACGGAACAACACACATTGCTTATTTTAGACGGTCTCAACAATGTTCTAAGAAACAAATGACGAATAGATGCAAGACTTGGGTGCAAACAAGAAACCTGTGATTAGAACGCTATCTCTCTTCAAAGTCATGGACTTATCAATCCGCCCTCGTAATGTTGCTGTAATCTCTCATTATTTGAGATGTACTTTAACTAAAATCACTGACTCTATGCATGCTAACAGTTATAGTCTTCGAAACGATTCCGCTTTAAGCGACTTTGAAATCACTATATCACTGCACTTTTCCATTAGGTAGGTAGTTGATTATTTTAGACTTTTTTGGTCGGCCACACTATAATACCCTGATTACATGTGATGTAACTGAACTGTTAGGCATCCATAATACTTCAGCGACTCATTATGACCTTACTAGGAGGCACGTGCAGCTCCCCTATTACCTATACCTTTCAGAACCTTCAAAGCAGCAGTCCAAGATAGCAATCAGGCGGCGCGAGTTTTAAAAGTGCCGATTTAGAAAGTCTAACACCGCCGGAAATTGAAACAAGAGCTTTGAATGTTTACACAGTTTATTGCCGCAAAAATAAAAGAAACAATATTAAAAGTACTGTGTGAAGTTCATAGATTGGGAAAAAATCCTAAACATATAGCATTTCCCAGATAAACAATGAAATGTGTATTTAAAATAAAATAAATTCTGTTGGTTTTAATTTTACTATTCTAATACACTGAGTTCATTTCCTTGCTTCAATGTGTGTCGCTTTCACGCTACTCGCAAACACGCTCAAGGACCTGCCATCCGATTTAATTACACACAGTTAACAAGATAAGATCTTTTTGTAAGAACTTAATGTTTTGAAATTATAGTGTGGTGGACCAAAAACAGTCGTATGCAACCTAATTATAATGGTAATTAAGATGCTGGTATGAAAATTATTCATAAACATTTTTGCGCCTTGATTACTACTATTATAGTCCTGTTGCATAATACACTATTACATATTCAAACGTATAATCTGCAAAATAGATTGTGTAGTATAGGTTCGTGTAGTTACAAAATCTGATTTTTCTCGGTTTTAAAACTTGTCTATTTTGTAAAATCACTTCTTGATTGTATATTGCAGTAACCTATTACACAGTGGTAATTTGATGTACTTTCTTACAAATGAAATGCTTTGAAATGTTTACGACTGAGTTGCATGCAAGTCGGAATTTAAATAATTTGGTGTAACGTAGTGTAAATAAGCGAGATGGCTCCGCGGTAAAGTACCAGACTCGCATTCGGACTCAGTTCCTTGTGCCGGCCACTGACTAAGGGTTTTTCTTCTATCACGAATTTCCTTTTCCTCATTTTGCTTCCCCTTTAATATTTTAGGTAGCGGTGTTTGACAGATGGCGCAGATGCTTGCTCGTTGGAAAGCTCTTCTCGACCCTACCAGATGGCAGCCTTCTCTGAACCGCCTCAGGTGAGTCGAGCTCTCCTAGAACCACCTCCGCCGGTGTGACCGGGTCATCAAGCTTGGAATCGTTCGGGACTTCCAACGCGCCTCTGTCGACCTGCGACATATAGCTTCCCAAGGTTCCTTCACCTCATTCGTTCCTCCTGGGAGTGGTAAGCACAAAAGATCCGCGTTGAGTCGAGGTGCCCCCTGCATTCTGCGGCCATTCGTTCAAATACTAGATGTTTTATATTATATATTATCCTGAAATACTCCAATCTTGGATTTTTTTCTGCTATACGCTAGTAATACTTGAACAGAAAACACCAATAACGCATAAGATTCCATCTTCTGTACAGTTTTCGGTTAGAAAACAATCGACAGATAGTGGAACAAATTTTGTTACTATTTCTTCCACGTACATAGTAAGAAAAGATATTGCACCTAAAAATTTAATACCGAGATTTCACCGGAAATACACGTTTTGAGGCCCCCTGAATACAAATAAAGTATTTGTGGAAACATGTCCGTATATGTGTGTGTGTGTGCGTGTTTAGGAACACATAACTGAAAAATCTGATGTGTTACACTCGCATGAATTCCTCTACTCTTGTACAAACTATTTTTACAAACGCTTATTCTCCATATGCTTCAAGTTAATCGAGATATCGAGATGTTAATCTTATTGCTAATTTTTATTGTAGATGCAAGGGGAATTAATAGGCTTTAAGCGATAGTCAAATATTTTAAGAGCTGGTTGCTATGTGGAGTATTCAATTTTCTTTGCATTACCAGGACAAAAAAAATTAATAACGAATTTGAGAAAAAGTATAAGTATTGGGAAATTTAAGGGAATAACAAGCAATATCTCGAAAATGGTTCACTCAACAACAAAAATGTATAGAACATAAATTGTGTATTTTAACGCAATCTACATTTTTTGTGTACTAAAATTTTGTCTATCTCTTATGGTTTACCAGTTATGCAAAAGTCGTTCACAATGAATACTTTTGGAGACATTGTTATAAAAATATCTTAAACATATGATATTTTAATTAAAATCGTTAGAGCCATTTTTGAGAAAATTAAAATTTTCGAAAAATGTTCCATGTAAAGGGTAGTCTAGGGTGGGGGGATTTTCTTGAAAACCTTCGTGTCGCATCTCTGGAAGATACTGAACCTAAATACCAAGTTTGGTGTTTATCCGACTGTTCGTTTCTGAGTTATGCTGTTCACAGACACACAGACACACACACACACACACACACACACGGACATGTTTCCAAAAATGCTTTTTTTGGTTTCAGGGGGTCTCAAAACATGTATTTCCGGTGAAATCTCGGTATCGAATTTTTGGGTGGAATACAATACTTCCCCTACTTACTATACGTAGTAGAGAAAGTAAAAATGAATAACGAATTTGAGAAGAAGTATAAGTATTGGAAAATTTAAGGAAATAACAAGCAATATCTCGAAAACGGTTCACTCAACAAAAGAAATGTATATGACATAAGTGTGTATTTTAATGCGATCTACATTTTTTGTGTAGTAAAATTTTGTCTATCTCTTATGGTTTACCAGTTATGCAAAAGTCGTTCACAATGAAGAATACTTTTGGAGACATTCCCAGAAAATTCGAGATATACATTTCATTTCTCATGACATTATCTTAAACATATGATATTTTAATCAAAATCGTTAGAGCCATTTTTGAGAAAATTAAAATTTTCGAAAAATCTTCCATGTAAAGGTTAGTCTGGGGTGGGGGGATTTTCTTGAAAACCTTCGTGTCGCATCTCTGGAAGATACTGAACCTAAATACCACGTTTGGTGTTTATCCGACTGTTCGTTTTTGAGTTATGCTGTTCACAGACACACACACACGCACACACACACACACACGGACATGTTTCCAAAAATGCTTTTTTTGGATTCAGGAGGTCTCAAAACATGTATTTCCGGTGAAATCTCGGTATCGAATTTTTGGGTGGAATGCAATACTTCCCCTACTTACTATACGTAGTAGAGAAAGTAAAAATAAGCTTTAGTAAGACTAGTTTGTATACTCACTAATAAGTAGAGAGTAGAGAGGGTCATGTGCATGTACCACATCAGATATTTTTTCTGTTTATGTTTTTACTATACCGATAACTACAGTGGTCTTTCTTTCTCGTACTAAGGCCAAAGAGGTTCTCCACGATGTGTGAGAATTATTCACGAACTAGCACCAACCCTGATTCTTCCTCTTTACCTGTCTTTCGTATTACATGTTTTAACCCTCCTCCAGCAACCAAGTAATTTCGAAAGGAGAATGAAACATTCGTAAAGGAAAACTAAATGAAAGTGCGGTGCAAATCGGCCTAGAGTCCTTTGGTTCGTATCTTTTCAGGAAAAGGAAAACAGTGGAATTTTTTTTCCCAGCTGATTTGTTCAGATTCGAAGAGGGAATAGATTCTCAGAACGAAAACAAAAAGAGATTGACACTCAAACGTCCGTTATTAGGCGAAAGAAAAATAAATCTCTATACTTTCCCGAATACTAACACATCCACATAATTTAGGGCTACCAGTATTTCATGTGTTGGCTACATTGTGTATCAAAGCCTCCGAACTACAATAGCATCGCATGACTAACTGTGGTTTGGAGTTCCTATTGCAATGCTTGCGGTTGAAGTCTTCCCTGAGGCCTGGAACAGCAGCAATTCAAGTTATTTCACTTTCGAGTTCATCATAATAACCTCACCTACATTAGAATCAAGGACACGGCGATTCATTAAGCTTCTATTAACTTCGCTCTGCTCGCTTCACTTTTTATAGGCAAAGTCACATGTTGGACAATACAGCTTTCATCGTTAACCGTAGCGCATCCACGTCTTAGATTTTTACTTTCTCTATCCCGTAATATAAGGTAGAGGATGTATTGCATTCCACCCAAAACTTCCATGTCGAGATTTTACCAGAGATACATGTTTTGATGCCCCCTGAATAAATAAAAGCATCTTTAAAAAAAAGCTCCATGCGTGCGCGTGTGAGCAGCAAAACTCAAAAACAATAAGTCCGATAAGTGTCAAACTTGATATTATTTAAATTCAGAATCTTCCAAAAATGTAAACGAAACGTTTAAGAAAAATTCCACTACCCCAAAACTTCCCTTTACATGGACAATGTTTCGTTATTTTAGATTCTCAAATATAGCCTTAACGCTTTTGTTTAAAATAACGCACATTTAGAATATTTACATGACAAATGAAATCTACACCCTGAATTTTCTGGGAACAGCCTGTAAAGGAATTTTGCATAATCTATGTAAATGGTAAACCGTAACAAGTAGACAAAAAGCTACTACACAAAAAGTATACATCTTTAAAACATACAATTCTTTTCAAATAACTTTTCTGTGGCATCATCCATTTCAGAGGTATTCGTTATTTGGTTTAAAGAGCTTGTAATTTTCTTAAAGCAATGTTGCTATTCAGTTGTTTCTCTCGATTTCATGGAAAAGAGTATTGAATTTCAAGGCTAGCTTTTACAGACTTTTGAAAATTTAATTATTGATGCGGTTTACTGTATCCCCCCCCTTTTACCTACAACGAAAGTGTAATGAAACTTTCTGCAAAGGTTTATTTAGATTAACATCAATTAAATAGAAATAAATCAAATAAATCTTCCGTAAGAATAGTCTGTGGAAGACACAAAAATAAACCATAGTGTACAGAGAAAGTCATGTGAGAGCTACATCAAATTTTATTTTAATTGTTATCAACTTGCAAAGCTAAACAATTGTCATATTTTGAAAATACTACGGAGCCTATTCCCTACGAAAACTTCTGAGGAATCTGGCCCCTTCAACCTCTAGGAGTTGATGTTTATGATCTGGAAATTAAAAAATTAAATTGAGTTTTATTTATGGACGCTCTGTAACTGCTGTGGTCCTTAGCGTCCCATTCTATATTGGGCGTGAAAGATCGGCAATTTTGCTCAGAGGCCTCTATCAGGTTTGAGGTTCTTTTACGTGCCGTAAATCTACGACACGAGGCCATCGGCTTTACTTCCCTTGCGAAGGAAGTCATGCTAAGGATTTTTACGCCCGAAAAAAATCCATCGCCTTCCGCCGGGAACTAGAGGCTATCATTGTAACCACTACACCACGAAAGACGACTTATGATCTGGAGAATGATACATTCCGCCACTACCTGATAATAGCCCAGAAGCACTGTAGTGGGAAAGGAACTGCCTGTACTGGTCTACACAACAAATCTCCGACTTTTAAGAGGGGAAAGTACCACCCTTGGCTTAGAAAAAAGATACCTGTAGGTCCCTCTTCGATCTCGGATGCAACTTTCTTCAGCACCTGTAACCTCGCTTCTCCCGATGTCAACTGCAGACCTCCATTGCACGCGTATCTTGTGCGGCTTCCTTTGAGCGAGATTTATGTACAATATTACCGTTAATTTGCTACGGGTTTTTAACAAGCAGTGAGAAGGCATTGCATGCATATTAAGAGCGCTTGTTACCGTTTTCGTTTCCCTCCTCGGGAGGAAGTAGGTCGGTTTCACTGCCACACTGCAGACCAGTCGCTTCGGCAGGTGCGCGACCTGGGAACCTGTGCAATTCACAAAGGTGACACTCGTATACTTAGTAATAAGAAAAGCGGTTCCGAAAGAAAACACTTTTCAAACGCTCGAAGGAAAGGCGTTGAGGAATCGGGTTATTATTATGGCGATACTAGATCTCCAGCTAGCATCTTGGGAAGCAAATCTTAAGGATAATGTTTTGAAGAACATTTTAGACCAAACTCTGGGTTAAAATAGAATTTAGATTATTATTATTATTACTATTATTATTATTATTATTATTATTATTATTATTATTATTATTATTATTATATTATTATTTCATAATTGAAGCTGCAAAACTAACCTAAGTTTTCTCTACCACGTACTCCTAGTAGGCAGAGTATTTAGTTCATTTCACCCAAAAATTTGATATCGACGTTTCACCGGAAATGAGTGAGGCCCTCTATGAAATAGCATTTTTAGGAAAAGGTCCGTGTGTGTGCGTGTGCGTGTGCCTGTGTGTTTCTATCCGAGGATTCGACACGAACAGTTTCAAGAAAATTCGCTACCCCACCCTTCCCATGACACCTTTCAAAATTTTAATTTTATAAAAAACGGCTCTGACGATTTTGATTAAAGTACCACATATTCGAGATATTTTCATGGCGAATGAAATGCATATCTTGAATTTTCTGGAGACAGCCTCTGAAGTCCTCTTCATTCTGAATGACACTTGCATAACTGTAAATCGCAAGAGACAAAATCTTACTACACGGAAAATGTAGTTCTCGCTAAACCACAATTTCTGTCAAATACATTTTTGTGCCTTTTATTCCTTGTTATTGGTTGCTTCTGCAAACACTATCACGATTAACATGAAGTAGATAGAGGAATAAGCCTTTGTAAGAATAGTTTGTACAAGTGAGTGAGTACAATATATCAGATTTTTTATTTGTTTAATTTTAATAGTTCCCATTAACTTGTATGGTCAAATCGTGTCTGACTTTTGAAAGTGGTGTTAGAATTCGTCGAGTGTAGGTATTCAACTTTTATTTTATTAATTTTTCTTAGGGAAAACACATTCATGTTCGAAATCGAGGGTAGGAAATGATTCTAATTAAAGAAAAATTCCCCCATCGCAGCCGCGAATCGAGGCCGGGATCTTTGGGTTAAGCCAAACTCTGACCCCTCGACCAGACACAGTGGTGTTTTGTTTTACTCCAATATTTTCTGTACTATTACATAAATCTTTGCAAATTTGCTCTGGAAGTATCCTGTGTTTTTGGCGAGTTTGTATTCACTGAGACGATTAGCAAAATGAAGCCCTCAAGAAATTAAATCTAAAATTGAAGCGCGTGGAAAGAATAGATGCCAAAAAGTGCTTGCCAAAACAAACCAAAAATGAGAAGGCAAAGTTATGTTAAAACAGGTAATAAGAAAATATTATTCAATTGAAAGTTCATGAGATACTGAATGGAAATTTAAATCTGACCGCCTCTAGACGTTCACACAAATGAAGAAGCGATATTATGAAATTATGTGCAACTCTTTAACAGTTGAAAGTTTACGTAGCAAGCTCAATAAGTTTACTTTCACTGTTACTTTTGGATATTTTTTCATGAAGAGATAAAGGATTTTAAATGATCTTTGAATGTCGATGCATATTTTTCTAAAGCATCACTCAGTCCATTCCAGATTTAGTTTTGAGGTGAACACAAATCATCAAACACTCAGAATTGAATCTGCATCTAACCACGTTGAGTATAAGAAGAGAAACTTTTAAAACAGAGCATACAAGTTGTTGTTCTTACCATGATGAGTATAGTCTTTGCTTCAGTATGCTCTACTCTGCTTGCATTATTTGAATATGTACTCAGAAGTCATTAGGTATGCAAGAGGATTTTATTTTTCTTACCAAAAGAAAGTGAAAGCTTTATTCACACGATCCATTTTATTACTTCCATAATGCTTTGGCTTACTACAAAATCAATCTTGCCCATTTGCATGTGATATAGGTGGCACGAAGGAAATGCTTGGAGAGATCAACTCGGCTAAGGCAGCGCTCAGGAGCAACAGAAGAAAGTATCTGACAAGTATGCCAATTCATATGCAATGAGCGAGTTAGCAATACACCGTCACTGGAATTCTAGGAATGTTCGCCAACATCCGTCCCAAGAAAAGGCTGATCCGAGGCAAGAATTTAACGCTCTTATGATCCCAGACATGGGCTGGGTACATAATTATCGTCATGAAATCCGTGTAGGGAGAGTGACGGTTGGAAGCACTCGAAATTGTTAATATTTTCAAGGTATTCAAAGCGTTACTACATATTAATAATATTTTACTACTTACATATTGTGTAATGTAATACACATACATAAAAGCAAATTCCAGTCCTATGCATCTTAAATTGCAGTTCTGAAGAAATTTATGGCATTTTACCTAAAAATGTTAGACAATTTTTAAATATTTTTACTTTCTCTACTACGTATAGTAAGTAAGGGAAGTATTGCATTCTACCCAAAAATTCGATACCGAGATTTCACCGGAAATACATGTTTTGAGATCCCCTGAATCGAAAAAAAGCATTTTTGGAAACATGTGCGTATGGGTGTGTGTGTGTGTGTGTGTGTGTGTGTGTGTGTGTGAACAGCATAACTCCGAAACTAACAGTCGGATAAACACCAAACTTGGTATTCAGGTTCAGTATCTTCCAGAGATGCGACACGAAGGTTTTCAAGAAAATTCCCCCACCCCAGATTACCCTTTACATGGAACATTTTTCCAAAATTTTAATTTTCTCAAAAATAGCTCGATCGGTTTCGATTAAAATATCATGTTTAAGATATTTTCATGACAAATGAAATGTATATCTTGAATTTTCTGGGAATGTCTCCAAAAGCATTCTTCATTGTGAACGACTTTTGCATAACTGGTAAACCATAAGAGATAGACAAACTTTTACTACACAAAAAATGTAGATCGCGTTAAAATACACAATTTGTCAAATTTTTTTTATTGAGTTAACCATTTTCGAAATATTATTTGTTATTCCCTTAAATTTTCCAATACTTATACTTTTTCTCAAATGGGAATTCGTTATTTATTTTTTTTTATGTCCTGGACCCACAAAGAGAATGGAATGCGCCACATAGCAACCAGCGCTTAAAAGATTTGACTATCGCTTAAAACCTACCATATTCCCCTTACATCTACAAGAAAATTAGCAATAAGATTATCATCTCGATTAACATGAAGCATATGGAGAATAAGCGTTTGTAAAAATAGTTTGTACAAGAGTAGAGAAAGTCATGTGAGTAACACATTAGATTTTTCATAATCGAGAAAGCCCCAAAATCTACAAATCATTGGAAATTTTCATATATACGATAATTAACAATGCCTATAGTACTCTTTAGGTTTTCCTTAAACTGTTTAAGATTAGCTAAGTGTAGATCGCAAGTGGTTCATTCAAATAAAAACCTCTCAAACTACCAAAAACCTCGCTTTAACTTTAATAACCTAAGTACAATGTAAAGCAAGCCAAAATTCAACATCAAAATAGGAGGAAATGATGGGACAGATTCTCCCAGTCACATTTTAAACGTTTCGAAAACATTGTGAGCCTATAAAGACGAGCAATAAATTAATATCCTATTAAATTCGCGTCCATCATGTCTAATCCAAGAATCTTTTAAATCCAATATACAATTGCATAAAGTGCACGAGCTTATACTTCTATGAGGTAGTATTAACGTTTTAATCATTACTATAATAATGCTTCTTAATTTATCTCAGGAAGATATAGAAATACAGACTCTGAAACAAAAATTGTTAAATTTCATGTTAAATCCCTTACTTTATAATTTGCACAAATTAATGTCGGAACGCAATACGGTAGCATATGTGTGTGCATTGTCGCGTTGTAGCATGAAATTGTGTATAATTATTTTGATTGGGGTTTGAATTCCGTCCGATGCGGCATTTCTCTCCCCCACCTCTTGGCCAAGGGGCGGAGAGGAAAGGGGGGGGGCAAGTAGCGTGACTAGCTTCTTTTGTCTAGTGGCGTGAGTCAGTCGTGTGAGCCTCTTCAGGGCGAGTGGTTGTGTATGCGTATTTTCGTGAGAGTGTGGAACATCTCCCTCCAATGTTTGTTCTGTAATCTTTTGTGTATGATGTAGTGGCACCAGGGTAAATTTATAATAAACCACAGTAAATGTGAAAGTATGTGTATTTTGTTATGAATATCCCACGCCTGCTTTAAATTGTGCAGCTTAGGTCCTGGTCCTCTCTTTGCCACTGCAGCTACGCTCCCCAATGTTTATGCCGGAGTAACTAAATTTACTATCTAGCTGCTAAACCTTTTGGCCTCACCCTGGTATATAACAATACGTATAAATAAATCCTGAATGTATTTAAATTTCTATGTTTTGCGCTGTTTCCCTCTATTATGAAATATGGCTTTAGAGAAAATTAAAGCCTCCTTAAAGCACAACATGAAGTGCATGGACCCTTTAGATGTGTCAGACAACATATCAGCATTTCCTTAATCCTCAGTCCGGCCATCTTTACACTCAAGAAACCACTCTGGTGCTGAGATTTTATGAGTTTTAAGGAAATGTGTACGCACTTAAATTTTGGATATTTAGGGGTAGTGTATACATAGTGCCCCGTAAAAATGGACATTTAGTCAAACCGCTACATGTACAGACATTAACCTTTATATGCAGCGTCACGATGGTCATGTGGTTTATGGCTGAGAGAGAACTTTATGGATTATGTGTTACTGCATGTACAGGATTTCATGCACATTATTGGTTCGAATCTAAAAAATTTTTTCATCAAAACACATGGAAACTTTATACACAGACTAACTGAATTTGAAAAATTCGTACTTATTTCAAATATTTTTAAAATCGGTAAAAGAATTAAAGAGTAATTTGTATGAAGTTACTCCGAAAAAAAATATGCTTCTCACCAACATATGCCTAATAAGTATTGATAATTATATTATTTTTCTACAAAACGAACGCACGTAAATATAGCATTATATATACATTTTGGGTCTTGGTTGCATATTCCTTCAATAGCAGTTTACGGCGGCACCATGGGAGGTGCTGTGTGCACGGGATTTGCAGGAATGGTCCCGGGTTCGATGCTAACTCAGGGACTCGCATGGATCTTGGATATAGGGTTGGTAGTTAATACGACTGATTCATTTTCCTGCCGTTTATTTCCCGTCACCGTTTTAAAATCTGACTCCTGATATTATCTCGCCACACACACACACACGCGCGCGCATTTCTTTACTGCTGTGCTTCACACCATCGCCCCTATCCGTGAGCAAGGGTTTACTAAACTGTTTATTTCAAATTTTCTATCTCCCCATTTCATTATCACATGATTTCTATCTTCTTTCTTATTGGATGCCTGGTGCTATGAGAGCACTGACCCTTCTCTACATATCTGATTTTCAGGCGACCTAACGGTACACTAACAAAGCGTCTTCTGCCCTCACTTGGATACAATTGAGGGGAAAACCAACCCCGTTTCCTGCCTGCTGCTGGCACTGTCTTTTCAACCCATATTCACCTTTACAGCAATACTCACTTCCCAATCTTATTCAATACCATTTCTACTGTTATTAATGTTTATTTTCCCATTGGTTACCATGTTATATTTAGCTGTCTCAAGTTTTATAACTAGATTTAATATATCGCTGTTCCTATATTCAGTATTATGTTCTCCTTCAGATATATACTATTAATATTACATCTAACTCTAACCAAATAAATATTCTACTCTTTATTTTTTCTTTTCTTCGCGCACCCCATTAATCCTTGGTAGGTGTTAGGTTTTCTTTCTTTTAACAACAGCAATTATTTTAATAACATTTAGAAAATAGGTTACTAAACTGTGAATTATGGTTTTAGCTTCAGTAATTAATAACATTTTGCTTTAGTTATTATAAGAGTGCTGCACCCCATGTCGCAATAAATAAGACTTATTTTTTTTAAATAGTACTGACAAATTTTCGTAACCTTCTGACTAATACAAGTAGAAATTAATACGTTTTTCCTACCACTATCTGTAATACTTCGCTTTTAAATAAAAGGGATTGTTTTTCATAACCACCCTGAAGGTACTTTCTTTCCCTATAGGTACTTGCCAATTATCACGCTAGTGTGCTCAGCAGTGAGAACACTAACAGTGTAGCTGTACAACTGTAAGCCTGAGTTTATCGTAGCCAAAACCAAACTACGGGCCAGATGTTGATGTACTATTGAAAGAATTCCCTTGATAAGAAGCATTCACTTCAGTATTACGAAAACAAGCCACACTATAGGATGTTTCAGAAATACTTTTACAAACTTCGGGTATGGGTTCCTCATACCAAAAGAAGGAAAAACGTTCATATGAACATATGTCCCATAATCCTTGGTTTTCGCATTATTCCTGTCACAATGAAAGAGTTCAACGGCCTTCGGGGTCCAACTTCATTTCTCTATGCATTCATAGAAGGCGTTGACCCATTGTACTACATACGGTAGATGGCGAAGTGTTGCCATGGAGACTTGTTAGTAGTATGAAAGGCTCTTGAGTCCGTTCGTTGACCCCTGATGACGTCATCACCGCAGGGCATGTAACATAAACAAAGCCGCGGCCGCCGCCGCCGCCGCTGCTGCTGCTTCCACGTGTTGTCGCATCGACCTTGGTTAAGGCCGCAGACAAGTCCGCCGCCGCGACCACACCTAAACAGGTGCTTTTAAAACCCGCTGTGTTGGTTCTGGTCGCGGCAACACAATACAAATTTACTTTTTATAAAGTACTGATAAAAAAGAATGAATAAGTAAATAGCATTTATTGGATATTAGTAATATTGTTTATTTGATACCATTGCAATGGAAATATCAATTTTTTTGTTAACAAAATTTTTCGTTGCCTTAGGGAAGGCCTTGCGATTTCGTTTTGACGTGAAGTAGGCTTAAAATGATACACAGCAACAAGTAAATGATTGCCAAGTTTAGATCAACTGATATCTCTCTTCCTGGCTGAGGCGCATTCCAAATAAGGTTACGCGTGCAGAGACTAGAACGTGCTGCACCTGGCTACATGGCTGCACCGCGTTGCATACAAAGTAAGACGTGCCAAGACGAGATTTCTCTTTCAGTTGCAACGACTTGCATTAAAGGTCACGCGCTTTTACTTTGTAATGCTAGAATCATTTCCTTGTTGCAATGTATATAAAGCTTGCACTGTCTTTGAAGGGGAATAGGAACAGATGAGAACAGGAATAAATAAGGTAAGCTATGAGTTTAACATATATATTTTATAAGATGTACATTTGTTACAATAAGCAAACATAATATTTTCTTTTACATATTAATAAGTACATTATCTTTGAGGCAAAGATTTATATGTTTTCACATATTAATGGTTTGACCATACACAACAAAAAACAATTAATGTTTGTTTTACATATTAATAAGTACAATATCTTTGAGTACATTTAGTTAGCTAAGCAAAATTTATATTTTATTAAGTACAAATAATGGTTTAGAGCATACACAATGAATATTTTTTTCTTACATATTAATAAGTACAATACCTTTGAGTACATAAAGCAAAACTTTATATTTTTTTACATATTAATAAGTACAAATAATGGTTTAGAGCATATACAACAAAACCAATTATCTTTTGCGTAAAGCATTTCGTCAATAAATGAATCTTCATATTTAATGACTTTTCTATGTTTAAAAGCTCTATAGTGTTCTTCTCTGTAACACAAAAGGTGGCATCGTTTGTTAGTGTGGATAGGGTAATAAAAGGCTTTAATTTCAATAGGAAAATCTATAGGAATTATTTGTTCAATTGAAAGATTGAATTCGTATGCGTTAAAAATTATATACATAAAATTATTATAATGTGTGTCTGCATGCAAAAAATTTAATTTTGCGTTTTCAAATAAAATGTTCGATGCTAAACCTTTTAATGAAGGAGGGCTCTTAATACAGATTTTGCAATTGCAAGTATTTGTGTTACTACAGTGAAACAGGTTTTTATATTTTTGTAAGGTGGTGCTTGGGTTTGACCCCCAACCATTTAACTTTGCTATGGGATCACAAAGATACTGCATAGAAAACAGATCGTTGTGAAATGAACCAAACATTACACGTTTTTGAAAGTCAAACCTAAAACTTCTAAAAAGAAAATACATGAAATCCACCCAATTGTTTTGCAAGGTTACAGGTTCTTTGGTATGAACGTAGGTTACCTTAATTATAAACTCATGTGTTTCGCATTCCACTTTCCAAAATAAAGATTTTGTAGGCAAATAAAATAGACTACATTTTTTTGAATGGCTAAATATAAAATTAACGTTATTTGTAACGTAATTAGCATTTGGACATAACATGAATCTTAACATCTCTTCTTCCTTCTGATTTTTGTTTATAGCAACATATAAGCAAATACATTTAGGTTCTATGTCCACTATTCCGGCCATATAGCACGCAAATGTGCCTCCCAGAGCACAGCAAATATTTTCTTTCGATAGCCAATGCATAATCCAAACAATAGTAGACCAGTATTCTGGAAAACGGACAGGTACAAACTCTTCAAAAAAGGTTTTGAAACCAGTTTCTTTTTGTAGTAAATTATATCTGTTTGTTAATTCCCTTGTAGAACTAAAGATGAAAGTATCCATCTATAAAAATGAAAAATAAAAATAAATTACTAAAATTTTCCCGTACTGCCAAACCCATTGTTACCCCTATAGGTAACACTTAATTTTTTAACATATTTTATTTTTGGTATACATATTTTTTCACATATCAATTGAGCAATTTTTTGATTTTTAAGAATATGTTGTTTCTTATTTGAGTTGTTTAACATTAATACACAAATTTCCCCTGTAAAATCTCTATCTATACACCCTCCTCTTATTGATAAACCTAAAAGCGCTAAGCTAGACTTTTCAGCAATGCGAAGATAAGTGTCTTTTGGGGGTGTTGCAGAAATTCCTGTTGGGATCATTGCGGTTTGCAGAGGTTGTATTTCATGCGCTTTAGGTGAAAAAATGTCTAAACCAACGGATTCTTCAGTGCATCTTACGGGTCTCTTAATATTAGATCTAAGTAACTTGATCTGAAGGGTCATCTGAAAAGATAGAGAGAACTTTTAGTTCCTCTGAAATAAAATATCATAACCGTTATTAGACGTAAACCCTAAAAATAAAAACGTTAACGAAAGTTTTTCATTATTAATATCATCAATGTCCGTTTCCTTAAACACGTTGGTATATTTTCTCGGAAGAAAGACCTCCAATGGATTTTCAGAGCTTTTCTGAAGTTTAATAGATATTGAGGGTCCATATTTGGTGGCGACTTTTGTAGCTCCGATCACTTTATATGGAACATTCATTAATAGATCCCTAATTTGCATCAATTTAATATTCTTTTCTTGATTAAATCTTGTAAGGAAATCCATTCTGTAAAGAAGATAAGTATGCACCAATAACTATTTGAAATAGTTTTAGGTTTCTTTTAAGAATAATAAATAGAGTAAAATAATTTACCTTGTTGATGATTGCTGCAGGGTCTAGGAGTAAACTGATGTTTCAATGCAATGTATGGCCTCTTTATATACAGATGCACATTGCATCAGCACAAGGACGACAAGTGAAAGTTGCATTTTTAAACTGCATCTATTAGGTATATAAGACGGGAGAGACAACCTCGGCCACCAACAGTTCCACGTTAAACCCTGCTGCTGTTAAATCTGCTACCGCACGACAGAAAATGTAAGTAACACAAAGTTATCAGGCTTTGGAAATTCAATTAGCTTTTACGCACGCTTATATTATTTTGGTCTGTTCTTTTAGCATGGAAAATATTAACGTCCTAAATGAAATACGTAGAGAGTATAAAAGGTTCAACGCTCACGGGAGGCATTACGATATTCAGATAAATCCTGCTTCCAAAAATGAAAATCCTATCCTTTACTTTAGAAATAGCATGCAAGCTGTATTGGATATTGTTTTAGATGGTACGAAACCCAGTGATATGGTGGGTCTGTCAATAAGCAACTCTGTGAATGTACAAGATAAACCGATAGGACTAAGCTTCCGCAGAAGCGATCAGGTATCTTTGGATGTTTTAATGGCTGTTATAGAGAAAGTATGCCAATCTAACGCTAATTTGTATGCCACAGATACTTTATCCATAAAAGTAGATCACGTTGAAATGCCTTTAGGACATGGTAGAATCAAAACAAAAGGTAGACATTTATCCGCATTGACGCACATAAAAAGGTCCATCGTTAGAATTAAAAGCAGAACCAAATGCTTAGCTCATGCTCTATTGGTAGCTATAGCACATTTCGATAGAGACCCAAATTACATCAATTATAGAAAAGGTCGAAAAATTTATTCCAAAGTCGATGAGATTCTAAAGGCCGCAAATGTTGATCTAAGCAATGGTGGAGGAATAGCAGAATTGCAAAAATTTCAGGACCATCTTTCCGAATACAGAATCGTGGTTTATGAAGGATTGCGTTGCGAAAATATAATATATGATGGGAACACAAATTCACAAAAACGTTTAAATCTCCTGTATGATGCACAGGAAAAACACTATAATGTGATTGTAAGTCTCACGGGTGCCATGTCTAAAGAATATGTTTGCGAAGGATGCAATAAGGGAATGAGTTACGATGGAGCAAAGACGCATAGATGCAATTATCGATGCTCCGGATGTAATTCACTTCCGCCCTGCATTTTTGAAGGAAACTACATATACTGTAATAAATGCAATAGGTACTTTAGAAGCCAAAACTGCATGAATAATCATGTGCAGAATAAAATTGGTACTCAAATAATTTGCGAATGGAAGCGGCATTGTTTAATTTGTAGTCAACGGTTAAAGCCAAATCATCAGTGCTATATGTCATATTGTAGAAGCTGTAAAAGTAACGAGATGCCGGGCCACTTTTGCTATATGCCAACGCTTAGCGCAAAGAAACCATCATCGGAAAAGGTCTTATTCGTATTTTACGACATAGAATGTACTCAAAACACGCAAATAGGAGACAATACATATCTTCATATTCCAAATTTACTCTGCTTAGAACACTATTGTTTTCTTTGCGAAAAAAACAAGGATATGACCGAAGGGTGCAGTCAGTGTGGAAAGCGTAGGCATTCATTTTGGGGCAATGGCTGCATCAAACAATTTATGGAATATTTGCGCCAAAATAGACCTTTTTGTGAAAGGATAATTGCAATTGCACATAATGCCAGAGCTTACGATCTCATGTTCATCTTAGATTATGCAATAAAACAGGGATGGGTACCGGATTTAGTAATGAATGGTGCTAAAATTTTATCCATGAAAATGGAACACATAACCTTCCTGGATAGTTTGAACTTTTTACCCATGAAATTGAGAAGTTTACCGAAAGCTTTTGGAACAGATTGTGTGACAAAAGGCCACTTTCCGCATTACTTTAATACTCCTGAAAATATGAACTATGTAGGTTGTTATCCCGACCCCGTTCATTACGGCATCGATTACATGATGCAAGACGAACGCAGAGAATTTTTCGAATGGTACGAGAAGGAAAAAGATGGCATTTTTTATTTTAGAAAAGAGATTGAAGCCTACTGCATGGCAGATGTTGGAGTGTTGAGAGAAGCGTGTTCTATATTTAGAAATACTTTCCTAGACATCGGAAGTATTGACGTATTTCAAGAATCTATTACGATAGCTTCGGCATGCAACAAAGTATTTAGAAAAAAATATTTGAAACCGAAAACTATAGGACTTATTCCTTGTGGAGGTTATAGGAAAGCCGATAAACAATCCATAAAAGCTCTCATGTGGCTTAGGTATGAAGAAATTAAAAGGGGGATTTGCATTAAACATGCAGGTAATGGTAGAGAGGTGAGAATACCCGAATTACCTAACTTCAAATTAGATGGTTTTTGTGAGGAGACGAGAGAGGTGTTTGAATTCATGGGGTGTTACCATCATGGCCACGTGTGTCTTACTAATAGAGATGTGCCCGTCGTAGACACGCGAACAGAGACGCTTGCAGATAGATACGAGCTCACCATGAGTCGAATAGATAAAATTGTGTCGGCAGGTTACGTCTGTCACGTCATGTGGGAGTGTGAATTTGAGGACATTCTGAAACAACATCCGGCTCTACACAACGATCCCTTTGTGAAAAATGTTCCACTCATTCTTAGGGATTCCCTCTACGGAGGTAGAACGGAAGCATTGAAAACCTATTGCAAAGCCGACGAAAAAACTCGCATTAAGTATTACGACGTGATGTCTCTGTATCCTTATATATGTAAATATTTTAAGTTTCCCGTAGGTCATCCCATAATTCACATTGGCGAAGATTGCGCCAATATTACCGAAATGCTTAAAAAAGAGGGGGTTATAAAATGTAGAGTTTCGGCAAAAAATAGAAGTCTTTATCATCCCGTCTTGCCCTTTAGATGCCGACAAAAGTTAATATTTGGTCTTTGTTACATCTGTGCGAAGGAGGAAAATGACGGTGAATGTAGCCACGACGGGGAACTAAATGGTACTTGGATCGTAGACGAGGTACGAAAAGCCGTTGAAATGGGTTACGAAGTGAGAGAAATTTTTGAATTTTACGAATATAAAATGGAACAGTATGATAAAAATGAAAATAAAGGAGGTCTCTTTGTAGATTACATTAATAGTTTTTTAAAATTAAAAGCAGAGGCCAGCGGGTATCCCTCTTGGGTTAAGAGCGATGAGGATAAGGAGAAATACGTTCGAAGCTTTTTTCAGAGCGAAGGAATTCTTTTGGATAAGTCGAAAATTAGAAACAATCCAGGTGCAAGGTCTCTAGCAAAATTGTGTCTAAACAGTTTTTGGGGAAAGCTCACCGAACAAAGCAATCGGTCGCGCACGAAAATGATTAGGGAGCCCGCGGAATTGTTTACGTTCCTGACCACGCCCGGCATAGAGGTGCAGAACCTAATGTTTGCGAGCGACGAGATAGTCTGGCTCTCGTGGAAATATGCCGAAGAGGTCGAGTGCCCTCCACTGGCACACACCAATGAAGTGTTAGGAGCCTACGTTACCGCAGGTGCAAGGCTTAAGCTATACACCTACCTAGAGGCACTGAATAGGGACATATTATACACAGATACGGATTCGATACTGTTTACGGTTAGGGAAGGCGAGAAGTGTAGCGTCGAATGCGGCGATAACCTGGGAGACATGACGGATGAGCTAGCGGACTATGGAACGGATTCCTACATTTCAGAATTTGTATCCGGAGGCCCAAAAAATTACGCGTATAAAATACGCCTACCAAATGGTGATTTCAAAGCTGTTTGTAAAGTGAGAGGGATAACATTGAATTACGCTTCTTTACAGTTGGTTAATTTTGATTCAATAAAAGATTTAATTCTTGGAGAAAACGTGGATCGAAACATTGAAGTTAGAACGGAAAAGAAAATAAAGCGCAAAAGATCCCATGGCGTGTATATCGTCTCCGAACCGGAACATAAAATCTATAGAATTTGTTTTCACAAGAGAAGAAGAATTTCTAACGATTCCGTCCCTTTCGGATATATAAAGCCTGACTGAACGACCGCCTCCTCTCATTATGGATTCCGAGGTGGAACGAGCAGTATCCAAGTACGTGGAAAACCGAAGAAGGCAGAGAGGCTTAAAATATTGTACGAACGAGGAGATAGCGCTCATTCCCTTAGAAGTGTTTGCTCAATATCCTCCCTTCGATGTAGATTACGTAATGTACAGGTTAACGGACGAATTGAGGGAAAAACTAAAGATGTTTCGACGAAGTAATGTTTCCCGTAGTAAAATTTCAGCACCCCTTTACGCTGATCGTTAGTGGTAGTTCGGGTTCTGGTAAGACCGTATTTTGTGTAAATTTAGTAAACAATTTGAAGCATTTGTGCACTGTTGGAAAATTTAAAGAAATATTGTGGTGTTATAGCGAAAAATCGGCCGTGCCAAAGTTAAAACACGTAAAATTTCATGTAGGTGTGCCGGAGTTTGAGAACCAGAAAGGAGATCCAAAACTAGTAATATTAGACGATCTCTTAAACTCTGCATATTCCAGAGAGGTGTGCGACCTGTTCACGAAGGGAAGTCATCATAGAAACATAAGCGTAATTTTAATCACTCAAAATTTGTTTCATCAAGGCAGGTATTGCAGAGACATCTCGTTAAACGCTAAATACATTGTGGTTTTTAAAAACGTAAGAGATAAAAATCAAGTGGCTCATCTAACCAGACAAATATACCCCGAAAATTGGAAATCGCTTTTCGAGGCGTATCTGGACGCTACGGAAAAGCCTCACGGCTATATGCTTTTCGATCTGTGCCAGGAGACCGATAGCAGATTACGATTTAGAACCAACATCTTTCCATCGGAGCTCCCTGTCGTAGCATATCAGCATGAGCAAGCGGATAAGATCCAACTATCACATGCTGCACGTGCTTAAAAGCGCCAAGCCTAAGCTTAGGAAAGCCATTTTGGAGAAGTCCGACAAAGAGTTAGTGTTGACTATTGCAGAATGCGCTCTAAATGTTCTAAGGGGCAATTGTAATTTAAGCAAATGCACCATTCGCAATCTAGGAAGATATAAAAATAGTCTGAGGCGAGTGGTGGATAAATCTCTAAAGGTTAACAATAAGAGAAGGTTTTTAATTCAAAAGGGAGGTTTTTTGATTCCTCTGCTGACTGCCGTACTGACCGGACTTTCGTCTCTAATACAGCGTTAGATGCTGCAAAAATCATTTTTAGTTTCTCAGCGTTACATAGACACCCACTGCTTGAAGAAAAAGGCGACGTCGAAGAAGAAGAAGCGGAGAAAGAAGGATGCGTACGAGGAGCTGATCAAATTTAAATCCAGTGGCCGCCGCCGCCGACCGTATCTACCGCCGCAACCGCTGCCGCCGCCGCCACTACCACCTCCCCGAACCTCCCCTTCTCCTCGGGTCAAAAAGAGGCTCGTCTTCCCTCCAGAAACAGTCTACGAGAAGCAGGAAGAAGAAGAAGAAGAGCAAGAAGAAGAGTTTGACGAAGAACAAGTAAGGCCTCTGCCATTGCCGGCCCACGAGAAAAAAGAAGTAGAACAGTTTACAAATAGAAGCTTTGGGTACATAGCAGGTCCTTACCTAGCTCCATATTTGCACACTCCTAGGGCAACGGATACCGTATTCGGCATTTACAAGGATAGGGACGGCAACTTTAAAATTGGCGATTCCATTATTCGTATAGAAGACAACGATTTGTATGTAAAGGATAGGTACTTTAAGGGAACTCTGGGTCTCTGGGAATTGCTCACTAGGAAGAAGGTAGATCTCTCGAAAGTCACCTCTTCGGACAAGAGTAAATATAGACAAATTCTTCTTTTAACCAACGGCCACCTGCAGAATAACGAAGCCTTTAATCAGATAAAATCGAACAGAGGTAGCAAATATAAAGAAATAATTGCCGAGTTGTTTCCGTCCAAGACGTGGATGGATTATTAGCAATGAATAAGAAGTATTTTTACGATCCCGAACAACCTTCGGCTTTTTCCACCGTGCAGAAACTTGCATCTCTTACGGGAAATAGACGTAAAACGGAGGATTGGCTTCTCCAACAAGATGCCTACACCTTGCACAAACCTGCGAGGAGAACATTTCAGAGGAACCACTACACGGTGAATAACGTTAACGATGTGTGGGAAGTCGACTTGGCCGATTTTAAAAGCATTAGAAAGTATAACGATGGAGTTCAGTATCTCCTAACGTGTGTAGATTGTTTTTCCAGATTTGCACGTGTAAAACCCATAAGATCAAAATCTAGTACCGAAACTGCAAAGGCCTTTGAAGCCATCTTAGATTCCGTTCCTCTAGCAGTCAGATCCGACAGAGGAAAAGAATTTTTAGGATCTGCATTTCAGAAGCTTTTAAAAGAGAAGGACATCGAGCATCAAGTTTGCAGAAACCCCGATGTAAAGTGCGCCATGGTCGAGAGATTTAATCGTACCATTAAGTCTAAAATATACAAGTATTTTACATACAGGAACTCGTACAGATATATAGACGATCTCGATAAATTTGTTCGCGCATATAATCGCACCATCCATTCGTCAATAGGAGTGGCTCCAACCGAAGTAAATGAGAAAAACGTGTTACAAATATGGAAAAGGCTAGAGAGAAAACGAGGTAGCATTAAACCCAGACCCGTCAAGTTCGCCGAAGGACAAACCGTGAGAATAAGCAAAGAAAAGATGAAAGTTGCCAAAGGCTACGAAAAAAATTTCTCAACGGAGATTTTCAAAGTTGTAAAGGTTATAAAACGTTCGCCGCAACCCGTGTACGAACTTCACGATCTGAACGGAACGCCCATAGAAGGTCAATTTTACAGTTACGAACTAACTCCGGTAAAAATTAACAAATCCACTTTGTATAAAATAGATAAAATACTAAAAACTAGGGTGAGGAATGGCAGAACGCAGCATCTCGTCCGCTGGAAAGGATATGGTCCCGACTTCGACAGCTGGATCGATGCATCATGGATGAGTTTTACGTAACCGTGTTGAGCGATTCTAGCGTCGATTTGTATCCCGAGAATTTGCATGCTAGTTTTCGTAACGATTTAGCACAACCGATCAATCTTCAGAGAGATAAGTGGGTTGTAGGTCTCGCAGAGCTTTCGTATTCTTACGGTTACGAGTCCATAGATGAGAACATACTTAACGAAGCTGGAGAACTGACCAAAAATGTCCTCATAACAAGAGCTGGTAGAATTGTGTTTGAAAAAATGGAGTTTAAGGGCTTTAAGGAGTTGTACACTTCGCTAAAGAATCAGGTAACAGACGATGAACATCGGGAATTGCTCCTGTCGGAGCTGCAGGGTTACCTCATTTCTCATCAAAGAGAGATAAAAGAATTGGAAAATGCTAAGAAAGTATGGGTCCCAACACATTCCATTCCACAAAAACCAAGCGGAAAGGCTAACAGTATTCATTTAAAGATTGCTAAAAGTAAAACGGAAACAATTTTTAACGGAAAAATATTTTTTCCTACCAGAATATATTATGGTCTAGGCGATCTTGTGGACACCATAAAAAATTCTCTGCCAAATCTCGATTCCTATAAAATAGTTAATCAAAATATGCTCACAGAAGTAACTAACGATATGAAAACCCTTTTCCTTAGAACGCACAGAAAAAGCTCTTTTCAGTTTCTTTCTGGAACCGAACCCATTTTTGTTTACTGCAATCTCATCGAACCGCAGCTGCTCGGTAGCTCCTACGTTAGGTGCATAAGAATTATTCAGTTTCCCTCGTACACTAGTCATCACAAGTTTGAAAACATATTTTACGTTCCGGTAGAACTTAATCATTTTCGAACCGTAGCAATTGAAATGGTTAACAAGTTTGGTGATCTGGCTCGCTTGAGCAGTAGCGTTATGCCTACCATTGCTGTGCTGCATTTTAAGAAAGTTAAATAATGTTTTTTGTTTTTTTTCAGATGGCCGTTGAATACTCTACAGCCTTTCAAGGATTTTATAATCCAGAGGGAAAAGTTATGTTAAAAGAATTGGCCGTCGTGGAAATTGAGACGGAACAAGTGGTATTGCACCAACTGATCCGTAAACCAAATCTTCCGCAAAATGCGTGGCCAATAAAGTTTAGACGGACGAACACATGGTTATCCGAAAATTTTCACGGCATACCATGGAGTTCAGGCCACGTCGAGTTTGCTCCCAAAATTCCAGATGGAATATTGTTTGTAAAGGGGAGCATGCTTGGTAACGTATTGCAACCCACAGCAGGAGATGACTTTAGAGTCTACAATATAGAAAACCTAGGGTGCAACCTAAATATTGAATTTTTAGTTACTGCACCTGCCTGTCGGTGGCATCAGTTTAACACCGTCAGGTGTGCCAGATCGGAGGCACTAGGTATAGCTAGGTGGGTGAATGAAAACCGTTGGGAATTTAATATTTAAATTTAAATTCATTCCCAATGGATTTCTTTAAGCGGGTCAATATAAATTAGGCCTCTAAATTTAAAATCCATGCATTTGGCAATGGACCCGCTTACAGCGTACTATGTAAACCAGAGTGGAGGGCGCCTCGGTCAGTACATCGGACCTCTGTACGTAGGAAGCCCATACGTACAGCAAGGTAGAGGCATAGGTAACTTTTTGGGTAGTCTATTCAGAATTGTTAAGCCCATCCTCCTATCCGGGGCAAAAACTTTGGGCAGGGAAGCCCTCACCACGGGTGCAAACATCATGACCGATATTGCTGCACGACAGGAAGGTACCAAAGTCAAAGATATCGTGGCAAAACGAGTCACGTAAGGTACAAAAAAGTTAGTTGGTAGGTTACAACAAGGAAAGGGCAAGAGAAGGAGATCAGCTCCATATAAAGCCAAAAAAGCTAGAGACATTTTTGATTAAATACAGGGTGCAACACGATGCCACCAGCACATGCTCCCGAGATAGCAACATGATCGCCTGCACAAAATCCGAATTTGATATTTTTGCAAAAAAACCAATTCAGTCGGCAGTGTTAGGAAACTTCACTACCCTAATCAAACCCATCGCACCAGTAGATCAATCCGTATTGGAATTTGTTATTCCTGGAGATAAGGAACACTACATCGATTTAAATGTTTATTTGATGGTAAAAGGAAAATTTGTAAAGCCGGATGGTTCCAACTTAGCAGCAACAGATAAAACGACGGGTGTTAACAATTTATTGCACTCCTTGTTTAGCCAATTAAGCGTTTCGCTAAATGGAACATCCATCACTCCGTCTGAAGATCTTTATCATTATCGTAGCTATTTAGAAACCTTATTAACGTACGGTCACGATGCATCGAAAAGCCATCTTACTAACGCTTTCTGGTACATCGACACGGCTCTCCACGGTCTCTCCGGGGCCGATGCTTCAAAAAACGAAACGCTGGAAGCCGAAGATTCTAATCGTGGATGGAAAGAACGTCATCATAGGAGCAATGCGTCTAAAGAAATAGTCATGTTTGGTAGATTACATGGGGATATTTTCAATTTACCCACTTTGTTACTACCGGGACTTACACTTCAAATCAAGTTGACTAAAGCGAAGGACTCGTTTTATATAATGAGTGAAAGTGCGGATCTACATGCTAGATTTCAATTCCTAGATGCCACTCTATACGTGAAAAAGATAAAACCAGCTCCTAGCCTCTTAATGGCCCATATGAATGCTTTAGAAAAAGTAAATGCGAGATACGATATAACGCGAGTCGATGTCAGGTCCTTTACTTTCGCAGCAGGGCAAAGTACCATCTCTATAGACAATGCTGTATTAGGTCCGCTCCCTAAAAGGATACTCGTAGGTATGACAGAAAATACAAATTTTTCCGGAACTCACACCACAAATCCTTTCAATTTTAAGCACTTCCATTTGGAATATTTTGCGATTTACGTTAACGGCCAGCAAATTCCGGCAGAAGGTCTTTATATCGATACCTCTAACGAAAAAGGTTCAACATTAGCGTACCAAACGCTCTTTTCCGGTTCTGGCATCCATCACACCAACAGCGGAATTCAAATCACGCACGATATGTATATAATGGGTTACTTCCTAGTGCTTTTCGATTTAACGCCAGACAGTGCCGCTTCAGAAGGTCATGCTTCTCTATTAAATAACGGAAATATAAGAATAGAGCTCAGATTTAAAACAAAGTTAACACAAGCCATCACGTGTATCATGTACTGTGAGTACGAAAATTCTATTCAGATAGACAAAGATCTGAGAGTGCATACCGATTATTAATTATGAACACCTTACAAATAGAACAAACTTTGCGAGGCATTCCAAATTTTGCAGGAGTTTTTGCATCGGACATGTTGCCTACAGAGTTTACTAAACCGTCAACATTCGTAATAAATTTAGATCCTCACAACCTACCTGGTTCACACTGGATAGCTGTAACTCAAAATTCAAATTCTTTTGCATGGTATTTCGATTCGTACGGCCTCCCTCCCTTTATAAAATCCTTGAAAAGCTTTATGCCATTTCACTTTATTGTGAATCATTGCCAACTTCAAAGCCTCTACTCCGACATCTGCGGCCAGTACGCGTGCCTCTATACTCTCTACGTCTGCACCAGAGGATACACCATGAACGAGTTCGTAGCCCTGTTCAACTCTGCCAATCCAGATCGTCAGGCCAGGGAGATGTTCCACAGAGAGTTTCCAGTCTGGCGGTGCAACAAGGGACAGCGATGCCTACCGGGTATAAAGGTAAGTAGCTCATTTATTTTTCGGCCAGTCTTTGTCCAAGATGGAAGGAGGTCTTGTCGTAGATTATACAGCGCTCAGAGGAAACGGCAAAGAATTAATCATAAAGGAATTGGCGATAATTGGAAAAGGGATTGTTCAAACCTTTCATTTTGCAAGCCCATATCCCTGGAATAGTAAATTAGATGCATTTAACAAAGAAAATAAAAATGGAATGCATTTCAATGATGGTTACGTTCCTTATAGCATGCTAAAAACTGTGCTGGAAGAGGCGGTGGCGGGGCACATCTCTCTCTTCGCTTATGACGAGGATAAATGTGAAGTTCTTTCCGCACTCTGCGATAGAACGTTTATCAATTTAAGAAAAGAATTTAATTGCCCCAAGCCAGAAAATCTCTATCATCAGTTACACTGCGGATTTCCTTGTCATAAGTTCTCAAACACTCACTGTGCATGCAAACACGCTCACGCCATGTTCAATTGGTTGAAGCATCATAAGCTTAAAAAACTTAACACCAGATGTCCTGCTGATAGCTCTAACAGACACGATGCTTCTTTTGTTTCAGCTGTGGAGCAGTCGACGAGATGAGCTCAAGAGGTAAACAGATCAGAATGCCACTGCGCCGGGTGACTCCTCCTCCGGAACCCGTGTTGCATCGCAGGACCTACTTTCTCAACAAACATCACTCCAGATACATCAGCCTGGGTTTCTTCAAAAGAAGAAATTACGAAGCTCACGTGGAAATTGGCGGGGTAAAGCAGGGAAGAGTCGTCCTCTCGTCCTACTACTTCGCGACTCTGCTGAATCACCTACCTAAACTTGCCGAACATCTCTGCAAAGGGCAGTCGTACAGATGCATCGAAGAACAGTTTCGCCTCAAATCCATAAATGGGCATCGTGCCAGGATACAATGCGAAAACTCACAAGTCATCCTTTGTTTAGATGATGTAAACTTTCTATTGTGCAATGCAAATGTGTTGCAACATCAACTTGCAAAATATGTCTTAGCTACAACAGATATAAAAGACTATGTTAACAGTGCTTCAGGTAGTAGCACTTATGTACTTCCAAAAGAAAATGCTTCATGTTTCGTCCTTTACGATGTTATTTGTGACGAAATAAACTCGACACTTGTATCTTATAAGAATGAATAAAAAAAACTAACTTACCTTCACGTCTTTTATTTTCCAACTTTTTTCCTTTACATCCGAATATAGGGAAAATCCTCTCCCATCCTCAATTATACCTAGAAAAATCTGTAGCAATTAAATAAAAGGATCAGCTAGTGCGATATTTTATTTAGATGATACATTCAATGCCAAGAAAGTGCTAGCTAGACCAAGGCCGGGTTCTAATAAACACCTGTTTAGGTGTGGTCGCAGCGGCCTTCATGCCTTAGGGTGATCACGTGCTAGCTACACCAAGGTCGACGCGACAACACGTGGAAGCAGCAGCAGCGGCGGCGGCGGCGGCCGCGGCTTTGTTTATGTTACATGCCCTGCGGTGATGACGTCATCAGGGGTCAACGAACGGACTCAAGAGCCTTTCATACTACTCTTGTTGACGTTTGTCATTTGTCATTAGTCTGTCTTCAACGTTTCAATTGTGTTACATGTAGCGAGTTAACTGCACGTGTTTCGTTCCACCATGGCTAGATATTCATTTCGTGAACAGGCAGACATGATTTTTATGTATGGTCGCGCGAATGGTAATGGACGCGAGGCTGCACGCTCTACCAGATGGAGTTTCCAGACCGAAGACAATCGAGTCATCCAACCTTTGTCGCTTTGCTGAGACAGGAACCGTTGCACCACGGAGTATTGATCGAGGAAGACCAAGAGTTGTTCATACGCCGGAACGCGAAGAACAGATGTTAAAGTGTGTAGAAGACGATCCAGGTATCAGTACAAGGCAATTGGCTGTGGCATCTGGTACATCACACGTGACAGCAGGGAGGGATAGGCAGAGGAGGACCAGTTCCATGGCCTGCACGTTCTCCCGATCTCAATCCTGTGGATTTTTACCTCTGGGGGCATCTTAAATCATTTGTTTATGGAGCAGCCATCCCGGATGCAGAAACGCTTCATCGACGTGTCATGGAAACGTGCGAAACCATTCGATACCATCCCGGAGTTTTTGACAGGGTGCGACATTCCATGATTCGACGAGTACAGGCATGCATAGAAGCAAGAGGACATTTCGAGCATTTATTATGAGTTTTGTGTTATAAGTGTACCACTGTGTTGAACACCTCCTAACGAGAAAACAAAGGATTATGGGACATATGTTCATATGAACTTTTTTCCTTCTTGTGGTGTAAGGAACCCATACCCAAAGTTTGTAAAAGTATTTCTGAAACAGCCTGTATAGACAATAAATGGACGTACAGTATCTGCGACTCGTGAAACTCTCAGCAATAGTTCACGTAATCCCGGTGTTCCAAGAAACGCGACTAAAATACTGTTTTTTGTACTATCTCTGGTGACAGTTTCCAGCTTGCTGTTAGCGGTGATACTTAAGGCTAGATTGTTGCTACACTGTATTTTAATTGCATCCTTGATAATACTGGTTTTCAATGAACGACATACATAGCAACATAGACAAGAGAACATGTCCGTTAATGGAAAGTAAGGGCTTCCTGCCTTTCTTGCATTTCCTTGTGGCGACGGGAAAGTTAAATGATTGTTTTCCGAGGCCTACAATTTATCTCTCAACTCGTTTTTCTCCCATCTCTCCCTGCCAAGACGGTATTTTAAAACTAGAACATTTCCAAGTTCCCAACAAAAATACTGGTAGGAAATTCATGAGACCTTTGTCTCCATGCATAAAAGCTCATTTAATCATAACCTCAGCAGAAAAAGTGTTAACAGCCGAACGATCAAACTGACCAAGCTAAGTAAATGATTGTAATTCGGTTGCTGTGCTGTGTTTTGCTATGTCGTGTTTTCTCAGTATAGGTAGGTGTTGACAATTGTATTAATTTAATTCACTTATTGCACAGTGATCTAGAGAATTCTTTATGGTGAATCCTCCCTTTGCACCTTAGAATAATTTTATAAAGTCCCATGACATTCATATTCAAAAATCGCGTAATTTTCCCAGATTTCGGAGTGAAATATCAGCGAACGCTATGTTTCTGATCTGCTTAAAGCAATGCAGTGTAAAATTAAAAAAAATCCACAGCTTTCTACCGATTGCTTTGACTCTTTTTTACCATATCTTAGAACAAAATGTTAAAAAGCAATGTCAAACAATTATGATAATCCTTTGTATTCATAATCACCTGCTATGGTAACATGAAATGCTCCATGGACTCTACGGTTTAACGTATTGCTCCCAAACGTTTAATTTTAGTTTAGTATGCAAATATAGGAATTGTTTTGCAGGCATTTTTCATTTTTATCAGTTTAAGAGAAAAACTTTTCGACACATGTTATTGAATTTTTGAACTTTTTCAGTTTAAGTTATGGGAAATAATTTCAGCTGAACTATTTCATAACTTTTAATTAGTGCACAAAATGATTAAATTCATAATTTATGAAGCTCTCTTGAAATTTTCAAGCTAATAAATCGAAGTGTGGTCAAAGGAAAACACCGAAAAGTTAAAACGAAAGAGAGAGAGATTTTAAAGTTCAACGCGGTGCTTTACCTAAATGATAAACATGACCAATTAAATAGCCAATTCTGACTTTAAAAGCTTTGATATTAAAAATCCAATTGTGTATCATGAAAGTACAGTTTATAAGTATAATAAAAAAAACTACATTTTTTTTGCCAAATTTCACCAGTCATTGCCTTAAACCCCCACCCTTATTCTCCCAAATTTGTAAGTGTTTTATAATCTTTAAGTATCTTTTAGATGTCTAGTAATTTCCCAAATGAAGTAATTTTAAAATAAGCACACTACACATAGATGTAGTTTTGAGTTTATGTGCCTTCTAGTTGATCCTTAGTTACTTAATAACAAAGGTTCCACAGTTTCGACATCAAATGGATATACAAACCACCGACATCAATATTCACGAAATAGGCGTGAAACTGGTGGACATGAGGATTCTCTACCTCTAAGCCAGCAATTTAAACATTTTGGACAGCGTGTTTAATCTATAAGTCAATTTTCCACACTGGAATCTTATTGTATAATGCAATCACGAAAAAATTCAACCCTAAATGTAAACGGTTCAAGCATACGGTAAAGAAATTCTTAATCTCACACTGCTTCTACAGCACAAAGGAGTTCCTTGAACACATCAATAACTCCAACTGTGAGAAATGCAAGTCATGCATCTGTAAATTGTGTTCCATGTGAATTTTATTTGTAAACATTCAAACATTGTAAATAGCGTACTTGTAATGTTATATGTTTTCTATTTTTATATATTATGTTATATTTGACGAAGCCTAATTCTGTAAATGAATATTATGGTGAATAAATGAATACACATCTGTGGAAACTATAACCATTGATAAAAATAGTATTCTCAGGTGTCAATTCTAAATATCGTTTGAGTGGTTTCTGCTATGTTGCACACAGTTTTCTCTCAACGTATTTGGTATACATTGGTAGAACTTTTATTATAATACATAGAAGGCATACAGCAACACGAAAGTGAAAGTCCCCTTACAATTTTGAAAAAGGTTGTATTGAAGGACGAGTTGTATTATAGTTCAACTGTTGGGGAGCCGAACTTTAAGTAGTTGCAACCGCACGTACGGTACCCGGTAGCTTTCGTCCCAAATTTAAAAATATTAACTTTATAATTTGACTGAATTTTTTAAATATTATATATTTATGTTTGCCTCGGATGTGTCAGTATTATTGTTAGAGACATTGATTTCTTTGCAAGGAGTAGTGCGGCTGAATAATGTAGGCTTACACAGATCATAATTTTTAATTCACTCCTTTTTACTTTCTCTACTACGTATAGTAAGTAGGGGAAGTATTGCATTCCACCCAAAAATTCGATACCGAGATTTCAGCGAAAATACATGTTTTGAGACCTCCGGAATCCAAAAAAAAGCATTTTTGGAAACATGTCCGTGTGTGTGTCTGTGTGTGTGTCTGTGAACAGCATAACTCAAAACCTAACAGTCGGATAAACATCAAACTTGGTATTTACGTTCAGTACCTTCCAGGGATGCGACACGAAGATTTTCAAGAAAATACCCCCACCCCAAACTACCCTTTACATGGAACATTTTTCGAAAATTTTAATTTTCTCAAAAATGGCTCTAACGATTTTGATGAAAATATCATACGTTTAAGATAATGTCATGAGAAATGAAATGTATATCTCGAAATTTCTGGGAATGTCTCTAAAAGTATTCTACATTATGAACGACTTTTGCATTACTGGTAAACCATAAGAGATAGACAAAATTTTACTACACAAAAAATGTAGATCGCGTTAAAATACACAACTTATATCATATACATTTTTTTTGTTGAGTGAACCGTTTTCGAGATATTGCTTGTTATTTCCTTAAATTTTCCAATACTTATACTTTTTCTCAAATTCGTTATTCATTTTTACTTTCTCTACTACGTATAGTAAGTAGGGGAAGTATTGCATTCCACCCAAAAATTCGATACCGAGATTTCACCGGAAATACATGTTTTGAGACCTTCTGAATCCAAAAAAAGCATTTTTGGAAACATGTCCGTGTGTGTGTCTGTGTGTGTGTGTGTGTCTGTGTGTGTGTCTGTGAACAGCATAACTCAAAAACGAACAGTCGGATAAGCACCAAACTTGGTATTTAGGTTCAGTATCTTCCAGAGATGCGACACGAAGGTTTTCAAGAAAATCCCCCCACCCCAGACTACCCTTTACATGGACGATTTTTCGAAAATTTTAATTTTCTCAAAAATGGCTCTAACGATTTTGATGAAAATATCATATGTTTAAGATAATGTCATGAGAAATGAAATGTATATCTCGAATTTTCTGGGAATGTCTCCAAAAGTATTCTTCATTGTGAACGACTTTTGCATAACTGGTAAACCATAAGAGATAGACAAACTTTTACTACACAAAAAATGTAGATCGCGTTAAAATACACAACTTATGTCATATACATTTCTTTTGTTGAGTGAACCGTTTTCGAGATATTGCTTGTTATTTCCTTAAATTTTACAATACTTATACTTTTTCTCACATTCGTTATTCATGTTTTTTATGTCCTGGACATGCAAAGAGAATGGAATGCGCCACATAGCAACCAGCGTTAAAACATTTGACTATCGCTTAAAAGCTACCATATTTCCCTTGCATCTACAAGAAAATTACCAATAAGATTGACATCTCGATATCTCGATTAACATGAACCATATGGAGAATAAGCGTTTGTAAAATTAGATTGTACAAGAGTAGAGAAAGTCATGTGAGTGTAACACATCAGATTTTTTTATGTCCTGGACATGCAAAGAGAATGGAATGCGCCACATAGCAACCAGCGATAAAATATTTGACTATCGCTTAAAAGCTACCATATTCCCCTTGCATCTACAAGAAAATTACAAATAAGATTGACATCTCGATATCTCGATTAATATGAAGCATATGGAGAATAGGCGTTTGTAAAAATAGATTGTACAAGAGTAGAGAAAGTCATGTGAGTGTAACACATCAAATTTTTATTAATTGACACGATTTAAATAACGCTTCACTGATAGAGAGCTGTAAGATTCTTTTATTAAATACTTGCACTTTTTAAACACGTAAACTATTTTCGTCTCACACTGAATACGTATTAAATTTCTCGAGGACGCATCTCGCGTACGGTTAGGAACACTGCCTACAACCAACACGTCCAGTTATGAGCTCTGTCTACAAGCAACTGACTTGATTTCTACCGCCTAAATTTGTAAATTTCGTATTTCAAGTCTCTAATTGGCTATTCCTAGTGCAATAGAATAACTTCATTTAACTAAAGCTTTTTCTGGTTTTTGATTGGTTATTTTATAAACTGTCACAAAAATTATATTATTGTTGCTCCAAGAATGGCTAGTAGCATTATTACACTTTTACTCATTATTGCCTCAAGGTTACCTCATTGTTAGCTACTTTTAACCTATTATTCTCACAGCTCCTATATTATTAAATTACGTAATACATTCGCATAACATTATTGAACACGTATACAATAATATAAGCATATATAATGACTGTTACATTTTACAAATTATTGCACACCATATTGCTTTAAGGCGGGCTGTTATTGAATTTACATATTATATAATTAGACTAAAATTATTTAAGTATTAAAAATACTGCCTCAATTTTCCGACAAATAAGGTAAAGCAAGTACAAAATAAACACTTGAGACTGACCTCGTAGTTGGTAGAGCACCTGCCTGCTGTGCGAGGGGTGCCGGGTTGGATTCCCGACTGGAGAATGGGAATTTTTCTTTAGCCAAGATTATTCAATATCCTCCACAGTCAAAGTATGGATGAGTGTGTGATCTAATGCATAAAATCCAATGTTTACCAAAATCCAACGACAAGCGAATGCGAGTTAATACCATTATCTATATGTTCCAAACGAAATGCCGCCGATAAGACCACTGCAGTTAAAGGTGGGTCATAAATGGTACTTAAAAATATAAACACAGTCTGCTCCGTGTCAGTTCTAACATATTACCACCACGACTTTTATGTTCTACAATTTTAATCTAAAAAAATTGTAAAGTTTTTATTTCGTTAAATCATAAATATCGAGATAATACAAATGGTAAAATGTCCATTGTTAAATCACAGACATACTGCATTCAGGAGATTTTCTCTGTCCAGTATCATTTCTGCATGGCTCCTATTAACTATTTTCATAAAAGCTTATTTTTTCTATTTACTTCATATTAATTGAGATAACGATTTGCAGAAATGGTTTTATCACACATTTTTATAGATACAAGGGGCATATAGGCGACTGAAGCAAGAGTCAGATGTTTAAAAACAGGTAGCTGTATGTTGGCGTTTAAATTTCATACCGTTTCCACGACATGGCGGGAAACAGCTGAATGTGACAGCACTTCAAATAATGACAAATCAAACCAGTAATGCATATCTCACAAGTAGCTGATACAAAAACAAATTATTTTAAATTTTGTGTTATAAAGAGATCAAAATTTTTGTCAATCTCATAATTTTAACAATAGTACAATTTTTTCTCAATGAAGGGGACTTCACAGGTTATCCTCAGAAAATTCAAGATAATACATTTAATGTATTATGTAAATATCTTAAATATATGGTATTTCAATCAAAATCGTCAAGAGCTATTTTTGAGAAAATAAAAGATACGAAATATTTTCATGTAAAGGGTAGTTTGGGGACTTCTAAAAATGCCTTTTTATTCAAGGGGTCTCGAAGCATGTATTTCCGGTAAAATTTCGATACTGAATTTTTGGGTCTAATACCTATAATACACACTCTACCTATTAGGTACGTAGGAGAAGAGCAATTTCCAGAAATGCTATGTTTTAATGAGCTAAATAATACTAGAATAGTACGAGGTAGGTCTACTTATTTGACAGGTAATTGGGCTCATTTGCCTGTTCTAAGGCTAATCTTTAAAATGTTGTCTCCACTTCCTACGGGGTCATCCAGTATCTGTCCGTAAGAAATATTTTTAAAATAATGATTGTCTGGGAACAAAGGCTGCCTACTTTTAGCGTGTCCTTTTTAACTTTCGTCGACATTTCTGAATTTCTTCCATCACACTTTCGTTCGTTCTTCTCATATGTCTCCAGAATATAAAAAAAATTTATATATATATATATATATATATTTAAAAATACAAGTAAATTTCAAAAATATTATTATTATAATATTGTATTAAGTAAGTTTAATCATATATGAATTTAACTGTATAATAGTAAAATAACTTATTTAAGCTAGAAGATTTTGGTAAATAGTACTGCATACCAGTATGTAACCGCTGTATACCAGTTACCAGAGGAGTACTTTTTAGTTTTGTAGCAAGTTTTGTTAGTTAAGTAGTTGGACACCAGTTGCTTTTATGCTGGTTACCAGTATTAGTATAGATTTATAGATTTTATAATTATTTATTTACACCTTTACTATTTATTATTCATTTTCCTTACTTATGTTTTCTATTTTATGTTTTTCTTTGTTTGTAGTTAGGTAGTAGTTATAGACCTTATCTGAAAATTAATGTGTAGAAAAATTCAAAAATTTGATTTAAAATATAGGGTTGAAGATTCAGATTTTATTTTATTTATTTATCTATTTATTTATTTTTTGTCTCCAACAGTCGACAATTTGTCATCCAGAGTAAAAATTTTAAAAATCTAATTTGGGATACCCCAGTCTTGAGGTCTGTTTCTCATTTCCAAGCCTCGCATGGATATTATAATGCCAGTTTAACTACTATTTTGTGTAATATTTAACTTATTTTCTCATGTTGTGACCAAAATGTCTTAATACATCCGTTGGTTTTATTAGTGTTCTTGCATTTTCTCTCAAATCTAATTTCTCTTCATTATTACTTTCTCTACTACGTATAGTAAGTAGGGGAAGTATTGTATTCCACCGAAAAATTCGATACTAAGATTTCACCAGAAGTATGTTTTGAGGCCCCCTGAATCAAAAAAAGCATTTTTGGAATCATGTCCGCGTGTGTGTGTGTGTGTGTGTGTGTGTGTGTGTGAGTGTGTGTGTGTGAACAACATAACTCAGAAACGAACAGTCGGATAAACACCAAACTTGGTATTTAGTTTCAGTATCTTCCAGAGATGCGACACGAAGGTTTTCAAGAAAATCTCCCACCCCAGATTACCCTTTACATGGAACATTTTTCGAAAATTTTAATTTTCGAATAAATGGCTCTAACGATTTTGATTAAAATATATATTTAAGATACTTTCATGTCAAATAAAATGTATATCTTGAATTTTCTGGGAAAATCTCCAAAGTATTCTTCATTGTGAACGACTTTTGCATAACTGGTAAACCATAAGAGATAGACAAAGTTTTACTACACAAAAAATGTAGATCGGTTAAAATACACAATTTATGTCATACATTTTTACTTTCTCTACTACGTATAGTAAGTAGGGGAAGTATTGCATTCCACCCAAAAATTCGATACCGAGATTTCACCGGAAATACATGTTTTGAGACCTCCTGAATCCAAAAAAAGCATTTTTGGAAACATGTCCGTGTGTGTGTGTGTCTGTGAACAGCATAACTCAAAAACTAACAGTCGGATAAACACCAAACTTGGTATTTACGTTCAGTGTCTTCCAGAGATGCGACACAAGGATTTTCAAGAATATCCCCCCACCCCAGACTACCCTTTACATGGAACATTTTTCGAAAATTTTAATTTTCTCAAAAATGGCTCTAACGATTTTGATGAAAATATCATATGTTTAAGATAATGTCATGAGAAATGAAATGTATATCTCGAAACTTCTGGGAATGTCTCCAAAAGTATTCATTATGAACGACTTTTGCATAACTGGTAAACCATAAGAGATAGACAAAATTTTACTACACAAAAAATGTAGATCGCGATAAAATACACAACTTATATCATATACATTTTTTTGTTGAGTGAACCGTTTTCGAGATATTGCTTGTTATTTCCTTAAATTTTCCAATACTTATACTTTTTCTCAAATTCGTTATTCATTTTTTTATGTCCTGGACATGCAAAGAGAATGGAATGCGCCACATAGCAACCAGCGATAAAATATTTGACTATCGCTTAAAAGCTACCATATTCCCCTTGCATCTACAAGAAAATTACAAATAAGATTGACATCTCGATATCTCGATTAATATGAAGCATATGGAGAATAGGCGTTTGTAAAAATAGATTGTACAAGAGTAGAGAAAATCATGTGAGTGTAACACATCAGATTTTTGTTGTTGTTGAGAACCATTTTCGAGATATTGCTTGTTATTCCCTAAAGTTTTCCAATACTTATACTTTTTCTGAAATTCGTTATTAATTTTTTTTGTCCTGGTAATGCAAAGAAAATGGAATATTCCACATAGCAACCAGCTCTTAAAATATTTGACTATCGCTTAAAGCCTACCAATTCTCCTTGCATCTACAAGAAAATTAGCAATAAGATTAACATGAAGCATATGGAGAATAAGCGTTTGTAAAAATAGTTTGTACAAGAGTAGAGAAAGTCATGTGAGTAACACATCAGATTTTTTTATACTTTTAACTTAAGTATCTGAATATAGCTGTTAGATTATTTATTCTTCTATAATTATTTCTATAATTACTTTACCTATCGTGAAGATTGCCTTTGTTGTATCTAGAAATTTCATGGTATATTGTTTTGTTATTTCATTCACAATGAGCATTGATTTCTGCACAACTTCATTTTCCGTCAATAACATTGATCTGCAAATATGATTGCAACTGTATTAGTACGCTTCCATAATAACCATTTTGATTATGCGAGATATTTTGCTACATGAACTACTAGTCATTAATAAAATTTCTTCATAAGAATCTCCGTTATGTATTAATATGGTAGATTTCCCTGATTAAACCTTTTCACAATGAAACTGACATTACCAGTATATTACGGTGTTAAAGTAATGAAATGCACAATCTTTTGTAATCGTCGACAATAAGCGAATCTCAAATCGGCATCCATGAGCATGTTCAGTGATGCTAATCTGATTGCACTGCTGTAAGCGGGATCTGTATCGTCTTTTAAACTCTGTTTCACAGCCTATCACGGACTACAAACTTTTGAAACCCACCCTTAACTTGCTCTCCTGTGGTAGCCTCCTACTTTTATTGCCTGAAGAGTTAATAGTTTTATGGATCGTTACACAGAGAGAAAAAAGGCCCGGGAAAAATATTGCCTTGCTGTTGATTTTATTACAAAGATTTGAAATCATTCAACCAAACAGTTCTCTTGATCAGAATAGAAGATTACTGTCTTTTAGCAATCTGGTTGAATAATAAAGTATTATTTCAAACATACATATATCGTAAGCGGAATGTACAACTGGGTGGTTTCAAAAGAGAAAGCAAAACAATAAAATTTCCCGTTTGAGAGAGTCGCATTGCCACGTTCAGTTGTTATCTTTAATCGATATGTCAGACTTGTTCCTCGTCATAGATTTTCAACGCACGTATTTACGTATGTTGGACAGAAAAGAAAGCGGCCTAGCATTGACTAGATAAAACGTTTTCATCACACATTACGTCATGATTAAAGAGGCTTCAGAACAAGTACTATCCACATTTTTAGGCGATTTCACAGTTCAAATTCATCGCATTCTGCAAGCAAATATGTAAAGTTTGAATGAAATGCTACAAACGTGCGGGTCATTTGTAGTGGTTCCTCTAGGTAGGCCCCCACTACGTTGATGATGGATGCTGTACGAGATTACGTAGCTGTAGGTCGTCTTTATGCCCGTACTCTCGTGAGGTATCTCGACTTTCTAGTAGACTGGAATCTTTATGATCGTATATCTGTATTCTTGTTGTAATTATTATTTTTAATTGTGTCACAGCTGCTGTATTTATGTCGGAGAGCACTTGTGTCTTGTCAGGGTTGGGTATGGAGAATGTTAAAATACTTTGCACACACGTATTCTGTTCATTATATCACTCTTATTTTAGATAAACCACATGGAAATATTCACAATTCACTACCACCTTTGTCATGTTAAAACATGTATAACTGGTACACTTTAAATACGTAGTTTTAGCGTCTATTTAGAGACGAGCTTATACACGGCCTTCCTGCTCGAAAACAGACAACCGTTCCCTTCAACCGTTCTTCTTAACGTACGTATTTGAATTATAGGTATGTTGTATGTTGCACTGTACCTGATTGGTGCTACTATCCAATAAAACACACGCACACGTTTACAGACTTCCATCGTCTTAATTATGAATCCAAGGTTCGTTAAATCCTTACGTAAATACTACTGCATTTCTCGTAATTTTATATTACTGGTTATATAGCTAGCAATGACCTTTTCCCCTCATATTATATTTTATATATTTTAACGTTATATAATTTTTCTCTACCATGTGTATATTATGAATATATGTGTTTTAACAACCTCTTAATTATACGTACAATATTAGCAACGAAAATTGAGGCAGTATTTTTAACATTTAAATTATTTCAGTCAAATTATATAATATAAAATATAATAACAGCCCGCCTTAAAGGAATATGTGTATAATATATAAAATGCATGCAACAGTCATTGTATTAATGTTTATATTATTATGTACATGTTCAATAATGTTATGTGAATGTATTACGCATTTTAATAATGTAGGAGCTGTGAGAATAATAGGCTAAAAGTTGCTAACAATGAGGTAACATTGAGGCAATAATGAATTAGAAAGTTTAATAATGCTACTGGTAATTCTTGGAGCAACAATAATGTAATTTTTGAGACAGTTTATAAAATAGCGAATCAACAACCAGAAAAAAGCTCAAGTTAAATAAAAGTATTCTATTGGAGTAGGATTAGCCAATCAGAAACTGAAATGGAGCAAAATTTACAAATTCAGAAGTCAGTTGCTAGTAGACAGCGTTCCTAACTGGACGCGAAACGCGTCCTCGAGAAGTTTAATGCGTATTCAGTGCGAGATGAAAACAGTTTACGTGTTTAAAAAGTGCAAGTAATTAATAAATAATCTCACAGCTCTCTATATAAATGAAGTTTTATTTAATCCTGTCAAGGATTAATAAAAGGAGTGAAGTAAAAAATTATAATCCGTGTAAGTCTACATTCTTTAGCCGCACCACTCTCTGTAAAGAGAAACATGTATCTACAAATTAATACTGGCGCAGCCGAGGCAAACATAAATATATAATATTTAAAGAAACATTCAAAATACAAAGTTGATTCTTAAACTTGGGGCAAAGGCCACCGGAAAGTAAATTTGGGGCGAAGGCTACCGGATACTTTGTACCATACACGGTTGCAATTACTTCGTGTTCGGTTCCCTAACAGTCGAAATACAATTCACCTCCTAAAAAAGTTAACCTACTTCAAAATTGACGCCCAAAGCGTGATGCAAATAACGTAACAATAAAAAAAATAATAAACCTACTTCAAACTTAGAACAATAATATTAAAGAAAGAAATTATTAATGTTTTGATGCTTAGAAGTTGTGAATTAGTTATTACGTTAATGAGTTATTGTATTAGTTTGTCTGTGGCTAGTACTGTATGTTGCTTCACATTTTAATGTCATTTATGTGAATGGGAAAAAGTGGAAATTACTACACGGAGACAAAATTAAAGGTAAATGGCTGCAAAACTGTAGCTATATAATCGTAAACGAAGTTAGGCCTCTATCAATAAACCTATCCTAAAATTAGTACTTAATTTAAAAAAAAATTAACGATCATTCTTTTATCGCTGTGTATGGGGCGTATAGGTAGATAAATGATGGAAAAGGTGAACATTTTATCTAGCATACCGAATTGTTTATAGCATTATTTCTCCATCGACCTTTTATAACTAATCAAATGTTTTGGTATACCCTAATATCTCAGAATACTTTATAGTATACTGCGCTTGACACTATCAAATGCATTTTCAAAATCAAGATTAGTATGCTATATTTTCTTCTGCTTACGGTCAATACAGATACAAAAAGAATGCAATCTGCAGAAGCCTATCTATAGAATAATTGTTTTACATTTTTAAGTCCTTCAAGCCATATCGCATGGTGGAAGAATGAATGAAATGCGTGATAAGGTGCACAAATGAGTCTGGGGTTCAAAGAGATTAAGAGTTATCAAGAACTCGTCTTAGAATGAGGTAAAACCTTACCTAGGTGACTTGCTCCAACCAAGATTCGAACTCGCGACCTCTTTAAAGTGAGGTAGACGCGTTACGCCCACACTATGGAGGTGGGTGTTAGTTTTATTGAACGATGCAAGCAACTTCCATGGTCACATAAGCGTCGCCGATGGCCCAGATTTTTGTCTGCACACAAGTTCTTTACAGGCCAGCAAATCTATTAATAGGAGGCAATCGCATTTAAATGCCATCGATGTGGGCCGGGATCAAACCCGTAAACGTAGGCGCATGAAACCTGTACTCCATCAGCTGAACCGTTGAGACATATCTTCCCCATGCATGCTAGGTTGTAAATCCATTAGTAATGTTTTGTTAATAATTATTCTTAGCAAGATCTCTTATACTTGCTACAATGACCAAGTTTCCTTCTTTATACTCGTAGTAGGCACACGTATGCCTCTTTTAGACCTCTGTTAACGAGAGCTGCATTAATTACTTTCTCTACTACGTATGGTAAGTAGGGGAAGTATTGCATTTCCAATTCTATACAGAGATTTCACAGAAAATACACGTTTTTGAGACTCCCCTGAATAAAAAAGAACATTTTTAGAAAAAGCTTCGTGTATGTGTATCTGAACAGCATAATTCAAAAACGAAAAGTCTGATAAATACCAAACTTGATATTTAGGTTCAGTATCCTTCAAACATGCGATATGAAGATTTTCAACAAAATTTCCCCACCACAGACTATCCTTTACTTGGAACATTTTTCGAAAATGTTGATTTTCTCAAAAATGGCTTTAAAGATTTTGATTAAAATATCATATGTTTAAGATATTTTATGTCAAATGAAATGCATATCTGAATTTTGGGGCAGTATTTTTAACTCTTAAATGATTTCAGTCTAATCATATAATATAAAATATATTAACAGCCCGCCTTAAAACAATATGTGTATAAAACAACAAAAATGTATGTAACAGTCATTGTATTAATGTTTATATTATTATGTATATGTTCAATAATGTTATGTGAATGTATTACGTAATTTAATAATTTAGGAGCTGTGAGAATATAGGTCAAAAGTTGCTAACAATGAGGTAACCTAGAGGCAATAATGAATTGGAAAGTTTAATAATACTACTAGTAATTCTTGGAAACAATAATGTAAATTTTTTAAACAGTTTATAAAATAGCCAAACAACAACTACAGGAAGCTTAAGTTAAATAAAAGTATTTTATTAGAGTAAGATTAGCCAATCAGAAACTGAAATAGAGCAAATTGTACAAATTCAGAAGTCAGTTGCTAGTAGACAGCGTTCCTAACTGGACGCGACTTGTGTCCTCGAGAAGTTTAATACATATCCAGTGTGAGACGAAAATTTATTACGGAGAGGAAGTTTACGCGTTAAAAAAGTGCAAGTAATTAATAAATAATCTCACAGCTCTCTATATCTGTGAAGTGTTATTTAATCGTGTGAAGGATTAATAAATGGAGTAAAGTAAAAATTATAATCTGTGTAAGCCTACGTTCTTTAGCCGTACCACTCCCTCCAAAGAGAAACATGTTTCTGCAAAGTAATACTGACGCAGCCGAGGTAAACCTAAATATATATAATATTTAAAGAAACACAAAAATACAAAAAAATCCTAAAACTTGGGGCGAAGGCCACCGGAAACTTTGTACAATACGTAGAACCAAAAATACACCTTCAATTTTCTGGAAATGTCCACAAAAGTCCTCTTTATTCTGAATGACTTTTGCATAACTGGAAAACCGTGAGAGACAAAATTTTTACTACACAAAAAATGTCTTATTGGTTTCAATTTTCCAATACTTTATACTTTTCCCAAATGGGAATTCATTTTATTATTATTATTATTATTATTATTTAAATGTCCTGGACGTGCAAAGAGAATGGAATGCTCTAAATAGCAACCAGCTCTTAAAAGATTTGACTATCGCTTAAAGCCTACCATATTCCCCTTGAACCTACAAGAAAATTAGCAATACGAAAAGGTTTATCTCTGACATGAAGTAGGTGAAGAATAAGCGTTTGTAAAAATAGTTTGTACAAGAGTAGAGAAACTCATATGGGTGCAACACATCAGATTTTTTAAATAGCAACACTTAACATTCAGAAAGAGAAGGAATTTCGCGCGTGTTATCTGACCTCACCTCCATCTTCGAAGTAAACTGAATTGAGTTGCACAAGGATGATATAAGTACAAACCGGTAGCTGTTTTGAAACTTACGCAGGTCAGTGCTCTATCGAAACATTTCAGCAAAGCATGCCTGCGTATAAATCGGCGGCTTCTGGCTACATTCAAGTAGTTTTGTGGGTGTTATGTAGCCTTCTACTCATATTCATAAAGTCCAATAGTCTAATTTATTCCGAGAGCTCCGGCTCTCTTTGTTTTTTATTTATTTATTTATTTATTTATTTATTTATTTATTTAAGAGCTCTTCTGAAGTTGTTAAGTCCGCATTATCAGTTTTCCCTTCTTAATAACCCAAGAGTACTATAGCAGGGTTTTTGTCGGAAGGAAAAATGGTTTATGCATCCTTCAGTTTGTTCTTCGGTTTGCCTATTGTCCAAGGCGTTCTTCTATTTATATAGTCACCGTGGAGTCCAGATACCAGCAAACCACTAAGTTGGAGGGAGAAAATAGGCGGAATTGACCGAGTGACAAAACATGGCCGATTTGTAGGCACTATGCACAACGAGTCTTTTCCCTCTAATTCCTACTGTATTTTATGTGCGTTATACTGCCTTCCATCAATGTCGTCTTCTATTTCACTGTGTAGCTATACCAATTATCATGTTTAACGATGGTCTCTCTCCATGAGTAGTACATGTATGGCTGAAAAATAATTCAACCTATTTATAATTCTTGTACCATTGAAAAGCCCTATTCTTGCTTACGGACGTAGGCTATAAATAAAACATCTAACTTCAATTCATAAATTACTAAAAGATTAAAATGGATTCATAAGCCATTAGAATACGAACACACTGGAGTTGCACAAGTACATATACTTGCGAAAAAGGCTTTGACTTTTCGTTGAGGACACCAGTTAGTATATAAAGTTGTTACTCCTCAGAAAGTAAACTTAACAATCGTAGATGCTAACGATTTAATAACTGAGACACAGTCGTCCTCCGTGGTCTACCATGCTAGCCTCTAGTTCGAGGTCGCGGGTTCAAACCACGCGGAGGACAATGACGTAAAACTCCTTAGCATGGCTTCCTTGGAAGGTAAGTAAAGCCGGTAGTCCCATGTCGTAGATTTACGGCACGTAAAGAACCTGATTTCCGACTTTCACGCCCAATATAGAATGGGACGCTAAGGACCACAGCAGCTAAAGAGCGTCCATAAATAAAACTCAATTTTGTTTGCGACAATAAAACAAAAAAGAATCTAATTTTGTTTATAAGGGTACTTAATTGAGTTTGTTACTTTCTCTACTACGTATAGTAAGTAGGGGAAGTATTGTATTCCACCCAAAACCTCGATACCGAGATTTCACCAGAAATATATGTTTTGAGACCCCCTAAATCCAAAAAGAGCATTTTTGGAAACATGTCCGTGACTGTGAACAGCATAACTCAGAAACTAACAGTCGGATAAACACCAAACTTAGTATTTAGGTTCAGTATCTTCCAGACACGCGACACGAAGGTTTTCGGGAAAATCCCCCCACCCCAGATTACCCTTTACATGGAACATTTTTCGAAAATTTATATTTTCTCAAAAATGACTTAACAATTTTGATTAAAATATCGTATGTTTAAGATATTTTCATGGCAAATGAAATGTATATCTCGAATTTTCTGGGAATGTATCTCCAAAAGTGTCCTTTATTGTGAACGACTTTTGCATAACTGGTAAACCATAAGAGATAGACAAAATTTTAGTACACAAACATTGTAGATCGCGTTAAAATACACAATCTTTGTTATATACATTTTTTTGGTTGAGTGAACCATTTTCGAGATATTGCTTGTTATTCCCTTAAATTTTCGAATACTTATACTTTTTCTCAAATTCGTTAATCATTTTTTTTTTGTCCTGGTAATGCAAAGAGAATGGAATACTCCACATAGCAACCAGCTCTTAAAATATTTGACTATCGCTTAAAACCTACCAATTCCCCTTGCATCTACAAGAAAATTAGCAATAAGATTAACATCTCGATATCTCGATTAACATGAAGCATATGGAGAATAGGCGTTTGTAAAAATAGTTTGTACAAGAGTAGAGAAAGTCATGTGAGTGTAACATCAGAAATTTTTTTTGTTTTTTTTATGGACGGTCTTTAACTGCTGTGGTCCTTAGCGTCCCATTCTATACTGGGTGTGAAAGACCAGTAATTTTGCTCAGAGGTCTCTATCAGGCTTGAGATTCTTTTACGTGCCGTAAATCTACGACACGGGACCACCGGCTTTACTTCCCTCCGAAGGAAGCCATGCTAAGGATTTTTACGCCCGAAAAAGTCCACCGCCCTCCGCCGGATTTGAACCCGCGACCTCGGGAACTAGAGGCTAGCATGGTAACCACTACACCACAAGGACGACTATAAGGGTACGACACATGCGATACCAATGTCACAATGTTTTAATTACCCTCAATGTAGGGAAGCCTTGCTTTAGTTCCTTTGTATACTGTAATAAAGTTCGTTAGCAGGATATGCTGAATAGTTGTATAAAGAGAGAAAATTCCATCTAGTCAATCAACAATTATCAACTAAGAAGATTATTTTTCTCGGTGATCACAGCCTATGTCTCTTTTCGAAAGCGGTTTCCTAACTTGGTATCCTGAGAGTAGAAACTTTTCATACTCATAGTCTTCACATTTCGTTGTATATGTTAAGGGTTTCTGCATTATGCGAAAACTATGTAGTTTTTACGTTATTAAATAACTATAGAACCAAAGAATGAAGCAGTATTTTTACACTTAAGTGATTTCAGTCTAATTATATAATATATAAATTCAATAAAAGCCCGCATTAAAGCAATGTGTATGTAACAATATATAAAAGGTGTATATTAGTCATTTTATATGTTTATATTATTGTATACATGTGTAATAATGTTATGTAAATGTATTACGTAATTTAATAATGTAGGAACTGTGAGAAAAATAGGTTAAAAGTTGCTAACAATGAGGTAACAGAGGCAATAATGAATTATAAAGTTTAAATGATACTGGCGTTTCTTGGAAGCAATAATGTAATTTTTGTGACAGTTTATAAAATAGTCAATCAAACCAGAAAAAGCTTTAGTTAAATGAAGGTATTCTATTGGACTAGGATTAGCCAATCAGAAAGTAAAATGGAGCAAAATTTAGATGTCAGTTGCTTGTAAACAGTGTTCCTAACCGGACGCGAGATGCATCCTCGAGAAGTTTAATACGTATTCAGTGTGAGACGAAAATAGTTTACGTGTTAAAAAGTGCAAGTAATTAACAAAAGAATCTCACAGTTCTCTATATCAGTGAAGTGTTATTTAAATCGTGTCAAGCATTAATAAATGGAGCGAAAACTTAAAATCTGTGTAAGCCTACATTCTTCAGCCGCACCACACCTTGTTAAGACATTCATGTCTAAAAAAAAATATAAATACTGACGCAGCCGAGGCAAACAAATATATAATATTTAAAGAAACCGTCAAAATTACAAAGTTAATGATTTTTTAAACCATTGGGGCGAAGGCTACCGGAAACATTTTACCATTCGTGCGGTTGCAACTACTTCAAGTTCGGCTCCCAACAGTCGAAATAATACAACTCCTCCTAAAATAACCTTCTTCAAGAAAAGGCACAAAGGTTTAAAATTTCATCTCTGTGATTATCTGAAAAATTACTCAACCATTCCGACCAATGATTGTTCCACCTCAAAAGGGTACTATAGCTTATGCAGCATTTCCAGAACTTGGAACATTGTTGGAGGGAGGCTAAGATAGTCTGATGTCTCGCCGCTGTTTTAAATTCTTTTGCGTTAATATCAAGGAATTTTCATCCGTTATTAGGAATAGCCAGGGATGTACGAAATTACATTATTATAAGCGGTAACGGAGGGGATTCACCATAAAAAATCTTCTAGATCGTGCAATAATTACACTGCAACGTCGGTTAAGGCAGCTAGTGGTTGAGGCAGTATTTTAATGCCTAAATAATGTTAATTGTATTTTATTATAATTAAATTCAATAACACCCCATCTTGAAAACAATATGTATATAATTATTTAAATTGTATGTAAGTCATTGCAAATACTTATTTTTTATTGTAAACGTATTTATTGTTATGTAAATGTTTATGTACTCTAATAGTGCAAAAACTGTGAGAATATGTTTTAGGTTGTTAATAATGAGGTAATAATGTAATTTTTGTGACAATGTATATGGAAATTTGAAAAATACTGGTCATGAAAAGATCGGTAGTGACGTAAGTTTCGCTTACAGTATGGAATTAGCCAATCAACAGTAAAGAAAAGTTTTAGTTTGAATACTTAAATTCTATTGGACTAGACTTAGCCAATAAGAGACTGGCATTACCGAAGCTTTAATGTTTTTACCGTTGGAATTAGTCAGTCGCGGACATGATGTGATAGCGTGTAGATGCCAAAAATTGTGTTCTCCGCTAGTAAACACATTAAGAATATGTAAAGTGCTCACAGTTTTCTTTTATAAAGTGTTGTGTTTTATAAATGTGCAAGTATAAAGAAGTGAAATTAAAAAGTAAACTCTGTGGCGTCTTTAATTTTTGTCATATCACAACCTGAACAAGAACTTTTGATTCTATAGTTCGACTGAAGCAGCCGTGGCAGATTAAAATAAAATTACGTAAAACAAGCATCATCTTCACTACTACAAAGTTTGGCCTCCCAAGCATCAACCAACTTCAAAGTATATCTTCATTACGTGGAGCTAAACAATTACATAACACACTTTTTCAAATATACGTAATAATATTACGTAACCTATAAATTACTTCTTGGTGAAATAAAATACTAGCCAGTGCGTCAATCTCTACAAAAATGTGGTGGAAGCAATGGGGGTTTTCTGAAAGAAGTTCAAAACTTTGCGGATAGTCAGCGCCAGGATCCAATGTAATCTAAAGGTAATCGAGGGTAATCTATATGCAAATGAGGTTTGAAATATGCAGTTTAATGAAAAATTGACAATTTCAAAGGACTAATTCACGCAACAGAATGAGATTAGGTGTTTTATCACTCTTAACATTTTCAATTCGTATATGTTCCAATCTATATCGTTTAAACGAGATGTATAGATATGTTGGTGTGTGTATTTGAACTTTTTGGAATTAAAACAATTATTCCAAGTGAGATGAAACGTGAAGGATGGTTTTTGAAATAGAAACAATACTTCATAACTTTCTGAAAAGTCTGGGTTTTATACAGTTTACACAAACAAATAAGAAAAATGGCCAGTCAGAAAGTAAAAAAAAAAAAAAAAAAAAAAATGAAACTCTTGATATCCCCGAATGACTAATTTAAACAAAATTTTTGGTCACGGGGATATTATGCTGTGTGAAAAGCAATATATTCCAAGAAGGTTTGAAAGGTCATTTTCATGTGAAAGGAAGCAATCTCTCGGCTATCGTCATCAAACGATATTTTAAATAATTTTAAAGTATATAAAACTTCAGTAGTACAATAATCTACCTCATATTTCAGGAATATTTAATGTTTATAGAAACCTATAGAGCAGGTTTGTTCAAAAGAAAATGAAATTTTAACACTCCTTTGAACATTTTACTATCGTTTACTATCATAAATTTATTCGCTACAGTTTTGATAAACGTGTGGATATTATAGAAGTGGAATTTATCAGACTTATAAAACCGGTTTTATATTTACCTCAAGTTTCATTGCCAAATTTAGTTTATCGAGTTTACTCAGATACTTATTACCTCTTATTCATTTTGAAGAAAATAAACAAGGAAGGTGAACTGATCATATATTTAGCCAATTTAAATTCAATTATTTAAGTCTATTCTCAAGCTAAAATTCGTTTTCAAAACAGGTAACTTCTATGGCGTAAACTTACACGAGTAAACAACGTTATATTTTAAAATCAGATATTTGATACTTTTTCTCTCTTGAAGCATAAACTAAAGAGTTGAACTATCTGTATTCTTCTATGACGGTCACACGTATGTCATTATTTATTCTAAATAGCTATTTAAATCCAGCAAAAATAGGTTTTTGACATAGCTTTTTACTTTAATTCTATTGGATTCATCCGCGCTACCATCTGAAGTACAAATTGGAAATATTTACTTTCATTTTCTTAGGAAAATCGAACAGGAAACTTTGTCGCGGTAATCTATTTATGTTATCTTATTTGCTGAGCGCCTGTTATTGTTTTACTATTTTGAATTTTGAGTTCTTTGTCCTCCGGCTAGCTATTATTACTCAGTCAAGCAAGTATCTCTTGAACAGGGCGTGTAAACGGAAAGGAGTTGTTACTAAAAGATAACACTGATAAAAGAATTTGTTTTTACACTTTTATTGCCGTCACACTTAATTAATAGTTCACATCTGTAATCTTAATACACGCCTAACTGAAACTGTTATATTTTCGAATGTAACTACAATCACTTATTTGCCACGCACTATTAATTAGCGTATTTCACATTTTGTAACTAACTTTACGAGCGAGAGATTCTGTAGAATTGCGTAATGTGTACTTCGTGAATGCTTCCTTAGAACTGCCTGACGTGTAGCTCGCGAGAGAGATTTCTTAGAATTGCGCGACGTTTACCTTGTGAATGATTCTGTAGAACTGCGCATTATTTGCCTTTGGCTTAAGAATTTATACTCCCTCACCCCGATATGCTTAAACATTATAATAGAGCTGCTATCGGTTACTAAAGCGCGCCAACATTAGCGTCTATTTTATAAGCCAATCAAAATTACAAACACATATGCTCTAGGGAAGATATTCCCTCCATTTCTAAAGAAAGGCACGCTACTCTGACGTCATTTGTTTGTCTCTTCTAATTGATAAACAACTCACCCCCTCGCTTCATTGTCACCCGCTCCTACTGTCAGTTTCAGTGAGGCCGTGTAAACTTATTTCCTAACAATGCTTATAGCTAACAAACATCTAAAATCATTGTCATACAATAATGTTAATTTACACTACAATCACTCTGGCATTCACAGTGTTGTGATATAAAATACTGCCTCAACTTGTCTTCCAGTTTGGAAGTTGTCCCTGACTGACAAACCACAGTAGTTCAGAAACACCCCGTGATTTAATGTTGCAGCACAAAATACTGCTTTCTCCAATTTTTCTTTACAAGTCCAGGATATTTTTTGTGGGATGGTAAGCGCCGTTTAGGATCATAAAAAGCAATAGAATAGAATATTTGTTTATCAACAATTACATTCATTTCTTGTGATTGAGACTGACACACTTTCCTACGGGTCCAGGATACTGTGACTCCCATCTTTTTCTCTTAACTTTTCTAATCCATTTACTCCTTACTCTTCCTAAATATTCACCCATGCTCCTACTTCTTTCTCATTCTGTCAACATTTTTGTTGCCACTGTAATATCTTCCAATTTATCCCATTTTATCCCAAATACCCTCCCTCCACTTACATGTTTTTCTTTAACTGCATCAAACAATGAAGTATACCCTCTGATTCTCCACACATAACACTTACTTTTATATTATTGTTTCTAAAACCTTTCGTATATAGCACCTCCGATCACATCCATGCAAATCCCTCTCTTGCTTGTTTGTCACGACTATCGACATACTTCTCCCTTCCCCATTCCTTCTTTATTATCCTTTACAACGTCGAACTTTTATTCTCAAAACTTGTCCATGTCGCTTGCCTCTCAATATCTTCTAAACCCTCTTTGCTTTCTTTCAAAAACCGATTGAATTATTTCCACCCCTCTGTCATACATCCGCCATACCAAACTCTTCCAAAGTTTCTCTCAATTTCTTCCCCCAATTATTGTGTCCTAATGCATTTTGGTAACTTCATGCATGTTAAAAAAAAGAAAAAGGAATACGTATTTGAAAGTTTCTTTTTTCATGCGCTCTCAGACCTAATTTGGATACAAGATATAATATTTTAGGTTCAACTCTAGTCTGGTCCTGCCCACGGCGAGAAAACCTCTAGCGATCTCCTTTTTACACGTCTAGTGTTGTCACTTTGCGGCGATGGTTAACGACGCATCACCTTAGGCGATAGGCGTACATCAATTTCTGTGAAAGTCGGGCCAATGTGTTCAAATATAGGAAACGAGGAACACAGGGCAATCTACGCTCCACTTTATTGCAGACAGATTGGCTTTGAGCACGTGTCAGTTGAGCTTAAAAAAAAATTCTTGTGTAACATTCATATTACTTTCTCTGCCCACTCTTCAACAAACTATTATTTTAAAAGCTTATTCCTCCAACTACTTCATGTTAACCGAGATAAACATTTACATATTTCCTTGTAGGTACAATGAGAATAGTAGGCTTACACAATAGTCTAATGTTTTAAGAGCTAGAGGAGCGGAAAAGAATGACTTGCCATTTGAGAAAATGGCAAGTATTGAAACATTCAAACCAATAACAAGGAATATCTCGGAAATTGTTAACTCCACAAAAATAATTTATTTAACATAAATTGTGTACTTTAACAAGATCTACATTTTTTGGGCTGTAAGATTTTGTCTATCCATTGCTGTTTACCAGTTATGCAAAAATCATTCAGAATGAAGAGGATTTCAGAAGCTATTCCCAGAAAATTCCAGATATACATTTAATTTGTCATGAAAATGTCATATATGTGAATTTTAATAAAAATCATTAGCCATTTATGAGTAAATCAAAATTTTCTAAAATTTTCCATGTAAAGGGTAGTTCGGGGTAGGGGGATTTTCTTGATCTTCGTGTCGAATCCTTGGAAGATTGAGAACTTAAATACCAAGTTTAGTATTTAACCGATTTTTCTTTTTTGAGTTATGCTGTTCAAACACACCTACACACAATGTCTTTTTGGGTACAGTGGGCCTCAAAACACATTTCCGGTGAAATCTCGACATAGAAGTATTAGGTGAAATACAATACTTCCCCTAATTACTATACGTAGTAGAGAAAGTAAAGAGCTGATCTGTTACATTCACATGACTTTTTCTACCGATTATCCTTTATTTTGATAACTTCTAGAAATTATTCTTACTAAAGTTTATTTTTCTATCTACTTCATTATATTCGAGATAAACCTTTGCAGAAAGTTTCAATACACATTTCGTTAAAGGTACAAGGGGATATAGGACAGAGATGAGAAACAACTGAATAGCGACAGCACTTCAAAAATTACAAAGTACTAAAAATTCCAAACCAGTAATAACTGATATCTTGGAAATGGCTGATACTACAAAAAAAGTTATTTGAAATAAAGTGTGTGTTTTAAAGATATCTAATTTTTTTATGTAGTAAGCCTTTGTCTCTCTCACGATTTACCAGCTATATCAAATTATACAAAATCCCTTTCGAATGAAGAGGTATTCACAGCCTATCCTTATAAAATTAAAAATATACATTTTATTCGTAATGTAAATATATTTAATATGTGGTATTTTAATCAAAATCTTAGAACCATTTTTCAGAAATATAAAAAGTTTCGAAAAAATGTTCTATTAAAGGGTAGTTTGGGGTGGGGAATTTTCTCTAAATTTTAGTGTCGCAACTTTGGAAGTTACTGAATTTAAATACTAAGTTTCGTATTTGCTTTTGGTTTAGTAAAAGTTTTTTTTAGATTCAGGGGTACTAAAAAAAATTTGGTTGAAATCTCGATATCGTATTTTTGGGTGGAATGTAATACCTTCTCTACCTAATATGTACGTGGTAGAGAAAGTAAAAAAGAAATTATTGTATATATAAAAATTATAGTAATACTGAACTTAGCGGTGTTTACATTATACCACAATTAAAATGAGATGCGAGTGCGCAGGTCCGAGGAATGCTCAGCTCTTTCGCACGATACATGTTGATAACCCAAGTCTCATTTTTAGTTAGTACCAAACTTCCGTTTTGGTGGTACAGCAAATCGATATGAAGCGTTATTCTTCACAATGTGAGGAGGGTATCTTTAACAATCCAATTTTATGGAGTCTTCCGGATATTCTCCAAGTTTATTGGAAGAGACCTTTAAGGATCTATAGCTTCGTTCCTGGCTAGCCTGCCTGTAATCCATTATTTCCCTTTGATGAGACGTTTTTCATTCCTTTCAACGGAAGAACAAACTCGCTGGCTAGCAGTTATGTCATATTTAAAATTAGCGTCGCTAAGTTCCAAATAAATTTGATCACACAGTATAAGCATCGCTTTAGGAAGCCAAAAGAGGTAGTGCAAATAGCATGGTTTTGGAAGCATAGTTCCTCTCTGCGTTATGCTACCTCCCCTAATAATTACAGTGCGGTCGTTTTAAGGTAAGGCTACAGACCGTCTCTATGCATAGCACGCCGTTACTGCAGTGACCTTAGAACTTTTCCGATGCGTAACTGCGGCGCATGACGCGTTCAAGTTATCTTTATCAGGTGTACTTCAATCGCTGCTTTGTGTTCGTGCTGTAAAGAGAGTTGTGCATTGTGCATCTCAAAAGTGAAAAGTTCATTCAACACATCGTGATGTCTTATCATTAGTCCACTGCAATGCCAGCCAACAAATTCAAGCTTGAACAACGAATTCTTATCCACGATACGTGCGTAAAAACCGAATCATGTAAACAGATGTGTAGACAATTTTAGGAAAAATTTCCTGGTATTCTAGTTCAAGGTAGACAAACTGTTAGATGTCTGGTTAATAATTTTAAGACAATCACTATTCGCTAAAGCTAAGAAGCAAAAACGAGATGTTTTCGAAGGAAAAAAAATTGACAAAATTGGTGCATCTATTTGTGGGGAATCCTAGAAAATAAGGTTTGTAGGAACAATCCCCACACCATAGACAAACATAAGGGCAATATAAAAACAGAAATGATGCACATTACGCAAGAAGTTGTGTGAATGGAAATTTCATCCTGAGATGCCAGGAATGTCTTCATGCAGATGGACACGATTTCTAACGCCACTTATAACAGGGTTAGCACTCAGTGCATGCTACAATCACTCGTAAGTAACGGGGAGTTACGGAACAAAAATCTCCAGTGTAATTGTGTGCGGAGCACGGATATGTGCGATCCGTGGTCTTACCATAAAATGACCGCACTGAATAGGCCAATTTTTTCGACCTGATTCTACAGAAACGCAGAGTAGGAGGAGGTAGTCTAGGGTGGTGGGAGAACGGCTGGCAGTATTCCCCCTTGTGTGGAACAGGAATGCGTAATCAAAGCACAAATGCAAACATGCAAAGTGCTGCCAAAAGTTGTACTGTTCACAGATACACCGGTAGATTCTTCAACTGCTTTGTAAAGTGACGGTCCTTGATCTAGACGGTTCTTGTTATCACCTCCCGCGTCTGAGGATGCAGAACTTTACTTCTACCCAATTTGCTTTTGGCTACAGGCATAGCAACACAATTATGTGCACGACTCTACTACAATCACTCTGAACGCGTGATGTCGCCTTATCTCACGTGTGTACGCGGCTGTTACTCTGTTATTTCTGACCCAACAACATCCCTCCCAGAATATAATGGACTTGTCCAGCTACTGCACAGCGGAGGACGGAAGAAAGAGTCAGCCTTATACTTCAGGCATGCTTCACAAAACATTTGTAGGTGCAACAGGGAAATGCCGAAAGAGATTGTGGTTTAAAATAGTATTTTCTTCCGCATCAGGTCCTGTGGGGAGAATTATTTGTATACACGTGTTATTTATGTGATTTGGATCAAAATTGTCTGTCTGGTCATTAATAATCATTGCGGTAAATCTTCGTGCCAGTGCTTAAGATGATTGTAACCGGTATTTCTAGCTAATACACTGATCAGAAGATTATGATCACTGTTGATTATACATTTACATACTCATTTGGGAATATTGCCAAGTTGCAGGTGAACAGAGGTACTACTGTCGCTGACGTCTGCTAAGAGCAGGTTTGAATCAATTAATGAAGATGCACAGTGAATGCAGGTGACAGAAAATTACAGGAGGTTATAGAGTGCAACACCTGCCTGCAGCAAGAGAAATGGCCGCAGTTTTAAAGGCCAGTCACTCTCTCCTGCCAGACGTGATTGGTTTTGCACGCACTTCGGGTGGACACACCCATTGACGACGGAAAGGAAAACCAATCGATCTGCAACATGGGAGCGGCCAGAGATCGCATCTTATTTGGGGAGAAACGCCGACGTACGGAACTGGATCCGGGGCTTCAGGCTCTCCAGCACAAATCCTCGATCAGGCTCCAGACAGTTTATAGTCGAGTTGTGTGCTTGTGTTTGTATAATAATGTGGACGGGGAGTGGTCGCAAGTAGTGACCAGAAATAGTCTTTTCCTTGTGAAAAAAATAATTGCGATTCGAGAGATCGATAATTGATAATTCAAGCAATAAAAGTGAGAAAATACAACCGCTTGTACCTAGTTTTCCTCAGTGTAAAATAGGCTACCACTGACGGACGATTAATGGGTCTCTCTACTAGCAGTTACCACTTGAGCAGTATTCTCTTATGTACAAAGGTACACTAGTAGTTTGTGATTTATCGTTCACAATGCAACCACTTGCACAGATGTTCTTATTTGCCGAAGGCAATTTGTTGCTGCCGTTCACTGTTGTAGTAAACCCACCATCAGTCTTTTCCTATGGAAATTTCATGCTAGTTATATAGGCTACGGGTATGTTTACTGTCGGTAATAAAACAAGTCTACCATTTATTAATAACGGCCAGATTGGATATTAATAAATGCTCAAGCAAACCCGAAGTTCATAGAGCTAAGAGTTACCTGAATCTGTGTTCTCAGATAAGGGACTAACTGCATATTCTCCCTGCATACTGGCATGTTAAGTTCTAACTATATGAAGGAGGCGATGTAGTTTTTATGCCGAGCAATCGCTACTAGGGTGGGCGGTGGACGGGTGTGGGGTTTACCCTTTGCCACCTTAGGAGGGCAATTAAAAAAAATCTGATGCGTTACACTCACATGACTTTCTCTACTCTTGTACAAACTATTTTTACAAACGCTTATTCTCCATATGCTTCATGTTAATCGAGATATCGAGATGTTAATCTTATTGCTAATTTTCTTGTAGATGCAAGGGAAATTGGTAGGCTTTAAGCTACAGTCAAATATTTTAGGAGCTGGTTGCTATGTGGAGTATTCCATTCTCTTTGCATTACCAGGACAAAAAAAATGAATAACCAATTTGAGAAAAATTATTGGAAAATTTAAGGGAATAACAAGCAATATCTCGAAAATGGTTCACTCAACAAAAAATGTATATGACATAAATTGTGTATTTTAACGCGATCTACATTTTTTGTGTAGTAAAATTTTGTATATCTCTTATGGTTTACCAGTTATACAAACGTCGTTCACAATGAATACTTTTGGAGACATTCCCAGAAAATTCAAGATATACATTTTATTTATCATGAAAATATCTTAAACACATGATAATTTAATCAAAATCGTTAGCCATTTTTGAGAAAATTAAAATTTTCGAAAAATGTTCCATGTAAAGGGTAATCTGGGGTGGGGGGATTTTCTTGAAAATCTTTGTGTCGCATTTCTGGAAGATACTGAACCTAAATACCAAGTTTGGTGTTTATCCGATTGTTCGAGTTACGCTGTTCACAGGACACGCACACACGGAGCTGTTTCGAAAAATGTTTTTTTTTGGATTCAGGGGGTCTCAAAACATGTATTTCCGGTGAAATCTCGGTATCGAATTTTTGGGTGGAATACAATACTTCCCCTACTTACTACACGTAGTAGAGAAAGTAAAAAAGATAATCGAGTAAATCCTATGCTGGTCATAGTAGTCCAATCTCTCCTCGTATTTGAGCACACCGAATTAAGAGACAGGCAGCCTACTTCCACATTGTGGAGGATAACAACTTTTAAATGCATAGTGTAATCTAAAACATAGTTTCTTAAACTGATGATTACTTCTAAAGGTAATTGAACTAAAACACATTGTATGTATATTCTACAAAATATTTTCAGTATCCAATGGCTCATTACAAAATACAGATGTTCAATGGTAACTGGTCTTCACATATGCCGTGTGTAGGCTTAGGTTGAAAGGATAGAATCAGACTGAAAAATTCTGTCATAGTCGGAATTTGAGCCACAGATCTTCGGCTTTCCGTGCCTTGCTCTAATCAGTTGAGCTAACATGGCAACATGTCGGTACGGCATTAAATGCGAGCCAATTGGGGAATATAATGTCGTACTGATATGTTGCCATGGTAGGTCAGAGCAACGGCACGGAAAGCCGAAGATCCGTGGTTCAAATCCCGACTATGACATTGAATTTTTCAGTCCGATTCTACCTTTCCAGATATGTTCATTTCCACTTTTATTAAACTTTACATTAAATTACATGCATAAAGGCCACAAAAAGAGATGCACCTAAAATAAGGTAACGGAGGTGCTAGCTGGGTGGTTACATTCATTACAGTAGATCTGTAACATTTACAACATTTGGTGTGCAACACTTGCTCGAATTTTCTGCACTCATTACAATTCACATGTATAGTACACAAGCATATGTCAAGTAAGCCTTCCATTCACGTTACATTATTAACGACACATGTTTTATTAGTAATAATTTTCAATTAGTTAACACTATCTTAGTGTTAACACATTCAACATGCAGAAACAACATTCAACTGTTTATATCAAATCTACTTGTGTAACAAGCTCGTATAGTTCCAACAGACACCGCAGACTTGAGAAGGTGTAAGAATATAAAATCCTGAAACCTACTAATGAAATGAAATGCGTTGACACAAGGAGTTCTAGTTATTGCTTTTGCTTTACACGGGTTTACAGACTATGTAAAACTCGAGAAGAATGAAGAGGGTTTCTGTTTGTAGAAAATTAAGGTATACTTTTTACTTCATCGACTAGTACTTACAGTAAGCAGAGGAAGTGTTGTATTCCAACCAAAAATTTGATAAAGATTTCACAGAAATACACGTTTTGAGACCTCCTGAACCCAAACAAACAATTATAGAAAAGGGTCCGTGTGTGCATGTGTGTTTGTGAACAGTATAACTTAAAAACGAAGGGTGGGTTAAATATCAAACTTGGTATTTAAGTTCAAGACCTTCCATGGACAACACGAAGATTTCAAAGAAAATACCTCCATCCCAACTACGCTTTACATGGAAAACCTTTCGAAAATTTTCATTTTCTTAAAAATAGCTACCGTATGTATAAGATATTTTCATGACAAATGAAATGACATTGTCAATGTTTTAAATGTGTGTATGACATTGACAATGTCATTCAAACAAACGACATCGAACTTTCTTGGATTAGCATCTTCTCCTTACACAACTGATAAACCCTAAGAGATAGACAAAATCTTATTACATAAAAATGTACAGTGCCTTCGTTTTATGCCAAGGCCACAACCGTCTTATATGCGTATCGGCCGAGACCTCGGTATTATGCCACTGCGCAGCAGCGGCGCAGGACGTATCAAGGGTACGTTTACCAGCTGCGAGCTGTCTCAGTCGTTGCTTTGTCTTCGTGTTGTGAAGTGTTTCGGCAATGCGTGTGTTGTGTGCGATTTTCCTAGGAATGTTATTCTCTTAACTTCTCACGGAAATGCCTGTCAACAAATTCACGCTTGAATAGCGTATTTTTATGTACAATACATAACGTGAAAACTGAATCACGTAGACAGATGTATAGACAATTTCAGCAGCAATTTCCTGGTTATCCAATTCCGGTTAGACACACCGAGATGTTTGGCCAATAAATTTAGAACAACGGTATCGCTAAACGCTAAAAAATAAAGTGTATAGGAACAATCCCCACACCATAGACGAACTTAAGGACAATATAAAAGCAGAAATTATGAACATTACGCAAGAAGAATTTATGCGTGTGAATGGTAATTTCATCCGACGATGTCAAGAATGTTTCGCGCAGACAGGCACCACTTTCAACAACACTTAAAACAACTTTAGTACTCATTACATATATGCTATTAGCACTCGTTAGTAAGTAACGGTGACGTTACGGAACGGAAAATCCCCAATGTAGTAGGCTGTGTGCGGAGCACGCATTCGCGCGATCCGTGGCCTTGGCATAAAACGAAGGCACTGTAGATCTCGTTAAAACACACAATTTATGTAAAAAAAACACTTTTTTCAAGAAGAAAAGAAGAATTTTTTTTGGGGGGGGGGGGGGACTTCCCTCCCTCTTAGCCATACAAAGGTAACGGAATTTCAAGTCATCACTTAGCGACGCGCTCTTAAAAGATTTGGCTATAGCTTAGAGCCTACTGCATTCTCCTAAACGTCTCTTATTTATACGGAAGCATGCAATAAGAAAATATTCCACCAATGTTTGTCTGGATTAACATGTCGTAGTTAGACTCGTAAGTAGGAGAAGTATTGTATTCCACCCAAAAATTCGATACCGAGATTTCACCGGAAATATGTGTTTTGAGACTCCCTGAATCCAAACAAAGCATTTTTAGAAACATGTCCGTGTGTGTGTCTGTGAACAGCATAACTCAAACGAACAGTCGGATAAACGCCAAACTTGGTATTTAGGTTCAGTATCTTCCAGAAATGCGATACAAAGGTTTTCAATAAAATCCCCCCACCCCGGATTACCCTTTACATGGAACATTTTTCGAAAATTTTAATTTTCTCAAAAATGGCTAACGATTTTGATTAAAATATCATATGTTTAAGATATTCTAATGACAAATAAAATGTATATCTTGAATTTTCTGGGAATGTCTCCGAAAGTATTCTTCATGGTGAACGACTTTTGCATAACTGGTATACCATAAGAGATGGACAAAATTTTACTACACATAAATGTAGATCGCGTTAAAATACACAATTTATGTCATACATTATTTTTTGTTGATTGAACCATTTTCGAGATATTGCTTGTTATTCCCTTATATTTTCCAATACTTTTTCTCAAATGGGAATTCGTTATTCATTTTTTTATGTCCTGGACATACAAAGAGAATGGAATGCTCCACATAGCAACCAGTTCTTAAAAGGTTTGGCTATCGCTTAAAATACTACCATATTCTGCTTGCATCTACAAGAAAATTAGCAATAAGATTAACATCTCGATTAACATGAAGCATATGGAGAATAAGCGTTTGTAAAATATTTTGTACAAGAGTAGAGAAAGTCATGTTAGTAACACATTAGATTTTTTTCATTTATTTTAACTTCTTTGATAACCACATGGAACGGCGAATGAAATGAGTAATGCTCAAACGAACGCGGGATCCAAAGAGCTTAATTACCCGACATAACTTTCGAAATAGAAAATAAGGAAACGACAGCAAATGTTTGCAGATACGATCACGAGTAGTCTAATACATCTTGTGCGTATATTTAAATTAATCCTACCGAGGTGAGTTATCGACAATTTCAAAGCTCTTCTTGCTTGCACAACCAGAGCTGAAAAAGAGTTTACTGCTAACCCATACTGCTGCCTAACCTAACCAAGCGTGCAACACACTGGGCGTCAACTGATCAATCTGTGGAACGATAGTCGTTGTGATTACATATAGATGGTAAATGTTAAACATGACTGAGAATATCTCCCGAATCTTCTAAAAGTCAAATAACTCAATTTGAAAAATATCTGATGTGTTGCACTCGCATGACTTCTCGACTCACGCTTCTACAAGCTATTCTTACAAAATTAAATTCAACCGATTTGCATTTTCCCCCGTAAACCACACAAGCAGATCTCAAATTGTATTGAGATGACATCCCAATGCCGACTTACAATGCTGTTAATACTTTAAGTCCCGGGTTTCGTAGTTTCGACCACTATTAGGTCAATTAATTGTTCTTCCACACAAGCCGTGGTTTGCACAAGGTTGGAAAAGGTAGAATCAGACGATTGAAAAGTCGCCATTAGTGTAGATGTGTGTTTAGATGCGCATTTTATTAATAATGGGCATGCATTAAACATGTGCTATTTTAATTAAAATCGTTGTCATTTTTTGAGAAAATGAAAATAATAATAAAGACATTTCCTTGCGAAGGAAAGTTTTAGTGGAGAAATTTTATTAAAAATATTTATGTCGCATTCTTGGAAGACGCTGAGCATAAATGCCAATTTCGTATTTGTCCAACTTTTTAATTATTCTTTCTCACACACAAACACTCACGAATTTTTCTTTTCGATTCAGTTGTCCTCAAAAAATGCATTCTCGATGGAATATTGATGTATTTTTTTTATTGGAATTCATCATGTCTACCTACTGTATGTATATTACGTATATACCGGGTGAGTCTTCTCAGAGAAGTTATGCAGTCCCGGTGTTGTACATGCTATGCTGTAAACACTGTCCACTGCATCGCGTCGTATCAATTTCGGCCGAAATGACTGCTTTGCACCGCTGTGCGTGCAGTGGTTTGCACTCGTAGCGCAACAGTGTGAACGTTGGCCTTCAGTAAAGGAGGTCACAGGTTCAAATACTGCCACTTGAAGGTACTGTTTTTTTTTATTATTAAATATAAACGACGTGCCTCCATTGTCTTCTGCTGCGCTTCCCCGTATACTAACAGCATGTCCATATACTTCCTATTCGAGAACATTGTTCGACAGTGAACGGCTGGAAGTTCGTATTTATAGGCAAAACCACTTTCTAGTGCATTCGGAAAGAAATGACGATTTGTTAGAACGTTCTCGAAACATGAACAGAAATGATTTGAACTTCCGATCTTCACGACTTTCCAGCATGTTAACCATTGCGCTACTAGAGCACGTTAATTATAGGACCGCCGTAGCCCTAATCAGCGGGTTGGTGAATGCGGTGTCAGCACTGGCATTTCGCATCTTCTGTAAAATGCAGGGTTGCCAAGTTACCAATCCGCAGGATGAGAAGACTCATGCGGTGTGGGTTTGTATATATATATTTATATTTATTATATGAGAGAGAGCGAAAGCGCCCATAGTTCTCATTCCATATCACAATTGGTTTTGTGAAGGAACCAACCTTTTGGAAATAAAATCAAAATAGTTTATACAAAATAATTGACTGTGATAAAACAATTCACTTTCTATTCCCCAAAGAAAAAATAATGCAAAGTCTATCAGAGACAGAGAAATCTAAATGCGTAAGTGCTTGTGTAAAGAGTCATTTTTAAAACTAAGTTTAATACCCATGGTATATAATTAAGTACATTCTGATTATTGTACATGCAGTTTTAAGTGTTTGCTAGAAAATCTAGAAATGCTTGAGCAATTACGCGTATCAAAGTACCTCATTAAGAACAATTTTACTGACTTTTGCGCGTGCAAACCTTACACATTGAACATTTTGTATCCAGCAAAACTTTGTACAAACCACGATGCATTCAAATACTAATTGGTGCAGTACGTCTAATATCATTACTTAAGATAATTACAAAACGTGACTATCTTAAATCTTTCTTGTCCGTTTGTGCAGTTCACGAATTTATGGTTTTTATATTACCACTGTAGCAACTTCAATGCTGTCACGAACTTTTCAACTAGTATTCGGGTCGTCCAAGAGATGGCTTTAGTTGCAATGTCACCTCTCTTCACTGTCTGTAGTTTCCTCGCTTGTAAACTTTTAACACATAGGCAGTGCTGAAATCCCAGAGGAGATAGGAGAATTTCCCCCCACTAAAATATCCCGGGGGTGCGGTTAATTATAATGTGACAAACAATATAACACACACTACAGTAAAATATTTCAAGAATAACTTTTCATTAAATAACTAATAATAGTGCATTGAACTTTACAAATATCAATTAAATTTTTAAAATATCAGCAACATCGATTGGAAATATTTAATTCACTTGGTAACGTTACACAGAGTGGCGGTTGAGATTATACGCTCGACACTCCGCATTGAACAGCGGTAGAAATCGTTAATGATTGTTGTCAGTCTATCTATGAAACAGAGCACTGAAAACCGACGCAATGAAACGTACAAAAAAAATCTGATGTGTTACACTCATATGACTTTCTCTACTCTTGTACAAACTATTTTTACAAACGCTTATTCTCCATATGCTTCATGTTAATGGAGATATCGAGATGTCAATCTTATTGATAATTTTCTTGTAGATGCAAGGGGAATATGGTAGGTTTTAAGCGATAGTCAAATATTTTAACGCTGGTTGCTATGTGGCGCATTCCATTCTCTTTGCATGTCCAGGACATAAAAAAAAATCTAATGTGTTACACTCACATGACTTTCTCTACTCTTGTACAATCTATTTTTACAAACGCCTATTCTCCATATGCTTTATGTTAATCGAGATATCGAGATGTCAAACTTATTGGTATTTTTCTTGTAGATGCAAGGGGAATATGGTAGCTTTTAAGCGATGGTCAAATATTTTAACGCTGGTTGCTATGCGGCGCATTCCATTCTCTTTGCAAGTCCAGGACATAAAAAAATGAATAACGAATTTGAGAAAAAGTATAAGTATTGGAAAATTTAAGGGAATAACAAGCAATATCTCGAAAACGGTTCACTCAACAAAAGAAATGTATATGACATAAGTTGTGTATTTTAACGAGATCTACATTTTTTGTGTAGTAAAAATTTGTCTATCTCTTATGGTTTACCAGTTATGCAAAAGTCGTTCACAATGAAGAATACTTTTGGAGACATTCCCAGAAAATTCGAGATATACATTTCATTTCTGATGACATTATCTTAAACATATGATATTTTAATCAAAATCGTTAGAGCCATTTTTGAGAAAATTAAAATTTTCGAAAAATGTTCCATGTAAAGGGTAGTCTGGGGTGGGGGGATTTTCTTGAAAACCTTCGTGTCGCATCTCTGGAAGATACTGAACCTAAATACCAAGTTTGGTGTTTATCCGACTGTTCGTTTTTGAGTTATGCTGTTCACACACACACAGACACACACACAGACACACACACACACACAGACACACAGACACACACACGGACATGTTTCCAAAAATGCTTTTTTTGGATTCAGGAGGTCTCAAAACATGTATTTCCGGTGAAATCTCGGTATCGAATTTTTGGGTGGAATGCAATACTTCCCCTACTTACTATACGTAGTAGAGAAAGTAAAATCTGATGTGTTACACTCACATGACTTTCTCTACTCTTGTACAATCTATTTTTACAAACGCCTATTCTCCATATGCTTTATGTTAATCGAGATATCGAGATGTCAAACTTATTGGTATTTTTCTTGTAGATGCAAGGGGAATATGGTAGCTTTTAAGCGATGGTCAAATATTTTAACGCTGGTTGCTATGCGGCGCATTCCATTCTCTTTGCAAGTCCAGGACATAAAAAAATGAATAACGAATTTGAAAAAAAGTATAAGTATTGGAAAATTTAAGGGAATAACAAGCAATATCTCGAAAACGGTTCACTCAACAAAAGAAATGTATATGACATAAGTTGTGTATTTTAACGAGATCTACATTTTTTGTGTAGTAAAAATTTGTCTATCTCTTATGGTTTACCAGTTATGCAAAAGTCGTTCACAATGAAGAATACTTTTGGAGACATTCCCAGAAAATTCGAGATATACATTTCATTTCTCATGACATTATCTTAAACATATGATATTTTAATCAAAATCGTTAGAGCCATTTTTGAGAAAATTAAAATTTTCGAAAAATGTTCCATGTAAAGGGTAGTCTGGGGTGGGGGGATTTTCTTGAAAACCTTCGTGTCGCATCTCTGGAAGATACTGAACCTAAATACCAAGTTTGGTGTTTATCCGACTGTTCGTTTTTGAGTTATGCTGTTCACACACACACAGACACACACACAGACACACACACACACAGACACACAGACACACACACGGACATGTTTCCAAAAATGCTTTTTTTGGATTCAGGAGGTCTCAAAACATGTATTTCCGGTGAAATCTCGGTATCGAATTTTTGGGTGGAATGCAATACTTCCCCTACTTACTATACGTAGTAGAGAAAGTAAAAATGAATAACGAATTTGAGAAAAAGTATGAGTATTGGAAAATTTAAGGGAATAACAAGCAATATCTCGCAAACGGTTCACTCAACAAAAGAAATGTATATGACATAAATTGTGTACTTTAACGCGATCTACATTTTTCATGTAGTAAAATTTTGTCTATCTCTTATGGTTTACCAGTTATGAAAAAGTCGTTCATAATGAAGAATACTTTTGGAGACATTCCCAGAAAATTCGAGATATACATTTTATTTGTCATGACAATATCTTAAACATATGATATTTTAATCAAAATCGTTAGAGCCGTTTTTGAAAAAATTAAAATTTTCGAAAAATGTTCCATGTAAAGGGTAGTCTGGGTTGGGGGGATTTTCTTGAAAACCTTCGTGTCGCATCTCTGAAAGATACTGAACCTAAATACCAAGTTTGGTGTTTATCCGACTCTTCGTTTTTGAGTTATGCTGTTCACAGACACACAGACGCACACACAGACACACAGACAGACACACACACGGACATGTTTCCAAAAATGCTTTTTTGGATTCAGTGAGTCTCAAAACATATATTTCCGGTGAAATCTCGGTATCGAAATTTTGGGTGGAATACAATACTTCCCCTACTTACTATACGTAGTAGAGAAAGTAAAAAAGCGTCTTGATTACCCAGTTCTTTAAACATGATAATGTCAATACTAATATATCAGTAGATTCTGTGATATCACAAGATTCGGCGAGTGAAAATGTGCACGAAAACAAATAAAATACCTGGAAGTGATGAAGCGATCTCGGAGGTGGAGTATTTATCTTTTAATGAAGATAGAGATGAAGTTTTAACCCACGACGAAGATGAAGCTACATAATGAAAGAGCGACAGTGCAATAGGAAATAACTTTTCAACGTGCTGGCAGAAAAATCGACATGGTTAATGTTTACTACTATTAATGAAAAAGATGGATTAATGATATTGTGCAGTGCTTACGTTAAACATTCTCAGCAAGTGTGTAAAACAATTAGAACTTCATCTAGCCATTTACCTTGGCCAAGAGACAGTATAGCAAAGAAGAATAAGAAAAATAACCTTGACGTCATATATAAACACGAAAAAAGTGTTTCTTTCGGATTGTTTGCAGCAGGAAAAAATGTGCAAAAAGCAGATCCTAGGAACATACAGCGAATGCTCGTGAGCTGTATTTAAAAAAATCTGATGTTACACTCACATGACTTTCTCAACTCTTGTACAAACTATATTTACAAACTCTTATTCTCCATCTATTTAATATTAATCGAGATAAACATTTGCAGAAACGATCTTTTGACATGCAAAGAGAATTACATTTTACACATAGCGACCAGTTCTAAAAATATTTGATTATCACTTGAGGCGTACTATGTTCCCCTTGTTTTGTATTTGCAAGGGCAATATAGAAATACAGTAGCCTTTAAGCATAGACATATCTCTTAATAGCTGGTTGCTAGGTGCTGCACCATTCTCTTTGCCACAGATACTCTTTGCATATCCAAGACAAAAAAAAATGAATAACGAATTCCCATTTGAGAAAATAAGTATTGAAACATTTAAGGGAATAACAAGCAATATGTCGAAAATGGTTCACTCAACAAAAACAATGTATATAACATAAATTGTGTATTTTAACGCGATCTACATTTTTTGTGTAGTAAAAGTTTGTGTATCTCTTATGGTTTACCAGTTATGCAAAAGTCGTTCACAATGAAGAATACTTTTGGAGACATTCCCAGAAAATTCAAGATATACATTTTATTTGTCATGAAAATATCTTAAATATATGATATTTTAATCAAAATCGTTAGCCATTTTTGAGAAAATTAAAATTTTCGAAAAATGTTCCATGTAAAGGGTAATATGGGGTAGGGGGATTTTCTTGAAAACCTTCGTGTCGCATCTCTGGAACATACTGAACCTAAATACCAAGTTTGGTGTTTATCCGACTGTTCGTTTCTGAGTTATGCTGTTCACAGACACACACACAGACACACACGGACATGTTTCCAAAAATGCTTTTTTTTTTTTTATTCAGGGGGTCTCAAAACATATTTCCGGTGAAATCTCGGTATCGAATTTTTGGGTGGAATACAATGCTTCCCCTACTTACTATACGTAGTGCAACTGTAGATGTTACGATCAGTTCTATGTGGCCGCAAAACAGAAAGTGGGGTTTTCGTGACCATCCAGAACTTATACAGCTGTAAATTGCGAATGGCGTAGATATGGGAACACATCTTCATACTGATAAGACCGCAGCAACAATGACTAATTTTATTGTAGAACAATTTTAAAATTAGTCAATTTTTTTTTTCATTTCTGTGGATGAGTTCAACCGATAGGTTTTCTGAAAAATGTATGTGAACGAATAAAATAACGCATGTTTCTATAAACTAGTACCAATGGAAAACGCTGACGCAAAATACCTTGAAGAAAAAAATATCCAAGCTTTCTCAGAAGACGGCATAGGTGAGGAAATGCTTAAAGAAAAGCTTGTAGGAATTGGTTCAGATGGAGTGACAGTGTTTACCGGTAAAAAAGGATCTCCACACCTGATTGGTGTATACTGTATGGCTCGTAGAATAGATCTAAACAAGTTTTAGCGATGTAAATGTTGTCCATAGCTTTGAATGCTTGTTAGATGAACTTTATAAAATTTTTAGAAAACCATATACAGCAGCAAAACTTAAAAACACTGCGGCGGCTACAGGCGTGACGGGTTACCTGAAACTTAAAAGCTGTTTCGTATTCTTGGATTTCTAGTGAGAAGGATGCTTTGTTGGCAGTATTCAAAGATTTTTGTTGTATCATGCAGTTCCTAAACTTAGAATCTGAAAGCCGTTAATTATTACGTAGAGATCGTTGTAAATTAGGAGGGCTTTATAATAAGCTTTCACCGAGAACAAATGCTCTGTTGCTGGGTTTCTGATTAGGTACATCATGTGTTCCGTCTCTAATTAGTACAACAATGGAAAAAGAGTGTTTATTACAGTGAAATGGAAAATAACATTAATTCCGCAACACAAGCTCTTAAAGAAATACGTGTTAAGGATGATCTTTGAGTGTTTGCAAAGAAAATTACTTAACATACTGTAAACTGCAGCCTGAAGAGGAAGATGAAAACAGAGTGACAAATTCAAGGTTTAATAAATGAACTTGAAATGTTTCCTTCATGTAAAGTGATAAAGTATTTCTCAGTTTTTGAAGTAAATAAAATTAGCGTAAAAGTGGATTGTACGGTAATTCTGACGTATATAAAGCAACAGTGTTACTTGGTGTGGGTGGTGATACTGCTGTGTCACAATGGAGAGAGTACCAGTCAGGCTCTCCAACCTTAAATGCGTTGCCTATTCTAGAAAAATTAATACGTCAAGTCCGTTCAGTGCCTCTTGTCAACTGCCACGTGTGAACAAGGTTTCAGCGTTGCATCAAAACTGCCGAAAGAAATCGTTTGTTGGTGAAAACTTTACAGTCTCTAATGAAATTAAACTTAATGGGCCGCCTTGTGGGATTCGGCAGATCAGACTTGCTCGCTAAAAGAAAGGAGGAATGGGCAGAAGCAGCATCACCTCAAAATGTTTCCTTATGGTAAGCATACAATTGTTGACATATTTTAAATCCTACCTTTCTTTTAAAATGGCAGTGTTTTCATTGCATGCATTTAAAAACTATATGTACTTCTAACTTTGCAAACCACTATACGTAATAATGCAAAGGTAAAAATTCTTTCCCCCCACTAACTTTTAACGATTTCGCACTTTGCACATAGGATTTTGTAACCAGAAGAAAGCTAGAAAAGAATACTGAGAATTTTAAACCGATACTTCCAAGATTAATCCTGTGAACCATTACAATCTACAGAAAAGCTGCATAAAAATGTAGAATGTGTGTTTATATGAGCCCATGAGTTGAGCGTTATCGATAATTGTTTCCTACTATAAGAGGACTCCAGACTATACATCCCAATCTAAATTCAATAAGCCTCGGGCCCTCTAGATTGAGAGGCGGGCATTCTACCGCAAGTGGGCAAAACTACGAGGGCTGGTCAACAAAGACAGACTTATTTTTTTCGCAGATGTTTATTACTCCAATTCAATGTTTACATGATCATTTTCAAAGCAGTCCCCTCCTACTTCAATGCACTTTTTATAACGTCTCTGCCAGTCCTTGAACACGTGCTGCAGACCATTCTTTGTCAGGTCCTTAAGAATCGCCTCACTTTTCTTGAGCACTGCTTCAGAGTTCTCAAATCGAATACCCCTAAGCTTTGCCTTTAGTGATGGGAATAAAAAAAAGTCGTAGGGTGCAAGATCGGGGCTATAAGGTGGATGTGGTACACAGGTAATGTTGAATCGAGCCAGAAACTGCATGACTTGATTTGCGACGTGAGGCCGTGCATTGTCATGATGAAGTCGCCACCCAGTCCGAGAAAGCTCTGGTCGTTTCTTTGCAATGTGCTTCCTCAGGGTAGCCAATACTGACGTGTAATATGCTGCTGTAACAGTAGTGCTGGTAAATCATTCCATTACAGTCAAAAAATGTGATCACCATCACTTTCCCTGCAGATGGAACAACTTTTGCCTTTTTTGGTGTTGGAGAACCTGGCGATTTCCACACTGTGTTGGCTTGTTTTCCTTCAGGATCATAATGATGCAGCCATAACTCATCACCGGTGATAATCGATTTAAAAAATGCATCACCTCCATTGTCTAGTATGCGAAATGCACATAGGGTCTACAAAATAGAGCATTACTACCAACCTACCAATACGAGAGTGCTGCCGCCTACCAACATTATACATACAAACCGTTCTTTTCAAATATTTATGTTACAGATACGAAACTATCACGGAAGCTACAGGAAAAAAATCAGTCTCAGTATTTGTTGATCAGCCCTCGTAAATCTGGTGCATTACATCTAACCCTAACGGCAGTATTTCCCCACCTGTCCGTATGAAACAATTTACGAAGATTTGCATGTAATGCTAAGACTTTTTAGGCCAAAAGCTCTGAAGTACGGAACTAAAGTTTCATATACAAAATTTTAGTTAGCCATACTTTTTAATTTTGAAGTCATAAAAATTTAAGGGTAGTTGATGTAAATAGCATTGGATTCTGTTTTAGGTGAAATGCTTTGCGTAAGTCTTTGAAGGAAATATGTTTACCTGTTTAAAAGGTTTGCCGAAATCTGCACAAAATTAGGAGACATTAAAAATCTTAAGATTTTTTATTATTTCTTATTTCAGAAAATATCCATATTAAAGTTTACCTATGTTATACCGTTATTTGCGCCACAGATGTAATGAAATTAACACTTATGAGGTAGGGAGGCAGAATCAGACGACTGAAAAATTCAGTGCCATAGCCACGGACCTTCCGGTTTCCGTCCGATTGCTCTAATCAGTTAGCTACCATGGCAACATGCCGGTACGACATTAAACTCTCCAAATGACTCGCATTTTTTCTGGTAAACCACAAGAAAATCTCAAATTGTTTTGCAATGTCATACCTAAATGGCAACTTACAATGTCTCAAGTATTGTCTCAGACTTCATATTTAACCACTATTAGGTCTAGCCTACAGTTCCCTAGGTCGCGGGTTCAAACCCAGGGATGAATTGTTTTCGGGCGTAAACATCGTTAGTATGGCTTCCTTTGGAAGGGAAGTAAAGCAGGTGGCCCGTGTCGTAGATTTAAGGCACGTAAAAAGAAACTCAAGCCTGATAAAGGGGCCTCTGAGCAAAATTTCCCGTCTTTCACACCCAATATAGAATAGGACGTTAAGAACCATAGCAGTTAAAGAGCGTCCATAAATAAAATTCAATTTCATTTCAACCTTGTCTACCTTTATTTCTTTTCCTTACACCACTTTGAGTGGCAAATCCAGATCACGCAAACTTCTAAATCTACAACACTATATCTACTACGTAAGTTTGAATCACTCTGCATGATAGTCACATTCCTTCTTTGTTTATCGGTGGGAAAACAAGAGGTATCCCCTGCGCGATATGCAGCCCTCCTGGCACTGGCCATGCCAACTCGTGAGGATTCCAACAACATAACGGGAGTTGCACCAAACATTCCAATCTCCATGTAGCTACGCAACCATGCGCTAAACCGCCCGTTCTCCAGCAACAAAACATATGCGCTAGCGGCTGTTTTTGTTTTTTAAATAAATGCCTTGCGTTTTGCTTAACGCTATACAAACCTTCTTTTGAAGAACACCTCGAATTTTTTCCGCATCTAGGAAGCACTAATAAGACAAAAAAGCTGTCTCCGAGTTTAGTGGATATCAAACTTTACCATTCTCGTAAAATCAAATTTGTCATTCTACTATTTAAGATACGATCATAAGTTATCTAACTAGAACGTTTGCATTAAGGTAACTAACTGAACCCGCAAATTCTTCCATGTTATCCTGCGAAGTGATGATATCTTCTCGTTCTAGTATCGGTTCATACAACGTTTCCAAAATTAGAGAGTTTAAAAGGCTTTTTCTGTGTTAATAATACAAATATAAATTAAACTATACGTAATGTTTTAACAATGTGGCAATACTCAAACGTACACCACTGACCAAAAAATCTGATGTGTTACACTCACATGACTTTCTCTACTCTTGTACAATCTAATTTTACAAACGCCTATTCTCCATATGCTTCATGTTAATCGAGATATCGAGATGTCAATCTTATTGGTAATTTTCTTGTAGATGCAAGGGGAATATGGTAGCTTTTAAGCGATAGTCAAATATTTTAACGCTGGTTGCTATGTGGCGAATTCCATTCTCTTTGCATGTTCAGGACATAAAAAAATCTGATGTGTTACACTCACATGACTTTCTCTACTCTTGTACAATCTATTTTTACAAACGCCTATTCTCCATATGCTTCATATTAATCGAGATATCGAGATGTCAATCTTATTTGTAATTTTCTTGTAGATGCAAGGGGAATATGGTAGCTTTTAAGCGATAGTCAAATATTTTATCGCTGGTTGCTATGTGGGGCATTCCATTCTCTTTGCATGTCCAGAACATAAAAAAATGAATAACGAATTTGAGAAAAAGTATAAGTATTGGAAAATTTAAGGGAATAACAAGCAATATCTCGCAAACGGTTCACTCAACAAAAGAAATGTATATGACATAACTTGTGTATTTTAACGCGATCTACATTTTTTGTGTAGTAAAATTTTGTCTATCTCTTATGGTTTACCAGTTATGAAAAAGTCGTTCATAATGAAGAACACTTTTGGAGACATTCCCAGAAAATTCGAGATATACATTTTATTTGTCATGACAATATCTTAAACATATGATATTTTAATCAAAATCGTTAGAGCCGTTTTTGAGAAAATTAAAATTTTCGAAAAATGTTCCATGTAAAGGGTAGTCTGGGTTGGGGGGATTTTCTTGAAAACCTTCGTGTCGCATCTCTGGAAGATACTGAACCTAAATACCAAGTTTGGTGCTTATCCGATTGTTCGTTTTTGAGTTATGCTGTTCACAGACACACACACACACAGACACACACACAGACACACAGACACACACACAGACACACACACGGACATGTTTCTAAAAATGCTTTTTTTGGATTCAGGAGGTCTCAAAACGTGTATTTCCGGTGAAATCTCGGTATCGAATTTTTGGGTGGAATGCAATACTTCCCCTACTTACTATACGTAGTAGAGAAAGTAAAAAATGAATAACGAATTTGAGAAAAAGTATAAGTATTGGAAAATTTAAGGAAATAACAAGCAATATCTCGAAAACGGTTCACTCAACAAAAGAAACGTATATGACATAAGTTGTGTATTTTAACGCGATCTACATTTTTTGTGTAGTAAAATTTTGTCTATCTCTTATGGTTTACCAGTTATGCAAAAGTCGTTCACAATGAATATTTTTGGAGACATTCCCAGAAAATTCGAGATATACATTTTATTTGTCATGACAATATCTTAAACATATGATATTTTAATCAAAATCGTTAGAGCCGTTTTTGAGAAAATTAAAATTTTCGAAAAATGTTCCATGTAAAGGGTAGTCTGGGGTGGGGGGATTTTCTTGAAAACCTTCGTGTCGCATCTCTGGAAGATACTGAACCTAAATACCAAGTTTGGTGTTTATCCGACTGTTCGTTTTTGAGTTATGCTGTTCACAGACACACAGACACACAGACAGACACACAGACACACAGACAGACACACACGGACATGTTTCCAAAAATGCTTTTTTTGGATTCAGTGATTCTCAAAACATGTATTTCCGGTGAAATCTCGGTATCGAATTTTTGGGTGGAATGCAATACTTCCCCTACTTACTATACGTAGTAGAGAAAGTAAAAAGAAACAATACCGAGCTCAATGCATGCAGATATTCTGACGTTCGTTGTACATAATACGATTATAAATTCTGAAGTAAACCAATGCAATTTTAGTAGGTACATAAAACGCAATAAATTTCTTTTCTATTTTTACTATCTCTACTACGTACAGTAAGTAGCGGAAGTATTATTGTGTTCCACCCAAAAATTCGATACCGAGATTTCAGCGGAAATGTGTTTTGAGGGCCCCTGAATACAAAAGGAATTTTTTTAGAAAAAACTTTCTCTTCGTGTGTGTGTGTGTGTGTGTGTGCGCGCGCGCGCGCATGAATAGCATAACTAAAAAACAGAACGTCGGATAAGCACCAAACTTATCTAAGTTCACTATCTTCCAAGGATGCGACACGAAGATTTTCAAGAAAATTCCCCCACCTCCAACCAACCTTTGCATGGAACATTTTTCAAACATTTTGATTTTCTAAAAATGGCTAACGATATTTTTAAAAGACCGTATATTAAAGATATTTTCATGAAAAATGAAATTTATAATTTAGCTTTCTGGGAATGGGCTTTGAAGTCCTCTTCATTCGGAAAGAATTTTGTATACTTTTTATAAGTGGTAAACGCTTAGCGATAGGCGAAAATGTAGATTCCTTTAAGACACACAATTTATTTTAAATAAGTTTTTTGTGGCAAAAGCCATTTCTGAGATATCCGTTATTAATGGTTCGAGCTAATTTCTTGGTCATCCTTTAATGTTTTTTCAATATTCAATTGTTTCTCGCATTTGCATGGAAACAGTATGGAATTAAGGCCAGAATATAGCCGTAAACATCAAACATCCAGTTGTTAAACATTTAACTATCGCTGTTCTCTTTGTATCTATAATGAAATTTATAATGCAGCTATTTCTGCAAAGTTTTATTTGGATTAAAACGTAGTAGACATAAAAATAAGCTTTAGTAACCCTGTCCAACACACGGCTTGTGTGGAAGAACAATTAACTCCTTTAGTAAGAATAGTTTGTATACTCAGTAATAAACGATAGAGGGTAGAGAAAGTAATGTGAATGTATCACACCAGGGTGTTTCTTTAATCAGCCCCCCATTTGAAAGCCCTCTTTGAGGAAGAGACATCACGCCATATAGCTTCTTACCTAAGCGGAATTTAACCTAGGTTATACAGGGCGAGGTAGTTTAAATTACCACCTTAAATACATCGTATACTAAGTACTACAGATATCAGTAATTATTCTTTAAACCAGAGAACGCTTTAAATGCGTAGATGCCTGGAAACAGCGCCCTGAAGTTAGGGAGAAATGAGTCGGGTCAGGTCAGTCCGTCGGAAAGGAAAATGCGCACTCTTTTTCCGATAGGGCTGCGAAGTTTCTATGTATTACGGGAACGATAATGCATAACTTGTTAGTGGTGTTGAGTTCTCAGGATAGCTCTTTTGGTATTTTAAGCGAAGTGGCTAATGAAGCAACTAAAATCGACACGCATTTTTAAGTTTAAATGAAGCTAAAAAAAATGTTTTAAATTAAACACTTAACGCAATATAATTTTGTCGCGAATATAAGAGCTAAAACCTATCCTATGTAGAATACTTAGCAAACTTATTTTAACAAAAGCATTATATTTTAATGGAATAACAGCAAAAATGCTGCAGAAATTAACAGTAATAATGCTTATCCATGTTTCTAATAGTTACCTAATAAATTACCATTGAACATTTATTCATTAAACACGTAAAGTATCATTAAGTTCATTTGAAATAAACGGAATTGAAAAGAAAATAACAGTATAAAAGCTAAGTATCATAACTCTCAAGAACATTGTTGCACCTTTTAATGGCGATAGGGATTTGTTCGTTAAATATTTGTTCTGCAGATATATGGTGAATGCGATTATTTTTGTAGTTTAACCTGCATTTATTGTGGACATTTTATTAATAAAAAAAACAGACTCGAAATATTCTTTATCATCGTGGATTTTCTATGAGACATCAGAATATTTTAGCAATTGGGTATGTTTAATTTGGTCAAAACAGATCGTTAATATCAGCAACACTATGGAACTTATTTAAGAAGGTAGTTTTAAGTGTCTCATCCTGTATATCAAGCTTTATAATAATCAGTTAAATTATTCCTAAGTTAATACTCAAAACTCTTAAAAAGAAAATATTTGTCTATCTAATAAATGTTATAAAAGACCTGGTACATAGATTAATGCAAAATATATAATCATTTGAAGATTGAAAATTCAGAGGGTCCATAAAGACCGCTACAGTTAACAATGAGCTTATCGGAGGGTAAAACGAGCGCAGCGATGGACATTAGTATAACTTCGGCTTTCGCTGTAATTTGTCTTTTTCCGCTTTAAAAGTACTTTACAAATAAACATATTTAATAAATGCATAATAAAGAAAACTGTAGAAAACTGTCATTAACATTAAATTTAATATTACTGTATAAATATTATTTGGAAGTATTTTATTGTCATTGTTTACGCTACTTATAAAATGTTTTAAATGCATTCGCTGTAATGGACATTTGACGAGTGAAATAAAATGAGTTGACACATTCTACATCACGAAACTTAACAGTCATGCCCCCATACAGCGCCATCCAATCTTTTTCTTTTATACGACTTCTTTTGAAATCACGGTAGCCCAGTCACCTGCCCAGAATCGTAGAATAAAACAATAAATATGTGGTTCGATTTTTTATTTTTAGTACGTAATTATCCCTTGGAAAGAAAATCTGTGTAAGCAATGTTTCCTTCTCAAAAGGATGATTGTAAAATTACGTTCAATACTGATTGAAATAGATCTGTTTATGCTGCTGGTTTGCTTCATTGACAAGATACACCAGTTACTATGCTCCACATCTTTTCTTTAGAGAGCACAGAATTTCCTGGAAAAGTCCATTGAACAACGGAAATGCAGGCGGCATTGACCTTTATCTTGACTGGAAAGGAAAAAGTTAACATCTAGATTGTATGCAGGAAAGGAAAACCCGTCTCCATAGTGAAGGTATGAAAGGGTGCATCCATCACACACCGCTATGCGTGAGTGAACGTGGACCATGATTCAGCGTGAACAAGGAGAAGGTAGATTACAATGCTGATGATCGAAAAGAGTTACTATTATACCTACTTAAAATAATAGAGGCAAAGAAAAGATGAACATCGATAGCAACGGTATATGAGAACGGAAAGAATCGGAAGTAAGAGCAGAACTGGCCTACTCTCAACTCTTTCTTTTGTTTTCGTGTCTTATGTCTAGCAAAGGCGAAACGTTTTCCTTTTTTATTTAAGACACCATGTAAGGCAGAGAAAGCGAGAAGGAATTCTGTAATACAGTTAATACCATAAGGAATAAACTAAATAAAAGCAGAAATACGAAGAACGATCAAAATGAGAGAAAGAAAACACAGAAGTAGCAAAATGTTTATAGGAAATAAATGAAAAATGTATAAAGGAAAGAGTACTATATTATGAGACAAAATTGTGAGAAGGAAGCAAGAGTAAACATACAGCCTAAGACAAAATAAATGACCAACAGCCAGAGAGAAGTTCAAATCGGAAAATGTCTGAAGTAGTCATTAACGCTGCGTTCACAATACACGATTTAATACCACCCTGCGTTTATTTCAATGCTTAAGGCAATATTTTTAACACTTAAATGATTTAAGTCTAATTATGTAATATATAAATTCAATAACAGGCCGCCTTAGAGTAATGTGTGCATGTTACAACATATAAAAAGTGTATATTACAGTCATTGTATATGTTTATATTATTGTATGCATGTGTAATATGTGAATGCATTACGTAATTTAATAATGTAGGAGCTGTGAGAATAATAGGCTAAACGTTGCTAACAATGAGGTAACCTTGAGGCAATAATGAATTTGAAAGTGTAATAATGCTACTTGTGATTTTGGAAGCAATAATTTAATTTTTGTGACAGTTTATAAAATAGCCAATCAACAACCAGAAAAAAGCTTTAGTTAAATGAAGGTATTTCTATTGGATTAGGATTAGTCAATCAGAAACTAAAATGGAGCAAAATTTACAAATTCAGAAGCCAGTTGCTTGTAGACAGCGTTTCTAACCGGACGCTAGATGCGTCCTCGAGAAATTTAATACGTATTTTGTGTGAGACAAAAATAGTTTACGTGTTAAAAATGCAAGTAATTAATAAATAATCTCACAGCTCTCTATATCAGTGAAGTGTTATTTAAATCGCGTCAAGAATTAATAAAAAGGAGTGAAGTACAAATTATAATCTGTGTTAGTCTACATTCTTCAGTCGCACCACTCCCTGCTAAGACATTCATGTCTCTAATATATATATAAATACTGGCGCAGCCCAGGCAAACAAATATATAATATTTAAAGAAACAGTCAAATTACAAAGTTAATAATTTTAAACTTGGGGCGAAGGCTACCGGAAACTTTTTTACCATACGTGCGGTTGCAACGACTTCAAGTTCGGCTCCCCAACAGTCGAAATATAATACATCATCTTCAAACTGACTTTCCATACGTAGCAGCAACAAACCTACTTCAAGCTATACGATAATTAGGAAGATAATTTCAGTTTGGTGTGTGTGGTAGCCGAGCGGTGATACTCATATTTCTCGTAGTTTGAACTACCTGGGTTCGAATCCTTGGCATAAATGTGTTTTTATTATTTAAATTTTAATTTGTTAAATATGACAATCCCGTATATTTTCCATTAATTTTATTAATTAAATATCTATTAATTTTAAGACATTTATGCATAAAACAAATTACTCTTTTCATTTCCAAAATAAAGGGCATATTAGTAAGTATTCTTAAGTGCATTCCATGTTTCCATGCGCATTCCAGGCCAGCGTATATCATCTAGTTCTTAAACATTTGACTATCGCTATTCCCTTTTTATCTATAAGGAAATGCGTGATATATTGATTTCTGCAAAGTTTATTTGGATTAAAATTTAATAAGAATAGTTTGTATACCCGCTAATTAACGATAGAGGTTAGAGAAATTCTTATGAATGTATCACGTCAGATTTTTCATTTAGGACTATAGTATTTACTTATTTCTTGTATAGTTTGAAAACGAAAAGGAGTGTGTTTCAGTTTTTATGTGCTTGGCTTAAAATCAAATAAGCCTTAACAATTGGAAATTATACACTGCCGTTTATGAAAATTGCAAAGCCAGGAAAGGATTTCCCGAATAACTCCAAACTTGGTGGAAGTGTAGAAGAGTGTGCAAGCAATAAGTGCCTAGGTTTGCAGAGAGATGGGGTACACGTAGGCCGAGAAGAGACCTCTCGTGTCGTGCGACAAGGTCAGTGTTGCGCCCAGTGTAGTCAGTGCCGAGCTGTCAAACAAGGTAGAAACAATAAAGTGAGTGCCAGTATGCCTCGTCGACGTCAAAAGATGCCATATCGGCATGTGAGCGAGTTCGAACAGGGCTGAATGATCGGTCTCCGGGAAGCAGGTTTGTCATACCGTGACATTTCGGCTCGTACTGCTGCTACGACAGTGATGCGTGTGTGGAAGCGGTAGATGAATGTCGTACGCAGCGAAGAGCGGGTACTACTGGATCATGGAACATGACCACAGCACGGGATGACCGTCATGTTGTCCGCATGGCCATAACGGACCGTACAGCTTCATCCACAGTGTTGGTTCGACGCTGGAGCAATGCAACAGGTCTGAACTTGTCTGCTTCAACGGTTCGTCGCCGTCTGCTGCAGGTTGGACTGGTTGCATGTATGCCATTACGTCGGCTTCCATCGTCCAGAAACCACAAGCTCCTCCGACTGCAATGGGCACGTGAAAACCGTCACTGGCGTGCTGAGTGGCAAAATGTAGTCTTTTCGGACGAGTCCCGCTTCAACGTGTCCTACAGTGATGGCCGCTTACGTGTCCGGCGGTACCGTGGTGAGCGCAACCTGGAGGGCTGCATTGTTGAGCGGCATAGCGGACAAACGCTAGGTGTAATGGTTTGGGGCGCCATTGGTTACAACTACCGATCTCTCCTCCTACGAATTGAGGGCACTTTGAACAGCTAACGGTGGTTGTAGAGCCTGAGGTACTCCCCTGCTTCAGGCATCTCCACAGGGCACATTTCAACAGGACAATGCCCAGCCACATATTGCGAGGAATGTACAAGCCTTCTTCGAGGAGCGAAGGGTACCATTGCTTTCCTGGCCTGCACGTTCGCCTGACACATCACCCATCGAACATGTCTGGGATATGGTTGGTCGGCACCTGGTGCGTCACGGTCCTCCAGTAACCAGTGTCACGGATTTGTGGGCTCGAATACAAACTGGTGTAGGGAAATCCCTCAGGAACTTATTCAGAACCTTTTTGATTCAATGCCACGGCGTATAACAGCTCCAATTGCAGCACATGGAGGCCACATCAAATACTGAATATCTATACATGATATATCATGTATAGATTTGAAAAGTTTATCATTTATTACTTGTCATGTACCTAACCTGTGGTATTGAATTCATGCGTTTCCTTCTTGGTGTTGCAATTTTCAGAAACGTCAGTGTATTATAATATGCGTAATAAACATTGCATTTTTCTGAAGAAAAAAACTAACGCTCGTGATAAGAACCTTGGTAGGTCTCATTAATGCGTACCTGCTTATAACCTCTCCGTTGTCAGCTCATATTTAATAACTGGGACTCCGTATGAAAGGTGACAATAGACCGAAGCTAAAGGCATGCGTCACCATTGTGAACCGGTCGCGGAAACGATTTGGACTTTGACAAATGTACGCTTCGAGAGTCTGTTCACTTTTTTACTTTCTCTACTACGTATAGTAACTAGGTGAAGTATTGTATTCCACCCAAAAATTCGATACCGAGATTTCACCGGAAATACATGTTTTGAGACCCCCTGAATCATTTTTGGAAACATGTCCGTGTGTGTGTTTGTGAACAGCATAACTCAGAAATGAACAGTAGGATAAACACCAAACTTGGTATTTAGGTTCAGTATCTTCCAGAGATGCGATACGAAGGTTTTCAAGAGAATCCCCCATTTCTGATTACCCTTTACATGGAACATTTTTCGAAAATTTTAATTTTCTCAAAAATGGCTCTATCGATTTTTATTAAAATATATGTTTAATATATTTTCATGACAAATAAAATGTATATCTTGAATTTTCTGGGAATGTCTCCAAAAGTATTCTTCATTGTGAGCGACTTTTGCATAACTGGTAAACCATAAGAGATACACAAAATTTTACTACACAAAAAATATAGATCGCGTTAAAATACACAATTTATGTCATATACATTTTTTTTGTTGAGTGAATCATTTTCGAGATATTGCTTGTTATTCCCTTAAATTTTTCAATACTTATTTTCTCAAATGGGAATTCGTTATTCTTTTTTTTTGTCTTGTATATGCAAAGAGTATTAATCTGTGGCAAAGAGAATGGTGCTGCACCTAGCAACCAGCTATTAAGAGATATGTATATGCTTAAAGGCTACTGTATTTCTATATTTTCCTTGTAAATATATATTCCCCTTATATCTACAAGAAACTTAGCAATAAGATAATAGTCTGCAAATGTTTATCTCGATTAACATGAAGTAGATGGAGAATAAGCGTTTGTAAAAATAGTTTTACAAGAGTAGAGAAAGTCATGAGATTTTTTTTGTCTTAGGGTGTACACATGTTCACAAATACTACTTAAATGCCCACTATGGCAGAGGTGTCAAGCCAGTACCAGAAATAATCCGTGCTGGCTTTCGTAGCACAGAACAAACGCAATATAGCGAATCGATTTTTAAAGATTTAATTGTTTCTTCAAGCTCTACCCTTCTTGTATCTAAGGGCAATGTGTATTGAAATCATATCTGCAAATGTTTTAACATCAAGCGGATAGTACAACCTGTGTACTACATTCACATGACTTTGTCTACCCTCTAGCGCTTATTAGTGAGTATGCAAATTATTCTTACGAAAGTTTATTTTTCTATCTACTTAATTTTAATCGAGATAAACCTTTGCAGAAATACCTATATTACACATTTAGTTAGGACAAAGAGAACAGCGACAGTCAAATGTTTAAGAACTGGACGCTATAGCCTTAAAATTCCGTACTGTCCATGCAATAGCAAGAAACAACTGAAAATCGATGGAACTTAAAAAGAAGAAATCGAACCATTAATAACGTGTATCTGAAAAATGACTTATGCCACAAAAAAGTGTGTTATAATTGAAATAAATGTTATGTTTTAAGAAGATCTACATTTTTTGTGTACCAAGTTATCGTCTATCGTTTAACGTTACCAGTTATACAAGATTATACAAAATTTCTCCCAAATAACGGAACTTCACAGACTATTTACAGAAAATTCCTAATGTACATATTATTGTAAATATCTTAATATATGATATTTTAATCAAAATAGTTGACATTTTTTAGAAAATCAAAAATTTTGAAAAATGATTCACATAAAAGAGTAGTTTGGGGTGGGCAATTTTCTTTAAAATCGCCGTGTCGCATCATTGGAAGGTATTGAATATAAATACCAAGTTTGGTATTTATCCGAATATTCGTTTTTGAGTTATGCCGTTCAGACACGCACGCAACGCATGCGAACCTTTTTCTGTAAATGATTCTTTTTGATTCAAGGTGCCTCAAAACATATATTTTCGGTATCGAATTTTTTGAATGGAATGCAATACCTTCTCTACCTACTAGGTATGTGGTAGAGAAATAAAAATTAGTTTCTACTTAAAAAGTATACAGAAAATATATAGAAATAAATTATAATGGACAGAGAAGTTCATGTGAATTTAACTTTTAAAAGCTAAATGTGTTTGTATTAAAATGTTTGCTTTCCTGGATTGCTCGTCTGCGAGTTCTCTCTCTCTCTCTCTCTCTCTCTCTCTCTCTCTCTCTCTAAGTAGTATTTAACACCCTTCCTGGCGCTGACTGCACCACAGGAGATGGACACTGATGATACTTAAAATAAAATGATAATTGGGAAAGAAACGTTCCAGGCCAAAATTTAGGGCACCTCTCCGGCATTTGCCAGTTATGAGGACTGAGGAAAACTCGAGAAAAAAAAATACCGTCAGGGAGGACGCTTCTGACAGAATTTGAACCGTAGACCTTCCGTTTACGAAGCCGTACCTTAATGATCTGTTACTCGTATCCGTTTAAAGGTTGTCTGGCGTAAAACACCAGAATCGCAACCCTCCATTGGCAACTATGAACATTACTAAAGCGGCAGGTTAGGCATCTTGCTCAACCGAAAATGAAACCTTTTGCACAATTTCCTGATAGATAAAAGCATAAACTACTACACCTCACTGTATGTCAAAACCTAAGTTGAAAAAATCTAATGTTACACTCATATGACTCTCTACTCTTGTACAAACTATTTCTACAAACGCTTATTCTCCATATGTTTCATATTAATCGAGATGTTAATCTTATTGCTAATTTTCTTGTAGATGCAAGGGGAATTGGTAGGCTTTAAGCGACAGTCAAATATTTTAAGAGCTGGTTGCTAAGTGGCGCATTCCATTCTCTTTGCATTACCAGGACAAAAAATGAATAACGAATTTCCATTTGAGAAAAAGTATAAGTATTGGAAAATTTAAGGGAATAACAAGCAATATCTCGAAAATGATTCACTCAACAACAAAAATGTATATGACATAACTTGTGTATTTTAAAGCGATCTACATTTTTGGTGTAGTAAAATTGTCTCTCTCTTATGGTTTACCAGTTATGCAAAAGTCGTTCACAATGAAGAATACTTTTGGAGACATTACCAGAAAATTCAAGATATACATTTTATTTGTCATGAAAATATATTAAACATATATTTTAATCAAAATCGTTAGAGCCATTTTTGAGAAAATTAACATTCTCGAAAAATGTTCCATGTAAAGGGTAATCAGGGGTGGGGGGATTTTCTTGAAAACCTTCGTGTTGCATCTCTGGAAGATATTGAACCTAAATACCAAGTTTGGTGTTTATCCGACTGTTCGTTTCTGAGTTATGCTGTTCACAGACACACACACACACACACACACACACACACGGACATGTTTCCAAAAATGCTTTTTTTTGGATTCAGGGGGCCTCAAAACATATTTCCAGTGAAATTTCGGTATCGAATTTTTAGGTGGAATACAATACTTCCCCTACTTATTATACGTAGTAGAGAAAGTAAAAAATACAATAAAGCTTGACCTGTTTGAAGCATTGACATGAATTTTATTATATCCTCCACATTACTTAATTCCCTGGGGTTTTGATACATTAGCTGCGAGATAAGAGATGCTCCAATAAATGAACATTAAAATGCATGCGTGTCTCCAAACACGCTTCAGCAGGAGCAGAAGAAAATAGGAACCAACATCTGAGGGTTCAATTGCTGCTAAGCACACATCTGAAGTCTACTTACGAACTTGAAGTGTATAAGTGGAACGAGTTGTCGTGAAGTATACTTTTTCCTTCAACTGTCGCGCAAAGATTAATTACTGACGAAAATAAAAACAATTCCTTTCTCGAACAGGCATATCTCGACCAACGGGAATGCAAGTAGGTTGCTTTTCCTGTAGAAACTTTGTGGAGAAAGAGTTTAAAAAGTTTCATTGTAAAAACTGTTTTGTAGTAGTTGCGGCGTTTTCATTGCCCGAGGATTATTCACACGCTACAGGGGGGCGTGGTAGGCATGATCGTTCAGACGTAACATTCGCACTGACCACTGCTTTAGATCTTCACGGGCTGAACTTCGTGATGGGCGAGGTCATTATCTAAGAAACTTATTCCCTCTTACAGTAGAAAGTAATCGCATTCAGGTTGTATTTTAACCTGCTTTGTAGTCTTCAAATCTTACGTGTCGACCTAGAGAACAAATGAAAGGCGTGAACAAATGAAAGGCGTTTTGTTCCCGGAGTAGGGAGAAACAATAGATTCCCGTCACTAAAAACGAGTACAAATATTACGTAGTTCCAATAAATGTAAACATTGACTAAATAGGCAAATTAAAATCTTAACACAGCATTTATTTTTTGCATTTTACTTTAATGCGTACTTTTAAGAGTTAAACATCGTTAAAAGAGCAAAACCATGTGGTAGTTATACACAACTTCATACTAAGCAGCATTTCCTTATTGCTTATTAAAATAAGTATGGTGATAAAATTTGAAGAAATATGCAGAAGCTGGTATTGAAAATATGACTGGTTCTCAAGGAGGCCATGGTCGATATTAGGAGACACATAGTGGATTGAATTAATTGTTCTTCCAACCTGGGATGTGTGTGTACGACAAGGTTGGAAAGGTAGAATCAAATGACTGAAAAAATTTAATGTCAAAGCCGGGATTTGAACCATGGATCTCCAGGGTTCCGTCCGGTTTCTCTAACCACTGAGCTGCCATGGCAACATGCCGGTAAGACATTAAATTCTCCAGCTGACTCGCTTTTTCTAGATAAACCACAAGGAGATTTCAAATTGTTTTGAGATAACATACCCTAATGGCGACTTACAATAACCTAAGTACTTTAAGTCCCAGGCTTCATTAGTTTAATCCCTATCAGGTCAATTAATTAATTAATTGTTCTTCCACACTCACGTGTGTACGACAAGGTTTGAAAGGTAGAATCAGAGGACTGAAAAATCCAATGTTGCCATGCTAGCTCTCAGTAATTAGAACAACCGGACGGAAACCGGGAGATCCGCGATTCAAATCCCGGCTATGCCATTGAATTCTTCAGTTCTGATTCTACCTTTCCAATATAGTGCATTGGTTTGTTATGAACGACCAGTAAACTGAAAATCTACCCATTATACATTTTTATTTTCATGAAAATTTTTCACATCAAACTATGTGAATTGTGGTTAATATTCGCATGAAATAACACAGCAATAAACATTTCGTTGTAGGTACATAGCAGGTTGAAAAGCCATTTATCATGACTAGCATATACATACAGGATATTGGGGTGAGCTTGTGATACACTCGAGACAATAGGTGTAATTCTAACTTGCTTATAAATCTATAAACTGCGACGCAATATTCAAAATTGTTTCACCTTATCGTCATACATTTAGCTTTTCTCATTAACAGCAAGGGATGCGTGGAACGAGATAAGACAAATACAAACACGTCAACTCGTACTGTTCGACCACGATATTATTGCACTTTACCTTGCGGAAACCTACATTTGAATACACGCGGAGGCCAACACAGAAGTGCAATACTATTTTGGTCGAGTTATAACAAACTTTATTAATTACACTCCAAGCCTCTTCCAATGCTTGGCCGGCGTATCACGCGGCTTTGGCACAATTATTACTGTTTTTATCGCGGTGGCTCATTATTTACAACTCTAGTGGGCATTGTTCTCGCATAACTTAACGTATTAGACAAATTACAAATAATCATATCTCAGGAGCCCATTACAAAAGTAATGCACAATACATCGCATGTGGTTTAAACATGACGCTCAAACATATCGTTGTATATGTGCAAATGCATCGACTCGTCACTGAAGAATAAATTCAACACATGACCTGCTCCGAATGTCATCAAATGCAATTATAGTTCCTGTTATCATTGTCTCAACAGTGTCAACAAGTTTCATAAACATTCGAAAGACTGCATAATTTCAGGTATTCAGTACAGAAAAGCGATTAGCCAAAAGTTTACCTGGGAAAATCTCTCCGCTTTCTAGGGTATATAGCTTGAGCGTCCCCGGATACGGTTTTATAAGCAAGAGTCGTTTCAGGGGACACCATCCCGAGTGCTGTGTATAATTTTATTTATACGCTAGCCATGAGATTACACACACTCCATGAGGTCATAAACGCACAACATTCACTTAACAGTAGTCTTCAGTGGTCTAGGGCAGAGGTGGCGAAAACGTGACTCGCGAGTCATTTTGATTCGCAGGCGCAGTTCCCTCTCTGCAACCGTCCGTTTGATTTTCGCATGCTACTGAGTAATGCAGTGCGTGTTGCATATTTGGTGACTCGCGGAAGGAAGTCGTTTTCGCCACCCTTGGTCTAGGGATACCATGCTAACCTCTAGCTCCCGAGGTCGCGGGTTCAGACCATCGGAGGATGGACTTTTTGTGGGTGTAAAAACCCTTAGCATGGCTTCCTCGTAAGAGAAGTAAATCCGGTGGTCCGGTGTCGCAGATTTACGGTATGTAAAAAAAAAACCTTGAGGTCTTTCACGCCCAATATAGAATGGGACGCTAAGAACCATGGTAGTTAAAGAGCATCCATAAATAAAACTCGCTTCAATTAACATTTCAAAGTGCCCTGCTTCAAATACGGAAGCATTTGTACTAAAGCAGTCCGTTATAAATCAAGTATTTTAGCGATATATATATATATATATATATATATATATATATATATATATATATATTTCTTCAGGCAGCTTCTATTTGTTTATTTTTTGTGTGTTTTAAATTAATAAAATTTAGTGAGAATGGATAGGATTTCACGCGCTGTTTACGGAAGATTTAAGGATCGATACACGTTCTGTCATCTCGATATCTAAAATTTATAGGGGAATTTAAAAAATAATAGAAAATTTTACGTTTAGAGGTTCTTTGGTAAAGGAAGATTTTCTTGAAAATCCTAATTTTGCATCCGAAAGTATGTTGGTAGGTGTTTTCAGCTTTTGTTCTCGTGTTAAGCTTTTCACACGAAACCAATCGCTTTCTAATTTTTGTTTAATTTTTCATATTTAATTTGATACCTACTCTAGATGTTAATTTCTAGTGATATTTAGTGTCCAATTTTTGGGATCGAAAGCAACACTTCCACTCCCTAGATTAACGGCAGAGAAAGCAATCATGAACTGATATGGAATTTTCACTATCACTAGCAGAGCCCAAGCGTGTTTTCTATGGACATTCTTCCGAGATTTTGTAAAGTATTTATTGTATAGTCCATTTGCATAACTTGAGAGATTGTTTACGGCGTATTCAAGTAATCTGACAGAGAATGTAGGCTCCACCAATAAAAATTGTGTGTTAAAGCTAAACGGGTGACATTTTGATTTAAAATAGGCTTACTTAAATATAGGCTTCAAATCGCTTCGATAATGCGCCACAGCACAGCGATTAAACGCCGTCTAGAGCAGGGGTAGCAAAACTGCCTTCCTTCCTTCCGAATGTCACCGATTGTGCCATACTCAGCAGAATGTCAAAAACAATTGTGCAGTCAAGAGAAAGGCGCCATATGACTCGGGAGTCCCGAGGGGCACCTCAGTATTTCGCCCACGTATGACACGGGTCTGACCAACTGCAAAAACTTGATCGCAATATCATAGCTTCGATTCCTCTGGAGTAGCTCAATATTACTTTCTCTACTACGTATAGTAAGTAGAAGTATTGTATTCCACCCAAAAATTCAATACCGAGATTTCACCGGAAATACATGTTTTGAGGCCCCCTGAATAAAAAACACATGTCCGTCTGTGTGTGTGTGTGTGTGTGTGTGTGTGTGTGTGTGTCTGTGTCTGTGAACAGCATAACTCAGAAACGAACATTCGGATAAACACCAAACTTGGTATTTAGGTTCAGCATCTTCCAGAGATGCGACACGAAGGTTTCAAGAAAATCTCCCCACCCCAGATTACCCTTTACATGGAACATTTTTCGAAAATTTTAATTTTCTTAGAAATGGCTAACAATTTTGATTAAAATATCATATATTTAAGATATTTTCATGTCAAATAAAATGTATATCTCAAATTTTCTGGGAATGTCTTCAAAAGTATTTTTCATTGTGAACGACTTTTGCATAACTGGTAAACCATAAGAGATAGACAAAGTTTTACTGCACAAAAAATGTAGATCGCGTTAAAATGCACAATTTATGTCATATACATTTTTTTTGAGTGAACCATTTTCGAGATATTGCTTGTTATTCCCTTAAATTTTCCAATACTTATACTTTTTCTCAAATTCGTTATTAATTTCTTTTTGTCCTGGTAATGCAAAAAAAATGGAATACTTCACATAGCAACCAGCTCTTAAAATATTTGACTATCGCTTAAAGCCTACCAATTCCCCTTGCATCTACAAGAAAATTAGCAATAAGATTAACATCTCGATATCTCGATTAACATGAAGCATATGGAGAATAAGCGTTTATAAAAATAGTTTGTACAAGAGTAGAGAAAGTCATGTGAGTGTAACACATCAGGTTTTTTTACTACCATTTATATAAAATCTATCAAACAAAAAATGCCGTACTATGCACACTAAAGGACAGGATTCTGACTGGAAAATACAGCACAATAACAATGCACCAGAGAGAGATACACTTAAAATTTCGTTCCTTGTTGTGTGTCATTTCGAGTGACATCGTAGCTAGCCAATCTGTTGGAAACGGTGTCATGGCTTCGGAATTTAAACAGATAATCTATACGTTCACTATTTCAAGTTACGTACTTGGTTAAAACGCTTCTAAAATGTCAAATTAATATTCTGTATACTCTGTCGATTTAAAATCGACCGCGTCTGAGATACGGAGCTCGAATCGGGGCTCGGGACAGCCAGGCTTTGTTCACAAGACTGCGTACATTCTCGTAGTAGTTATAATGGGGAACAGCACTATAATCACAAGTCTTCCGAGAAAATAATTCATATACAAGATTTCAAACCAGCAGGTGTTCAAAGTGTTACAACAGTAATATTTGTAACCCAAACGCACTTAATTGATTTATGGTTCCCGAGTGGAGTATGACTAAAGCTTGTTACAATGTCAATTTACTGCAGCACTCTTAGCTCAGTGGTTAGTGTGTTTGATTACTGTTCTTGAGGTCACGAGTTCAAATCTCCGTGGAGCTACTCGAAATTCTCCCCTTTCATTTTAAATAATGGGCAATGGATTATTTAGTAATCAGTCATACCGGTAGATGGCAATCATGACAATTTATTTGTCGGAAAGAGGCTTCATACCCAGTCAATTTGGTTTTATAACCACAAATATCACCGCTATTGTAATTATATTTGTAAGTAAAATGAAGTAGCACAAGCAGTATTATTTAACTACATTACAATAAAACGAATTGTAAAAATAAATAACAATCCAGTATGGAGAATCGAACCCGATCTTTTTATGTAGAAGTTAAGTAGCTTAACCACTGCCTAAATCAGTGCCTTGTAGCTTGCGTGATACAGTTAACCAAAGCGGCGCTCAGAAGTTGATGGCGCTCAGTCGAAGAAATTTTGAAAAACATAACCGTTCAACAGACCGTCAACTTTAGTTTGGCAAAGAATTCATATCCATTGAAGTACAAAAAATAATTCAGAGTCGCTCTCATTGAAAATGTGCTACAAAATCTTTCATTTTCTCTCAGGATTATTAAGATCTAAAACAAGCTTAAGGCGCTTAAAACAATTGTGTTATTGCAGCGAGGATGAACTGTACTTGTATTAACTAAAGCAATGATCGCCTGAAGGTCTCAAGGTTGTTGTATATATGTTTACCCATTTAACACGGTGGTATTTCAACACTAGAGAGAGGTGGAGTACAAGAAACCTTTCGAACTGTTGAACCCATAACAAAAGCACCTGGAACAGACAATTACCGAGAATGTGGGACGGTGGAACACATCGACGCCCCTCATTGTGAGACTCTGGTCCAGCGTGCACTTTCGCCAGCATTTTGCTTTCTTCGCACGCGTTGCTCTCGGGAAGTCCACGTCCGTCTCGCATCGCAGAGTTTGAGGTCGCCCAGCTTCCGGCCAGTCAGTCGCCTTGCCTTGCCCCGCCCCGTCCAGCCATGCTGCACTTAAATCTCATTTCCATTAGCACCTAGTGATTGATATTCCGTCATTGTCAACACTTCATTACACATCTTATGTCATAGTTCCGCTATTTGGTATTATGCTAACACTTTACAGGAAATATTAAAACATTTTTACTTTCTCAACAACTTACCTAAAGTGGACGAAATCTTGCATTCCACCCAAAAATCCCATACCGACAATTTACCGGAAGTACATGCATTTTCACAAAAAGGTTCCCGTGCATCCGCGTGTGTGAACAGCCTAACTCTAAAACGAAAAGTCAGTTAAATACCAAACTTTATATTTAACTTCAGCATCTTCCAAAAATGTGGAAGAAAATATCCGATTCCAAACTACCCTTTACATGGAAAAGAATCTACTTCCGTGATGTAGTGGTTACCATGCTAGCTTCCAGTTTCCGAGGTCGCGGGTTCAAACGCTGCGGAGGGCGATGGATTTTTTTTCGAGCGTAAAAATCCTTAGCATGGCTTCCTTCCGAAAGGAAGTAAAGCCGGTGGTCCCGTGTCGTAGATTTACGGCACGTAAAAGAACCTCAAGCTTGATAAAGAGGCCTCTGAACGAAATTACCAGTCTTTCACGCCCAACATAGAATGGGACGCTAAGCAGTTAAAGAGCGTCCAAAAATAAAATTAAATTTATTTACATGGAACAGTTTTCGTTAGTTTTTATTTTCTCGAAAATAGCTAACTATTTTGATTAAAATACCTCACGTTTAATATATTTACTTGACAAATGTTGTATCTTGAATTTTCTGGGAATAGCTTATGAAGTCCTCTGGATTTTTGAATTTGTATAAGTGGTAAACCGTCAGACAAGACAAAATCTTACTACACAACAAATGTATATAGATCTCGTTAAAGCACACAATTTATGCCAAATAAATTTTTTCGGCATTAACTCTTTCCGAGATATTTGTTATTAGTCTGAATTTTCAAATATTTATATTTTTTCCAAGCGCCAAGTCGTTATTCGTTTTTTCTCGTGGTCATGCAGAACATTGAATTTCAAAGTCATCACATAGCATCCGCTTTTTAAAAATACTATATTCTTATACCTACAACGAATGCGTAAATGTTTAACTAAAGTTTATCTCAATTAATAAGTGCACGGAAGAATAAGCTTTGTAAGAATATTTTGTAGAAGAGCGAGTACAGCAAGTCACGTGAATGCAGCATCAGATTCGTTTCATACCAGGGGCCGCTCCGGGGGTAGTGCCTCCACTACCTTAATGAAAAGAAGAAATGCGAATTTGAAATTATTTGTATACTCCATGATTACATGAAGAATAGGTCATATTTATTATTCTTAAAGGCGCAATGACATGGCTTGTTTGACAATAGAAAGCTGAAGAAAGCGACTGCAAATTGCGAGTTTGCAATTTTATGTCCTGGCACGTATTCATAGGCGTCGTCCTCCGTGGTGTAGTGGTTACCATGCTAGCATCTAGTTCCCGAGGTCGAGGATTCAAACCCACGGAGGGCGATGGACTTTTTCGGGCGTAAAAATCCTTAGTATGGCTTCCTTCGGAAGGGAAGTAAAGCCGGTGGTCCCGTGTCGCAGATTTACGGCACGTAAAAGAACCTCAAGCCTGATAAAGAGGCCTCTGAGCAAAATTACCGGTCTTTCACGCCCAACATAGAATGGGACGCTAAGTTAAAGAGTGTCCATAAATAAAACTCAATTTAATTTTTAATTTTACGGATTCATAGCACTCTGGGCTTTCAGTCTAGACTCTAGCGAGGATTGAAGGGGCAAGAGGATAGACCATATTCGTGCCAGTTAGGTACCTGTCACGATTTATCTTGGCAGCACATGCAAATCATAAGTACTAACTTTATCGTACAGCTACGACAAAGTGTGCTCTACTGAGAAGTGAGAAATAACGTACCTATCACTTGAAGTGTAAAAGTTAACATAAAATCGTACTTTGTTATATGGCATTCTTCATTAATTTCCATTATTTATACTTAAAATTAAATTAATCATTATTTTCTAATGCTGCCTGCACTGCCAGCAGACGATTAAAAAAGTAAAGACTACAGACAGCACCTGCACCCGGCCAGCTGTGAGGTTGCGCGCGTGATTTGAAGTGAACTGTGGTGTTTGAGGAAATTCAGAAAACATAAGTCAATAAAATATGAATTATTTGTATCAAAGAACCTTCCCTGAAATAAAGCTCAAGGAGCTACTGGAAGTATATCCGTTCTTTGAAGAAAACAAATTAAAAAGTGAACTGCAGGTTTGTTTTTCAAGACCATAATTGCGCTGTCACTGGAACTGTACAGTTACCCTTGTTTATACAGACTAAAGACTTATGTGATACTTTCCAACAAACAGTAAATCCTCTGAAGTTGTTAATTACGAGGCAGTGGCAGTGATAAAGGTAGTGATAGTGGTAGTAGTGGTAGCTGCAGCATTAAATAATTTCAGGGAGGTACTTTGGCACTACCACGGTCACTATTTTATACTATGTCCAAATGTACTTTCACCAAACTAAAATCTATAGAGAAAATGTAACCCACGTTTCAGTAGCTATTTCCCGTACTACGTACACTTCTTTAAGAACACGTGACATTTACTGGATATTGCACATGTTTAGATGTTGGGAGTCTCCTAAAGCTGATACCGCTGGCTCGCTTCGTTATCAAAATCTCCTTATTACGAATTTCATGGACTACAACTCGCAGGAGAAACTAAATACAGTTTGTTTATTAACATTAGAACTAGAATACAACCATGATACAATGGTTGGTCTACTGGATTGCAATTTGATTTTGGAGTGAGCAGAAAATGGTGGAATGATTCTCCTCAGTGGTGTATGCTTGCTTAAATTGCCGACTTGTTAAGTGGGGAACAAAGTATCCGTTCATTTGCTGGCGAGATAGGTACAACTATCTTCACTGATACTCAAATGTTCCTTGACTGGATATGTTCTTAACAACTAAGAGCTTGCGCCTGGGATGCCAGGGGTAAAAAGCCACCAATAAAAATTAACTAAAGCTTGGGAGAAATCTTATGGATTTGTGAAAATGAATATTGCGGAGAAGCAGCGGCCCTCTAACAATAAATGAATAGCAATAAAAAAGGAGTGGCGTTAAGTTTGATTTAAAAAAATCTTATGTGTTACACTCACATGACTTTCTCTACTCTTGTACAAACTATTTTTACAAACGCTTATTCTCCATATGCTTCATGTTAATCGAGATATCGAGATGTCAATCTTATTGCTAATTTTCTTGTAGATGCAAGGGGAATATGGTAGGTTTTAAGCGATAGTCAAATATTTTAAGCGCTGGTTGCTATGTGGCGCATTCCATTCTCTTTGCATGTCAAGGACATAAAAAAATGAATACGAATTTGAGAAAAAGTATAAGTATTGGAAAATTTAAGGGAATAACAAGCAATATCTCGAAAACGGTTCACTCAACAAAAGAAATGTATATGACATCTCTTATAGTTTACCAGTTATGCAAAAGTTGTTCACAATGAAGAATACTTTTGGAGACATTCCCAGAAAATTAAAGATATACATTTTATTTGTCATGAAAATATCTTAAACATATGATATTTTATTCAAAATCGTTAAGAGCCATTTTTGAGAAAATTAAAATTTTCGAAAATCTTCCATGTAAAGGGTAATCTGAGGTGGAGGGATTTTCTTGAAAACCTTCGTGTCGCATCTCTGGAAGATACTGAACCTAAATACCAAGTTTGGTGTTTATCCGACTGTTCGTTTCTGAGTTATGCTGTTCACACACACACACACGGACTTGTTTCCAAAAATGCTTTTTTTGGATTCAGGGGGTCTAAAAACATGTATTTCCGGTGAAATCTCTGTATCGAATTTTTGGGTGGAATACAATACTTCCCCTACTTACTATACGTAGTAGAGAAAGTAAAAATGGACAAAGGTATTTTGGTGGGGGAAGACACTATATCTATAGTTAAAATATGCAGATTTTGAGGCGAAGTGAAGCCTAATAAAAACCTATAATAGCTGAGTGGTAATAGTTGCATCTTTTTCCATGGGCTAAGCGTTAGTTTTAATGCTCTGAAACAATAAACTGGAATGTTATTAAAAAGAAAGAAAAAACATAGGTATGAAGATTTCAATAAGATACCTAACCATTCCTTTATTAAAATGATTTGCAAGATTTAACACTTAACATGCATATCGATACGCTGTTTAGAAACACACAAGAAAAATTCTGGCTTTGGAGCATTCAAATTACAACTGGGTGGTAATTCGCAAGAGTATCAAAATAATTTTATTTTAAGAGCAATATTTGTTTCAGACTAAGCTGCACTTTAATACTTTGCCTTTTTGAATCACTCTCAATATTTAATTAGATAAATGTTATTTTAGCATATTGAGGAACAAAGTATATTATGCTACTGTTAGGAAAGGGGCATTTCCTTATTCGTATCCAAATCACAAACACTTATTCGGCTAGATCATCAACATCTCATTCGTAAGCAAATGCATCATTTTCCTAAGCAGTTTATAAATATCATATCATTGTGTGTGAAGTTAAATTCGAACTACCCCATTTCATTGTTATTTGGTTATTGTATTGTCATAGTACTCTATGTAGCGCATATGTGCTGGTCCATCAATAAAATAGAAATAAAAATTAAAGCTGCTGGAGTAACGCTGCACAACGTGTGATACCAGTGGGGAGAGCTTTTGTGTGCAAGAGCCAACCCTTAAGCTCCTGCAAAATGGAAACTAATATCGAGTGAATAATTATGTATTATTTAAAAATTTATGATAAAATAATTGTTTAAAATAATGACATAGTAATGATTTTTAAGAGCAGGTCTCTCGTAAGTACTCAATCCTACAAAAAGAATTTGACTATTGTCCATTTCGCCTAGTTTAAAAAGTAGTGCAAATTCACGAGGGAAACGAAACTCCTATGTGAGAACTATCTTGTACTCTACTAGATTCCTTGAGGAGTTTCATTTGGCAGTTTACGAATTGTTCAAAACTGCTAGCAATAACCACCATTCCTACATGAGGCATCGCATATGAGGTAACATTTTCGGTTATGAGGCGTATAAAAACTTTCCTACGAAATAAAATGCATAAGGATCGTCACAGATATTTTTCTTAAATTTTACTGAGCTCCCACTTTTAATTTTATCTTAAGATATTATTTCATTCTCTTACAGTTCGATATACAGAACACATGATTAGAAATATTTGGAAGCAATAAAGCATTCAAAATCAACATTTTTAACTCAGCAAGGAATACATAATTGCACCAGCTACATAAACTTAATCCAAAGACCCTAGTGTTATAAAAACGAAAGATAAATGTGACGTTGTTTAATTGTGCAGTAAAAAATGAACAGTGTTTAATATTGCAAGAAAACTATTAATAATTTAGGTAATGTTCACCTCAGCTAACATTGTCTTACTTATTCCCTATGCCCTCTCCAGGTCGAAGTTTTTGGTGCTGCTTCTGATGCATGGTATTTAATGTTACAGCTACAGAAGATACCAACAGTCTGAGAGGCAGGAAACCCGATGTATTTCACCCACAGGAAAACATTTCAATAATTACTGCTTGCAACCTAGAGTGCATAGATCAATCTAGGGGAAATGCATAATTACTTCCAGGCCAGCAGATTCTCATGAACCAAGTGCAGTTAGAAAGTAGTCAAGGGTAACAGAGTAAACTGACTGGAACATCTGCTTCAAATAAAATTCCATCCTCGAGCAATAAGTGATAAGGTGGATTAATGTAGCTGTACTATGAGACATTATTGCGTGCGGGGACCGTTAAGGTTTTTGAGAAATATGGATGGATCAAAATGACTGATATTTACGGATGAATGGGGTAAACTTTAATACCAGCTTTCCTGGCTTTAAAAACAAATGACTAGCAACAACGATAACATCTGAACGTCGAAAACAATGAATACGGGAAAGTTTCAATTTGTATAGCAGCGCAATTTTCGCATTTGCCTTTTCAGAAGATGCTCTCAACCGAAAACACAATCTACGTAATTGCTAATTCAGTGCTCTTTAGGTCAAACTAATTCTACAAACGCTGCTGGCGGTCTACGGAAGGAGGTGTCTGTAAATGCACCTTAAAGACATGCTGATGCAGCACAATTTTTTGCTGAGTACAGAGTCATGTGAAAGATCGCCGCTCTGCTTCAACGGTTTCACGCACCGGATATCATTAATTTAGGTTAGATTTATATTATTTAAGTAATGTGCTACTTCCTCTCCGCCTGCAACGTTGTAAAGGTAAGCAAGATTTTCCAAGTAGTAAAAAGAAACTTGTTTCGAGATTTCACCAACGTGGGAGAAAAGGGCGGAAATCATCTCTCTTGCAACACTCAGTAGAAAATCAGTAAAATATTTAAGTGTAGTAAACCCTGATATATTTTTATTGTCACCAGATTCAGAGACTAATCTAGCGAGGTTGTGTGTTATGAATTGTTTTCACAGCGAAAACCTAAGCGCTTATGGCATTTTTAGTGCTGTTTTACACCTAGATTTTTTACCCCTGAACTGAGCCAAGAGATTTCAACCTTACAACCTTTAGATCTGTTGAATAAAGATTACGGATAATAGATTAGATTAGATTGCATTCTGTGAGTTCACTAGCAGACATAAAGGCTTGTGAGCATAGAATATGTACAAGGATATGTACAAAAATTACATATAAACATGAATATTACACAGAATATAGAACATTTGAAATAAAATATGCGTGTCAAGGAAATGTACAATATAGTTACATATGTACATAAACATAACATAGAATGCAGAACATTTAAAATAAAATAAAGACATATTACATACAAAATGAAACAAATCAGGTGTAATTTTGTACATAATCGAATACCTCCCTAGCGTTATAAGGTTAACATTATATTTACAGGCAAGAACAGTTATTTTAACTTTTGTGGCAGTAATTTGTATCACAACAATGTAAATGCCAGAGTGATTGTAGTGTAAATAAGCATTATTGTATGACATTGATTTGAGATGTTTGTTAATCATATGCATTGTTAGGAAATAAGTTTACACGGCCTCACTGAAGCTGACAATAAGAGCGGGTAACAATGAGCGAGGGGGCGAGTTGTTTATCAATTATTAGAGACAAGCAAATGACGTCAGATTGGCGCGCTTTTCTGAGAAATGGAGGGAATTTCTTCCCTAGAGCATATGTGTACGTAATTTTTGATTGGATATAAAAATAGACGCTAATGTTGGCGCGTTTTATTAACCAATAGCAGCTCGGTTATAATCTTTAGGCATATTGGGTGAGGGAGTATAAAAAGCTAAAGCCGAGAGAAAAAAAAAAGCGGGTGGCACACAGTCCAACAGAAGCATTCGCGTGTAATACGTCGTTCAGTTTAACATAAGTATTCGTGGGTTATACGTCGCGTAGTTCAACAGAAGCATTCACGAAGTACACGTTACGCAATTCTACAGAATCTCTCGCGTCGTAAAGTTAGTTACAAAATGTGAAATACTCGAATTAATAATGCGCGGCAAATAAGTGATTATAGTTACATCTGTGAAATTAATGAAGTGTGACGGCAATAAAAGTGTAAAAACAAATACTTTTATCAGTGTTATCTTTTAGTAACAACTCCTTTCCGTTTACACACCCTGTTTAAGAGATTTGCTCGACTGGGTAATAATAGCTAGCCGGAGGACAAAGAACTCAAAATTCAAAATAGAAAAACAATAACAGGCGCTCAGCAAATAAGATAACACGAACGATACCGCGACAACATACATTTAAATAACTTCATTAATTCTAGAGCAGGCAATTGGAAAATTGCAACTGTCATTAATATTTACTAATATTACTTAGAGGCTATATATGTATTATCAGGATAATTTGTCATTTAGATAATCTTTTAATCTTTAGATATGCTCTTTTGAGCATAGGTTTTGATTTAGGCGAGATCAACTCTTCAGAATATTTTGAAGCAACTTACAGTACTAGCCACGAACAAACTGATACGATGGCCCATTAATGTATTAATATTTCTAATTCGAGCTTCTCAACATCAACACATTAATACTTTCTTTCTGTAATATTTTTGTTCTAAGTTTTACATGCTATGTATTTTTTGCTAATATTGTACGTATAATAATTAAGAGAATGTTAAAATCACACATATTCTTTATGTACACACGGTAGAGAACAAGTATATAACGTTAAAATATATAATATGAGAGGGAAATGCCATTGTTAGCTATATAACCAGTAATAAAAAGTACGAGAAATGCAGTAGCATCTACGTAAGCATGTAACGAACCTTGAATTCATAACTAAGACAATGAAAGTCTGTAAACATACATATATGTAACAAACTGTTATTGGATAGTAGCACCAATCACCTATAATTCAAATACGTACGCTAAGAAAACGGTTGAAGGGAACGCTAACAGAAGCTTGTCAGTCTTCGAGCAGGAAGGCCGTGCATAAGCTCGTCTCTAAATAGACGCTAAAACTACGTGTTTGAAGTCCGCCAGTTATACATATTTTAACATGACAAAGGTGACGGTTATTTGTGAATATCTACATGTGGTTTATCTAAAATACAAGTGAAATAGTTAACAGAATACGTGTGTGCAAAGTATTTTAACATTTGAGGCAGTATTTTATATCACAACGCATTGTATGACAATGATTTTAGATGTTTGTTAGCCATAAGCATTGTTAAGAAATAAGTTTACACGGCCTCACTGAAACTGACAATAGAAGTGGGTAACAATGAACCGATGGGGTGAGTTGTTTATCACTAACAAGAGACAAACAAATGATGTCAGGGTAGCGTGCCTTTCTTTAGAAATGGAGGGAACATCTTCCCTAGAGTATATGTGTTAGTAATTCTAAACAGACGCTAATGTTGGCGCGATTTAGTAACCAATAGTAGCTCTATTATAATGTTAGGCATTTCGAGGTGAAGGAGTATAAATTCTCGAGCCATAAGCAGTCTTGAAGAATCTCTAGTGAAGCGCACGTCATACAGTTTGGAAGAATCTCTCGCGTCGTAAAGTTAGTTACAAAATGTGAAGTACGCGGCAACTAATACGACAGTAATTACATTCGGAAATATAACAGTTTGTCAGGCGTGTATAAATATTAAAGATGTGAACTATTAATTCTGACGGCAATAAAGGTGTGAAAATAAATTCTTTTATCAGCGTTATCTTTTAGTAACAACTCCTTTCCGTTTACATGCCCTGCTCAGAGATATTTGCTCGACTGAGTAATAATAGCTAGCCGGAGGACAAAGAACCCAAATCTTAAAATAATAAAACAATAACAGGCGCCCAGCAAATAAGATAACAGGAACAGATTACCGCGACACATTCTCCATGCCTAACCCTGACGACACAATTGCTCTTTGACTCAAAATACAGCAGCCGTGGCACAATTATAAAATTGTAATTACAATATACTAACACACACACACACACACACACACACACACACACACACACACACACACACACACACAAGAATACAGATATGCGATCATCAGATTCCAGTCTACGAGAACGTCATGATACATCAAGAATAGCGGCATCAAGACAACCTACAGGTATGTAACACAGCATTCATCATCTCTCTACAGTCCATCAACTTAGTGGGCAGCCTACCACGTAGGAACCGCTACAATTTATACCTAAAATTACAAGAATAACAGATCAACTTGTGGAAGTTTGTTACCACCTGAGAATTTTTGCGAACTGGAATCCTCTCACGCAAACAGAGCATATGGGCCAATTGTGCGAAATCAAGTGACGCATAGCCTATTTCGCGCTTAGAAGACACATACAACCTAGTCGTAAGCTGTTCAAGAACTCTTATCTAGCACGGAAGTTAATTCTGGACAAACCGAGCATGTATAACGAACGGTCCACTTTGAAACCGGGAATTCGTTCGTGTTGCAAGGAATGGCTATCTGAAGTGATGCATTTCTTGGAAATATAAGCGGTTTTGGCCATACTGGTATTTAGTATCGATTTCATTCGATAGTTAAACATTCTCATATTAGCTCGAGGCATGACTCGAAATAGCCTGTTGAGATAGGAATGCGCATTATTTCCCGTCTCAGTTCGGTGCTTAAAGGACTAGCTTGTCATTAGAGAGGCATCGGTTCGAATACTCGCGCTTGCTCAAAGTGAACTTGTTTCAAAGAACTAGGACTAATGTTCAGTCCGTCAAAAATGAGTAAACGCTGGTACTATTTCCAGCCAAAACTTAGGGGTTTTATTGAGTTTCATCCGGCATTAAACGTGTGTATTTTTTATTGAAAGACCGAGTTTATCTTCTTGAAGTAACAAAAATAAACCAAATCTATTTAATACTATATCCATTTTTAATCAGGTTGGATCTTACTTCAACCCATTCTTGTTTATTTATTGTTGGACGACAGGTGCAACTAAGAATTCATTTTCATTCAAGTTTTGAGATTTTCCAGGTTTTAGTCACCTTTAATTGTAGGTTTTATATTTCTTTAATTTGGGAAAACAGCACATGGTGCACCTGTCATTCCTGGGCGTGGGATGTGAGCTGTGGAAAGAAAGGCATCTATTCACAGCTATAAACTCTCTTGTACAAACTATTTTTGCAAACGCTTATTCTCCATATACTTCATTTTAACCGAGATATCGAGATGTTAATCTTATTGCTAATTTTCTTGTAGGTGCAAGGGGAATTGGTAGGTTTTAAGCGATAGTCAAATATTTTAAGAGCTGGTTGCTATGTGGAATATTCCCATTCTCTTTCTATTACCAGGACAAAAAAAAAGGAATAACGAATTCCCATTTGAGAAAAAGTATAAGTATTGAAGAACTTAAGGGAATAACAAGCAATATCTCGAAAATGGTTCACTCAACAAAAATAATGTATATGACATAAATTGTGTATTTTAACGCGATCTACATTTTTGCGTAGCGAAATTTTGTCTATCTCTTATGGTTTACCAGTTATGCAAAAGTCGTTCACAATGAAGAATACTTTTGGAGACGCTCCCAGAAAATTCGAGATATACCTACATTTTGTCATAAAAGTATCTTAAATATATGATATTTTAATCAAAATCGTTAGAGCCATTTTTGAGAAAATTAAAATTTTCGAAAAATGTTCCATGTAAAGGATAATCTGGGGTGGGGGAATTTTCTTGAAAACCTTCGTGTCGCATCTCTGGAATATACTGAACCTAAATACCAAGTTTGGTATTTATCCGACTGCTCGTTTCTGAGTTATGCTGTTCACAGACACACGGATGTGTTTCCAAAAGTGCTTTTTTTGGATTTGGGGGCCTCAAAACACATATTTCTGGTGAAATTTTGGTATCGAATTTTTTGGTGGAATACAGTACTTCCCCTACTTACTATACGTAGTAAAAGTAAAAAAGAAAGAAAGAAAAAAAAGTAATTATATTTAGCAAAGTTACAGATGATTAGGAAGATGTTCAAAACTTTTAAGGTAGACAATTATATTCCTGTACTGGTGACTCCAATTTCGGTTATAAGCTGACATATTAGCCATTGCACCACAGAGTTGTCACACCTTCCAGCAGCGGTCTACATATGAACACATGTAAGTGTTGCAATGGATTAGGAGAGATCTAGGGAAGGGAAACTAATACGAATAACCTTTGAAAATGGCAAGAAAGAGATTTGAGGATATAGAAACAAAAAATATTAAGGTACATGAAAAGAGATTTTTGGTTTTCTATATACAGATGAAGTACATTGGGGAAGGGAAAAAATGTATAGACAATGACAAATATAGATGAGCGAGAAAGTATTGCATGGGTAAGAGCAGAAGCATGGAGATTAAAAGACTAAAGGATGGGTATTTCACAAACTGAATATCCTATATGTGATGGAAATAAGAGTTTGAACACAATATTTAAATGTAAAGGAATCTAATTTGGAGAAAAATTTACATGTTTACAAAAAATGGTTTAAGACAGATATATGGCTATTATTGGAATGTTTCACAAGGATAATAGGAAGGTAGGGCAATATTTGAATAAAGTGAAGAATAAATGGATCTGAAAAGTAGAGAGACAAATAGCAAAATATAAACTTACGGTAAACTACATTTAAGGAATCAAGAATTAAATTAATTAGTATAAGGATGGTATTGTAAATCATGAATGCGGCTGGTAAAGAGCCAGGGTTGAATTCAGGTCGTATTCACATGTACATTGCTTAGCACAAATAAAATGAGGGAGAGAGAAGTAAAGGAAAGAAAAAAGAAAAAGAAATAAAAAGATAAAAAAGAAAAAAGAAGCTCATGAATAGGTACAGAGAATGGAGCGTGAGAAATGGAGAGTAATGAATAATAAGTTGTTTTAGGTAGAGTATGGGAAGAAAGAACAGAACTAAAACTGACCAGGAGAAAAATAAATTAAGACAATGGATGAAAAATTAGTTTCACTGGAACAAACAATGATAGCTTCTTAACCCAGAAGTCCCGGGAATCATCCTTTAATTAGAATCATTTCCTACCCTCTGCAATGTCTGGAAGTATGAATGTAGGAGTGAATGCAAGTGAGTTTGCTAATGAAAATTAGTAAAACCTAACAGCAAAACCTAAAGACCAGTTAGTTTCTAGAGTCAAAGCCCCCGATATGATCACAGAAGTTAAAGGAAGCATACAAATCTAACAAAAAAGAAACAAAATCAAACAAAACAAAAACGATGAACGAGAAAAAATCTGATGTGTTACACTCACATGACTTTCTCTACTCTTGTACAAACTATTTTTACAAACGCTTACACTCCATATGCTTCATGTTAATCGAGATATCGAAATGTTAATCTAATTGCTAATTTTCTTGTAGATGCAAAGGGAATTGGTAGGCTTTAAGCTATAGTCAAATCTTTTAAGAGTGGTTGCTATGTGGAGTATTCCAGTCTCATTGCATTACCAGGACAAAAAAAATGAGTAACGAATTTGAGAAAAAGTGCAGTATTGGAAAATGTCAGGGAATAACAAGTAATATCTCGAAAATGGTTCACTCAACAACAAAAATGTATATTACATAAATTGTGCATTTTAACGCGATCTACATTTGTCGTGTAGTAAAATTTTGTCTCTCTTATGGTTTACCAGTTATGCAAAAGTCGTTCACAATGAAGAATACTTTTGGAGAATTCCCAGAAAGTTCGAGATATACATTTCATTTTTCATGAAAATATCTTAAACATATGATATTTTAATCAAAATCGTTAGCCATTTTTGAGAAAATTAAAATTTTCCATGTAAAGGGTAGTCTGGGGTGCGGGGATTTTCTTGAAAACCTTCGTGTCGCATCTCTGGAAGCTACTGAACCTAAATATCAAGTTTGGTGTTTATCCGACTGTTCGTTTCTGAGTTATGCTGTTCACAGACACAGACACATGGACATGTTTCCAAAAATGCCTTTTTTTGGATTCAGGGGGCCTCAAAACTTGTGTTTCCGGTGAAATCTCGGTATCGAATTTTTGGGTGGAATACAATACTTCCCCTACTTACTATACGTAGTAGAGAAAGTAAAAAGGTTCAAGGTAAGTAAAGATACCAGATGATATTAAGATAAATAGTTCATATCTGGAGACGAATAAGAAATCAGAAACGGCAAAAATGGAGGTGTTTGCAATGAAGCAGTTGCATTTGGGCGGAAGATATAATTGACTATGTCTTGCATCACTACAAACATTCTTCCTAGGTGAAATGGGTGGACAACATTCGAGTAGTTTACACTGACCTCAATGTACAAGCACACTGAGAATTAGCTAATGAACCTATTTGAATAAAGGGTGGTTGAAATCAGATGTATTCAGATGGAAAGCTTATTTGAAATCATAAGGTGTGAAATATGCTGGTATGATTACTGTATCTAGGAAGCCATCTGCCCTTAAATGATTTCTGTGACAGAAGCCTAAATTATTTAATACAAAAGCTTAGTTCTCCCTCTCTCCCCCTCCCACACACACGGCTTACCCGACGTTATACGCGAAGGTTTTTACGCCGGAATGAGTTGATTTGCATATTATTATATTGCATTGTAATATATACATTAATATAATGTGAAATTATATTGCATTTTTTCAATATGATTTCAGTATCCCAAATTCTGATACAAATTATTAACCTATTGATAGAACACAAACGTATAACAGTTGTGTTTTATGACCCTTTTATTTATATTTCCACTATTACAATAAATAATACATTTTTGTAAAGTGTCAAAAGAAAGACTTCTCCGCTTATCACTTAGAAATCCTGTGTGTTCAGAAAACGCTACAAACCTTAAACCTCTTGCAACTCTGTACACTCTAAAAGCGAATGATAGATTGCTCTACGTGTTGACAATGAGAGCCTGTCCCGTTACCATATAGCTAGAACTGGAGGGTTGGACGTGACGTCAGACGTGGAGTGTAGTTCATAAACTACACACAGCAACGTATATCAGGGTCTCGAGGCAATGAAGTCCGAGGTCTACTAATACGAGACGTATTCCAAAACTAAGGTCCGGTGAACAATATTTAACGGATGGTAGGCCTGAATGACGTTTCACGCATGCAGCGCTGTCTACCGACTCCTGAGGAACCTACCGCAGTGTTGGTGTGACGCAGTAGGTGTTTGCCAGTCGGCGAGAGCAGATCGCAATGGCCGCGACAATCTTAGATGCCAACAGTTGTTAAGTGCGCGGTGTGATTAGACTTTTGCTGGGAAAGGGATTATCAGCTGCGGACATCCATCGTGAGTTATGCCTCGTGTATGGACCTGACATAATGTGTGACAAACAGGTTCGACACTGGTGTCGAGAATTTCGAAATGGCCGCACAAATGTGCACGATGAACAGCGGAGTGATAGGCCCGTATTCGGACCGATGACATCGTTGAGCAAATGAACGAAAAAGTATCGAAGTGATCGGCGTTTGATGATAAGTGATCTGGCTGATGAATTCCCAAATGTTGCTTGTACCTTACTTTACAGGACTGTCAATGAACAGCTTGGATATGGAAACTTTGTGCGAGGTGGGTGCCAAAACTGCTCACCGTCAGCACAAAGAGCAACGAATGCGTAGTGCACGGCAGTTTTTGGAGCGCTACAGACAAGCTGGAGATGGTTTGTTTTCCCACATTGTTACGGACGATGAGACATGGATAGCGTACACGAACACAGAATCAAAACAGTCAGTGCAGTAGCGCCGTTCCGGTTCACCCAAACCAAAAAAGTGCAAGTAATCGCCGTACACGAATCGCAAAATGATGGCTATCGTGTTTTGGGACGAAAAGGGCGTCCTTTTGATTGATTTCATGAACCGTGGATCAACAATTACAGCTGACGTGTACTTGCAACGCTTACCAAATGAGACATGCGGTCCAAAATCGACGCCGCGGGAAACTGTCGTCTGGCATCATCCTCCTGCACACCGCTGCCAAAACCAAACAGAAGATTCAAGAGTTTCGTTGGGAACTCTTGACTACCCTCCGTATAGTCCCATCCTGGTACCAAGCGATTATTTCCTTTTCTTGCATTTGAAACGGTGGCTGGGTGGACAACAATTTCAAACCGACGATGTACTCCAAACGAGCATTACCAACTGGTTCAAGTCCCAGGCTGCAGACTTCTATGCCGAGGGGTTAAAGAAGCTGGTGCAGCGTTACAGCAAGAGTATAGATGTGAACGGCGATTGTGGAAAAGTGAAGTATATCTATATGTAGGCACATATTACTGTCAATAAAAACCTTGTCTCATGAGCGATATTATGACCAAACGGACCTCAGTTTTGGAATACACCTACTTAGTCTTACTCTCCTCTTATATAGAGCTTCACCCCTTAGGGCTTGCAACTGCGCCTAGGGTCAGAAGCCTGTTGAGGAGCAGACGAACTTTGAATCAGAGAATGAAGAACCCGGTACGGGGTATCGGCCCGCAGTCAGTTATAAGTGGGGAAGAAGATACGAAATGAAGCGAAACGGATGAAAGGAAAGGTGAGGGAGCAATAGGTGGAATGAATGGCGGGGGAAACCGGAAAACCTGCCCAGACGCCGTTTCGTCCACCATAAATTCCACATATGGACCCCTGGGACCGAACTGAACCTTGGTGGGAGACGAGCGGTCTAACCACTCGGCCACGGCACTGCTCTAGATCTACTAATAAGTAATAACGCATGAATATTCCCCTGATATTCACGCAAAAGGATGTGAAAATTCGGTGGGGCCGATCTGAATTCCTCCCCCCAACATTCTTCTAAGTTTTGGAAAAGCTGCATAGCCTATATGTATTCTTTTGCGGTGTAAGTGTCATCGGACGAAATAATAAGAGTATTTTTTAAATAGTAACGGTAGGTGAGATTTTAAACCTTTGCATACCTCTCTTTGGTCCCGTAGTTATTTAAGAACATAAAAGCTACACATTTTCGCCTAATACAGAAACCGTAACATATATAACGAAATAGAAGTGAAGCTGGTGAATATGAAGACTCACCACTCCTAGACAAGCAAGTTAACCACCTCTTAGGAAAAGGCACTGTCTGCGATCGACAAAAATAATCTTCTCAGTTATTAATTATAAAACACCAGTTCACTGATTTCTAATCTTAGCAATTTTCTCTCCTTATACAGTTATATAGCATGCCCTAAAAGCAGATTCGACTTTTTGTTTTACTGTATCTTAGTGATTAAATCGTGACCATCTATAATTACATTGTTTGGAATGAAGTATCGGCGACATTTTTCTTATTTTACGTGTATTCTGTGGATTAATGAGAACTCCATTGCTTTTACTTTTACTCCATGGCAATCTTAAGAAAAAATCAAAACCTTCTTCGTAAGTATATTCTTTTACAGCTCTATTGTGTTTGCATTCTAGTACATAGCCTATGTAAATCCTTCTTAGTACTTTAGTAATTTATGAATTGAAATTGGGTGTTTTATGGTCCATATCGGTCAGAAACAGTAGGGATTTTCAATGATGAAACAATTGTCAAAATGGTTGAGCGGCTTTTCAGATTAACCTACACTTACCTTAGGTATAAATGTTCACTATATGTACATATCACTAGCGGATAAAATGTAAGGGATTAAAATAAAGACAGTCGCACACTAAAGTTCGGAATTTCGCATTTTCAAACATGTACATTTTATCTTCCTATGTTATTAATTTGCTTGGTTGGCGTTTCCTATCCTAGGCCTGCACCAGGTTGCAAATCTTCAACGATTTGTCAAGAAAGGAAAGGACCTATACACGAATTCTTGTATTGCAGTAAGTATATGAGGAAACTTCAGTGAAATGTTTGCGTGAAATCGGCACAATATAATCGCGTACATGTTCAGTGTTTTAAATTGTGATAGCTAGGAACTGGACGTTTCTTTGAACAAAACTACTCAGGAAATGTCTCCACTTTCTACCACAAGCCGAACATACTCTGTGAGAGGCTTTCACCCCTCCATCTTCTAGTCTGTTTATCAACAAATGTTTTGTTGTCGTTCTTGCAATTTCCCTCAGCAAACCTCGAGTTAGCTTTCCTTTTCGTTTCAACGTAACAATAGGCCTGTCAGCTTTCATTGTCTTCTAAAGTGTTGTTTCGATCGAGATTAGTTGCGATAAAGATCGATTGTCATAGCTTCTTTCGAGATACTTTCCCATCATGCTTTTACGGGCGTGTTGGAAATGTATAATTGAATTAAAATGGTAACTATTGTAAACGATGGTGTTATTTCTTACTGCAGGAAACGTCAAGAAACATTTCGATATATTGTCAAAGGGAAAGTTAACAACTATGTAGATGTCGTATAAGAATAATTGTATTTACTTCTTTCACTTTTTGAATCATTCAATGATATAGGTTATGTCTTAGATTAGCATACTTTGTACTGATAGTTAAATAAGTTAGTATTCTAAAATGTAGCCTGCTAATTGCACTTTTTTTCTTCTTTTCGTTATCATAAAACTGTTTCATTTACGTAACTCCAGTTTTAAACCCGAGTGGAAGAGTGCAATGAGAAGAAAAAAAAGTTATAGAAAGAAACACTTCGTAAGCTTTGATGAGAAACAACAAAGATATAATTTGCAGTGTAGTATTCTTTCAATTTCAATCAATACATTTACTTATTTTGTTTCGTTTCAGTTCAAAGTAGTTTTAAAAACTAACATATTAATGTGCTGTAGGCATTCTGAGGGCATTATTTTCACCATTGAACTTTAAATTACAAGAATCCTTATTGTTGTTATTATTATTATTATTAATATTATTATTATTATTATTGGAGATAGAATGCGAGGGGCAGATTATACATATTTTGTTACTAACGACAAGCGGATACAATACATTTCTTGCTTTTGTTTCTTTCTACTAATTAGGTCACATATTTCAGGACCTTATGTACTGCCAATGCTTTCAGGTAAACTTGCAAGTCGCGTGACTAAATCATTCAGACATGAGCAAATCGAAGTGACTAGTACATATTTCCAGAAAAAAAAAGGTTCCGATACATTAGGTTAATACAGTCCATCTACCTAACTAAACGGTTAATGGCAAAAAGAAACTTTTTTGGCATAAATTGTGCGCTTTAACGAGATCATTATTTTTTGTGTAGTAAGGTGTTACGGTTTACCAATTATATAAAAGTCATATAGAATGAAGGACTTCACGGGCTATTCCCAGAATTCAAGATAATCATTTTATTTGTCATGTAAATATCTTAAACATAGGTATTTTAAGACAACTCGTTATAGCAATGAGTAAATAAACAATTAATTTTTCCATGTAAAGGTTGGTTTCGGATGGGGTGGATTTTCTTTAAAATCTTCTTGTCGCATACTTGGAAGGCGCTGAACTTAAGTACCAAGCTTGGTATTTAATCGAATTTTCGTTTTCGAGTTACGCTGTTCTTCAGAAACACGGTTAGACAACGCACAGATTTTTCTAAATCTTTTTTGTGATTCAGGGAGTCTCAAAACGTGTATTTCGGCTGAAATCTCTGTATCAAATTTTCGGTGGAATACATACTTCCTCTTACTGTAGGTAAGCAGTAGAGAAAGCAAAAACTTCACCTTGAACCTGTCCGACTTCAGGACACCCTGATTCTACCCTACAACATAGGGTATGTGGTTCAAGCAAATGCTGGTGGTATCACAAACAATGGGGTGTCCCAACCCTGCTTTTCCCATAAAACACTTAATTGGTAGATTTCAGTGTCACCCACCGGCTTGGAAGATGGTATACCGATTAGCCGGCAATTTATATTAATACATATGTTGTATATTTTAAATAGATTTGTCTGTATCTAAAAATTGTGTTTCTACTGCTTATAAAATCTATATAGCGTTTAGGGATTAGAAAATGTTACCTTACACACTAATCTTAATTAATTTTTTTAAGTTTGTACTCCTACCATCTGTGCAATTACACGCCATGGTCAAAACTTGTTTCTTGAAGAGAACTGTACCTAATTCTCCAAATTAGCGTATGCTATAACAAATAATGACAATACTTATAGTAACAAATAAGAAAAAATTACAGCTCAAACATTTTATTGCCTATAGGATTTCCTACTGTAAGTTCAGTCACTTGAGGAAATAGAATCCTTTAGATCAATAAAAACGCCATTCCGAGCGTCTTCGAAATATGCTATTTACATGCACAGCAACCATTTTTAACTGGGGGGAGGGGTACCACTGTCTGTAGTGAAAGTTTCACTCATTCATCTCTCTTTAGCAACTTTAAAATTCGAAAATAAATCAATACTATACTAGATAAAACACAAAGCCTGGCAGATAAGCAAATCCGGTTTGGCACGCAACATTCCTGCACTACATAGTACAAAGCGTGTGCCCTGAATACAGTCTTCTTTAGAGATTAGAGTTTGTTCTTATATTGCACAACCCAAATAACTCCACGGATATGAGCAAGTGATTTAACTCTTTACTAAATTAAGAAACTGAGAAAACTAAGACAGAAGTACATCACTGTTTTAAGCTCCAAAGCTTTCACTATTTAATCCTTAGCATCAACAATATATATAACCATTTATAGCTAATTAAACATATTAAAACACTTCAAACCATAATAAACTTATATTACACAGAAATGTGCATTTCTGCATAATGTTAATTTCCTTCGTAGCTCAGTCAGAGCACCTAACTGCTGTGCGAGGGGTTCCGGGTTCGATTCCCGGCTGGGGATGGTAATTTTTCTGTAGCAAAGATTATTCTCTCCATAGTATGGAAGTATAAATGAGAATGTGAATGTGTTAACGCAAAAATCTCAAAGAAAAATCAGAAAGCCAATGACAGCTGTATACGAGTTAACACCATTGACGATGGACAATATGCTCCAGAGGTACAACGCTGTGACCAAAGTAGTTAAAGGTGGGGGTATAAATGGAACAATTAATTTCCTCAATCATATAGAAAAGGGTTCTACTATAAAGAGCCTAGGTGGAGCCATTTCGAAGCACCCTAGTGATACCAAAGGCTTTAAAGGAGCATAAAAGAAATAGCAATACCCTTAAGGAGTAATAAACGTAATATTACTAATAAAAACTCTTGCCTTTACTATTCAGAGCACCTGATGGACAAAACCGCAATAAAATAGCTGGAGATGTCAATGAGTGGATAGACGCGTATCCAATGCAACGAGTAGAACCAACGCCATATTACAACGCTCTCGAAGCTCAACATTAAGTGGTTTCTCCTTTCAGTACAAGGAAAATAGCTCATATATGTACATAATGTATTTCTCGGTTCTTGGCTGTTACATCTTTTTCTTCTTTCTTCCGAGCTTCTCATAGCATCATATGGAGTATAAGTAATTGCTTCAAGAGCAATTTGCCACCTAGTATAAAGTGATATACTTCAGAGCCTAATTAAGAAAAACAAAGGACTTTTCAAAATATCCTTTAATAGGCATCTTTAGAAACTCTCCATTAACAAATTCTTAGAATTATAATAAACGCGTATGAAGTGAAGAGGTTCCATTTATAACGTAATCTGTTACCTAGCAATACAGGAGTAGGCAAAGAAAGTGGGATATAATCCTAATTATTTTCATCTTCAGTTAAGGTTCGTCGCCAATAAGATTTGTTCTTTTCCCTGTAAATGAGCTTTAACACAATTTGTGTTTTGTAATAGAGAAAACACATTTTCTACACTATAATTTTCATTCCCAGCATTGATATAGGTTTCAAAAACAAGTTTTAAACATATTCGACAAAACAGAAATTTTGTGAGCTCACATTCTTTTTTTTTTAGTTCCATTTATACCCTGCATTTGACTAAATTGGTCTTTCAGCGGCCTTTCCTTTGGAACTTATTGCCTATTGGCAATGGTGCCAATCCTTGTCTTGGGTTTCTTGCACTTTTGGGGTTTTAATCATTAGATCATACACACATATTCACACCCTCATTCATACTTCCAGATTCTGGGGAGGATAGGGAATAATCTTGGCTAGAGAAAAATTTTCACCCCAACTCGGAATCGAACCCGGGACCCCTCGCACAGCAGGCAGGTACTCTATTGACTGATTCACATTCTTATAAATGCAGTTATTCACACTTTAGTAAGTCGCAGGATTACTCATTCTGCATCAGATATATGGAACGGGAACAACTATTGGCTATATCAGAAGGTAACACTCAGCTGTACCCTTTTCGAAAACCACGCTAGGGACGTGTCTCCAGAGATTTAATTAGCCACTCTCTTATTCATATAATCTGCGCATGGACTGTGGAAGAAGAACTAATGCCATTCCCTCTCTTCATCTCTTCTATGTTCTAGACTTCTGCTCCAACATGATATTTCTTACCACCATATCACTAACTCTAGTGGAAGATTTGGGTTTTTTCCCTTGCTTATAATCCCTTAGTACTACTAGAATAAATACAATTTGAACTTTGTATGTTAAAGTACGCTCTAAACAAAGTTTTTTTGTTAAATACCCTTGTTCCCACTTAAGATCTGAAAGAAAATCGAAAGACAAGAAGCTATTGAGGAAATATATAGCAATCATAAGTAAGTCCTTCAAGCGTGGAGAAGTAATTGCCAATGGTAGAACATAACACGCCGGCCAAGCAACTGACGCAACGGTCCGCTTTAAAAATGTCTATGCTAAGGAAGAAAACAAAGATATAACATTACTTGTGGGAGGTGGTATACTTGTTATTTGGACTAGAGAAACAATCACGAATTGGTGGATTAACTTCCTTTAATGCTTTGACATGGTAATATGTAATTACTATTCGGTAATCTTTTAGGAAAAATCTTACGAACATCCTTCGAGAGTATGTCATCAAATCCTACACAAAGTTTGTTTTCCTTTACAAAAGTTTTATTACAGATATTTTCACTCAGTATACTCAAAATTTCTATGCAACTATAATTATACATTTAAATTTATAAATTGTCTTCATCGTAAGCTGATATTGCAAGGCAGGTCTCTTCACCTGCATTAATGTACTGCTCTATTGAAATATTAATTTATCAATTCACAATCATATTATACAATCATAATTTTAATATGCAACATACTATAATGTTCATGACCTACATTAACAGGACTTAGTATTTTGAGATGTTCTTATTGACTTCACTTTTCAATTTTCACTAATGAAAATTTCTGTTACTAATTATTATTATTTGATCTATATGATTTGTTCTATTTATCTATTGCTAGATTGCACCCACCTATAAGGGTTGCTTGGCCATAACCATCGATCCTTTTTTTATCAAAGTCTTTCCTTTGACGATATATTCATGTAATAATTGCTGAAAAGTCATCTTCATTATCAACCAAATGAATTTTATGTGCTTAACCCAGCACATTTTACTCTTACTTCTCATTTTATTACCTTCGAGTTATTTTACACTCTTCATTATCTCATCCATTATTATCCTTCAAGGCTTTACATGGTTCTTCGAGCGAGTAGGTAGCTCTGAACTGTCTGATCTGTAGTATCAGAGTTTTCTGTCGAGAGTTTTGCTCACATAGCAAACCGTTTCCACGATAGATCACGAGCTCCCTTTTCTCCGAAAGTAGTTGTGGGAAGAAAATGAAAAACTTCTACGACCAAATAACGAGATTAAAATATTTTACAAAACTTGAAACAATATCATTTCAATTTCTGAAGTTGCATTAACCGCTTATTATTTACTAAAAACTATTCTGAAGGTTATTAAATATTGGAAAGAAAAACTATTTAACTGCACATTTAATGTTTTATTCATATTGTGAATTTTAGAAAAATGTATTTATGGTACCAAGAGCTTGGTTTCCAATAGTTTTACACAGCTATCAAGCAAATCATTTAACAATTTGGCGCTGGATACGTGCTTGCTTCAAGATCACTAACGTTTGTTTTCTTTATAGTGCTACCTACGCCTACAGCGGAGAAGGCTGCTACTGCTGCTACTTGTCTATAGCTAGAACATCAATAATGTGGCATAATAATGTTATGGTAATAAAGTATTTTATTTCCAAGCATAATCAAATGATTACACATGTACGCTGTTTTGACTCGTCAGCATGAGGAAATACCGGCAACAAGTTCCGTTGAAAATTATAACTAGGCTTCCGGCAGTAAATCAAGGCCTTCTACTCTTCATTTCACTATTGCTGGTACTAGTGGGAGATGTTTTAGATACAAAGGTGGCGATGACCCCGGAATAACCTGCCTGTCGTCTTGGAGTGCGTCCAGCAGAGTCCACGCGGGAGTGGCCTCAGCGATTGCCAGAGTAAGAAACCGTGTCACATATTAATGGAGTAATGTTTGTTCTAGTCATTTGCACCTCACACCTACATAAGGAGACAATGAATGTGTGAAATGTTTGCTTTAAGACACGTGCACATTGCACAACGGAGGGTCATCTGTAGTGTTTCATTCACCCTTTGTTTTATTTATTTACAGTTAGACAACCATCGAGGAGTAATCTTAACGCAAGAATTTTAATTAAAATCTATTCACTAGAACTTACAGAAATGGAGGCTCCTGCTTGTAAAAAAAATCTGATGTGTTAAACTCACATGACTTTCTCTACTCTTGTACAAACTATTTTTACAAACGCTTATTCTCCATATGTTTCATGTTAATCGAGATATCGAGATGTCAATCCTATTGCTAATTTTCTTGTAGGTGCAAGGGGAATATGGTAGGTTTTAAGCGATAGTCAAATCTTTTAAGCGCTGGTTGCTATGTGGAGCGTTCCATTCTCTTTGTATTTCCAGGACATAAAACAAATGAATAACGAATTTGAGAAAAAGTATAAGTATTGGAAAATTTAAGGGAATAACAAGCAATATCTCAAAAATGGTTCAACAACAAATTCTGTATTTTAACGCGATCTACATTTTTTGTGTAGTAAAATTTTGTTTATCTCTTATGATTTACCAGTTATGCAAAAGTCGTTCACAATGAATACTTTTGGAGACATTCCCAGAAAATTCGAGATATACATTTCATTTGTCATGAAAATATCTTAAACATATGATATTTTAATCAAAATCGTTAGCCATTTTTGAGAAAATTAAAATTTTCGAAAAATGTTCCATGTAAAGGGTAATCTGGGGTGGGGGGATTTTCTTGAAAATCTTCGTGTCCCATCTCTGGAAGATACTTAACCTAAATACCATGTTTGGTGTTTATCCGACTGTTCATTTCTGAGTTATGCTGTTCACAGACACACACACACACACACACACACACACACGAACATGTTTCTAAAAATGCTTTTTTGGATTCAGGGGGTCTCAAAACATGTATTTCCGGTGAAATCTCGGTATCGAATTTTTGGGTGGAATACAATACTTCCCCTACTTATTATACGTGGTAGAGAAAGTAATATGTGTGGTATCGCACGCGCTACTCTTCCCCTAACTACATAAAATCTGATGTGAACATCGCATGACTTTCTCTACCCATGACAAATTTTAATATATACGCTCTAGTCTTACATATTAAAAGTTGTTCTACCAAGTTATTTATGTTATACTTTTACCCAGAAATTATATACATTTTAACATTAAATATTTTGTTACAGGCAACATTACAATGATTAGCTGTGGTAAACAAACCTTACGATGGAAAGAAAATCAGAAGAATCGCAAACTTTCAAGCATGTCCACCAGTTGAAGTATTTGCGAAAGTTTAAACATAAAGCAGACTATTTCGAAAACTGCTAACGCTAGAAAAAGGTATGTTACAAATTATGCATTATTTCATAAGCTCCTTTTTTTTTTTTTTTTGCTTTTTTCTGCAGAAAGCTTTTTCTTTAAATCTTAGTATTTCCCAGTTACATAAATATTATTCAAAATTCAACCAAAATGAAGTGGATTTTTAAGACTATTCACAGAAAATTAAAAATATACATGTTATTATGTTATTACTCACGGAAATATCTTGAAAACACAGTATTTTAACGAAAACCATTAGCCAGTATTGGCAAAATAAAAAAAAAGTCGTATGGAAAGTAGTTTAATGTGGGAGAGTTTTCTTGAATATCTTCACCTTACGCGCTTAAGTATTTGTCTTAAGGGGATGCCCCACTGAAATTGCTATTTTCTAAACTATCCATCCAATCTGGATGCAATTTTAACCACATATCCGTCTTGTATAGAAATATCCATTTTATGAATTTCAACCCAGAGTCATTAGTTTTCAAAGTTATTAATTTTCAAAATATAACATTATGAAATAGGCAAAATGGTCCACAAGATGCAATTTGTTTAGTCGTCCTCTGTGGTGTAATGGTTACCATGTTAGCCTCTAGTTCTCGAGGTCGCGGAAGGCGATGGATTTTTCGGGCGTAAAAATCCTTAGCATGCCTTCTTTCGGAAGGGAAGTAAAGCCGGTGGTGCCGTGTCGTAGATTTACGGCACGTAAAAGAACCTCAAGCCTGATAAAGAGGCATCTGTGCAAAATTTCCGGTCTTTCACGCCCAATACAGAATGGGACGCTAAGGGCCACAGCAGTTAAAGAGAGCCCATAAATGAAACACAATTTAATTTTTTAATTTAGATGCAATTTGCAAAACAAACCTTTTTTAAAAAATTAAAGTTGCTTCTATGTCAGGGAACTACAAATTTGTCACGTAATTTTTTTCTGCCATTCTTAGTTCAAGAATAAAAAGTTTTTTGTGGATTTGTAATTGCATTTGTTTCTTTTTATATACATTATCTTCAAAAATTAGTGACGCAATTACCTTTTATTGAACAGGAAAATTATGACAGCTTTATTTGGGTTCTTGAAATAATCATAAAAAATGTTCAATATGACTGGATGAAGACTGCATCGCGTGGAACATTTTGAATATGCAAAAATGCTGAAGAAAAGAAATGCCTTAGTATCAAGTTTTAAAAACAGAGAGATTGTAACGAAGTACGCAAGGGCATTTAAAAAAGTCTCTTAACATTTCTGAAACGTCTAAAACTACAATGGGGAACATAGATTTTTTTTGAGATGTTGGGTTAATTTCAGTGGTGCATGAAATTTGGTATTCATTCGACTTTTCATTTTTAATTATATTATACTGTTCACACAACAGAATTTTTTCTAGAAATGCTTTTAAGTTCAGTGGACCTCAAAAAGTGCATCTTCGGTATTTAGTTTTTGCACGGTATACAATATTTATCTACTTACTGCAGAAAGGTGGTAAAGTAAAAATGCAAGTAAATATTTGGGTGAGCTGATACAATAATGCATGAAATGTTTTACCATCTACAATGGCCTTTGAAGACTTCATTTTGATACACACTATTTATTTCAAATAATTTTCTTTTTGTGGCACCAGCCATTTCCGAGATATCCGTTATTAATGGTTCGAATTGTTCAATATTTAGCCGTTCTTTTAGTCCTGTCAACATTCCGATGTTTTTCACGATTCCATTGAAAAAACAGTTGACTGTCGCTGTTCCCTTTGATTCTATAACGAAATGTGTAACGTAGCTATTTCTGCAGAATTTTATTTGGGTTAAAATAAAGTAGGTAAGAATAATCTTTAGTAAGACTAATTTGTACACCTACCAATAAACGATAGAGGGTAGAGAAAGTCATGTGAATGTATCACATTTTTAGAAAAATGTCTGCATGTGTGTGTGTCTGAAAAGCATAACTCAAAAATTAAAAGTCTGATAAATACTAAACTTGGTATTTAAGTTCAGTATCTTCCAAAGATTCGACACAAATATTTTCAAGAAAATCCCCAACCCCAAACCACTTTTTACATGGAACATTTTTTCTAAACTTTTTATTTTCTAAAAGATGGTTAACAATTTTGATTAAAATGGGATGTATGAAAGATATTTACATAAAAGATAAAATGTTTGTCTTTAATTTTCTGGAAACAGTCTATGAAGTCCTCTTCGTTCAGATGGAATTTTGTATAATCTTGTATAACTGGTGAACGTTAAGCGATAGACAAAAATGTACCACACAGAATGTAGATCTCTGTAAAACACACAATTTATTTCAAATACATTTTTTTGTAGATAAGCCATTTCTAATGTATCTGTTATTAATGTTGTTCATTTCTTAGTCATTCTCTAAAAGTCCTGCCAGCATTCAATTGTTTCTCACTATTGCATAGTAAGGAATTTTAAGGCCAACATATAGCGCCAAGTTCTTTAACATTTGACTATCGCTGTTCCCTTTGTATCATTAACAAAATGCGTAATGTGCCATTTCTGAAAAGCTTTATTTGGATTAAAATTAAGTAGATAGAAAATTGTTTTGATGTGATACATTCATATTACTTTCTCTACCCTCTATCGTTTATTAGTGGGTATACAAAATAGTCTTACTAAAGCTTAGTTTTATATCTACTTTATCTTAATTCAAATAAACCTTTGTAGAAATAGCTACATTACACTCTTCGTTATAGATACAAGGAGAACTGTGTTGGTGAAATGTTTAAGAAATGGAAGCTACATAAATGTTGGTCTTAAAATTCCATAGTTTCTATGCAATCGCGAGAAACAACTGAATGTTGACAGGACTTTAAAAATGACCAAGTAATGAACAATTCGAACCATTAATAACTGATATCTCAAAAATGCCTTATGCCACAACTTATTTGGTATACATTGTGCGTTTTAAAGAGATTACATTTTTGTGTAGTACGTTTACCAGTTATGCAAGGTTATACAAAATTCCTTCCAAATGAAGGGGACTTCAAAGTCTATTCCCAGAAAATTCAAATATACAGTTTGTCATGTAAATATCTTTAACATATGGTATTTTAATCAAAATCGTTAGCCATTTTTTAGAAAAATCAGAAATTTCGAAAAAAGGTTTCATGTAAAGGTAGTTTGGGGTAGGGATTTTCATGAAAATCTTTGTGTCGCATCTTTGGAAGGTACTGAACTTAAACACAAAGTTTGGTATTTACCCGAATTTTCGTTTTTGGGTTATGCTGTTCACAGGCACACGTACACGGACATTTGTCTGAAAATGCTTTCTTTTTTATTCAGAGGGCTTCAAAACATATTTCCGGTGAAATCTCGATATCGAATTTTTGGGTGGAATACAATATCTTCTCTACCTACTAGGTACGTGGTAGAGAAAGTAATAAGCTTTTGTAAAAATAGTTTGTATATGCACTAATAAACGACAGAGGGTAGAGAAAGTCACGCGAATGTATTAAATCAGATTTTTTAGGAATGTACGCAAGCGTACGTACGCGTGATCATGTGGGGAGTACAAAACGGAGATCACGAAATTACTTCTACCCTAAACTGTTCTTTGCCAGCCCTTGCTCGTACAATGAAAGATTTTTTTTTTTCTCAAAACGGCCCCAACAATTTTGATTAAAATATCGTATGTTTGAGATACTCACTCGAAAAAGATATCTTGTACAAACGCGTCATCTGACAGAACGTATTTGAAAGTTTGCAATTCTTATTTTCATTTCCTTTGAAAAGACTTCGCTACTACGACTTTTGAATTTATTCCAACTGAGTTTCTGATTAAACATTTGAAATTTCAAGCGTGTTTTTGCATGTTTTGTGTTAAGCACTTATCGTTCTAATTTCATGTCATTTCTAGGCAAAAAAAAAAAGTATCGCGAATAACGTAACTTGGAGAGAATAATTATACATCTGTTTATTCTTCAAAACCAGGTTGATTAGATTAGATTGTATTCTGTGAGTTCACTGGCAGCCATAAAGGCTTGTGAACATAGAACATGTCAAGGAAATGTACAAAAATTACATATAAACATAAATATTACATAGAATATGGAACATTTGAAATAAAATATACACATACTATATGCGTGTCAAGGAAATGTGCAATAAAGTTACATATATACATAAATATTATGTAGTATACAGAACATTTAAAATAAAATAAAGACATATTATATACAAAATGAAACAAATCAAGTGTAATTTTGTACAGAGTTGAATACCTCCTTACTGTTATAAGGTTAACGTACGTATAGGCAAGAACAGTTATTTTAACATTCACTAGAATTTTACCTTTGTTCGTCTGATCATTTTGTTCTATTTGATTTGTAATGCATAGCATTTACTGTCAGTTCTTAATATACATACATTTAAATATCTTCATTAATTCTAGAGCAGGCATCAAATATGACTGGCAATTGTCATTAATATTTACTAATACTACTTACAGAGCTATATAAGTATTATCATCAGGATAATTTGTCATTCAGATAATCTTGTACAGAATAATATGCTTTTGAGCATAGGTACTCTTTAACAGCAGTTTTAAAGACATTGAAATTGTCAACTTTTCTCTTAAGATCATTAGGGAGAGTATTAAGTATTTTTATGGTATTAGGAAGGATAAGTCGGCCTCTTGTTTCGTTTACATTGGACCACAATGTGACGACTACGTACTAACGATGTACTAAGCTGAAACTACAGTCTGCTACAGTTGCCCTTTACGGCAACCTGTAAATAAATTTTGTATAACGTTTCGTTGCCAATATTTCATCACCCCTTCATATTTGGATTCCTTTTTATTTCGAATAGCCGCGTTTCCCCCCTGGTAATATTGCACTATATTTAATGTGTATTTTACACCCAATTTAAAAGTATATATAGGTACCTTATTTACAGTGGCGACCGCCTCGTCTCCATTTATTAGTTGTCTTTAGGAACGAACTGATTTTACAAATTATTATATTGGCATACTTTACGCACGTACGACTTTTAGATTACAAATGTGCGAATATTTTCACTTAAATAAATGTAATCTCATTAATGAATTTTATGAAATGACTGTAAACTTAGTAACAAAACATACGCATGTACCAGAAAGATAGAGGATAATAACAAATCCGCACCTGAAGGACTGCTATTCTGTAAATATAATCATGATCATTTGTATGTTTATAACATAAGGAGTTAAAGAACTAATCTTTCCGAGCCTACTGAAGCATGTATAAATGAATGAGTGTCCTGCCAGATTCGATACCCTTTGGTTGGGCCATCGAGGACAAATACATGATGCTGCAATGGCTAGTCATTGCCTGCTGCATTTATCTAGTCTTGAGCCTATTATGGACACTTCACGCTAAGGGCGCTAGCCACCACGCCAGAAGCACAAACCGAACCAAGTATAACAGATAAATTATAATAGTGCATCACAGCGTATTATCCAACTACAAATATTTACTTTTCATTGCAAACCATCATGCCGCATTCTTCCCTTTTAATGTTTTCCTCTTCATCTCCGTGTGTGAGCCAATATTAAAGCTATCATTATGCATTTACTGGACCCACTGGTTTGTGTATGTGAAACTAGAACGAAAAAACCTGATGTGTTACACTCGCATGACTTTCTCTACTTTTGTACAAACTATTTTTACAAACGCTTTTTCGCCATCAACTTCATGTTAATCAGGATATCGAGATGTTAATCTTATTGCCAATTTTCTTGTAGGCTTTAAGCGATAGTCAAATCTTTTAAAGAGATGGTTGCTATGTAGAGCATTTCATTCTCTTTGCAAGTCCAGGACATAAAAAAACGAATAACTAATTCCCATTTCAGAAAAAGTATAAGTATTCAAAAATTCAAATAAATAAGGAATATCTCGGAAATGGTTCACTCGACAAAAAAATGCATATGACAAATTGTGTGTTTTAACGAGATCTACATTTTTTGTGTAGAAAAATGTATTCTTTCTTACATTTACCAGTTATGGAAAATCTATTTAGAAAGAAGAGGATTTTTGGGTAAATTCCCAGAAAATTCAAAATATACATTTTATTTGTCATGAAAGTATCTTAAATATGATATTTTAATCAAAATCGTTAGCCATTTCTGAGAAAACCAAAATTTTTAAAAAAAAAATGTTCCATGTAAAAGGTAATCTGGGGTGGGGGATTTTTGAAAATCTTTATGTCGCATCTTTGATAGATACTGAAACCAAAACCAAGTTTGGTATTTATCAGACTTTTGGTTTTTGAGTTAAGTTGTTCACAGAGCACAGACAGCCTTTTTTTTTTCTTTCTTTGTTTTTTATTCAGGAGGCCCCAAAACATGTATTTCCGGTGAAATCTCGGATCGAATTTTTGGGTAGAATGCAATACTTCTACTTATACGTAGTAGAAAAAGTAAAAATCATATACTAGTTGGTACTTAGCTGGCAGAATCAGTCACTCCTCTAGAAGCCAGAACGGATTAATAAACGACCCAGACTATCAAGATAAGATTCTTTGCTCATAGTCACAATTTAGTGCGATTGTCTCTAAAAGTTTAATTAATAAGAGCTTCGATTTCTACAAATGAGTGAAGAGGAAGCAGAATAAACATACGAAAAGCGTGCAACAAAGACAAACAAAAGAAAACAATCCCTATAGTTTATTCATACAGTGTTATACTTAAAAGGCGAACTGGAACAAGTAGAATAGGGTATTTCTCATAGTCTCTGAACAGGTGACAACAGCACATGGAACTTCACGGGTCCCAGATGGAGTACATTTTCCAGTCCCACAGCGAGAAGGAACTGTTGACTCGGTCACCATGAGTATATATGGAAGTGAGAGGCAACGGACCTGTTCCCAGGCTTGCGACATGCGTGTAACTGGCCAGCTGTTGGCAAACTCCTCAGAGAACATTGTTGTTTATCTTACTCTCGTTCTGAGCACATAGAAAAAAATCTGATGTGTTACACTCACATAACTTTCTCTACTTTTGTACAAACTATTTTTACAAACGCTTATTCTTCGTCCACTTCATGTTAATCGAGATAAACATTTGCAGAAACTATCTTATTGCTAATTTTCTTGTGGGTGCAAGGGGAATATGGTAGGCTTTAAGTGATAGTCAAATCTTTCAAGAGCTGGTTGCTATGTGGAGCATTCCGTTCTCTTTGCATGTTCAGGCCCCCCCCCCAAAAAGGAATAACGAATTCCCATTTGAGAAAAAGTATAAGTATTGGAAAATTCAAATAAATAACGAGGAATATCTCGGAAATGATTCACTCCACAGAAAAATGTTTGACATAAATTGTGTGTTTCAACGAGATCTACGTTTTTTGTGTAGTAAAAGTTTGTCTGTCTTACGGTTTATCACTTATGCAAAAGTTATTCAGAATGACGAGGACTTTTGGGGACTTTCTCAGAAAATTCAAGATATACGTTTAATTTGTCATAAAATATCATAAATACATGATATTTTAATCAAAATTTTCGAACAGATTTCCATGTAAAGGGTAGTCTCGGTGGGGGGATTTTCTTGAACATCTTTATATCGCACCTTTGAAAGATACTGAACCCAAATACCAAGTTTGGTAGTTATCCGACTTTTCGTTTTTGAGTTATGCTGTTCACAGACACACGCGGACCTTTTTCTAAAAATGCTTCTTTTTGGATTCAGGGGGCCTCAAAACATTATTTTCGGTGAAATCTCGGTATCGAATTTTTAGGTGGAATGCAATATTTCTCTTAAATGTCATTTATGTTCTGAAAGTAATGTGTAGAAAAAATTGAAGTACAGAATATCGGTGACAAAATAATTATAGTTTAGCTTATGTCTGCATAATATCGTATTTCTTAAATGTCCAAGAATTCGTACGGTTATTGCTGTGCGCATACAAACGGTTGTTATTCATAAAAACACGAGTAGATTTCTAAATATATTTACTCCATAGATTCTGTAAGCAATAATAACGCTTGTTCTATATTATTACTCATTTTGATATAATTACAAACTCAAATTCACGCACAGGAACGGATTTCCCTTTATTTCGTAGAAACCTGAGCCACATGTACGATAGCTTTATTTAGACAATTTTACACAGACAAAATTGAGGTCTCTCAGATCGGATTAATCAGCATCAAATTTGATACATGAAATTAATGTTCTTTATGAATCTCTAGGGTCTAAATTATCTAGCTTAAGGAGGCATCAAATCTCACTTTACTAAAACAGGCAGGCAGGACACAAATTTTTACCCATTTCATACTGTTTTAAAGGACATTACAAAGATTCTTTCTGTAAAAAGGAGGTTGTAAATAAAGATAAGGGTGGACTCATGATTAGCCTTCAATGTTCACCGTATCTTAAGTGTAAGTATCCAAAGTTTTGTCCACATTGGTTAAATGGTGTAAACTTGTGCATATGACGTTGAGAGTAGGAATAGATTTTAATTTGTTAGCACCTACTTATAGTAGTTAGTAAAAGCGCGCGCGCACACACACGTACACGTACAGAGTAAGTGAGAGAAAGAGAGACGTGGACCTTTTCCCAAAAATGCTTTTTTGGGTTCATGGAGTCTCAAAACATGTGGGTACAGTGACCGTCAGAGTTTTTCGGACAGGATGGTCTGTATGTGTAATATCCCTGTTATTAAAGAAAATGCGGACAATAAATTCGAAATTGCTAAACTCTGAATTCTTTGCACTTCATAGGTACTGTAAAAATGCAATTGCGATTTGTAAATCATTTTACAAAGAAGTACCGCCTGCTTTTTATTGAGATACGAAAATGTGCCATCAATATTTTTCGGACAGGAGATGTTTAGCAACTCAAGGCATGCTTTGCACTTATGCGCGTGTGGGGAGGTCTCAGTGCCTTTCGCATGCACAAAGCAGACGCAAGCATTCATGATTAAATTGGGACGCAGAGGAAAGAACAGTACATTTGAGCAAAGACAATTAGTGATATTTCACCATGAAAAAAGAAAAATATGTCGACAAATCGCAGCTTTGCTGAACATGAAGAAAAGTACTGTTAACGACATCTGCGATACAAATATCAAGATAGGATTGAGAACTTGCCACAGACAGGTCGCCCAAGGGTCCTTACTAAGAGAGGAGAGATGGCAGTAATAAGAAAGGTAAACACAAATCCACGTCTTACTATAACCGCTATTGCTGCTGAGGCTGACAGCGAGTTTGGAAAGATCAGTGCAAGTACAATCCGAAGGGTGTTATATAGGGATGAATTTCACGAGTGAACTGTATGAAGCAAGCCCTATATCAATAAAAGAAATAGGATAAAAAGGCAACAATTTGCTAAGGAACATTTTAGCAAAGACAGTGGATTGGTGGAAGGTGGTAATTTTCTGCGATGAACCAAAGTTCAATGTTCCTGGCTCAGATGGGCGCATCATAGTTTGGAGACAGCCCAATCAAGAGTTTGAAGAAAGAAATATGCAGGCAACAGTAAAACATGGAGGTTTAGGGCTGTATGCCGGCTCAAGGAGTAGGTGAGCTCGCTTTTATAGACGGAAACATGGACCACCACCAGCATCTTCAGGTTTTAAAGAATAACCTGAAGAAAAATGCACAAAATATGAGTATAGGAAACTGCTTTAATTTTTATCAGGACAACGATCCCAAACATACGGCATATAATGTACGGCTATGGTTGCTGTACAACTGTCCTGAAGTTGTGAATCCTCGCCCACAGAGTCCGATAGGGAATCTATGGGATATACTGGAAAACAACGTAAGAAAAGTTCCCATAAATTCTAAAGCTGATGTAAGGAGACGACTGCAAGAGAAGTGGAACAAATTGTCCCATTCTACCACAAGCAAACTCGTGGAGAGCATGCCGAGACGGTTGACTGAAGTGCTTCAAAGGAAGGGAAGAATCACGAAATACTAATACTCCTATATAGGCTCCATTCTCTCTATTTTTGATGTTATGTTTTGAGTTTTGTATTTTTGTAATTACATTCATAAAGTTTATCTTTAGTTCATCATGAAATGAAGTGCATTTTTATTTTTGGTATCTATATGAGTAACTGTTCATTCTGGAGTAGGTAAAATGAAACAATATATGTTTATTATTATGTTAAATATATGGTAGCTATACCTGTCCGAAAAATTCTGCCAGTCACTGTATTTCCAGTGAAGTCTCGGTATCGAGTTTATGGATGGAATGAAATACTTCCTCTACTTACTGTAATATGGAGTAAGGAAAGTAAAAATGAGTATAAATATAGTTTTATGTTTCTGTGATGGCAGTAATGTGATAGACCCTTTAGCGTTTATTAATTTCGAAAATACCTTACCAAAAGTACTAAAATATTAGTAGGTTCTTCATACGAACTACTCTGGTTTTGTATTAATATTAACCACATTTAAAATGTGTCGAAAAAAGTTCCTCAAACATACAAAATTTCAACTTCGTGCTTGCAGTGGTTTCTGGGTATGCCAAAATATGGACAGCGCATAGACCAACAAAACGCCGCTAATAGATCCTCGACGTTAGTGAGTCGTCCTCTGTGATGTAGTGGTTACCATGCTAGCCTCTAGTTCCCGAGGTCGCGGGTTCAAACCCGGCGGAGGGCGATGGATTTTTTTCGGGCGTAAAAATCCTTAGCATTGCTTCCTTCGGAAGGGAAGTAAAGCCGGTGGTCCCGTGTCGTAGGTTTACGGCACGTAAAAGAACCTCAAGCCTGATAGAGGCCTCTGAGCTAAATTACCGGTCCTTCACGCCCAATATATAAAATGGGGCGCTAAAGACCATAGTAGTTAAAGAGCGTCCATAAATAAAACTCCATTTTATTTGACGTTAGTCATCGCACCTAAAAAGGAAGAAAATCCGAATGTAAAAAGTATGCAAACAGTAGAATGAAAAACACTACAGCCGTGTTACTTGCTGTATATTTTGAATTACGTAGTGCCGTTCACCCTGTAGCCCTCTGTAAAGTTAGCGTGAACGACTTCTAATAAGAGGTGCTCAACATGCTCGTTATCGAATCAACGTTATTCAGCTAACCGTAAACATGCAGAGCTCAATTTCAGCTTGTTTATTAAGGGCTACTGTGAAAAACTCTTTAAACTGGAATAAATTAACGAAAGATTCTCAAAAGAGAGTAATTAGGGCGAGAAAAGTAGGACAAAACAAATAAGGATCACATTAGCCTGAAAGAAAAGTTGGTCGTAGTTACGCATTCATCCAGGCCGTCTGATTTACTGGCACCTCTGAAGTAAATCATTTGGCATTTCCTGCACTTAACTATTACTGCGTACAAGGTGAACATCGACACATGCAGAACTATGAAATCACATACTTGTATTCCTGTGTGGAAGAGAGCAATTTCCCTTCCCTTTATTATAATCACCTCAGTAATTACTTAAGCAGTGAAAGCAGTGGCAGTTTTTCTCACGGTTGACATGCAAACCTAACGTTGTCAAAAGCGACAGCAGAATATTTATGTCGTATAACGTTCCCAGCAGTTTTAGTTAGTGTGTTGCTTTCTTCCTAATTTTTGTTATCTTAACACACTGATGAAATGTTCTCGCTTCGTTTTGTTTTATGCAAGAATATACAGGTCTTGAAACTGAAGTAACGTCGTCAAAAAAGGAGTTTTCACAATTCAGTCCTAATAAGAAACTTCCTCTTAACATATAAATTCGCATTGAAAACAAAGCTGTTCTCTAAACTCCGAGTACTAGTTGAAAGATATTTCTTGGCATTTTCGGGAAACTTGCATGAAGGTTATAAAGTTTGAAAATGTAGCGAAAACAGTGACTCGTACGGTAAATGCAGGATTCCTTTAAGAAGGGGCTAATACATTTTGAAACATACCTTGCCAATCAGCAACATACAGTCAAAAATCGAGTACTTTACCTCTCTAGATTTTCAAACATAAGTGACCCCAGGTCATTCTTGGAATGCAAACATTGTTTTAAATGTTGTAAAAAATTATAAAATTATTTATTAAATAAAGATGCCTTTTAAACGTATTATTTAAGTAGTTTGATTACTCAGTGTTACTGTAAGGTTTTCTACTTATTATTTCAGAATTCAATTTTTATTTAGAAGTTATTTACTAACAAATATAAAGTGTATTTGTTTCGGTCTATCTGCTTCTTTTCTTTCCGAGTTAGTGGAACATTTGAGAGTTTGTTTTTTATTTTATGGACGCTCTTTAACTACTGTGGTCCTTAGCGTCCCATTCTATATTGGGCGTGAAAGACCGGCAATTTTGGTCAGAGACCTCTTTACCAGGCTTGAGGTTCTTTTACGTGCCGTAAATCTATGACACGGGACCACCGGCTTTACTTCCCTTCCGAAGGAAGCCGTGCTAAGTATTTTTACGCCCGAAAAAAAATCCATCGTCCTCCGCCTGCTTTGAACCCGCGACTTTGGGAACTAGAGGCTAGCATGCTCCACTACACCACGTCAGGAACATTCGAGATATTTTAGTCCACCGCTAAGATAAATTCACTCACTGACTGAACAAATAGATACTCATCTGGTTTAAGTAAATAGGATAGAAATAAAAGGGTTGGTTTTGATTTTATCAATGCAAAGCAACACCCTAAGCTTAGGTATAACACATGTATTTTTTTCTTTAATTAAAAGGGGGCTATAGCCCCTAGGTACGCCCATATTTGAAATAGGTTATAGAAATCCTGAACTGCGGCAATGTAATCGTTCTCGTTTGTCTACCTTACTGAAAACCGTGCGACTAAATTTAAGTCTTAGCCGGTTTTTAACGTTTAAACTGGTGATAATGTTTATCAATAACTTGCTTCTGCAGACTTAAGCGAACTTTATGAATAGTTGCCAAAATCTTCGGAAAGCATAATCAATTCTAAAGATTTAGAAGTGAACAATTTAAACATTCAAGAATACTCATTCCTTGAAATTCTCCTATACAATTTGGAGCGTCTTCTCTACTGAGGTTGACAGAATATTCTCGGGTTCGTTTTGCTGGTATGACATTTTATTCTTGTTTTGGTCTCCACATAATATACTTAAAAAGTGGAGCTGAAACAGTTATTGATTTCTAAATTTTAATTTATTTGGAAATAGCATCGAGATTTAATCAAACTGCATGTAATTATCATTTTGATTTCACTTTCTCTTAATGATACCAATCTGTGAAATTTAAAAAAGCCACAACTTCAGGTCGATTCATTGGAAATTTTAATAAAGCAATGAGGGTTTAAAATAGAATATTTAGACCAAATTATGGACACATTTCTGGATTAGTTCCAGAGATATTAATTTTTATTATTTTTTCTGTATTGAAAACTTTCTCCACACGATGCATTCATTTTTTCAAAAATGAATATTTTATAGTTAAACTCTTTAGTAGTTTGTAAATAAATTGCAGGGTTGTATTTTTAATTTTCCTATTAGTTTAGGAGAAAATAAATGTTAAATATGATAATTCAATGTTTTGCTCAAAAATTCACACAATATGAACAGTTTAATAATATCACAACTAAGCATGTTAACTAATGTTTGTCTAAATTTTTTTATCCTGTTATTAACAAGAAGGTATACGAAATGTTATTGATTTACATGGAAAACTACACCGCAAGGAACGTCTTGAATTTGAGAATGTTTCGAGAAATGAAAACCCGAGAAAAGAGTTTAAAAATTATAATGCTAAAATAACATTGTTTCTTACTTAAAAAGCGTTCATTATAATTTTCTGCTTCTCTGCAATTAATTTAGTATTTTAAGATCCCTTAGGCCTCTCTTTAATGGTTTGTTTACTTCTATATAAGCAAAAGTTTTCGTTCTTTACTATAATTTTATAGGAAGCTAGGCTTATAGACATTTAAATCGCTATATGACGTGCTTTAAAAGGTTGTGCAATTATAAAGGCTGCGCAGAACTAAAGTAGGTTTGTAGTGTTTAGTAACACTAAAATCCACATTTATGAATTTTGGCAATTTTTGGGTTTTTTCACATATGGATATCCAACGCTAAATGTATGAAAGTGTTTATTATTTCATGTGGTAATCACCTCTTGTTTAATTTTTACTTTCTCTACTACGTATACTAAGTAGGGGAAGTATTGTATTCCACCCAAAAATTCGATACCGAGATTTCACCGGAAATACATGTTTTGAGACCCCCTGAATCCAAAAAAAGCATTTTTGGAAACTTGTCCGTGTGTGTGTCTGTGTACAGCATAACTCAGAAACGAACAGTCGGATAAACACCAAACTTGGTATTTAGGTTCAGTATCTTCCAGAGATGCGACACGAAGGTTTTCAAGAAAATCCCCCCACCCCAGACTACCCTTTACATGGAACATTTTTCGAAAATGTTAGTTTTCTCAAAAATGGCTCTAACGATTTTGATTAAAATATCATATGTTTAAGATATTCTCATGAGAAATGAAATGTTTATCCCGAATTTTCTGGGAATGTCTCCAAAAGTATTCTTCATTGTGAACGACTTTTGCATAACTGGTAAACCATAAGAGATAGACAAAAGTTTACTGCACAAAAAATGTAGACCGCGTTCCAATACACAATTTATGTCATATACATTTTTTTTGTTGAGTGAACCGTTTTCGAGATATTGCTTGTTATTCCCTTAAATTCTCCAATACTTATACTTTTTCGCAAATTCGTTATTCATTTTTACTTTCTCTACTACGTATAGTAAGTAGGGGAAGTATTGCATTCCACCCAAAAATTCGATACCGAGATTTCACCGGAAATACATGTTTTGAGACCTCCTGAATCCAAAAAAAGCATTTTTGGAAACATGTCCGTGTGTGTGTCTGTCTGTGTGTCTGTGAACAGCATAACTCAAAAACGAACAGTCGGATAAGCACCAAACTTGGTATTTAGGTTCAGTATCTTCCAAAGATGCGACACGAAGGTTTTCAAGAAAATCCCCCACTCCAGACTACCCTTTACATGGAACATTTTTCGAAAATTTTAATTTTCTTAAAAATGGCTCTAACGATTTTGATGAAAATATCATATGTTTAAGATAATGTCATGAGAAATGAAATGTATATCTCGAATTTTCTGGGAATGTCTCCAAACGTATTCTTCATTGTGAACGACTTTTGCATAACTGGTAAACCATAAGAAATAGACAAAATTTTACTGCACAAAAAATGTAGATCGCGTTAAAATACACAACTTATGTCATATACATTTCTTTTGTTGAGTGAACCGTTTTCGAGATATTGCTTGTTATTTCCTTAAATTTTCCAATACTTATACTTTTTCTCAAATTCGTTATTCATTTTTACTTTCTCTACTACGTATAGTAAGTAGGGGAAGTATTGTATTCCACCCAAAAATTCGATACCGAGATTTCGCCGGAAATACATGTTTTGAGACCTCCTGAATCCAAAAAAAGCATTTTTGGAAACATGTCCGTGTGTGTGTCTGTGTGTGTGTGTGTCTGTGTGTGTGTGTGTCTGTGTGTGTGTGTGTCTGTGTGTGTGTGTGTCTGTGAACAGCATACCTCAAAAACGAACAGTCGGATAAGCACCAAACTTGGTATTTAGATTCAGTATCTTCTAGAGATGCGACACGAAGGTTTTCAAGAAAATCCTTCCACCCCAGACTACCCTTTACATGGAACATTTTTCGAAAATTTTAATTTTCTCAAAAATGGCTCTAACGATTTTGATGAAAATATCATATGTTTAAGATAATGTCATGAGAAATGAAATGTATATCTCGAATTTTCTGGGAATGTCTCCAAAAGTGTTCTTCATTGTGAACGACTTTTGCATAACTGGTAAACCATAAGAGATAGACAAAATTTTACTACACAAAGAATGTAGATCGCGTTAAAATACACAACTTATGTCATATACATTTCTTTTGTAGAGTGAACCGTTTTCGAGATATTGCTTGTTATTTCCTTAAATTTCCAATACTTATACTTTTTCTCAAATGCGTTATTCATTTTTACTTTCTCTACTACGTATAGTAAGTAGGGGAAGTATTGCATTCCACCCAAAAATTCGATACCGAGATTTCACTGGAAATACATGTTTTGAGACCTCCTGAATCCAAAAAAAGCATTTTTAGAAACATGTCCGTGTGTGTGTCTGTGTGTGTGTCTGTGTGTCTGTGTGTGTGTGTGTCTGTGTGTGTGTGTGTGAACAGCATAACTCAAAAACGAACAGTCGGATAAACACCAAACTTGGTATTTAGGTTCAGTATCTTCCAGAGATGCGACACGAAGGTTTTCAAGAAAATCACCCCACCCCAGACTACCCTTTACATGGAACATTTTTCGAAAATTTTAATTTTCTCAAAAATGGCTCTAACGATTTTGATGAAAATATCATATGTGTAAGATAAAGTCATGAGAAATGAAATGTATATCTCGAATTTTCTGGGAATGTGTCCAAAAGTATTCTTCATTGTGAACGACTTTTGCATAACTGGTAAACCATAAGAGATAGACAAAATTTTACTACACAAAAAATGTAGATCGCGTTGAAATACACAACTTATGTCATATACATTTCTTTTGTTGAGTGAACCGTTTTCGAGATATTGCTTGTTATTTCCTTACATTTTCCAATACTTATACTTTTTCTCAAATTCGTTATTCATTTTTTTATGTCCTAGACATGCAAAGAGAATGGAATGCGCCGCATAGCAACCAGCGTTAAAATATTTGACTATGGCTTAAAAGCTACCATATTCCCCTCGCATCTACAAGAAAATTACCAATAAGATTGACATCTCGATATCTCGATTAACATGAAGCATTTGGAGAATAGACGTTTGTAAAAATAGATTGTACAAGAGTAGAGAAAGTCATGTGAGTGTAACACATCAGATTTTTTTATGTCCTGGACATGCAAAGAGAATGGAATGCGGCACATAGCAACCAGCGTTAAAATATTTGACTATCGCTTAAAAGCTACCATATTTCCCTTGCATCTACAAGAAAATTACCAATAAGATTGACATCTCGATATCTCGATAACATGAAGCATACGGAGAATAGGCGTTTGTAAAATTAGATTGTACAAGAGTAGAGAAAGTCATGTGAGTGTAACACATCAGATTTTTTACTTTCTCTACTACGTATAGTAAGTAGGGGAAGTATTGCATTCCACCCAAAAATTCGATACCGAGATTTCACCGGAAATACATGTTTTGAGACTCCCTGAATCCAAAAAAAGCATTTTTGGAAACATGTCCGTGTGTGTGTGTCTGTGTGTGTGTGTATCTGTGTGTGTGTGTCCGTGTGTGTGTCTGTGTGTGTGTGTGTATCTGTGTGTGTGTCTGTGTGTGTGTGTGTGTCTGTGAACAGCATAACTCAGAAACGAACAGTCGGATAAACACCAAACTTGGTACTTAGGTCCAGTATCTTCCAGAGATGCGACACGAAGCTTTTTAAGAAAATCCCCCCACCCCAGACTACCCTTTACATGGAACATTTTTCGAAAATTTCAATTTTCTCAAAAATGGCTCTAACGATTTTGATTAAAATATCATATGTTTAAGGTATTTTTATGACAAATGAAATGTATATCTCGAATTTTCTGGGAATGTCTCCAAAAGTGTTGTTCATTCTGAACGACTTTTGCATAACTGGTAAACCATAAGAGATAGACAAAATTTTACTGCACAAAAAATGTAGATCGTGTTACAATACACAATTTATGTCATATACATTTTTGTTGTTGAGTGAACCGTTTTCGAGATATTGCTTGTTATTCCCTTAAATTTTCCAATACTTATACTTTTTCTCAAATTCGTTACTCATTTTTTTATGTCCTGGACTTGCAAAGAGAATGGAATGCGCCACATAGCAACCAGCGCTTAAATATTTGACTATCGTTTAAAACCTAGCATATTCCCCTTGCATCTACAAGAAAATTAGCAATAAGATTGACATCTCGATATCTCGATTAACATGAAGCATATGGAGAAGAAGCGTTTGTAAAAATAGTTTGTACAAGAGTAGAGAAAGTCATGCGAGTGTAACACATCAGATTTTTTTATGTCCTGGACATGCAAAGAGAATGGAATGCGCCACATAGCAACCAGCGTTAAAATATTTGACTATCGCTTAAAAGCTACCACATTTCCCTTGCATCTACAAGAAAATTACCAATAAGATTGACATCTCGATATCTCGATTAACATGAAGCATATGGAGAATAGGCGTTTGTAAAAATAGTGTGTACAAGAGTAGAGAAAGTCATGTGAGTGTAACACATCAGATTTTTTTATGTCCTGGACATGCAAAGAGATTGGAATGCGCCGCATAGCAACCAGTGCTTAAAAATTTGACTATCGCTTAAAACCTACCATATTCCCCTTGCATCTACAAGAAAATTAGCAATAAGATTGACATCTCGATATCTGGATTAACATGAAGCATATTGAGAATAAGCGTTTATAAAAATAGTTCGTACAAGAGTAGAGAAAGTCATGTGAGTGTAACACATCAGATTTTTTAGGGGGAAGCGTGACATGCAATAGTATGAAAGCTAATTGCATTTACTTAAATTTAATGTTATGTTAAGAGCTGAAACTTGCAAAGGAATCACAGGCAAACGATTTCAGTAACAATTCGTAAACAGAGCAGTTCTTAATACCAACGAATGCATGGCTAAACGAAGCATTAGTACATAGTATCCACTTACAGAGGTGTGGCAAGTTGTATTAATATTGTTTATGTAAAATAATACATTAGATTCAAGCTAAAAAGTGTCATTTGCTATCGTAACGTACGTGTATGAATTCAATCTGCGTATAGCGAAGAGGTAATAGCAAGGTCGCGGATAGGAAATCTCGCTGCAGCAGTGTGTTCTTAAGATCCCTGGAGCTAAAATCGCTAAATAGTTGAAAGTTAATGTCGCACACAAGGACTGACAGTTAAATTAAAATACGGCGATTAGGAATACATTAAAAGATAATAGATGACAATTTCAGAATATTACAGAAATTGAAATCAGTTTTGTTTATAGCGTCTATAAACTACTTTAACTACGGTCCTTAGTGTCCCATTCCATTTCGACCGTGATAGATCGGAAATTTTGCTCAGAGGCCTCTTTATCAGGCTTGAGGTACTTTTACATGCTGGCTTTACTCTCTTCCCAAGGAAGTCATGCTAAGGATTTTTACGCCCGAAAAAATCCATGGCCCTCCGCAGGTCTTGAACCTGCGACCTCGGGAACTAGAGGTCAGCATGGTACCCTTTAGCCAGGGTAGACGACAGAACGTTACATGGGGAACCTAACTCGAAGGTTTTAGGTTTGGTTACTTCCTGTAGGAAGTGCATCTTCCTTCGACGGTCAACATCAGGAAGGCATAGCAAAAATATGATGGTGCAAAAAATGTACCGTTTTCTTAGTTTATCTTTGTAGGTGCCTTCTTTTATCTACATTATCTATGAAATGCGGTAATATAAACCCTTTATTGGTCAATGCTCTCTATATGACAGCACAGTGTTCTAGTGTATTGTTCGTGTCGATACAAACGGCAAAGGCATATCAATTTTAATCAAGTCCCTGTATTGTGGTACTTTGCAGAAACAAGCAAACTAGTTTAAATTTACAGGATGAATATTATTTCACCACTTATATATAAGCTAGAATGTTTTACTGGCTCTGTGAAGACATTAAGATGCAAACGTGTTTCTTCTTGTAGCTGAAGCCTTTATAAAATATAATTTACAGTTCTTTAATCACAGAAATCTGCATACCATAGCTACATCCTGAATTTGTTGACATGTAATAGAATTAAAATAGGAATTAAAGAATGAAGCAATCGCCACGAGACATGTTTATACAATTTAATTATTTTAACGCTTATCTACAAGATTCAACTCTCTGGCAAAAGTACATTTTCCTCTGGTGTTTTCCTTAGTATTATATAAATCTATCTTCTCCGTTACGAAGCCCCTTCAGCTTGAACCATCTCAAATTGCTTGTTCAGTTTAATTTAGAAGATGGGTGAAATGGTAACACGTAAAGAGAAAGAGAGCTAGATTTCTCTAAATACTTCAGGCAACTTGATTCTTTCTCAACATCCTTTAACTTCTTTCTAGTGTCTCTACATTCTGAGTGAAAGCAATGTACAAAATTTCTTAAATTAATTATAATAACGTTTCACCGTTTTGCTCAAAGAAGCTTTAAAACTTTTTGAAATTGTGGATATCTTTATAATTCATAAAGTGGTACAAAACACTGCAAAAGCTTGGAAAACATTCATTTGCGAAAACATTTTAGTTCATTCTGAAATTTTTTGCTTTTTGTAATACTAAACAAATATTTGCACAAATGTTTTAATAAATTATTTCATGCTCTGAAGGTTTAACATTAGAAGTAAACGCCCTTGCAAGGAGTATTTCAGGTGTCGCGAAATGCTGTAAACAATGAAGTGGAGAAATGAGGCGTTGAAGTTTGGTGAAGTGTTAAATAGTTATTTGTGATACAAGTGTTAAAATTAGGTTAAGAATAAAATCACTTAATATTTATGGCATGCACTATTTTTAGACAAATCCTGAAATTTGCAAAATAATAAAATACTAATTGATTCCAGGCCTATATACAACTAAGAGAAATGACGCTTAGAGCGAGATCGATAGACGTGTGCAGCGAGAACGTAGATTTGTTGATTCGTTAGCAGTACCTACCTTACACCAGTCAATGAAGTGATTATATGCTATATCATGCTGTTTTCTGAAATTTTGTTTTTTTGAAGCTATTCAATTGTTACCCTTACGGCAGCTTCTAGCATTTCGCCCGGCTCTTGAAATAACTCAATTTTATCCATATTATTACCTGGCGCCATTTTATCCATTATTCACAAGTCATAAAAGAATTACGAATAATTAACGATAAAAGAATAATCAAAGAAAGTACAAGGTTGCCAAAGGAAGAGGTTAAATGGACAACGTACTGCGATAAATTGAAGTATGACGATTTGAATTGTGAACAGATAATGCGAGCACCATGAGAAATTAAACATGTACAAAGACATAATGAAATTTAAAAGCTAATCAAACAAGGTCGATTTATTCGACATGTGCAAATACAAAGGGAGATTTTCTATTTGACCTGAAACCAAAGTTGGTAACAATTGATAAACTACAGTATTTAATTTGTGTTTGCGTTAAAAGTTCTAGTTTTATTTCCAATTGTCTAAAAATATACTTTATGCGTGGCCTATTAAATCCTTAAATGGCAGCACGTGTCAACCAAATTACATTATATAAAAGCTGCAAAATGTTTACCAAAAGTTAATGAAAACAATTGCTCATCAGCAGTTGTATCAACTTTTTTCGACGATAGTGTTTTTTGATGCACTTCCCGTTAACACTATTATGGTGCAAAGTTGAATTTCCTGCATTCAGGGTTGATAACCTAACCTACCTGTGTTTTTGTTTACCTTACTACACCTGTGTGCGTGAACTATATTAAATCCTCCAAGTTTTGATATATTAATTATTGCAGATCTGAAATATATTCATATCTGAGAGTTGCATTTTATCATTTAAATCTTACCTGGGTTTTTACTTCCTTTTTATTTATTAATGTGTATTTACATGCAGCAGCTAAGTATAAGCTGTAAAGTTATTTATTTTGGGGGGTAAACAAACAGACGTGGATAATCAATCGCCAGTTCGTCACTAATAATATTGTTGACCTTGATACTGGAACCACCATATTCAATAGTATTTGGTAATTATTTTATTTACGGTTAAGTACTATTTCTATTATTCACTATCGTCGAAAGAATAGCATGTGTTATATATTCGTTATGTGCGTTGGAGAATCTCAATTATTCCTCGTTCTCCAATGATGCACCTTCTGCACTTATATCGCAATGTACTATTACTAAGCCCCGGATTCTTAGGTTCCGACTTATTTTATTCCTGACCTCCTACACTCCAAACTTCGGTTTATTTTAATGTTTTAGTTACCAACGAGTAATATACTTCAATTTTATAGAGCCTAAATTGACCTAATTTTACGTTTGGACCTAATAAAACCTATTTTTTGTGATAGAACCTAAAAGTGCCTAATTCGGTTATTTAAGCAAATAAGAGTAGATTTATGAATATAAAAGTGTTTTTAAAACGAAGGGAGACCGTTCGAATAAGGAAACTATTAAATAATTAGATTATGAAATCTTGCGCAATACCTTACAATAATAAACTTTTATTAAACCGTCCACCACAATAATAAAGTAATTAAAACGTTCGCCGCCTTCAGTTATCATTTTCTAGCTATAGTCGGAAGAGGTGGTCAGTGGCACGTGGAATTTCTGAAACGTGTGATGTTTATATGCCGCAACAATAGGTGAAAACTAGAGGCAAACATTTTAATAGCGCTGTTGAGTAGTATGCATTATTGCTTCTTCCGTTATAGGGAGTTTCTAACACGACATTTTTGAATTTGGTACTTTCAAATACATACTAAAGTTACAATTAATTTAACTTTTTACAATTTAAAGTTAGTGTTTTAAACAAAGTACCCAGTGATTTGCATGAATATAATATAATATATATATATATATGCCAAGGATCCTATAAATTCCTAAATTCAACATATAAGATCCTATAAAATCCTAATACACTGATACATAGAACCTAATTTTAACTTTTACAGTGAATGGCTAAATGTTTACGTTTCCAGCTATCTATCTCTATGGTACCATTATGTAAAAGTAAAATAATAAAGTTTGGATTTAGTTATGGAATACAAGAGAACTAATTTAAGCCGACTTATTGTAGACAGTAAAACAGACAAATGCTTAGTAATTAAGCCCACAAGCAATAAAAACTGGCCAATAGAGAGGGCCTTTTATTGCTTTTGCCCATTTAGATAATTAAGCTTGGGCAAGGAAGAAAGTTATATTAAAACACTTCCGTTGCATCATTTGTAAGCTTATAGTCCAATTAGGTATAGGTATTCTGTAAATAGTGTAATGAGCTAATATGGTAAGAAAGCTATGTGATATCACAGTGGAGTATAAGCCAGCACCCACAGATGAAAAACAGTAGATTTCTGCATTCTAATTTGTTAGTTCTAGTCAACGTTACCCCCGTCGTATCAAACTGCGACGTTATAATACAACCGCAAGCTTCGAGTATGTGTGCGTATCATGGCGTAATAACCACAACACAACAAACGTGCCCATCTACACGTCAAATAGAAACACCAAATTATTACTTTAACACGGAGGCACTAAATGGTTTTAGAAAGCGCTGGCTAGAGGATATAAACAAAATCCAGTTTCGAAGCGTCAGCTCTTAAAGTTCATTGCTACTTGTGGAACATGAAATCTCACGACGCCACATTTTATCGTAAAATGTGGCATTCCATTATCTATAATGCGTACTTTTAAAGTTAGATACTGTAATGGGAATCTCTCTCAACATGGATTTACCGGAATTACGATGAACTTAACGTAGCGTTACGTGACGTAACGTGAAAGTCTAACACATTGTATTAAATCAAGCTGTTTAGGGTTGACTTGACGTGACTTAACGCAATGTAATTTAAGAGTTTGCCAATATCAAGTTTTTTCTTCCCATTACCTTAAATTTGATGTCTCGTGATAGTTTCATCCAATAAACGTAAAGCAGTAGCATGGAGTAATAAAATCTACCACCAATCAAGAATCATTCCCGTTACGTTAAGTGCATCCTAATTAAGCCGGAATTATGATGAACTTAATATAACGTGACTTGACTTAACGGGAAGTGACGTGAAAGCAATACATGTTATTAAATTGAGCTATTTATAGTTGATTTAACGTTACTTAACTTAATGCGACGCAACTTAAATTGTCAATATCAAACTTTTACTTCCCGTTAGGTTAAGTTGGATGTCACGTGCCTAATTCGAACCAATCTGCGTGAAGCAGTGGCGTGGAGTAACAAAAACGACCACCAAATCAATCCCGTTACATTAAGTGCCTTCTAATTAGACCTTCAGTTCAACGCCAGTTCTTAATTCCATGTTACGTCCCGTCACGAAGTCACGTGACCATCGTAATCCCGGCTATATTCTCTGAACTTTCAAACAAAAGCAGGAACTTCATACCCAAATTCTCTTTAAATTGTCATCTGGATCCAATTTTCTATGGGTTTGTTTTATGGAAACACTAAAATATGGTTTTGATCCAAAAAAAAAAAGATTGGGACATTCTGCATTACTTTGGTCTTCATTGAAAACGTCGGTAACCTGCATTACGTTCTTCAAAGGCAACATTTGAAATCTCAACATAACTGAAAATACGATTGAGAGCCCTCAGCCTCAAGGCGTAGCCGAGGGATGGTTTTTAGAAAGAGAGGAGTGGAGCAGTTGCGAAGCGACGACAGGGCGTAGCCAAGGGACCTGCGCGTCTAAAACTTGAATGATTCACGTTGGTAGCAAATTCCTTCCAAAAGTCTCCAAAAACACTATATAACAAGGGCCGCTTAACCATTAATTTTGTTAACGTTTTCAGTGAAGACCAAAGTAATGTAATAACGCCAAAAGTTGCGTTTATTTACTTCGGCGACACCGCCCCTCCATTACTGCCTGTATACATTTCACCACTTACCCCGCGAAAACATTTTATGACACTAATTGGATTACTTCAGACATGCTTTCTAATACAAGCGAACCACTTCATATGACGCATCCCCATTTCTTTTCTGCGCCTTATGTATTTACATCACGAGTACCCTTTTGGACCAAAGGGTTTTATGCAGGTACCGAGTGCCTTTGAATGGGCTGAAATTATGAACATTGATTTTTTTTATTTTTTATTTGCTTAGCCCACTTTAATTTCTATGGCATATCGGGAGCTTTAAACTTTATAAACAACTGATGGTGTTTGCAGCTCGCTGACTGCAAGGTTTTATGCAGTTTTCCCATGAACCATTATCATTCCAGTATTCATATTTCCAGGCTGTGCGGAGGATAGGTGGTGAGTAACTAAAGAAAAATTCCCCCGCCCCAACCCGAAATAGAGTCTGGGACCTTTGCATTGAGAAGCATTTGATTTTGTTGTACCTTTGCACGGGCATTATAAGATTCATACTGAAAACGCACCATTTAACGCATTCAACATCTCATAAAAATAGGCAATCTTCCGACTATAAAGGCAAGATTTAAAGTTATAAAAGTGTAAAAGTCATTCTATATACATTTCAGTACTTTTATGGATATAAAAACAAATTTTGTTTTTTTGAAATAAAATACTCGCGATGCAAGTTAAATCTTAGTTTTAATAAAATAGTAAATTAGCAAAAACTATGACTATTCTTTTTAAATTCTAGGAATAGTCAACTTACAATTAAGGATATAAAAATGAGAAAATCTTATCTAAGGTAAAGGGCTGAACGAACAAATATTTCGCAAATTGAATATTGTCAAAATAGGAGATAACCGGTCTCCCTAAGTAGGAAAAAATTCTACCCTTCCCCATTCACCACATTTTGCCAGCGGCGGCGTGTAGTAAATGACTAGGAAATTTCTTTGAGGGTTAAAATCTTTTGCATCTAATTTCTAAAACTAAAGCGCTAAATGATTTCTTTTTCATAGAGCGAACAAATAGGAATTATTAGAACAGAAATTAAATGAATAAAACGTTGGATTATCATGCATAGGTACTTAAATACATTTACTAGTATCAAATAAAAAAATGGGAGAAAACGATAATTAAGTAAGCATGTTACCAATTTCTCACGCTGCGAAAAAATACAGGCAATAAAAAAAAGAATAAACAAACTGCATTTGACGCAATGGATAGCATTTTCCAATTGCTTCATGCATGGGCGTTTCTAGCATCGTGCGATTGCATAGCTATGAAGTGAAAAACATAGGATTAAAATGAAATTTAAAACAAATAGTTATTTATCAGATAAAAAATTGAAATTTAAAACAAATCATAATTTATCTACAGATTACTATACGCAGGAGTAAAAACACAATAAAAGATTTTAATGCGATTTACCTGCTGTTGTCCAGCACTCGGTACAATCCTGACAGAGCATGGACCAGTCGAACTCGAGGTCCTTGTGGCTAGCCATGGCCAACTTCACATCTCACTTCACCGAACACGCACCGAATGTCACGCAGCGACTGCCCAGCACATACATACCATACCTCCGAGCAGTGCTCGGCCTCACGCTGTTCTAACCTGTTTCAGCGACCTCTTCTTGCCTCTTCTCACTTCAATGGGTTTCCTTGCCCCTCCACTTCCCATTCATATGTTTGTTCCTATCATGGGAACATTCCTACGTGCCTTTATGAAGACGAGTCCAAAGCTAATGAACCTAGAAGGAGTTCTGTATATAATATGATACTATTGGTAGGGAAAGTGAAACTTTGGTGAATACCATGGTTGATCATGTCCTATACAAGAATCAGATTCTTAACCTATAACTCTATTCACTGTTATTCTTTTGAATTCCTAGTCATACATGTTTATAGTAGATAATCAGCCTTAATAGAAAACCATGTAAAAATATTGTATGTGTTACACTCACATGATTTTCTCCGCCCACTGCTGTTTACTTTTATATAGCTTCTACAAACTGTTCTTACAAAACCTTTATTTTTACTATCCACTTCATGTTAATCGAGATAAACCTTTGCAGAAATAGATTTCTTTTTCGTTATATAAACAAGGGGCATAGACAAATCCGAATCGATAGTCAGATGTTTAAAAGCTAGCCTTGATTTTCCATGCTCTTTTCAAGACTTCGCAAGAAACAACTGAATAGCGAAAGCACTTTAAAATGACTATGAAAAATTCAAACCAATAATAACGGATATTTCAGAAATGGTTGATACCACAAAAGTGAGTTTTAAAGAGATCTACATTTTTTGTGTAGTAGGAATTTCTCTATCTCTTATGGGTTTTTTTTTCGAATGAAGAGGACTTCAAGCTATTCCCAGAAAATTCAAGACATACATTTTATTAGTCCTGTAAATATCTTAAACATACGGGCATTTTAATCAAAATCGTTTGAGCCATTTTTGCGAGAGAGAAAAAAACACGAACCTTTTTTTTCATGTAAGTGGTAGCTTAGGGTGTCTTCGTGTCACAAAACGTAAACACAAGTTTGGTATCTATCCGACATTTAGCTTTTAAGTTATGCTGTTCATAGACACACAAACGAACCTCTTTTTTTTTCTAAAACTTCTTTGTTTTTATTCAGGGGATCCCATAACATATATTTCTGGCGAAATTTCGGTATCGAATATTTGGGTGGAATGCAATGCTTCTTCTACCTGCTAGGTAGTGGTGGAGAAGATAAAACGAAAAAAAAAAAGCGATCACTTGACTTTCTCTGCCCATTATACGAGGGCTGATCAACAAAGACTGAGACTGATTTTTTTTCACAGATGTTTATTACTCCAATTCAATGTTTACATGATCTTTTTCAAAGTAGTCCCCTCCTACATTAATGCACTTCTTATATGTCTCTGCCAGTCCTTGAACACGTGCTGCAGACCATTCTTTGTCAGGTCCTTGAGAATCGCCTCACTTTTCTTGAGCACTGCTTCAGAGTTCTCAAATCGAATACCCCTAAGCTTTGCCTTTAGTGATGGGAATAAAAAAAGTCGCAGGGTGCAAGATCGGGGCTATAAGGTGGATGTGGTACACAGGTAATGTTGAATCGAGCCAGAAACTGCATGACTTGATTTGCGACGTGAGGCCGTGCATTGTCATGATGAAGTCGCCACCCAGTCCGAGAAAGCTCTGGTCGTTTCTTTGCAATGTGCTTCCTCAGTGTAGCCAATACTGACGTGTAGTATGCTGCTGTAACAGTAGTGTGAGGGGGAACTGCATGCTGGTAAATCATTCCATTACAGTCAAAAAATGTGATCAGCATCACTTTCCCTGCAGATGGAACAACTTTTGCCTTTTTTGGTGTTGGAGAACCTGGTGATTTCCACACTGTGCTGGCTTGTTTTCCTTCAGGATCATAATGATGCAGCCATGACTCATCACCGGTGATAATCGATTTAAAAAATGCATCACCTCCATTGTCTGGTATGCGAAATGCACGTAGGGTCTACAAAATAGAGCATTACTACCAACCTACCAATACGAGAGTGCTGCCGCCTACCAACATTATACATAAAAACCCGCTCTTTTGAAATATTTATGTTACAGATACGAAACTATCACGGAAGCTACAGGAAAAAATCAGTCTCAGTCTTTGTTGATCAGCCCTCGTATATTCAAGTATATATCCCTTATGTTTTATACTATTTAACAGGTGATAATTCTCTCCACGTTATTCACGATGAATGTTTGACAAGAAATTATTTTGTATTAAACTTAAGATGCATGCAACACGCCGAAGCAACATTCAATTGATTAAATCACAAGTCAAATTTTGTTAGTTCTTTTGCGAAGGAAAAGGGAATTAAAATATTATCTTCAAGAGCATTCCATCAGATGTAGGTTTAAACGTCAGTCTTGAACAAATTTAAACGTATAACAGGAATTATCGGAAAATAAAGTTGCATTATATTTAGTATGCATGTTATGCATTTTATTCAGACCAATATCACAAACATAGGCTACTTTAATCAAAATCGCTAGGGTATCTTTTCAGTAAATAACAAATAATAATGTTTTTTCACATTAAAGGGTTATACGCAGGGGTATAGTAGAGCGGGAAGGCACTGGAATGCCGGTACACTTTTGTTTTTAAAATTAATCAGTTTTTTTTCAAAAAGAACAAAGAAAGAAAGAAAAACCATGCAGCTTCAATGAGCCAAAAATTTTAAACTTGTGTATGTTGCTTAGAAAAAAAAATCTGATGTGTTACACTCACATGACTTTCTCTACTCTTGTACAAACTAATTTTACAAACGCTTATTCTCCATCTACTTCATGTTAGTCGAGATATCAAGATGTTAATCTTATTGCTAATTTTCTTGTAGATGCAAGGGGAATTGCTAGGCTTTAAGCGATAGTCAAATATTTTAAGAGCTGGTTGTTATGTGCAGTGTTCCATTCTCTTTGCATTACCGGGACAAAAAAAATGAATAACGAATTCCCATTTGAGAAAAGGTATGTATTGGAAAATTTAAGGGAATAACAAACAATATCTCGAAAACGGTTCACTCAAAAAAAATGTATATGACATAAATTGTGTATTTTAACGCGATCTACATTTTTTGTGTAGTAAAATTTTGTCTATCTCTTATGGTTTACCAGTTATGCAAAAGTCGTTCACAATGAAGAATACTTTTGGAGATATTCCCAGAAAATTCGAGATATACATTTCATTTTTCATGAAAATATCTTAAACATATGATATTTTAATCAAAATCGTTAGAACCATTTTTGAGAAAATTAAAATTTTCGAAAAATGTTCCATGTAAATGGTAATATGGGGTGGGGGGATTTTCTTGAAAACCTTCGTGTCGCATCTCTGGAAGATACTGAATCTAAATACCAAGTTTGGTGTTTATCCGACTGTTGGTTTCTGAGTTATGCTATTCACAGACACACAGACACATACACGGATATGTTTCCAAAAATACTTTTTTTGGATTCAGGGGGTCTCAAAACATGTATTTCCGGTGAAATCTCGGTATCGAATTTTTGGGTGGAATACAATACTTCCCCTACTTACTATACGTAGTAGAGAAAGTAATAATGCGATGCGTAACACTGGCAAGAAATTGTTCTAACTCTACAATTTATTATAATACCTGTTAGACAAAATTATGATTTAAATCGTTTCAACTAGGCAATACTATGTTGTTATACATTTTTCCAGGCTGAAACAACACTCAACTCTTAGTTGATGATTATATGCCAGTCATTTGATCTACCTACTCTTTGCAGGAGTCCATAAAATGTTACACCGACCGTTTAACATTTTTAGATGTAATGCTTAGAACGTAGGGAAACTGAAATGAATAAGAGCAAATATTTCGGAAAGGGTTAATGCCACAAAAAAATAAAATTTATATAAATGTATACCTTATCGAGATCTACAGTTTCCCTAAAGTAAATTGTGCCTCTGTTAAGATTTCGCGGTTATATGCAGTTCAGCCATAATGATAATTTCAAAGGCTATTTTCAGAAATAGATATTTGCAACATTTCAGTACCTCAAACAAAAATTGTATGTTAATCAAAAGTTATCTACTTTTGAGAAAATAAAAAAATAGTAAGCATTTTTCCATGAAAAGGATTTTTGGGGTGGGGAAATTTCCTGGAGATATTCGTCTTGTCACGTTTGAGTTATATGTACACACACACACACACACACACACACACTCACACACTATTGAACCTCTTTTAAAAATAGAACTTCTAACACAGAGCACACGAACTAAAAGCTTTAGATTATTGTGACCAACTTTCGTTTCAAGTCCAATGATATAGCAATTACCCTTTGTATTTCCACATGTTTAAAACTCGACTTGGTTTGATTAGGTTTTACTTTTCATTATGTCTTTTTACATGATTAATTTCTCATGGCGGTCGCATTATCTGATCACATTACAAATCGTCATGCTTCAATTTACCTTGGTTCATTGTAGAATTAACCTATACGTTATATTGGTAGCCTTTTGCCTTTTTTGATCTAAAAAGTTATATTTTTATCTACTGTAACCTACATAAGGATTAAATGGCGGAAATTATGAATTTAGAACATACTGAAATGGAAGGGCCAGGTGAAATTAGTGAAGCAGCAGAAAGAATAACACTACTTCACTGAAAATGACTGCTAGCGAATCAACAAAACATCAAAACATTTGAAATTCGCTTTTTTAACGCCATTTCTCTTGTTTCAAGAACCGCGTTCTAAACGTGAACTCTGTTAGTTTAAGGAATCAGTATAATATTATTGATATTTTACAAATCCGAGCGCTGTCTAAAAAACAGAGTACGCCACACGTGTTAAAAGTAGTTTTATTTTGCTTGTAGGATTGCGAAACGAAGGCCTTTTCGCCAGCATTCCTACTCGCAAAATAAAACTCTACTTTTACCCTTTGTATCACAATCTATTTTAGGATTCAGAAAGCGTGCATTTTCGATAAATATTTTGAACAAATAAGATAAAATCAAATATCCCTTATGATAAGTGCTTAAGTGGTCAGTAGAATTTGACTTAAGAAGCAGGTTATAGCGTTTCCGCTCTAAACATTTACTGCAGCCCTGGACATAATAATATGAAACACGAATAATATGATCTTTTATTGACAGTAATATCTCAAATGACAACAGCACCTAATTTACTGGATAATTATGATAATGGCCAACACTAGCCATTCAACTTCGGATGACTAAGCCAGAGATTTAATAGATAAGATTTACATTAATAAGTTAATGAATAATGCTGTTTTGTCACATTGCCCGTGAAGTCTGATACTTCCTGGTATCGATCTGTTTATTTCGGTTGATCCAAGGGAATAACTTGGATAGTGAATTATCACGAGGCTGGGACTCACTAATATTTTCCGAAAGGAAATATCAAGGTGTGCTTAGTTATAACGGTTACAACACACAGAAATAGCATTCAAACATAGCAACATGTGGAATTTTAATAAAATTCTTTGGAGTCACTTTTGAGAAAATAAAAACTAACGAAACTTTCTCCATGTAAAGAATAGTTGACGGTGGGAGATTTTCTCGAAAATCCACGTGTTGTATGTTGGAAAAATACTGAACTTAAATACCAAGCTTGGTATGTATTCGACTTTTCCTTTTTAAATTACGCTACGAACACACGCACACACACGCACGCAAGCTTTTATCTATTTTTTTCAGTTTCGGGAAACTCAAAACATGTATTTCTGGTGAACTTTCGATACACAATTTTTGAGCTGAATGCATTACTTTCTCTACCTAAAATAGTATCTTGTAGAGAAAGTAAAAGTGTTTAGATTAAGAACAGAGATGCAACAAAGAAAATTTTGAAGATAATCTCAAACTAAGAATCCAATACAGTATTCTATTGAAAAAAGATAAACAAGTGCGGCAGTTGAATAAGTGAACAATAGCTGGTCTTATAGAGGTGAACCCGTGGCTGGAATTGCTTTAATTTAGCAGCATTTCAATTAATTAACTAAATGCCACTCCTCAGCTTTAGCCCACATTATTTACGTTAGGGCTGGCGAAGTTGAAATGATAAATGACGATGATGATGATGATGATGAACGTTCTGCCTCAAGGTCCGCCCCCTCCTTAGGTAACACCGTGGGTGGCAACCACGATTCGCCCAAGGGCGCACTAGCAGCTGATAATGTGATGAATAGCTAATACCTCCTGCGATATGAGAAGGAAGTGACATGATATACACCCAGTTTGGAAAGTTTTTCCACTGAAATTCCCCTCGTTCGTTCGGAAACCAAACCCGAGTTCCTTTGCACGCTTGTCAGGAGCGCTAGTTACCAGATGATGGGGATAAATTATAGATTAGACAATTTTAGGAAAGTAAATATAAGTTTAATGCGATAATATTTAAACCAGGTTACTTCTAACACAGGGCGACGCCGTGGCCAAGTGGTTAGACCGCTCGCCTCCCAGGGACCTACATGTAGGATTTGTGGTGGCCGGGTTTTCTCCGGGTTCTCCGGTTTCCCCCGCCATTCATTCCACCAACTGCTCCATCATCATTTCACCCACATTTCATCTACAGTAGGAACGATGGTTCTGTGCCGGTGACCTTGTTTCCTCGCGCACTGAAGAGAGTCTATGCCTAACGCCAGGCAGCTCGCTGTCTGCCTGCCTGCTGGAAGACGTGGGACGCGTGGGATTTTGGCGATACGACATAAACATACAACACCATACCGCTGCATGGCTGGTTTATTGTCACTATTATCAGATTGCTCTATCATTCTTTTATATTTACCCATTATACACAAACCTTGTCATGTAAATGCATTGTCGTAAACTAGCAGGGGCTTTATTAGTGTGATAAACACACTACCAGAAATATCACCACCGTCGTTTTCTTCTGCAAGATTTTCCCTTTCATCGTCACCAGTCTTCTTCTCGTTCGCTGTCACTATATTTCCTAACCTGGATTACAAAACCTTCTAAGACATTTTCAAACAGGCCTTGTTGTTCTTCAATGTATTTGTCTTCCTACTTAATGTGTTGAGAGCCATTTTCTCACTTTTCTACGCTAATGTCCTCAACATGTTGTTAGCTAAGCTTAATCAACATCGTGTAGTTTAAAAGGGTGTCCTACCAAGCTACCCATTGCTTTCTATCAGCCCAGATGAGTTCTCTTCGAGTAAGCCCCGAAGACTAGGGCGGTAATCGGAGAACATTGTGTGCATGGCCTACAAACTATCAACGTAAATTTTTGGAATAGGCTTTGACCCTTACTTAGGTTGTAAAGCTCCAAACTTAGCATCCCTTCATAGAATGGGGCAAGTTCTGCATCGTAATTTGGTATGAGGCGATGGGGCCTTTTCCAACTGCACACTATGGTACGGTGCGTTATGCATCACCAAGACAGATCTGAGAGGCAAGGTAGGAATTAGTTTTTCCATTAGCGATTTCTTTGTATTTATCCCCATCATTTTGTGTTATATTAACCTTTGTTATTTTTACATAAAACGTCGCAGAAGGCAAGAAGCTCTAATAAACACACCAAAATACACAATAACTATATACAATCCAAGTTTAATTACAGAAACACAGGGGTGTCATTTAGAGGGGCAGGGGGTCAATTGGCCCCCTCCCCTAGGTTACGAGCAACATTATTGCTCTACCAAATGAAACATTACAATTGTACTATTAATAGCAATATTTCACATTTAAGAAATAAAACATTATATATATATATATATATCGTTGCAATCCACATGAACATTTGTGAAACTGCTCCAAGCAATCTTGGCCCCCAATGCAGAAACTGAAATAACGCCCCTACAGAAACATATAGTGACTAATTTATAAACACAACGTTCAAGGTAGCATCAACAGACGGCTGACAAGGGAGATGTTACTCGAGCTACTGCTGCCGCTAGACTGAAGCGATGGCACTTACTGCGCATGCCCGAGAATTGGGGGCTCGCTCACTGTACAGATAACCAGTGCGCATCGAGCTTTCACCGGCACAGAACCATCGTTCCTACTGTACTTCCTTCCCATCCTGGATGCTCTGTCTGATCCATGAGTGTCTGCTCCTCGACGGGCCCCTGACCCCAGGCACCCGCTTGTAAGTCCTGGGGGGTGTAAGTCCCACATAAGAGGAGGGTAAACAGATAATGAATGAATACTTCTAACACTTGAAGGCATAATTCAGACTAATATGCGAGCTCTGATTTTAAGAGAAATTAGTCGTACCTACTATTCATGATACTCTGAGTCCTAATAATTTCAATGAAATAATTAAGGGGGATTGTAAACAAATGTACTTAATTATTTATACCGTAGAAACGCAATGTATTGGTTCACTACAAAACACGTGTAATGAAGGTCGTGCACGCACAGCATGACCAGGGAAAAAGTTTAACGTAGACAATCGTTTTGACATAGAGAACTTAAGACTGTAATTCAAAGGAATGGCAAATTAAGGAAGGACAACTGTTATCATAACTTGACATTAACGCAAAGTACATCACAATTCATCTGCCACATCTATTTTCGCTCATGCTATCGGTAATTATTAGCAATTGCTATTGTGGTGAAACTTTGCTTGCAACAAGTGAATGTAGGCTACCGTCCACAACATAGTTCACTTAATAGAATGCTGGCTATTTACTGCCCAGTTCGCTTCATGTAGGTATTATGATTTTAGCAAACACTTTTTACTTCACTTCACCTTTCTATAGCTAGTTATGTAATTTACGTAAATTCAGGTAATGGTTTTCCATTTCTACGTAGAACTGTCTGTTGCATGATTCAAACGCGCTCCCAGTGTAATAGGGTTCCTTCCCATTTCTACATAAACGTATGATGCCAACTTGACAATACGTTCTCTGTCTAGTAGAATGGAATGGAAACGTGTGAATACACTGCCCTAATGCAGTGGGGTTACCTCTTAAGGAAACATTTTACGAAAAATATTGTGGCGTGTATGTGTGTTTGTGTATTGTTGGGGTAATTCTTTCGGCTGGGGTTTTGAAACTGTCTGCTATATGAAGTGTTCCGGGTTCGATTCCCGGCTGGGCCCCAGAAAGTTGTCCTTAAACAAAAATATTTCACGGTATGCCCAGAGTCTGGTGTTTGAATGTGAGAGTACCTATGTGCGTGTGTAGGCGGTGTTATGGTTATTTAATAAGCAATTCGCTCATTAACAAGAATTCAGGATTGTCGCTTGACGCAAACTGAGCACACGTGTTAAGTCATTTAATTCTACGACAGATTATCTACAATTAGTACAACTATATGGCACCAATTGGTGCTGCAAAGTTAACAAGATTAAACAAAATTACATTTTTATTATATTTATGTACCCTTAAAAGTGCGTTAGAACTAAATTATTTTCTATTAGTGCATTATTCACAATAAGCATGTGCATAAGCATGCCCGCCTTGGTGGACGAATTAATGTAAGGGCCTTTTAGGCCCACGTTTTACCTGGAATGATCTATCATTTCTTAATATTATTTCTGTACGAAAAAAAATCTGATGTATTACAATCACATGGCTTTCTCTAATCTTGTACAAACTATTTTTACATACGCTTATACTCCATATGCTCATGCTAATCGAGATATCGAGATGTCAATCTTATTGGTAATTTTCTTGTAGATGCAAGGGGAATATGGTAGGTTTTAAGCTATAGTCAAATATTTTAACGCTGGTTGCTATGTGGAGTATTCCATTCTCTTTGCATTTCCAGGACATAAAAAAAATGAATAACGAATTTGAGAAAAAGTTGGAAAATTTAAGGGAATAACAAGCAATATCTCGAAAACGGTTCACTCAACAAAAGAAATGTATATTACATAAATTGTGTATTTTAACGCTATCTACATTTGTTGTGCAGTAAACTTTTCTCTATCTCTTATGGTTTACCAGTTATGAAAAAGTCGTTCACAATGAAGAATACTTTTGGAGACATTCCCAGAAAATTCGAGATATACATTTCATTTCTCATGACAATATCTTAAACATATGATATTTTAATCACAATCGTTAGAGCCATTTTTGAGAAAATCAAAATTTTCGAAAAAGTTTCCATGTAAAGGGTAGTCTGTGGTGAGAGGATTTTCTTGAAAACCTTTGTGTCGCGTCTCTGGAAGATACTGAACCTAAATACCAAGTTTGGTGTTTATCCGACTGTTCGTTTCTGAGTTATGCTGTTCACAGACACACACGGACATGTTTCCAAAAATATTTTTTTTTGGGATTCAGGGGGTCTCAAAACATGTATTTCCGGTGAAATCTCGGTATCGAATTTTTGGGTGGAATACAATACTTCCCCTACTTAGTAGAGAAAGTAAAAAACATTCGAGCCTCAGCTACATTTTTGCGTCTCCGAATAGACCATAACCATATCTGTGTGTTCGTTATTGACGAACGTTATCTTTTTGTCTGAATGACCTGGCTCGAACTGCACGCAGGCAACCACGCGACGCATATCAATACGAAACTACCACGTAAACACCTGTAGACAGCAGCAGTACCTCAGTGACCTTTCTAGTATGAAGGGTTGGATGAAGTAAAGACTATTTTATAATAATTTAATTTAACTTAGATTTTAAGTAAAAATACTTAAATTAAATTAAGGGACGAGGCTTTGTACCTGTACTGCCCCTTTGAACAGAAGGTTGTGGCAACTCCTTTTGCACCTATGATGCGGGAAACATAAAACTGCAAAGGACGACTTTTTGGGCCACCTAGTGTATACATAGGGTAGACCGTTTAAGTTGAGACTGTACAATATATCCAAAACTAAGCGTTGTAGACAGAAATGTCTTTAATAAAAGTTGCTTGATATTATAGAGGAAAGTAAATTCCATTAGTCGTGCTTTGTTTGTAGGACGTTATGGTGGTCATTTTAGGGTCAATTTAATTTTTGTTAATGAGAACCTACAGTTAGGGTCAATTTAAATTGAACCTAAAATGAGGGCGCTGATGACCATAGCTGTTTAGCGCCCTTAAACCGCATCTCATCATCACCATCATCATTACAACCTAAAATGACCATCACAATGTCCTTCAAATAAAACACGACTAATGGCATTTGCTTTTCCCCATAATATCAAGCAACTTTTATTAAGACATTTCTTTCTACAACGCTTAGTTTTGGAGATATTGTACAGTCTCAACTTAGATGGTTCACTCTACACACACACACACACACACACACACACACACACACACACACACACACACACACACACACACACACACAGAGTTTAGGAGTCCTTTTCCGGAAATACTTTATAATGATAATAATTAACCTAAAACTTTAAATTTTTATTAAAAACGTTTATTTATTGAATGCCTTTGAAGGTCATAACACTAACAACGGCACAATTAAAATACCAACACACATTACAAGAACTGTTGAAGATGTCCTCCACCAGCTTCAATACAAGTATTGCAGCACTGCATCATCGACTGTCGTACTGATTTAAAGAATCCTGGCATGTTTCTGTGTCACAGGCAATTAGTATCCTTGCTATTAGGTCCTCTTCCAATTCGATCTGTGTAATAAACAAGGGCTTTAAGATGACCCCACAAGAAAGTATCTATTGGTGTCAAATCAGGTGAAAGGGCAGGCCAATGAACTGGACCACCTCTTCCGATCCATCACGTCGGAAAACGTTCACGGAGATTCTGGACATCCCCGGAGAAGTAAGCGGGTGTACCATCATGCTGCCACCAGTGCGCTGATGAAGATCACACGGAATATCTTCCAGCAGCTCAGGTATTACAATCATATCAAGAAACTTGTGGTAAATTTGTCCATTAAAACGAGCTGGTGGTAGATATGTCCCTATCAAGTGATCATGCACTATGCCAGCCTACACGTTGACTGAAAATTGCTGTTGGTGGTTTCTAATGATGCGAAAATGTGGATTTTCCTCAGCTCAGATATGGCTATTCCTGCTGTTAAGTATGCCATCTCTGGTGAAGCATGACTCATCAGAAAATAGCACAGTGCTTACAAAATCAGGTTTCTTGAATACACTTCTGCAAAAACTACTGACAGAATTCCGCTCGAGGATGATAATCAGCTGGACTCAGTATCTGGACCTTCTGACCATGAAATAGTTGCAGACATTGTTCGAGTAGAACTCTCCACATTAAAGATTATGAAGAACCCATAATGTTTGCAATTTTTGGGTACTCAAATGCAGCTGCTCACTTGCAAAATCCAACACCTGTTTCTCGAATTGAGTTCTGCGAATTCTTGCACCATGCGCAGCCTCCCTGTTTCATGCAAACGTTAGTAAAAATGGTATGGCCTGATTGGCGCCGTAACGTATATATCAACCGATAAAGCCTTGAAGCTTTTCTTCCATTAGCGTCTGCTTTTCCATAAAATGCATATCGGAAAGTTTTCTTAATGTGAATGATTATCTTTAGATCATGTGAATCTTTCCAGTCTGTCTGTGTGACTCAGTCGGTTAGACGCTAGTGTACTGATCCCAAGCTCGCAGGTTCAAACCCGGCCCAGGACGATGGTTTTTAAGTGTGCTTAAAAGCGGCAGTCCTATCCATGTCAATAGGTTTATTAACATGTAAAAGAACTCCTGCGCAACGAAATTCCGGCACACCGGTGGCACTGATACAATCCTGACAATTGACAGCGTCGTTAACAAACAAAATATTTATAAGTATTTTGAATCTTTCCATCATTACTACAATACTAACATACCAACATGTAAACATCACTATAGCAGCATCTTGGACTACATTAAAGAAGACGCTATGGTTTACTAGACCCCTATTTACTTTAGAATGAAAAGCTTCACTCTACCTATCTCTTACTGACAGTAGTCTGACAATACATACTAGTGCTTGTACCTGATAAACGTGACGTTTCCGGACATGGGTACTTATGTGAAAGTTGTTCATAATATTGTCTCCTCTATCATGCCTAAAAGTTTGAAACATAGTCACAGGATCATTCTGTATATTCGTTTATACGCCGCCTTTAACATCTTAGGTCATACGGCGGCTTTGACTTTGGAACAATTGCTCGTGACAATGTTTTTTTTAAAAGTATGGTTTAACGTTCGTTCTTACTACATACTGTACCACAGGCGGTAAGGCAATGGTGTTCACTCGTTTGCTATTTGTGTTAATTATTGGGCAGCCTTTAAATTCACACATATACGAGGGTAGTCCCAGAAGAACCCAACCTGACGTATATATAGCGGTTGTTGTTTCAAACAAATTACTACGGTAGAAAGTACCACCTTTATAAAGCTTAAGTTTGAAGCTTGACGATGCTACGTTGTTTAGCAATTGTTTGGCAGCCATTAATAGTGAACTCTCTCAGCGAATTTGTAAACATGGCTAAAACTGGTCATCGTTATGTGATACAATACTTACATTTGAAAGGTCTTAGTCCAACTAATATTAAAGCTGAGCTAGATTCTACTCTGGGGAAGTTTGCTGCTTCGTTTACAACAGTAAAATATTGGGTGGCAGAGTTTAAGCGAGGCCGTACGGGGTGCCAAGACGAACATCGCAGTGGTCGACCAAATGAGGTGACCACGCCAGAAATTGTGAAGAAAATCCACAAAATGGTATTGAATGACCGTCGACTGAAAGTGCGCGAGCTAGCAGACATCGTAGGCATTTCAAAAAGTGCTGTACATCGCATACTGACTGAAAATTTGGACATGAGAAAGCTGTGCACAAGATGAGTGCCGCGTTTACTCACAATGAAACAAAAACAGCATCGTGAGGGTGTTTCAGTCGAGTGTTTGGCGATGTTTCGCTACAATAAAGCCGAATTTTTGCGTTGATTCATAACCATGGATGAAACATAGGTCCATCACTTCACACTTTAGACGAAGGAAAACTCAAAACAGAGGATTGAAAGGGGAGAATTGACTCCAAAGAAGGCGAAGACAGTCCCATCTGCAGGCAAGATCATGGCGTCAGTTTTTTGGTATACGCGTGGGATAATTTTCATTGATTAATTTCAAAAATGAAAAGCAATCAATGGCGAGTATTATGCAAAGTTATTGCAGCGTTTGAGTGTTGAAATCAAGCAAACACGGCCGCATTTAGCGAAAAATAAAGTTCTGCCTCATCAAGACAATGCACAAGAGGTGGAGTTTGCAGTTGATGGCTATTTTGCAGAACTCGACGGTTCTCAGTATAAACAGGGTATCGAAGCTATTGAACATCGCTGGGAAAAGTGTATCGAGCTGAAAAGAGTCTATGTAGAGAAATAAATACGTTTTTTCCCAAAATATTTGTGTTTCCTTGTTAGGTCGGGTACTTCTGGGACAGCCCTCGTATTTAGACTCACTTCCATATTTCCAGATTCTAGGAAGGATAGAAAATAATCCTGACTAAGGAAAAATTCTCACAGTCCAGCTGAGAGTCCAGAGGTCCAACTCCGGACCTCTGAATTATATTCATTTAAATTGTAAAATGTTTTTCTTTTACTTTTTCGACGGATTTGAACTTTATTTCTGAAATAATTACCAAAAACGTCTGTATTACAAAATAAAATAAATGGCTGAGAATAATGGGATTAAATATTCGTTTTCTTAATAAACACATTATTTGTATTGAAGAATTCCAAATGAATCGAGCAAGCAACTCCTTTTCCTCCTATGCTAGTCTCATTAAAAAAAATCTGATGTGTTACACTCACATCACTTTCTCTACTCTTCTACAAACTAGTTTTACAAACTCTTATTCTACATCTATTTCATATTAATCGAGATAAACATTTGTAAAACGATCTTTTGGCATGCAAAGAGAATTACATTTTACACATAGAGACCAGTTCTAAAAAATATTTGACTATCACTTAAGGTGTACTATGTTCCCCTTGTTTTGTATTTGCAATGGCAATATAGAAATACAGTAGCCTTTAAGCATAGACATATCTCTTAATAACTGGTTGCTAGGTGCAGCACCATTCCCTTTCCCACACATTAATACTCTTTGCATATCCAAGACAAAAAAATGAATAATGAATTCCCATTTGAGAAAATAAGTATTGAAAAATTTAAGGGAATAACAAGCAATATCTCAAAAATGGTTCACCCAACAAAAAAAATGTATATGACATAAATTGTGTATTTTAACGCGATCTATATTTTTTGTGTAGTAACTTTTGTCAATCTCTTTGGTTTACCAGTTTAGCAAAATCGTTCACAATGAAGAATACTTTTGGTGACATTCCCAGAAAATTCGAAATATACATTTCATTTCTCATGACAATATCTTAAACATATAATATTTTAATCAAAATCGTTAGAGCCATTTTTGAGAAAATTAAAATTTTCGAAAAATGTTCCATGTAAAGGGTAGTCTGGGATGGGGGGATTTTCTTGAAAACCTTCGTGTCGCATCTCTGGAAGATACTGAACCTAAATACCAAGTTTGGTGTTTATACGACTGTTCGTTTCTGAGTTATGCTGTTCACAGACACACAGACACACAGACAGACACACACACGGACATGTTTCCAAAAATGCTTTTTTTTGGATTCAGTGAGTCTCAAAACATGTATTTCCGGTGAAATCTCGGTATCGAATTTTTGGGTGGAATGCAATACTTCCCCTACTTACTATACGTAGTAGAGAAAGTAAAAAGAAGAAAAAAGCAAAAAACAAATACGTGTACAAAGAACAGCTATGCATATGAGCACAGTCAGAAGATAATTAGACAAGCAAGCTAAGTTATCCGTAGCCTGCCCAAGTCGGACTTTGTCTAACTTGGATGGGAGTGTAGTCTGCCAAGCTAAGCTAACGTGGGCTGACATGCCTGCCTCACTCAGGCAGGCTCAGCAAGTTAAAGGCGGCATTTGTACGCTTTTAATAGTTATTGCAATCGCTCCCGTAAACGGAGTACGATGGGTTTTTTTCAGGTATGCTTCGTTTATGTAATTGTTCTTTTGTTTACATTTCTGTCCAGGCCAATTGTACACAGTGGTAAAATACATCGATATCTAGGGAAATAAGAGAGACCAAAAGATGAAATTATTTAAAGGACTGTCTCAAAGTAGCTACATAATTTTCTCTAAGGGTGGAACTCTTCAAATACTTAAGGAAAGAATAAAAATGGTGGATTTCGATCTGGCTTTTGTTAATACAACCTTCATACCATGTTTGCATAAGCCACAATATTGACAAGTTTCGATTACGATTATTACAGCACGAGATATTTGATCCACGTTTCCCTGTCTAATGTTGTCCTCTCCTAGCAGATGTAGACGAAAACAAACCGTACGCTCATAGCGTACGTATAGAGTCGGCGCTTCTTCGGGAGCCCCTGCAATACCTCGGATCTGGGGATGACTAGTTGTTCAAACTTTACTTGTTGAAATTGAAGTTCATTCTATAGTTTTAAACGCAATTTCCGATTTGATTTTCCCTTCTTCTGATCAGTAAATATTAACATTGATCAGCGCGACGCCGGAGGTCATAAACCCCAAGAGAATTATTTTTGGGTAAACTAAAATCAATAAAATACATGTCAATTGGAGTTATGAGACCATGAAAATGATTAAATGTTGAAAATAAAAAGTATTACTTGTAGTCTAGTTTAGTCTTAAACATCCAGAACATACAAACAAATTTTCGAAGTGGAAACACAGCAGTCGAAGAGCGTCCATAAATTATTCATTCATTCATTATCTGTTTACCCTCCTCTTATGTAGGACTTACACCTCCCAGGACTTACAGGCGGGTGCCTGGGGTCAGAGGCCCGTCGAGGAGCAGACACTCATGGATCAGACAGAACATCCAGGATGGGTGATCAGCCCGATGCCTGGTATGGGATGAAGGAAGTAGATGAAGAGAAATGTAGGTGAAATGGATGAAAGGAAAGGTGATGATGGAGCAGTTGGTGGAATGAATGGCGGGGGAAACCGGAGAACCCGGAGAAAACCCGCCCAGACGCCGCTTCGTCCACCACAAATCCCACATGCAGTCCTTGGGATTGAACCCGGTCCGCCTCGGTGGGAGGCGAACGGTCTAACCACTCGGCCACGGCGCCGCAGGGTCCATAAATTAAAAAAAATAATTCAGTCATGTGCTTGATCTTTAACTGCTGTGGTTCTTAGCGTCCAATTCTATATTGGGCGTGAAAGACCGGTAATTTTGCTCAGAGGCCTCTTTATCGGGCTTGAGGATCTTTTACGTGCCGTAAATCTACGACAGGATCACCGGCTTTACTTCTCTTCCGAAGGAAGCCATGCTAAGGATTTTTACGCCCGAGAAAAAAAACCCTATCGCCCTCCGCCGGATTTGAATCCGCGACCTCGGAAACTAAAGGCTAGCATGGTAACCACTACACCATGGAGGACAACAAAACGAGATGATGAGCAGTATTATAACAGTCACTTCCTGATATTTCGCGCGCTATTTAGCATTCGTAGGGAAGTGGTGTTTCTTTCCACTCACTATTGTGTGCTGCTGTGTTATAATTAAGATATTTCAGCTCTGTGGCATATATTAATAATAGATATCCTATTAATCAAAGTAAAAAATGTACCTTGAGTAATAAAGGTAAAAGAAAAAAGTATCGCCGTTTAGCTCTTCTTACCCTTTTGACGCACCTGTAAACAGCTGAATAACCACTATAAGATTCAATAATAGTACTGGCACTTGTCGATGGTTAGATAATAATAATGCACATAGAGCTATAAACGTCTCTGTATTGATATACGAAACCGGTGCATGTCCGCTCCACTTCACTCGCGGAATGCTGTTGTATACATGCTTCAATGCTGAATTCAAGGACAAGGACATCCACAGTCCTAAGATAAAAACACTGCACTAAGCTTGGTTCATTGAATTCGAGCTCGGGGATCGTAATGAGAAAGCAATATTTTGTGGAACCAAGGGATTTATGTGACATTTAAAGCTATGAAAAATGCTACCATATAATTATACTCTGTCTCTCTTCAAGAGGGAAAGCGCTAGCATATTCACAAGAATTGGTTACGGAGCGAAGGGACGTGCAAGGGAAATGCAATGCTACTAGAAAATCATAACGCCAAAGGGCTGCGTTTACAAAGACAAATAGTGCATCGGATTTATCCCCAAATTACTTGACTTCATTTACGACGAACATTTACAGAAATTTTCGGCCGAGTACACAAACACTTTGATAACATTTGTAGGTACCTATATGTGGATGATGTCAACTTTTGAGTCTTTGGTTTTAAAAATATCTTCTTTTTTTTTTTTTTGTTATTGGAGGAGCATTTTCATTACCTCTGAATCTTCCATTCTGAGATAATTAGACTTGTTACACAGTTTCCTTGAGAATTTAGGTTTTTACTTATATTTTAATGCAGAAAAAACTTAATTTTGTCTCTACTGTCCTCTTACATGTTTCTTCCATAGAATTAAACTACATAAACACACTCACGCTATAATAGTATGTGAATATACAGGGCCTTATATAACAGCAAATCATCATTAATACTTTTATTTTATGCATAATTTTGAACAGAAAATCATGTTAGTTCGAAGCGAAACAAAAAAAGTTAAATGTTGAAAATTGTTTTACTTTCTATTTATTAGTCTTTTAAAAACAAATTATTAGCTTTTCCAGTTATTAGGATTTATTTCATGATGTATTAGTATGGTTTCATGGCAGTGACCGTAATTAAACCCAAAAGAAAAAGAAAAATGTATCTGTCAGCAATAGCTAATGGGGGCAACAATATAATTAATTGGAACTAAAACAACACACAGATGTCAGCACAAAAATTAAGTTTGCATACAAGCAGGTAAATATGCATTCTCAGAATAATAAATTAGAACTTAGAAACGATTTTCTCAGTCTTTTTAAATTCCTTAATGGAAAAGGTAAGTTGAGATTTCCCTAATGATTGAAGAGCTGAAATGTGACAGTTGATCTCATCTCCATAAATATCTTTAAAATCATCACGCGGCTGCTTTTCAGTGGAATGAGTTGGTAGCAACTACAGTTTTGGACTGCTTTATAAATTATATTGTTCAAGAGGATTCTTTCACCCACTTCCTCATAAGATTTCACTTGTCTGTGATTCTATGTATTGTGTTCAAACGGAACAGCCACCCAATCACCAACAGAAATTGATCCAGTTTTATCACCTGAAGGAATACACTACTGCTATATGGGGATTCAGTATGTGAGGCCAATGCTTGTGCTTTGGATGGCTCTAGTTTGCCTCGTTCTTCTTTGCCTTGATGAATGCCGTGCTCTCGGTAGAATTACTCTCCAGCTTTGCTTGATATTTGGGTTTGGTGAAATCACATTTCTTACAGATGAATGAAGACAGAATTCTTTAACATGAAGACAGCTAAGTTTTCTCAAATGTAGCTCACTTTTCAGTTCTGATTGCCGAACAACTTGATTTACTTCTCTGGTTCCTTGAGCAGTAATTAGTTCTGGTGGAATTATCTTTTCAATACAGTTGACTGTATTCAACATGTCCCATAGCATGGATGAACGTTTCCATGCTTGTTATACGAGGTGTGATAAAACAAAACAGCCGGAAGTTTTTAATTTCACGAGCTTTATGCATCCAATTTTTAAAACCTTTGTTTTGTCTTGTTGGTACACATGTTCCTGATGTATGTTTGCACTTTCAGCTGTTTTGAATATTTAGTTTATTGTTGACAGTCGAAAAAGTTATACGTGTTTTCGAGTGCTCGGCGAATTTTTACTTTCGAAAAAGATGCATCAAAGAATTTGCATTAAATTTTTCTTGAAAAATGCAATAAAGTGTAGCACCGCATTCCAAATGTTGACTGTGGCTTTTGGCGAATGTACTATGAGTAAGACAAGAGTTTAAGAGTGGTATAAACGTTTCAAAGAGGGTTGAGAAGACGTTGAAGACGACGACCGCCCTGGATGCCCTAGCACATCAATTATTGATGATAATGTGGAAGAAGTAGAGATAGTTCTGGAATATCGCCGAATCGCCATCAGAGATGTTGCTGATGATGTCGGCATATCCTTTGGCTCATGCAAGCAATTTTATCGGATGTTTTTGTTATGAAACGTGTAGCAGCAAAGTTTGTTCCGAAATTGTTGAATTTCGACCAAAAAAGTAGTCGCGTAGACATCGCTCAGGAATTGCTGAATGAAGTCTAAAACGAAGGACTAAATAAGGTGCGAAACATGCGTATATGGGTATGACGTCGAAACTAAGGCCCAATTGTCCCAATGGAAACTGTCTGAAGAGCCAAGACCCAAAAAAAATCGACAAGCTCGATCACATGTGAAGGTTCTTCTCACCGTTTTCTTCGATTACAATGGGATAGTGCAACAGGAGTTCCTGCCTTATGGTCGCACGGTCAATAATGAGTACTACCTGGAAGTTAGGCGCCGTTTGCGTGAAGCAATCCGAAGAAAACGACCAGAATTGTGGATAAACCACTCATGGAAATTGCATCACGATAATGCACCCGCTCACACCTCAATGCTTGTTCGAGACTTTTTAACAAAAAACAAAACCGTTATACTGCCTCAGCCACCGTATCGCATTCGCTGGACATGGCCCCCTACAACTTCGCTCTATTCCCGAGGCTGAAGAGAACCATGAAAGGACGTCGTTTTGCCACCATTGATGAGATGAAAACAGAATCGCTGAAGGAGCTGAACACCATAACGAAAAGTGAGATCCAGAAGTGCTTCCAAGATTGGAAAAAGTGCTGGCACAAGTGTATTATATCTGAAGGGGATTACTTTGAAGCGGACAAAGTTGATGTTGATGATTAAATAAAAATTCTTTAAGAAAAACCAAAATTTCCGTTACTTTTTTATCACACCTCGTATCTATTCATGGCAATCATTGTCAGCTCTGGATTTACACGATGCACGCACTCCATCTGATTGCCCTTTCCCATGTCCGCTCTCCCAAAAGTCCCATGTAATGGATCTAAATCCAAGGATGTCAGCAAAGTAACACAGAAAAAAATCTGATGTGTTACATTCACATGACTTTCTCTTCCTCTCGTGCAAACTATTTTTACAAATGCTTATTCTCCGTCTACTTCATGTTAATCGATATAAAAATTTGCATGAACTATCGTATTGCTAATTTTCTTGTAGGTGCAATGGAAATACGGTAGGCTTTAAGCGATAGTCAAATCTTTTAAGAGCTGGTTGCTCTGTGGAGCATTACATTCTCTGCATGTCCAAGGCATAAAGAAAAAGAATAACGAATTCCCATTTGAGAAAATTTATTGGAAAATTCAAACAAATAAGTAATATCTCGGAAATGCTTCACTCGACAAAAAAAAATTTCTGATGTGTTACACTCACATGACTTTCTCTACTCTTGTACAAACTATTTTTACAAACGCTTATTCTCCATATGCTTTATGTTAATCGAGATATCGAGATGTTAATCTTATTGCTAATTTTCTTGTAGATGCAAGGGGAATTGCTAGGCTTTAAGCGATAGTCAAATATTTTAAGAGCTGGTTGCTATGTGGAGTATTCTATTCTCTTTGCATTACCAGGACAAAAAAATTTAATAACGAATTTGAGAAAAAGTATAAGTATTGGAAAATTTAAGGGAATAACAAGCAATATCTCGAAAATGGTTCACTCAACCCAAAAAAAAAAAAAAAATGTATATGACATAAATTGTGTATTTTAACCGATCTACATTTTTTTGTGTAGTAAAATTTTGTCTATCGATTATCTCTGGTTTACCAGTTATGCAAAAATCGTTCACAATGAAGAATACTTTTGGAGACATTCCCAGAAAATTCGAGCTATATATTTCATTTGTCATGAAAATATCTTATATATATATATATTTTAATCAAAATAGTTAGAGCCGTTTTTGAGAAAATTAAAATTTTCAAAAAATGTTTCATGTAAAGGGTAATCTAGGGTGGGGGGATTTTCTTGAAAACCTTCGTGTCGCATCTCTGGAAGATACTGAACCTAAATACCAAGTTTGGTGTTTATCCGACTGTTCGTTTCTGACTTATGCTGTTCACAGACACACGCACGGACATGTTTCCAAATATGCTTTTTTTTGGATTCAGGGGGTCTCAAAACATGTATTTCCGGTGAAAACTCGGTATCGAATTTTTGGGGTGGAATACAATACTTCCCCTACTTATTATACGTAGTAGAGTAAGTATATGACATAAATTGTGTGTTTTAACGAGATCTACACTTTTTGTGTAGAAAAATTTTGTGTATCTCTTACGGTTTACCAGTTTGCAAAATTCATTCAGAATGAACACGACTTTTGGTGACATCTCCAGAAAATTCAAGATATACATTTCATTTGTCATGAAAGTATCTTAAACATATGATTTTTAATCAAAATCGTTAGAGCCATTTTTGAGAAAATCAAAATTTTCGAAAAATGTTCCATGTAAGTAGTGTCTGGGGTGGGGGGATTTTCCTGAAAATCTTTGTATCACATCTTTGAAAGATGCTGAAACCAAATACCAGGTTTGGTATTTATCCGACTTTTCGTTTTTGGGTTATGCTGTTCACAGTCACAGAAGGAGCCTTTTTTAATTTTTTTATTCAGGGGCCTCAAAACATGTATTTCCGGTGAAATCTCGATATCGAATCTTTGGGTGGAATGCAATACTTCCCCTACTTACTATACTTAGTAGAGAAAGTACGAGAAAAAGGAATTTGGTTTTGTTTTTATATTGTCCAGTTGGCCATCAGTAAATACATGACATGTTTTAATTCTGCTTTCTTGAAGAAACTTCAAGATTGGTAGTAAATGGATTCTATGGCAGGAGCTGCCAGCTGAAACAGAACAGAAAGGATAGCACTTTGTGTCATAGTTTTCTGTTCCTACATCACAAACTTCCACAACATAATAAATGCCAGTATGCAACGTGAGTTGTTTTCTAGAGCCCTAAAATGAAGAGATTGCACTTCTTAGTGGTATTTATGAGCATAGTTTTCTGAGAAATCTATATTCCCAACAGCTGTTGTTTCATCCATGCCTTCTTTTAGATTTCTTGAATACACATACTGGTTGTGAATGGTTTGAAGGTTAAACCAGAAAAAAGGAGGGCGTCTGTTTTGCTGTTACTGTGAGAAGTTACACTTAGGTTGCTCCAATTTTGTCTTTACAGTGCACTTTAATGTGCACAATCTCCCACTTCTTACTTCCCATTGTTTAAAACTTCTTTCTTCAAACGCTTTTCATATGCTTCCTCACGATCGTTTTTTAGTTTCTATTTTAGTATTTGAATCTCTGAACCTCTGTTAATGCAATTCATAACGTCATTTGGTCTTCTTTCCTGAAATTTTAAATTGTTTTATTTACGGACGCGTTTTAACTACTGTGGCCCTTAGCGTCCACTTCTATATTGGGTGTGAAAGACCGGAAATTTTGCTCAGAGGCCTCTTTATCAGACTTCAGGTTCTTTTACGTGCCGTAAATTTACGACACGGGACCACCGGCATTACTTTCCTTCCGAAGGTAGCCATGCTAAGGATTTTTACGCCCGAAAAAAATCCAGCTCTCTCCGCCGAGTTTTGAAATTAATCAAAAACAAAATATGCTCATTTTGTTAAAACAGCATTCTGGTGCAATACATAGGTACCTGCTCATTGCTTTTTCAAGCCATTTCAACTTAAAATCATAAATGGGGATTGTGACAGAGAAAATTAGTAAAAAGATTTTTTTCAGATTACTTTAAAGTTATTTCAGTCACTGCTGTTCCATATTCATGGCAGGAACAGCAGTGATAAACTAACTAATTTTGGTCTACTAAGAAAAGTTAGGTTATGCCTAGAGCTTAGCTGAGAACTGCATTTGAAAATATGCAATATACTACATTAAATAATGAAAAACTTATGCCTTAAGCTTAAACTTACCATTAAGAGAAGGGTGGACAGTTGTGATGCTCATTGAATTACAAATAAAAGAAACGTCAAATGACAGCATATATTTTCATAGCCCCACTTGTTTGGCCTCAAAATGGCTGACTCATTATTTATTTGTACATGAAATTGACTGGTAGCACTCATAGGGGATTGTTTTGGAAGCAGAAAAGCAAATTACAGCAGCGAAATCTGTCCAATTTGCACAGAAAAAAAACCCAAATATTCTCATCTTTAAGTTTGTGTCTATGAAAAGCCAATCGTTGAATGTTATATTTAAAGTCATAAAAAATATAATTACAAAAATAGATTTCAGAGTTAAAAGAATACAATATAAAAAAATCTGATGTGTTTCACTCATATGACTTCCTCTACTCTTGTACAAACTATTTTTACAAACTCTTATTCTCCATCTATTTCATATTAATCGAGATAAACATTTGCAGAAACGACCTTTCACATGCAAAGAGAATTACATTTTACACATAGCGACCAGTTCTAAAAATATTTGACTATCGCTTAAGGCGTACTATGTCCCCCTTGTTTTGTATTTGCAAGGGCAATATAGAAATACAGTAGCCTTTAAGCATCGATATATATGTTATTAACTGGTTGCTAGATGCAGCACCATTCTCTTTGCCACAGATTAATACTCTTTGCATATCCAAGACAAAAAAATGAATAACGAATTCCCATTTGAGAAAATAAGTATTGAAAAGTTTAAGGGAATAACAAACAATATCTCGAAAATGGTTCACTCAACAACAAAAATGTATATACATAAATTGTGTGTTTTAACGCGATCTACATTTTTTGTGTAGTAAAATTTTGTCTATCTCTTGTGGTTTACCAGTTATGCAAAAGTCGTTCACAATGAAGAATACTTTTGGAGACATTCCCAGAAAATTCAAGATATGCATTTTATTTGTCATGAAAATATCTTAAACATATGCTATTTTAATCAAAATAGTAAGCCATTTTTGAGAAGATTAAAATTTTCGAAAAATGTTCCATGTAAAGGGTAATCTGGGGCGGGGGGATTTTCTTGAAAACCTTCGTGTCGCATCTCTGGAAGATATTGAACCTAAATACCAAGTTTGGTGTTTATCCGACTGTTCGTTTCTGAGTTATGCTGTTCACACACACACACACGGACATGTTTCCAAAAATGCCTTTTTTGGATTCAGGGGGTCTCAAAATATATATTTCCGGTGAAATCTCGGTATCGAATTTTTGGGTGGAATACAATACTTCGTCTACTTACTATAGCTAGTAGAGAAAGTAAAAAAAAATTAAGGTGAATAACAAGCAATATCTCGAAAACGGTTTACTCAACAACAAAAATGTATGACATAAATTGTTTATTTTAACGCGATCTACATTTTTTATGTAGTAAAACTTTGTCTATCTCTTATGGTTTACCAGTTATGCAAAAGTCGTTCACAATGAAGAATACTTTTGGAGACATTCCCAGAAAATTCGAGATATACAATTCATTTGCCTTAAAAATGTCTTAAACTGATGGTATTTTATTCAAAATCGTTAGAGCCATTTTTGAGAAAATTAAAATTTTCGAAAAATGTTCCATGTAATGGGTAATCTGGGATGGGGGGATTTTCTTGAAAACCTTCGTGTCGCATCTCTGGAAGATACTGAACCTTAATACCAAGTTTGGTGTTTATCCAACTGTTTGTTTCTGAGTTATGCTGTTCACAGACACACATGGACATGTTTCCAAAAATGCTTTTTTTGGATTCAGGGAGCCTCAAAACATATATTTCTGGTGAAATCTCGGTATCAAATTTTTGGGCGGAGTACAATACTTCCTCTACTTACTCTATGTAGTAGAGAAAGTAAAAAGGCAGGAATTAAATATCCAAATCTGAACTCGGCTACACAGCCTATTCCTCATGGACCCGAACTACCCATACCTACACCACCAGCAGAGATCTCAATTTTATTGAATCTGAAAACAGCGTCCTAACTTCCCACAATGAGTTGGTTTCTGATCCAGAAGCATTTGACAATTCACCACAACAGTTAATCAATTTGAGTTAAATGATTTAGTGAAGGATTTAGGCCTCAAAAAACAAAAAAGTGAATTGCTGGGCTCAAGACTACAGAAGAAAAATTTGTTATCACCTGGCATAAGAATTGCAAAATAGTTCAAGTACTATGCAGATCAACTTGTGTTTTATGTGTAATCTTATTCAACAGTTGGGCATGGAAGTATATGAGCCAAGTAACTGACATCTTTTTATTGATTCTTCCAAACGAAGCCTTACAGCAGTGTTACTTCATAATGGCAACAAGTTAGCTTCAATACCACTTGCACATTCTATGAACCTAACACTTTGAAGCGAGTTCTTGAGAAAATTAAATACCGCGACCATGAGTGGCAAATGTGTGGTGACTTGAAGGTCATTGGTTTGTTACTAAGACAACAGGGAGGATATGCAAAATTCCTTTGTTTTCTTTGCGAATGGGATAGAGGGCAAGGGACAAACATTGGGAAACTGATCAATGGCCCGAGTGGCAGCAACTGAACCCTGGATCAAAAAATGTTACTAATGTGCCTCTTGTTGATTGTCAAAAAATTTTACTGCCTCCATTACACATAAAACTTGGCATGATGAAACAATCCATGAAAGCACTTGACAAAAGTTGCCTTGCTTCCAGTACTTATGCATACAGAGTCCATCATTGTTACACGTCAAAATCAGAGAGGATTGATTTGATTAACCACAAATAAGGAAATTAATGAAAGATGTTAATTTTACCAGCTCTGTGAATGAAATTGAAAAGGATGTGCGGAATGGATTCAGAGAGGTTAAGAAATTTCTGGGCAATGTGAAAAATCCTAAATACAAAGAAATTGTTAGAAATATGCTGGAAAATTTCACACTGCTCAGCTGTAATACAAGTTTGAAGACTCATATCCTCATGTCACATCTTGACTACTTCCCATCGAATTTAGAAGCTGTCAGTGAAGAGCAAGGTGAAAGGTTTCACCAGGACTTGAAAGATGTTGAATGACATCAGGAACCTACATATGATGGCTGATTGCTACTGGTGTCTTGCCTACAACGAACCTACCAGAGAACACTCGAGAAAATCATGTACACTGAAGTTCCATGGGAAAAGAAATGGAGGTACATAAGATAACAACATACATTTCAAATTCAGGTACGCTTTCATGTTATTATTCTTCTTTAAAAGTTGTATTTCAATTTCAATTTATTTTCATCCATGAGAACATCTACATGTTGTGGATTCGTCAAGTACAATAATTATTTACAATTACAATATTTACAAATACAATTTATTTATAATTCCTGATTACCAGTCCCACGCTTAAATTCCTCCAGATTACAAAATGTATTTACTAGTAGGTGCCTTTTTATTTCTTTCACAGTTTGATCAGCATTTTTTATCAATTTTATTTTTTCAGGTAACTTATTATAAAGTTCTTTTCCCATATTTTTTACACATCTGTTTAATGTGCCTTTAATTGCTGTTCTGAAATAATCATCATTGTTTCTTAGGTTATACATGTGTATACCAGCATTTTTTTGCTCATTTTCCTCCAAAAGATGTTTTATCATCTCATAAATGTATATACAAGGAACAGTCAATATACCATATTGTTACATTGATTTACATGTGTCTATTTTCAACATTACCTATTATTCTAATTGCTTTTTTTTGTAATTTAAATACCTTTTGCTAATATTTTTGCATATTTTACAATTATATTTTCATTGAATATTGCCAAAACAAGATGTGCTACGAAAAATGGAATGCATTTTTTAATTCTGCACACCGAAATTAGTAAAAGTCCTATTTTTAATCATACCACAGAAAAAAAGTTTTCATTTCTATCCTAATGAAATTGATAATACGGTTTTCAGATGTTTGTAATGTCCATAAACTGTGTAATTGCCAAGAGTATTGAGCAGTGAATGGAATTGCTGGGAAGTTAAATATGCAAAGGGCAAGAGCATTTGCAATCATTCTTATTGCCTTATTCTGTGCTTTTTGGCAACGAATCCTCAACAACAGAACAATGTGGCAAAACTGAACAGCTGTGAACACTCAACATAACCTACTTAGTCTTCATGGTTGAATTCAATTATACAATACAATCTAGTTTAGTGCAAACTCTGAATCTTAGGCGTCAGTGATGCATTTAAACTCTTATACCTCAATTGCTTAATGATGCAATATTCTGTACATAAAAGTAGATAGCAACATAGTTACTTCCTCGGCAATGAATTTGTTTGCTAAGTTTGTTAACCTTCGAAGTTAAATGTATTGTATTGTATAACATTTGTACTAACTACATGTAAGTTTTATAAGCTATTCCTAATGCTTTATGCTACTCACCAGTCTCGATATGCATGACAAAGAGAGAGAAATGATTGCTGGGTATCTAGTTGGTGAATTGCTAAAATTTTCTCTCTACATCCTTCAATTCATGAGGAGAGATTCATGCTTTTATTTTTGTGGAGTTGGTTGTCATACACACTATAATTTATGAGGGAATAGTTTTGGTGGCATGGCTTCCATTTTCAACCTCAGAGGTCCCTGTTGCTGGTTGTACTTGCCTATCGCCTTCTCTCTGGTGGTGGAACAATGAACTTCACTAAAGATGTCAACCAGCAGGATTTCAAAATACACAAGATGCTTTCATATTAACACGTTTTCCCATGTTGTGCATTTGTTATTGCCTGTCATTCTTTTAAGTAATTTCAGATTTGGGTCCAGGCTATGGTTTTAATTCCAAAAATGAGATGCTACTGCTGACTTATCTTCTGTTACAATTTAAAGTTTCTGAAGTGTTCTTTGGTTCTGGTTTTTAGACTATTGGGTTTTCCTAATAAAACTTTTCCCAATCCGTATCATTAATTTGGTATATACTAGATCTGCCTGGTGGAATCTTTTCTTTCGTTATTAAATTCCTCTAAACATTAATCAATCATTTAGGTAAGAATCAACTCTCATATGGGGTTACAAAAGTTCTGCAGAACAAAAACTTTTTCCTAGATTCAAACTTTCTCTTCAATTGTGAGGCAGCATTTTATATCACAACACTGTGAATGCCAGAGTGATTGTGTAAATTAACATTATTGTATGACATTGATTTGAGATGTTTGTTAATTATAAGCATTGTTATGAAATAAGTTTACACGGCCTCACTGAAACTGACAATAGGAGCGGATAGCAATGAGCGAGGGGGTGAGTTGTTTATCAATTATAAGAGACAAACAAATGACGGCAGAGTAGTGCGCTTTTCTTTAGAAATGGAGGGAATATTTTCCCTAGAACATATGTGTTCGTAATTTTGATTGGATATAAAAATAGATGCTAATGTTGGCGCGCTTTATTAATCAATAGCAGCTCTGTTATAATGTTTAGGCATATTGGGGTGAGGGAGTATAAATTCCGAGCCAGAGATGGGTAACACGCAGTTGTACAGAATCATTCACAAGGCAAACGTCGCGCAGTTCAACAGAATCATTCACGGGTTACACGTCGCGCAGTTTAACAGAATCATTCACGAAGTGCACGTCGCGCAATTCTACAGAATCTCTCCCGTCGTAAAGTTAGTTACAAAATGTGAAATACTAGAATTAATAATGAGCAGCAAATAAGTGATTATAGTTACATTCGAAAATATAACAGTTTCAGTCGGGCGTGTATCAAGAGTAAATATGTGAAATTAATAATGTGTGACGGCAATAAAAGTGTAAAAACAAATTCTTTTATCAGTGTTATCTTTTAGTAACAACTCCTTTCCGTTTACACACCCTGTTTAAGAGATTTGCTCGACTGGGTAATAATAGCTAGCCAGAGGACAAAGAACTCAAAATTCAAAATAGTAAAACAATTACAGGCGCTTAGCAAAATAGATAACATGAAAGTTACCGCGACAATTGTAAACGTTTTCTCGATTACTTGATTTGGTAAAACTTTCCAGGATTCAAACCTTCTCTTCAATTGTGAAAGCTTTCTTGATTACTTTATTTGGCCATCATGCCATCTTTAGCATTTCTGGTTAGTTCTAATGGCATTTTACTTTACACCCCACCCAAACTGGCCGAGTTGTATAAATGATAGGAAGCATAACATTTTGTAAGTATGACCTGGAATATAATGAAAATAGAAAATCTGAGGGGACAAACAAAAGGTATTTTATATGATGGGAAAACATTGAATACAGGAAAGTAAATACATGATAATACTTTAATCAGAAGGGAAAACAAATTTTCAACTACAGTAAACATAAGTAATGTTTTCTAGCATTCTTTAAGGCGACAATTGCATATTTGTTACAGGTTTTGAAAACACAAGGCTAAAATTTACTTTTAATCCTTTCAGTCCCATGTCCATTATAAAGGAATTCATTTATAAATAAAAGCTGCTGTAAAATGAAGTATAATTTGGAACATTTTTATCTTCATTGTTACATATTTCAATAATCTGATTTAAGTTACATATGCTAACTTGGCATACATTAACTACATTTTACTTCAACTCAACACAGGCTTGGTAGTACTGCTCCAAAGGTTCAAACCTAGATAATTTCCAACACTGAAATTCTGATGGCCTATGATATTGAGTGCTTTAACCATTTGAGTACAAACAAGCAGTACAACAAGTTTCAAAAACCAATTCTTGGTCAAAAATAAACAGGGATTGAAAAGGTTAGCTAGAATTAGAAATCAACATTTACAAGTCTTTATCATAATTCTTAACTATAGAATTCCCTTAAGAAAAACAATATCGCATGGGAAGGAACACACAGAAAGAGAAACTAAATTTTCTTTGGATAATAGTATATAATATATTATGCATTTGATATAATATTGCTTGAAATACAATAATTTTACAACATCAAATGTAATAGTAAAAAAATCTTAGCTTTTGTTTTCTTTTTTTTTTCTTTCTTTCTTCTTCTTATCGGCACACACTTCTCCTGCTGAAGATCTAAATACTTCACATGCTCCATATACTGCTAATCAGCTTTCTATTATTCCTTAAAATTTATTAACAAACATACAGTAATACACATACACTTTCCATTCTACACCATTCCAAAAAGGCATGTGGATCAAATGTAAAATCTAATTCTTTAACAGCAAAATGAGTATCACTGGCAATTTCATGTTTCATGGTGCTCTCAATAATAAATACAAATAAATACAGAGACAATGAACAAAATTGTTTAAACCTACACAGCTCTCTCACTTATTATTATCAAGAATATTATGTGTGCATTTTCTTACACACACTCAGTCTGAATGTTTTTGCATAAGCGAACTGCTAGGCAATCAGTTCTTCTTCTGCTTCAGTCCTTTGACAGCTTCACTAGCTGTAACCATAGCTTTGGCGCAGTATTTTTCTAGTAGTCCATGATGCTTCATCCCAGGCAACAGAATTGCAGTTGTGACTGAAACACAAGATTCAGATTCCTATGTACACTTTCAGTGGGCTTCACTCTTTGTTTTGTTAGGAACACATTCACAAAGCTTTAACATTCTCCACACTGATGCTGTGATCCATCTTTCCCCTGTGATCTGACCATTTGTATTTTAAAGTGTTTAAAAAAAACTTAGATAACAGCACATTAGTAACTAAATGTTGTACTATCCTCAGATATAATTAGTTTGAGTTTTTGCATATCTTACAAAAATTAAAAAAAAAAAAAGAAGAGGGTTCACCAAAAAATTTGTGTGTTCATTTCCATTACTCAGTTAAGAACTTTTACATGATCAATCATGCATACCATTGTGAGCAAACTTCCTCAGTTTTACATCACTTTTTAATTAACACAAATTTTAAAATACCTATATAAGTTAGTATTTTTGTCAGCCTCCAATATCCTCATAGCCATAGCCATAGAACTCTTTAATTCTTGATTTCATTTTTATTTTTAAAACATTATCATATACAAATAACCTAATCAAGCAATACAAAGAACAAAGTTATAAACCATCTTTAAAAAAGCTACCAATTATAAAATATTGTTTTTAGCACTAAAGATGTTTCAAGTTATATAAAACATTAAAAGTTAGCACATACCAGGGCAGATTGATAAGTCCATGACTTTGATCAGAGATAGCATTCTAATTATAGGTTCCTTTTTGCACTCAAGTCTTACATCTATGCTGCGTATAATCACAGAAATTAGGCATCATTTGTTTCTTAGAACATTGTTGATAGTGTGTTAAATAAGCAGATGTGTGTTGCTTTGTAGAAAATGGAGAAAAGTGAATTTTGTATTCTGATAAAACACTACTTTTTGCATGGTAAGACGGTGAAGGAAATGGAGGAAAGGCTGAACAAGTATTATGGGGACTCTGCTCCATCACATGGCATGGTTCACAGAATTTCAATGTGGCTGTTCGAACACAAGAGATGCTGTGCGCACAGGACAGCCAGTTGAGGTCACAACAGAAGAACGGGTGAACAAAGTTCACGATATTGTGTTTGAAGACAGCTAGGTGAAAATCTGTGAGATAGCCAAGACCGTAAACATCTCGAATGAATGGGTGTATAACATTCTGCACAAATTTTTGGGTATGAGAAAGCTGTCAGCAAGATGGGTGCTCACAGTTGAGAACAAGCGGAATTGTGTGACTCTTTCACAGGTATGTTTGAACATGTTCCAGCGCAACCCAAATGAGTTTTTGCGGCATTATATCACGGTTGATGAAATTTGGATCCATTACTATCAACCTGAAACCAAACAACAACCAAAGCAGTGGATTTCCTTTGGCGAACCTGCTCCAAAGAAAGCGAAAACCATTCTGTCAGCAAAGAAAAATCATGGCAGCTGTCTTTTGGGATTCACAAGGCATGATAGACATTCACTACCTGGAAAAGGGTAAAATAGGTTCATATTATGCCACAATGTTGGATCAGTTTCACAAAGAACTGTTAAAGAAACGACCCCATTTGGTGAAGTAAAGAGTTCTCTTTCACCAGGATAATGCACCTGCACACGAGTCAGCCATTGCCATCGCAAAATTTGTGGAATTGGGCTACGAACTGCTACCTCACCCACCATATTCTCCAGATTTGGCTCCAAGCGACTTCTTCCTCTTTGCAAACCTAAAAATTGGCTTGCTGGGAAGAAATTCACATCCAGTGAGCACATCATGGCAGAAACCTCCTCATATTTTGCAGACTTTGAAAAATCATATTTTTTGGAAGGGTTAAAAAAATTGGAGAAGTATTGGACCATGTTATTGGATTGAAAGGACACTATGTTGAGAAATAAAATTGATTTTTTTTGGAAAAAAATGTTATTTTCTTTAAAACATCATTGACTTATCAATCCACCCTTGAACATATTGAACCAATGCAAGAGAATTTCAGTCCAAAAGTTAGAGCTTGTTGAATTATTCTTTTTCCAGCATCTGAATTTTTATTTTTATAGCATTCTCTTGTTTCCTGGCTTCTAGTTTTAATATCTTCCTTTCCTCTTAGTGTTTATATCTCTGAAGTTATCTTTTTTCAACTCTTTTCTTTACTCCCCCCCTGCCGATTCTTGAGATATTCTTCATATCTTCTGCAGGAGCTCTGACATTCATCAACACTGTCTGGGTTATTGGAACCTATTGAATGCTTTCATAGCACCTGATTGCATTTTCTCCTCTTTGTGCAATGAGAACCTCTTCATATAAATTTTGTGCCAGGAGGTACTTATTTATGGATACCACTTTCTACTCTAGCATTTCCATGAGGAAATAAAGACTTAACTTGGTAACCTCCCTCAATTCTGACATTCTGACTAGCAGTAGAAAAAAGGAAGTCATTGTGTTAGAAGCACATCTATTTGCTAAGAATGTTTAAGTTCATTTCTAAGTAGAGCGAGCTTCATTAGAAAGCAAAGCATACTGCATTTTTGCCTCCTCTGCAACACAATCTGATTCTACAGAACGCTTCTAGTAGCTTGTTGAGCCTCAATTTTGTTAGATCTGGCTCATATAAAATTACACTAGGATTCAATGAAAACAAGCCTTTAACAGTCATACTTCAAAGGATTTATTTACAGTAGTTTCTTAGTCATTGTAATTAAAACAATCTCACATTGTAATCTGAAGTAGTATCAGCTTCTTTGGAAATAACATTTGAGAAACTTTGTCTGAAATCCAACATCATATTTGCCAGGACATGTAAATAGTTATCCTATTATAAATAATTTTCCTGACTTTCCCTAAAAAATTTTGCTTTCCCTGACTTTCAGGTCTGTGTAAACCATATCTAGGGTACCCCCAAACTGGTTTTTTTTTTTTTTTTTTACAAAATGTGCAATGAGAATACACATTTAAAATCACTTACAATTTATAATTTTATATATGCAAACAGTGTACCGGCTGTAATTCAACACAATAGAAAGGAAAAATACAGGTTTTATAAATATACATGAAGTATTTATGAAGTTTATCAGGATGGGCATCATTCTATCCTTATACATCGAACATGAAAACACATTAAATTCTTTAATTTCGGTTACGTTCTCATTCAAAGCCGATTTTCCATATGCGACATCCTCTTTATGCATTTTTTAGCATTAAAACAAACAAGAAATATTTAACACATTGAAAAATACAATGAAAATATATGCAAACATGAATTGCTACTATCATTTGAATCTTCACCTTCAAAACTGTTATTATCTACATTATTATTATTATTATTATTATTATTATTATTATTATTATTATTATTATTATTATTACAATCTATCTATATACCTGCAAAGCTTGCTTAATCTAAGTGTAAATTGTAAATACAAATCTGAATTCTCCCTCATATCTTTTGTGAGCAAAATGCATTCTCTTACAAAATTAACTGAAAATAACAATTGTACAATAAGGCCACAAATTGAAGCAAAATTCATAATGTCTGAACATAATTAAAAATAACATGCAAGCTGTGTTTCCAACCTTCTCCATGCCAATCAACAGATGTGGTTGCTTCTCTAATACTAATTAGAAAATTAAATTCTATCAAGGGCTGTTCATATCTCACGTAAGCATCAAGAAGTGTTTATAATATTCTATTATATGTGGAAAAAGTTATCTCTGGAAAGCTATTCTGTGCAAACAACTTGTGGGATAATATATTTTTGGAATGTCTGGATGATTAAATATGATTCAAGTGAAGTAGCCGCAATTACTAGGTAGCTGTGAAGAACTTTTAAAATGTCTTCTCCTAAACTTTTATTTTATTTTTTGGAATGAAGATTTTTCCTTCTGCACTAAAGAAATAAGGAAAGAGATCATTCAATTAAGGCAGCATAGCATTCTTGAAAATCCCCAAAATTTCCAGCAGCTGAAGTTTTCAAAATCGTAACTTACTGATGTTTTATAATAGTCAGGAGCACATGCATGGTTTCATTCCTTCACAAGCAGCAGAGGTGCCATCTAAGGGTGGACCATGGCAATTCAGGAGAGCGCACACTTCTCCTTCCATACACAAATAGAAAAATATTTCCCTGTAACCTTTAAGCTGTGCATTGCATTATAGAAAACAAAGCTGTCACTTGATCTTACAAAATGACACTTTCCATTCGACGTTAGGGTATTTTAACATAAATAAGTGTTTCCAAACCAGATTTAGTTACAACTGGAGCTAATACGTTTGCCTTACACAAACAAACTGTGAAAAGTTTTTCTTAAAACATTCTTGCAGAAAAGCAAACCAATCTGAAGGAGGAGAGTTGTTATTTTTTGCCAGCTTTGCTTCTGAAAGCTAGATTTTGAAGTTAATATGGTGAATATGATATGTATTTATCACATGTGTAAGTACTCACTGTTAAAATAATACCGCTTTCTGGGGAAAACAATCTCACTTTTTCACAAAAATAAGACCACTTTTGTCCAAAAATAACCTTACCTTTTGCATGTCTCTACTAATGATAATGGTTAACAAAAATCTGTTTACCACTTAAAACAGTTACTACAGGAGCTCCCAATGCCTGCAACTGTTTTATTTCAAGTTAAGCAATAGCATTATAAGCCAGAAGAAACAAAATATAAATCTTTAATAGTGTTTTGTACTTACTGATGAGATATGTTAAAAACAAGTTGTTCACCATATTACCGAGCCAAGCGAGGAAGAGAAGACTTGAAACTACTGTTGCATAATACTGAAAAAAGAAAAAAAAAGAGCATTTTTATTCTTGATATTTCTTTATATAATTGTAGAGAAATGCCCATAAAGCATTTAGCACCTAGGGCATGGATGTCATATAAGACCACACATTTTTACTAGCTAAATAATATTTGTTAGGTAGCAGCAATGGTTCACAAGTATACACTTTGGGTGTTCATAGTATTTTAGTGACACAGCCCTGAAAATGTGAAATAGCATCCGCTGCATAATAGTTTTGATTGTGAGCAAATTGATACAACTGCAGCCACTCCTAACAATAATAATACATAACTTGTCTGACGAAAGAAAGCGCTTTGTTTGTGGGTGTTTGTTGCTGTTGTAGACATTAATTACAGTGTTTTATGGCAAGAACAAAGTAATGTGTACATTAAATTGTAGTTGAGTTTATGGATGATGTGGAGAAAGAGGGAGAATTTTCTGGGCTTGTACATGTTAGCTACTTATGCTGCAGTGACTAACTTCTGCCATAGTGTGCTAACATCTAGTAGCATTGATGTGAAACAGTAGTGATAGTATGGAAACAGAGTGCAGGAAAAGCTTCGCCAGCTCGTGCATGGCCCATATACAGTAGAATCTTGTTAGTATGTTTTTGCAGGGACCTAAGGATTTGGACGTCATAGGCGGGAAAACGTGTTAACGAAAATACAAAATCTGCAATTTAAGAACATAGTTATGTAATAAAATCTAACAGTTACTACGTCTCCATGGGCAGTTGAAATAGATTTCAAGTACAATTTCATACTGAATACGATCCATGTTTCCATGTTAAATTCAGAATGTGTTCAAATGGATTTGGAAACACAAAACCTGAGAATAAATAATTCAAGCTTGGATTTTTGAGGTTATGAATGTTTTTGAGAAAATAAATTGTGAATTATGGAAGCGACAATAGTGGCTTTGCTGTATGTTTTATTACACATATGATAACAATTTCCGCTAAAAAAAAGAAAACAAAATTATGTGCATGGATCGTGTTACAAGTACAATAGACCATAGTAACTCTGGGTTTCCATGCAACAAATTTCATTCCGATCCTTTTCTGATCCTATTTTCCAAGAGGAAAGTTTTGTTTTAGCATTTTTCCCTTCTTTAAAAGCAGTTTCAATCAATTTAGGTTTGCTAACAATCATGTTTAAGGTTGACGGAGGAATGTTTAACTTCCGCATTATATCCACATATTTCATATTTGGATTGTGGTATACTTCAAGGATTTTCAGTGTTGGTTATTTACTACACTTTCTTTTTTTCATTGCAAATGAAAAGTTAAAATACAATCTATGTATGTTTGGTCAACACTCAACACTAGAAACTATCGTTGGCGTTTACCACGCCAGGTAAAGCATTCTCTATCCCGCCCACACAAATCATGTCACACAAATATTTACATAGATGCATGCGATCGGTTGCCGGTATCCACCCCGTACCAAGGATTTACCAAAGTAGCAAATGAGGACCTCAAACTTTGAACATGTTACACGCCTACTCCCACTGGACTGACCAAGGATTGGCCAAAACAGCGAATGAGGACGTCAAACTTCAAACGTAGTAAGCGGGATCGGGAAAATGCACTAAGCAAACGTTATTTATTACATTTGGTGATTTGGTACCGGGACTTTTATAATTCAATGTAATAAACGGGAAAACATGTTAATGAGGAACATGCTAACGAGATTCCACTGTATATTTATACTACCACTGTTTTATCTCTGGCTCTGACATTTAGCACAACCGAGAGAGGTAGTGTTGGCAATTCTTACCCCTACTGTGAACACGTGTGCCATCTCTTTGTAAAACGCAAACGGTGAAATAGTTGCCTATGTTAGAGTATTTAAAATATGGAGATAGCATTTACAGGAAACTTAAACAAGGGTAACACAGTAAATTGCATGCGCACAGAAAACAAACTTCACCTGGACTAAATCAAACAACTACTGACGACATGTGCTTCACTTATAAGAGAATCGGCAACACAGTCCAAACTGCAGTGGACACACACGGAGAGGAAGCCCGTAATTGCTTCCAGCAGCCAACCCAGCCGGATTTTTTATTCTTTTCCTTCTTGTTGTGTTTTACGTGCAGCAAAGCTCTAAGCAACAACAGTAGACTATATTTATTACAGACTTGCAAGAAATCAAATTACAATCCTGATTTATCTGTTGAAGTGAATCAGAATAGCTTCCTATAGTATGGAAATTCACAGTGCTAGTATTGCTAGAGGTGGCCGTTACGATATATGTCTATCTCTTTCTTTACCCTCATGAAACGTCAGGGCTGGAGATACAGCGGTGTAGGTATAGTCCCATAAGGTAATTACGTCATACCATTTGAGCATGCACAAAAGCTCCTAAAAATGTGCACAAGTTGTGCTAGCGATTCTGATACCCTGTTTCATCAAGTTTAGGGAGTAGCATGGTAGATTTAAATGCTGTATATTTTAAATTACCACATATACGTTACGCTTAACAGAATTGAAAGAAAAACGAATTAATAAATCCATGTTCACATGCTCTTATGCAGCAGTTATCAGTACTAGGTACTGAATTGAGTATATTCTTAAAGTCCACTGAAATCAGAATCTGAGAAGGCATTGTGTTGACACATTGTACCAATTTATAGCTTTACGCTCTATTTTCTTTCTCTCCCTTTTCTTGTTACACGTAGCACTTCTGTGTACTTTCATATATTCCCATATAATCAACCATTTTATGGTTTTGTCCTTAATCTTCTTGCCCCTTTTAACGACCTTGGCCACCCACGTGGCCTATAGAATCGGGTGACTGAATTTCAAATTTAGAACTTTTAAAATAATTTCCCTCTGCTATGTGTATTTTGATTTTCTTGTTGAACCTAAAATGAATGTGACTTTCTTCCTTTTATTCAGTAGCTATCATTTATTTATAACATTTATAGGAGTTTAGAATTAAAACATTCATATCCTATGATACAGGTAATGCCAAATAATGATACATTTCAATATGTCATTTTGTCTTCCTGTTACACTTATTAATTTTATTATTTATACTGGCAGTTTGAGTCAAAGAGTTTGTAGTTACAAACTGTTTGGTTTGAGTGTATTGTTAAATTTTTTGATGTTGGTAACAATTTTGTGTGCATAAAATTATCTTGAATTGTTTATACTGGAAGCTGGAATCTTTGTTCTGTTTGTTTGAAATAGATGCTGTTTCAAAAGTATGATAAACTGCTGGGTTTCAGCTTATTTTAAGGTAATTATAAGTTGTTATTGATATAATTTAAAGTAGAGATAAGTTACATAACCTATGTTTCAGGTATATGTTGAAAATCTTAGGTACAGCCATGTGCTTCATTTTAATAGACTACGTAAAGTTTTAGGCCTACTCAAAAGATAGCTCTAAGTATAAAATTGGGGACTTTTAGCCTATTTAAACATACAATTTATATTAAAAAAAAAAAACATTTTTTTGATCTGGAAAATGTCTTACCAGAAAAAGCAGTTTACAGAAATGATGTACAGCTGCAGTGAAATAAGTACAGGGTGGAGCATCTTTGCACCAAATTGTCATAAAATACGAGGGACATTCAATAAGTAATGCAACAAATTGTTTTTCTTAAAGCAGGTTGATTTTATTCAGGATTCAAATACACCATATTATTCCCCAATCCTTTGGCTATAAAACCCTATTTTTCAAAGTGATCTCTGTTCAATGCTACGGCCTTACAGCACCTTAATGGGGTGCTTGTATGTCTGTATGGTTCCGCTCAACTAGTCTATGTTGGAGGCAAGTCTTGCTGCATGAATAGCTTCCCCATCATCTATGTAGTGCTTCCTGTTGAGTGCATCCTTCATTAGGCCAAAGAGATGGAAGTCAGAAGGTGTGAGATCCGGGCTATACGGTGGATGAGGAAGAACAGTGCACAGAAGTTTTGTGAGCTCCTCTCGGGTGCGCAGACTTGGAAGGGGGCTTGCATTATAATGGAGAAGAAGTTCGTTTGCATCTTTGTGGTTACAAATGCTGAAGTCGTTTCTTCAATTTCCTAGAGAGCACAATGCACTTCAGAGTCGATTGTTTCATCATGAGGGAGGACATAGAATAGAATAACACCTTCAGAGTCGCAGAAAACTGTGACCTTACCAGCTGAGGATATGGCTTTGAAATTTTTATTCGAAGGAGAGTTTGGTGTGGTGCCACTCTATGGATTGCCGTTTTGTTTCAGGTTCGAAGTGATATACCCATGTTTCTCGCTGTCACGATCAGCCTCATAACGAGGAAGTAATTCCCTTCTTTGCTCTTTATGGTCTTCAGTTAGGCATCGAGGAACCCAGCGGGAACAAACCTTTGAGTACTCCAACTGGTGGACCAGTGTGTCAGCACTACCAACAGAGACATCAAGTTGAACAGTGAGGTGTTTGATTGTGATCTGTCAATCACCTCGAATAAGTGTGTCCACACGTTCCAACATTGCAGGAGTCATGACTATGTGTGGCCTGCTGGCACGCGGGAGATCAGACAGATTTGCTTGACCTTGTTGTAATGGCAGATGCCTCACCAATGATTCACCGTGCTGTTGTCCAGTGCCAGGTCTCTAAACATTTTGCAAGAGCCTATGAATATCTGTGATACTCTGGTTTTCTGCCAAAAGAAATTCAATAACTGCTCTCTGTTTGGAATGCACCTCCATTACAGATGCCATTTTGAAGGCTAGTTATAGCATAGCCACCTAACGGAAATTAATGAAACTATATGAGATGAAGCAGGAATATTTGAAGATGTCCCAAACAAAATTCCAATTTTTTTCAACCGAAATTGGTCAAGAAAAACAATGTGTTGCATTACTTATTGAACACCCTCGTACAAGCTAGATAAAAAGTTTCTGCATAGAAGGGTAAAGGGAACTCATTCTGGAGTTCAGGGGAGACAAACATACTTGTCAGCTAAACAAGAGGAAGAACTTGCTTCGCACTTGAAAATGCTGGCAAAGTGGGGCTTCCCAATGACTCGACTGGAAGTCATGAATATGATGCATGACTTTGTTGAACAAAATAATCTGAAAACTAGGTTTAGAAACTTAAAACCTGGTAATAAGTATTTTACTATTTACTAATGTCAGCAAGAGAAATAAACTCAGCTTAAAGAAGGCGGAACCACTGGGTAGCAACTGGAGGAAATCCACTAGTGATCCGTGTATAATATATGATTTTTATGGCAAACTAGTGTCTACATTGGAAGGGTTGGACATAAAAGATCAAGCAGAAAATATTTGGAACTTGGACGAAACTTACTTCTCTTCAGATCCCAGTAGAATCTGTTTAGCTGCTGGCATAGGTCAGAAATTCTACCGAGACATCCAAGATACAGGAAGAGACAGTACAACAGTGCTGGCATGTGTTTCAGCAGAAAGTAAACATCTTCCACTGTTGATTGTCTTTGAGGGAGCACATTTATGGAGTTCCTGGACAGATTTGTCGGATTTACCTGGAACCTTTTATTCAAATGCACTCTATGTATTTATGACGACATCAATCCTTTCAAACTACTTCAATCACTTTTGCGAGGCAGTAAAGGAGCGACCACTATTACATCTTAGTCATTTGGATACAGGTGTTGTCAAAAAAGCAAAAGAAGATTTTGCCATAATTAAGTTGCTACCACACACAACTGAGCAGTTGCACCTATTAGATAAATGCTGTTTCAAGCCATTCAAAAACACATGGAACAGAGCTAATAGAATGGCAGCGACTAAATCAGAGAATGCTGTCAAAGTCAGAATCTGGTTTGTAAAGTCTGGCCTGATGCTCTAAGTCCAAAAATATTATCTCTGGATTTAAGAGTACTGGCATTTGTTCCTATGATAGATCCAAATATCCAACTGATAGATTGGATCCTGAAAAACTCCAGAGGCACAACTCCTTAAAGGACATACGGACAGAACAAATTGCTGCAACTATGAGATGTGATCAGCATGAAAGAAATGTGACTAGACCTACCCATACACCTGTGCATGATGACCCTACGACTTCATCTTCAAGAGGTCCACAAACAGCCAGACCAAGTAACTCACCTGCTAGTTTTGAAGATTTGCTTCTAAGAATTAAAAAAATCTGACAAACCAGTGATGATGAGAGCTCAAATTAACCCTTAGTCTCACCTTGGAGGAATTTACAGAATTCATTGCTATAAAAGATAACAAAACTCAATCAAAGAAACAAAAGGCTGGGCCAGAGAAGAGGAAATCAGAGAAGGAGAAATCAGAAACAGGTGACAAAATAATGGTACAAAGTGATGATAGTCTTGACGGCAATCCATTTGAAGAATGTATGCTAGATCCAGTCACAATGACACATCCAAAGGAGTTAGCAGGTGGTAATCATGTTTTGCTGAAGTTCCAAGGTGATAAGAGGAAATCGCATGCTTATAGATATGTCTGCACAATACAAAAAGTCGTAGAAAATGACTACGAAGTTATGTCATTGCAGTCTGTTGATTCAGATAAAATGGTTTTCAAACTAAATGAAAAAGACATTTCTTTAGTCAGCAAAGATGATGATATAGGAAAACTGTCAGTCCTTCACGCAGCAAGTGGTATGGCTAACGTCAGGCAAGGAATGTTTTGTATGTTGATGTTTAGGGGGGGAAAAAAAACTTTTGTTTCTTTCGAACACTGTGGTTCAGGTCAAGTTTTAAATAATTTTCTTGTGTTAATTTTGTATTGATTTCTTGATGTTTTTTATACACACTTCATTCAGAAGGAATCTTGTATAATGTTGTGTAACTGATAAACTATAGCTTACTACACAAAAAATGTAGACCTCTTTAAAACACAATTTATTTCAAACAACATTTTTGTGGCCAATTCAGGGATATCTATTACTATTGATTTGAATTTTTTAATTGTTGCCATTTCATTTTTTGAAGTACTGCCAATCCTCAATTGTTTCTTGCAATGTCATGGAAAGAGCATTCAATTTCAAGACCAGTACATAGCAACAGCTACTTTTAAACATTTGAATAATGCTATCTATTTTATACCTACAACAAACTGTGTAATGAAATTATTTATGCAAAGGTTTATCATAACTTTATTTTATCTTTATCAAAGGTTGATAGAACACTCAACTTTTGTAAGAATGGTTTGTAGAAGCTATATAAAAATCTGATGTGATACATTCACTTGAATTTCTCTACCTTCTATCGTTTATTAGTGGGTATATCAACTAGTCTTATTAAAGCTTATTTTTATATCTACTTCATTTTAATCCAAATCAATTTTTGCAGAAATACCTATATTACACATTTTGTTATAGATATAAGGGAAACAGCAATGGGATCATCCTCCGTGGTGTAGTGGTTACTATGCTATCCTTTAGTTCCCGAGATCACGGGTTCAAACCCGGCGGAGGGCGATGGATTTCTTTCGGGAGTAAAAATCCTTAGCATGGCTACCTTTGGAAGGGAAGTAAAGCTGGTGGTCCTGTGTCATAGATTTACGGCACGTAAAAGAACCTCAAGCCTGATAAAGAGGCCTCTGAGCAAAATTACCAGTCTTTCACGCCCAATATGGAATGGGACGCTAAGGACCACAGCAGTTAAAGAGCATCCATAAATAAAACTCAATTTAATTTTAACAGCAATGGTTAAATGTTTAAGAACTGGATGCTATATGCGGGTCTTAAAATTCCATGCTGTTTAAACGGAATTGTGAGAAACAACTGAATGTTGACAGAACTTTTATACAAGATTATACAAAATTCCTTCCAAATGAAGTGGACTTCAAAGGCTATTCCCAAAAAATTCAAGATATACGTTTTATTTGTCATGTAAATATCTTTTTGAAAAACGTTCCGTGTAAAGAATAGTTTGGGGTAGGGGGATTTTCTTGAAAATCTCCATGTTGCAGCTTTAGAAGGTACTGAACTTAAATAACTTTGATGATCGAACTTTTCATTATTGAGTTACGCTGTTCACAGACACACATACAGGCCTTTTTTGCATTCAGCAGCCTCAAAACATGTATTTCTGGTGAAATATGGGTATAAAACTTTTGGGTGGAATGTAATACCTTCTCTACCTACTAGGTATGTGGTAAAAAAATTAACAAATAATAGTGTGCAGAGAAAGTCATGTGAATGTAACATCAGATTTTTAATTTTGTTTGTATTTCAGCGATTAATAAGCACTTTAAATTTTTTGATTTCATTAAAGCAACGCAACATTAACAGGAAATTTCAAATATTCCTATATGCAAATGGGTTTAAAAAGAAGCTAATCCTTACCATTCTTGGGCGAGAGTGGCGCATATCATAGAATGAAGACCACTTGTGACTAGCTTGGTTCTGTGTGAAAGCAAGACTGCGGCAGATCTCTTCCAGTTGACGTTCTTTGCTTCCAGTCCAATTCTCTGGGTGACAGAAGCTGGCTGTAAGAGTTGGTACCAGATAGTCTATCAAGGTCACTGTGAGTCCTATCACTGAAATTGTTGTTAACACAGGAGGGTCCAAGTACCACAACAGCCTGCAAACATCACAAATACTTTGTAAAAACTACAACTGATTCATCATTACCACTGTTATTAATCTTTCAGTTTCTTAACATCAATTACTTTTCAATATGTTAAGACAGTGGCATTATTTCCCATTGTTTCACGGCTGACATACCTTGTCACCTTCATTAACTGCTGATATGCACATGTTTGCAAGATTTCTCCAAGTTTACTCCGTATTTCAAACATTTTGGGGATGGCGCCATATAAACTACAGAGCATTTAGGTCATAATGATAATATCCGTAGTGTATGGTGCTTTTTCACTATGATTATTAAATTAGTTTTGAGAATGTCTTTTTTCAACTTTATAAGTACATATTTTGTACATATTAGCAACTATAAATTCATAACTTAAGACATAATAAAATGTTTCTTGCCATAATAATTTAGTAATTTGCTTTTATTTTTGTTACTATGTAATTTTTAATGCTCACTAATTATATTTTTAAAGTTTTAAGAAGTGGAAATAAATTTTAAACACATTTTAGGTGCCTAAAACTCTGAGGTCTATTTATATTATTAATCAACTGGATTGATGATGGAAGCACGTGCTTCCAAAACAAGTACCATTAAAAGGTATTAAGTGACATATATCTAATCTGACTCGAGGTATGTTATTTGGTAATAACTACATCACTCAACACATCTTCCAAGTAAAGGTGTACTTTTTTGTGATTTGCTCTGCCCTAGCAGTTAAGTTTTTATCAGACCAATCTACGCATAGGCAGATAGTTTTTCTCAATGCTAGACAGGTCAAGCAAAACCAGTGTTTTAATTTTAAATCGGAAGACATAGTGAAAAGATTAAGTATAATATATAGAAATGGTTGCAAATATACAATTTCACTAAAATAGGTTCAATACCTCAGAACTAGTTTCGAGGAATCACTTCCTCATCGTCAGCTGATTGCAAATGGTTGGCTTTCCTCTGATGGTTATAGATGAATAATGAACTTTGAACTGCCTCCACCCAACAGCCTTTGGAGGTTCATCAGCCCAGCACCAGAGAACACCACTAGCCACACACATTCCCCAGACAATGACCGGCAAAATCAGTTGAGGACATGCTGACAATGGGAGCAAACCGTCTCCCGAAACGCGTTCAAGTAAGAACATTTTAGTGATGTAGTGTAACAACCTTCAACTCTATTTATTTTAAACCTTAGTTACTATATGCATCCAGCATTGTTCCGGATTCTGCAGACATACTGGACCATACTGCTCAGTGAGGGGAGAGTTGGAGATAAAATACTGGCTCCCCTCAAGCCAGGACAAGTTCTTGTGCATGTTGCCTAAGCAAGTAGGAGTAGGCAGGAGTAGATTGAAAACTATACATCTCTTTCCCAAGTATAAGAAGCATTTTAAACAAGTTTATGCAGGTTTAACACTATTACTTGAAAACCACTAAGGTCATGTTAATAATTTCAACAAAGCTGTTTCACCAAAATGGAAATTCAGCCACCTGCAGTGTGGGGTAGCAGGTCTGCCCCAAATTCAAGAGATCCCAAATTTGAATATTAATTAGGAAAAGTTTCCTGGATTGGAGTTTTCTTCAACTGAAGTTTTCCCTTATCCTTAACAAACAAATCTCAGCTATCTCTAAGCTCTATGGACCCCTGTTCATTTGAGTATACATCAGTTGTTTCATTCATTCAGTGTCCAATATAATCTACCTGGTTAAAGGATGTTGATAATGATGATTTAAATTAGCTATTAAAAACAGAAGCACTACAAACATTGAAGCTTTCTTCATGTTGAAATACAAATGAGTCACATTAGTAAGTGAAGGTTTGTGTAATGATAGTGTGGCTAACTCTTAATTCACAATAATATAAATGTCTAATCTGGACATATAACCAAAATTTATCAAATGATTTGAAAGGTGTATGCTGACATTACAGGAACCGTAACACCTAGAGTTGTTATATAGTTGAGGAAAAAATTTGCTCTTTTAAATATAAATAAGTAGACAGCCCACTTCTGGGATGAAAACCATGAAATGAAAGAAAAAATAAATTTATTGAAACCGGCTATAAAATGTACAGAATTGGCTGTTTGGGAAAAGATTTATATTAATAAGTTTGAGGAGTTCCTTATGAACTTCGACACCCTGGAAATTGACGGCACTACCTTCAAGTTCATCCAAAAACATCCAGGGGAACAAAAGGCAGCAAATAGGTACTTTGAAACTGTGAAGTTGGATGGTGAGTGCAACTCAAATATTTTGTAAATTTACTCAAATACTGCACTGTGTTGATTCCTTTTAATTATTTTGGATACCAAGTTTGGTATTTAACCCATGTTTTGTTTTAGAGTCATGCTGTTCTCTCCCTCTCTCTCTCTCACATACACACACACACACCCACCCCTAACCACAGAGAGAGAGAGTTAGTGTGGGTGGCTTGGTTAGGTATGGCCTTCTGATTCCAAGGTCACGGGTACAAACCCGGCACAGGCTTATGGTTTTTAAGTGTGCTTAAAATTGACTGCCCCATTTCAGTAGATTTATTAGCATGTAAATGAACTTCTGTGGGACGAAATTTTGGCTACACTGGCAGCACTGATATGATCCTGGCAATTGGCAGCGTCATTAAAAAAAACAAAGTATTTATATTTTGTAACACACACATTTATTTTAAAAATGCATTTTCTAGGATTCAAGGACCCTCAAAATGTGTATTTCCTTCCTATCAAATTGTTTGGTGAAATACAATACTTCCTCTACTTACTAAAGGTAAGTAGTAGTAAAAGTAATTACACTGGCAAATTTACCTTGCCCAATATTATTTATAATCTGCATTAGTGTTGTTCTCAAGCGGAACTGAGCATTTAAGAATACAGTAGAGCATCGATTATCTGAAACAATTGGGGATGGAGGGTATTTGGATAACTGATTTTTCAGATAACCAATCATTTATGAAAACAAATTGTACAAGGTGCCACAGGAGCAATATGAAACAAACACTGATATTAAACACAATTGTGCAGATATATTTTGTATCACACTTCTTACAAATAACACAGAGAACTGACTAGCCTGGTTTGACAAGATCAAAATGGCAATTAAAGTAGGCCAATAGCAAAGGGAAAGAAGTCCATCTTTATTTCTTTTTGGGGGCTTCAGAGCTGAGATTTTGTTTTTGGACTGCTAAATCTTGCAAGCGTTTTAAAGACAGCAATTGGACAGCATCACATTCTTCTTGTTCTCCACTTCATAGTCTCAAGACAGTGAAAAGCTTCTTCATTGTATGGTACTTTTACAGAATGGTCGTCGTCAAAGCTGCCGCGCCTTTAACATCATCATCGCAAATGCTTTGGTCGTCAATTTCATGGACCATCAAAGTTTGATAACCCGTCATCAACATCCATTCCAGTCAGTTATAATGTTTTCCTGGCCACATTCTTCAAATCCTGAAGATTTTTAATCAGCCAAGCCAGTTCTGATACAAATTGGCTGTTTGGGGCTCTTCAAGTCCAAAGATAGACTCGTCTGAAGGAAGGAGCTTATTTCAAGCTTCTGCTGCCATGTACGCAGCATCCATCAAATAAATTTCTTTATGCAGTTGCTGAACATTTTTTTCCTCAATCAGAACTACATGGCACACACGTAAATCTGAAATTGCCAATTGGAACACTTTTGGTCAATGGATGTTTCGATTGATCAGTATTCGAATAATCGATACTCTACTGTACATAATAATTTGTACATAGCCAATGATAACTTTAAATATATAAGTAGCTCAAAAATCAAGATGCAGGGGAACTTCTGTCAGCCAATTAACAGGTTGTATCCTAGCTTAGGAATATGGCTATGTTGGCACATTTACAACTTTGCATGAAAGCAAAGTAATCAATAACTGACAAGGAAACGGTGGGGAAGGCCATTTTAAACAGTTTGTGTGGTGAACACGTGAGAAAGTGCAAATACATGCAGAATGCCACTAGGAGTAACTTAAGTTTTGGATGAAGCTTAAAAGCTCAAAGATTTTAATGATCACGATTTTAATTTGAAGTTGTGATCACACCCTGAAAGGATCCTCTCAGCACCACTGATAATATTATTCATTCATTCATTCATTATCTGTTTACCCTCCTCTTATATAGGACTTACACCCCCAGGACTTACAAGCGGGTGTCTGGGGTCAGAGGCCCGTCGAGGAGCAGACACTCATGGATCAGACAGAGCATCCAGGATGGGTGATCAGCCCGATGCCTCGTATGGAATGAAGGAAGTAGATGAAACGAAATGGTGGTGAAATGGATGAAAGGAAAGGTGATGATGGAGCAGTGGGTGGAATGAATGGCGGGGGAAACCGGAGAACCCGGAGAAAACCCGCCCAGATGCCACTTCGTCCACCACAAATCCCACATGCAGGTCCCTGGGATTGAACCCGGGCCGCATCGGTGGGAGGCGAGCGGTCTAACCACTCAGCCACGGCGCCGCCCACTGATAATATTAACCTTATCCAAAAACCTATCTTCTTTGCATCACAAAAATTGCTGTTGCAATGGAACAAGCACAACTTAAAAATTCTAATGTTATACATTCACACGACTTTCTCTACTCTAATATCATACTAACTATTCTTACTAAGACTTTTTTTCTCTATATATTTTTCCAAATAAACCTTTACAGAAATAGCTACATTTCACATTTCGTTATACATACAAAGAGAAAAGCAATAGTCAAATGTTTAAGAACTGGAAGCTATATGCTGGCCTTAAAATTCCATACTGTTTCTATGCAATCGCAAGAAACAACTGAATACTGACAGGACTTTAAAAGAATGACCAATTTGAGCCACTAATAATGAATATCTCAGAAATAGCTTATGCCACAAAAAAACTATTTGAAATAAATTGTGTGTTTTAAAGAGATTTGCATTTTTTGTGTAGTATGTTTTTGTTTATTCCTTAAGTGTTTACCAGTTATGCAAGATTATACAAAATTCCTTTTGAATGAACAGGACTTCGCAGGCTATTCCCAGAAAATTCAAGATATATACTTTTATTTGTCATGTAAATATCTTTAATGTGGTATTTTAATCAAAAGCAATAAAGCATTTCGAAAAATGTTCCATGTAAAGGGTAGTTTGGGGTATGGAGGATTTTCTTCAAAATCTTTGTGTCGCATCTTTGAGAGGTACTGAACTTTAATACCAAGTTTGGTATTTAACTGACTTTTCATTTTCGAGTTATGCTGTTCTCTCTCTCTCTCTCTCTCTCTCTCTCTCTCTCTCTCTCTCTCTCTCTCTCTCTCTCTCTCTCTCTGTTACAAATGAGATATTTTTACTTTCTCTACTACGTACAGTAAGTAGGGGAAGTACTGCAATCCACTCAAAAATTCGATACCGAGATTTCACCAGAAATACATGCTTTGAGGCCTCCTGAATCCAAAAAAAAAGTATTTTCGGAAACACGTCCGTGTGTGTGCGTCTGTGAACAGTATAACTCAGAAATGAACAGTTGGATAAACACCAAACTTGGTATTTAAGTTCAGTATCTTCCAGAGATGTGGCATGAAAGTTTTCAAGAAAATTCCCCCACCCCAGATTACCCTTTACATGGAACATTTTTCGAAAATTTTTATTTTCTCAAAAACGGCTCTAATGATTTTGATTAAAGTATCATACATTTAAGACATTTTTATGGCAAATGAAATGTATATCTTGTATTTTCTGGGAATGTCTCCAAAAGTATTCTTCATTGTGAACGACTTTTGCATAACTGGTAAACCATAAGTGATAGACAAAAAATGTAGACGAACACAATTTATGTCATATACATTTTTTTCGTAAAGTGAACCATTTTCGAGATATTGCTTGTTATTCCCTTAAATTTTCCAATACTCAATACTTTTTCTCAAATGGGAATTCATTATTCATTTTTTTGTCTTGGATATGCAAAGAGTATTAATCTGTGGCAAAGAGAATGGTGCTACACATAGCAACCAGCTATTAAGAGATATGTCTATGCTTAAAGGCTACTGTATTTCTATAATGCCCTTGCAAATACAAAACAAGGGGAACATAGTACGTTTAAGCGATAGTCAAATATTTTTAAAACTGGTCGCTATGTGTAAAATGTAATTCTCTTTGCATGTCAAGAACACAAAAAAAGAACAACGAATTCTCAGTTGAGAAAAAGTGTAAGTATTGGAAAATTCAAAGAAACAACAAGGAATATCTCGAAAATGGTTCACTTTACAAAAAAAATGTTTATGACATATATTGTGTGTTTTAACGAGATCTACATTTGTTATGTAGTAAAATTTTATCTATCTCTTGCAGTTTACCAGTTATGCAAAAGTCGTTCAGAATGAAGAGACAGAGAGACAGACAAGCACGCGCACGTGCACTCACACACGCACACACACACATGTTTCCAAAAATGCTTGATTTTTTTATGTCCTGGACATGCAAAGAGAATGCAATGCTCCACATAGCAACCAGGTCTTAAAACATTTGACTATCGCTTAAAGCCTACCATATTCCCCTTACACCTACAAGAAAATTAGCAATATGATAGAGTCTGCAAATGTTTATCTCGATTAACATGAAGTAGATGGAGAATAATTTTACAAGAGTAGAGATAGTCATGTGAGTGTAACAAATCAGATATTTTTTTTACTAGCTGAATATAAGATTAAACTTACAAGAACAGAGTAGTTGTGATCCCAACCAGCATTCCAGGGAACCAATTCTTTTCCCAAAGAAGAACGGAGTTAAGTGGAAGTATAACTTCTCGCCAACCTTCCAGCTCACGTTTCAGCTGCTTTACCTTTTTGTCCTGTATACAACACATTTAAATATTAATATTAAGGTATGACTTAACTAGAGCAGAGTGTTGAGATTCAAGTGTTACTAACATGTGTTTGCCAACTTCACTTTGTTCTTTATTTACTTAAACTGGAGCATTTGCACCCATGCTTAGTTGCAGATCAACACTTTTCGCCAGCAGTTAGTTGAGAAAGGGAGAGAATGCTATGGAAATTCTTGAGTAAATTATGAAGTAGCAAAATTTATAAAAATTTGTCTTGTATAGCTACAGCAGATATTATTTAAGGAACAGCTTATTTTGCTGGATAATGTTTCTTCTTTCTTTTGCAACTAAAGCACATGAATATGAATGCTGTATAGGTTAAATTAGGCAACATTTTTCAGTTATACTTATTACTGTTTACCTTCTATTGTATACATACAAGGTATCATTCTCAAAAAAACATGTCCAGCAAATTAAAGTATCCCAAATATTTCAACTTAAAATTGAAGTGAAAATGCCAAACTTATGCACAAGCAACTATAATCTTAGAATGTATCAACAATGTGACTGTGTAGAAGACCAATTACCACATATGGAATTAACTAACACAGTCTGTCGGTTATGCTTTAGAGTTGCCATCTACTGGAAAGGTTTGGCAAATGCAATTTTTTGGCAACTGACATGTTTAACTGCTATGAGAGTGACACTGAAAATTTTTAGAAAACCATACAAGGATTAGAAAGGTAGAATCAGATGACTGAAAAATTCAATGCCATAGCCGGGATTTGAACCACGGATCTCCCGGTCTCCGTCCGGTTGCTCTAACCACTGAGCTACCATGGCAACATGCCGACACGACATTAAATTCTCCAGCTGATTCGCATTTTTCCCGGTAAACCACAAGGAGATCTCAAATTGTATTGAGATGCCATACCCCAATGGCGACTTACATTTATGTAAGTACTTTAAGTTCCGGGCTTTATAGTTGCAACCACTATTAGGTCAATTAATGGGATTAATTGTTCTTTCACACAAGCCGTGTGTTGGACAGGGTTGGAAATTTAAATGATTTTGTTTTTTGAAATATTTCCCTTTAACATGAATACATTTTTACATTCGATGAAACCAGTCTTTAAAGCAATGATGCCACTCTTCTTTTGAGCGTTTTTCAGAGCTTTTTTAATAATTTGCGGTAAACAGACATTTGTACACCAATTAGTAGTAATGGTACATCTTCTAATGCTATAGTAGCAATATGGCTCATTTTAGGAAAGAAAACTAGCAACCATCTTCTTACCAGCACTGTGAATTTGTCGGACTTTTGTAAGCCCAGTGAGCCGAGTGGGTTTTCTTTTCAGGATCATGACAGTAAATCCATGATTCATCACCAGTAACGACATTACAAACCAAATTTCAAGTGCTGCCTTGTAATTTTCCCAGTTTTTCTGCACCAATCAATGCATCATTGTTTCTGATCGGGAATCAGTTTATATGGAATCCATCAAAGTTTTCTCATGTCTAACTGTTGATGTAAAATATTTTGCATTTGACTCATACCAATGCCCAATATCACCTCATTAAATTAATAAGATGTCCATTGATCATCTTCAAGCATTGCTCGAACAGAGACAATATTTTCATCAGTAACAGCAGTTCTTGAGCATCCTTCAAAAATTCATCACTAAGAAAAGAACCGATCTCTCTTGAATTCGCTGCAGCAATTATAAATTGTTGCCTTCGATGGGGATTCTTCACCAAATGCATTTCTAAGCCAATCTTCACACCTTTGAGACATTGACAATTTAAAATTGTAAAAAATATAGCGCATAAATGTTCTCTAGTTAAATTCATTTTTGAGTGAACATAAAATCTTTAAATTATGATAATTAACAAACTATTAGAGCAACTGAACAAACTACATGGCAATCAACTCACAAAACATTAGAAAGTAGCTGTCAAATATAAAGAAATTTCATTTGTTTTTAGAAACATGGCATTCTAAAAATATTCATTATTGCCCTTGTAATTAAAATAAGGGGAAAAAACATATTTTAGGGAAAGTGAAAAAATCAGTTTCCATTCAGTCATTTTTTTAAAAATTAAGCCATACTTAGATGAAATAGAGAAAGAAGGAAAGGAGGGTGAGTGTGTGCACGTATGTTTGTAATCAAGTTTAACACTTTTTCAATATGTAATTTGGGCTTAAAGTTTTTAAACAGAAAATGGATTTAAGTAATTCTATCAGCAAGGGAAGGGAGGATCCTAATATTTCCAGATGTGAAGCCCCAGGCTACATATATACCCCCGCCGTTGAAACATTGCACTTGACAGCTAGCGATTAAGTTGGTACACTCGCAAAAAAAACAGACGAAAAGCTTTAAGCGTTAGACTCCCTAAACCAATCACAAGGCAGCATTTCGGGTGATCTATGACGAAGCGGAACTGGAGGCGGCTCTGTTGCCAAATGTAGCTATTTCCAACCACGTGTTTCAGTTCGTGAATCTAGCACTGCATCGAATTGTTCTTTGCCAGCTAATATTGTTCATTGTTATTTATATTTCTGGTTACTGTTGGTGTTCATTATATATATATATATATATATATATATATATATATTTTATGTATATTTCATTTGTATTATTTATACAAGATGTGAAGTGCGACAATGTCTCAATAAAATGAAGCCGATTACCGAGTGATGATTCACGAAGTGTCAAATCCTTTGTGTCGAAATGTACCACTCAATACCCCTTAATAAATAACTGTTACGTACACTTTTTGTATGCAGCTTAGACACGATAGAAAGGAGAACAATCAGCTGTTGTTTACTAACCACTCTGGCAACGTCACAAACACAACATAGCCATTACGCGAAGCCACACGAACTGTCAAGTGCAAAGATTCAATTGTGGGGGTATAGGTATAATGTTATAACAATTTGTAAACAACCTTCTATGATGTTTAAAACACTTAGGCATCATAAGAAGCATTAAAAAATAAATAAAACAATAATAAAATAAAAGAACCTGCTTGCCATTGGCTGAGTGTCTCAATACGGCTCTTGGGTTATGTCAGTGGCATGCTTTATCAATAACAAACTAATCATACAGCAGGTCAAATTATCTAATGTGGAAAGTCTAATATTAGTGAACAAATATTCTACATTTAAAGAATTACAAAGTACATGAATGGAATTACAGACATTTGTTACAATATGTCAGCACATTTATCACACCTAGTTCTACATTACACCTACAGTAGAAAATTTTCTCTCTGTTTATCTATAGTTATTTTATATATGTATGTAAAATAACTTAATCAGAAGGATAAAACAGATACAAAGGTTCCACATTTAACTGATCAACACTTAACGTAACAGGAACAATATTATATATCAGAATACAAAAGACAGATAATACAAGCAGAACAATTTAAGATATACCTGACCAGAAATAATTTATAAGTAACTTATAGCACTCACAGAATAGAATAAAATGAAACTGTAACTTGAATTAAATGTTTTACTTTTTGTTGCTAAGCTTTCCCTTGACCAGCCTGTGAATATTTTGTGCTGCCTTCATTCTGAGAATGGTGTTCAGATTTTCATCAAACCAGTTGCTTTGCTGCCTGCAGTTTCTTAATTTCAAATTGGAGAAGAGCTGCTCACACATATAAGTGGTATCGAACATGCAGCTGAACTCTAGTGCATGTTCGGTACCACTTTATAAGTCAGGGGTTGTCTCCTGCACAGTGGACCCCAGCTGCTTACCAAGCAGGAGACTCGGGTTCGGTTCCCGGCACATGGAGATTTTCTCCCTCTGGAAGACCTGGCCCGGGGTGCACTCAGCCTTGTTAGGTCCCTGAGGGGCCACTTGAGAAGCTACTTGATTGAAAAATAGCAGCTCCGGGTTGAGAAGGCTGCATATACCAGCCGTGATGGACTCGGGGTGCTAACAACGTCCCACCCTCCAGTACTGCACCCCAATCATGACGTTTGTCATGCAGGATGCAGCGGCCCAGCCCGGCAATGGGCTGTTGCGCCATGGAGTTTAGTTTAGCTTTATATGTAATGCTGAACATCAACTTGAAGAAGAGGAGCAAGCTTTGGAAAGTGGGGAGTTTTGTTATTTGCAAGTTGACATTCCCACACTTGAAGTTTCATTTTGAAGGCCTTTACTCTATCCAAGATTTGAGTTATAATCTGTCACTTTCCTTGCAGAAATACATTAAGTATGTTCAAATGCAAAATCAAGTAGGCAACAAATACATATCCACTTTGAATCTTTGAAACATCACTGCATTGGCAAGCTGTCCACAGCTGTGACATCACCTATCACTGCTTGGCAGACGGGCACTTGGCTCTGCCTGCTGCTCTGTGCTCAAAAGCAGCATAGATATTGGTGCCTGCGGTAGATGAAGGCTTAAACTGTAACTCTCCACATGATACTGGCTTACAACTTGTGCCTTATTTTTCTTTTGTGCTTTTTCACTGCATATGGCAGGCATATGTCCTGCTAATCATAATTGTTAATATTACTCCTAACGATTTTTCTTTGGTATGTTCAACATCCATAAGCATTGCCCAGTGTCAACTCTTCATGCAAAAACAAACCCCTCAAAGACTACAAAAACAACTCTGCAATGAGTCTATGGTATTGGCCTCTACAAGTGTAAAGGAGAATGAATAATACTACCCCTTCGAAGGGTGACACAAATGACACTGCCCCCACACTTCAGACTATGTGTCTACTCTATAGAAAATGGCCATGCCAACACCATTCTACCAACAAGCTCTGCCATGCAAAGCCCTGAAAATCCCAACAAAAGAACTAAATGCTATGGAAGTGAAATGAATCATAGAAATTTTTAAAAATCAACTCAGCATTCATCATAAGAAACAAACTTTGGTCAGAATGGTCAGCTCTCAGGATTTGAACTGTAAGTTCAAAATTACAAAAAAATAAACCTGCATCTACAATATGTTTTGTGTTGTTAGATTTATAACATTTACCAGACTAATCAGGTGGAGAAGTCTGTGTGCATAGAATCCTCTATTTTCTGGCTGAAGATTTTTTAACAGATGCCAAATTTTAAAATATCATTGCACTATGTTAAAGGATAACATGTGGCTTGCCTTTGCTTCTCAGAAGCTTCTTAGGTGTTCATCATGTGTATGAAACAATGCCGCTTCAGTTTCTCTACTACGTATAGTAAGTAGGGGAAGTATTGTATTCCACCTAAAAATCTGATACTGAGATTTCACCGGAAATACATTTTAAGCTGTCCTGAATCCAAATAAAGCATTTCTGGAAACATGTCCGTGTGTGTGTGTGTCTGTCTGTGAACAGCATAACTCATAAGCGAAAACTCGGATAAATACCAAACTCAGCATTTGAGTTTAGTATCTTCAAGGATGCGACACGAAGATTTTCCAGAAAATCCCCCTATTCCAGACTACTCTTTACATGGAACATTTTTATAAAATTTTGATTTTCTCAAAAATGGATATAACAATATTGATTATAATTTATGTTTCAGATATTTTCATGGAAAATGAAATGTATATCTTCAATTTTCTGGGAATCTCCCCAAAAGTCCTCTTCATTTTGAATGACTTTTGTTTAAAGGATAAACCTAGAGAAAATTTTACTGCACAAAAATGTAGATCTCGATAAAACACACAACTTATGTTATATCTATATATTTTTCGTCAAGTGAACCATTTCTGAGATATTCCTTGTATTCTTTGTTATTTGTTACTTATACTTTCTCCCGAAAGGGAATTCATTATTTTTTTTTAAAGTCCTGATCATGTAAAGAGAATAGAATACTCCACATGGCAACCAGCTCTTAAAATATTTAACTATCGCTTAAAGCCTGCCATATTCCCCTTGCACCTACAAGAAAATCAGTGATAAGATAGTTTCTGCAAAGGTTTATCTCAATTAACATGAAGTAGATGGAGAATAAGCATTTGTAAAAATAGTTTGCACAAGAGTAGAGAAAGTCATGGAGTGCAACACATTAGATTCTTTTGCAAGGGCTGAAGTGACATGCTCATTGGTGCTATGTGAAACATCAGTGACATTCAAGAATAAACAACATATTGCTGATGCTTCACATTGCACCAATAAGTATGTCATTTCAGCCAATGAAAGAAAAGAAATACTCTCACTCTACGTGGAGTTAAGATTACCAGAGAGGCTTCCGAGAAGCAAAAGCAAGCCACGTACTAAACTTTGGAGTAGCATAACTATACAGAATGTAAGATGAAAATTTCTATTATGAGAACTCTCAGCAAAGGTCAAAGCAGAAATTTCACAACCTACTAAAAGTATGTGAGATTTAAGTTGAAAGATGACCATTTGATGCTACCTGACTGATCTAGGAGAGGGGTATGTACTAATGATGATCCAAGTGCTGAGAAACCCTGTCATATCACCCTTCACTGCCTAGTCTCAGCACAGTTGTACTCATTTTTGCCAGTTGCACTTTTGGCAGTGAAATATGGAAAATATCCTGACATCTTCAGGCATCCTTGCTTTGCTGGCTTTCGTATTGTTACAAGTGTGTGATGGTTGTTCTCTTCTAAGTTTCATGTTTCAACCTAATCCAGATTTCAAAAGTAAAGGTCTTCAGATTACTGTCGTGTGGAATATAGTGCTATCTGTTTCTACAGAGAGAGCCAAAAACTATGAACCACCTGCACAGTGTTTCTCCTGCTCACGTCCTCAGCGCTCATTGCCATCTGCCGCTATCATAGAAAGGTGCGGATGAAACCATACAACATTTTTAAAACTACTTTTAAAGGCTTTACTTACCAACTTTATGAAAGGAGATGCTGAAACTGGCTACCGTCGTTGTCCATACATTTTTGGCACCTCCTTAAGAAACTATCCATCACTCACCAATTTTTCTTTGAGTCAACAGTTGAAGCCCGTACATATGTGAATACAATTTTGCCACCCCTTTTTTTGTAGAGAATTAACAGCCAGGGAGCGTGATTTTGCCTTTTTTCAACAAGACTCTGCAACAGCTTATACGGCCAATATTTTGATGAGAAAAATTGAAAGTGTGTTTGAGGACAGAATTATTAGTACAGATTTGTGGCCACCTCGGTTCCCCGAACTAACCCCCTGTGATTTCTATTTCTGGGGTAACTTAAAACAAAGTACACCAGACAAACCCCCTGGAAGAATCAAAACAAAATATCTGCCAGAAAATTGCCAGAATTTTTCAACATGAACTACGGTGAGTGATGGATAGTTTCCTAAAGAGGTGCTCAAAATGTATGGACAACGATGGTGGTCAGTTTCAGCATTTCCTTTCATAAAGTTGGTAGGTAAAGCCTTTAAAAGTAGTTTTAAAAATGTTGTATGTTTTTATCCATGGCTTTCTATGATAGCAGCAGACGGCAGCGAGCACCGAGGATGCAGACAGGAAAAACACTGCGCAGCCGGTTTGTAGTTTTTTGGCTCACCCTGTACTTTCCATGTTTCAACTTAAAGCAAATGCACAATAGCTACTTCAACAGAAAACTTGTCACTTTTTCCAGTTTGAAACTTGTTAGATATGATTAAAAGCCAAGAGCCTAAAAATGTGGTTCAAACTGAAAAATATTTCAATGCAACTGACCATGGGGTGGAAAAGCTTATGCAATCAGACAATTTTTTTTTTCCTGCTCTAAACTTAAATGAAAGGGCAATTAGCTTGTGACTGACATGATACTTACTCATCCTCTCGCTAGCAATCATTGACTTGAAGGGATTAATTGGTCATAAAATGAGGACTTTAGCAGTTGGTTCACAGCAACATGTGTTAAATCATAAAGGAATTTCTGCCTCATCATAGCAGAAACACATTTTAAATCTCTTGTTTGTTTATCTTTGTTCTTGAGATCTCATATTTCATACACAACTTTCACCAATCATGGAACTAATCAGATATGAAGTAACTTACACAACTCCCACCACTGTATCCTCACATGATTAAGGGACATGTCATGCAATTTTGCAGAAAATACCATTAACTTAAGAATACCATATGAGTACAATTGGCAATGTTGCAATCTGTTCCCAGATATGCACAACATCCGCGATGTTAAGAATGGTTAAGAAGCAAACTCGCTTAAAGTTGTTAAGCTTGTGGAATTCTCCCAGTTAGCATATTACATGATGATTTGTAATTTAGAGAATAGCATCAAACATGCAGAAATGAATAACCATGTATCATTTCTGCTGTGGAGTTTTTGGATGTGAGTATGCTGGAGAACAGAGAAATGGGGCAGCTTTGTGAGCAGCTACCAACTCCAGATCTTGCTATGCCCTAGCTGGCACATCACTTACTTAGATTTTCTCGGGCTTCCAGCCAGATGTAGAGTTGTTAGAAACCAATGTTTCAGGAATGTACATTGTTTCCATCTTCAGTGTAGCTGAATGTGTGTAAATTGTAGTACAGGTCAATTTTTTCGACCTGACATGGTAGAAACACAGAGAAAGTAGTCTAGGTAGGAGGGAGAATGGCTGGCATATTCCCCTTGCATGGAACAACATAAGCATTGTGATGTCACCTTATCTCATGTTGTGTGCGCGCGCTTGCTGTTCTGTTGCTACTGACTCAACACCCCTCCCAAAAGATAAATGGGCTTGTTCAGTTACTGTACATACAGCTAAGCATGTCAGGACGAAAAAATCAGCCTCTGCAGCATACGCCAAAGGATAATGTTTAAATATTGCTGGGTGCCAAATTACCAGCAGAAGCAGTGAACCCATGAAGTATTTAGCCATTGGTTCTTTCATAATTTTTTCTTTCTTATGCACATTTATGCAAAAACAGCCTTTTTTTAATATCCAACAGTACCAGAGCAACTGGGAGAAACATATACATCATATACATACCAGTAAAATCTCTAAAGCCATGCTCTCTGGACCACCCTAAGAAACGAGTTGGAAAATCCAGCTTTGAATCCATGCCTTTATATCTATCTGACGTAAACATATTAAAATAATTATAAATCCACCAATTAATCTAATAGATAATCAAAACATATTAATTAATATTCCAAATAATTTTTTTATTGTTTTAATTATAATAATATTTTTTATTTATTAGGTCCTTGCCCTAAAACTTGAATGGAAGAAGATAATTGCATTACCAAAGAGCAATTAGGTCATTTAGCAATAACCATCATCAATATATTACAAATGGCTCCTATAGTTACATAGTGTCTAGGGAAGTCACTGTCATTGACTTCATATTATGAATATCAGTGCAGGCATTAAATGATTCATGGTTTCTTTTTATTATGTTGGTATCTCAACTGTGCATTTTTCTCATCCACCATGACAGAGAAAAAGCCTGCAACAACATTGCTGTTGAATTTTCACACCCACTGCCATAATATGGATTATGAAAATGCAGGCCAGGTACAAGAACTCAACTCTTGGAACACGAAGTGCAAAATCTGCAAAACAACTAATATATCTAAAACTGATGCTTTTAGAATGGTGAATTAAGTGTATGTTAAAGAGTACTCCAGTAGTTAACAATGATGTATGAGTTATAAATGCAATTGTATAGCTACATTCCAGTGTATATAATTCAGCATGACAAGGCAAGAGCACATTTAACATGCAGTTAAATAGATTCCGATTTTACATATAGGAAGACTCACAATCATGGTTATTGAAAAATTTGTGTATAGAGTAGTACTCTGTTTTACAAGGATGTTTTTTAAGAGCAAGAAAGAATTTTTTTACTTCCTGTGACCTGTGTGTGTCTGGGAAAGCATTGAATATTTAGATACACTCATAAGTTTCTTTTTGATAAGCTTGTTGATGTGTGTAGATATCCCTTTTGTCTAGTATTGAAATTGTATACTTAAAAATTTCTTTCATTTGTTTTTTTTTTGGTAAAATGTTGCGCGAGAAATGTATTCCATAGGGCTAAAATACGCAGACTAGGGAACAATCTCCTCTAGAATGCTGTGTAAGGTGCAACTATATTTCTCACTGCTTTTTCATTCCAGTTAGAGCTTAGAAAGTAAGTAAAACGATTTAAATTGGGAAAAATAAGACTTCATAAATTACTTTATATTACTTATTGAGATGCTAAGAACCACATAACATCATTAAGACTGATGAAATTGGTTTGGTCACTCTATAACCCAAATAACGCACCACCTATTTCTACCTGCAAGAGATGAACAACGACACTAGTCTCTGATCATACTTCCTGTAGCAGGATTAGCTATTAAATAGTACCTCCTACCATACTCCAGGTCTTGTATCCTATTTCATTCCTCCTTTATTCCATTTTAAGTGCTTTTAACAGTCACCATAGTTAAACATGCTTAAGCATTTATTAAAATTGAGAACTGGTCTCTGACCCTGTACTTCTGCACTGCAGTGAAACTTTACCTTGCCTTAGTATGGCTAAAATGCAATTTCCAGAGGCAGAAAGTATAACCTACAGGCAAAAGCTCAAACTAAGGATAGGACTGGATAAGGAAGTTTGTAGCTTAGTACATAATATAAATGTAGAACACTATCACAATTCTGGAAGTGTATACTAAAACTGGGTGCAAACAACTGTTCACTGTAAAGAGCATTGTTTTGACGACTTTGCGAATTTCTTATAAATTCATATCTATCTGACCTGCTCATTCATTCACTCATCGTTAGGAAAACATATTTTCACATAGTATATTCAAAACAGCTAATTATCACCGTATGTGGTCTACATATTCGTTCGTAGCTCACACGATTCTTACCATGCTGGACTAGGTCCCAAATCTTAAAAGATGAAAATATCCTCAGTACATATCCGCCAAACACTTGCAGAAAGATGAACTTATTATTTGTTTTCAAAAGTCTAGTTTCTGTCAGCACATCCGTTATTTTAATGTTTTCGTACAGTACTAAACCTCACTTGAAATTCTTAAAGTTCAGTATTAGGCTAAATGGATGAAAACTATACCTGATCACTGGCCATTATATTCTCTGTCATTTTCCTAATTCTTGATAATGCTAATTACAATTAAAACAAATTAGAAGCTCCTCCTTATAACCGTAAAGTGTCCTTCGAATCCAATTCCACTTCTATTGTCAAATCAATGTTTATCAGAACCAGCAAACAACTGACTAACGCATGTATCCGCCATAGTGCATGCAGACATTAAATTTTGTTAATGTTTGGTTTTTTAGTGCAGTTGTGAACTTCTTTAACGTTAACGAGTCACCAATAAAGTGATTAGCTCTACTGCATCTGTATTTCCCATTTGCAAATGAATTATTAATTTTTCCCAAGGAGACAAAAGTACATTTTGGGATGGAGAGTTTATGTTCTTATTTCTGATTGGCCAAAATTTGAAATGTTGCTATATTACAAGGAAGCAACAGCAGCACAGAAGAATCAGTGTTGTGACGTTAAAGATTTTTGTGTGTATGTGGTGAACGAAATCTTTAATTTTCTCTTGCTTTAGTTTTTGTATTTATTTCAACTGAAAAGAATCATGTCGGCCATGAATTCTGTAAGTATCTGAATGGTTTAAAGCTCAGTTTTGTCAAAATTTCCTCAAGTGTTTTGGGCAACTACCTATAATGGGCGTTCTGCAGCCGTGAAAAGCATTCGATTAAAGTGCTTCATTTCACTCTCATATGTACTGTTTAAATGCTTTTTTTAATTACAGATGTCAAATGTCGAAAATCTTTCACCACAGATCATAAGAAGGGTAGTTAAAGAAATGAATGATTTGGTTAATGAACCACCAGAAGGAATCAAAGTCAACGTAAACGACGAAGACATCACAGATATTCAAGCTTACATTGAAGGTCCAGGTAATTATGCCATTTGTAGTCTTTATCGGTACTGTTCCAGTTAGCTATAATGTTTTAATTGCTAAATTTTCTTATGTGTATCATGCTTTTTATAGCTGGAACACCATATGCAGGAGGAATCTTCAGGGTGAAATTAGCTCTCGGGAAAGACTTTCCACAAACTCCACCAAAGGCATTTTTTCTAACGAAAATTTTCCATCCGAATGTGGCAAAGAATGGTGAAATCTGTGTTAATACACTTAAAAAGGACTGGAAACCAGATCTTGGCATTAAACACATCTTGCTTGTAAGTATACTCATTATTTTGGTTAGTTGAATTCTAATGTTGAATTTACCAAAGAAACATGGACACCAGAGTAGGGCTGTTTTACCAGGCTCCAACACATGAGAAAATGTGAAAAAAACCTTAGAGCATATATACCAGTAGTGAATGTGAAAACCTTAGTGCATTCTTATCAGTAGTGTTTGCCCTGCCATTATTGAGGATGCTATGGATATAAATACTTGATAAATGGAACTAACATACCAGCTGTATGTTGCACATGTATTGGGACATTTCCCATGCTGTGAAATGTGTAGCAGTGGAACTGGGCTCATTTCTAGGACTTTCAAAGTTTTCTTCTACACAGTGACTTATATTCCCCCTGAGAATTCTTGAAGTTGCATGGAACACTCAAATTATACATCATAGCTCTACTTAGAGGTACTATTTTTGTGATAAAGAATAGCAAATTAAAGTAATTAGGCTCTGACTTTAGTTCCATACTCACATTATTTAAGTAGCAGACTCACATTATTTAGGGGGGGGGCATCCATATAATACTGACTTGAGAACATATGAACACTTACAAAAGATCTAACCCACCCATTTTAAGAAACTTTATTATATAGTAAAGCCATTTTGATATGTCACAAATTACTCCATTTTGTTAACATTGCATGTATACAAAAATAGCGATGTTAGAAGTTTCCGACATTCTGCTCTTAGTGTATCCTCCACAGCGATGAAAATGATGTGTTGAATGACTAATGCCGCCAAAACGTAAGATACTCAGCCTCAAGGCATAGCCGAGATATTGAGGGCCCTCAGCCTCAAAGCGTAGCCGAGGGATCTGCGCGTCTAAAACTCGAATGATTCATGTTTCAACATTCTGCTGTTAGTGAAGAGATCACATCCACTTCTAAACTCGCTCCTAAGGTAATTTATTTGCTTTCCTTTTGCTTTTATAAGCATTTTCAACAAGGATACACTAAGAGTAGATTTGCTGAAGTTTCAAATGCCTGCTTCTGATATAGCCATCACTTGAATACAGTTCGTATGCACACACATTAACCTTACCCTAACCTCTGGTTAAATCTAAAAACCATAGGTTTCACTGCAGCTCGCTATGGCCTAATGGCCTCCACTGCCTCGTACTTGTTCTATTAGTAATATCTATCTTTCACTATTTTTTGCTCAAATGTCGATAGTCCTTCAGGATAAGAGTCCATGAATTGCGATAGCCACTAAGTCATCCCCAATACTGGCCCAACTGTTAAGTAGTCAGTGAAGGCAAGAATGGAACAAAGCTTTTTGTTTCTTTAACCTGGTAGTATGTGCATCACATGTGTTGTAATATATTCTACATATAATCTTGCATTGGTTGATTTGAACAACATGGTTGGACAACTGACGTTATTCCATATGCGGTTAGGAGCTATAAAAGTTTAAGAAACTAATGGAATCATGTTCTTTTTATATGCATAGTTGATTGTGTAGTATGCTTAATTGATGAATAATGCAGGAGTTGTTGCTTTATCAAATATATTGAGCCCTTGTTAGCAACTGCTCTTATATAGTGACCACAGCAGACATCCTATCAGGAATTATTGCCAATGTGATAAAAAAATCTGATGTGTTACACTCACATGACTTTCTCTACTCTTGTACAATCTATTTTTACAAACGCCTATTCTCCATATGCTTCATGTTAATTGAGATATCGAGATGTCAATCTTATTGGTAATTTTCTTATAGATGCATATGGTAGCTTTTAAGCGATAGTCAAATATTTTAACGCTGGTTGCTATGTGGCGCATTCCATTCTCTTTGCATGTCCAGGACACAAAAAAAATGAATAACGAATTTGAGAAAAAGTATAAGTATTGGAAAATTTAAGGAAATAACAAGCAATATCTCGAAAACGGTTCACTCAACAAAAGAAATGTATATGACATAAATTGTGTATTTTAAAGCAATCTACATTTTTTGTGTAGTAAAATTTTGTCTATCTCTTATGGTTTACCAGTTATGCAAAAGTCGTTCACAATGAAGAATACTTTTGGAGACATTCCCAGAAAATTCGAGATATACATTTCATTTCTCATGACATTATCTTAAACGTATGATATTTTCATCAAAATCGTTAGCCATTTTTGAGAAAATTAAAATTTTCGAAAAATGTTCCATGTAAAGGGTAATCTGGGGTGGGGGGATTTTCTTGAAAACCTTCGTGTCGCATCTCTGGAAGATACTGAACCTAAATACCAAGTTTGGTGTTTATCTGACTGTTCGTTTTTGAGTTATGCTGTTCACAGACACACACACGGACATGTTTCCAAAAATGCTTTTTTTTGGATTCAGGAGGTCTCAAAACATGTATTTCCGGTGAAATCTCGGTATCAAATTTTTGGGTGGAATGCAATACTTCCCCTACTTACTATACGTAGTAAAGAAAGTAAAAATGTGACTAACAGAATGTTGCAAAGCAATGAAAATGCGGCTGAAGTGGATCATTCGAGTTTAGTCATGCAGATCCTATGGCTATGCTTGCAGCTTAGGGTCCTCAATCCCTTGACTACATTTTGCGGCTTAGGGTCCTCAATGTTGTAATGTTGGCAGCAGAATCCCAACAACAACGCTCCCATGATGCCTCCCTCAGTTGAGGTGAGTGTTATGTTCGATTTGTGTAACATAAGAAAATGGAACAAAACTCACTATATAGTTCATAAAATGTGTCCTTAAATATATTAACCACTAAGTGCATTACTCATCATTCTCTGTATTAGTGCCATTAAAGAAATAAAGATAACTTTATAAGTGTGTGTGTGTTTCATGTTGGTAGCAAAGTGCTCCCTACCCATATATGGAATAATGTCCGGCACAACTCATTTTACTGCATGTGTAGTATATGGTATACATCAAGATCATGTACACCCCATAACAATAACTAATGACATTTGCAAGCTGTTACATGGATTGCCCAATGAACTTTCCATGATAGTCGCACTATAAGACTGTGTAAACCAGTGGATTAATAATAAATTTGAGCAGATGATAGTTTTGCATGCTTAAACCACTTTCCATAGCATAAAGTACTGATTTTTTTGTATTCTTTTCTGAAATAAAAAGTTGAATACAAAATAATTGTTAATACTAGTAGCTGTTAATAATGCTTTATTCCACTGGCCACCTACCTGCAGCAAGATTTGAGATGTCACATCTCTTAATAGGTTGCAAGACTGTGTTGCACTCGGGACATATTGTTCTCGGCAGACCCTCATCGCACATTAATTGAAGCCAGGTCTGATCTTGAGGATAAGCCACAAGCTCTAATTGATGAAGTAAGGCATTTCTCAAAATTTTAAGTTATTACCTGGAAGAAATCCACATCTAATTTCCTTTGTTTCTGAGGAAGCAGTGAAACCTGACTGAAAATACAGGTACAAGGGCTGTGCCGAAAGTTTTATCAGCTCTTAAGCCAGAAGTCTGATGATAGTGGGATTATTTTAGTTGAAAGAGCAATGTTTTTCGACCTTGGAGTGTGCTTGTGGCAGTTCCCCCACCACAGGAATTGACACAATGCTCGAATGGTGAGTGAAGATGCAGGCATTGCTGGGCTGGAGAAAAGATGAAGTATGGATCTATTGTGGTGTGATTTTTGTGCAATGGTGTATTATGACTACAAAAAGCAGTTATATGCAGAAGAATGCCACTCTTTAGTATGTGTGTTTGGTGAATCTTCCCCAAAGGCTCATGGATTTTAAAGGAATCGGAAGTCTTTTGAAAATGAACCTCACCCTGGTCGCCCAGCAATGGCAATGACACAAGGAAACATTGATGCTGTGAGGAAAATGATTGAAAATGATCATCTCACATTTTGTGACATTGAAGGGACCCTAAATATTGGATTGACTGCAGTGCAGACCATTGTTCATGATTATTTAGGCCTCGCCAAGAAATGTGCCCGTTGGGTACCACATTCCCTGACAGAAACCTAAAAAGATGCAAAAGTGGATTGGTGTCATTTTATACTTGGGAAATTCGACAAAGAACAGCCCAAAGACACAATATCATCACAGGTAATGAAACATGGATGTACCATTATGACCCCGAAATTAAGAGGCAGTCTTCAGTATGGTGCTTTCCAGGTTATCAACCACCCACAAAAGTTCGGAGAAGTAGGAGCTTTGGAAAGATGTGACCACTTTCTTCACCAAAATGGGTTATCTCACCTCTGTGACCTTCGACACATGTCACACAGTCTATGCTGTGTGGTGTGTTACTGAATGTCTGCTGAAAGTCATCGCTACATGAAGGTGACAGCACCCAAAGTTGAAAATTGGGCACATTCTTCATGGCGACAATGCCTCAGCACACTCGGCTACCAAAACAATTGACTTCTTGGAAAAGGAAAAGGTGTGAATCTTGCTGCACCCTTTCTATTTGCCTGACCTGGCCCCATGTGACTTCTTCCTGTTCCCAAAGACAAAGGAAAAAATTTGTCGGCAACAGTTTTCATCCATTGAAGAGGCCATCACAGCATACAACAGTGCTCTGAGTGACATCCCTAATGAAGCTTGGAGTGAGACATTTTCTAAGTGGTTTCAAATGATGAAAAAATGTTTAATGCTCAGAGGAAGTATTTTGAAGTTGTAATAGTTATATTCTAAATAAAATGTTTTCTGAATCTCTTCTAGAAACTTGCGGATGTTCTCTTAGGATTTTATATATATATATATATATATATATATATATATATAAAAAAACCACCTGTATCTAATTACATAATTCCACATGTTCTTATATATAATTGTTTTTCAGATTTCTCAGAACTTGCCTGGGCTTATTGCCATTTTATATCTTCAGTTTATTGTGAGAAGGAATATGGGATTCCACTCCTGTATATGATACTTATCATTTTACATTGTAAATACTTACGAAATCGAGGACAGAGCATATCAACAATAAGAAATAAAAAAGGATCGAGTTAAGCACTAGATGCTGCCTGAACCAAATCGCCTAACTCCACCATTTTGAGAGGGAAGGTAGTAAAATGCAGCTAAATCGATGTTGCCAACAATCCTGGATCATTGGGGCTTCAGAGATCCTACGGCTATGCTTTGTTGTTCCGCAGTTTTGGCCAAAGGCCTGCTTCATTTCTCTGCGTATAAAAAGCATCCCTTGACTATACTTTGCAGCTTAGAGCCCTCAACCCGCTTTACGACTTGGGGCTCTAATTCAGCACCTTCTGTGATGTTCAGATTGCCAATTTTGGCAACAGAAGCAATGTTCCCATAATGCCTTGGGTGGGATGCATATGTGTAACTTGTTTATAATGAATATACTGCAAATAATTATGATAAAGACATTAAATTGTGGGTAATGTTGCTGTAGAGGTCAACGTGTCATGGCGGATGATATTGGTCCTCAATGTGAGGTACCAACTGTAAAACAGAAAAAACAGCTGTGGCTATACAAAATATGCAAATAGTTGGAGTTACAAAATGTTATATGCTGTGGTAATAGAAAAGTGCGAAACATTGACTGTAATACAACCAAATTATTACTGCGAAGTAGTAAACAAATGTAATACAAGTGAGTAAAAATATATGCTACTGTAATTATACCCAGTGACTTACTTGCTCTTTCATGATGCAATTGTTAACCTTAATAAAGTTTGCTTTGAATCAATGTATATAAAAAAGAAAGACAGATAAGAGTTCTGGAAGACTTGTAAAGAAGAAAGATGCAGTTTGGGAGGACAGGACACACATTGAAGAAGTAATGCCAAATAACATAACCAGAATTCAATAAATCGCGCTAGAATATGTAATTGGAAGTGATGTAACAACTTTTACATATTTAAAAGGCCAAATGCCATACTTCGCAGAGTTTTAGCAATGTTTATTTCTACAAGGTAGCCTGCGTGCTACCTGCCATGACACGTCAACCTCTGAAGCAACATTACCAAAATGTGTTATCTGTAGTGTTCATTTGTGTCATACAATATATATGTGTGTGTGTGTTATACACTAAAATAATTATGGAGATGCATGTGTGTGTTGAGAGTCCGGCTAGCATATATGGGAGCATATCTGGAATATGGTTACTACTCACAGTGTTGCTCACAGTGGGACCAAATGAACAAATAAGCAAACAAACATCTGCGTTGAGATGTACATAGTTGATAAATTGAACTTAGAAAAAAAGTGTCACTCACATGGAAACCTTTTTCTGTTTTTTCCTACCTTGGAAAAGAGAATATCAGATAACTTGAGGCTCCTGGTCTCAAGGTTGTTAGCATGGTCATTTCATCCATTTATATCAAATTACATTCCTATTAAGTGGTTTAGTACTGCCTGCAGTATGTGCATGTTTACAATATCATTCAAATGGGAGTGTTTTGCGCTCTAGCAAATCAGACACTGTTATTAATTATACATTGCCACTTCATTACCCCTACATTAGCAGTAAGTTGCTGAGTATTTTTTGAAAAGAATTGATTTCTCTTATCGCTGTCATATGTTTTAAAAAAAAATGTGTGTAAACCTGACTTCGCAATCCTTCCTCTGTCTTGTCACTAAATTCACCACCTAAGGGCATTGCACAAATTCATGCTAGTTCTATTGCTATTTAAAGCAACAATTGATTTCTGATCCTGAAGTACTTGAACCCTGGAGGGTAAACAAAAGGCCCACGCTCTTGAGTCATAAGCATGTCACAGCAGATGCTCTCCAGATGCAACATTCTGCTTATCAAGCTAAGTGAGCTCTGGGCTCTAATGTTGAACAACAGGGAGAGGAGACAAACAAATTCTGGTGTTTGTTCAATGTAATTTCTTTAGCGCCATTCTGGCAATAGTTTGCATTACAGCACTATGTAATTACAAATATATTATATGTACATAGAAATGATAATTGAATGTATGTGGTTATCACGGTTGTGTTATAAACATTACCCTCTACCTTCCTTGTAGATTAATTTTTGCGAAATTAGAATATTTAGACTTGGCGTAAGTGATATTACAGTTGGATTTACTTGACATAAACTCTGCCTACTAGCAGGAACACAATATGACAACACTGCAAGACTCTCATTGGTTGATGGTCTTATGGTGCTGAAGTACAGGCATCTCATTTAAAAACAAACTTACTTTTTCAGTCTTCATGCTGGCAGCTAGCAAATGCTAACCATTACATAGAGATCTGCCTTCTAACCGCTTCTGTTTAAAACTTTTCTGTGTTAAAGTGCTTTCTCATGCATTGGAAACTGCATTGATCCAGCTTAATGTTGGCAACCTAATGACCTCAGAAAATATAAAAGTCGTGTTCTTGAAAGCAGCATTAGATTGATCAAAGTTTACACGCTATGAACCTGCATGTGAAACTTTACTGAAAGCAAGTATCATCAGCTGGCAGATACTTCAGTGTTAAGCATGGTAATCATGGCCATGCAGTAATTTTGGTCAGGTAGGCAGGTAGCATTTCTTCACAGTGGCAGGTTGCCTGACAAGTATGAATGACACAAGAACCTTGTTTGTCTGGACTAAGTGGGACCAAAGGTAATCTGGATAATTTGGAAATATTCTAAATGCAAAAACTACAATATACAAACCGTTTATGTATTTTGGCACCAACAAGAAACACTTTTTTTGGCACTCTCATATTTACGGTAGTCTACTCATGTTTATTTACTGAAATATATAGTGAGTAAGTTTCTTTTGTTTCAAACATGTGTTGCATTTGAGAGCAGTTCAACTGGTGGTGTTTCTGGCTGAAGTTTTAGGTAAACCATTAGTTTTTCCAGCTGTGCTATTGTCCCTGCTGATGCATTATTTCACTCGTGCACACAGGAACAAAAAAAATACCTGCCCATCAAAATTTGTAGGTTTTCATGACTGGTGTCAATATTAAATGAAGTATTATGTGGGCTTGTGGGCCGTGATCTATTGGTCTCCTTCTTCCCAGACATTTTAATCAAGGAAATCAAGCACTTCACCCAAACCAATCAGATGCCAGCAGAATGCAGATCTCCATCTACCCAAGTTCAGTCCACCACCAACCTAAACCAATCACCGCAGACCTTGCCGCCAGTATAAATACCGCAGTTCAGAGTGCATCAAGCACAGTCGCTGTCAAAACTTCTGCCAGGACACTTTGACCTCGCCACTGCCACTGAAGATGTCTGCAGTAGTCGCAGACAAAACGTCTGGGAAGAAGGAGCCCAGTAGACCACAGCCCACAAGCCCGGATAATACTTCATTTGATACCAGTACAGCTTCTTAACTCTGTAAGGAACAGATCCACACTGACTGTAGTAACAGTAGCTGGAAGCATGGTACCAGCAATCTCTATGCTGCCTGCAGTGCCAACATAATTGTATATATACTGTACCATACCAATTGTATATGGCACATTTTCAGGTTAAAAAAAGTGAAACAAAAATGGATCCTAATAAACCGGAGATCCAGATTAATGAGGACCGGATAAACAAGATTCTTGTGTACATCCAAGAGTTATGACAAACTGTACTTTTTATTTTAAAATGTGTTATAATTATGGTAGCAAAATCTGTATTATTATTGTTATTATTTATTATTTAAACCATTGGGGAACTAATACAACTTCAAAACAACATTTCTGTTTGTTGTGACTTCATGCAGGGAAAAACATTTGTTTATAATAAATCAAAATGGCAAAATGTTAGTTTTAGTTTGCTTGTGATAATTCAGCAGTATAACTTGACCACAATAGTATTGCACTTCGCTGAGCTGGTTTCCTTGTGTGTTCAAATGCGGGTTGCTGCAAGGTCAAATGCAATAATGTCGTGGTCAAATAGTACATTTTCTACATTTTAATAAATTTGTGTATAAAATTGATAATCATCCTCACTTTCAGCAAGAGCAATTACACACAGAAAAAACTAGATACAGAGTTATTTGACTTAGTAGCTGGTATAACACCATTAATACTTCAAGATTATTAGTAGAAATTACTTTTATATGAATGCTGCTACCCAAATATTCCTGGAATTTATTTAATAAAAGCAGAAGCACAATGCTGTATCACGATTCCACATGAAACTGAAGTTAAATTACCTGTGTCTTTTCCATTGAGATAAAAACTGTCATGTATAGATTACAATATCAATTCAGAAGACATGCAGGACAGCACAACTGGTGCTCCATCCTTGTTCCCTTCATTTCTATTCACACACTGTAAAATGTACAGGTCAAGCAAGTACCTTGACTGTACCATGGAGCAATGAGTTGATGCTCCCCATTCTAAGCATTTTCATGCTTCCATCAAAACCACAAGAAAAAATCCCAATTAAGGAATTATTGAGAAACAAGGATGGAAAAAAGTACAAATATAGAAGACTTATTTACCAGTTATGCTATGATAGCCAAAATACAAGGTATTGCTGCACCCTGGACCAACTAAATGCGACCTTATTTTGATACAGAGTCCACAGCCAAAAATGATTGCATGGGCATTTATACATTTGATTTCTCATTTCTAGCAGTACTGACATAAGTTCCTTCCCTTAACCAAAGGTGACTGGTGGGCAGACAAACAACAGTAACAAATGAATATACCTAATGTTATTGACGCTACACACAATATATACATGGTATATGCATTACCCAAAATGTCTGAATATACGAGGGTTGGAACTTAAATAGTGGCAACACTGCTGTAGAGACTCTATGCAACGGAATCTAATATTGTTGCTGATAGTTACACACCTACCTTACCTCAGAGCAAATGGACTCTCCCTTCCCACTTCACCTGCGTGCGCACAGTCGAGAGAAACAGAGTCACTTGTGAGCTAGCGGTCTAACGTAGTGTTGTCACGATGTTTTCAAAACAGGAACAACAGAGTTGGATCAAGATTGAATATGCCAGAGGTTGTACTGCAGGACAGTATCATCAAGGTCTTCAAGAGGTTTGCGGGAAATCTGCATTGCCTTACAGAACAGTGACACGTTGTGTAAAAACCTTCAACGATGGTCAGCAGACATGCGTCGGGCAGGTCATCCTAGCGTCAGTGAAGAAGTGCATGCTCTTGCCGCATTGCTGGACAGTGATCGACATCAGACGATTCGTGAGCTCGCCCAAGAAACTGGATTAACACATATGACTGTGCTTCACATTCTGAAGGAATGCTTAGGGATGCGAAAAATTGCATCACGATGGGTTCTGCATAATTTGACGGAAATGCAGAAATGGTTGTGTTACGACGCTGCTAGGATGCACTTAGAGCGCTATGAGCGCGAAGGAGAGGCTTTCTTATGCCATATCATAACGCTGGATGAGACATGGGCCAAATCATATGAGCCAAAACTGAAACGCCAATCAAACGAATGGCGTCATTACGGGTCGCCACGAAAATCGAAAGTTTGTCAGAGCCCCAGCAATGTGAAAGTTATGATGATTCTCGTGTACGACTGTGATGGTGTTAACCTAAAGTATTACATTCCTCCACGGCAGACTGTCAATGCACAGTATGACCATTCGTTTTTGGAGCATCAGCTGTGAGAAAGAAGCGGCAACACTTTCTACAGAATCCACCCATCATTTTGCACGACAATGCTCGGGCACATACAGCGCAAGCTGTGGCTGATTTGTTAGGTCGATGGGACTGGGAAGTGCTGTACCATCCACCATACTCCCCAGACTTAAGTCCTTGTGACTTTGATTTGATTCCGAAGATGAAGGAACCACTCCGTGGCATTCGCTTCAGAACTGTTCCAGAGATTCGTCAGGCAGTAGACCGCTCCATTCACACTATCAACAGAACAGGCTCTGCTAAAGGTATACTACGACTTCCACATCGCTGGCAAAGGGTTATACACAATGCTGGTGACTACACTGAAGGGCAGTAAAGGTTGCTAACATGTAACTCTTTTGTATCGGCTGTAAATAAATAGTTGCCACTATTTAAGTTCCAACCCTCGTACTTGTTCAGATGGTCATCTCTTATCCTTAATAGCATTTGCCATCTATGGAATTAAGGCTGCTGCCTTTGCTAAAGATACTTTTAAGGACTAGATCCTTCAGTAGGTCAATGAGCAGGCCTTTTCTAAACTGTTCTAGAAGCATTTGAGGAAGCTCAGGCCAAGACTTCGGAACTCCAATGAGCATTGCCCAGACACCTTGTGGGCAGGTGCTGAATGCTCCTGGAATAATCGAGCTTAGCCGCAGACAAAATCATGTTCAGGCTTTTACTAGAATGTCAGCTTGGTAGATATGGAGACATGATTTCACACTCTTCTCAAAAATGTAAGGCTGTGATGTCCTCAGATTCTATTCCATATTAAACCAGTCATAGACATTAGATATTGGTTTCTTCCCGCCTTGGAGATTTTGACTGCAGTTGCCTTAGAGCTGTGAGAAAAATTCCATTTTGACAGCTCAGCTTTTCTTCTACGATGAAAATCTCATCTGTAAAGAGAATGTTGTAATGATTAGTCCTTTTGTGCTTTGCTGGCAAATTAAACTTTTATGCCTCTAAAGCTACCATTATTTGCTCTTTTATGATGTTTTGCAATGTTCATTTCCTGTACCATAATTTTCTGCTTTTAGGGCAGATTCTTTTAAATTCTCTTGAAGTTCCTGACAACCTATTCTCACATAGACGACCACTTATAGACTCGTCAACTGAGCACGTATATTGTTCAGGTTTTTGTTTTAATAGCTTAACATCCTTTAGCCATGTAGGTGATATCGGGAAGGTAAATGAAATGGATTATTCTCAGCAGCTTCAATAAAAGTGTCAATTAGAGTTTTGTTGCAGTGATGATGCAATGCAGTTCTCTTTGGTGCATAATTTCACGTTGATTGTGTGGTGAACACGCTTGTATTATTTTGCAACAGAATAGCATACGTTGACACCAGTATTGTAGGTGTGCAATTTAACATAAACTAGTGAAAAAACTTACTGGCAAAACTAGATATTGCATTGAATCCCTTAAGTCTGTGACTTTTGTTGAATTGGAAATGAGAAAAGTGCAGATGATACATTATGTTTAAAATAAAATTAATTTTCTTTAAGGTGATATTCACCAATGTTGGTGACTTATCTTGGTTATCTAAGATTATCTGGATTAAAATCTTACAGGTGAATTATAGTTTGTATATCAGGAAAATCAAGATATATGGCATTTTCGACTGCAAAAACTAATTTAATACAAAATAAAATTATAGAGACAGTGTATCACAAGGAATATGCACATAAGTTTTCAAGAGGGATAAAAGAATAGACCTGATATTTTAAGGATGACTACATTATTACATGTTTTGTGCTTATATACATGAAAAATATATAGTTACAGCTTCATTTTTCTTTTTACAATTTCCTTATTATTGCTGTTCATTGCCAGATTAAAATTTGAGTTACTTCCAACTCTTCCTAAACAAAGGAAACAATTTTCTTCGTTTTCTTTTTTGAAACAACCTTTTATGCAATATTTTGTATTTTAAATTGTGCAAAGCAATACAAACATTTCTATAGAATTAACACATGTATTTAGAATACAATTAGTAATTGCCCTTATAATTCAAAGCACACATGAAGCATTGGAGGCATGATGTACTAGGACGCAGAAAATAAAACTAATGCCTTATTTGCTAAGAAGGTCTATGTGCTGTTTTCTTTTCAATCTGCACAATACTGGCAGAATCAGTTTTAACACATGGCATCTTATTTAAATATCCTCATGGCAACCTCAGAAATCTAATTTAAATCACTGTACAGCTGCACAAGTTCATAGTTTAAAGTGATATAAAAATTCTGAGATGAATGGGGAATAAATGTAAACATAAATAAGTCCAAAATTGTGTGTTTTTTTTTTTAAAAAAAATGTTTGAAATTAAGGAAAGATGTAGTAATGGAAATTGGAAGGCTCACAATAGAAAGATAGTGGCAAAAAGCAAAGCAGCTATGATAAATGTAAGAACATGTAAATATATATTGGAAATGTCCACAAAATGGTTGGAGAGGATATACACAGCTATGGTGGAAGCAAGAATGCTGTATGGAGTGAAAATATGGGGAGAATCAGAATTAACAAATAAGGTGGACCAGAGTTACAGGTTATTCTGTAAGGAACTATTAGGACTGCTGCAATCAGTCCCTGGGGAAGTTGCTCTACTAGAATTAGGAAAGACAAGAAGGGAAGGTTTAACGTTAAAGAGAATGGTGAAAGTTTTGTATAAATGCTTGACAAAGAAAGGAGATATATTAAGAGGTTGCATGGCACAGCAAGAAAGTATAAAAGATTAGAATAGTTAGGTAGCAGGGTTGAAAAAAGTGCTGGAAGAAATGGGAATGAAAGGTTAAAGGAGAAAGGAACAGTTCAGGTTTTAGGAAACAAGTGAGAGAGGAGGAGGAGGATATCGATAGGCAGTAGATATGGGAAGTATAGAAAACAAAAAAATCTTTGAAATTTAACAGGAAAATGCAGAATGGGGTATAGAGCAGTGTAATAAAGAAAAAGGTTAGCTTGGATGAGAACAGGAACAATATTCTTAAGTGGCTTAAGAGGTAATGATATGGAGAGAGAGAATCAGGGACAAAAAATAGAACAATATGGGGGTTAATTTAGTTGCATTGAAAATGTTAACAAGCAAGCAGGAAGTAAGTAATAGGAAAGTATGGGATTTCATAATAAAAGTGCAAGAAAAAATGGATGAGGGAAGTCAAGGAGTGGAGATAAGATAAAATGGGTTGTGCTGAGGTTTTAGCAAAGGGAAGTAAATGTTGCACAGCAGTGCTGGAGGCCAGGGAGTCATACTGGTTGTGCAACACAAAGGAAGATACTAGGCATGTACATATTAAAGTAGGAATATGGTGTTTACATGTATCAGAATATTGTAAATTGTGCTGGAATATAAAATCAACCAATATAACTTCTTTCATGAAATTTTTGCGTGCATAATACTGGAAGCATTGACTCACCAATTTTGATGGTCTTATAGAATTGTTGGGTGTGGTAGATCTCAAAACAGTTTTCCAAATGAAGGACAATATAACTTTTATGTTGCCAAGCCCTTTCGCTATATGTCTCGTAACCTGGATGATTTTGTTTCATTCTTTCTTTGTGGGTGGAATGTGCATGTTTTAGCTTGCAGTCTCAATGAGGTATCACCAGTGATGATTGACCTCTAACATTTTAACATTAAACTTGGGTAATGTTACATTTAGAAACAGCTGATGAGCAATATTGGTCCAAAAGTCTGTGTAGGTAGCCTTTTTCTTACCAGTCACCTTGTGAAGTAATGAAAGAATTAATTATGTTTATGTCTAGCACATGGAAAAATATTTTGCTGTAACCTTTAGCTGTGCATCATATTATAGGAAACAAAGTCAACTGATCTTAACAGATCTTGAGGACTCCCTTCACTTCTGGTACTCAAAAGGTGTTTTTGGTTTCTTTACCTCCTCTCTGGGTGTCTGACCTTTTGTTCTTCTCAGCTTCCCTGTTGCTGTATTGTCAGCAGTCTCATGTTTCATTGATAAGAAATAAACATTTTTACTATGATTATGCTCCTGTATGAATTACTTCTTATTTATACCTTTGTTATTCTTCCATTTCACACAGCACATTCATTGCGATTGACAGCACTGTTAACAATTTTTTTTTTATGCATTCATTGACTGATTCATACTCACCATGTTTCACTTTATTATACATATATAAAATTTCCATTTGCTCTTATATTACCAACAGCACTAGTTTTTCATTAGTCTTCTAAAGAGAGATGGAGGTTCTTTGAATGCCACCTGTTAGTTAAAAATGCAAATATATGTAGTTTTGTTGCCCAGCGTACATTTGCAAGCAGTGCTTGTGAGGCAATTTAAATTCCATTAATAGCTTTTGTGAGTACAGCTCGTCATATGACTCAAATGGATATGAAAGATTAAATTTAGAGTAAGCCCATGAAAACTGAAGAGTAGCTAGAATGTAGGAGAATCTTTATGAAGTGTCAAATTTTATGTTTTCACCCACTATAATCTGAAGAGCTCGATTTTGGAAGGTTTGAATTTCTTTAACCTGTGATTTGGGAGCTGAACCGAACAGGATCCCCATACATCTAGATAGGTCTGATTAAGCTGAACCTATAAGGCTTTGAAATGTGCAGTAGAGGTGAAGAGCCTTTGGCAAGGTACTTGATTTGATAGTCTCTTTCTAAGCTTTGTTAAGGGAGAAGAGATGTGCACATTTTGAGCCAGTTTTGTGTGTGTTTATCCTAGACACTTGACAGACTCAGCTTGAGGGACAGTTTGTTTGGCTTCATTTTGTAATAAATGTTACTATAGTCTTGAGTTTTAAAAAAAAGAAACGACATATCAAGCAAGGGGTGGTGACGGGTAAGAGAGGAAGGCCATTGTTATGGAAATGTAAACAAAGGTTGCTACACTGGTTATACTGATGAATCATTTACTCTTCAGGCCAGTTATCGCCAACAAGAGAGTTTACTTGTGTGTTCATTGCGTTGTGTGTATTGTTAGTACTCTGTTTTTTTTTTGTTTTTTTTTCGAGTGGAGGAGAAAATGATTTAATCACTAACCCCAGCCCCGATGGGAGTCGGGACTGAGGGTGTGGGAATCTCCGAGCGTCGGCATACCCACTAAAAACTCCTCCACCGGTTAGGTCATGGATTTGAAAGGAAGTTCAAGGGAAAGGTAGCACGGTCCCGCATAGCACCCGTGTTAGTCAAACGAAAGATTCTATGCTGCCGCCCAGTGGGCGGGAGCGGCGTGAAGTGTGGTCCTAGCCTACAGCCATGACAAATTGCCCTGACTGCAGCCTAGGGGGTTAGGAAGTGGTAATAGAAAAGGGGGTTCCAAAGGAGATAATACAAAGCGATGGTGATGAAGGTGGACTTACTCTGGCGCTGGAGGCCGTCGTCGTTTGGACTGGTCTTGCACAAGCGCACGGCATTGTGCAAGAATCCGCTGCTGGCTCTCGGAGATGACCAGCGGTGTCCTCTCTGGTGGTTGTGATGGTGATGAAGGTCTTCCTTCCTCGAAGCTGGTCTCCAGGTTTTGTAGCCGTGTAGAGATGAGGTGCAGTTTTGCCAAAAGGTCAGCGGCGGTGGTTTGTTGCTGGGAAGTGCCAGCAGTGATGGCGGTCTGCAAATCCTGGAGCTTCTCGGTGGTGGTGGTGGTGGTGATGAAGTCGTCCAGAGCCGCGATGCGCACACCTATGTCCAGGACCTCCGCGTGGAGATCCTGAACGGCGTCGCGCAAACCCTGGATTTCCTCGTGGATCGGCGTAGTAGATGATGGTGTCGGCGCTGGTGATGGTTCAGGTGTCTGTGGAGGTGCTGATGACTGCGATGTTGGTGCAGGTGGCTTCGGCGGTGCCTTCCTGCGGGGATGCAGGGGGCAGAGCGCCTGGCCGGTGTAGTGGGATGACCCTCCACAGGTCGCACAGTAGCGGCGTCGGCGGCGAAGGTCGTGCTGGGTGCACGATGCGGTGGTGCAGGCTGCTCCACAGTAGTGGCACCTGGGTTGAGCTGCGCAGGTCGTCTCATTGTGCCCGTAGGCACAGCAGCGTCTGCAGGGAGCCTGGCGTTCCACTCGGCTGGCCTCGATGCGTAAGCACCGCCCTAACAAGGGCAGGCCCGCCCTCAAAGCAGCTTCGTAGTCGCCAGGATCTGCAAACTCCAACCTGACGAGCGATGTGGGTCCCTGAGCTCCGTGAATCCTGGTGGCCTTCAAGGCTGAAGACCACTGCTGGTGGGCTGCGGTGACGAGGAACCTGGCTGGCAGGTCCCTCGGGAACCCACGGACGACGGCGCTGTACCTCCCATGAGGCACAGGCTGGCTCTGCGGTGGCTGGGAAGTGCCCAGAATCGGTAGCGTGGATGCCGGTGAGTGACGCGGCGACTGCGGAGGCAGTCGCGGCGAAGCTGTGCTGGCTGGCGGCGAAGCGGCGGTTGCAGCATAGGTTGCCCTAGGCTGCGGTGGCTGCGGCGTAATCTCCTCGGCGGGTGCCGGAGGAGATGAGGTTCCTGCCTTAGCAGGAGCGGCGACAGAGCGACCCTTCTTCCTCGCCATCTCGGAGCTGAGTGATGTAAAAGTGTGATCTTATGCTGGGGTTCGATCCCTGAACCCTCGGCACACTTGAAGCAAGGTGTATTTTACCACTGAGCTACGACAGCGGATACTCTGTTAAAATTCTTATGAAATATGTAGTTATGGAAGTAAGACTTAGTAGAAGTAGAATTAAAGGTAGACCAAGGATTAATGGCCCAAGACAAAGATCAGCTGCCGGTCGGGGTGTTGCACCATAAAGCCAAGCTGAAATGTTTTGTCTTTTCTCTTAGAGAATTCTTCAAACAGGAAGAAGAGAATATGTATCTTCACAATGAATCTTATTCCTTTCAACCGAGTGAAGAAAAGAACTGCACATGCTCTTAAATGAGTGAGAGGACCGTTTCTCTCTTTCTCTGTGTGTGTGTGTGTGTGTGTGTGTGTGTGTGTGTGTGGGGGGGGGGGGTTTGGGTGGGTGTGTCATTCTTTAGAGAGAGTTTCACTATTCACAAGAGCATTTTGTAAAACTTATGTAGGTACTGAGAATCTCACCTGTCAAGATGCAACAATGCAGTGAATTCATATTGAGAGCAAATACTTCTCGTTCTTAAAGCAGGTTAATACAGTTTACAGTTGCAATTTTATTGCTGATATGGGAGATATTATCCAAATACTTGTTTATAGTAGTGGAAACTCGGAGGGATAAGGGGGGGGAGAGAGATAGCACACCTGCTATACATGGCAGCATTGCACATCTCCACGACTAAATCAGACTATAAACTAGACTTTTATGGATTCATTTTCACCCTCCTTTATGCATCCTTCAATGTGTTTTGAAGCATTCTTGGACTGATTGTTGCATTGTCATCAGTTTTGCTGAGAATTGTTACATAATCTGCAATTTTGATATAATTGGTCTGTAACCCTTGAGAAACGTTGCACATTTCTTTCTGGGTCAAACAATATGAAATAACTTATGGACGATATATACATATTTATGAATTATTAGAGATACAAATTTGTTAAAAGAAAAAGGGAGGTCTACCGGAGAATGGCCAGAGCCAAAGAAGGTAGACTCCCATGTAACGTATGTACTTAGCACTGAAATAAATAATAAAATTAGTGTACAGAAAGTTATAAATTAATTTATGTGTGCTATACAAGTAGAAAGAGTAATTATTAGAATAATGTGAAAATTTACAAGATTGATTAAAAACTATATTTCTTCCATGCTCTTGTTTGAAGAATGTGAAAAGAAAGTTGTTCTTGTAGCAGGTCTTGCAAAACACTAAAATTCAGATTATACAAAATTCATTGCGAATGAAGACTTCAGAGCCAATGACACAAGGACCTGACCGTTCGCTCTTATTAATGCGAAAAAAGGAACACTAACCTGTCTCATACCTAGTTTGAGACATGAATTCTCATAACTGTAATTATATGTACCTGCTTCAAAATTGAATGAGTTTTATTTATAGACGCTCTTTAATTGCTGTGGTCCTTAGCGTCCCATTCTATATTGGACGTGAAAGACCGGAAAGTTTGCTCAGAAGCCCCTTTATCAGCCTTGAGGTTCTTTTACGTGCCGTAAATCTACAACATGTGACCACTGGCTTTACTTCCCTTCCGAAGGAAGTCATGCTAAGGATTTTTACGCCGGGAAAAAATCATCGCCCTCCACTGGGTTTGAATCCGCGATCTCGGGAACTAGAGGCTAGCATGGTAACCAGTGCACCACGGAGGGCGACGTGCCTGTTTCTCTGAAAGTAGTGACCCATTCCATACTAACCATTAAATAGGAATGTGATGTATTCATTGTTTCCCCTCCCTCCCAAGAATGCAAGTAAAGGATGTACTATCTTGAAAGTAAAGGTACTCTTTTCGCGGGTCAGTATCATTCCGTGAGTAGAGGGTATGAAAACTAAATCGGCATGGTCGTAGATGCATTCTGTCGTGGTCGTCATTTTAACCTGTCGCTCGCTTCGAAGATTTCTATGGCTATTTTAACCCAACATGACGAAATATCACAAAACAAATAGCAATTCTCTTGCTGCTCAGCTATCAACTATATGGCATTGGAGAATATGCAAGAAAATGGAAAATATATGGAACGATGATTTTAATAGAACGAACATCTATGCGTATGTAACCCACGCTCTAACATCCGCTGTCGTAGCTCAGTGGTAAAATACACCTTGCTTCAAGTGTGCCGAGGGTTCAGGGATCGAACCCCAGCATAAGATCACACTTTTTATTCCTACTTTTTCGCTTTATAAGACGCAGTAACGGACAAAGTTTACAATTTTCTTGTAGCTAAGCTGTTACTACATGATTTCGAAGAAAATGCAAGGAAGTTGAATGATAATTTTAATGGAGCTTACTTTTAAATGCTATATACAATCCATCTGTTCATAACAATAAGCTAATACATACAATAGCAAGGAACTGATAAATTCTCATCTTGAGAAGAACAAACTTATAGCTGCAAATATAATTGTGTATAATTCGATGGAGTATAATGCTTAACTGAAAAGGTATATTCTATGTAACTGCTAGTTAAAATATACAAATTGAGCCAAAAGACTCCGAACCGCCTGCAGGGTGTTTTTCCTGTCCGCGTCCTCGGCGCCCGTTGTCTGCCGCTATTATAGAAAGGCGCGGATGAAACCATACATTTTTAAAACTACTGGCTTTACTTACCAACTTTACGAAAGGAGATACTGAAACTGGCCACCGTTGTTGTCCATACATTTTTGACACCTCTTTAGGAAATTATCCATCACTCGCCGTAGTTCACGTTGAGAAGTTTCCTACCGGATATTTTGTTTTAATTCTTCCAGGGTATGTGGGTTTGTCTTATACACTTTGTTTTAAGTTACCCTGGAGGGTAACTGCGCGGTGTTTTTCCACTGGGCGTGTGGAAATATGATAAAAACATAACGCACTGCTGCTATAAACAAAGTCACGCTGTTATGGTTTTGCTGTGCAGTGTGAAGTGCAGTTTTGAGTTGATGTGATGTAGTTCAGTTGTTACGAGTTATTTATTATTTTGTCCTGTACTTAGTCACAAAGTATATTATGGCTCAGTACTCGTATGTTTTCTACTGCAAAGCGTGTATTTATTTATTATTCGTATGTGTTAACTCGGTCAGCTGGCCAAGTGAAAGTACGATTTGCAGAAAGATTTCCAGGTGTAAAAGTTCCAGGCCGTACAACAGTCCATGAACTTTACAGTAAATTTCAGGCCACAGGAAGTGTTTAGGCTAAGTAATCTAAAAGACGACGTTCGGTTCTCGCCGAAGAAACAGACGACATCGGTCATCGTTTGGAAAATTCCCCCCAAAAATTCCATGATGGATAGTTTCCTAAAGAGGTGCTAAAAATGTATGGACAACGACGGTGGCCAGTTTCAGCATTTCCTTTCATAAAGTTGGTAAGTAAAGCCTTTAAAAGTAGTTTTAAAAATGTATGGTTTCATCCGCGCCTTTTTATGATAGCAGACGGCAACGAGCGCCGAGAATGCGGACAGGAAAAATACCGCGCAGGCTTTTCGGAGTCTTTTGACTCACCCTGTATATTTCTAACTAAACTTCTGGCATGTAAAATGTGCTTTTAAGTGGTAAATGAATAAATTATTGTGACTACTTAAATGTTTATCGTTATTGATAAGCCTATTTTAAGGTTTTTGCTGATATTGGTAGGCAACAAAATCAGCTAATCGATGCTTTATAAAGTAATATCTGTGTTTTATTAATTGCATTAATTATTAAACGTTTCATGCAGTAAGCAGTCTTAACAAATATCACTAATGAGTTCGATATCAAATGATTGCTCGAGCAGTGCGCTTCGAAAGCAATCGACTGTCGTTCTCATGATATGATGGTTCTGATCTTGGTTCATTACCACACGTTTTATATCCGTACTTATTTATTTTTAAAATAATTCTGTTTATATTCTTTTTTGTTGTGTTTTATTACTCTTATCTCGTATGTTTACATATTCAATTATAATCTAATTACTAGACTTCGGATCTATAGGTCCTAAAAATTTTATTTTAGGCGCCTAAAAAGGTCCTAAAAAGTAGGGAAATAGGTGTTTAATAGGCACAATAAATAAATTTTATGCATCACGCCATGCAAAACAGTGGTTAATGTTTTATTTCAAAACACACTCAAGTACAGTAGGATAGATAAGATAATTGAACAATCATTCTATAAAAAATCTGTCAATTAATTAAAATATAAGGGGTAGAATTATGTCTTACATGAATTTTAAAAAGTAATGCAACATTGTTATTTTTTAAATGACAGATTCTTCAGTTTCGTTTTTGGCCGTAATTTTGCCCACAATAAATAACAAGAAGCATTTCCAGATGATGTGGGGTAAGTTTGTCTTTGTCGGCCAGAATTAGCTTAAATACTGAAAAAGATCTCTCAAGGTCTCGGTGGCGACTGGAACATATTTGAAAAGAGAAACCATGTGCGGATTAAATCCTGTTGAGAGATCTGCCTCGCGTCCGCTTAAAATATATGATACTCCTTTCAGAACCATATATCCAGGATTTTTGGCGAACACCATCTGTAGTTTTTTGGAAACAATTTTTCAACCTCACCAACAGCTTAGTTTAACAGGCTTTTTACTCTTGTAAATAATGTGATTGATTCAGTGAGACTGAGCTTTGATGATTCTAATTCTATAGTATCTGCTAAAAATGTGAAATTAGCGCGAATATAGGACAGATCCTGTCTCAAAACTTTCTCTCGTAGGACATTCTGGGCAACCGTAATACACGATTCTTCTTCCGAAAAACTATTTACAACCTCTTCAACACTGTCAGTGTTCTCACCTGTAGTTACTCCGTTTATTAGAAATAACGAAAAGAAGACGATAGCCAAAGATAATGGTGCTTAAAAAGCAAATTAAACAGCTGCTATTTCATAGCTGAAGCCTCGTCATATATGAAGAAATAAACTAATTTCTAAAATATTTCATATTTATAGACAGTATACTTCTCCTGGAACAAGTAACTTGTCGAAACAACGAATGGGAAACAAAAATGAAATTTTGTGTTTTAAAACCTGGTATAATCGCCCCAGCTACGATTACATCGTTTATACTTTCGTGTATGTTTGCAACCAGTGCAGAACACCGGTTTGGGTTCTGCTGATAATGGTCAGATTCCTCTCTGCTACCGACCCGGCCGCAAGGATGGCTATTGTCATGGAAGGGCTCACTTTCTTCTCCAGCTTCATCCGCACGGGACAAAATGGCGAATCATAATGGGCTTCGTACCTCATTCCGGTTCGCGTTTTGGAACGCGTGTGGCCTGACGCTCCAGGGGAGTGAGCTCCCAGCACTTTGCCGGCCTGCATGCACTGGATTGCATCCTAGTCTCGGAAACACATCTTCGTCCAAATACCACTTTCCGCCTACCGGGTTTCAACTGCCTCAGGACAGATCGTGTGGGCCGTCTGGGGGGCGGCACAGCGGTCTTCGTGAAGAGCAGCGTAGTCCACAGCTCCCTCCGCTTTAAACCCTAGAGGCCACGGCTGTTTTTGTTGACCTCGGCGGGACAGAAGTCTTGATGGTGTCTGTATATCACCCTCCCGTAGGGGAGGGGTTGCGACCCTTTCAGCTGCCGTGGTGCGGGCGCTGCGGACCCTTAGCACTCGTGGTACTTCTGACGTTACCAGAAGTACGCTGGGCCGAACATTTCTGAGCCCCTCCCGAAAGGGAGTTGTTCGGATTGGGTTGGACTCGGCGGGGCAGTGGTTCCCGATACCCATGGGTGATTGGGTACGCTTGGCTATGTTAATTCCACCTCGAGACGCCTCGAGAATCTCCGGCACCAACCATGAGAGAGAGCTGGTAGACAGTTGCTAGATACTGTCGGCCCCACCGAGGCTATCGGTAGTCTCCCCCAGTTAGGGTTCGCCCTGCTGGCCTGACGCGCGTAAGTGGCGTATCCACTTCCGTCCCTGCTTGGTAGGGTCGGTATAGGTGTCCTTATCTGATTGGCCAAGCAGGGGGGTCGGTTTATAAAATAGGTGCCGTCCTAATGGAAAATCCCACGAGAGAAATCTCCTGGGCACGCGGGTAGTTCCGCACTACTCTGTATATCACCCTCCTCGGAGGCAGTTTGTAGCCAACGATTACCTTTCCAAACCATTCTTCCCATTCCTTTACCACGAAGGCTCATACATGTTCAATGGAGCTCAGATCAGGAGATCTGGAGGCCAGTCCATGTAGATTATTTTTGGATGTCTCGTTAGGCAGTCCTGGGTGATATTTGCGGTATGCACACCACTATTGTCGTGCATAAATATGCACTCTTCTTGTTCTGGGAACCTAGCAAGAAGTGATGGCAGCAAAGTGTTTTCGAGAAATCTACACAGACTGCGCTCGTCATTGTTTCTGGCACTTGAATTAACCTGATGCTGCCATATAGGCCCAGAAATGTTCTGCTCAAACGACTTGCTGAGGCGCATATCCCGTGGTCTATACAGACAGAGTCCCTTGCTGTTCGGATCAAAATACCTTCTCGTCACTCCAGATTATCAGGTCCCAGTAAATCTGCGGAAGGTCAGTATTAAGGCGGGTTTTTCTAGCGGCGCACTTATGTTGTGTGTAACTTAAAACGCCGACCTTGAACGCATCACGTAATGCGCTGCATATTGTGTTTTCCTACAAAGGGATTAAAAAATGAGAAAAAAACTGTGCTGTTAGAAGACTGTGAAGGTGTAGAAGACGAAATTGATTACGTAGTTGATCATTGCATTAGGAAGCCTTTTAGTGAAGTATTTTCTTACAGAGAAGACGAGGGAGCTTTTAAAATACTAATTGCGAAACACAGAAGACGACATGAAATTTAAAGCATACTTCAGATTCACCTGAGAACAGTTTAGTTTCCTGGTTAACCTATTCAAGAAGATTATTTATACAAAACCATGCAATCGAGTGAAAATGTGCATTTTACCAGCAGAAAAACTTGCCCAAACTCTGGGGTATGTATTAGGAAGGAAAGCTGTATTTTTTTAATTAATAATTTAATGAAAAACTGGTTAATTAACTTTAATTATTTTGTTGCCCCCTTCATATTGTAAATTATTGTCCTACTTAAAAATTGCATCAATTGTTATCTTATAACATTGAAGAAAGTAACGTGCATCTGATTTATGAAATAAACCGTACCTGTTTTGTTCACCATTTTTCCAATCTCCTTCCATATTAAATCCTTTAACATGTTTTTGAAGTCTGCATCTGCCACATTCCACAAAATGGAATGTCCAGCAGCCAATTCAATTAGCTGTTCATCTTCTGCAGTTGAAAATCGAACAGTAGAGGTGTCATTTTGTAACATGCACGATGTGTATCAAATACAACTCCACAGAGTCTGTATCACGCAGTGCACAACGCACTAAACTCCTCTCGGTGCAGTATGTCTGTCGCACCAGGCGCAAAATGAACTCCGTAGTTTAGGAAAACCCGCCTTTACGCTGTGCCCATTGTACACTTCCTGTCTTGTGTGCCTCAGTGAGAAGGAGCTTAGTGGCAGGACCATGCGATGCAATACCGGCATCCTTTAATCGTTGGTGTATGGTTTCATATGAGCTCAACTGCTTTGTCCAGAAAGACAGGCCTGTGTCTTAGAGGTTGCTTTCTTACATCTTCTACCAGAGCTTCGTCTTGAGCAAGTGTTGCACGAGGCCTACCTGAATGCCTGCGTGATTTGGACCATTCAACTTCTCCCTCGTGATGCCGGTCTAGCCAGTCCTTTTTTTTTTTTTCGTGCTCCGAGGTGTAGTGGTTACCATGCTGGCCTCTAGTTTCTAATGTCGAGGGTTCAAACCCGGCAGAGGACGTAAAAATCCTTAGTATGGCTTCCTTCGGAAGGGAAGTAAAGCCAGTGGTTCCGTGTCGTAGATTTATGGCACGTAAAAGAACTTCAAGCCTGATAGAGGCCTCTGAGCAAAATTAGCTGTATTTCACGCCCAATATAGAATGGGACGCTAAGGACCACAGTAGTTAAAGAGCGTCTATAAATAAGAAAAAATAGCCATTGTTTCACTGTTCTTTGACGATTTCTCTGGCGATTTGCGAGGCGTTTTCACCCTGAGCAGCACGATCTACAATTTTAGCCTTTTGAGCTGCAGTCAGTCCACAATCTCGCGGACGTGGCATGCTGCTGAAAATGTTCGAATGCAGTGCATAAAGAACTTCCAGCAACATTTTGCTTATGCGCAAGAAATACAAGGTGAAAAAGTTGGAATAAAAAGTATGACCATATGCTGGGGTTCGAACCCTGAATCCTCGGCACACTTGAAACAGTGGACGTTTTACCACTGAGCTACGACAGCAGATGATGGTGTGTGGGTTGTATACAACATAGATGTTGGTTCTATTAAAATCATCATTCCAAGTGTTTTCCGTTTTCTTGCCTTTTTTCCAATGCCATGTAGTTAATAGCGCAGCTGCAAGAGAATTGCAACTTGTTTTGTGATATTTATTCCAAATTTCGTCATACTGGATTAATATAGCTATAGAAATATTAAAAATGAGCCACAGATTAAAATGGCGACCACAACAGTATACGTCTACGACCACGGCTGATTTAGTTTTTCAGACCCCCCTACTCACTGAAAGCCTGAATGATACTGATCTGCAAAATGTGTACATTTACTTTCTTGAAAGATAGTACAAAGTTACTCTTATTTCTCAGTTGAATTGTGAAGAATCTGATGCTTGAATCCTTATGTTAAATGTTAATAATATATATGCAAGAAAAGTACTGAATAAAGAGGTAAACAATCCAAACAATGACCGATGTTGTCTAATGTTTCTTTAGTAAGAATGTACGCTGTCTTTTAGATTTCTTAGCCTGAACACTTTCTGTGGCCTAAAATTTATTGCAAAGTTCATGCATTGTTGTACGGCCTGGAACTCTCTCTGCAAATCGTACTTTCACTTGGCGAACTGATAGAGTTAACACATACTGAGCCATAATAGACTTTGTGACTAAGTACAGGTCAAAATAATAAGTAACTCACAATAACTGAACCACATCACATCACCGTCAACTCAATACTGCACTTCACACTGCAGAGCAAAACCACATCAACAGCGTGACCTTCTTCATAGCAGCAGTGCATTATGTTTCCACACGCCCAGTGAAAAAACACAGTGCAGCCGCTTCATAGTTTCATGACCGTCCCGTTATATATAAATTTTCAGGAGAGAATATATTCTCTCTATCTTATATTCTGGATAGGCATAATCATTAGTTTTCAGTCAATCTTTGGCAGATGTATAATGACTTTAATATATTGTACAACTATTCAGTATGTTTAAAATATACAACAAAATTAAATTCATCATTATTATAATAAAAAAAAAAGCAACATTTCAATTTCAAAATAAAAGGCAACAAAACTAAAAATGAGATAAACTTATTCTGAATTACCTTACCTGTACCACGAGTCTGACAAAAAATACAAGCCAACTTCAAAATATACAATGCAACACTAAAGAACCAATGCAACTGAGACTTGAATTCAGCACACCAATCGCCTACTTTAAAAAAAAAAATTGCTGCATGATACTGAACTTGGAATATATTTTTAGAAGATTTTGTAGTAATTAATATACAAATAATAAACACATTTGCTGACAATGTCTTGTATTTTAAAGTAAATTGAAAATATAGCATTATTTTGTATTCTGAATTATTAAGTGAAGTAATGTTTTATTCAAAATACCTTCTACCAGCTTGTGGATGCTGGTCCTATACCTGTGACATTTCAGTGCAGAATCTGTTTTAGTTTTAGAGAAAAGGTACATAAAGAACAAGAATGCGAACAATAGGAGATCTGTCTTAATAGAGAAAAACAGTATATGGTGTAGTAGTAATAATCTTAGTATTGCCACTGGAGCCTAATACGGCTATCTGACATTGTCAAGTTTTTACACTAAGTTATATGTTTCATGTATGCTATTCTAATAATTAAAAACTCTTACTCACCAATTAGAATACCTGCATTATACACTATATATATTACGTAAAATATGTAATTATAGAAGAAATAAAAGCAGTTAGATGCAGTTTTGCACTTTGTCTAGGTTAATACAGTCATAGTAATAGAACAGTTAGTAGTGAGATATTAGATACTAATTTCAGTAATGTATATAAACATTTTGAGATTAAGCATTCTCTAAGTTTTTTCTTAAAGATGTTGCCTGTAGTTACTTCAATGCGAGAGGGTAATTTTTTTGTACATTATTGAGCCAGTGATAAAGGAGTCATGGTCTGTTTTATTTTTATTGGTTGGAATTCTGTGAATGTTATTACTATTTCTTTTTGAATAGATGTGGATTTTACTGTTCTTTAGTCTGTATAAGAGGTTTTCAGCTACTAGAGAAAAGAACTTTATATATGCAGTCTGCCATAAGTTCTGTTACAAACGTTTGATTAGGTACTGTACCAGGTGTTGGGACGATCAGATAATGTGCCTGCTGCTAAACGCTACCTAATACTTTGTTGATTTCAACTGCAGCTAAGTGAACACACTGGTTAAAGGTTTAGTCAGGTATTGGGGAGATTACGAAAATCATGGGACCCTCCATAGGGTCGGAAAATTGCTACCCAAGATTTTTGAGACACTTAAGAAGCTGAAAATCAGCAGGATGTTTGTATGCTGCACCATTGAGCACTTCAGTGAAACTGGCACAATTACTGATGACCAAGATTGGGACGTCCACCCTCTGTGAGGACCAGGACAGTGGTGAAAGCAGCGGTAGCTCGTGTTAAGAGAAATCTAGTGCGGAAACAAATATTGATGGCTTGCAAGATGCAAGCATTGATCCAGGAGATAAATGTCCAGATTGCTCAGATAAGATTTAGGCTAAAGACTTACTGCCAGAGTACTGCACATGTCTAACTCCAAAACTTAAGCAGTGGAGACAGTCGAAATGCTAATGCCTACTTGAGTATTATGTTAACAATGGGCACAGAAAAATCCTTTTTACAGATGAAAACATTTTCACAGTTGAACAGAACTATAAGAGCCAGAATGACCAAGTATGTGCCAGGACTTGTGAAAAGCTTGTGAGCGGGTCCCAAAGATCCAGAGGGACCACCATCCCACCTCAGTGATGTTTGGTGGGGAGTAAGCTACGATGGTGTTGCAAAGGTGCATTTCTGCTGAAAGGGATTAAAGACAACTGCCAAATATATGGAACAACTCTCTTTGGTGGTGGTGGTGGTGGTGGTGGTGGTGGTATTCAACACCACTTTGTTCAAAAATGGGCACTGGACCTTCCAGCAAGATACACTCAATCTTGGCTTGAGGAAATGTTCCAGATTTTGTTGCTGCCCTGACCTCAACCTCTTGGATTACAAGCTGTGGTCAGTCCTTGAGGGTATTGCTTGTAAGAAAAGGGCACCCCAATATTGGAGTCTCTCAAGCGATCCTTGAAGTCGGCAGTGGAGACAGTGTGTGCTGCTATTGAACGGCTCAATTGACTTATGTCCTGTATCAGGGCAAAAGATCATTTCAAATAATAATATATGCATTTAGTACAGAATACATGGAATGCCATGTATTATAGTCAAACTTAAAAAAAAGAGTATAATACATTGTTGCCAGTATAAAACAAAACTTTATAACATAACTTATGGCTAGATAGGTACAAAAAAAGTGTATAAATGGTAAGTATGTATCTAAAGCTGAAGATTGTTCTACACGATTAAGTCAGTTTCATATACATTGTTCTAATATAAAATGAAGATACTGTTTAAATGCATATTGGCAGTGCTATCCCAGGCTTCAGTACCATAGTTTAGTTATGGGATAATTTATAGATAAACTTTTGTAAAGTTTCTGTACATAGTTCATTTGTTTTTTGCTCACTATTCATCCAGTCAAATGTCACATTTTTGTGGAAGAATTAGAGTGCCCTAATTCCATTTGTATGCTTAACCATCTGAGTGCATTGTTTTGACAAAGGCTTTGATCCAGCAAGAGCTAAAGTGAGGCTGTTTATTGTTGCAGACTGTAAAGTGCTTGCTCATTGTACCAAATGCAGAGTCTGCATTAAACGAAGAAGCAGGTAAACTACTTTTGGAGCAGTATGAATGTTACTCCCAGAGAGCCAGAATGATGACAGAAATACATGCTTTGGTAAGACATCAGTTTCCACATTTTAGGCTTCCAATTTATAAACCATTCAACTTTTAGAGTTACACTCTAAGTTTATAATTAGCCAATGAATGATGGTGAGTAACATTGGTGATTAGTGAAGCCATTTCAGTATGTATTCTATTTCAGTCACAGGTACCAAAAGCAGGGTTGGAAGCTGCAGCGACGTCAACAGATGGTCCCATGGCAAAGAAGCATGCGGGAGATAAGAAAATGGCAGCTGAAAAGGAAAAGAAAAAACTTCTAAAGGACAAGAAGCGAACACTGAAGAGGTTATGAAATTAGCCTCTCGGACCCCTTGTTTAAGATCAAAACTAGGAAATATTTTTTTCATGTGTAAATATTTTTTAAAAAAAATGAGAGAAAGGCACTGATTTTTAGATGGCTAACTACGAGTAAAACACAGTTTACTTATCCAAACTTTCGCTTAGCACTCTAAAAGTGTATTCCTTTGAACTTTCCAAACCCACCCTACCCCTATTTTTTAAATTAATTTTACATGCACAAACTCTGCTGTTTCTATCAGAGTTATGTACAGTGTGGACATCGCAGAACTTTTTACTTTAGTTTTTTGGAAGATTTAGATTTGTAAAGTCCTCTCATATTTTTAATTTGTTATTTATTTTGTATAATTGTTACATATGGCACTTTTATTGCTGTTTATTGTATACACCAGTAGAATAGGTGTTAAAGTGACTAATTTACAAAATTGAACTTGAGTACCCATGATGTGTTATAGGTGTTCAAAATATGGACATTGACAAACTGGAGTGTTATATACCCCAAATTTAGTAGCTAACAATATTGTAAATATTATACATGCTGCTACAGATCACTGGGGAACGGAATTATAACCAAGGATCTGGCGTTTCTGGGCCCGATCACAAATGCATCACATTCACAGCAGCTGAACTATTTTGGGATTACAGGATAGTAAAATAGTATGCAAATGATCTTCCAGATATAATGTTTACAAGACTAAGGATTTGGCTTCCATTACTCTCTATTATGGATGCTGAAGTTAATTACTAAGAATTGGGCAGTAACTTAATGATGAACAAAGAGACAAATATTCTTGGGACTCCTTTTCTAGCTGTGGTAAAGCATGCACTAGAGTTGTCACTGATTCATTCTACATATATTGTATTTTGGAAAAAAAAATCACTTGTGCTTACTGAATATACAAAATTCAATGTGAAAGGTTATGTAATCACAGGATGTACCATGAAAATAACGTGGAAATTTAATATCAAATGCATTAATTTTATTGTGGATTGCCATAGCTAAGGATTGTTTTAAGTTCTGTTCAACAGTATTTCACATAAAGCTGCTAGGCATCTCTGTGTCCACTAATCCTTCATAAAATGAGGTGGTGATATATCCTTGTACATACGAGATCCTTGAAGATTGAACATAACTTTGTTCTTGCAGTTTTAGATTGTATTTCTGTATAGAAGACAAAGCATGTATTGAGTCATTCATTATATGACCACAAGTGGTATATCTAACATACTGAAAGTGCTCCTTGCAGTCATTAAAAAGGCAGCAAATGGGCCATAAACAAACAAAAATGTACATACATAGTTCATCCTCGTGTTAATATGTGTACAAAAAAAGTAATTTAAATACTAATTTCAAAAGAAAAATATGTAATTAATGCTTTTGCTTGCTGCACTCTCAAATGTTGCTTGTTCGTTTTGTACAAACTTATTCTGAAGTAGATCTAAAAGAATTGCATTGAGCCATCAGAAAAATTCACAATTAAATTATAGGTAAAGTGCATATAAAATATAGAATTATTTACACTTCTGTTTGTCAGCAAGCTATTACTGTACTTAAAAGTGCATTTATTAGAAAAAGTTTTAACTTCTGTTTTTCTTTTAATGAGCAGTTGTTAAAAGCTCTAAAAATATTTCCCCTAACTCAGTTTGTGCCATAACCCACTTTTATTTTGATCCCGCACCTTTTCTTTTGTATTCATGAAACATTGCTTAATCATCCTAACTGAAATGCTGTAAATATTTAACAAAAAGAATCCAAAATTGTATTTGTTTGCCAATTTGCAAGAAGTATGTTATGTATTGCAGCTATTTTTGAAAGTTCACCAAAGTGAGGCCCAGATGGACAGAACCGCTAGTAAGACAACTAACAAATAACACTTGTGTGTAGCAAATCAAGTCTTTGTTCCGATTGGTGTTGATGTGAGGAGCAAAGTAGTGTGTGCGTGTGTGTGGGTGCTTGCTTGGATGTTGTCTTCATAGTTTAGAATAATGTATATTGTGTTATTTATATCATCCATTAAAGGCATTTTAGATAAGTTTAGTATGTGAACTTAAATGCATACCTGTCACTTGATTCCTTATTTAGTTTATTATTAATCAAGGCATCCTAAAACTGCAAGTGTTGGCTGGACCACCCCAACCTTATTCACTGTATGCTGAATGCTTTCGGGAAGATTTGAGACCACATCGTCCCATCTCTTCTGGATGATTTGAGACTACATTGTCCCATCTCTGGCAAACTAACAAAACCACTTTTTGTTTTCTTTCCAAGAGCCCCAAATTAAATTAACTCCTAATAAAAAATCAAATACTATATTATGTAACTTAACCCCTTCAAGGATACCCAATGAGAGTAAGAATAAAAACACAAACGAAAAAATATTTTTGTTACTTTAGGGCGCGAACCTCTGACTATGCAACGTAACCATATCATGTCACAATGCCTTAAACCGCTCGGCCATCTGAACACATGATAGCTACAGCATTGTCTGATCTCATTAATTAACAATGAGAGTAAAAATAAAACAAAACAAAAAAAAATTACTTTGGGGCGCGAACCTCCGACTATGCAACGTAACCATATCATGCCACAATGCCTTAAACCGCTCGGCCATCTGAACACATGATAGTTGCAGCATTGATTGGTCTCATAAACTGCCGCCCAATATAGGGAGTGAGTTAAAAAAAAGGGGTAAAATACATGTTCTGCACTCAATTGAAACCCGTCAGCATCCAACCGTGCCATCACACCGCTTGCTTTAGTTGGGCCCTCCCCATCCTTTTCCACAGTTTCAATTGAGTGCAGAACATGCATTTTACTGAGATTCGATCCTACGAATCCTTGGTCTTGATAGGTTAGCTACTCCTATCATGCCTTAGACGGCATGGCCATAAATCCCGATGTCGAAGTCAAGTTGCAGATGGAAGCACATTACTTCCTGTACCCATCCCCTCAGACTTGTAGGAAAACACTTTCCTAAAAGGATACCACCCACTGCAAAAAGTGGTGTCTGGTGTTTCGCAAAAAAAAAAAAAAAAAAAAAAAAAAAAAAAAATTGTTCGCAAGGAAGCTAATATGATTCGTCATGAATGTGATGTGCCATTGTGTTTATCTATGTTTTGAGATATACCATTCAAGAAGGAAATTTTAAATGTAGAATTTATTCAAATTTAATATAAAAGAGAAAAGTTATAATAATTAAGATTAAATAAGCATTAAATCCATGTAAATCCATATGCTTTCTCCTGCATTTTAACATGGACGTCATATGACGTCCATATCCCCGAAAGGGTTAATAAATGGAAGTTCTACATAGTGAGGAGATAATAGTAAGTTATTTTAATTAAATTCATTTTTCATCCATCAGAGGACACCAATATGAGAACAAGAGATGATGGAAAGCAGAAGTCGGTCTGCCAAAAACTGACAATGGGAGCTAAAGCTCTTGAAACATTTTTAAAACAAAATTAAAGTACAAGGGTCATTCTGAAATTAATGCCTCCCCTTTTCTTTGTACTTTTGGGTGTCCAAGCCAGATTATGTTGAAGTACTCACTGTTGAATATCTCCGATAATGCCCTGTTGGTTTCACTGTCCTGCATCAGCAGGGGAGCATTCCAAAATGGCATCTGACGTCAAGGTGTATAAGACGCGTGTGTCAATGAATTCCTCACTGCTGAACAAATTGCGCTAACTGAAATCCATTGATGTTTGCTAAAGGTGTATGGAGGTGATAAAATAGATAAGTTTATTGCCCATAGACTTGATTACAAATTTCGAGCATTGTCAAGTCCAAAGATAAAAACTTAAATTACAGTTTAGAAAATGTGTGTGTTTGTTTACACTTTGTTGTGAGGTAGTAGGTACAGTATTTCAGTGGTTGTGAAAAGGATATGCACAATAAGTCATGTCCCGGTCGATACTGCTCAGTTGCCATTCCTGCATAATGCACAGTGCCTTAACTCGTCCGTGAAGATCGATTATGACTTAGGAATTGTGTGCGCAGCTGAATGTTGCCTGTAATGCCTCAGACAAGACGAGTCTTGCAGATGCTTGTATAAGACCCAAAAAATCATTGAATGGAAATTTGTTGGAATTGGACCAATACGAGGCTGAAGGTGACAATTTTCTGAACCAGAGATAAGACATGTTGTTGCCATTACGAGCCAGCATCCAAAAAACAATCCATGGAGTGGCAACATGCAACTCTTCTAACAGAGTAGTTTTCAAGATGCAGCCATCTGCTGGCAAATTGATGTGCACTGTCTTCTGGGATAGACAGGGTGTGGTTCTTTTGGATGCCTTGGAGCCTAAAGCAACTGTCAGTTCAGAATGCTACAAGACAATGACTAGGCTGAAAGCCCAAATTTCCAGCCAGGCCAAAGAAGAAGACAAACTTCCACTTGCAACACGACGATGCTAGGTCACATCAGTTTTGCGACCATGAAACTTGCTGCCAAACTTAGCTGGACTGTCCTACCACATCTACTGTACAGTCCTGATTTAGCTCCATACTTCCATCTCTTTGGGCCTATGAAAAATGGACTATTTGGCAAACATTTTCCAAACTCGGATATTGCCGTCAAGGCTATAAGACAGTAGCTAGTCTCGGCTGATTCAGGTATTTACAAGCATGGCATGCATGCAGGCTTGTTGGCAAAAGAGCATGATGAATGATGGTGACTGCAGAAAAATGACAGTATGTAGCTGAAATCTTGATCTATTTAAATGAGCTTTCTGTATCTGTTGTAGTTTCCATGAAAATAAATAGGAGGCATTAGTTTCTGAATAATCCAACAAACAACTCAAATACTATATAATACGGTAACCCATTTAAAATTTTCACCTCTGATAGTACTAAGTAATTCTGATATACACAAAGGATAATTACACATTAAATTATTGAAAGGGACATCTGATACATTATAATATATTTTTTGTAAATTAAATAATATGGTGGGGGGGGTAGTGCTTCTGCCTTGCATTCAAATCTTTAGGGTGATTTACCTGGATAAGGTTTTTTCTGGAGTTTTCTCTTATTCTGAGAAGACAAATGTTGAGTAACTCAGAGCTTTAGGGCCCCGGACCATTTTGTTCATTCATCTGATACTAGAGTCAACTTTCTATTTTTAAATAGGAACCCACTTTTATATTGCAATGTTGAGCTATAACCTAGCCAAGGTGATTACAATCCTGCACTGGCAACAGAAAGATGGTGAATAACACAATGATGCAATACAACCACACCATATGTCAGGAAATGCTGTACATTCTAATCTACTCTTAATGCACCGCATAATTTTCACATTGCAAATGATGCATTAATTGTGTTATATGACAGTACAGAAATTATGTTCAAGTAATAATTTTTTAATACTAATTGAATGTTGCATATAGTGAAATGATGACACAAAAGTAGTATGCAATAGAAAATGAACATAATTCTTCTCAATAAACAGAAAAGAAAATGCTTATCTCAGGTGTGTAATTTGATTTCTCACAGCTGAAACTTTACAATTCATTTAAAAAAAATTGTATGATTGGAACAACCACAATAAAGCAAACTAATACATAAAGTTATGTATGAGATGACACATCACTTTGAGTTTCACTTACATTAAAATAGTTCTACATAATTTTAGTACAAGTGAAGCTCAGAGTGATGTATTGGCTCATACATAATTAAATTTACAAATGTTCGAAGAGATGGCCATTTGAATGGGAACACCTCTCTGCATGCTCCATCGTTGATTGACTCACTTCTGCCAGTATTATTGGCTTTATCTTCCATGCTGTCCATTGCCTGTTGGAACCTGCTGATACACCATATTTCTCAAATATCCTTAGAGAAAAAACAATGGGGAGGTCAGGCAATCATGATGGAAATCTCGGAACATCCTTGTCCTATTCATGTATTATTTGATGCAAATTCACCGGTAGCTCTTCCAGTACAGTCTAAAGAACCTGTACCTTTGCCTCTTTAAGTGTGCCATCACTGAAATATGGGCCATTGATGTGTTGGCTTACAATACCGCAATATACATTGACACTCAACTGATGATGATGTACCTAAGGAAGCTAATGCGGGTTGTGCAAGTTCACACTACCACGATTTGTAAAAGTGGCTTCAATAAACGGTACCCTGCTCATAAAGTCATGGCCTTTTTGCAGAACCCATTGGCAGTATTCCAGATGATTTTGAAAGTCTTGCCATGAAGGGCTTGTATGACGAGATGTGGAATGGGTGGTAATTATGTCTGTGCAGTAGACTTGTGCACTGCTTCTAATCTGTCTTTCCATTTTGCAGGAACTGGCATGAGGGTTTATTGTAAAAGCTGCAAGAACAGCTGCTTCTGCTACTTCGGTTCTCACTCCTTTCCTTCAAAACTGCTTTTGTGGAACAAGCTCCCAGTTTCGCAAAGTTTTTTTTTTAATGTTGGTAACATTCTCCATAAATTAACGTGTCAACCATTTCAAATGGCTAAAATTTTGGACAGTTATATTAACTTCATGTTTAAACATTGATACCAATTACCATGTTCAGTACACTAATGACATTTAGCTTAACTTAACCTACACACAAAACAGCCTTCTATGCAGAGAGCTGTTCTAAATTACTATACTGATGTCTTTATGTTTCGCCAAGGCAGAACTGAAGAGAGAAAGGTTTTATTGGCTAACAGGAGGCAATACCAAAAATTTTTAGAATGCCATGTTTCTAAAAACAAATGAAATTAAAGATAAAAAGTGTGGAATCACTTAGCTACTTTCTAATGCTTTGCAAGTTAATTGCTGTGTAGCTTGTCTGATTTGCTCTAATGTTTGCTAATTATTTAAAGATTTTGTGTTCACCCAAAAATTAATTTGACTAGAGAACATTTTTGGGTTATGATATTTTACGATTTTAAATCGTCATTAATGCCTAAACAATGTGAAGATCACCTTAGAAATGCATTTGATGAAAACCCCATCTAAGGCAATTTATAGTTGTACAGCAAATTCTAAAGAGATTGGTTTTTTCTTAGTCATGAATTTCATGAAGGATGCCCAAGAACTGCTATTACTGATGAAAATTTTGCCGCTATTTGAGCAAGCTTGAAGATCTACATCTTATGAATTTATTTGGGCACATTGGGCATTGGTATGAGTCAAATCAAAAACATTTTACATCAAGTTAGAAGTGAGAAAACTTTGTTTTCAATAGATCCCACACAAACTGACTCCCGATCAAAAACACTGCATTGATTGGTGCAGAAAAAAACGGAAAAATTCCAAGGTGGTACTTCAAATTTGGTTTGGAATACGTTTATGGGTGATGAATCTTGGATTTGTTGTTATGAACCTGCAAAGAAAAGTCAATCAGCTCAATGGGTCTCTTGAACAGAACCTAAGCCTTCAAAGTCTGACGAATATGCATTGCTGGTAAGATAGTTAACTAGTTTTTGTTTTCTAAAACGGGCCATATTGCTACTATAGTACTAGGAGATAAGACGTACTGTTGCTGCCAATTGGTCTACAAATCTGTGTTTACTGCAAATTTTTAAAAAAGTTCACGAAAAATGCCCAAAGCAAAAATAATGTTACATCATGGCAACACATCGTCGCATATAGCAGAACTAACAGCTGAGTATCAAGATGCTCTAAAGGTCAGAATCATGGACCCTCCACCATACAGTCCTGACCTAGCACCTAGTGATATGTTTTTGTTTCCAAAAATTAAAGATAAAATTGTGGAATCACTTTTTCATTATCAGATAAAGCACTAGAACATTATAAAAACCTGGTTTCTGAAGTGCCTCAGGAAGAGTGGCATCATTGCTTTAAGGATGTTTCATCAAATGCAAAGCTGTATAGATGATAAAGGGGAATATTTTGAAAAGCAATAAAACCATTTAACCACTCGCCTCTCAGCGAGGCGGCCCAGGTTCAATCCCAGGGACCTGCATGTGAGATTTGTGGTGGACAAAGCGGCATCTGGGCAGGTTTTCTCCAGTTTCCCCCACCATTTCATTCCATCAACTGCTCCATCATCGCCTTTCCTTTCATCCATTTCACCATTTCGTTTCATCTACTTGCTTCCTCTCATACCAGGCATCGGGCTGATCACCCATCCTGCATATGCTGTCTGCTCCTCGATGGGCCTCTGACCCCAGGTACCCGCCTGTAAGTCCTGGGGGTATAAGTCCTACATACGAAGAGGTTAAACAGAGAAAGAAGAATAAAATCATTTAAATTTTTTAAAACTAATCCTTGTTTGATTTTCTAAAAATTTTCTGTGGCAAATTGCTATTTAATTACCATAGGATCATATGGGGAAAGAGCACTCCAAGGGATACACACATTGGTATGAGTGGCACAGAGCTTTTTTTCTATCTGCTTCATCTTAATCAAGATAAACGTTTGTAGAAATACTGTCATTACATATTTCACTGTAAATAAAAGGGTAATACAGGAAACCAAAATAAGTAGTGTGTGTAAAAGTGGATCATCATATGCTGACCTTGAAATTCCATATTCTTTCCATGACATTGCGAGAAATAACTAAATGCTGCGAGTACTTAAAAATGACAATGTAATCAATGAAAACCAATAACAGCATTGTACATCCTGGAAATGGCTGATGTCACAAAAATTTGTTTTGAAGAGGTCTACCATTTTTTTTTGGAGTAAGTTTTTGGGTTTCGTAGGGTTTAGAAGTTATACAAACTTCCTTCCAAATTAAGAGCACTTCATAGGCTATTCATAGAAAATTCAACATACACATTTTATTTATTATGTAAATATCTTAAATATATGGTATTTTAATCCAAATCATAGCCATTTTTGAGAAAATAAAGGATAGTGAAACTTTTCTTTGCAAAGAGTAGTCTGGCGTGGGGGAGTTTACTTGAAAATCTTTGTGTCGCACCTTTGGAAGATACTGAACTGTATAAGTTTGGCATTTATTCATCCCTCACAGACACACTCAAGGATAATTTTTCTAAACATGCATTTTTTTTAAATTTAGGGGGCCTTAAAACGTGCATTTCTGATGAAATCTTGACATTGAATGTTTGGGTGGAATGCAATACTTTACCCACTAGATATGTGGTAGAGAAAGTAAAACTAAAAATTCATAGTACAGTTTCACTATGCATTGTCATAATATGACTTACAAGCAAAATGTATTATTTATATGTGTGTGCATTTCATAAATGCAGATTTGAGTGTTTGGACTGTTAAAGCTAAGGATGGAAATTCTTGCTCCAGTTTCTTACAGCCAAAATCTTGAGAATATCATTACTAGAGATAGGCACAATATGAAGAAAAATTTGCCAAAATATGAAATATAGTACTATGATGCTAAAAATATTTGTACCTGAAAGGTTAACATCAGGTTGTTGTTATTATTATTCTGGGAAAGAAAGAGAATAAATCCAAATGAAGTACAATAAATCTAAAATACAGTTTATAGTCTTTCAGGGTTCTTAACCTTACTTTCAGGAAACAAATCACCAGTTAGATTACTTCTGTAAAGTCCCTGGCATAATATGCAGCAACCCTCACTATTGATAGACATGGCTTGGGCATGTGGTTAAGGAGGGTACTTTTAAGGTGATTGGACAAGTTCCTCGATATCAGCTAGTGCATCTTGTAGCTTGGTCTTTTATAGTTCTACATTAAACTTTAGAAGGATTGAGTGCCATTATACTCCTTCACTACACTGCAAAACTTTCAAACAAATAATTTATTATTACTGTTAGGTATTCTTGGATAATACAGTTCTAACCACATTCACTTTCTAGAAGAGGAAACGCATACAGGTTAATGCAGAAGGCAAGGTAGTAGTGGGAGGAACTGATGGACATGAGCTGGCTGGTATGTCGGATGATTGAAAAGAGGCTCACCCAGTGTAGAATGCTAGCTCTAGCTTCACTAGGGGACTTTATGGGAGTAAATCTGTTCTACATTGGCTGGATTTAAAGCTACACTAGTTAACATGCTACAAGTGACTTTTCATACTTTCTGGCAAAAAGTTATATCTTTCATCAGTTAATATTCTAAACATCACATAACATAATGAAAGCATATTTGTTAGCTTTATATTTGCTGGTATTGCATGGCTGTTAACTTCAAGCATGTTACTAATTTGACAGAGAATGGGTTGTACTGGATTCTTTCTTTTTTCATCTACTGCATGATTAAGGCTAAAATCCTGTTCTGCCTTGAAAGTCTTGCTACGAGGGCTGTCCAAGAAGTACCCAACCTAACAAAGAAAACACAAAAATTTTGGGAGAAAACGTCTTTATTTCTTTACAGTCTCCTTTCAGCTCAATACACTTTTCCCAGCGATGTTCAATAGCTTTGATCCCTGTTTATACTGAGAACCGTCGAGTTCTGCAAAATAGCCATCAACTGCAAAATCCACCTCTTCATTGTTGGAAAATCTTTTACCACCAAGCGATTTCTTCAACTTTGGAAATAGAAAATAATCAAAGGGGGGCTAAGTCTGGCAAATAGGTTGCATGAGGAAGCAATTCAAACTTTTACTCACTGATTTTGACCATGGCGATAATGGATATGTGAACTGGTGCATTGTCTTGATGAAACAGAACTTCCTTTTTCATTAAATGTAGCAGTTTTTGCTTGATTTCATCACTCAAATGCTGCAATAAGTTTGCATAATCATTTAAAGAAATTTTAAATTCATTGGATAAATATTAATTTTTTGTGAATTATTTACATATAAGTATGTGTGCTTGATTGCTTTTCCTTTTTGAAGATAATCAACGAAAGTTATCCCACGTGCATCCCAAAAAACTGATGCCATGACTTTGCCTGCAGATGGAACTGTCATCGCCTTCTTTGGAGCTGATTCTCCTCTTTCAATCCACTGTTTTGACTTAATTTGTCTAAGGTGAAGTGATGGACCCATGTTTCAATCATGGTTATGAATCGACGCAAAAACTCAGTTTTATTGCAGCAAAACATCGGTAAACACTCAACTGAAACATCCTCATGATGCTGCTTTTGTTCCATTATGAGTAAATGCGGCACCCATTTTGCGCACAGCTTTCTCATGTCTAAATTTTCAGTCAGTATGCGATGTACAGCACTTTTTGAAATGCCTACTATGACTGCTAGCTCGTGCATTTTCAGTTGACAGTCATCCAATACCATTTTGTGGATTTTCTTCACAATTTCTGGCGTGGTCACCTCATTTGGTCGACCACTGCGAAGTTCACCTTGGCAGCTCGTACAGTCTCGCTTAAACTCTGCCACTCAATATTTTACTGTTGTAAATGAAGAAGCAGACTCCTCCAAGAGTAGAATCTAGCTCAGTTTTAATGTTAGTTGGACTAAGAATTTTCAAATGTAAGTATTGCATCATATAACAATGGTCAGTTTTATCCATGTTTACAAATTCGCTGAGAGAGTTCACTATTAATAGCTGCCAAACAATTACTAAACAATGTAACATTGTCAAGCTTCAAACTTAAGCTTTATAAGGGTGGTACTTTCTACTATAGTCATTTGTTTGAAACAACCACTATATATATGTCAGGTCGGGTACTTCTGGGATTGCCCTCGTATCTTTTCCTGAAGTGCCCACATCTCACCACCTAATTGGCTTATAATTTGGAACTTGTATTGCCAGTCTGGACAAATTCATCCCTTGCAGTTGTCTTAACTTTATATTCCTATGCCTTTTCAACTAAGTTACGAAGTTTTCTCTAAATACTTCATTTGGAACATGATCACATACACGTATATATATATATATATAATATATCTTGGAGTGTAGTGCTGTATATAATTTTCCTGGGAAACTGTCGCAATACAATATCCGTAAATCCCTATTCACTGCGAATAGGAAATATTAATTAATCAAGACAAAATTATGCTTCTTCTTTAACTGATTACCCTCCTCTTTGTAGGACTTGCACCCCCAAGGACTTACAAGCCAATGCCTCGGGTCAGTAGACTGACAAATTTATGCAAAATATGAAAATAATGTAATATGTAATACTTTGGGTTAAAAATCATACAACAGTACACCATAACATTCTGCTTTATGTTTTAATTCTTTAGAATAAAACGAAGAAAGTGCATTGTAAAACAGCTGGACAGTTTAGAATGCTTAGTTTAATTTCCTCAGAAGGAACAACAAAATAATGTGTGAGAGTGCCATTTTCCAGAGAAACCACAGAATCAAAACATGGCTGGAGAAAGTCAAGTTTTATACCATTCAAAAAGATGTAATGAAAGTGATCTCAAAGCATCTTTTTTTACTAAAAAGGGCATTAATTAAAAGACATGACCAAGAAAAGAACCAATATTCCTTCCTTATTTTTGAAAGCAGAATACCACCCTTCTGTCTAGAACAAAAGGCCCTTTCAGAAACCGTAAATTATGTGATGTACCTCAAGCTCAAAATACTGTAGGTATGTATAATTAATTCTCCAAGAGCCTGAAAATATAAAGGAATACAAAGTAAACAAAGCTGTGCAGTGAGGCTTTATGAGATGCTAAGAAACATGTATTGAATGAGTGGGGATGAGTAGATAGATTTCAGCAATAGATAAACTATTTACAAAATAGTAAAGACAGTTCCACAGATAAAACATGGGGCAAGTAATTTGTGATTTGGATAAATTTCAAAGCAGCTTTTAGAAGGAAAAATAGAATAGTGGTACTGTTGGAACTGCAATAAAACTTTAATATTATCTGACATGTGTACATTTTTTATGTTTTTTCTGAACATTTATTTATTCCACTGAAAATGAAGTCAAAACTAACATGAAGCTTGGCAGTTAAAATGCATAGATGTATGGGGGTAATTTAAGGATTATTTAAAAATACTCTAATTTAATTAAAATATTTTACTGTGAACTCCTTTATTATAGGGTTGTATTATGTTTAATCACATGTAACACATCCCTAAGCTCATTTATGCTATTTACAAAACAAAAGAACAATGCAATTAACTCTTCAAAGCAAATCATTCTGCTCTAGACTTTCTTGGGCTCCAGGCCAGTTGATGGTTTGTGTAAACATTGACATTTGGGATCATGCATCATCAGGATAACACATACTCTCAAAATAATTTTGTTTACACAAACCATATTTTGGTAGGAAGTTCATGATAATCTAGAGCAAGGGTGGCGAAAACGACTTCCTTCTGCAAGTCACCAAATATGCAACATGCACTCCATCACTCAGCAGCATGTGAAAATCAAATGGACGGTTGCAGAGAGGGAATGTGCGCCTGCGAGTCAAAATAACTCACAAGTCACATTTTCGCCACTTCTGATCTAGAGCATGTACAGATCAGAAAATATTTAGTTATTAAGCAAAACATTATTTACATGAAATACAAACCAAGTGTTACCTGTTTCAATAGTGCATAATTTGAAGCCATAGACTCAGTGGAATGACAAGTCTTCCATTCACGAGTTGAACTGGTAAATAAAAAAATGTGTATCATTTTTCCTCTTGTGCACTTATACATATAAGTTTCTCTGAACAGTTAAACCAACTACTGGCTTAACACTGGCCTAGGCATTAAGCATATCATTTACCGCATGAGGTAAGAATGTTTTGAGAAGCTTTAGAGACATTTTCTGCAAAGCATCAAGAAGTTCTCAAGTTCCTTTAGACATACTCTCTCATGAATTACTTTGGAATATGTAAAGACACAATCTAGAAATGAAATATAATTGTACCACTTTGCTTATGTGAATGGAGGATTTCTGACAGAAAAGATACAAATCTGCAGTAAAATGTAATCTGATTACGCATTTTACACAGAGCATATTTGATGAGAACATTTTGGTTGGAGTTTTCTTGGAAGCACTTGCCTGTGCTTCAAAGCAGTGATACAATGGGCCAGGATGCTCTCTGGTATAGCCACGTTAAAAGAATCAGGTTTGATTGAATTTTAGAATTTGCTACTGGAATTGGTAGTCTGTGAAATATAGCAAATGGTCTTTCTGCTATTTCCTAAGTCTGAAAAATACTATCAGTGCATATGATAAAGGGGAAAGTTGGTAATCTGGGCATTTTTTGTTTTTAAATTCAGGTTTCTGTATACCTCGTACATCTTTTTTCTGTTAATAGAAAAGGTTTTGGTATGCAGGGATAGGCTATAGAAGCCCTAACCACCTTGACCATTGCTGATCCATTGTGCAACCTTTTTATTTTCTAGTCTCTCAGAATGCTGCAAACCCTTGTAAAGTGTTAAATCCTTTGACACAGTGGTTTTGGGTATAATCATTATTTCGAACTGCTTGTTAGCTGTCGCTGATTTAGCCTGTAGCTCGAGACCTCCCTAGTCACACAACAGATGATTTCCCATTTCATCGGTCTTTTTGCATCTCATACAAGTTGGATCAAATTCTTTACCCATCTTGCATAAATGTCCCTTGAAAAAGCTGCATCCTGTTATCATTCCAAAAAATTGGACTCTGTTCATGAAAGCAGTTCAGGAGTCCTGCCTTTGTTTTAACCAGGGATTGTTATCTTTGAGTATTTGTTCCCTGCAAACTGACTCCCAGTATTCCTTGTTTTCCAGCAGTCTAGTCACCAATAATCTGTGTCCCCCAACATATCCATAGGATAATCCATGGGTCCCAGTCCGATTGGTGAAGTAGCCAATTCTTTTTTGGTCAAATCATCTGTCCTTTCATTGCCATGAATTCCTGTATTCCAGCACCCATAACAGAGTGTTATGTTCAGTGAGTTTCATGAGGGACTATTGGCATTCCTATATATAAGTTTTGATTTGACTTCATTCTTTTCAAGGCTACTTGACTGAAAGTATAGTTATGTGCCTATTGACATAACCCTTACATATACTCTCCTATGTGCAAGTCAAAATAGCATATACTTTTGGCTGGAAAACCATGGCATATTTACTGGGAACCATATGACAATGTTTTGCCACAGCCAAACATTCCTGCACCTGTGCCACGATTAGTCTTCAATCCATCTGTGAACCATATTGGTCTATAACAGATCTGACCAATCCATTTTTACTTTCTCTACTACGTATAATAAGTAGGGGAAGTATTGTATTCCACCCAAAAATTCGATACCGAGATTTCACCGGAAATACATGTTTTGAGACCCCCTGAATCCAAAAGAAGTATTTTTGGAAACATGTCCGTGTGTGTGTTTGTCTGTGAACAGCATAACTCAGAAACAAAGTCGGATAAACACCAAACTTGGTATTTAGGTTCAGTATCTTCCAGAGATGCGACACGAAGGTTTTCAAGAAAATCCCCGCATCCCAGATTACCCTTTACATGGAACGTTTTTCGAAAATTTTAATTTTCTCAAAAATGGCTCTAACGATTTTGATTAAAATATCATATGTTTAAGATATTTTCATGACAAATAAAATGTATATCTTGAATTTTCTGGGAATGTCTCCAAAAGTACTCTTCATTGTGAACGACTTTTGCATAACTGGTAAACCATAAGAGATAGACAAAATTTTACTACACAAAAAATGTAGATCGCATTAAAATACACAATTTATGTCATATACATTTTTTTTTTGTTGAGTGAACCATTTTCGAGATATTGCTTGTTATTCCCTTAAATTTTTCAATACTTATTTTCTCAAATGGGAATTCGTTATTCATTTTTTTGTCTTGGATATACAAAGATATTAATCTGTGGGAAAGAGAATGGTGCTGCACCTAGCAACCAGCTATTAAGAGATATGTATGTGCTTAAAGGCTACTGTATTTCTATATTGCCCTTGTAAATATATATTCCCCTTACATCTACAAGAAAATTAGCAATAAGATAGAGTCTGCAAATGTTTATCTCGATTAACATGAAGTAGATGGAGAATAAGCGTTTGTAAAAATAGTTTGTACAAGAGTAGAGAAAGTCATGTGAGTGTAACACATCAGATTTTTACCATTCATTGCACTCGGCAAGATACAGAGAATGTTGTTCTGACTGCCTCCCTGATTGTCATTTTGTCTGAAATCATATTTAAAATATTATCAGACAACTGTGCCCAGATCCTATGCCATGGGCTGGGGCACGGTGCTTTGGTTCCCGACCTGGGTGCCTGGGTTTAATTCCCACCCATGAGGGTGCAGATTTTAAGTCCTAGGTATAGGATCGGTGCCCACTCAGTATCATGAGCTGCAATAGGCAGCAACCCTTGCCTCAAGAGCCAACATTCTGGCTGGGGGATGCATGATGCTGGCCACATATCCTCCCTGTATTGGTTGGAACTCAGTCACCTGTGCCGTGTGTATGTGGGAGTGAGACTGGCAGTTGGGTTGGCAGGCCAAGACCTTGCATGGACCGTAGAACAATGGAGTTTAGTTTTTAACTGTCCCCAGGGAAGTTCAGATGTCCGTAGGAGACTGAATTTAAATTTTCAGTTCCATTATATTTAAGTCTGTAACCTTTGACTCTAGCCAGGGGGAGGTTTAACAAAACTTTCAAAGCCACTGTAGTAGCAGTTCTAAAGCACCTGTAATTTCCATGCAACCATTCTCTACAACCTAGAGTTGAGTCCTGCAAACCATAAGCCACCAAATACAGTCAGCACAGGGCATAATGGACCTGTTAATAGTAATATAAATCCAATACACCGCTTTAGGTATGAGGGTCACTATGAAAGTTCTCAGATACACAAACAATAATTTATTATTTAAAGGTGAGTCGAAATTGTAACACTAACATCACTTAAGTTTACTCACTTAACATGTTTCGGGAAACCGTTGTTCCCATCCTCAGAAGGTTATTAACTCCAGGTTATTAAGTGAGTAAACTTAAGTGATGTTAGTGTTACAATTTCGACTCACCTTTAAATAAATTCAATACACATCACTGTTTCTAGCTTCTTTTCATTACAATACATACGTAATAATTTATTATTTTAACTGATCCACATTCTCAAAGTACTCGCCACCACACTGTACACACTTTTGCATTCACTGAAGCCACTTCTGAAAGTACACCTGCCACACGTTTTCTTCAATGGCTGCAAGACCCCCTTCGTAGATGGTAACAGATTCTTCAGGGGTTGAAAATCTCTTTCCATACATGTGATTCTTTACCATCGGAAACAGAAAAAAATCACACAGCCAGGTCGAGATTGTATGGTGGATGAGTCATAAGTTTCACCTATAGAGTCCAGGAACTGAATGGGATGTTGGCTGTGTGTGCGACACATTGTTGTGATAGAGAACGATCCCTTGCAGTCCCGTACATGGCTGCCATTCTTGAAGTTTGGTGAAACTTCTGGCAAGCAAACCATGGTGTACGAATTAACAGTAACCATCCTTTACTCCTCCAGAGGAATAGTGGCCACATGACTACCTTTTGAGAAGAATGAGACCACCATTTTCTTGCTGCTTGGTCTCCGGATCAAACTGGTAAATCCAAGTTTTGTCACCTGTGACAATGTCAGAAAACTGTTTAAAAGTCCCCTCCTTCAAAAGGCGTGTTTTTGATCTTCTGTCAAATTGTGAGGCACCCAACGGGATGAGACCTTCCTCACACAAAGGAATTCATGCAGAATTTTCAAAACTGCTGGCAAACCAATCTGCAATGCTGCCTCAATTACTTTAAATGTCATACAATTATTTTCGTGAAGCATTTCAGTCACCCCTGTTGCTGGATGCCTGCTTCTCTCCTCATTTTTCAAAGATGTTTGGCCCCTTTAAAATTCCTGAAACTACCGGAAAACTGTGACATGGGAAGGAGCAATGTCACCAAAAGCCTGTTGCAAATGTTCAAGACTTTGGCCTGGTTTAACTCAGTTTTAAAATCATTGAAAGAAAATGCTCCCTCTCCAGCTACATTATAAGGACTGACTACCTGTGCACCGCAGGTTGTTCATCCTTATGCTGCTGGAATTACTGTAGTGGGAGAGTCACTACCTGATACCGTTTACTCACAAAGCATGGGACAAACCCATCCTGCAGCCCATTCAAGTGGATGAACCTTCACTTTCTCATATCTCAAAACTTACGTAGTGGCCCTCATATCAGCCCCCAAGTTTTATTGAACATATGTCTGCAGATCCTAAAGGCCCTGCATTCTACCTAACTATTTATCCCAGGTCGACCCCGTCTTATACTAGGCCAAGGTATTTAACATGGGTGGAAAATTGCACTGTTGTCTCTTCAATACTGAGTTCCTTCAAGCCCTCTAGTTTATGTTACATTGTGAAAGGTACAATAGCCATTTCACTGAGGTTAATTGATAATTCAAACCAACATACTGGCTGATTACTCTTTCTAGAGCTGCTTGTAGCACCTCAGCAACAGTTCCAGGAAAATTTCCCTCTGATCAAACTAACAGAAATATGCATAAACCAAACATACTTCTCATTCAATAAGCACTTCTACCAGCGAAAATCAGGCTTAACAATGGGAAATCCACTGTCCCTCTTTTCGGCACATTTATTTATGAGCAAGTTGGAAATGCACATGACTAAGGCATTCCCACACATATTTAAAACCTGGCACAGATACATAGATAACATTTTCACCATTGTGAACAAGAAGCAGATAGAAGACGCACTAAAGTTGCTTAACCTACAGGACACAACAGTAAAATTCACACTTGAAATAGAGGACCAAAACAGTTCACCATTTTTAGATCTGAAAATAATCCGCAATGGGGAAAAGATAGAATATGGAATACATAGGAAAAACACGCATACAAACAACTACATAAAAGCTCAAGGTTTTAACCCCACATCACACCAATATGCAATATTCAACAGTTTAATTCACACTGATAAACACCCCTCTTAAAAAAATAGAATACAAGAATGAATACGAACACATCGTAACAACAGCAAAAGCCAACGTATTCGACAAACACATGACAGACAGAAAAATCAACAAGTTCATCAGAGAAAAGCAAATCAGACAGATTTCGACTCTTGCACCAATTGAAGAAAATTGGAGATACAAGAGAATTGCTTTCCACCCTTGGGCCTTCCACAAATTCCAGGAGACTTTCAAGAAATACAAGATAAATCTGGCACCATACAATAAATTTGGCTTAGGAAAGATTAAAATCTAGCACTACTAATAGTATTCCACATGAAAAGAAACAAGGTATATATCAGATAAACTGCAAAGATTGTGACAAAATATACATAAGGAAGACTAAGAGGAACATTGGAACCAGGCTAAAAGAACACTACTGCAACATCAGATATAAACAGTTGGAAAGGTCTGCTGTAGCGAACCATTTTTGGAAAGAGAACCACACAGTAGAAAAGGAAGTAAAATTACTAAAGTACGTCAAGAAACCGCTAGAATTAAGCTTGTGGGAGAAAATATACTTCAACAAGCTCCAAGAGCAACTAATGAACTTTGAAATACCACCGGGAAGAGATCTTATCACTAAGTTCATCAATCGGTCAACAGATGGCATCAGAGAACCGGAATCCTACTCCAAAGTCAGTCGATGCATAGCAGCGGAAGATGTGGGGAATTCCTCACGAAACATGTCCTGCATGTAATATGTAATAAGTGGAGCAAAGAGTATCTTAAGTCGGCTCACTCTTTCTTCAATATATAAAAGAGGTTATTGATAGGTGCACTACAGCTGTAATATAAGATGTTTCTAAACATCTATAACAAAGGTCAGGGGGGTGCTTCCTATGATCGAAACAAGACAAAAAGTTCCCATGAACATAATTATGTCCTACAATGCATTGTTAGTTACATGCTACAGATTACAGTGGCTGTATCACAGGGACCAGCAAAGCTGTTCAATGATAGTTGAACAGCTACACAGGTGTCATGGATGTTGTTCCAGATCATTAATGTCAGCTGGAGTAGCGTACACCGACCTTTTTGTCTCTCCCCATAAACAGAAGCCCAGTAGATTAAGGTCAGGAGACCAGATAGGCAAATGCACTGGACCTTGACTGATCCACCATATTGGGAAGGTGTTCAAAAACCAGTGCACTGGGGCCACATAATACATGAACCATGTGGGCAAGTTAACTGCTAGGGGCACATTGTCCAACAGTACAGCTAGCATGCATGAGGTGATCATGGATAATATGCAGCATGCATCGACTCCAAATTGGTGTTAAGCAAAAACCATATCATGAGGATTAGCACCACCTGTCCAGTTATGCAAGTTTATGCTGCCATCCCGTTCACAAGTGGCCTTGTCAGTGAATAAAATGGTCTAGTAGTAGCCATTTGAAGCACCCATCAGCAGAATTCTACCCATGGGTAAACATCAGCCTCACTTGGTCCTTATACCCTTTGTGGTGATATGTATACAAGGATTGCTATTAAACTACACCAGACACATGCACTCTGCACGTGGATTCCTTCATTCCGACAGGCAGTAGTGGCTGTTTCACACATGTGAAATACACTGCAGCAAATATCTTCTACAGTGGCTGCTGTGTATGGAAATTGCTCCCGATACAGGTGTGCATCTTCAGCCCATTGACATATATGAACAGCATGTCACCTTGTTCTTGGTTTAAATTCAGTACAATGTTTCACATGCAACCAACTACTTGCCCTGTTCACTGCTCACTACCCTTGTAAAATTGTATCATCCCTCTTGTATATATGTTGCTGTACATGGGATGGTACAGCTGTCTCCATAAAGTATCACCATAGTATGTTCCATATATACAGGACTCCACATTTTGTCTGTATCTCATTATCAATTCATTGTAGGACATATTCCTAAGAACTCTTTTGCTTTTGATTGTAGGAAGCACCCTGAAATTTGTTACAAATGTTTAGAACACCTGTATATTGAAAAATATTACTGTGTATTTAGCTGATCACATCAGCAACAATACACTCTCCATACTCCTTAAGCAATTTATTTTGCACAACCAGGGCAAAGAAACAATAATAGTTTTACGAATAAAGAATGCTTAGAACGATTTCAAAGGAATGTAATTAGTATGCACATGCATATTCAGACGACAATAGCCCACAGCATTTTAAAACCGTAATATAATCATTTGGCTACATAAAATTTTATAAATATTAATTTGAAAGGAACTATAAAATTGTACATAACAACCATCACTCAGTAGAAACTCTGTACATAAAATATATAGGCTTAAATCAGTTTTAAACCAATCAGATCGTTTAATGCATGCATTTCATACAAGTACACAGATAAAATATACTCTTTCTCAATTATTAAGCTTCGTGTAATAAGATGTATAAAAGAGGCAAAATAATTCTTTTATTATCAACATAAATATTTGCAATCTTTAAAATTACAATGCTATCCTCTAGTTCCCGGTATCGCAGGTTCAAACCCAATGAAGGGCGACTTTTTTCAGGTGTAAAAATGCTTAGCATGGCTTCCTTCGGGAGGGAAGTAAACCCGATAGTCCCAAGTAATAGATTTAGGGCATGTAAAAGAACCTCAAGCCAGATAAATAGGCCGCTGAGCAAATTTCTGGTCTTTCACGCCCAGTACACAATAGAATGCTAAGGGCCATAGCAGTTAAAGAGCGTCCATAAATAAAACTCAATTTAATTTTATCTTGGAAATTAACATCAATGCATCTCTAGGATACTTAATTGTATAAGGAGACAACAATTATTAATATCATTAAATTAAAGCTTAATTATAAGAATGCGCAAGAAAAGATACTAATTTCAATGCACAAATAGCTCATTTCACAAGCCAATATAATGGACTGTTATTTTTTGTACATATTTCCATTAGTAACAAAGTGCAAAATATAATCAATTTAAAGATTAAACATACACTGTGCATTAATTTTCAACATTCCCACTTTATTCTTTTCTGCAGGCCTTAACCTGAGAAGAAAAAAGGATCGCATTGCTCCAAAAAAAACTACATAATTATTTCCCATGTGATCGCACAATCTAAGAACAGAAATAATATACCATATAATTATCACTTCAATGCTGTGCAGCTGTTTGCCGTCTGTTTTTAGAGCATGCATATATCAAAATGATGCACAAAACTAAAATGTCTGCAATTCGTGTGGTTTATTTACACGATTCTTATCATTTAATCAAGGGGTGTTAAATTGCTGTAATGTAGAATTACATTTGTGGTTTGCTTTTCTGTAGGCACTTTTACTTTCACAAGAATACAGGAATCTAAAATGGCTGTTACTAAACATACTTTCATTCAGCATGAAGTCCAAGAGATAGCCATTCAGCATGTGTGAAGTTAACTATATTCTCAAATTTCATAGTTTGCAGTAATGTGATGATTAACTGAATATACTCTTTATTTTGTATGTTAAAGTGATTCCAACAAGCAGAATCATGTTATATCAAATTTTAAAATGCATTAATTATTCAATGTCAGAACTTTAAAAGTTGCAAGTAAACATTATATGGGGTTTATAAAAATCAGGTTTTTACGACATATTTAAAATCTGTGATTCAAGATTTTATTAAACAAGGTTCTATAATGGAAAACTATGCACATACACATGTATATAACCTCAGCTGAAAAACTCTGTGAGCTCACATTAGCACACACAAAAACAAAATCAAGTTTCTGCACACCTCGCTTTTATCATCAATAAATGATTTGACATGATCTTATGGATAATATTAAAAAATGCCTTCCTTAGGAGGCAGAGCTTTCAAATGGAGGGGGGAATTACAAGTCTGAATGCATGGTGGCTCTAATTCTACTGCACTTAAAAGTGTGAAAGTAACTCCGAGTGAATTAAATAAATGTGAACACTATTTGTAAAACTTTCATAAAGGTGAAATCTGAATGTGCAAAGTATATATAGACAGTAATTTTTAAGTTAAAAAGGTAAAAATAATAATTTTACATGTACATATGCCTTTCATTAATTTGTTTAGCAACTGTTCATTTGTACTTGTTTCAATATAATTATACTTATATTACACAATATAAGTATTGGTACAAGTTATGTGGTAACTAATTGTGAATGTTGCTATTGCAAGTTTTGCTCTCACAAGCTCGTTAATCAATTATTATTTATAAGTAGGGACCCTGAAATTTTGTTAATCCACTTTCACAAAATTTCCTTAAAAACAAATGGAAAGTTGTTTGAACCACCAGATTTTGGACACTGCATCTCCATAGCTCTCTTCATGAATAACATTATTTTCATAAAATTCCACACTTTTTACTTTCTGTATGATATTTTGCATAAGATACCATTTGAATTTATTCCTGCATGCAGTCCTTACGAATGCATGATGTGGTGTTTAAAATTGATTGTCAAGATGATTCAGCAATGTCCTTATGGTATGCATCCACTTAACTGTATTACAAGCATTGGATGGCTCAGATGCTTAAGAAAGAAAAGAAAAACAAAGACATATTAAATTAGTTTAGTCCATTTAATCTCATTAGATGCATGGAGCTTATGCAAATTTGTTTTGTATATATATAAACCAGTTTTAAAATATGTACACATATACCTTTTGACAAAGCCTAGAGATCAACAGCTATTTAGTAAATGAACTTTCAACAGCATTCATATTTCTTTCACAGCAATGGAAGAACTGACAGCAAGACTGTTGCATGGCACAAACTTGGGAAATCTTTGATAGCACGTCAATATGAGGAAAGAATTGCAGAGATCTCTAAAGCCCTGAGCAGACAGACATTTCTTGTACAAGAGATGGCGCCATACAGAAAATATCTCCGCGTGTGCCTGATCTTCCATGTCATGACATTGCTTCTAAATAGCATGCCAGTGAACAATGCTATATTATTTACCATCTGGTAGCCATTCTGGGAGTGGTTTGATTGCAGCTTTGACTTTATATGTTATGCTGAGTACTTTAGCTTGTCATATTATTGGTGCTTATTTATAATTTTCCATACATTTTTAAACATAGAATGGTCCGAAGCTACAATTGATGTGCTCACTGAAGCTTGTAGCAAGGAAGATGCCTCTAAAACAAGTCACCCTTATACCATAATAAGTATGCAAGACAAAGGGTTTGAAAAATGTATGTAATGCGTTAAAGGAAATAAGGTCTTTAACAAATGTGGAAATCACAAATAAGATGAAAAGTTTACACATCACTTTTGTTATAAAGTTTAACAAAGTAAATAAATCCAAAAAAGTGGCCCTACAGGACAACAAATTTGCAAGCCCACAGTGTGGTACTTTGAAAAATTGATGTTTCTGAAGACCATGTTCAGGCCACAAAAGGGATCAGCATGGTCACTGCAGATATTTACACGACGATGAAGCTTCTCAAGCAACAGTAATTTTGAGATTATCTGAAGTGGTGCTATGTGTACATACGTCCATGTTAGCTGGCATACAAGTTAGTGGCGCTATCTCTTGTACAAGAAATGTCTCCGTCTGTACAGGGCTTAAAGCTTTAACACAACTGAACGTTAGGTGATATGAACACACTGTGGTATTATAGCATATCTAGTATTATAGACACATCTTCTATAGTTTTTCAACACTTCTATATCTTTAATTTCTGTTGCCATTCCAGACACCTTTGGTAGGAATTGCGATTTTAATTTGTGCTACACAAGGACAAGGAGTCGAGCACAGAGGGGTGTTGCCTTGCAAGTGTTACTTATGTCCAATTGACTATTATCAGATGAAAAATACGAATATACTACAGGGAGAGTCAAAAAACTACGAACCGCCTGCGCTGTTTATCCAGTCCACATTCTTGGTGCTCGTTGCCATCTGCCGCTATCATAGAAAGGCGCGACTGAAACCATACAATATTTTTAAAAGTACTTTTAAATGCTTTACCTACCAACTTTATGAAAGGAGATGCTGAAACTGGCCACCGTCGTCGTCCATACATTTTTGGCACCTCTTTAGGAAACTATCCATCACTTGGCAATGTTTTTTGAGTCAACAGTTGAAGCCAGTACATATGTGAATACAATTCTGCCCCCCCCCCCCCTTTTTAGAGAATTAACAGCCAGGGAGTGTGATTTTGCCTTTTTTCAACAAGACTTTGCAACAGCTTATACAGCCAATATTTCGATGAGAAAAATTGAAAGTGCGTTTGAGGACAGAATTATTAGTACAGATTTCTGGCCCTCTTGGTCCCCCGACCTAACCCCCTGCGATTTCTATCTCTGGGGTAACAAAGTATACAAGACAAACCCATAACCCTGGAAGAATTAAAATAAAATATCCGCCAGGAAATTGCCAGCATTTCTCAACGTGAACTACGGCGAGTGATGGATAGTTTCCTAAAGAGGTGCCTAAAATTTATGGACAACAATGGTGGCCAGTTTCAACATTTCCTTTCATAAAGTTGGTAAGTAAAGCATTTAAAAGTAGTTTTAAAAATGTTGTATGGTTTCATTCGCACCTTTCTATGATAGCAGCAGAAGGCAGCGGGTGCCGAGGTTGTGGACAGGAAAAACACTGCGCAGCCGATTCATAGTTTTTTGGATCACCCTGTACATGGTGTTAATGTACAAGGGTAGAAAAGTTTAATCCACAAATATACTAATGCCTATCGTTCAAGCAAAGTAGATTAGTTCATATTTTAAGGAACTGTGGGATACAGATGTGAGATCATGGTGGTGCTAGTGGTAGTTTTAGCTGGAAGTAAGGGATTGTAATTTGTAACTTTAATAAAACAAAAAAGATACTGCCAACCGCAGAACCAACATCTAACATAAAACTGCTTATGTTGGTTGTTAGTTTCCAATGCTGCTCCCATATGGTTTAATACAACCTGTGGGGAACCTTGATTCACCAAATGATGCCTGGACCCATATATTAGCTGGAGTCATCCAGTGAGAGGTATCCATTACCTGCAACATTAGGTTGACATCTAATGTACATCTTTTACCTAGGACTCCAAACCAACTTAAGCTGGGAATCAAACCACCCAAGTTACAAACAAAACCACTGTGCTGCTCCTGCACTCTAGTTATGAATGTTTATGTACTAAAAATTAAGAAGAATGTCTAATTCATTCAAGAAGTTATTACCTTTAGCTTCTTTCCTACAAGCTGAGTATCATCCCATCCATAGAAAAAATTCAATGCATCACAGCCATCCATGTAGGCAAGTGGATACTTACCTTTACATATTAAATAAAGGAAGTACAATACATTTTCATCATATATATTGCCAGTATGAGGCACTTCTTACTCTTTGTTTTTTATCTGATAATGAGAAAACCGTTAAGTTTTAAATACTAAGGAGGTCACATTTTAATATCAAACAATATTGAAGTTGTAAATACCTGATTGCTGAAAGAAGTTTGAAAGTGGCGGCTTATACATATTAAATACAAGAAGCATAATGAGGATTTTGTAATATTAATATCGACTGGAAATGTATATTGAGCACATGACAAGAGATTGCAAAGTACAAAAATATTAAAGTGCAGGAAATAAAAGGCAATTGTTCATCTCTATCTTATGAATATTTGTTTTAATGTGTATTTAAAATAAATATCCCCTCTTTATTCACGGTTAAGAAATAATTGTGGTTTTTAAACTGCTAAATATTACATTTGTACACAAATTTTCTTTAAATTTATTCAATAATTTTCAAGGTCCCTATCTATAAGTATAATAAAGTTTAAGACTAATTCAACTTGAACAGATAGATGTTTAAGTCAAATGAAGATACAAGGCAACACCAGATGGAGATCTGAGGCAGAACCCATTTGCTAACACTATACAGCAGTAATTAGCTTTCCTGCATGATCAGCAAATAAACATTAAGTTTTAAATAAAGCTAAAATGCAAAAAAAGAAACAAACGTTACATTTAACATCACACTTGGGCTGTAAAATTTGTGCATGTCCAGATAGCTTAAGCTCATTTAGCTATTAACAACTAAAATGTTAAATTTAGAGTGAGCACATTATTGTAATAGTAAATAGAAGACTGTTCTTGAAAACTTAAGCATACATATTGACCGCTGATGATAATTAGGAGCAATATTCTTTAACACATTAGATATCAACTGCAATTTTAATATAAACAATTTCCTCTGTTATAGCGTTCAAACAGCACACCTTTCTCTTGACATTTAGGATACAAAAACATCAACTGTCAAATGTGAAACAAATTAAGGTTGGTTAAATAAAATATACCACATTTAAAAAAATGCACCTCTTTTATGCTCATATCCCGTTCTATATTCATGCAGTGTTTAAATGAAATCCTTAACCAGTAGTTCAATGGCAGGATTATTATAAAATACTTTTGTATCCAAACACGAGCCACTGCGCACTCAGACCAGACGATTTGATATATCACACACGTGCATTCGTCAATCACTCTGTCACCAAGTTTCTGTTATTGTTACTTCACTTTGTTCACATAGGCATCCAATTCAGCATCCAACTCCTCAGCTGTTGGAACACTGCGAGACTGTCCCCGAGAGCCCCCTCGTCCACCACCGCCACCTCGGCGCATTCCTATTACAAACCATTATTAAGTGCATCAGCATATGTAACTTATTACCGGTACTTTTATTTTTTAAAATGCCTTAAATATAGTACAACTGCTACAGCAAATTCCTACTGTTTTTAATATTACAGTAGAATCTCGTTAGTACGTTTTTGCAGGGACCTAAGTATTTGGACGTCATAGGCGGGAAAACGTGTTAACGAAAATGCAAAATCTGCAATTTAAGAACATAGGTAATAAAAATCTAATAATTACTACGTCTCCATGGGCAATTTAAATCGATTTTGAGTACAATTTCATACTGAATACGATCCGCGTTTCCATGTTAAATTCAATATGTTTAAATGGATTTGGATACACAAAGCCTGAGAATAAATAATTTAAGCTTTTATTTTGGTCAACTTGGATTTTTTAGGTTATGAATGTTTTTGAGAAAATAAATTGCGAATTGTGGAAGCGGCAATAGTGGTTTTGCTGTGTGTTTTATTACACACGTGATAACAATTTCTGCTAAAAAAGAAAAAAATATGAGCATGCATCGTGTTACGAGTACAATAGACGATATTATCTTTGGTGTATACAAGACGATTTGAATACGGAGGCGTTTCCATGCAACAAATTTCGTTCCGGTCCTCTTCTGATCCTATTTTCCAAGAGAAAAGTTTTGTTTTAGTATTTTTCCCTTCTTTAAAAGCAGTTTCAATCAATTTAGGTTTGCTAACAATCGTGTTTAAGGTTGATGGAACTTCCGCACTATATCGACATGTTTTATATTTGGATTGTGATTACATCAAGGATTTTCAGCTTTTCACTGTTGGTTATTTACCTACTACACTTTCTTTTTTTCATTGTAAATGAAAAGTTAAAATACAATCTACGGTTGTTTGGTCATCACTCAACATTAGAAACTATCGTTAGCGTTTACCATGCCAAGGTAAAGCATTCTCTATCCCGCCCACAGAAATCGTGTCACACAAGTATTTAAATGCATGCATGTGATTGGCTACCGATATCCACCCCGTGACCAAGGATTGACCAAAGTAGCAAATGAGGACGACAAACTATGAACGTGTTATAATAAACGCCTACTCCCACTGTACCGATCAAGGATTGGCCAAAACAGCGAATGAGGACGTCAAAATTCAAACGTAGTAGGCGGGACCGGGAAAACGCACTAAGCAAACATTATTTATTATATTTGGTGATTTGGTACCGGGACTTTTATAATTCAACGTAATACACGGGAAAACGTGTTAATGAGGAACGTGCTAACGAGATTCCACTGTATTACTAAGTGCTTTTTAGATACTTTTTGAAGTTTTAACAACAACAATAATAATAATAATAATAATTATTGGTTTCAATCTTTTGTTTTGCTAAAAAGCAAGTTTACATTAAAGATGTTTATAGGAGCAGAAATCCTAATCTCATATGCCATACATCTGCAGCTAGTCTATGGTATAAACATCACTTTTTAAATATTACAGGAAGTAAAGGTATTCTGCTACTTTCTAGCTCATAGAAGCTAAATTTTGACATTCTGGTTTAACTTCTAGTAACATTATTTGCTACTACCATATTTGATTTTTCTACATGCAGAAGAATTCAGACATAGCTTGTTAAGGAAGGTTCCTGTGTTAAGGGTGAGTGAAATTTGTCAGTTAATACCAAACACCAGTCCTTTCCTTAGTCATTCTGCCCTGTGTTGCCAAAATTCTTCTATGTGAAGCACTTTCCCCCCTTGTGCAACGTGTTGCTTCAGATGAAGGAGGCTTATTTTATGCAAAGTGATTTACCACATTATTCTGCAGTCTTATAATTACTGCTATTGCTGTAATCTCTGCATTAATGAAGGATGCATTGCTCATAGGCAATATTTAATAGTTGGTTCACAATAACCCGAGAACAGAAACAAGAATGGGAGGCAAATCAGCATACAGTGGAATCTCAGTATAAAGTACTTTAGAAAATCATTAGATTTATACTTTATTCTAAAAAGTATGTTATACTGAAAAAGGGATTTAGCAAATATAAAATTTTATTAGAATCCAACAACTTATAATTGATAAATTTACCAAATTCAAGAAACATTAGATCGTAATGCACAGTTACATACCTTTAATTCAAGTTCTTGAATTTACAAATAAAAATAGTTCTTATATGTACACACACATGCCTATCTACAATCCATATATTTACACAAAATACAAGAACAGTCCAGAAGTACCCGACCTGACATATAGATAGCAGTTGTTACTTCAAACAAATGACTATGAAGAAACTACCAACCTTATAAACCTTAAGTTTGAAGTTTGACTGCGCTACGTTGCTTAGTATTTGTGTGGTAGCCTCAACAGTGAATGCTCTCACTGAATTTGTAAACATGGATAAAGCTTCAAAATATTTTCATTTGAAAGACCTTAGTCCAATTAATATTAAAGCTGAGCTAGATTCTATTCTGGGTGAGTTTGTTCATTCGTTTACAGCAGTAAAATATTGGGTGGCAGAGTTTAAGCGAGTCGTACGAGCTTCCAAGACGAACATCGCAGTGGTCGACCAAATGTGGTGACCACGTCAGAAACTGGGAAGAAAATCCACAAAATGGTATGGGATGACTGTCGGGTAAAAGTGCACAAGCTAGCAGATGATATAGATATTTCAAAAAGTGCTGTAAATTGCATACAGACTGAAAATATGGACATGAGAAAGCTGTATGCAAGATGGGCGCTGTATTTACTCATAATGGAACAAAAACAGCACCGTGAGGATGTTTCAGTTGAGTGTTTGACAATATTTTGCTGCAATACAGCCAAGTTTTTGCGTCAATTCATAACCATGGATGAAACATGGGTCCATCACTTCACACCTGCGACAAAGGAACAGTTAAAACAGTGGATTGAAAGGGAGATTCGGTTCCAAAGAAGGCGAAGACAGTTCCATCTGCAGGCAAGGTTAGTGTCAGTTTTTTGGGATGCATGAGGGATAATTTTCATTGATTATCTTCAAAAAGGAAAAGAATCAATGGTGAGTATTATGCAAACTTATTGCAGCATTTGAGTGATGGAATCAAGCAAAAATGGCTGCATTTACTGAAAAAGAAAGTTCTGTTTCATCGAGAAATGCGCTGTTCACTGATCTATTATCACCATGGCCAAAATCGAGTTAAAGTTTGAATTGCTTCCTCATGCACTCTATTTGCCAGATTTAGCCCCCTCTGAATATTTTCTGTTTCCAAACCTGAAGAAATGACTTGATAGTAAAACATTTGCCAACAATGAAAAAGCAGAGTATGCAGTTGATGGCTATTTTGTGGAGCTTGAATGGTTCTCAAATAAACAGATTATCAAAGCCATTGAACATTGCTGGGAAGAGTGTATCGAGCTAAAAGGAGACTATGTAGAGAAATAAAGATGTTTTTTCCCAAAATTTTTGTGTTTTCTTTGTTAGGTCAGGTACTTCTGGAACAGCCCTAAACACATCACCAAATTAGATGACATTTTCCACTTTACACACAGGTCTTGAAGAAGTCTTTGATTTTGGTTTGTTTTGACTTTTTCAACCAGTTCTCTTCCACAAACTGTTAAGATCACTACGCAACTTCAGAATGTTTTCCGGCACCTTGTCAGTTTTCTCCACATATTGCATTAACTGCAGCAGATGCTTCATTGCATCAACAGAAGACATACTTTCAACTACAGTTTCACATTCTTCCTCTTCACTGTCATCAATGTCGTTTTGAGCAACTGCTACAGTGAAAAACTCCACCGTTTCCTTCTATGTAAAGTGATGTGTTGTCTCTGCGTTAGCATCCACAGACATATGCTCTTCAAAGGTTAATGAAGACGACAGATCCAATTCCTTTGCAACTTCTTCCCACAACTCACAAGAGACTTCAGTGTCATCTGGTGCTGTAACTGGCTGAAAATTCAGAATGGCAGGTTTTCCCCAACCATTCATAATTGTAGTGCTTTGAAATTCCATCAGGCCACTGCAATCATCTGGATACCCTGCAGAATATTGACGTGGTAGGCACCTAAGTTTTATGTTGATAACACGTTACACCAAATGTTTGCAGAAGTGCACTTTGTCATTCTGGATGATTCCTTGGTCTAGTGGCTGTAGCATCGATGTGCAATTGGCAGGTAGGAATTAAAGCCTGATATTTTGTAACCTGCAGTCCACTTTATGTGCAGAGCAGTTGTCTATGTTGAGAATTTTCTTCTTATCTCTGCCCATCTCTTTATCCACCTCAATGAGCCAGTCTCTGTAGACTTTTGTCATCCATGCTTTGCTGTTGTCCATATATAGTGGAATCTCATTAGCAAGTTCCTCATTAACATATTTTCCCCGTGTATTACGCTGAATTATAAAAGTCCTAGCACTAAATCTACAAATGTAATAAATACCATTTGTTTAGTACGTTATATCGGTCCCACTTACTACGTTTGAAGTTTGGCATCCTCATTTGCTTTTTGGCCAATCCTTGGTCGGTCCAATGGGAGTAGGCGCTTAACATGTTCAAAGTTTGACATCCCCATTCACCACTTTGGTCAATCCTTGGTCACGGGGTGGAGACTGGCAGCCAGTATCTCGGTCCCACTTACTACATTCGAAGTTTGGCATGCTCATTTGCTTTTTGGCCAATCCTTGGTCAGTCCAGTGGGAGTAGGCAATTAACATGTTCGAAGTTTGACGTTCCCATTCACTACTTTGGTCAATCCTTGGTCACGGGGTGGAGACTGGCAGCCAGTATCTCGGTCCCACTTACTACATTCGAAGTTTGGCATGCTCATTTGCTTTTTGGCCAATCCTTGGTCAGTCCAGTGGGAGTAGGCAATTAACATGTTCGAAGTTTGACGTTCCCATTCACTACTTTGGTCAATCCTTGGTCACGGGGTGGAGACTGGCAGCCAGTATCTCGGTCCCACTTACTACGTTCGAAGTTTGGCATCCTCATTTGCTTTTTGGCCAATCCTTGGTCAGTCCAGTGGGAGTAGGCAATTAACATGTTCGAAGTTTGACGTTCCCATTCACTACTTTGGTCAGTCCTTGGTCACGGGGTGGAGACTGGCAGCCAGTATCTCGATCCCACTTACTACGTTCGAAGTTTGGCATCCTCATTTGCTTTTTGGCCAATCCTTGGTCAGTCCAGTGGGAGTAGGCGCTTAACATGTTCAAAGTTTGACATCCCCATTCACCACTTTGGTCAATCCTTGGTCACGGGGTGGAGACTGGCAGCCAGTATCTCGGTCCCACTTACTACATTCGAAGTTTGGCATGCTCATTTGCTTTTTGGCCAATCCTTGGTCAGTCCAGTGGGAGTAGGCAATTAACATGTTCGAAGTTTGACGTTCCCATTCACTACTTTGGTCAATCCTTGGTCACGGGGTGGAGACTGCAGCCAGTATCTCGGTCCCACTTACTACATTCGAAGTTTGGCATGCTCATTTGCTTTTTGGCCAATCCTTGGTCAGTCCAGTGGGAGTAGGCAATTAACATGTTCAAAGTTTGACGTCCCCATTTACCACTTTGGTCAATCCTTGGTCACGGGGTGGAGACTGGCAGCCAGTATCTCGGTCCCACTTACTACGTTCGAAGTTTGGCATCCTCATTTGCTTTTTGGCCAATCCTTGGTCAGTCCAGTGGGAGTAGGCAATTAATACGTTCGAAGTTTGACGTTCCCATTCACAACTTTGGTCAATCCTTGGTCATGGGGTGGAGACTGCAGCCAGACATGCATGTATGTAAATATTTGTGTGACGCGATTTGTGTGGGCACGATAGAGAATGCTTTAGCTTGGCATGGTAAATGCCAACAATAGTTTCTCTGTTGAGTGTTGACCAAAACATATGCAGATTATATTTTAACTTTTTGTTTGCAATGGAAAAAAAGAAAGTGTAGCAAATAATCAACAGTGAAAAACTGAAAATCTTTGAAGAAGTAGGTCGCAATTCCAAATATGAAACGTGTGGATATAGCACGGAAGTTAAGCATTCCTCCGTCAACCTTAAATACAATTGTTAGCAAATGTAAACTGATTGAAACTGCTTTTCAAAAAGGGAAAAATGCTAAAACAAATCTTTCCTCTTGGAAAGTAGGATCGGATTGAAATTTGTTGCATGGAAACACCTACCGTATTCGAATTGTATTGAATATGCCAAAGATACTATCTTCTACTGTACTCGTAGTATGATGCAATCTCGTCATTTTTTTTAGCAGAAATTGTTATTACATGTGTAATAAAACATACAGCAAAGCCACTTTTATTGCTTCCATAATTTTCTCAAAAAAATTTAATAACCTCAAAACCTGCTTAAATTATACAGAGAAACAGGGTCCCTGCAAAAACGTACTAACAAGATTCTACTGTATTTCACAGGCAGAAATGCAACACCTTTAACATACTTGGCTTAGAAAAGTTTCTATTATGAATGACTTCAGCTTCCTTGTACCTGTGGCATTACAACAGAATCTCTGTTTTGATTACTTACCAACAGTACAGGTCTCATCCTTGTAAGCCATTGTTTTATTTTTTATATAAAAAATGAGTTTCATCTGCGTTGAAAATTTCTTCAGTTTGTAATTTGTGATGACATCCTTCAAATACATTTCCTTCCATTACTGAGCAGCTTCTATATAGACATCTCTCGCTTCTCCACTGACAGTTTTCCAAGAAATGTTGTATCTCTCCCAAAAATAAAAGTCAACCAGCACTTGGTTGGAAATCTTTGACATCCAATAATGTTGCAAACTCTTTGCTTTTGCTTGGAGCATTGGTCCAGAAACGCTTACACTTTTGGTCCTAACATCTTTAAACCATGTGTCCACTGCTGCTTCCACTTGATGGAAATCATCAACACAAATCCTCTTCTGTTGGTCTAGTTTCTACTTTCTTTATCAGCTCAACTTTCTGTTCTATTGAAAACTGCCTCCTTTTCTTTGCCTCCATTATGTTGTCAAAGTTAACAAACAACCCTTTCATCAATGTTCAACAAAATGCAAGATGCAAACTTCAACAAACAACTCTTTAACTAACAAAAATGCAAAATTTAATAAATTTGTGGTTAACAACAAAAACCGTGTGATAACGAAACCCTCAATTCAAACAAAAGCAGAAGTGCATTAGATTTAACCAATACCATATTACTGCGCAAAAATATCAGATTGCCAACTTCAGAAAGTGGCTTTGTTGGTAATCTTGAAAGGTGTAAATGTAATGCTCAGACAACAAAGAACTTAATGTGGTAGATACTATGCAATTTGTTTCCAGAAAACAGTTTGAAAATGAAGCAAAAATGTACAAATATATAATGACATTTTTGTCTAAGAATAGACAAAAGAACACTATAATAATAACATAATAATATATTTTGAGACTTCACTGTACAACATTTTGGTTCACAATGCCCGGTAAAAGAATGGGAATGCATATTGATAGCAAAGGGAAGGTTGATTTTGAGATGTCATTTGTTTGTAACTGACCAATTATATTTTTTCACCTGCTTCCAATTCAGTCAACATGATGCAGATTAGCCATTGTCAACATTTTTTAAATGCAGAAGCATTACTGTTTCAGATTCCTCTAGTCGTACCAAGCTTCATTTCTTAATAGTGTACATTAAAGTTGTTCTCTATTAATTTCTACTGACTTTAGCTTATCTTTGTTGCTTTTGGTATTTTTTTTAAGAATAACAAACTACAGATGATACATTTGCTAGAGGAACCTATGCTCAAGGATCTGTGGCAGTCAGGATGCACATTTGCTAGAATTTCTTCCAGTTTCATTTTCATAGCTTGCAACTAGAGAGAGCTGTAGCAGCTGTTTCATGTCATGGCTGTCTTGAATAATTTCTGCAATGAAGAGTCTAATATGCACAATATGAATAATATGCTGTGCCCAGGAATGACAATGTTAAAACTTCACCAAGTCATCTTTTCTGTTCCCGGAAAAGCTTCCCAATAATTGCGAATGCTTACATTACAATATATGTATTTTAACTTTGTTATTCTAGTTTTGGTTACCTCTTTAAGATATTGCGAACCAGCCTTAACATGTCTTCCGATTTAAAAGTAATTATATTTACATGTTGCTTTTATAGTAAATGCTCATTCAACGAATTTAATTCAGATTAGGGGAATATTGTTATAAATGCCCTTTCAGTGCAAATCTAACAATTGGACATTTTATGAATAAAATGCACAATATTTCAATATACTGTCTCATAGAGAATAAGGGAAAGTAAACGTGAAAAATAAATTTTGAGTTATAAAGATTAATGAAGATTAGAGCGATGTATTTACAATGGAGCAGCGTAATTTTTAACAAATACATTGTTAATATATCTGTTAAAATTTTGAAGTGTCACACACGTGTTATCTCCTCTTAAGTTATGCTGCTATCCTCTTATACAAGTCAATAAAATTGTACATTATGTGAACTTTATCAGTTTTGGCTTCCCGGGAGACTTAAAGCTAAACAATTATCCCAGTTTTTCCTCAGTTGCAATATGTATGTAGTAGCTTCAGGCTCATATCGCCCATTCTTTTTGTACAGAAATACTAACTGATCCTACAAACGATTGAAGCAATCAATAGCAGATGTTAATAGTTGACCCCTCCCCGCAAAAATGTATATAAACCTACACATTTAAAACATCACACACAAAAGAATACACATGCATTTTAGATTAAATTTGCACCAGAAAACTCTTTAAGTACACAGAATGTAGGCAAAAAAGTTCTGAATTACTCTGCAACATAACCACTGCACAAGACCTTAATGTTAGCAGAAGTATGGCACTAATTTGCAATTTTTATGAATAAAATTTATACTTAAAGATATAGGAATCTTTTTGGGCAAAATAAGAGCCAAATGGGGCTGAGGAAAATTAGTAAGCAAAGTTAAATAATAGTTGGTATTAGATAAGCTATAAGCAGGACAATAGCTCGGCAATCACAGGGTTCAAGCCTTTTGGGTCCCAAAGTACACAACTTAGTGTAGTGATAATAAGATACATGTATACTAACTTGTGAAACTGTCTAAGTTTAGGCTTACAACATTATTTCTTTGTATCCTGAATTTTGTTTACAGTAATAAAATGAAATAAATTACAAATTAAAAACTTGAAATATACCTTTTAGTTGGATCAATAATACTTAACATATATTTTTACTCATTTAAGATTCAACAACAAAAATATTCTCTAGTATTTCTGCCATTTAATAGCAAAGCTATTTGTTTCTATATATCCTTATGGAAACAATGCGTACTACCTCGGCCTCGGTTTCCACCAACTCTTGACTGTGATCGTCCCTGAGAATATCCACCTGAACCAACGCGCCCACCTCTTACAACAGATGGGATTTCTGATGTCGCCAATTGGATGTTCATGGCTCGACCTTAAAAGAAATATACAGGATATAATTACCAACAATGACATATTTCTGCAGAGGATTGAAAAAGAGTAACAGGGTTTGCATAATTTCATTGTTACACCATCTGTAGAAAAATATCAACTACATTTGGATTCAGCTAAGAAGGTGGTCATCTACTAGATGCGCAGTAAACCAGAAATGTCACATGACTTTTGCAAACAATGCACTTCAGTTTAGTGTTGGCGTGCGAGCAGTAGTATTCATTATTCAAAATTTAAAGTTTTCTTTCGTTTTGTGCTACGTGTGGTGAAAATATAGTGCAGATGTGAACCACAATGGAAGATAAAACAGTACGTCGGTTATTGTATAGACAAGCAAGAGAAGATGTGTATTGTGTCTGCAATTATTTCAGAAAACAGTTGGAGATAACATGCAAAGAACCACATGGTTCTGCCTTCTGTGTTGCCACAGCTCTGGAGAAGACAGCAAGTGCATGTGTAGTTGAGCTACAAACAGTGCAAAGAATTTGTAAAGAAGTCAACGGTTCAGTTAAAAGTAATGGGGCCGCAATATTAAAATCACCAGGCAAGCAATGCAATTGCAAAGTTACGGGTTTAGTTGACTTCAGCAAAAATGTTCATTGCATAATTTTTTATATACACAAGAAAGAAGAATATCCTACAGCAGACAATTTGGTTGTAAAGAAGCTGAAAATTTTCAGGGTGATAAAGCCTCAATGCTACGTATTTTAAAAGGCATGGGATTTAAGCACAAACGTACTAATGAAGGCAGGAAGTTCTTAGTGGAATGGAGCAACATTGTTGCAGCAAGAATGATATTTCTATGTTCCATGCATGAGAAGAAAAGAGGGACTATTTGCTATATATTGTATAGACAAGACTTGGGTCAGCCAGATCCATGCCTGTCGTCCTCCGTGGACTAGTGGTACCGTGCTAGCCTCTAGTTCCCAATGTCGTGGGTTCAAACCTAGCAGAGGGCGATGGATTTTTTCGGGCGTAAAAATCCTTAGCATGGCTTCCTTCGGAAGGGAAGTAAAGCCGGTGGTTCCGTGTCGTAGATTTACAGCACATAAAAGAACCTCAAGCCTGATAAAGAGGTCTCTGAGCAAAATTACCGGTCTTTCACACCCAATATAGAATGGGACGCTAAGAACCATAGTAGTTAAACAGCGTCCATAAATAAAACTCAATTTATTTTCAGATGCATGCCAAACCAAGCTGTTGAAAGATGTCCAATGGTTCTGGTGGCTTAAAAGTTCCCATTGGCAAAGACATATACAGGCTTTGTTCCTGAAAGCAAACTTGTAATTAGATCTAAATCCAAGTGCAACTAAGATTACCACTCAGAAATTACATATTAAGTATTTGAACAGTGGTTCGAGAATGAGTTCTTATCATATACTGCACCAAATTCGATTATAGTAATGGATAATGCCAGCATTCATTTACCATGATTAGTTAAAGATCTGTGCACAAACACAACAAAATCAGGCATAATTTCATGGCTCACTTCTAGAGGTATATCACACAAACCAGGGTGGGGCTGTTACTTTTGGTTTAGGCACACAAACCTGCACCAGGGTGTATGAAATAGATGAAATTGCTAAGCTACACGGACATCGCATAGTGCGGTTACCTCCACATCATTGCCACTACAACCCCATAAACCTGGTACAGTCACAGGTGAATAAGGTATGTAGGAAGAAAAAATAGCACATTTAAAATTGCTGACATGGAAAATTCTCACACGTGAAGCAATCGACAGTATCAGAGTTTCCATCTGGGCAAATTGTGTGCAACATGCAGAAGAACTACAGGGGCAGGACTTTTGAAAGGAACTGGGAAGAAAGGACTTGATGGAACCCTTCATAATCAATCTGTGTGAATCATCTTCCAAGACTGATCTCAGCAATGGCAGTGTCTGTGAAGAATTACACTGAAAATTGTAAGTTATCTAAAATGTATTTATGTACATGTAACTAATGCATGACCTTTTTCCCTCCTTTATTTTGTTTTTACTCCTTTTATCTGGTTGCTATTTAATCTATGTGAGATAGAATGCTTTATTTTTACAGTAATTGTGCACAAACGAACATTTAGTAATATGTTAGGATCATGCCTGATTGCACCTATGCAAGGAGTGATATGGTGATGTGACTGCGATACATCTGTCTCTTTCTATGCACGAAACCTTAACTTCTGCCCACCTTCTTAGTTGAACCGGAGTCTAGATGCTTTATAAGAATGATCCAGAAAATATAAGTCTCAAAAGTAACATTGAGAGGAAATAACTATTAACTGAGCATGAGCAGCTATTACCCATTCAGAAGTATTTATCTTCAAGACATTAGATAGATAGACTTTATTTGTACATTTTCTACATATTCTTTTTACAATATTCCTCTTACAAACTAACTTAAACTATGTACAAATTTTTCTTGCCAGCTCTACTGCTCTTTTTGCCTGGCACCCTGGCCTTCTGGCTCATCTAATCATCCCTTGCTATCTTTAATCCCTATTGCCCATCTTCTCCTTCCTCCGTTTGCCTTTCTACTTTTCTTATCTCTCTTACTTTTCTAATCCATTTCTCTTTTACTTTCTTTAGGAACTCCCTATATTCTTATTTTGCTTTTCTTCTTTTCCCGTTAGCATTTTAATTGCTACTATTTTCCTATCCATTTTTCCCCATACTTCTTTTCTCCATTCTGCTAATTCTTTGCATTCTGTCATATAATGCTCTGTGCTTTCACTTCCTCCGCATAATTCACATATTCCGTTTTTGTTAACCCTTATCCCTCTAAGTACATTGATCCTGTTCTCATCCATGCAAACGCTTCTTTTTCTGCCCTATTACAATAATCTACATACCCTTCCCTTCCCCAATTCCTTTTTACTAATCTGTAGAACCCTAATGACTGTTTGTTTTCTAAGCTTCCCCAAATCTCTTGTCTTCCTATGTCATCCACTCTGTTTCTTACTGTTATCCAGAAACCGTTGCTAAGGACATTAGATACCAATCTGGAAAATAGGACCATTATGAATGTTGTAATGCCACGATATTGAGAGTGGTTACCATGCTAGCCTCTTGGTTCCTGAGGTCTCGGGTTCAAACCCGGTGGAGAGCGATGGATTGTTTTGGGCATAAAAATCTTTAGCATAGCTTCCTTTGGAAGGAAAGTAAAACCCTGGCACCGTGTCATAGTTTTACAGCACATAAAAGAACCTCAAGTGTGATAAAGAGGCATCTGAGCAAAATTTCTGGTCTTTCATGCCTAATATAGAATGGGATACTAAAGACCATAAATAAATTAAAAAATAATAATATATATAACAAAAAGATATTGAGAGAGATGTCACATGTGTGGGAAGTAATTCCCAATTTTTAAACTACGTCACATCATACCTAGAACAGGTTAGCTTATAATTACTTAGAACTAGGGCATAAGTCTGCATTACATTGCGGTTAAGTGCACGAGTTTTTAGTACATGTGTATATCCCCGCCGTTGAAATGTTCCACTTGACAGCTAGCAATTAAGTTGGTACACTCGCAAAAAAGAGAGAGAGAGATGAAAAGCTTTAACCGTTAAGAGTTCCTAAACCAATCACAAGCAGCATTTCGGTGGTCTATGACAATGTGGAACTGGAAGTGGCTCTGCTGCCAAATGTAGCTATTTCCAACCACGTGTTTCAGTTTGAGAGTCTCTAGCACTTGCGTCGAGTTGTTCTTTGCAAGCTAATATTGTTCATTGTTATTTATATTTGTGGTTACTGTTGGTGTTTGTTTATATATTTATATACATATATTTCATTCACATTATTTATACAAGATTTGAAGAGGGACATCGTCTCAAAAACAACGCTGATCACTGAGTGATGATTCACAAAGTGAAAATCCTTTGCGTTAAGATGTGCCACTTTAATAGTCAGGCATTGGAACTGTTAAGCAGGACCTGCGACTTCTTTGAAAAGGAGGAGTACATGAAGGTTCATGGGCATCCCTCTATTCCTGTTGATAAAGCCATACACGAACTGCAGCAGCTCTTGAACTAATCATGAGAACTGTTATTTACAAGGAAGTGAAACTCCAAGTGAAAGAACAAAATTTGTTATCGCAACTTATAATTTGTTTTATTTCTCCTCAGTGTAGTAGGCACGTTTGCATTATTTTATTTCTATATTGTCAAAAGTGCTAATTTATTCTACATATGTTGCAATGTTTATGCAGAGTTATTTTCAATTAATAATAATAATAATAATAATAATAATAATAATAATAATAATAATATCACCACCAAATAGTTATTACTCATTAACGTTCGCTCTTACGTACACACGTATGCGGCTTAGACACGATAGAAAGAATAATAATCAGAGGTTGTTTACTAACCACTCTGGCAACGTCACAACCATATAACCAATGTTAAGTGAAGCAATACAAATTGTCAAGTGCAAAGATTCAATGGCAAGGGTATAATTGCTATTTAATGACAATCCACGGACACTTCTGAACTCAAATGTCATAGCTGTAGAGTTGAGAGGAAAAAAGATAACAAAAAATGCTTTTCTTAAAAATTTAATTGCCAACAATTAATAAAGTTCAAATCTCAGCTTAAACATTGCCCCCCCCCAGTGTTTCTCTTATCCTTAGAAGACAAATGTTGGATAACTAAGCTCAATGAACCCTGGGCTCATTTATGTACCATTTCACCCATTCATTATTCTGATATGACTACCTGGTTAAAGGACAATAAATTCACAAAATAGAAAAAGTTTTAACACTGGTGAATCTGTCCAATTACCAATTTCAGCAGATCTGCTCTATATTGATTCCTCAAGGATATTATGCAACATTTTGAACATTGGAATATGTAAAGACCATTCACCACTTCAGTCATTTGTCTGATATGACCTAACCAGTTAAACTACATTAAACTGACAAAATAGTGTAAACACTGGTGAATTATGTCCTAGTTATCAAATTTGAACATATCTACCATATGTAGATTGCTCAAGAATGTATGAAAGTTTGAACAGTTTTATTAGTAAAGGCCATTGAACAGTTTTGCTTCACAGCAAAGGATGCTACTCCTTTGGATGCATTATTTTTCAGATTTACATGTTGCATTACAATGGTTTCACATTGTAATTGTTGAGGCAAATACCATGGAATTAGGCACCAACATGTAAGAAACTGCATCCTGTGAATTCAGAGTTGAATATTCTTTATTAATATTATATAACTGCATGCATGTGAAATTTTATTTGCATGAAAATGTCTTTACATTTAATTCGCAGCTGTCATTCCATGCCATCTATCTGTCTCATTCTGCACATGCTAAGAAAGGCACACTGCTGCCAGTCAGCAAGAAAGCAACACAGAGGAACATACTTTATGTTCATTTATGCAGTGAGCTAAGAAATAGAGCTAAATAGATAAACTATTGCATATTTATCTAACAATCATAATACACCACTATATTCAAAGAGTTAATTGGGTAAGAGAAACATCTTTATAATAAAAATGTCATAGTCAGTGGCTGCTGCCAGCAGCAAGTGATCACATGGATACATAGATGCTAATCACGACCTTTAACTGTTAACCTGGCATTGGTCGACATGCAAGTGCTGGCGCTCACTTTGATTTTGAAGGTTAGTTATCTTATCAACCTTTAAAACAAAAGGAGACTATGGAAGGTATGCACAGTCATTACCTTGATGAAAGGAAAAGAATAGCAAAGGTATGATTTTGTATGCAGAGACAAGTTTTAAGAAGTGACTCCTTTGGAAATGCTTGGAAAATGTTCCAGAAAGTATTTGAGCATCTATAATTTTCATACAAATACATCACTTCTAGCCAATTTAGGAAATATTCATAAACATAACAATTGGCATGGCAAGAGAAACGTCTTACAAAATATTTTCTCCTGAGTAAAAGTCTATTTTAATCGACTTAGTTAAAGAGAAGCAAATCACAGAAGAAAAAAGGACAGATGTAAGTGTTTCAAAGAAGGCAGTATGGGATTTAATAGCAATAATGCCGTGTCCAAGGTAACGAAACAAAAATTATGTTAAGTCTATATTACAACAACTGCAAATATCAAATGGCATTTGGTGTATAATTTGCTCAGATGTAATTACTACCATTTCGTGAAGCATTCACATTGTTTTAAATACATTTGTTATATTGAAATTTTCATAAAAACGAGGCTAAACACGATTTGTCACTCAAGGTCAGTATACCTGGCATTCAATAGGGATAGATTTTATGAAAATGTGCATCATATTCAAAATGATTTCGATAAGCCAAGCAATTGTATGCTGGTCAACAATAACTAATTAGGAACCTTAACTTCCCTATTTACTTTTTTCAATATGTATCGAGCCCACGTTACTAGAACATTGATAGCGTGTATGTCTTGTAATGCGGAGAGCCCAAGTTGAATGTTTTATGAAAACACAGACCAATATGGCAAATCTACTATTTGAATTTACTTATGAAAACATGATAAATGCAATTCATTCCTTTAAGCACTACTCCTATTTAAATTAATTATGCTTGTTGTATTGCAATATAGGAAATTTTGATTTTTTTGTAAATACTACCTAACAAATGAAATTAATTAATTAATTTTTAAGATTGAGAAGCTAGTAACAGTGATGTGTCATAATTTAAAATAAAGAGAATTGGAGATTGTTACACTACATCACTAAAAGGTTCTTACTTTGAGCGCATATCTTTCCCACATCAATTTTCATGGTTCTTGCAAATACCTCCTTGGCAATTGTGATTCACATTCCAAATCTTATGTTTTCCATAAAATCCAGAAACTAGATCAATTCATGGTTAAGTATACATGCCATTGTGCAAAATCCAAGGGAAGGAATCCTTAAGGAGACAAGGTTGCTTTCAGTTGGCCTTCACTGTTCCTTGAGGAAGCCTCAATACCTCCTTAAGGATTTTAACTCTGCATAAAAAAAATCCATGCAAACTGTTAAGGAAACCTTAAGGAATCCTCAGGATAACGACTGTGCATACCACCCTATGTATGCCTTTAAAATGATGGTAATAGAGCAAGTTGATGTATGTTACAAAACTTTTTGGAATTTCAGTACCCTACAAATGAAAGAAGTAACACTGTACTGAACTGAGCACAGCGCTCACATGTCGACCATTGGCAGTACATCATTATCGGGTTATCATGTTATTCTTTCCGGGGTTCAGAGGTAAGAATTCGTATTACTGGCATGTTTTACATTGTAGGGTCACATTGTGCCACGTCAGTGTTTACTATAATAGTAAGCATTCCAAGATGGAACGCAGTAAACAACAAATATTGAAATGGGTTGTGGAGATTGAAAATTAATCTCTCTCATCATTTGAATTATCTGACGATGTTAGTGAATTTGGTCAGGTACAAAATACAGGTGCTGGGGAGGAAAATCATATACATACATATTTGCCAAAAGATGAATAACAAAGTCAGCATATTACATAGTGTGAAATTGAAGAAAAAAAGGACATTATTCCTTATCTGGGTAGGAGCTTCGTAGGGTTATGAAAATGACCAAACATTAATTTTCTGACGTTATTGTGTAATTGCGAGGTATGCAGTGTTCAAAAATCACTCAGAAATACCTTTTTTTGGTAAAATGAAATAAACTCCTGTCGTCTGCTATGCGATGGCAGACATGTTGTAAGTGGTGATTGCCAACTTCAGTAAAAGAAATGTGGCCAACGGAATGTCGCGAGGCAATGCAAAAGTAGCTATATGGGCATGAGACAAAGAGCGCAGGTAAGGTTTGATGGTGTACCCCATTATGTAATCAGTAAGTAATAAGATGGCGTGTCAGAAATGTGACTAGCTCTTAAAAGTTTTGACTATCGTTTAAAGCCTAATTACTGCATTTCCATATTCCCCTTACAACTACAAGACAATTAGAGGTAAGATAATTTCTGCAAACGTTTATCTCGATTAACATGAAGTAGATGGAAAATAAGCGTTTTGTAAAAAATAGATTTACAACAGTAGGGAAAGTCATCTGAGTGCAACACATCAGACCCTTTTTTATTCTGCACCATACCACATTAAAACCGCTGTTAAAAATGCTTATTTTTAGGTGCAGGGTAGACTATTGTATACATTAGTATTGACTATTCCTTCCGAATCTAAAATTAACCATAGATTTTTTGGGGGGTTACAGTTTTATTCTAATTGTGAACTATCAGACTAAAATCACTTCCATGTTACGCTTCTTACAGGAGTACTAGGTAGTACCGTAAACTTGCGCTAGTGCGGAACTGCTATGTGGTTAGGTGTATTTTCTCTTGGTGGAAGTACTAAACAGGTTTATTGTAGAGCCTTATTTCTCTTTCAGATGTTGGCAGCACAGATTCACTTTCGCTAGTTTTGCAGTGGAATGTTGGCAGTAAAATCACGACTGCAACGCCACCATCTGAGATGTGTGTTCTGCTAGATGCTGTGTACCATGCGATAAGTGAACAAAATTGGCAATATATTTCATAAATAACCTTAAACACCCTCAGTAATTACCTGATTATGATTCCTAATTACTTATTAATACTTTAAAAGGGAACAGTGATTACCAGGATGCGTATTCAGGTTTATAGCAATTTGTTACGTACTGGAGGTGCTACCCGAATAAGGAATAATGTCTGAAAAAAAGAATGAAAGTGAATAAATTGTCTTATGACCAAGGTCATACTATGAACAATCTAAGATATAAAAACATGCCTAATAGGACATTTAGTGCACCTATTTTAATTGTAAACTGTCTAATTCGAATTTTGTTGTATTTTATAGTCACTTTATGCACCTTATATTATTATGTATTATAGTAGCAACAGATTAACAAACTCTAGATATATTTAATATATTATATTCATTGTAAACTGCATTTACTAGAGTATGTATAATTATGCAAAATGTAAAAATAAAACACAAATTCAAAATCCGAATATAACTAATCCATATGATAAATAATCATAGCCAAAAATAAATCTTAATCTCTTTCAACAAAAAAAATCTGTTCTAAGGTTCGTATACATTTTACTATACATGAATAGTAGGAGTTACATTTTTATTCTTAGTTATAGCAATAGCTTTTCTGTCATAAGAAATTTACATTATGCTGTCAAGAGCATTTTACTGCAAGCAAAGAGAGTTACATATTAATAAAATTGAAAGATAATTTAAGATTAGGTCAAAGTTACGTCCTGGTTATATTATGTGTATCTGAAGGAAAGCCCAAAAAGATGTTTTAAAAGAAGATATTCAAATTTATTAAATCTTAACTTCAAATAGTATGCTACCTTGATCAGTACTAAGCAGCCACGTGCTCACATATCGACCAATGGCGGTAGCATAACGAGCTTGAGAAACATTGGGTTAATGCAGTGTAAGCTATTAAGCATCTAATTATATGTAACTGCTTCTTGTAACCATTAATGCAAGTGATTGTTACATGACAAAAACTATTTGCCACATCCCTAAAACTATGCTGTAAGAAAGGCAGCTTTCAGCAGATATGAGCACCTGCCATAAAACTATGATTAGTCATTATTTTCCACAAAAAAGCTGGACGTGCTTAAAAGCTTATGAAATGCGATGAATTTCAGGATGATTTTATCATCTGGAGACATTATTCAAAACATATGGATCCACTTGTGACTTATACTGAAACACTTCCACAGCATTACTTCTTTTATCAACCTACCATCCAGAGGCACTCCGTTGTACTGTTTCATAGCTTTAATGGCATCTGCTTTTCGTTCAAAAATTACATCTGCTGATCCCAAAGAACGACCAGATCTATCATAATGGACAGCAGCTGATTTTAATGGCCCAAATTCTGCAAAAAGTTCCTGCAAAGGAGATGCATCACACATATTAATATGTTAATCACATAACAAAACTCATCCTGTGCTATAGAAATATTATTTGTAGCACAAATACATATTAGTTATGATATGATATCTTTATTGAGTGTTGAGCTAATACAATACATTTGGGCATGATCAGCATCGAGCCCTGGCTCCTTTTGCCGATCGTACCCAAGCTTCCGCATTTACAAAACATGTGTGTTGAGTTAGCTTCATATCGCTAACGTTTCTCATTTAAAGTCACTATACTGCTTAGTGTTCTTCTCCCCTACCCATCTCCTTCCCTTGCTTCCTCCTTTAGTTTTGAAACTCCACTATCAGCGGGAAATGGGAACTATTAGATGCAATTTAGAGAATGCTTATTTGTACCCCATACTGATCGTCCATAACACTTGCTCATTCATACTAAGAAATGTACCTCTCCCTCCTAGCCCTCTCCGTGTTTACCGTCCATATCTAAATCATTCACTTCACGATTTCATATAAATCTATCACTTGCTTATCAATACACTTGTCTTTACTTTGTCTAATTTGTTCCCTTCTATTCATTCTATAGTCACTCTCCCTCCCTATTCTATTTACTTCCCCCATTATTACTGCTTCTGTTTTTTCATACTTCTCACAGAGCCTGCACTATTTCTATATGTATGGCACACTTTCTGTTGGCACCCGTAATGGTCCTGCTTTGTTTCTGTCCAAAATCCGTAAACTCCCATTGGGTGTCAACACAATGCTTTCTTCTTCCACCAATTCGCCACTCTGAAACCACATCTCTGCCCTGCCCGCAACCATATCACGTGGCGATTGTACTCCCTCCCTCCTCGATGATGCCACTTTCCTAACTTTGCCAGCTGTTGCCCAAACATCACTCTGATCTGACGTCACTGCCTCGGCTCCTAATCCCCTCTGTAACTCAGCCATCTTCCCGCCAGCCCCACGTAGCAGTGACGTAACTTCAATTTTCCTTGTTTCGCCAGCTGATGCCCTCACGTCAGTCTGATCTGATGTTCTGACTGCATCTTTGCCACGCCCACTCTCTAACACCGTCATCTTCTTTCCGCCAGCCCCACGTGCTGGTGACGTAACTTCCATGTATAGATCCTTATCCTCTGGTCTCCGATCGCTCTTTGGACTTCTTCTGCATTCCTTCTCTCTGGCCTCGGATGTATTTCGCTGAATCATATCCTGCTCCTGCTGTTCCTTGTGTCACTTTCGTATCCCGTCACCATACGCCCATCGACCCACAATCGTAGATTCTTTATGAAGGCCTGTTTCCCTTCCATTCTAACCAGCATCATTGTTGTATTAAATCCTTCTTCAAGGCCCATTGCTCCACCGATAAATCTGTTTATAAAGATATTTTTTCCATATATTAGTTATTAAAATAAAGTTTTTTGTCTCCACTGTTATGGGTACAACCATTATAAAGACTGTAAAAACATTTAAGGTGGGTTGCAAGAATGCATTTATTCATTCATTAAAAACTATCAGTAATATAAATACACATATAGTGCTCAACAGCCCTGCAAGAATGATCTTTACTCTATTGCTTCCTTAAAAAGAAGGTCAAAAGATTGAAAACCAGACTTTTAAGCCTGAAGATATTCATTTCATCATTATGCATCAAACATGCAATTTTGATAACATATCATTAGATACAGCTGGTAAATGAAACTAAATTTACAAATATATGTCGCCTTATTTATATCATACTTGCCAACTGCCAGAAATTGAAACCAGTAAAACTTTTCCTTGTCCAGCAAAGCATAATAATTTTGCAATGACATGAAATTTAGAATGCGAAAAAAGTTCAGTGCAGTAAATGTACAAAAATTACAGATAAAATAATTGCGAATTCTGTTTTATAAGAATCCTTGAAGGGCCAGTAGTACTCTTCTGTCACACATGCTATTCTTCCTAGTACCATAACAAATATGTATTAAAGCGAAGACCACAACTTCCTACTGTATGTAGATTTCTAATGTGTATTTTATGCTTTATAACATGAACTATAAACAAAAACAGTCACAAAATATGGGAAATATATCCCTAGGTCATAGAATGTGAATAAGATAAAGACTCATGCGAGGGAGACAACTACAATTCACGTCAAACATTACTGAATGTTCACTACCTTTTACTGCTGGTTACTAGGTCACTAGTGATTAAAATTTTAAATCTGCAAGCTAAGAATTTTGTTGCAGCCTAGTGAAGGGGGACCATGATTGTGATGGACAGACACACAATAAGCTCTGGCCTATCACAGCACTGTATATCAATTAGTGTGAAACATTCAGTCTGTCATCTTAAAATACATACAATAGAATTAATGCTGTCATTCCATGGTGAAACTCTGTAAAACTGAATCTGCCCACAAAGCTATGAAACGCCCTCCACTCTCATACATTTTATAGGCAAACTGTAAATGGCAAGTATAAAATTCAAACACACTGGCGTGCATGAAATATTGCTGTCACACAATTTTCTGATGGTATTATTCACTTATGTTTAACTTCTCTGAGTATTGTCTTCTTACTGCAGTTGGTAGAGCACTTGTATGCTACATCGTAACACCTTGGCTGTAATTGATTCCTTAATTCTTGATATACTCGGAATGTATTTATTTTTTAAGCAAGTAAGCCTGTATGAGCTCTTTTTCTTCTTTTTAACTGATTACCCTCCTCTTTGTAGAATGTACATTTCCAACAACCTACACGCCAATGCCTTGGGTCAGTAGCCTTCGAAGAGCAAGCAACTTTTGGATCATAGCATATCAGGACAGGTGATCAGACCAATGCCTGGTATGGTGGTGAAGAAGGAAATAAAATGTAGGGATGAAAGGGATGATATGAAAACTTGCAGATCAAATTATTCAGGCCATCATTTGCTTAGTGACCGAGGAAAACCGCAAAAAATACCTTTGGTTAAATTGGGAAGCCCCAGGGGTTTGAACCCAGGACCTCCTAAATGCAGATCACAAACGTTACTGCCTGTGCCATCCTGCTCAGTATATGTTCCAGATATTAAATTAGTCAATTGTGTATCTCAGTACGTTTTAATAGTGTTTAATGGAAGTTCTTACTCCACACAGCACCTGATTTATTAGAATACCTTCTCTGCATTTGCCAGTTACAAAGATTGAGGGAAATGTGGAAAAATCAGGGAGTTAGTCCTGGTGGGATTTAAACTACAGACTTTATGACCTCAGCCGCCTCTATAGGTTATCTTCGAACTGAACATATTTTTCTTGAATATACATATATTAATAAGCACAATATGTTACACTAATATGCACTGAAAAATTCATTTAATAAGAAAATAAAACAGAATCATGATGGGCATTAAAGTTACTTTGCTACTACATCCTAAATTAATTTCCAGTGATATATTTGTGATAGAAAATTAAATTCAACAAAGTTGCTATCTATCTTTCACACAAACTATGTTTATCACAGCACATCTTCCTACTCATTTTAATAAACTGCAAGCACACAGCTTTTAATTGTAAATAGGAATAGTAAATAATAACACAAGTAATTCTTTTCTAGGAGCTGTGTGGCATTTCAAAAAGGAACTGCAGAACTGACGGAAATGCAATCATTTTGCGATTCCTATTTAAAAGAGAAACAGTTAACATATCACATGTATTGTAACTGACTTGTCTTGCAGCAAGAGAGGCACATATTTAACACAGCAACTAGGGTGTGGAATGCACATTTTCTCTTGAAAGACCAGTCTGGACCAGAGTGAGTGAAACATATGGACAAGCTAAAGTTATAATTATTGACAAGCATATTTCAGTAACAAAGGTGAGAAAAAAACTTTTTTGACTTTTTCTTAGGAAGTCTTAAATAATGATGTACAGGTATGCAAAGAACATGTATAGTTTTCCAACCTAGAAGAGGGAATATCCTACCATGCATCAGTGGGGCAGTAGCAGTTGTCATTTAAAGCGCAAGCAGGCCTCATAATGGATTTTTTTTTTATTCTCTCAAAACCAGCTCTAACGATTTTGATTAAAATGTCATTACTGACATGAGAAATAAATTTATTATGTTGAATTTTCTGTGAAACCCTCTTCATTTGATCCAATTGTGTAAACTTTTTAATTACACTGAAACCTAGGCAAAAACTTACTACAGGAAACCTGTAGAGCTCATTAAAATACACAATTTGTGTCAGGGTCGAATTCATAGTCATGGCTTATGTGAAAAGGAGATGCTTAAGAAATAAGTATTTTCTTCTGATAACGAAACGCTATTACCATTTGGTATACATAGGCGGCACTTATATGTCAGCGCTAAACACTTACTTATTTCTGAAGCACATGTGGCAATATGGTTCAGCTGTTTCGCAGCCACTCGGATGCATGAAGGAATATGTAAATAAACATGCAGGTGACCACATAGACAGCTGCCATTTCCATATTTGTCGTCGTTTTATTCACAACAGCTGTTAAGCACTGGTAGAAGTTAGCGAGTTTTAAGTGGTGCATTTATTAATTAGTTAACTTTAGTTTAAAACCAAATAGATTGTAAATTTAGTTAAGGGTTTGTAGTAATAGTTTTAGAGTTACATTAGGTCGAAAGCATACCAAAAGGAAAACAGTTCAGCGAGCAGGAAAGAAACCAATTAAAAGAATTGGTGCTGAGATGCAAAGACATCGTAGAATGTAGGCAAACGGATGCTGTGTGATGTACTGGCCTTAGGTAGTATTCACTTGTGGACTGTTTTAAAAATGAAAACCTGACTTTCTGGCATAAAGTGTTAGTAGCTAGAAGTATTTACAACAATCTGCACACTGTGTATATGCATGCATGGAAGCAAACAACAAATGCAATTACTACATCTAGCAGTAAGCAGAAAAGCAAATTAGCATTAACTTATAATGCTTGGCTTGAACAGCAGTTTTACTAATGAAATGCGTAAACCTCTGTTCAAGATTTTGATAACCCAATGTATATTTGCGAATTAATGGCAAAGAAGTGTAACTTGTTAAGTGATCCATTGCAGTTGTAGTGATTATGCAAAATAGGCAATTTGATCGAGAAAAGCACTGCAGAGATGTACTTAAGTTATTGCGGAAATATTTCCTCATTTTTTTTAGGATTTTATTAAATGATTCTGAATAAATGCAGCGGAGTCTCGTTTTCTAGGGATAAAGGGTTTTGGACAACATAAATGGGAAAATATCTGAACAGAAAACATATGGATAGTGTCATAGCACTGAGATTCTATACATTAAGGCAGCTAATGCAAGATGGCATCGACTCTCCTTATTCCATATAAGCAGAAGTCGGAGGTACCTTATATGAATAAGCGTTTCCTTATTCGCCTAAAAGAGTAGCGTCTGTAATGAAAATCGCTTCTTAAGGACTTCCTTGAAATAAGCAATGACTATGCATTCGATCCTCAAACTTTTTTTGTACTGTTAGCTGTTTTTTTAAATATTCCATGCTAAGTGGCATATAGAGGATATGCTGGAAAGTTTGCAATTCTTGCTTCTCCCTTTTCTTTCCATCATAAGAACTTGTTACCACGAAAACATTTGATTACTATTTCAGCATGTTGTAACCAAGCACTTCTTGCCTAATTTGAAACAAGCAAAGCTATATTGTGAATAAGTTAACATGGATAGAAGAATCACTTTTTACATAAATACTATTATGTATAATGTATATATGTGAATTTGCCGTTGGTATAGAAAGTCTTTTATATGTATCACATGAGGTTTCTTGTCTTGCTTTTTAGTTTAAAAAATATGGAAAAATTACGCATTTCTATCAACAGAAGTGGGAGAACAGGAACAAATATGTAAAAATTGCTTACCTGAATATCTGAATCAGAAACTCCAAAATCTAAATTTGATACAAGGAGCTTAGCTGGACCACTGGAAGCTCCTCCAAAGCCACCACCCATTCGTCCCATCTTCTTTGCACCAGAGCCATCAAACATATCATGTTGCCATTTGCTGTTTATGTCACCCTAAAAAAAAAACAAAGAGCACAATCTATATTTCCTATTCTTCCTTTAAGCATTTCGCTCAGTGCTTGACAAATCAACTTTTTCTACAAAGCTAATGGAAACAGGAGGAGAAATAAAGTAGTTACACCTGCAAAATGCTTTTACATAGAGTGATATCTGAAACGGTATTTAAGTAACCTGAAATGGGTAATTACACAGATGATTGGTAATACATGATTAAGTAGTGCATATTGGTTCTTTTAATGGTAAGTAAATGTAATGCATTCAATAAAATAACAAAAAGCCTTGCTTGACTAATGTCCAGCCATGAGTGAGACAAAGCTCTAAATGCTGGATTTTATCTCACCAAATATAGCTTAGAATTTGTATTATTATTTATTTATTTCTATTGTACAGCCCCTTTAACTTCTATGGTCATACCAGGGTCTGACTTGAGAAACAACTGATGGTGTTTTTACTCCCTGAACTGTAGGTCTCCTTAATGTTGGTTTCATTAAATTTTACTCTATGAACACTCACACTGGCCCCTACTTTCACATTTCCAAACTTTGCAGAGGGCAGAAAATGGTTCTGGTTAGAGAAAAATTCCCCACCTCAGCCAGGAATTATTGTTTCACGATGAAGTAGCCATTTAAGATTAAGGCGTCAAGATTTAAATTGTCATAATTTGGATATAAACAATGGAAATTAGTTTAATACGTTTAATGTGGAAAAATGGGGGAATTTGTGCCAGCAATCAGGAAGTTTGCAGCAAAGTGTTAAAGAGAAGTAGGTATGGAAGGATGCATTCAATATTTTGTGCACAGATAATGCGGATTAAATTGCAGCAAAATACACTGCTAATTAGTAAGCTAAAAAAAGCTTCAATATAATACAACTTAACAAATAAATCACAAAACCTCAATGTAATCCAACTCTAAGAGCATCACAAAAGGCCAACAAAGACCATCACAAAAAAGGAAACAAACGACCAAGAATTCTATCTGCTATCAGCCTTTTTTATTAAAAGCCACAATATTACAACATGATATAAGTTTCAATGTCTCATAATTACATAAAATTATTGTGCGTGTATTCAGTTAATGATTGACATTTTGAGAGTGTGAAAGACAATAATGTCGCTTTTAGTATCAACATCTAACAAAGGAAATGATTAGGAAAGGCCTTGAATCATGTCCATGACGACAAGGGAGTCAGGACATTTTGAGGTCCACAAGAAAAACTGTATAAATTGCAACTGTCGTATTTTTGTAGTGAAAGAAAAAAAAAAAAAAAATATTGTGTGCTTTAACTGATTTTTCAACAGGCTTTAATGTTCAATTTTATCCCACACCAGTTAATGCCTATTCCTTGTACACATTTTTAATGTATGTAGACAACTGAGAAAAAACAGAATAAAAACCTCAGTCATTCAAACTGCTACAGGATGAGACAAAAATCATGCCCTTTAGGCATCTGGAACTACAGTTTCCAATTGTAACTAGAAAACAACAAATCTTAGCAAATAACTGGTTAAAAACATTATTTCTCTCAGAAAAATTGACTATAAACTTTTGTTACTTAGTATTTTACGTGCAATGACCTGTACATAGACCTAAATGTACCAATTGTGGAATCAACATTACACTACTGTTATACACGTCTTTACCATTCATTGGAGGTCCATCCAAATAATCTGCTCAACCCCCATAACCTTAGTGTTCCAAGAAGACTAAAAGGTAAGACTACAGACCATATGGACATGCCTACTTTTCCTATAGGGCTGTCACCTCAAAATATGTGTCATGTTTTGCTATAACTACATGTTAATGCTTTGCAGTGAATGAAGGAATTTCTTTAGCAAGAGAAGTAGGTATGGAAGGATGCCTTAAATATTTTGCGTACAGAACCTGTGGATTAAAGTGCAGCAAAATACACTGCAAATTAGTATGCCATGATAAATCATTTATTTTATTAATGCAACTTAAATATACATGTGTATTAAGAATGTGACTGTGTAATTATACAATGTATTCAACATGAGCACAATTGTATTGTGCATTACTGTATAATAAAATTATGTACATTAAGAAAGAAAAGCATTTTACACACAACTCAATTCACAAGATATTATGCATACATACTCGCTCTTTCTTTCTTTCATTAATGTGGTATTTGGCTTCACAGAAGACAATGTAAATGTTGATTTCAATTATTTATTAAAAATAAAAAACTATCAGTAAAATGTTGGTTACAAGTTTATTATGTGTAAAAATATTCCCACATATGCCGAGTTACATTAATATTGTTTTTTTTTTCTAGCACTCTTTCCTTGGTTAACTTAACAGTTGCTCTCTTCATTGTTTCTTGGTTTCTTTGTTATATGTGCACATAACACTTACAAGAAAACACTATTCAAGTTTCCTATTATACACCCCGACATACTACTTGAAAACTATTAAGATCAAAAAACAAGAAAGCATAATACATGCAGATATTTTGATTTATCCATATAAAAAAATTTGCTTGAGAATAAGAGAAGAGCTGGGTGGGGGATGAAACAGCTGGCAGTCTGAAGCATCATTCCAATCTCAAAGTTGCAAACTGATGCCCTCTCCGAAATAAAATATGGCGCAGCCCTCTGCAGAATTTAATACTAGTTATGCAATTTAAAATACTATTAACATTTATACAGCTGGTGTGTGTGAACACAAAAGCGATGAATTGGACTACAACCATTATTTTTCATTTTGAGGAAACTGAAGGGCTTATTTCCAAAATGTCAAATACAAACTTGCAGATGCTGAATAATTCTATAGGAAAGATATCTTTTATCATTATATTGTAACTGTTATACTGGTTCATTTTATGCATGTTTTTGTTGTTGTTATTTTTCATTATTTCTGTCTGTTATTTTAATTAGTTTTCTATGCTTTCTATGTTTTTATTATTTTCACTATTTCTGTTTCTTATTTTACACTTGTTGAGTAATCCTTGTCTGTGGCAACCAACAACTCTGCAGGAACATTAGAACATATATACCTTATCATGCTACAAGTTATATTCCTAAGTGAATTATACCACCTGTTTAAATGGTTGTTAAACTCTTATCAGTTTTTATTTTCAATGTCATTTCCTTTTGGTTAATCTGCCGTTTTAAACGAGGGCCACTCAGAAAACTTTTAGACTGGACTGTACTATTTACAATAGAGAGAAAACAATTCCATCAGCATCTTGCTAAGTCCTTTGTTAGTCAAAAGTGAAAGTTTCAGTCTGATTGCAACTTTCATCCCTTACCTGCTGCAATTGGAACACTGAGGAATGCAAGCAATTCAGCACACATAATGGAGTAGAGCAGAGAGTGCATTTTTAGGCAATGATTCTCCAAGATTTTAAAAGTGGCTTAAACCAGAGCCACAATGCCTTGAAAAACTTGCACACACTTTTGGGACCTTATTCCTTCCTGTGCTACCATTTTCAATTGGTATGCAGAATTTAGGAGTCAAGACTCCGTTGAAGAGAAGAAAGAAGCAGGTAGTAACCAAAGACAACATCAATGTTGTGGAAAAAATGGTAAGAGAAGATCCCTGTGTCACATACAGGACATCGAGACAACCCTGAACAATGGATCAGGGGGTGCCACAAAGATATTGCACGATTCCATGAGGGTCAGCAAAGTTTCATTCTTGTTGGGTGCCCCACAACCTCACACAGGGATAAAAGGACAACCAAGTGGAATGATGCCAAGAAATGCTCCAGAGATTTGATAATGGTAACTCTTGCCACGTTTCTGAGCTCATAACAGATGATGAGACATGGATTTACATGGATAGTATGGTCCAGAAACAAAATGCCAGGCTTCAGTGTGGATCTTCCCTGATGACAATTACACATGCGAAGGTCAAGGGCAAAAAGTGTTGCCAAGGAAATGGTGGTGACTTTTTCTTAAACAAGTCATATGGCAACAATACTTCTGGAGAATTAGACAGTCACTGCACAATGGTACACTACAATTGCACTCCCCTAGTTGTTGAAAAAGTGCAGAAAAAACAACCAAGACCTGGACTGAGGAGCATGTTGTTACATCATGACAATGCATATGCCCACGTGACATTGGATTTTCTCAAGGCAACCACTGTTCAACTGCTGATCCATCTTTCTTACAGCCCAGACCTGGCACTGACTGAAGGAGAAGCTGTTTTCATCACCTGAAAATGCTGTTGCAGCGTATGAAGAGGAGTTTGAAGAATTAGTTGAGAACCACTGGCGCCAATGCTTTGGCATGTGGATCAGAAGAATGCAATGATATTCAGAGGCTGAGAAAGAGTACTTTGAGAAGATGTGATGGTAGGTTTTGAGTTAAATGTTTTCGGGGACCCGTGTTTAAAAACTTTCTGAGAGACCCTTGTATGAATTACATGATATAGTTATTTGCCAGTAATACATGTTCTTGGACAGGTGGAAGAAATGTTGCGAAAAATGGGAAAACCATTTTCCCACCAGACTATCATTAAATATTTGAAAATGTTGGAAGTGTACTCATTTGATTGGTTTTCCTATGACTAGAAAAGTTTGTTGTCAGGAAGCATATTAAATTCAGAATAATTTCAATTTAACAATGTATATAAAGTGCTACAGTATGATGCAGCAAAACTGTTTGTTGAACCACTTATTCCAGGATAAATTTGCACTTAAACATTGTTAAAGGTGAAAAACTGAACACTGAAACCACAAAAACAAGTATTATGACATTCAGTAAAGGAGGAAAAGTTAAAAGGTCATTAAATATTTTTAAATAAGTCAGGCATTACTGAGCAGTATTCCCCAATGTAATTTTGGAATAAAATACTGTCAGGAAGTTGCAAACAATATACTAGTAATGACCCTTCTAATGAAGAAGGCTGAATGGCAAAGATGTTATTAAACTGACATAAGTACCATTAATAAAATGTAATAAATTGCATATTTTATTATCAGTCATTTTCTATCATAAAACCAACTTTAAATGAGCTTTTACCTACAAAACATCTTAATTCCAGGTCACGTGTCACTGTTACCCCTGCTTCTAATGGCAAGGGATTTTAGAAAGTCAGTTGTAAACCCCAATAACTTGTAATTCTATTTGAAATTGTTCATTTGAAACGAAAGAAAATGTAATTTCTGTGGGGTGTTATAACATGGATTTAAGACACTTTAGAAATGGCTTTTTGGTTATGTTTGTGATTTTAAATTATTATACTTCATCTTGCACGTTAATGTGCCAAAAGGTAAGCAACATTAAGCTTAATTTAACATACATTATATATTTGCTTCCTAATCCTGAGAGTGCAGGTTCCAATCTTGCTTGGAGTGAATTGCCTGGATAAGGTGCATTCTGGAGCTTTCCTTTATCCTAAGAAAACAAATGTAGGGGAACTCAGCTCTATGGGCTATGAAATAGTATGAGTATTCATTTCACTCATTTCATTCCTCATCTCTGGGGGGATTGTTGTTACAATATATGTTATACTTATTCTCCCCCCCAACCTAAGATAACAGGCCACCTTGTGCTGCTTTTTGCATCATGGATTGGAGTGCAATTTGTAGCATGTTACAGGTTTACAGTTGGTTGAATATTGCTAGGAAAACTACAGCAATTTCAAAAGAATTGAGCAAGGGTTTAAGCACTCCATATGTTGTAATGTAAAGATGCATGTAGGATACCTTAGCCATAAAGAGTAGGAGGCAAGTATAGGCTGACTGGGCATAGGTAGTCACAATGAAACAACTGGGTAGTAGTTTCCAGATGTAACTCGAGATTAGATCTAAGAAAACTAACATTACTTTTGAGGAAACACTGCAAAAGTTCACACCATGGTGCTCTAGATTTGTTACAAAATTCTCCTTATGCTAAAATACAGAGCAAGCTATTTTTGCATATTATCTGTCAAAATAACAAAGGTAGTAAGTGGTCTGTATTAATACAATTACTGCCATCTGTACCACCTTAAGATTGTTTATCTGAGATCCTCATATGTTAAACATTCTCCTTTTCTCAAAAGTAATGCATAGTGTTTCTCCACTAAAACAGATAAACACAGAGCATAAATGTAATGAGCATGTCCATCATTAGATTCCTTCTCAGAATACTTAAAAATGTAGCATCAGGAAGCACAACAAAATTCCAAGGCTAATGCAACATTGCCATACTAACCTCTATTCTGCAGATGACACTACAGATGTATGACACACATTCATTACAATATGTGTACCTAATTATTTTCTTATCTCTACAACACATTGCAAATGTAAGCATAGAAAGTTTTGATTTTATTTCCCTGATCTGTGATACATTATATTCAAAGGCATATAGTTTGAAAATATTGAAGATTAATCAGTTATACTGAAAAGATAGGGATGATAATCCATGATTGCATTTTAGTGAAGGGCTTTATTTTTTCTGCTGTGTGTTCATTTTATCATTTCATTAGTTGTGGATGTTATGGTTACTTCATCTTATTGTCATATTTGAATGCAAACAACACTCAATGTTAAGATAAAAGTAAAATTGATTCTACTGCACCAAGGTAATAAAAGTAACAAAAAGGCATGTGAACCGAAGGAGAAGGACAAGACTAAAGAAAGTTGCTACACAACATATATTTCTCAATGGAGAAATTTAGTTCTTCCATGGACCTAACACATGGATTGGCACATATTTCAACAAGATATGAAATGATCTACAAACTACATAGGCAGCTGTAATTGGATATTATAAATTGAACATGAAATTGCAAAACAAAGAAAAGAAAATACTTGGCATAAATTTTGAAAGTAATCTTCTTTATAGTTAATATAGCATAAATAGATGGAGCCTGTCATCCTCCGTAGTCTAGGGGTACCATGCTAGCCTCTGGTTCCTAAGGTCATGGGTTCAATCCTGGCAGAGGGCGATGGATTTGTTTCAGGAGTAAAAATCCTTATCATGGCTTCCTTTGGAAGGAAAGCAAAGCCAGTGGTCCAGTGTCACAGATTTACGGCACGTAAAAGAACCTCAAGCGTGATAAAGAGGCCTCTGAGCAAAATTTCCGGTTGTCTTTCATGCTAAATATAGAATGGATTGCTAAGAACCACAGCAGTTAAAGAATGTCCATAAATAAAACTCAATTTTTGGATGCAGCCAATCCTATATATGTGCATTTGCAACAATTTCATTAACAGTGCAATTTCCTTTAGTGTCGCCTGGTGACTTTCCCCTTTGAGAACTTCCTAGTTATTCAATGTCTCATACGCTCCCACTTCCTTTAACAAGATCTCATCTATAATCGATTCCAGATCAAAAGAATCCTTGATACCAGTACGTCTGTCAACACTAAACAATAAGTAATTACACTAACATCCAATGAGATAAAGTAAACAATATCAGTAATATATTTACTGCATTTCTCTTTATTATCCAACCCTATCCCCCCTACACACACACACAAGTGCCGTGGTTTCACTGTAGCTCCCTATAGTCTGACATTCACCTTTTTTGTTTTCTGACCAAAACACACAAGCTACCAAATACTGTCAAAAGCAGGAATGAAATGGCATACAAAAGATATCAATGATTCCTATTCCTCTAGCACCATTTAAAAAAATTTACAATACAAGTTTGGTGGAGAAGTCCATAAGCACTAAAATACCCCATAATTTAAACCAAATTAACATGTGCTCCAGCAGATTTGACATTTTTAATTTGTGCTGCACCACCCATCAAATTAATCTACCACAGCCCTTATAGTAATCCATTAGTACTATGCTCATTAAAGTTTGTATGGCCTGGAGCTAAGCCTGGTCTATCCCAAGGCACAAAGTAATAATGAATCTCTTTTTTCTAATTTATTCTACTATTACAATTCCAGATTCAAATTATATAGTACAATTATGGTATGCACATTTCCAGCTTTATTTATGAACCAAACCCATTGCTTCTTCTCCCTAAACAGATACTCAACTAAATTATTCATAAGAGAATGTTGACGAAACATTTTTCAAATTTCTACTGCTTTTGCTACAATCAGCCACTTCTTTTGGATTAATTATTTCCTTTGCATTCTATCATAATATAAGCTGCATCCTCCTCTTACCCACATAAAGGGCAAAAATCTTCTTCAAATCTTGCCCTATAAATGTTTTTAATTTCCATATTTCCAATATGAACCATGCTAACCTCCTCTTTGATCTTTGCAACATTTCTCTATACGCACTCAGTTAAACTAAAAAAGTCTCTTGAGCAGTTATATGTTTTCAAAATCTTAAGTGCACATGATTAACTGTCAACTTCTATGCACTGCTTTGGCTAACTCTGTAATACAAGCCACAAGGTACTGATTTGAGCTACCTCCAAGCAGCTCGAGTTCGATTCTCCATAATGGATTAGCTTTTATTTTTTTACAACTTGTCTGTCTGTAATATAGCCATATAATATTGCTTGTTATTTCAATTTACTTACAAATATAATTACAATAATGGTGAAATGTGTGGTTATAAAACTAAATTGAGTATGAAACCACTTCCCGACAGATAAATTAATGTCATGGTTGCCATCTACTGGTATGATGGACTAGTAAATAACTGCCACATACATAAGAAATGAAAGCATGCTATGTTTTTACTAATGTATTTAAAAATGAAAGGGAAAACAAAAAGTTGAGTAGCTCCACGAAGATTTGCACTTACCTCAGGAACAGTAAGCTAATTCTCTACCACTGAGCTAGTAGCTCCTCCATGAATGGATCTAATATTCAAACCACTATTTTTCAGCAAATTAACTTTGAACAAATGTTTCAGAGGCAACCGCTTATTACACTTGACTGTGCTGTTCCCAAGAAGTTGTATGTGGAAAATTATTAAATAGAAAAATTAATTATATGACTGACAAATTACAAAAATGACAATATTGTTAAGCATGCCCATTTTTCAAAACACCATCAATATTATTTTTTTGCTATTTTTATCTGCTTGGCCGTCTGTCCAGTTTAACCTGTTACATTTTTTATGTCTTCCATTCTGATTATTCCTCTTGTTTTGCAGTGGATGGTTTTTTTTTTTTTTCCTTTCTTTCTTTCTTTTTCCCCCCTAACACTATTTCTTTTCCATGGACATTGATCTGGAGAGATATTCAAAATGCTGTACTCCCTAGGACATGAGTTTCTGTTTGATTTGATTTTGTCCACTATAGAGGTATTGGTTCTTTTCTCAGTCCTAAGTATACAGAGAAGCCTTCATCATACATATTAGCTTTCTTTTATGTGCTTTGCATGAGTCCAGATTGCACTTTCCTATACTACGACCTAAAAGACCATGGCTTTTACAATAATTTCTCATCATACTTTGTAACAGATTTGAGTCAATTTTTATCCCCAGGGTTTATCACAGCTGCTTTGCCTAAACATATTCCTTCAATTTCTCTTTTATGATACCCATCTTGTATGTGTTAGCTCCCATGAAGAGAACTCCTTCATACTTTCAAGCATTTGACTATCATGCATATAACTTTTGTCTTGTGGAGGTTGAAATACTGTTAATATGTTGCACTTCTGTGTAATTTAATTTAAACTCTAACAGTTTAAAATGGTTAGAGTTAAATGCATAAAACTTCTAATTTTAATACAGGCTTGCAAAACAAACAATTGAAACTCTCTTCCATGTTTTTCGTAAATATATGCTTAATTTTTAAGGCACCAAACTTTGTTCATTAATATTTAGCTGAATTATACATTGTCTCATTAATACATCACATTTTTCTGGTACCCATGTATAAAATATATTATGTATGATTTATGTAAACTGTATTCTTATTGTTGCAACATAAATGCATGAACTTCAGAAAACAAAAATGTGACTGCAGTGCTTCAATACATATATTACACCAGTGGGTGGGTATCTGGAGGAGAGTGGCCTGAGCACTCTGGACCCCTCTGTGCATACCCCTGGTAGTAATACACAAAAAATAACTGGAAATTCATTGAAATACTTCACAGTTAAAAAAAAACAACAACCAGCCTTATTCTCACTTTTACTGGGAAAAAAATAATAAATAAACTCAGGTGTATTTATGGACACTCCAACTACTATGGTTCTTAACATCCCATCCTATATTGGGCGTGAAAGACCTGAAATTTTACTCAGAGACCTTTTTATCAGGCTTGAGATTTTTTTATGTGCTGTAAATCTAAACATAGGACCACCAGTTTTACTTCCCTTCCAAATGAAGCCATCCTAAGGATTTTACACACAAAACAAACAAACACAAAATATCACCCTGTTTGAATCCACGACCTTGGGAACTAGAGGCTAGAATGGTACCCCTTGACCTCAGAGGACGACACTTTTACTGGAGAATACATTTACACACCCCTGAGCTATCTGTCAGATAAGTATGCTTGTAAAGCCATCATACACATTATCAGGTATGTAGGTGATTTGCATAGTTCATCAATTGGTTTAAAATAATTTAAAAAATGGTGATTATTCAGCAATTAAAATTATAAAAAACTACCACGCAATACTAAAAAGCTTACAATCTTAAAAAAAAAAAAAAAAAAAAAAACTTCATAACTACTCTTACATAATCCAGAGGAGTGTAAAAGTAATAGCTAAATGCTTAATTCAGAGGAACATACTGCAAGTAGTAATTTCCTACCCCTATTTCTTCACATTGTTTACATTAAGCATGAACTGGAACTATACCTTGCAAATAGTGGTGTTTTTACAATTTCTTACTTTTTTGTTTTGCATTACACAAGTCTAATACTGGGTAATTTTTAGTTGTATTCTTTTTTCCGCTCGGTCATTGTGCTACAAGTTGTATGACATTCTCAATACCATGAGCATTGCTCAATGTGAGGACCTTATGAACAAAAGCAAACAAATTCTACCACCCATTTCCACATTCTCTCTTTTGTACAATCTCCTCAGCAAATCACCTACTTTTGTACTTGATACTGGTCCTGCTGCAAGACTGGCCTAAAACCTATGCAAATAGTGAAATACTACCTCCAGTACAATTGCCATTATCTCTGGTCAGCAGTGATATTCTCAGGTTGCATAGTACATATTTCACTGTAACAGTCAAATTTTATGGCTGGTACTTCCACACAACACAACTTGTCACTGATAATTTATGTTTTTTGTTGGGAAGATTCCATACTTAGCAAAGAGTGGGGACATGCAATAAGATAACTCACTTTGCAAGCCATCACCAAGTGTTTAAGCATTTAGGTGCCAATTAGATGATATTTGAAGCATTCTTCTAAACTAATATGCAAGAGTAAGTATATATGAATGACTAATTGTTTTTTGAAGATTTTTATGCTTCTTGGAACTGCCCAAAATGGAAGCTGGTTATAAATTTTTACTGGAGAATACTAATACTTTTTGGAATAGTTTCTCGCTGTTTGTTGGCCTCTGCAAATCACCTGCATGCCTGTATGGTGGTTATGCACAGCAAGGTTTGTTGTAAAGCCATCAAAATTACAAATAACCAAGTATGTCCCTCCAGTAACAGCCAGAATTTTAAGGTTTTTGAATAACGGCCAACAGGAGTGATGAAGCCCAACACAAGGAATTTATACAGTTCTTTTTCATAATGAAAATGCTATTATGATGTACAGAAGTAGCCTAAAATGATTATCTTGTATCACAATACAAAGTAAATGTAGGCAAAGTATACTGCTCTCTATGACATTCTGGATGAGGCTGTTCAGGTTTCTTGGGGCTAAGTATGCTATTCTAAGTTTTATTATTCACAGGAGGTGCCAATGATCCAAGAGTGGCTCATATATAGGGACAGTCAGCCCATATATATGTTAAGTAGGAAAAAAAACTGTTTAGCATTAAAATATAATAATTACATAATTGAGTAATAAAGTAGGTCAACTAAAGTATTAATATGAACGCAATAAGAAAGAAATTAATACATTTTAAACATAAAATTTACCCTAAGGTAGCAAGGTTTTACAAAAGTTTCCCTTTATTTATTTTGAAGTCATATATTATCTTATACAGCTACAAATATCGGTATCTATATTAACCTAAACAAATTGATTAGATAATAACATTTGACTTTACTTTTTAAAAGCCTAAGTTTCGGTAGCACGATTCATATGTTTTTCTCAGGTGAGCTCTTCGCCCAACTTAAACCCCAAATGTGATTCTTGTACCTCTTGTATGCCATTTCAATCTTTAATTACGCGATTTTGAAAGTTTTAAAGTTATATTGGCAAAATACATTTTAGCATCGAGAACGGTCTCTAATCCGATAGTGAAACTTTACCTATCGATAATTTTACATATGCGCACATTAAGCCCCAAAGCTTTCTATTAATACTGTATCTATTCGTAGCTCAGAATATGGTTTGGATTTTGTAGTATTCAATAAAATATTAAGAAGTGTAAATCGAAATCATTGTGGTTGTACAATCTTAACCTTCATGCATGCCGTTACAGTTTTGTAATTCCAAGATTACTTACCCTAGAATATGGTGCGGATCTGGACATGCTACCTCTGCTTCTATTCCGCATAGCCCCAACATTTCCTCGAGAAACACCTCTACCTCCTCGGCGTGGTCCTCCAGAGCCTCTTTGTCCACCTCTACCTCTACGGCCGGCTGATCCTCTTGTCTGTTTCGATGATTTTATAATATCATCGAGACTCATTTCTATTTTGTCAACCATCTTGTAGAGATGCGAATATGTTACCAATTACGTTAATTAAAAAAAGCGGAATATTTTCCACCACCTATATTTACCCACAAGTTTTCCAACCCTCCCCAACAAATGGCGGCTATCCCGCTTCCCTTTTAGCAAAGCATTCTGGGAAATATAAAAACCTGGGAGGGAAAACGAACGGAAAACAAATAAAATCTATATTCCGTTGACGCCGACGACACTGGAACACTGTCTCTTTCCACGGTGCAAGTGATTTGTGTATACCTTTATTTCCAGTATGTAAACGAATTTAAGTGAAGCAAATTTCTCAGCTGTATTAAAAATACTTGTCCGCTTTCAAACTTTGTTACATAAAGCCTAAACGCACAGCGCTTTATTAGTGATGTAGAGTATATGCAATTTTCTGTTTGGAGCCATTTTTGCGTTAATATTTATTTTAGGCAACGAAATAGCTGAAATACGTGTATATTTCTATTATGGCTTAAGTTTCTGTGAATTTATTTATTATTAAAACTCTCAGAATATTTTGAATAAGCCGTATTACGTTCGGTGAAATGCAAGTTGCATAATCTGAATGACGTTTCCGACTATAATCGATGCTACCCGAACAAAAATCAGGGATCCGTGTAGCTTTAATCAGGGTTGTCCAATGTCCAATTTGTAAGTTTTTTTTTTATGGATGTGCTTTTAATTGCCACTGCTGAAATCTGACACTTGTCTACGTGGCTCAGTTAAATTTTCGGTACCTAGATTAAGAAGAGAAACCAGAACTACTTTTGTGCATTATTATTATTATTATTATTATTATTATTATTATTATTATTATTATTATTATCATCATCATCATCATCATCATCATCGTCATCATCTCATGGATTCCTTTGTCATTCCTACGTTCATATACGCCGTAAATTAGCTGCATTTAATACATTAAGCAGATAGGTATAGCCAGGGTCCCCCCAGACTATAGCGCATACCCCCCAAAACAATCAAACCCCCCCACCCACAATTCTTTTGAGAGCTCAATTTAAACTATTTAGTTCCTTATCTATGTTGCTGGAGAGCTTCACAAAGGGGCTAGGTACCTACTATAGTAGCTATTGTGATACCAGTACACGATAAAAACCTTAAACAAATAACTGGAAAGTTAAAATTAATAAAAAAAAAATCCTAATATTTACACCAAAAATTACAAACAAAAATATTTGGCAGTTGGTGTATTTTATTATTTGGTATTTCAATGGAACCTATTGTGACTGTCTAAATAGACCAATATACATACTAAGTGTAATCATGCTATACATTCTGAACAATTACATACCTACCTGTAATGTTATAGTTTCCTTTTATACATTTCCAGAAATTATGATTTGATGTGCCACATTATACCATAGAGTATGAAATGTACTTAAGATTAGTTTTTGGGGGATACAGCACATTTAGATTAACAAATTTAAAGATACAAACTGAGTTAACAATTACCTGCGTTAATTTACTTCAATATTTTTGTATTCCCCAAAACTTTTAACTACCTCCCAAAAATGTTTCTGATGGCACAACTTGCACCATGACCCTCCTCCCTGTGGGCGACCTGGTATGGCTTTTGGCTGAAAGAGTTGTATCACTTCATATGTTTTGCACACCCCTGTTTAAAACCATTTTAATAATGTTTGGTTGTAGCATTATTTTTGGAATATACACATACCAAAGAATTACATGTTTAGTATCTCTCAGGTCTGCTTACTGTGAAATGATGCAGAAGCGAATGAATTGACAGAATGCCGTTTTAGCAACCCCTATCAAATATTTACCCAAAAGTATATAATAAATAATTACCATCTTCATCACAGCTTATATGCCTAAAGAAGTGCATACTAAGTTTTTACTTAATTCTATGTGTAAAAAGGGATAGAGGTTACATATTATTCAACTCCCTTCAACTAATGACAAACTAAATCATCAGGCTTTTCCCAATTTTTTGTTTATGGATGAAGCCTATTTATTGCATGCCTGTAATAATCAGAAACCCTAATGGACAATGAACTCCTCTAATTGGCATTCTGCTAATGTGATAAATAGTCAAACTTTAAACATAGGAAATAGGGCTGGGATTGTCCCCTAAGTTATGCAAAATAATTAGACTATTGGTTATTATTGCTCTAGCAAAAGAAATATCATGACAACTGTACTTCTAATACAAATACTTCACATTTAAGAAATAAAAGATTTTCTTTTAGGTTAAATGTGTTGTTAAAACTCACATAAAAATTTGAGAAACTGCTTCAGGCTATCTCCCCCCCCCCCCCACCAAGTAGAAAATAAAACTACTTCGGAAGTGAAAAGGTCAACAGTTTTTTTTTAAGTATTACTACTGAGGAAGAACTTAGAATGCATTCAGAATGAAATAATATAAATAATAATAATGATATGAGGTGGAGGAAGGAAAATATAAAATTATAAAGAAAATCCATAGTATTCTGTTACAAGAAAAGTTAATATAAAATATGTAGAATAAGGATCAATCACTGTTCCCTTATTAGTTTAAATATATCTAAATTATATGCCTAGACATAAGGAAATCTGTGTATAATCATGTATGCTGATAATGACACTGTTATTCTGTTAAGGTCCAAAATATTCCTTTACTAACACATGTAAATAGAGCTGCCAATAGCATAATGTAGCTGATTTGAAAATAAAGAACTAACCATTCAAAAGGCAATACCAATATGGAATTTTCATATTTACAATCTGACAAACACACATCAATTCTTTGGCCTAATAATAAATTATGAGTTCTATATGAAACATTATCTTTTTAGAAATAAAACAGACAACATGAACTCATAATTATACAGGGTGAGCCAAAAAACTATGAACCGCCTGCATGGTGTTTTTCCTGTCTGCGTCCTCGGCGCTCGTTTCCGTCTGCCACTATCATAGAAAGGCTTGGATGGAACCATACAACATTTTTAAAACTACTTTTAAAGGCTTTACTTACCAACTTTATGACAGGAAATGCTGAAACTGGCCACCGTCGTCCATACATTTTTGGTACCTCTTTAGGAAACTAACCATTATGGCACCCCTAGACCACAGAGGACATGAAAAGTGGTATTGCCATTCACAGAAGTGAAATTCAGACAACGACCCATAAATATCCAATTAACAGAAAGTATGTTTGTAGAGCAAAGTTACATTTTTACTTTCTCTACCACTTACCTATGGTCGATAGAGAAAGTATAGTATTCCACCCAAAAATGTTGTATCAAGTTTTCAGTGGAAATACATATTTTGAGGTCTCCTGAACCCAAAAAGCAGCATTGTTAGGAAAAGTTCAGTTAGTGCCTGAATAGAATAACTTAAAAAGAAAGTAGGATGGAATAGCAAACTTCATATTTAACTCCAACATCTTAAAAGGCTGCAACGCAAAGATTATAAAAAATTCACTCCATTCCTAAGTACCCGTTTCATGAAAAAGTTTTCATTATTTTCTATAAAGGACTTTAATGGTTTTGATCAATATATTAAATATTTGAGACAGTGACATGAATAAAATGTATATCTTAAATTTTTTGTAGTTTTTTTTATGAAGACCTTTCCGTTTTGATTGGATTTTTTATCATGAAATCAAATTCAGGAATAATATAGAATTCAGTGAATTCCTTAACTTGCATTAGCCATTTTCCCAAATATAAACATATCAACTGACAATATATGTTTGAATAATTATATTTATTCTTTTTCCTTTGCAAAGGCTCATTACTGTGACTAAAGACACTGTTTCTGCATGTTGTTATAATTAAGCACCTACTTCTTAGTTTGAAATAATTCTATGGAAGCATTTATTGTGAATAATAAATGGATAGAACAATCTTTTTTTGAATAATGTAATATATAAGGGATGTGTGACCTATTAATAGGCATAGAAAACCATGCGAATGTTACAACAGATTTCTTTTTTTGTTTTTGTTTTGTTTTAATTGTTAGGACTTCAAGGAAATGAAAACTAGATAGAATTAGAATTTCTACAGCACTTGTTTTAAAGATTTAAGTACAAATAGTAAACAAAATATAATATGAAACTTTTAAATATGCTGGACCAAAAATGTAGGTATCTTAATTTAAGGACATACAGAAACATCTCTTTTTCTTTCAGATTAACAAAGAACTGGAGTGCTGTTTCCTCTGTTTTGGTAAAAGAAAGCAAGAAAGGATAAAAAAAAAATTAATATTGATGCAAAAAATGCAATTATATTAGATTTCTGTAAAAACATTTGCCCAAAGGTCAGATGCAACTTATGGTTTAGATGACATTTTTAAAACTTTGTACTGGTTAGGTAAATCTGCATGAAAGGTTCATGACCATTTTTCTTATGTTCAATTTACAACAACTGTGTTTCGAGATTATTACCTTCATGGGAACTCAACTTAGTGTAATGTTTTGACTGAATAGATAGATTTCATAAAACCATTTAAGTATTTTGGTTAACATTGTAACTAGTATTTGTAAATATTAGTAATGAAATAAATATTCATGTTTATATGTGTACTTTCTTGCTATTTTCCCATGTTCAGAACCTTATCTTCCACAAAAATAGACTGATCTAAAATGTGCTTCAAAATCTGTTTAGTATGATAAAAGTCTTGGTTTCATTTAAAAAAAAAAATTGCATAATCATGTGCCATTTATGACGATTTTTTTCCATTTTGCAGGATAAAATATATTTTAAAACATCTACACACTGTATTAAAATTTAAATTGAACACTTTAAGAAACATCACCTTTAAAAAATCTGATGTGTTGCATTCATATGACTTTCTCTACTCACAAACTGTTTTTAGAAAGCTTATTCTTCTATTTACTTCTTGTTAACACAGATAAACCTTCATTACTCATTTACGCACTTCGTTGTAGGTATAAGAGGAATATGGAAAGCTAAAGCAACAGTCAAATCTTTTTGAAGCCTGACACTATGTGATGGCTTTAAGAGTCTGATCTTTTTGCATTAACACAAAAAAGGAAAGAAAGAAAGGGGAAAAAAAAATAGTGATTTGCAGTTGGGAAAAGTACAAAGTATTTGAAAATTCAATCAAATAACAAAGAATATCTTGAAAATGGTTAATGCCACAAAAAACTTTATTTGACATAAATTGTGTGCTTTAATGAGACTTACATTTCCTCTATAGTAAGATTTTGTCTATCTCTTGCGATTTACAATTGTACAAAAGTGGTTCAGAATGAAGAAGACTTCAGTGGCTATTCCTAGAAAATTCAATATATTCATTTTATTTGTCATGCAAATATCATAAACACATGGTATTTTAATAATAATAATAATAATAATAATAATAATAATAATAATAATAATAATAGTAACAATAATAGTAATAATAATAATTATTATTATTTTTATCCATAATGACACATGTTGTCGGATACAGCAGAAATATATACATTTATTTATATTATAATTCATCCAACCTATACAAACATTTTTGTATTAGATATTTGTTTAGTTAATTTTTGAACAGTTTCCCTTTTTTTGTTTTTACTGAAATCGGTAATTTATTGAACAGTATTTTTACTTTCTCTACTACGTATAGTAAGTAGGGGAAGTATTGTATTCCACCCAAAAATTTGATACCGACATTTCACCTGAAATACATGTTTTGAGACCCCCTGAATCCAAAAAAAATCTGATGTGTTACACTCACATGACTTTCTCTACTCTTGTACAATCTATTTTTACAAACGCCTATTCTCCATATGCTTTATGTTAATCGAGATATCGAGATGTCAATCTTATTGCTAATTTTCTTGTAGATGCAAGGGGAATATGGTAGCTTTTAAGCGATGGTCAAATATTTTAACGCTGGTTGCTATGTGTCGAATTCCATTCTCTTTGCAAGTCCAGGACATAAAAAAATGAATAACGAATTTGAGAAAAAGTATAAGTATTGGAAAATTTAAGGGAATAACAAGCAATATCTCGAAAACGGTTCACTCAACAAAAGAAATGTATATAACATAAGTTGTGTATTTTAACGAGATCAACATTTTTTGTGTAGTAAAATTTTGTCTATCTCTTATGGTTTACCAGTTATGCAAAAGTCGTTCACAATGAAGAATACTTTTGGAGACATTCCCAGAAAATTCGAGATATACATTTCATTTTTCATGGCATTATCTTAAACATATGATATTTTAAACAAAATCGTTAGAGCCATTTTTGAGAAAATTAAAATTTTCGAAAAATGTTCCATGTAAAGGGTAGTCTGGGGTGGGGGGATTTTCTTGAAAACCTTCGTGTCGCATCTCTGGAAGATACTGAACCTAAATACCAAGTTTGGTGTTTATCCGACTGTTCGTTTTTGAGTTATGCTGTTCACACACAGACACACACACAGACACACACACAGACACGCACACACACAGACACACACACGGACATGTTTCCAAAAATGCTTTTTTTGGATTCAGGAGGTCTCAAAACATGTATTTCCGGTGAAATCTCGGTATCGAATTTTTGGGTGGAATGCAATACTTCCCCTACTTACTATACGTAGTAGAGAAAGTAAAAAGCATTTTTGGAAACATGTCCGTGTGTGTGTCTGCTGTGTGTCTGTGAACAGCATAACTCAGAAACGAACAGTTGGATAAACACCAAACTTGGTATTTAGCTTCAGTATCTTCCAGAGATGCGACACGAAGGTTTTCAAGAAAATCCCCCCACCCCAGACTACTCTTTACATGGAACATTTTTTGAAAATTTTAATTTTCTCAAAAATGGCTCTAACGAGTTTGATTAAAATATCATATGTTTAAGATATTGTCATGGCAAATGAAATGTATATCTCGAATTTTCTGGGAATGTCTCCAAAAGTATTCTTCATTGTGAACGACTTTTACATAACTGGTAAACCATAAGAGATAGACAAAATTTTACTGCACAAAAAATGTAGATCGCGTTAAAATACACAATTTATGTCATATACATTTTTGTTGTTGAGTGAACCATTTTCGAGATATTGCTTGTTATTCCCTTAAACTTTCCAATACTTATACTTTTTCTCAAATTCATTATTCATTTTTTTTATGTCCTGGACATGCAAAGAGAATTGAATGCGCCACATAGCAACCAGTGCTTAAAATACTTGACTATCGCTTAAAACCTACCATATTCCCCTTGCATCTACAAGAAAATTAGCAATAAGATTGACATCTTGATATCTCGATTAACATGAAGCATATGGAGAATAAGCGTTTGTAAAAACAGTTTGTACAAGAGTAGAGAAAGTCATGTGAGTGTAACACATCAGATTTTTCCCATTATTAAAGGGATCTTTATCTGTTGACTTCTTATTTACAGTTATTCTATGGTAATTGTTTTGTGACCTTGTTTCATGGTTGTGATAGTGCTTATTTAAGTTACCTACTCCGTTTTTACTAACTACAAACATGACTACTTTAAAAACATATAAAGATACTACCGTTAGCGTTAGAGCTTTTCAGAAAATAAAAAAATTCTCTAAATGTTCAATGTAAAGGGTAGTCTGGGGAGGGGGGATTTTCTTGAAAATTTTCATGTTGCATCCTTGGAAGACTCTGAATGTAAATACAAGTTTTTATTTATCTGACTTTTTTGTTTTTGAATCATGTGTTCACACACACACACACCTTTTTCTAAGAATGCTTTTTTGGGTGCAGGGTGTCTCAAGGTATATATCTTTGGTGAAACCTCAACATCAAATTTTTGAGTGCAATACAACACTTCCTCTACTTACATAAGTATGTAGTAGAGAAAGTAAAAAGGGCATTTGTAATGCAATATTATGGAATGATATAACTTTTGATGTTAACTAATAAATTTTATATAAATTAATTAATATCTTAAAAACCCAATTTGAAGTGAAACTTAGAACACATATTTCTTTAATTTCTAGTAATATCTTTAGAAATAATTAAGTCTCTAGCTTCAGTACTTTAAAAGAATCACTTCTTGCACTTCAGTCCCCATTTAAGATCCCTTAATTTCCTTATCAAAGACTGCTTTGCTTCTTATCCACAGTATAAACTTATAAAACTCCAGTCATATTAAGATGGCAAATTTGAGTGGATTTCTGTATACTATTTGTGCTAGAATAATGCAGAAAGCTAAAAGCTCCATGTGATATCCTGTTAAATGATTAATCTTGCAAGGAATACCACTGAATACTGTGATCAAGTAGTCAGCATACTGACTTCTCATCCCATTCGTGACTGAGGGATAGGAATTTTAGTATAATTGGAATCATTCTATACTCTCTGTATAGTCTATAAGCATAAATGTAGAAATTAAATAAGTGCATGCAAATCTAAGAATCATAATGTTAAAAACCCAGCATCAATGAGTCAACAGAGTTGAGGAAGACAAAGTGGTAAGTACGACCAGAAAAGTTAAAGGTGAAAAAATCTGATGTGTTACATTCACATGACTTTCTCTACCCTCTGTTGCTTATTAGTGGGCATACAAATTATTCTTATGAAAGTTTATTTTCTTATCTACTACATTTAACCAAGATAATATTTCCAGAAATAGCTGCATTAACATTTCATTATAGATGTAAAGGGAATGGTGGTAGTCAAATGTTCTAAAACTGGTTGCTGTATGCTGGCCTTAAAATCCTATACTCTTTCCATGACATTGCCAGAAATACTTTTAAAATGGCTATGTATTGAACAATCCAAGCCATTAATAATAGATATCTCGGAAATGGTTGATGTCACAAAAAACGTTACTTGAAAGAAATTGTGTGTTTTAAAGGAGGTCAACATCTATCACTTAACATTTACCAGTTATACAAGATTATACAAAATTTCTTCCAAGTGAAGAGAACTTCACAGGTTTTTCCCAGAAAATTCAAGTTATACATTTTATTTGTCATGAAAATATCTTTAATATGTGATATTTTAATCAAAATTATTAGAGCCATCTTTTAAAAAATCAAACATTTTGAAAAATGTTCCATGTGAATGGTAGTTGGGATTGTGAGGATTTTCTTGAAAGATATTGAAACTTAAATACCAAATTTGGTATTTATCTGACATTTGATTTTTGAGTTATGCTATTCACAGACACACACATGGACGTTTTTGTAAAATTGCCTTTTTTTGGGCTCAGAGGGCCTCAAAACATATATTTCTGGTGAAATCTTGACATTGAATTTTTGGGTGGAATACAATACTTCCCCCTACATACTACAGGTAATAGAGAAAGTAACAAGAAAAAAGTCAACAACATTATAATACTGTGTAATTGTTTTTCTTTAAAATTAGGAAGTTTGGTTCCTTTTAAAAAGCTAGTTTTGTACTAAAAATATACCATTAATATTATTAAAACCTTTTAATGTACATTTAAGAGCCTTCATCTGGGTATTAGTACCTATCTAAAAAGGTGCATGTGATAGTGTTATTCTTATTTAGTGATTAAATGAAGGAAAGTTAGATAAGGCAAATGTGTATGTAAACTAAATGTGTCAGATTCTCTTCAGCATCTTTAATTTGCTTTTTAGGATTGTTTATGATGTCAGAGGGAGGTTTAATCCTTGGAATTGATATTGGAACAACCTCAGTTAAAGTCTGTGTGCTGGACTCCACATCAAAACTAGTGCTGGCAAAACAGAGCAAAGATACTCAGGCTAATGTTCCTAGTGACCAAGGTTCAGAAGGCAACAAACAAGATGTTCCTAAAATTATTTCAGCTCTCAATAGCTGTGTGTCAAGGCTTCCGAAAGATCACCTGAGACAAGTAGGTACCTGATAAATAACATAAACATCCTAAAAGCTATATAAGATGTTTGGAAATTCCCTAAACAGACTCTTAGAAAATTTACAAAAGACTGCTTAGATAATAATTTAAATAGGAACTCATTTTCAGAAATACACTGTTGTCAATTACAGATACAGCCATCCCAAATGAAGTTAAATCTTTTACTTCTGCAGGGTGAAAGAGTAAAGAGTGAGAGAGGGATTCCTTTGTAACACTTGCAAACTGTTTCTTTTGTTTAAATAAGAATTATAGTCCTAAACCAAAGTAGCAGTTCAGTTTTATAATTACTAACATAAGTAGTAATGGGAGATGGAATGATCACAAGATAAGTGCCTTAGCTAAGGGAAGATTAGCAATGACTGCTATAAGAATATGCTTAAGAAAATACCAGATATGCAAATTAAATGGTTGGAAAGGGTTTACAAAGCTGTAGTTGAAGCAAAAATGGTCTATGGATCAGAGATTTGGGGAAGTGACAAAGGATGGAAGATGATTGATAAAGTACATAGATCGTTCTGTAAATGTAATTTAGGTTTATCTATTTCATCACCTAATGGAGCAGCAGTGTTGGAGTTGGGAAGAATAGGTAGCAAGGGCATGATAGTAGAAAGGTTACTTAAATATTGGCATAGATTGAAATCATTGGACGAGCATAATATCTTGAGGCAATGTTTAATAATACAAGAAAAATCCAGTGATGGGATGAACTGGGCTCAAGGAATAAGGAGAATTTTACAGGAAATAGGAATGGGTAACTTATGGGAGTGAGAGAGAGGGGTTAGTTAAAGATTTCTGGAAAGAAGTGAGGAACAGAGTAGAAGATATAGAGAAACAAGAATTATTTCAAAGTCTGGAAGGAAAGAAAAGTTTGGAACTATATAGACAATTAAAGGGGGAAGGGAGAAGTATGTGGATGTAGGTAATAGGTTAGTGAGAGAAGGGTGGGCCTGGTCTAGATTAAGTGCATATAGGCTAAGGGGAGATAGGAAGGGAGCGAATTTGAATAGGTGTCCTCTTTGTGGAGATGCAGATAATGATTTGCATTATATAATTGAATGTGAAGAATCTAAGTTGTGGGGAGATCAGTTTTTACTTAAAGAATGGGAGAATGTTAACAAAGAAGTATTAAAAGTTAGGATAATGAAAATACAGAAGGGGAGGGATATAAAAAGAATAGGAGAATATATGGGAAGAGTAAGAGAAAAATGGTTTAGAAAAATAAAGCAATATGAATTTGTTATGACCTACCATGCATAAATAACCACGGTGTTAAGATGCATGATGGACTAAAGAAAAAATAGCAACTCAAAGTAATGTATTAAAAATTGTAAGAACTTTGTATAGAATTATGGAAATAAATAAATATAAATATATATATTCTCTGTTGAATTTTTATACGTCAGACTCTGCATGAAGCCCCATAGAGGAAAGTCAAGGGAAGTTGAATGCAGTGATCTAGGAAGGCGTGCAATTGGACCATCTCAGTTTATCCATCTTAGCCTGAAATGTTACTAAAGTTGATCTGGAATGACAATTGCAAACAGAGGCCATGCACCACCATGCTTTGAGCATATTTTGTCAGCCAATTTGCAATGTTATATCTTCCAAGAACGCTTACATGAAGTAGCAGATTTAAACACTTGTTGCAATATTATACCTGTAGCATGTAAATGTTCCCAGATGTGGTTTCCTGTTCAAAGTTTTATTTACTCAGAGCCCTCCACAAGCCCTAAGAATTTTTAATGCAATTTCCAAACAACTTGTATATAATTTTTATTTAAAAAGGGAACCAAACCAAAAAAAAAAGAAGAGTAAATATGGTTTTTGGGTGGCCAAAAGCTGGAGGTTGTAAAAGAATTTGACTATTTAGGAATAAGAATGAGTAATAATGGTAGGAAAGTGATAGCTAAAGGGAAGGTGGCCATTACAGGAATAAGGAATGTGTAAATACAAACTGGAAATGTCGACTAAACAGTTGGAAAGAATGTATGAGGCACTGGTAGCATCAAGAAGTATATGCAGTGGAATCTGGGTGGGGGGGGGCGAGTTCTAAATTAAGCATAAAAAATTGATCATATTTATAGAATGTTTTATAAAGAATCACTAGTACTACCAAGTTCAGCATCAGGGAAGATAGCTTCAGTAGAATTGGAAAGAACAAGGAGAAATGGAGTAATACTAGAAATAATTTTAAAATTCTAGTTTAGATGTTTGACAAAGGAGGAGGGAGAAATTTTAAAGGTATGTATGAATCACCAAACGTATGACAAGCAAAAATAGTTGGTGGGCAGAAGTGAGAAAAATTACGAAAAACAGAAGCGGGAGATACATTTATGCTAGGGGAAAAATATAAATGAATTTTGGAAGGTAGTAAGAAGTAGAATGGAAGACATAGAAAGGCAAGAGATATGGGTAAACTTAAAAGATAAAAAAAAATCATTAAACTTCCATAAAATAATAACAAGAGAATGGAGAAGAAAAGGGTACGTTGATTAGTATAATAAATAAGAAAAGGAAGGATTAGCATGGATGTAAACAGGGTCAATATATTTGAGAGGATTAAATGGAATATGTTAATTGAGTGGTGGAAGGAAGGGAAAGCATAGAACATTACAGAATGTAGGGAACTAATGATATGAAGGGAAAAAGTATGGTGGAAAATGATAGAAAAATAGAAACTATAAAAATGTTGATGGGAAAAGAAGAAAAGAAAACTAGAACATGGAATTAGTATAAAATATGGAGAAGCTAATTTGAAATTATATAGAAAATTTGAGTCAGAGTTGAAACACTTAACATTACTTACACGTTTTACTTACAACTTAAGTTGTGGATAAGGATAAGCTAGTAACAGTGATGTGAATTTTCTATATAATTTCTAGAACATGGAGTTTTTTAAAGAAAGTAAAAAAAAAAATGGATTTAAAAATAAGAGATGCCAGGAAGCAAGAAAGAAAGAAAGGAAGAACAACAGAGGGCAGAGGGGGAAGAATGAGTGCAGGTAGCCAAAGTTGGTAAAGTGTTACTTAGTGAGCTCTAAGGCCAGGGAGCCAAGCAGACCGAGTAGCACATAATATGTTTAGATGACCAGACAAATTGTACATAGGTTAAGATAGTTCTAGGAGAAATATTGTAAAATAAGTTGTAAAACTGAATGAATGCATTTGATTTTATATCATGCAGTGTAAAATAATATATATAATTTTAATTAAAATGATATATTTATTGCTGCTATTTTCCTTTAATTACCTGAAAAAACAGGCATTTTTATTATGGTGTTTACATGTTAATTAATTAAAAGATTTATTTCAACTCACCTTAAAATATTGACTATTGAAAACAATTTCCTTTTTTATTAAAAGTCCTTGAACATTTGGATTGAAATTATAAGATACCTACATAGCTATTCTTTAAGAATAATTTTAATTTAGAGGTGAAAATTATTGAAGAGGATGCAAATTAAATCACTAAGAAAAGCCTCATTTTAATCCATAGAGCTACAGTCTAAATTAAATAATGGTAATATCTAGCTAACCATAGAACATTTTAATTGAGTTTTAGGACTTTGGTAATTCTAAATTGTTTCCAGGAAGAACTGAATGATATATCCTTCATTTTAAGAATCTTGATTTAATGTATCAATAAATCTTTTCAGAATGGAATTTTTTAAGACAGTAGGTTTATATACAATTGACACTCTTGATGATGACAGCAGCATGCAGCTGAAACATGTTTTGCAGTAAATAATTACTGTAATTAGGGTGAGTGGGGAATGACTATATATATGTTTTGCCAGATTAATGTTTTCCTTTTAATTTATTATGTGTGTAATTATGGAAAGATTTAATTTCATTTAAATGTTATTTATAATCATTGCATTATTTGCTTGCATTTCATGTTCAAATCATTGTCTGCTTATATATTATATAACCCCAGGGTAAAACAGTAAACTGCTTATTTGTGTTAAAATTGGGACTAGCATGCATACCCAAAGAAACTCATAGTCAATAAATGCTGAGAAAATTATTCTAAAATATTCTCATTTTAAACTGTTGGAATTTGCACTATCTTATAAATTTTGGGTAACCCATATTATGGATACATCTCATCATCTAGTGCAGGAAATTTCTTAACTTCACATGACACATGAGCCACTATGGCCACTTATGTAAGAGTAACATGATTGATTCTCATGCTGTAGGCTGTAGTTTGAATCTTCATTGAGTCAAGCTGCCTGGTTGTGGTTTTCATTCAGGCACTTTCCTCATTGTATAGGTTTGATGTTAGGTAGTATACTGTAGGCCCCTCAGCACATTTATGCATTCATGTTTTCATTCATTGTCCAACAATTACCTGCTGATTAAAGGACATTTAAAACAAAACATAGTAGCTATTAACATTGCATAATATGGAGTATGATATTTATAGATATGCCACTAAGTGGACAAATAGAATCAGGAGTAATTAAAATTGTATTTTTACTAGAGGAATGTTTTACAGGTTGAGAAAATTAAAATAGCTTCGAGTATGACTATGCTTGTAGTTGGTAATCACAGTATTTTAAAGTTATTATTAAATCTGTTTTCATATTGTATACCATGTCATGTTAATACTGGTTCAAAACAAGAAGCCAAAAATCCATTACAGATGAACAATTCCACAACCTTAGCACAGGAAATACGAGGGCAGATTGATAAGTCCATGACTTTGACAAGAGATAGCATTCTAATCACAGGTTTCATGTTTCCACCCAAGTCTTATATCTATTCTGAGTATAATCACAGAAATTCATTGTCATTTGTTTCTTAGAACATTGCTGAGAGCGTCTAAAATAAGCAGATGTGTGTTGCTTGGTAGAAAATAGGGAAAAGTGAATTTCGTGTTTTGATAAAGCACTACTTTTTGTATGGTAAGACAGTGAAGGAAATGGAAGAAAAGCTGAACGAGTATTATGGGGACTCTGCTCCATCACATGGCATGGTTCACAAGTGGTTCACAAATTTCGATGTTACCATTTGAACACAAGAGATGTCATGCACACAGGACGGCCGGTTGAGGTCACAACAGAAGAAATGGTGAACAAAGTTCACAATATTGTGTTGGAAGACCGCCAAGTGAAAATCTGTGAGATAGCCAAGACCGTAAACATCTCAAGTGAACTGGTGTATAACATTCTGCCAAATTTTTGAGTATGAGAAAGCTGTCAGCAAGATGGATGCCATAACTGCTCACAGTTGAGAACAACGGAATCGTGTGACAATTTCACAGGGATGTTTGAACATGTTCAAGCACAACTCAAATGAGTTTTTGCAGTGTTATATCATGGTTGATGAAACTTGGATCCATTACTATCAATCTGAAACCAAGCAACAATCAAAGCAGTGCATTTCCTTCTGCAAACCTACTCCAAAAAAAACGAAAACCATTCCGTCAGGAGGAAAAATCATGGCAGCTGTCTTTTGGGATTCATAAGGGGTGATAGACATCCATCACCTAGAAAAGGGTAAAACAATCACAGGTTTATATTATGCCATAATGCTGGATCAGTTTCACAAGAAATTGTTAAAAAAACGACCCCATTTGGTGAAGAAAAAGGTTCTCTTCCGCCAGGATAATACACCTGCACACAAGTCAGCCATTGCCATCACAAAATTTGTGGAATTGGGCTACAAACTGCTACACTCATCCACCATATTCTCCAGATTTGGCTTCAAGTGACTTCTTCCTCTTCGCAAACCTGAAAAATTGGATTGCTGGGAAGAAATTCACATCCAGCGAACACATCATGGCAGAAACAACCTCATATTTTGCAGACTTCAAAAAATCATAATTTGTGGAAGAGTTAAAAAAATTGGAGAAACATTGGACAACGTGTACTGAATTGAAAGGAGACTATACTGAGAAATAAAATTGATTCTTTTGGAAAAAATTGTTATTTTCTTTAAAAAGTCACTGACTTATCAATCCACCCTTGTAAATTTAATTTGAGAGTGCAAATCGACATTATTTGCAAAGAGAACAAAGTATCATAGAATCAAATTATTTAATAAATCTGGTCAGTTTGAAGAACCTGCAGTCCATGCCATTTTAAAAGAGCTTGAAGTACCTATATATTGATAATAAATTAATACCTTTTATAGCATAAAGGAATTCTTAGACATCCTTTGATTTAGTTTTGCATCAAGGCAATAGTGTAAATATAACCTTTAATGCTCTGTAGCTCTAAGCTCAGCAATATTTGTTGATATCATAATTTTAAATTATTGCACCTAGCATTAAGCAGACACAGTAAAGCCCATGGGAAACTTAAAGGTGAATAAAATACCTATCCGCCCACCCATTTGAAATTGAGCATCTTCGAAGAATTGGTTTGGCGAGTTAGTAGTAACAATGACAATAGTACTGATCCTTTTCCATTCATATGTTATTCATCTGATAGAGTAATCATGTTTTAAAAAATGTCAGATATCAACCAGCCATGACTCTCTGCTTGATAATTAAGGGTCATACTCTATTGTCACCTGGCAATTATCGCATGTTCCTTTACAATCAGGTAAAATGAACATGTGCATGTAGAAAAAACAAGCACTAAATTCAAATAACAATATGGCATCTAAAAGATTTGGCCAAGCTGTGAAACAGGAAATAAATCAATTAATTTTGCAGCCTCAGAACAACAAAATAAATAGTATGTTTGGAATAAATTTCAACAATTTTGTCATGAAATGTTAGGAAACAGAAAAGCGAACTCCCATACGGGTAGCAGCTTGACAGCTAACTTGAGAAATGTAAATTGAGACTATAAGGATTTAAGGTGCAGCACCACCTTTAATAACATTTATGTTCAGTAAATACGTTGACATTTCTAAAATCATAGCTGTAGTGACCAGTGTTTCAAGATAAATTTATTATTAATTGTAAGCATAAATTGTATCTTATTTTATGGTTTTTATTAGTTCATTTTTTCTTGAAATAGTACTAACCAATGTAATTCATGATTTTCAAATTCTCTAATTAAATCACTTGTGGCATTACATATAGTGATTTTGTCACAGATAACATTAAATAATTATTCTTTGAATTAAGATTATAAAATAGAAGATCGGTTCCATTAGGAACTTGCTAGGAATTTAAAGTGAAAAGACAGATTTGGAAAAGTGATCATGCCTGAGATTTGAACTGAAGCTGAAATGTTGACCATCCAAGCTGCTATGGCCACCTTTCTAAATTTAATTATATGTTACTTACACAAATTAAGATTTTTATTATTCTTGCTTCACTTTTTCATAGAACTTACTGGGACATTTTTGATCATTTGATTCTGTGTATCTGAGACCTCAAAATTTATCTCAGCAGTGACACATTTATACCCGAATGTTAAATATTTACAGAACCAATTGCCAAACTTTTGGGGTTAATTATGTTACCAAAATTATTTTTCCACATTAGCCATATGTAATGATTGGATTAGAACATTAGAGTTGAAAAGCTGGCCTACTTAGTGAATATTTTAATGAGTAAAATTAATTCCTGTGTAATGAAGTACCATTTAATTTAACATATGATCCGTAAGCAAAACTTCATATGTGAATGAAAGGTTTGCAGAGCATGAACTATAGAAGGTGGTAGGGGGTAAGTTCATCATGAGTTGATAACAAGGAGCAGGTGAGGTATGTCAAGTGAAGATAAAAGTGGCCATATTGTGTGCGCACAGTATTGTATTAACTTTATTAAGTCATGAAGAAAAATGTGTGAGTGTGGCATCATTATTATAATTTACATGTAAACACATGACCACTCTGAATGTAAAACAATTGTGATATTGATTTAGATTGAGTCACACTTTTTTACACTCACCTTCACTAATTAAAGTTACATAAAACAGGAAACGTTTTCGAGGGCATTCGTCCTCATCGTCAGCGACTGGGTGACTAAGGGTCACTTTCTCCCATGTCCTCTTCTTCCTCATCCTGCGAATTCTGACCCTGTTGCCATCTGGTGTTGGGGGCACAAAGTTTTAACACATTGCTTACCGGCGGGATTTCAAAATTAATGACGTTGCTGTTTTTGACGATGTGTATTTTTTCCCAGATGTTCAATTCTATTGGTGTGGTGTGGGGTTTTAACAACTTTATACTTTGGCTAATGTTGTGGTTTTCAGTCCAAAAATGGTGTGATACAGCGGATTTCTCTATTTGTTTTAGTTTTATGTTTCTTTGGTGTTCCTTAAGTTTGGTTTCCAAGTTTCTTTTAGTTTTTCCTATGTAGTATTTCTCACAATCCTCACAACTGATCTGGTAAATTCCGGATTTTAGTGTGTTTGGGATTTTAACCTTTAATTGTGATATTCTCCATTTCATCTGCATTCAATTTAATTATCACAGTGGTCACAATGGGTAATAATATACATTTGCAATGTAGCAAATTTCAGTCCTTGTATTATCACTTAAACGGAGCTTATGCCTGGAAAGTCTTCTTTCCACATCAATTGAGATGATAGGTGCAAACTTAAAATATTTTAAACTTTTGTAATTACCATAGTGTTTTGTATTTTTTCATATTCTATCAACATATCTCTCTCATTACACAAAAATGCAAATCCATTGTTTTTCCTAAGAACAGTATTGAAAATTGCTTTGATGTTCTCTGCAGATGGGCTTTCTAGTTCCTCACTTACTGTTTTAAATGTTTTGTCTATTAGGTTGACGGCTTCAGACATTTCCATGTCGGAGGACTTAAAGAGTTTTGTTACTTTCGATAAACAATGGAAGTTTTGTTTTATGTATTGCAGATCTTGAAAAAGGTGATTTGAAATGAGAGATTGTGCTTTTGCAATCACAGTACTATCATTGATATCCATTGCATCAATTACATTTACAATGGTATCATAACTGCTTGCAGAGTACAAGATTGTATTGAGCCAAGTCCCCATCGAGTTATGACAGGTGTGGAGGTAAAGGAATTCCTCATGTTATCTTATAAAACATCTGTATTCTGGAAGATGATTTTAAAAAAAAATTATATTAGATACAAAACTGTCCACATTGTCAAAACAGGATCTGATATTTTCAGCCACTCTATGTAGTCCATGAGCCAGACATATTATACGAACCATTCCAGAATAGGATGTCTTAATATGTTTTGCAGCTTTAACTATAATAAGGGTAGGTGTCTGTCAAAAAAAGAAGCACATTTACAGGAATATGCCTTGTGGCCATAGAAGTGATATGGCTTTAAAATATATTGTTTTCCTGGGACACTCAGGAGATACTGTATCAATAGTTACATTTGCCACAAATCTATGTGACACATCAGTAGTTTAATTTATTGAAACCCAAATCATGTTATCAACAATATTTTCTCATATGGTAGGTAATACCTCTTCATAGCAGTTCATTAAATAACACTGACGAAGTAGGGTATCTGAAAGAACTCCTTATGTGTGTATATTTTTCCAAAAAGCTTTGAAGTAAGTGTTGTTTACTTGTTAAATGGAATATTAGATTTTGTCATCATGTCACACAGATCTTTATTATTCAATCCTGACACCATTTTCAGTAAAATATTCACTTCCAAATTCTTCTACAAGTTCAGCAATATGTAAATATTTTGAATTTAGTGTTGAAAGCATTGTAACTGTTTGTATGGAACTAGTTAACACAGTAAAGAGACACTATACACTGCAGGCATTGAGCCCAGTTATGTTTAGCTGTGACCATACTCGCACAATGATGTCACTCTCAGGTACCTTGTGGTCACCTCATTCATCGATCTGTGTATGAAGATTCAAATCCTACATATGATGCCATCATTTATAACTCCATTGCTAAACAATATTTTATGTCCTAATTATTCACTATTACTTTGTTTTTGCTGGATATATGCTTTGCTATTTACTTCCCTTTTCCTTACATGACAAAGTTTCTTTAATAACTTATGTTTTATTATTTGTAAATTAATTTTTTGCATATGTTTTATTTTGCAATCTACATGCATAATTGTTAAACACTGTATATTTTATAAATCACTGCCTTTTGTATTCTTTATGTCAATATTTCATACAAGTCCTAAGGCTCATTGAGATCTTATGCAAATGAATAATTAATTAAAATGAATAAAGCAGTATGAAAGAACAATTTCACTAAGACAATCTCTAACCAGTTTATATTAGCAGCATTCAGTTGTATTCTTAAGATTATACTCTTTTAAAACATACATTCATACATTACTATAATATAATTTGGTTTTTAGTTAGAACCAAGTGCTTGATTTGAACTATGCAATTTTAAAGTAGAAATATGCACTGTTGATAATGATATAATAACATTAAAATGCAGATACAGAAGATTGGGATATGTGGTCAGATGCATGGTATGATGATGTGGAAAAATGAAGGAGCTTGGGAGTGCAATGAGACATATACAGGTTGTCGATATGAGCCAGTGCGTGAACGTGTTTCCAACTTATACACTTGGCAAGACACAAGATGTGATCCAAAGTTCTTGGCAACTCTCCCTCAGCCCCATTCTCATCTGGCAACATTCACAGGCTATGGCTGTGCCACACTATTCTGGATAGCCAAAAATAGGTGAGTAAAATAGATAAGTATGCTCTTTATTCATGCTATTTCTTTGATGACTAGACTAGTGCTAGGAAAAAAGCTTTGGAGTAAGCAGATTTTGCTAGAGAGTAGGCAATATGATACTATGCAGTAAACCTAACAAGTCTACTAATAAAGTGCAAAAAACATAAATAAGACGTGAAGTCAGAATTTGTAACATTAGACAAGGAATTGAGGAATGGAGAAAGCATACAGATAAGTATTCTGCAAGATATTGTGGAAGTGGGTGAAAAAAGAATGGAAAATTGACTTGATCCTGATGCTACAAATGTGCCTGAGAAGCAAGTAAACAAAGAGAGTGCAAAAGTGGATTCTCTTTACACAAGGTAATAGAATTACTTAATAAGGACTTAAATGAGGCAAAAAAATGAAATTAATCATCTAAGAGAGGAAAACGCAAAGTTAACTGTAAGTATTCTAGAAATACGAGATCGAGGAATATACAGAAGTGGTAAAGGGCAAACACAGTAAACTTTGGCAGAACAACATCCAGATGACACAAAATAATTGCAGTGACATTCCTACTGAAAATAGGTTTAATGCCTTAGGTGAAGTGGTCGATATAGAAAACCAAAACATCTGAAAAATTAACAATGTTGAGAGTAGCTCTACACCGCCATGCGACTGTGAAAAAGATAAATATTGATAGTGAAGTGAAGAACACAAAAAAAAAGCTCCTGCTCTTAGGAGATTCCATAATCAAGCATATAAAAGAACCAAGAACTAGAACAAAACTTAGAATAGGATAAGAACTGATCAACTGACTAACCTTCTCAGTAGCAGGAAATTTGAGACTGCAAAACAAGAAAATGAGGTAGACTATGAGGTGGTAATGTTACATGTGGGTACAAACTTGTGCATAATGTTATACCAGAAGTACTTCAAAATGACACTAAAACCTTTAAAAGAATCGTAAAAACTAGTTCCCTATAGCGAAAGTTTTTGTGAGTGGTATCATCTCTCGAAGTGTCCGTGACGCATACTTAGAGTGAACAGTGCCATAAATGCTGTGTGTAATGAACAAAAGGTGATATATGTAAATCCAAATAAGTTTTGTGATAATATCTATCTAGGTAGAGATGGGTTACATGTTAATAGGAAAGATTCACTTGTACTCAGCAGAATGGTAGGTAAAATAGGGGACATGCTACAGGAAAACCATTGCAACAGGTAGGAGGTGAAGCAAACATAGACAATATTCAAGTAGGTTTACATGGGGATGTAAATTTGGCATGGTATATGACACAACAAAAGCAATCAAAGGTGTATGAACAGCCAAATCACAATGTATCACCAAAATTTTCAATATCTAGCAAATAAATGAGTGCAAATGGAACTAGTTTTAGAAGGCCTGGAACCAGATATTCTTGTATTTACTGAACATGGTCTTAAGGAAGATGAGATTATTGCAAATAACTATGATGAGTATAGATTAGCATCAGTTTTTTGTGGAGTCTTACATTAGTGGGGCATAGCTGTGTGTATAAATCAGCATTTAAAATACATGGAAATAAAATGTACAGAATTCTGTAGGAAATGCATTGTGAATTGGCTGCTGTGTAAATAAAATCTAAAAAATGAAAAGATAATGTAATTCTTGATGTGTACCAGTCACCAACAGGGGATAAAAATTTTTTTTTAGAAAGCTTTGAATCTGTTTTGAGCAAAATGCCGAAGAATAAAAAAGTGGCAATTGCAGGAGATTTTAATATAAACTTCCTGGAAAATGGAAATGATAAATGTATGTTAGTACAATTGTTAGATAGGCATAGCATAAAGACAAGAATAAATGTGCCAACCAGAGTAACAAAGAATTCCAAAACTTGTATAGATAATATTTGTGTTAGTAAATATGGAAAAGAATTTAAGTTATCAGTAATAAAAACTAATATAAGTGACCACTATGGTCAGCTTTAGAAACTGCAGTTCAAAAGTATTAAAACACAAGAGAGGATAGTAGAGTATAAACGAAAAGTAAATAATGAGAACTTAAAGAATTTGCAAACACAACTTGAGCAAATGGATTGGGTAAACTTATATGAAACCGAACAACCTAAATAATAAATATAAATGATTTCACACTAAATTACAAATACTACTTAAAGGTGCTGCTATTTCTAAAATAGCTGTTTATTTAGGAAATGTTTCAAAAAGTAAGAACAATTGTGTGTCACAAAATGAATGCAAATACCCAAACAAAGAATGGCATTTTTAAATGAGCTGAGCAGGTTTGAATTAGGGGAAAAATCATTACAATGTATAAAAAGCTATGAAAACCATTTTTAAAATGTAATTGAAGCAGCAAAGAAGTTGAACAATAGACACAAGATAAATAGTTCTAAAAATAAAATTTAAAACCACTTGGGGAATCGTAAATTCAGTTCATAAGCAAACAACTGGAAATGTCATGGAAAATTTTATTTTAGAAAACAATAACATAAAATTAGAAAGAACAGAAATAATTGCTAATGTTTTTAATGTGCAGTATGTAAATATTGTCGAGTCTCTAAATATAAAAGCAAATCATAAATTAACAAAGATAGATTATAAAAAAAACAAATGGGCAATTCAATGGTGTAGAAATGACTGTTAAAAATGATTGTAGATGAGGTAACTAGAGAATTAAATGAGTTAAATTGCAACATGTCTAGACAACTTTTATAATCAAATGATAAAATTTTGCAAAAATGAAATTGTGGAACCATTAACAGATATTATAAATCAAAGTTTTGTGATTGGAACATCTCCAAATCTGTTAAAGAAAGTAATTGTTAGACCCATATATAAACAAAAAGGATGGAGGCTAAATGTATAGAATTACAGACCAATCTCACTGTACTCTGTATTTTCTAAAGTAATAGAAGGTATATTTTTAAAACAACTACAGAATTTTGCTATAAATTTAATATACTATCTGATATAAAATATGGCTTCCAGAGAAATAAATATACCATAGATGCCATTGAAAATTTAAATACACTTGTAATAAATGCAAGGGATAAAAAGGAAATTGTAATAGCAGTTTTTCTGGATCTCTCTAAAGCATTTGATTGCATAAATCCAGATATTTTGTTGGAAAAACTTGACATGTATGGAGTAAGGGGAGTATCGGAAAAGTGGTTGAGGTCATACTTGACAAATAGGGAACAATGAATTGAAATAAAATATAAACATGAGAACAAATCAGTCACAAATATAAGATCAGCTTTAAAAAAATCTGATGTGTTACACTCACATGAGTTTCTCTACTCTTGTACAAACTATTTTTACAAACGCTTATTCTCCATATGCTTCATGTTAATCGAGATATCGAGATGTTAATCTTATTGCTAATTTTCTTGTAGGTGCAAGGGGAATATGGTAGTATTTAAGCAATAATCAAATCTTTTAAGACCTGGTTGCTATGTGGAGTATTCCATTCTCTTTGCATTACCAGAACAAAAAAAAATGAATAAGGAATTTGAGAAAAAGTATAAGTATTGGAAAATTTAAGGGAATAACAAGCAATATCTCGAAAATGGTTCACTCAACAAAAAAATGTGTATGACATAAATTGTGTATTTTAACGCGATCTACATTTTTTGTGTAGTAAAATTTTGTCTAGTTTATGGTTTACCTGTTATGCAAAAGTCATTCACAATGAAGAATACTTCTGGAGACATTCCCAGAAAATTTGTGATATACATTTCATTTGTCATGAAAATATCTTAAACATATGATATTTTAAACAAAATCGTTAGAGCCATTTTTGAGAAAATTAAAATTTTCAAAAAATGTTCCATGTAAAGGGTAATCTGGGATGGGGAGATTTTCTTGAAAACCTTTGTATCGCATCTCTGGAAGATACTAAACCTAAATACCAAGTTTGGTGTTTATCGGACTGTTTGTTTCTGAGTTATGCTGTTCACAGACACACACACGTACATGTTTCCAAAAATGCTTTTTTTGGATTCAGGGGGCCTCAAAACATATATTTCTGGGGAAATCTTGGTACCGAATTTCTATACATAGTAGAGAAAGTAAAAATAAGGAATGTACATACTGAGGCTTTCACGGCCGGCGTCATAACTAATAAATGAATTACAACTATCCGGGCTTGTAGGCCGTTGTCTAGAAGGCATCGTGGATACCGACATTTTGTCATTCAGACTACGACCACCGCAGACACTGAATCACTTCACCCCGAAGATGCCAAGCGCTGTACTTGGCGAAACGTCGGTATCCATGATGCCTTCTAGACCACAGCCTACAAGCCCGGATAGTTGTAATTCATTTATTAGTTAAAAATAAGGAAAATAAAATGAGCAAACATATGTTAATCAGTGCTGTTATGGAGGTCATATGGCAGCACATGATGTATGAGAACCTTAAAATTGATTGAGAGAGTGCACTTAAGTCCATCTGGTGATATACACTCATTTCTTTCTTTTCTTTCCTTCCCTTTCCCTCCTTCTTTTGTTGTTGATGTTAAACAATTTCCAATTCCAACTTCGTATCTCCTGCATTACTGCCAAACCATAATACATATGTCTTTACTTTATTATATATACCTATATATATATATAATTAATATAAATTAATTATACTTTTTACAGACCTTAGCCTGGTCTTGGCAAGTTTTTAATATAGAGTCAACTGAAAACTTCAATGCCACAGCTGAGATTTGAACACAGTTCTCCCACTCTCCGTGTGGTTGCTCTAACCATTGAGCTACTGTGACAACTTGCCAGTGGGACATTGAATTCCCCAATTGACTCAGGTTGTTTCCCAGACAGACCACTAAGGCATCTCACTCGAGATGACAATCTCAGTGGCAACTCTGTCTCTCTCTCTCTCTCTCTCTCTCTCTCTCTCTCTCTCTCTCTCTGTATGTGTGTGTGTGTCTGTCTGTCTCTCTCTCTTTCTAATAAGCCATTGTTGCTTTAATGCCTATTAAAGTATCTGCTAACATCTATTTTTGTATAATTCATTATAATGTTTATTGTTGTTGTATTCCTAATGTTGTTACTTGAATGCACAAGTTAGAATGAGAGCAGCACATTTTTATACCTGAGTCAAAATTACCTGCTTATGTTCCAGAAATATAAAATTTAGAACTTTGCCCTTTTATATGGTCAAGTACCTCTATAGAAATTGATGCTTGTATGTGATGCAGTAATTTGTATCACAAATTACTTAAATGTAAATAATGATTGTAATATGAATATGCATTTTTATGTGACATTGATTTCAGATGTTTATTGATTGTAAATATTGTTGGGAAGTAAATTTATAATGTCTTACTGAAACTGTCAATAATAGCGCGCAATAATGCAGAGAGCTGTTTATCATTATTGGAAACGAGGAAGTTACGTAATGTTCGCGCGTTTTTTCCGTTGAGAACCTTCTGGAAAGTTTTCTCCCTAGAGCATATGTATTCATAATTTTCATTGGATATTAAAATAGACGCTAATGTTGGCGCGTTTTATTAGCCAATTGCAGTTCAGTTATAATCTTTAGACGTATCTTGATGAAGGCGTATAAATAGGGTAGGTTGGAGGTAAAGTCAGTCAGTCCTTCAGTTCGCCGAAAGCATTCATACATTACACGTCGCCTTCAGTCGCTCAGTTCATCAAAAATCTGTGTACACTACACGTCGTCTTCAGTCAGTTCGTTGAAAGTATTAGTACGGCATACATCGGATATAGATTCACAAGTTACGTGCAGCAGAATTATGAAAGATCTAAAGTATGGTAAAGTTAATTATACAAAAGATTGAAGTACGTGGATTAAAAGTGATCAGTAAGAAGTATTATAACAGTTTCAGTTTGGCGAGTATCTAGATCAATATGTAAAAGTGATAGTGAACGTGTTCGACAATAAAAATTATAAAACAAATTTCTTCATCAGTGTTCTTTTTGGATAAAAGATTCCTTTCCGTTTACATAACCCTGATCAAGAGACATGTTCGACTGAAATAATAGCTAGCCGGAGGACAGAAAACAAAACTTAAAATTCTTTCAAACATTAATACTACCACAAATTGCTAACACTAGATGGAGCTACAAACCGAACAAATGAATGATGTCACAAGATGGCTTCAACACGTGATGTAAACAAACATTATAAGCAATACCGCATCAACGTGGAGCTACAATAATGTTAAATAAATACAACATAAAAGTTACTACAAATTGGCTCCCATACGTGGGGCAGTTAAAAATTATGTAACCAAACAAAAACAAAAGCAGCACAACATAAGATCTTCAAGTTCTAATAATTTACGTAAAAACATATTACGTAAGAACCATCTATTACATATGATAATTTGAATTATATGCAATATACATTTGAAAAAGCTAGCAGGTCAAATTGAACCACTTGGGTATTCTGGTGTCAAATTGCAATAGCTTCTCATTTTGATAAAGGAATAAATTATGATTTTTACTCTTCCTTGTTTTATACTAACATTTTCACTAGATATTTGTGTTTCATGGTGGCATGTTCTGTGAGGAGTAGATTTTCAGTATCAATTCCATTCAATTGCACAGTGCTTCTTATGTATGATTTGGCTGCTTGATTGATTCTCATGCGTAATACACACTCATACACTGACCAACCAGCCCATTCATATGTGAGAAGCACTGAATTTCATCTATAATAACAAGTACATGTTTTGGAATATGTCAAAGCAGTAAATAATAGTACAATATCTAAACTCTCCTTACATAAAGTTTTTGAGATTTAATTAATGTACTGTATATACATACTAAGCATTAAACAACTAGGAGCCAGGGGTGGCTCTAGAAGGGAGTAGCAAGTTAGTGCTATCCCCAGAAATATTGTAACCAGTGGTCCATTTAACAAACAACGATATTGTTTATAAAGATTCTCCAGAACTCTTAAAAAGTACTTGTTAATCTGTAGGGGACTTGTATGTCCATCTGTACAGGCCATATTAGTGAAGTCTCTGCTACTGGCAACAAGGAACCTTGAGGGGCAGGTGCTGAGGTGGAAATTTGGAGCTGTACTTTGTTAACACAAAGCTATCTAACGTGTATACACCTAGGGAAAATGACGTGTAAACAGTAGTTCCACCCAAGACAGTACTGTCACCTAAAGTGTTATTGGAAGAATCTCAGTTGGTATTATTGTGTAAACAGTACCAGTAGCATAATAATAATAATAATAATTTATTGTGAGTAAAATGAATTCTATAAGTAATTTCCTCTAGGTCGTTAGAGGAGAAATCAAAATAAAAAGGCTTAGAAGAACAACACCTGCCATCAAGCTTACACAAACAATTTTATCAAAAGGTTTAGGACCTGAGTAGAATTTTCAACACTAGTATGTTTGAGGAACATGATTGGTTATGCAGTTGTGAGTAAAAAATGCTCTGTTTTGTCTTCCCTGTGTACTATTCAGTGGAGAAGTGTGGACCAAGACAGGTAGGACTGATGTACATAACTTAAACGAAGGAGTTAAAAAGCACGAAGTATCATAGGCCATTTGAAAAATGTGCTTAGTTTGACCCTTATGGGAAATGTAAACATTGTTGCTCAACTAGATGGCGCATATAGAAGAAATATTGAACTTCATAACCAGAAAGTTGCCAACAATAGATATGTCCTGAATATTCAGTATTATTATTAATTGCATCAGATTCTGAGAGGCTTTTGAATTAGCACTGAGAGGTCATGACGGAACAGATTCATCCTCAAATCCGGGTATTTTTCATGGCCTAATCAATTTCAGTGCTATGAAGACTCATCTTGAAAACTGCACAGTTTTCAAAGGAACGTCCAAGACCATTCAAACAACCTTTTGAAAGTTATGTTAGAAGTATGTCACAATGAAATAATAAACTAGATAAAAGCAGCAGATTTCTCAGTTATAATGGCAGACAAAACAAGTGATGTATCTAGCAAATTCCAATTGGTTGTAATATACAGATACATAATAATAGTTCTGTTGAAAGATTCTGGGGCTTCATTGTTCCTCCTGGCCACAATGCTCCAAATCTGGCAAAATGTATTAAAGATGAACTTCATCATCATTTCACAACCTGCCCTAGAAAACTCATTGCTCAGACATATTATGGTGCATCAGTTATGAGTGGATCATCATGTGGCTTTCAAGCACTAGTGAAGGAGCTTTACACAGATGCACAATACGTTCACTATTATGTACATCAGCTTAATCTGAAAATGCAGCATCAGTTAATAAGAATGTGAGTGTTTATTTTCAGGGTATTTGTTCATTTTTCCCCACATCACCACAGAGGATAGCAGTTTTGGATGAAGTGGCTAATAAAGGACTTCCAGAATCAGTCCCAACCATGGAATTTTCAGTCATGGAGTGCCAACACAGTGTATGAGTATAGAAGTGAACTGATTGATTGTATGGATGCAATTCAAACTGAAACTGGCATAACACATTCAGCTACCAATTACACAAGCCTTTGGTTATGAGGAAATTCTCCAAAATGAAAACTTCATATTTTGGCTTTCATTTTTTGATTAAATAATGCCTCACATTGACATTCTTTTTAAGCAGATGCTTGTGAGCCATTATATGTCCATAAACAGATACAAGATTTGAGCATGTTATTTCAAGCATTAGAGAAAATATATATGTTTCTAGCACATAGAGTGAAGCCAAAACAAGAAGAATTGATGACAGTGTAAAAGCTAGGAAACAGAAAACCAAAGAAATCTGTGGCATAATAATACAATAAGGCAGAGCCTGCTTTGAGTTCAAAGGCCACCTTTCAGCAGCTATGTTATTCTTACCTCACAAATTTTCAGAGTACCACAATTCTTTTCTTACAGATCACCTACAGGCAATTTACGAGAACTGCAATTTTATAGATGTGAGGGTACTACAAACAGAACTGACTGCAATATATGAAAGACAAGAATTTAGGAACATTACAGTGCTCTATCAGTGTTTAACTTCATTACTGAAAATAACTTAAACTTTCAGCGAATGTGTGTAAAACTATGTAAAGTTGTGCTTACTATCCCTATGTCCACATTCAAAGCAGAATGCAGTCTCTCTACTCTGAAGAGCATTGTGTTGCGCTGAAACTGCACAACACAATAACGCAGGACAGACTTACTGCCCTTGCCATTGCTGTCAATGGAACAAGATCTCATTATGCAGATACCTGACTTCAATCAAAGGGTGATTGAAAGATTTGCTACCAGAAAGGATAAGTGAATAGATTTTCTCTTCAAATAGGTGAGCATATGTTTTTAAATAAAATCTCATGGTTCATCTGAAAGCCTTTTAGTATTTTACTTGTTTTTACATTTTCAATCATGGGAATTCAGTCTAAATGATCATTAATACATGTCTATGAGATATTTACTCACCGGCCGTCATTGTTAAGGGCTATTATATAAGAACAGCACTAAATTAATGTACTGTATGTGAAAAAGTATCACACTCTTGTATAGAATGTTCAGAAGTGAGGTTTAATTCCCTGATATTTAAAACAAAAAGAACAACAGAATTTTGAAATTCTGGTATATTTGAAATTAGATAACAATGCATTAGAAGAATGTCTAATGGGCATGTAATGGGAAAAGTGGGGAGGAGGGGATAGTGTTAGAAGAAAATGCAATGAAGAATGAGAGTTTTATAGAAAATAGTTACAAGAAATTGGAGGTGGAAGAAGTACATAGAGAACACCGTGATCAATTTGGAATAAATTTTGCATGGATGCATATAAGGTATTATTTCCAAAAGGAACCGAGAAAAAGTATTTTTTCTCTACAGTTGTATACATATATTATGTATGGAAATTGTGTGATTTTTCCATAGTCTGAGGGAGTATGAAATGGTAAAAAGATAAAAAATGAAATAATTACAAAGATATAATAATTAAAATGCTGCATAAATATGAGGGTAGTGAAAATAATTAAGGTGATGAAATATTTAGGAAGAGTGTGAGATAAGTAAATAATGAGTTTATGAAGCACCAAGAGAGTGTGTATGATTATGAAAATGAAAGTCTACTTAGTAGCTCTATTCCATACACACAACTTTGGGGTAGGTATGGGAAAGCCTGAGTTATGGTAATGTTAATTCTTGAATGATTTGTTTCTGTGTTTTACATATTAGTTCCCATAGAAGTTTTAAATAAATTCAGTTCAGTTTCAGGAAAATGTAACAATATTGTAGTTTCAATGTAGTATTTTTGGAGATGTTTTAAATATAATTATATTCAAAATCTGAATTTTTCAAGACCAGAGAAGCTGGAACGATACAACCGAGCTGGTACAGTGCAAGACTTTGCAGTAGCCATGATGTGTGGCTTGGACCGACCTGTGATGTCAGTACAAAATGCTTCAGGCTGGGGCTACTTTGACTGTGCAGCTAGAAAGTGGAACACTGACATACTGGAGGAGGCTGGTTTTCCAACTCATCTGCTGCCAGAACTGGCAGGTTCTGATGATATTGCTGGCCAACTGGCTCAATCCTGGTATGGTATACCAGTTGGCACTCCTGTAGGTGAGACATGTTGTTGGTTTTAAAGATTAATGAAGAAATATCAATGACCACATAAAATGAAAAGTTCAGTGCCTACAAAGGATAGAATGTCATTAAAAAATTTAAGCTGTACAAATTAGGTTAGTTTTATAAGCACATTCTGAGATTATCTTTTATATTCATAGTGCTGGCAGTTCCAAATAAAATATGCGATAGCAAATATATGTTTTTACTTCACGCGTATTTGCGAGAGAACTTGCTTTACGTAATGTCTTTTTGTTGTCGAGCCCCACGTTGTGGAGCCAATTTGCGTCGATATTACAAATAATGTTGTGTGTTTACTTCACGCGTTGCCATCTTGTGACGTCATTCTTTGTTTGGTTCGTAGCTCCCTCTGGCGTAGCAATTTGCATCAGTTTTGAAATAATTCACTTTAAATGTTCTCCGGCTAGCTATTTAGGTCGAGAATGTATCTCTTGCAGGGTGTGAATCGGAAAGAAATCTTTTATCCAGAAATGATAATGATGAAGAAATTAGTTTTATAATTTTTATTGCCGAACACGTTCACTAACACTTTTTACATATTGAGATAGATACTCGCCAAACTGAAACTGTTTGTAATAACTTCTTATTTATCACTTTTAACTCGCATACTTCAACTTTATGTAATTTTTTAAATGTATAATACTTTATAATAATTCTCGTAATTCTGCTGCGTGTAACTTGGCGAAATGAATGAACTGAGAGACCGACGTGTAGAGTACTGAGAATTCTGTTGAACTGGGGGACTGCTACCTCGAACCTACACTATTTATAGGCCTGCATCAACATACGCCAAAAGATTATAAATGAACTGCTATTGGCTAATAAAACGCGCCAACATTAGCGTCTATTTTACTATCCAATGAAAACCACTAATACATATTGCTTTAGGAAATGTTCTAGAAGCTTCTACCGAAAAGGCGCGAAACATTACGTAACTTCCTGGTTCCCGGTAATGATAAACAACTCACCCCCTCGCTGCATTATTGCGTTATTGTTGACAGTTTCAGTAAAGCCGAATATTATTATTTACCAATAATACTTACAATTAATAAACCTCTGAAATCAATGTCACATAAAAATACATATTCATATTACTATCATTAATTACATCTGAGTAATTTGTGATACAAATTACCGTATCAAATATCATTCAATGGTTCACAATAACTGGAACTAGAATGAGAATGACAAAGTTAAAAAACATGTATTACATTGTAAGCATTCACATATTTTCACAGAAGGCTTTACTGGGTCTTGAGAATAGTATATTAGATCCCTATTTTGCATATTAGACTCTTCACTGTAGAGATTATTTGGTGGCCATGACATGAAACAGCTGCAAGAGCTCACTCTAGTAGCAAGCTGGGAAAATCAAACGAGAAGCAATTTTGGCAAATTTGCACCATAATTCCCCAGATTCATTGAGCATTGGTTCTTCCAGCAAAAAACACCACTTGTAGCTTGTTTATATACAACTCGAACTGACCTCTGCCTCAAAAACTAATAATAGCAAAAATTGACAGAAATTAATACAAAATAATAAAGTATTTGTTCAAAAATATAAATGTATTATCAACAATATTTTAAACATGGTTTTGATAATATACATTATAATAAATTATAAAACTAATTTATATAGTTATCAAATCACTTTTAAAGATAACTCTACCTTAAAAACATACAGAAAATTGTAAACAGGAAAAGTTTCCTTTTCATCTTTGGCCAAATAAGAGTCACAAACACTTTCAAAGAATAAATTCAGCCCCTTAAAATATATAAAAACTTAAGAATTAAAAAAAATATATCCAAAAAGTAAAACATGCAGCTCATACTACATATACTACTTTGTGATTGAATACTCTAATACTGCTGTACAGTAAACTAAATTTGGGAACAGTATATTGCTAATTCAAATGTTCAATATACGTTCGTATAATACAAGAAACTAATATTGTTAGTATAACTACTTCTTCTTCTTCTTCTTCTTCTTCTTCTTCTTCTTCTTCTTCTTCTTCTTCTTCTTCTTCTTCTTCTCCTCCTTCTTTCAAGGATTACGTGTTATAATCACCTGTACCAGTCTATCATCATCCACCTCTTACAAGGTCTACCCAGAAGTCTTTCTAGTTGGCCGATAATTCATTTTTTTTTTTGTAATCTATTTTCTATCAACATGATCCTCCCATTTCATTCTATTTTCTTCTGTCTTATCATTAACTGAAAACATTTTTAAATCTGATCTTATTGTTTCATTCCTTATTTTATCTATTTTAGTACATCCCCTTAAATATTTCATGAACTTCAGCTCTGCTGCCTGTATGCATGATCTTTATTTTTTTTGTTATTGTCCATGATTGGAACCATATATAAGAGTAGGCACAGCCATAACTTTATAGAATTTCATTTGTGTTTCCTTTCTTGTTTTTCGTCCTAAAGTTCTTCCAATTGTTCCACAGACAGCTTGATATCTATTAATCTCCTTCTCAATGTCTTTGTCATATTTAAAACTAATATCAGAACCTAGATAATTGAAGTGGAATACTTCTTCTAAAATTTTCCCATTTATTATTATTATTATTATTATTATTATTATTATTATTAGTAGTAGTAGTAGTAGTAGTAGTAGTAGTTTCAATCTGATGGATTCTTTACTTTAAAGGCCATTATCTTTGTCTTATTATTTGTAGATATAGTTCAATTTTAGTGCATTACGTTTTGGCTTTGTCTATATACTGCTCTTTGTAAATTATCTTCGCTTCTTGCATAACCATCTGGTTATCAGCTATAATAGAGTATTTAATGATGCTAGATCCTGTTAGTATAGCTTCTGTTACAAATATAAACAAAAATAGCTTTGACTCGTACTTAATGTAAAAACAGTTGTATTCATACTGGTGTTTGTCTTGGTATCTGCTTAACAAATTATCTAAATACATTATAGGAATTTGTACATTATTTTTCATAATTGGTTAATATCAGTTGCTGATCAATTGCTGTTTATGTTTTAACCTAGGTTTATAAAGTAATGGAATGTCGTGAGATAGTGTAAATTTGAATCTGTGTACTTATGTTGTATTATAAAAAAGTCTTGTGCATTACATTCACATTATTTTCTCTATCTACTGTCATTTATTTTTATATAACCTCTACAAACTATTCTTAAGGGAGCTTAGTTTTCTATTTACTTAATGTTAATATACAGGTAGATAAACCTTTGCAGAAATAGATTCATTACATTTTGTTGAAGGTACAAGGGTAATAGAGGAAACTGAATCAATAGTCATGTTTAAAACCCAGGTTGTTATGTACTGGCCTAGAAATTCCATACCTTTTTCCATGAAATCGTGAGAAACAACTGGAAAGGACAGCACTTTAAAACAATTCTGATATGTTACATTCACATGACTTTCTCTACCTGCTAACCTTTATTTTTTATATAGCTTCCACAAAGTACTCTTATGAAAGCTTATTTTTCTATCTACTTCATGTTAATTGTGATAAACCGTTGCAGAAATAGCTTCATTACATATTTTTTTGAGGTACAAGGGGGGATAGAAAAAACAGAATCAATAGTCAGATGTTTAAAAGCTAGTGCTATATGGTAGCATAGAAATTCCGTACTCTTCCCATGATGTGAGAATGACTGAATGTTGACAGCACTTTTAAAAAAAATCTGATGAGTTACTTTGACATGACTTTCTCTACTCATTTGTCTACAAACTATTTTTACAAAAACTTATTCTTATGCCTACTTCTTGTTAATCGAGATAAACTTGCATTATATATTTATACATTTCATTGTAGGTGTAAAAAGAATGCAGTAAACTAAAGTGAAAGTCAAATCTTTTAAAAGTGGGTTGCTATCTGATGGCTTTGAAATTCCATTCTCTTTGGAAGACCACGAAAAAAAGGGGGATAGAAAAAGAATAGTGATAGGCGGTTGAAAACGATGCAAAATATTTGAAAATTCGAACCAATAACAAAACATATCATGGAAATGGTTAATGGAACAAAAAAGGTTATTTGACATAAATTGTATTATTTAACGAGATATACATTTTGTATAGTAAAATTTTGTCTATCCCTTATGGTTTACCAGTTATACAAAAGTCTTTTAGAATGAAGAAGACTTCAGAGGCTATTCCCAGAAAATTCAACAAATTTGTTATGTAAATGTCTCAAACATATCATATTTTAATAAAAATGATTAGAGCCATTTTTGGGAAAATCACAAATAACGAAAGTTTTTCTATGTAAAGGGCAGTATGAGTTGGGATTATTATTTGTGTTGCATCCCTTGTAGATCCTGAACTGAAATACCAAGTTTGGCATTTGTCTGAGAATTCATTTTGAGTTACGCTGTTCACAGACATACACAGAGACCTTTTTATAAAAATATTTTTATCATTATTATTATTATTGTTGTTTATTTATTTATTTATTTATTCAGGAAGCCTCAAAATACATATTTCTGGTGAAACCCTGATATCAAATTTTTTGGTGGAATACAACACTTCCCCTACTTATGATAGGTAAGCAGTGGAGAAAGTAAAAACAATTAGCATTACTATTATAAATTTGCTTTTGTGTTGGAAAGGCAGAATCGACTGAAAAATTCAATGCCATAGCTGAGGTTTGAACCTCTTATCTTTGATTTAGCTTTGCTGCTGCTCTAACTGAGCTATCATGGCAACATACCGGCATGACAGTAAATTCTCCAACTGACACACTTTTCCCAGTATACCACAAGGCATTTTCAAATTCATTTGGAGATAACAATGCCAATGGCAGCTTACAATTTTGTAGGTACTTTAAGTCCTAGGCTTCATAGTTAACCACTATTAGATCAATAAATTTTAATCAGTTTTTCCATACATGCTGTGTGTAATCTAAAAGTGGAAAGGTGGAATCAGACTGAAACACTCAATGACATAGCCATGATTTGAACCACAGATCTTGACTTACCATGGCAGTGCTCTGTCATGCCCGCATATTGCCATGATAGCTCAGCTGGTGATAAATGTAAAAATATGTGATACATTCACATGATTTTCTCTACCCTCTATCATTTATTAGTGGGTATACAAATTATTCTTACACAAGCTTATTTTTCTATCTATTACTTTTTAATACAAACAAACCTTTGCAGAAATAGCTACATTACACACTTTGTTATAGATACAAAGATAACATTGGATAGTCAAATGTTTAAGAACTGGACGCTATATGCTGGCCTTAAAATTCCATACTGTTTCCATGTAATCGTGAGAAACAATTGAATGTTGCAAGGACTTGAAAAGAATGACCAAGAAATGAACAATTCAAAACTTTAATAATGATATCTCAGAAATGGTTTATACCACAAAAAAGCTTATTTTAAATAAATTTTGCGTTTTAAAGAGATCTACATTTTTTGTGTAGTATGTTTTTGTCTGACGCTTAACACTTAGCAGTTACACAAGATTATAGAAAAGTTTTTCCAAATGAAATGGATTTCACAGGCTATTCCCAGAAAATTCAAGATATACATTTTATTTGTCATGTAAATATCTTTAATATGTAGTATTTTAATCAAAATTGTTAGAGCCATTTGTTAGAAAATCAAAAGTTTTGTAAAATCTTCCATGTAAAAGGTAGTCTGGTGTATGAGGATTTTCTTGAAAATCTTTGTGTCACTTCTTTGGAAGGTACTGAACTTAAATAGCAAGTTTGGTGTTGATCCAACTTTTCGTCTTTGAGTTGATGCTGTTCACAGACACACACAAACCTTTTTTCTAAAAACGCTTAATTTTTATTCACATTGGCCTCAAAACATGTATTTCCGGTGAAACCTTGACATCAAATTTTTGGGTGGAGTACAATACTTCCCCTGCTTACTATACATAGCAGAGAAAGTAAAAATGTTATCAGAATAATTTAAGCAGAACAGAGCTCATGAATTTGCGGAATAACAATCATAAAGGCCATAGCTGTTTTATTATCTGCTTATTCTTCAAATAATAGTGTGATATTTAGAATTAACAAATTCCCTAAAACTATCTGTGCCCCAAATTTGGGATAGTGAAGTTTGTCTATACAATTTTGCAATAAAAGAAACAATACACTACTGTGCATTATAACATTTCTTTTACATGTAAAAATGTGGGAAAAAGTAGGATTATATTTTGTTTATGTTATTCTAGGTGCAGCCTTGGGAGACCTACAATGTTCAGTATTAGCTACACTGGAGAATGCAGATGATGCAGTAATGAATATTTCTACATCAGCACAGCTTGCATTTGTTTTGCCCACAGATTTTGAACCTGGGCAGAAACCAGGTAATAATTGGTTAACAGGAATGACATTGTATCTGTTATACACAACTTGAAGCTTTAGTTGCTGCCATCAATTATGGAACATACAAAACACTTCTGAGTTTCTCCATTCCAAGCTGGGAGTACAATTTCTTACTAGTGTTCCTAGTGACATAACTTTTTTCACTGTAGTCATTTAATATGATGAATAATTAAAAAATGTTAATATTTTATGGTAATATCACAGTTCATATATGTATGACAGTTGGAATATTTATTCAAGATAAGAGAGAAATGAAGGCCCCTTGCATGCCCGGTAACAGTTGATTTATTTATTTAAACAACGGTCCCAATAAGTTTTAGCACTGGTTACAGTCAACATAATACAATAAGGCAGTGATTTATGTAACTGGTAATTAATCATTCTTTTACACGAGCCATGTATAGGACAAGGTTGGAAAGGTAGAAGCAGACTGAAACATTCAATGGTATAGCTGGGATTTGAACCGCAGATTTTCCAGTTGTTCTAACCAACTGAACTACCATGGCAACATACTGGCACAATGTTAAATTCCCCAACTGACTAGTAGTTTTCCCTATAAACCACAAGGAGATCTGAATTTTTCAGTCTGATTCTATCTTTCCAACCTTGTTCTACATATTGCTTGTGTGGAAGAACAATTAGTTACCACTGATTGACCTAATAGTTGGTTGAACTCTGAAGCCCATGACTTAAAGTACATACAACATTGTAAGTTGCCATTGGGGTATGTCATCTCAAATGAATTTGGGACCTGAGAATCGGTTGGGGGATTTAATGTCATGCCGGCATGTTGCTGCGGTAACTCAGTTGATTAGAGCAGCCGGACAGAAACCGAAAGATATGTGGTTCAAATCCTGGCTATAACATTAAAGTTTTCAGTCTGGTTATACCTTTCCAGATTTATGTAACTATAATAGATATAAAACAAAAGTACTTACATAAATGTACAGTTAGAATTAGGTAGGCACTTCACCAAATCAAAATTATCACAAGAATTATGAAATACACATTTAAAATTACCACATTGATAAAAGTGATATTAAGGAATGCCTCAGTATCTAAGAGAAATGCAAGTGGAAAGGATTGTGGTTTTTTAAAGTGCAGGAAGATGCAATCTATATTTTATTAGAATGCAAAATCATGGATAGATATCTGGAGGAAAGAGTTTATCCAAAATAAATGAAGATGGCAAAAAGAGTAATAATTCAAAAACATTTTTGTAAACAATTTAAGATTATTAATTTAAGAGAATTTTTATTCAGAGTTAAGAAGAAATGATCTGGTTGGTAAATTAAATTGAAGTATGTAGCACAAAATAGTTTAATTATAAAGTATAACCATAGTTTGGTAACAGCAATATACGAGCTAATAATTGTAGAAAGTAGTGTTATTTATTATCTTGTATGGCCTGGAACAAACCCTGGGTTAGCTCCAGACCATATGAACTCTGTAAGCAGCTTGCTACAAATAAAGAGAAGGAACTTCTGCAACAGATAGGCATAGGAAACACAAGATTAACAGAGAGTATGCTGAAAAAAAAGTAAGCTTAAGACTGCAGGATGTTGAAAGATAGGAAATATTCAATATTTCATACAGAAAAGAATTCTTTGAGGCGGTATAGGGAGATAAAAATAGAGTGGGGTACGGAAAAATACATAAAGATATGTGATAAGATGGGTCAAGGAATATTAGCACAGGTTAGAACTGGAGTTATGAATTTAGAAGGTTTAAGACAGTCATCAAGTATTGAGTAAGCTGGTTGGGAGCTTGCCTACTCAATACATAAGCATGATGGGAGCAACTGAAAGAGGAGCAAAGGGGAAAATGTTGATGTCATTCATACCCTCCCTCAGTGCAACAGTGGTTCTATTGGGTAGTTTTCATTTACCAAGAAGGACAGTACGCCAAAGCGTAGGTCAAACAACACCAACTAGGTTCAACCCTACTTGGGAGGAAGCATATTTTATTACAGCACAAGATTATGGTGTAAAGTGTTTAATTTGTAATAAGATATTAAACCATAAAAAAAGTCTAATCTACAGCGCCATTATTCATCCTGTCATGCGGATCAGTATGAAAAATACCAAGGGGAAGAAATATCATCTTTATTGGGGTAACTAAAATAAACAATGTTTGTCAAGTACATTTTATACTGTAATTTATTGCTATTGCTGAATTTGTTCATACTGATCAGACACACAACTTGTTTATTTTGCCTTTGAACATACAAATTATCATGCTTTTATTAAACAATTTACTATTCATTGCTTGTATAATCCCTCCTAAAATGCAATGTACAAATTAATCATATCTCGCCATATTAAACATTACTAATGTTCTAATTAAATAATACAATTATATAATAATAATAATAATAATAATAATAATAATAATAATAATAATAATAATAATAATAATAATAATAATAATAATAATAATAATGCTGTATAAGCAATATACTTCCATAACATAAAATGATTATAACACTTCAAATCAATTTGTATTGCAAAATTACTCCTGTGCAGTTACAGGAAATGCCACTGAGTTTACAAACCAGCCTGCTGCTCAGATTTCCATGTGGCAGATGCTAACGGGAGCAGAGCAGGTAAAGTTGGCTCCCTAGAGCTACATACTGATGATTCCTGGTTTAAGACATGACAAGGATTTGGTAAAATGTCCAATGTGTAGGGCAACAAACACAGGTTTCCATTGTTTACTATACTGCAGTCAAACAAAATTAATGTGAGAACAGGCATGGTAACATATATGAAATAATTAAGATGAGGAAATGTTAATTAGAAAGATTTTTAACTATAAAAGGAAAGAAAAGTATAAAAATTGTAGGGAACATTGGGCAAAATTAGAGAAAAAAGGATAAGAATGATCAAGTGGGTGGTAGATGGTGAGGCAATCTTAGAAGTGTAATGGGCTAGATAAGTTTAAATAAGGATAGGATAAGGCAGTAAAATTATGATCATCAATGTACTAATAACATGGAGTTGTATTTATTGGAACTAATAAGTGTAGGCAAGCATTTTCAGAGAAGAGATACTTAAGGAGGTGAATAAGATTAACTCACTTTAGATTATATTTTGTAAAATATTGTATACAATAACAAGTTATGTATCTAATGTTGCACTGAGGAAATAAATATCTGTCTACTTAAATGAAAGAAAATTACCATATCACATGAAGTCCACAATAATCAAATGGCTAACTTATTTCATATACTATGTAAAATTTAGAGACTGTTAACACATAATGATAAATATGCACACAGTATCTTCTTCTTTTATAGTGGTCAGTAATTGACTCAAAAGTCTTGTACAAAAGTAGTTAGTATCGTTTTTTATATACATATTTATAAAATATAATTTAGTAACTCAACAATTTTGCAATACTGTTAATGTTATAAAATAAAATTTGATAAAATATAATTATATAAGGAACAATGAAGAAGGAAGTAGTGGTGGTGGTGGTGGTGGCAGTGGCGGTATATATATTTTTACAAAATACATCTAAAACATCTAAACATTAACATTTTACATCAAATGGTCCAGGGAATGAATGCAAGTTTCTGAGGTGCAAACAAGGCTTAATTCTCTTTACACCATATTTAGATAAATCAAAGAAACAAAACTGATTACCAAAACAGCATTTAATGCCCAAGAAAAACCATAATCTAAGGTAATTTATAATGGCCGGATGTTTATGTAATAACAAATTAAGAAATATGTACATAAATATGTAGTAAAATATTAATGAAATACATAAAAACAAATAACTAAGTAATTATAAATATCTAATAAATAATTTAAAATTACATTAAAAGTCTGAACTTTAAATGAATAATAATTTATTTCACTGACAAGTCATTCTTTGTACCACGATATTTATTGATTTTATTGCTGCACAGTGCTACACAATCATTATTTTAAATTATAAGTAATTTGTTAATCAGATAATCATGATCACAAATTTCACTTTCACAGTTTTCATGGTATTTTGTGAACACTTCAAATGTTGTTCATAAAACACGTAGACTAATTTATGAGTAAAACAACACAAAAACCTGTGTCTTCATAAATAACAATTGAAGAAATTAAGAATGAGTGTGCAACAGAGATGTATTGTCTATTTCCTGGCACAGTGCATAAAAGATACTTCTCATTTTTTGGTTTAAGTGACATTATTCTGTCACCAAGTGAGATGGCTCTGTGGTAACATTTGAGGCTCACATTCAAGAGGTCCACGGTTTAAACTGTGCCAGGACCATCCTCCCTGACTGAGGTTTTTTCCAGATTTTTCTCAGTCCTCATAACATCAAATGCCAGGGAGGTACCCTAAATTTAGGCCAACTTTCCAAAATTCCTTTCCCAAATATCATTTCAATGCATGTATCACCAGCATCCACTGCCTATGGTACAGTATGTAGTAAGAACAAGTGTTTAACACTACTAAAAAGAAAGAAGGAAAATAAGAACACCCTTCATGTCAGATAAAATCGTCTTGTAAGAAGAAAATGATTTTGTGACATTGTAACATGTTGCAGGACTATACTTGAATAATACCATTTTCCTGGAGATATGCCCTCTGGGGCTGCAACTCTTCACCATTCAGGATCTTGCATATAGCGAGGAACAGAGAGTAGCTGGGTTTTCTATCAATTGCTTTCTGGAGCTTTCAAGAAATATTGACTCCATCACCTTTTACAAAAGAGAGCTTTTGTTTCGCATCTTCCTTAATATCCATAGATTCCTACTGGGAAAGTCCTGAATATTCCAATCTTGTAATCTTCTCTGGAAGCCAACCAAAACTGCTTGTAATGTGTGCAATGTAGCTCTCAATGTTAGGTCCCTTGAAAGCAGCTTGAGCTTTACATACTAAGAGGGCTGACTCTAGGGAGAACCTTTCTACTACAGACTTGACAGATTCAAAATGCTCAATGTAAAAGTTCACAGCTTGTATCCAAGTATCCAAGCTCATAGGCACTGGCAGCTGCTCTTTGTAGCACTGAACTCTTGAGGAGCTTTCTCAAAAACCTTTTGGCGGATGATTACATCTGTAATCCCATCCACACCAGTTCATATGCAGAAATCTCCTATTCTGCCCTTTATTCTTTCCATTGTCTCTTGATAGCATACACTAAGGTAGTTCTTATGTAGTGTAGACTGTTTGGAAGTGGTCACTGACAGTATGTTCTACGAAGGAGTGATATTCTGGCATTTACAGTTTGTGTTTCATGGTATATATAACATAAAGTCAATAAAAAATGTAAATGCATTTAAAAAGGAACTGTGTAAATGTTGCGTAAATAAGGCATTCTGTCTGATAGATGAATTTGTTTGTAACGATGTATTTATATTGTTGCATATAGATAATTCACTATGTCTAATAGATTTCTGCAATCTCTATGGACAACAAATTGAATTGAACTGAATTGATTTCATATCTGCAGCTACCATCAAATATACATTCCTTAAAAAAACATTTTTCGAGGTAGTAGCTTAAGCTGCATTTGTGTCAACAGAACATGCTTTCATGATGAATGACGTGAATTATTTTTATGTAATGTATTTTGTAAATGTTGTTCCATTTGTGACTTCATGGAACATCCTATTTTCTTTTCACATACTTGACAAACAATGATTTTACTGTCTGTCATTTATCGCAACCCATGCTTTTAATTTTTCAGCAAGTGAAGAACCCATTGGTACCATAATAGGATCACTTCTACTAGTAAAGCTTTCCTGGTAGCAATGACTTCTCAGAGAAAATGAAATAGAATTTATTTCAGAAACACAAGTCCAGTCTTGATGGTTTAAGTTGGACTTTGTTCATTGTCACAACTTACAACTCAATAGTATTTAATCTTAACTTGTTACATTGTTGTTATATTAAGCAAATGTTTAACCATCTCAGCTGTACAACATCAATAATATTTAATCTTAACTTTGTTAATTAATTATTAGAATTTCCAAAGGAAGAAAAAAATAAGCAGACAGAAAGAAACAAAAGATAAATACAATAAATAATTAAGGAAGATATAACAAAATATTTATTTTTATGAAACACTGCACAAAATATGTAAAATATATATAAAACAAAACTTAAGTGTAGCAATGTTCATCCTTCAATTCGTAGACTTTTCTGTTTCCGTGTGCCACTATGAAGGAATGGAATATGTAATTACGGAAACTGGGTTCTAGTAATTACTAAGGTTAATTATAGAGTAATACATGTGTAAATAGGTAATGGATATTTAATGGCAAGGAAGAGCTGTGTAGAATTAGTCAATTTATCCAGTGTTGCATTGGGTCATAATTTCTTCATAGGCCCTTCTTCCTTTCTCTACTACTTATCTAGACTAAGTAGAGGAAGAATTGGTGGTCTGCTATACTCTGTTCACCAGTTTGACCTTTATACCTCTGACTTAGAAGCAGTGAGACCATAAAATAAAAGTTTAATATTCTAATAAAATTGTCTACCTTCCCATTTTTGTTTATTTGTTAACACATGAAGTAACTGCAATGTTTTTTAAAAGGAGCTGATTTATTATTTATGTACAAAAATATATGATCTCAATTTTGGTAGCAGAAAAAGCTGGAATTGATTAACATTTTATTGTGAATGTAACATCTCTAGCACTTATAACAGCAAACAGAAGCAATAACAAAGAAGTTGTAACTATATTGTTTACTGAGTTACAAATTCATAATTTAACATTAGAACATTCCTAAGCACATTTTATGCTTTCTTTCACAGTTGTATCACCTGTAGCACATGTTCCATATTTTGACGGAAAGTACTTGGCTGTAGCTGCAGCCCTTAATGGAGGAAATGCTTTAGCTACTTTTATCCGTATGATTCAACAATGGACCTTGGAGCTGGGTTTTAATGTACCTCAATGTAAGTACATTTATGAGACGTTTCATAGCATAATTTATTTTCAATTTTGTTTATGAAATAAATTCTTACACAATTTTCATAGTGAACACATAAATTTGTCAATGCAGTGCCATTAAAAAACAGTTGCCATCATTGTGTTATGTAAGTACTTTAGATATTGCTAAACTAAAACCATTTAATGTACTTGTAATTATATTTGTTTGCTGACTAATTTAGCCCTAATGCATTTGCCATTTAAAGCTAGCATAGGGTAATTACATGTCCCATATTTTACTGGATACACCTAATAGTGTAACATTATTCCAACAAAGCATATCTATTGTATTCTTTGAGCCATTACATAAGATATCATCAGCAAAATGATGTTTAATAACAAGTCCAAAGGAAATTCTAACAATTCTCTAGCCAAAATCATGGAAATTATTTGTTCTGGATTAAACTGTTTATTGGAAAATAAGAAAGAATCTTTAATTAATTTTGAAGATTGAGAAGCTAGTAACAATGATGTGTCATAATTTAAAATAGAGAGAGTTAAAGGTTGTTACACTACATCACTAAAATATTCTTATTTGAATGAGTTTTGGGAGAACGGTTTGCTCCCATTGTCAGCATGTTTTCAACTGATTTTGCCGGTTATTGTCTGGGGAATGTGTGTGGTTAGTGGTGTTCTCTGGTGCTGGGCTGATGAACCTCCAAAGGCTGCTGGGTGGCGGTAGTTCGAAATTCATTAGGTGATTCCTGTGTTTGACAATATGTATTTTTACCCAGATGTCCAATTCATTGCTGCTGTTGATCGGTTTTAAGAGTTTTATGTTTGGAGTGATTTCATGGTTTGAAGACCAGAAATGATGTGCTACTGCTGATTTATCCATCTATTTTTGGTAAATGCATCTCATATGTTCTTTAAGTCTTTCTTTTGGTTCTTCTTATGTATACCAGGTTACATCATTACAAACTATTTTATATACACCAGCTGAATTATGTTGGGGATAGGGTCTTTTGTTCTATTGCATGGTAGTTTCTGTATATTGTGGTTATTCTGTGGAGACAGGGTGATGTTGTATTTCTGCAAAATCCTTTGAAATTTATGATGTGTCCAAGGGTGGTAAGTGAGCTTCCTACATGATTGTGGTTTTTGTTGTCTGAGTAAAGTAGTTGTTTGTTGGATGTATTTCTGTCTTTCAAACTTTTTTATCTTATCTATTGTTATTTTCTGGTATCCATTCATGGTGGCTTTGTGAATAATGTGTTGGTATTCTTTCTGGTAGTCCTCTTTCTCCAATGGTATATGTACTAACCTGTTTGTAATGCTATTTAAGCATTAAAGTAAAATAAAGAAAGAATCTGTTCATACCAGCCCAAACTGGTTATTGGAAGTGTCATTCCACAGTCTTACAAACGGTATAATGTGCCAATAAATTAAACACTAACTAGACAATAAAAAATTAGGTACTTCTGAAATATGAATCTAAGAAGGAATTGAGTGTGGAGACGGTAATTTGTATCACAAATTACTCAGATGTGGTTAACGATAATAATATGAATATGTATTTTTATGTAACATTGATTTTAGAGGTTTAATAATTGTAATTATTAATGGTAAATAATAATTTTCGGCTCTACTGAAACTGTTAACAATAACAATACTGCAATGAAGGGATTGAGTTGTTTATCGTTACCGGGAACCAGGAAGTTACGTAATGTTTCGCGCCTTTTCAGTAAAAAAAGCTTCCAGAACATTCTATAAAAGTAATATGTATTAGTGGTTTTCATTGGATAGTAAAATAGACGCTAATGTTGGCGCGTTTTGTTGGCCAATGGTAATTCATTTATAATCTTTAGGTGTAGCTTGAGGTAAGCCTATAAATAGCCATGCTCAAAGTCGAGGGTCCTCCACACAGGGGTGATTGTGGGATTGGCTAAGTGGAAACACAGGCACTAACTCCCCACATGGACACGGTGTGTCACTAGTTGTACTTTTGCGGGAAATGCGAATTTTCTGATTGGCTGTTTCAAGTTTGGACGTTCGTAACGAACTAAATGGCAGAGGCACGACGAAAGGGACCATCTTGGATTTTTATAGCTGGAAGTTTTCGCCCGAAGTTTTTTCATCAGGAACAAAGCCGAGACGGTAATCATACATTTACGCTATTTCTGATTGAATGTATATTTGTTGTAATATTGGTATTTTCTATTAACTTCAGTGATATTCGTAGAATGAGGTAGAAAACTGATAGGTTACTGTATGTTGCAACATTTTTATATAACGAATAAATTTTCAGATACATTGAGCCGTCCAGACAGAGGGGATACGCCTACGATTTACATTCCTTCCAGTGTTGTGGTTCGAGTCCCGATTGGTGACATAGAATCTGAAGGTATGTTATTAAGTTTCCAGCATGAGAGTGCTAGATGAAAGGTTAAGTTTTTAAGAGCTTCTTAGTGTTGCTGAATTTTATATTGTCCTGATTTAATTTTCAGATATTGTGAGTCATCCAGACAGTGGAATATACGATTAATTTTCGTGTTTGCACTTCATAATTGATGGGTGGAGATCACAGCCAAAAGTAGGTAAGGTAAAATCAACCTTTAATGCAAATTAATTAGCATGTTACTGTGCTAATATTCAAACACATAGATGCAGATCATGCGAGTGATACTCTTGTATAATTAAAAAATGTAGGATTATTGGTGGACTGACACACTAACTGTCAAAGATAGCATGCCAATGATACTATAATTCTTTTAAGACAGTGCCCAAATGAAATTTTCTAATACAGAAGGAAGAAAGATATTTGATATCATTCACATATATTTTAGTAATTCACCCTCTTTTGGGCATTTTTATCTAACTGCCACTATGTCCTTTTTTGAACTGGGCATGGTGTATGAAAATAGAAATTCTGGTAGCTTTTTTGACAATTAATGTCCTTGTAATCTGTTATTACAGATGCTCAAAAGCATTTGTTTCCAAGAATAACTGAAGTGTTTGTTTTGAGTGAAATTAGCGGCTTCAGTATGTGTTCTGAGGCTTTGAAATTCCAAAGTGGTTCCAATCTTTCGTGTCTGTTTTCTACCATTTAAACTTTGTAGCAATTTTGATGATACAAAATCCTTCCCTTAAAGATACATTGTGCAGTAGTAATTAAGTTGCAGGATATTATAAGAAATGTATAGGCATTTAAATGATCGTGTTGTTTTTGTGCAAAAATCAAAGGTTTTGAAGTAATGGGCATTTAATATTTTTTAAATGTATTGAAGCCTTTTAAGTTAACACACATGATAAACATGAAGTTGATCACGATATATGATGAATCATTTGTAGAATACTTATGAAAATAGCTTACTGTGAGTAGAGAAAGTCTTAGATGGCAGAGCAGTGGTATGGCAAGTTAAAGATTGCTGGTTTGAATCCCAGGCATGGCATTGAACTTTTTGTCTGATTGTATATACTCATCCACTATTGTGTATATGCAAACAACCCATGGCTCTTTTCAGTGAAGGTTTCATGAATCTCTTCAATGAATTGGATCTTCTGAATGGTCCTTTGATCTGTTATTTATAGTGAACATTTTAACATACTACGTATTTTAAACACTTTTCATATACAGCACATTGCATCCAAGTTACTATGGGAGGTTAGGTTTTTTTTATATAAGCTTAGGTTTCTGAATTTATGGAAGGTTAGCATTAGGTTTGTTTATTTATATATATAAGCTTAGTTTTCTGAATTCACAGAAGGTTAGTAATTTTTTTAATGAAAAGTATTTAAAATTTCACTATAAATAACAGTTCGAAGGATCCTTCAAAAGATCTGATTCATTGAATCTTCAATGAAAAGATCCATGGATCCTTTGCATATACTGAATTTTATTTTGTTCAAGTAACACAAAGTGGTGGTGGTTTTACAATAAAAAGTGTTGTTTCCTTCTCATTTAGCACTTTATCAACCAAACTTTTTTGCCATTTTTTAACGGTTTCCCAGTTTTGTGTTAAAACAGTTTATTCACACTATGCACTTCTTCCTTTGTCATGGCAACTCAAACACTAACTGATAAAGTCGAAGATTTGACTTGAGCTGAGCATATGAGTGCTAGCGTATTATGAATGACTGTTTGCTTATCATATTTCCTGTGTTATGCAAAGAGTTTATTTGGTACTCAGATAGCAATGCTGAGAATTCATTGCTGTATTTCTCATATAGGCAAGAGAATAGCAGTCATCCATACAGTTGATAATTAACAAAAAGATACTCTTTGATTGTTAATGCAATAGCAGGTAGAATTAAGAAAATCATATTTTGTAATCTCTTAACAGTTACTATATATCCATAACCTTTCACAATGAGTTCTTACGATAATCACAATAAAATGTGTAGTTCTATACCTTTCCTACTCCAATGTTTCATGACACAATACGTTTAAGGAATTATTTACATTGGCATAAGCGTAGTGCTTAGTTTGAAGACAAGAGGAAGCATATGCTTTGTTTACATCAGAGAGAACTCTGGTTTACAGTGGATAGTGTGTAATAGAATCACAAGGTGTTTGTAACCACAAATTTTTCCTTAATGTAAGTAATTTCTCTTTTCAGAAACCTACTTTTAAGGGTAGTTTAAACATGTGTGTTCTATTTAATTCTAGGATATACACAATGGAAAGTTGGAGTTAAGTTGTGGCTATTTGTGTCCAGTGATGGTGCTTCAAGTCAGAGCACAGAGAGTGACAATGACATTAATAGTGTTAAATGGTGTGGTGAAACTTGCTAATGACATTTATTGCACTGCTAATAGCAATTTAGTGAATGACAAACAATAGCTACACTATTGCATATAATGTGTGCAGAAGTTTCTTTGTAGGAAATGGAATTAAGTTATTCATGTCAAATTGTATTGCGCTATCTAGAGTAGAATAAAATAACAAGTGTCAAACCTGTGTTATTCTTCCAATTTTCCTGTCAAATTCCACATCCTACTGTTGGTTGGAAGTTCAAACAAACCATGGAGGCAGTTTAAGTGCAAAAGATTTTACTATGAAGGATGCAGAAGAAATTATTGCAAGGTGCTGGATCTCATTCACTCTCAAAAATTTAAATGTGACCATTATGTATTATGACATAGAAACATTCAGCAACCACTATTAACCCCTATAATATTATATAAAAAGCAATGTATGTGCCGACTATTGGATAATTTAATAAGTTACACAGGAATAAACAGTTGTGTTTTTCATACTAGCCTAGCTGTGAGTGTTCAACTGATCATAATTGTGTTCTAATATTGTATTGCTACAGATGACAGTGACAAGTTATTTTATGTGAGCTTTAATCGACTCCTTTAAAAAGAAATATGAATAACTCCAAGTGCAATCACGATTATTGAAGCTCACGTAATTAACTTTGTACGTCGTCAGTAGCGATGCAATATTGGAACATATGATCAGCTGAGCAGACAGCTAGGCAGGTATGAAAAATACAGCTGTAGTAGCTACGAGTGACGTCATCATCCGAGAGCACGATTTTTCATAGTTTAATTCAACCCCAGATCACTACTCACGCTGCGATCGCCCTCGTGTTTCCAACATTTAACACGGGAGTTGCACTTCTAATAGTTTGCTGTTCTGTGGTCCTCCAGTTCGGCAAGATTCTCGACACAGTACACATCGTCCTCCAGTTCGGCGGAATTCACGAAGCATTACACATCGTCCGCACATTACACGTTGGACGCTCAGTTCGTCAAGTCACGCGCAGTGAAAATCATTAAAGATCTAAAATATTACAAAGTCACTTATATACAAAAACTGAAGTACGTGAGTTAAAAGTGAGAAGTTATGATAAACAGTTTCAGTATGGCGATCATCTAGATAAATCTGTGAAAGTGTTAGTGCACGTGTTCGACAATAAAACATTATAAAACACATTTCATCACTAGTAATTTTTTTTGATAAAAGATTCCTTTTCCGCTTCACACCCTGCAAGAATTAAATGCCTACCTAAATAGCTGGCCGGAGGACAATATACATAACCTTAAAACTAATTCATATAGATTGCTACGCCAGAAGGAGTTAACAAATGACCAACGAATGACGTCACACAAGATGGTTCCACGCGTGAGGTAAACGACATTACGTGAGAAACATTATCCACCACGTGGTGCTCTGAAGCATATATACAAATTTGTGCTAATACTACTTCAAATTGGCGCATCAACGTGGAGCGACAACTAGGAAAGGAAGGCTAGACGACTAGGAAAGGAACAAGAATAACCAGAGAGGCGAAAGCAGCAGTGAAACGACCTACAAGACGCAGATTCCGAGACAGAAGGGTAATTCAGCTACAAGAAAACATCGAAACGACGTAGATTCATCACGATACAACGCAGAAGCGACATACAAACCTAGGAGAATGGGGCAGAACGCTGGACATCAAAGCTGCAGCATCAGACAGCATCAAAAAGGTAATTAAATGAGACTTAGGAGCGGTAGGATAACAAAAACAATGGCTACAAATAATACAGAAGAAATAATTATGGAGGGAGATAGTGTAACAGTTAGCTGTGATCCAATACAAAGTACAGGGAATAGCCCAGATTTTTTGGGGTTTGAAGATGAAAATGTTAGTGCAGAAAGTGAGAATAGAATAGCAGGAAATGTTAATCCTGATACTATTATGATTATGGAAATGCTGAGAAATATGAGTAGGGAGATAAGGGAAGATCTTAGTAAGAAAATAGATCAAAACAGGGTAGATATGCAAAAGAATAATGAGAAATTAGAAAAACTAACTCAGAATATGGAAAAGAATAATAGGGAATTGAGAGAAGATATTGGTAAGAGCTTAGAACAAAACAGGGAAGAAATGGAAAAGAAATTCATGGAGCTAGATAGTAGTATGATTAGAATGAAAAATGAAAATCAAGAAATGATAGCAAATGAAATAGGTGAAGTTTCAAAGAAAATGTTAGACATGAGCAGGGAAATATCTAACCAAAAAAGTGAGGTTAATAATAAAATAGAGCATGTTAATGTAAAATGTACAGAGCTAGGTAGCCGAATGAGTAGCATTTCAAGTAAGTTAAAAGAGATGATGGAGGCTACAAATGCAGATTTAATACAGGTGCAAGTTAATTTCAGAGGGGAAATATCTGAAATTCAGAAGGAGTCAGAAAAACAGAGAAATAAATTGTCTGATGAAATTAAAGATTTGTCTAAAGATTTGAATCAAAAGCTAACTTCTGAAATTAACAAACACCAAACTGTTCAAAATGAGAATAATAAAAAATTGGAACAAACAATAGAAAATCTGCAGGGTACTGTAAATAGGTTAGAATTGAATTCAAGGGCAAATATATGTGATGTGCATGTGTCAGATGTACAAAATAATGATAGAGGTAGTTCCTCAGGTATGACAAATAATGTGAGTGATGCGGCAGCTTCATCTATAGCTAATGCTGAAACTCAGAGTGCACAAGTTACACTAGAGAATTTAAATATGGGAATAGGGAATTTGCAAAATTACAATCATATCTTAAGTGATTTTCCACTTCCAAAATTTAATGAAAACTCCAGTCCAGTACAGTTCATTGCAGAATTATCAGAGTATTTTCAAATTAAAAAGATACCTGAAGCATTGAAAATGATAGTTGTCAAAAGATGTTTGGACCAGAAAACCTTAGATTGGTTACAAATGGTATCAGGGGGCGAAATTTCATATGAATCCTTTAAGAGATTATTCATGAACAGATTTTGGAATGTAACGGTACAGCAAAGAATACGAGCAATGCTTAGTCATGGTCAATTTAATCCACGAGAGGGAATATCGATGACTGATTACTTACTAAAACATGCAAGTCAGGTTAGAAACTTGTCACCTCCAATCAGTGAGGAAGATTTTGTGAGTTTGCTCGCAAGGCATTATCCTATCAGGATACAAAATTACTTATTGATTGCAAAACCACGGAACATCTATGAGATGACAGAATTAATAACAGCTTTGGAACAACAGGAAGAAGATATGTCTCAGGAGTGGGAACATAGATTTTTAGATGTACGAGATAGAAGAAATTACCAAGGTAATTATCAACAAATAAGAGGACAAGACAGACATCATGAAATTAATACCAGACAACGGTATCAATCATACGTTCCACAATTTGAAAGATCAAGGATAGATAGGAGACCAGGCCGGCAGGAACAAATAAATTATGTCAGGACTGAAAGATTGCCTGAAAGAGGGCAAAATTATGGAAGGAGGTACACTAGACAGAGGGGAAATTTCACTCACTGGAGGGAAAATAACCGAGAAAGATCTGAGGAACGGCAAGAAAATTACGTGCCAAGGGGACAAAATGTCAGAAATCGAGGATTTCGAACTCGAGGAAGGGGAACTCAAAACAATGGTAGCGACACGGAGATAGATTTAGCGCCTGTTAGGAATGGCAGTCCCGTACGTGAACATGGAAATAACCAGGAAAACTGTTAACAGACTCCTGTGTAGTAGGTTCTCAGGACGTCTTTAATAATTCAGTATCCATTACCAATACAAATCATACGCCTACACATACACCCTGTAATAAGATTACAGCAACAAAAGATAAGGGAGAAAATTTTGAGTCACCTCATGTTAGAATGGAAATTGCGAAGAAAGAAATCATTGCAACTATAGATTCTGGTTCATCAGCTTCAATTTGCTCACAGAAATTTTACATAAATTTAATTAATGAAGGTAACAAGATTATGGCTCTTCCCACTAGTAATTTAGTTTGTCGTGTTGCAATTGGAAGAACTGCACAGGTCATAAAAACACAAGCTTTACTTAGCATACTTATTGGCGGAGAGAATTTTGAGGTTATGTTTCTAATTGTAAACCATCTGATTTGTGACATAATTATAGGATGTGACTTCCTACATGAATATGAAGCATGTATAGATTTTAAACATGAAGAGTTAAAAATAACAAAAGAAGATAGAGAAATAAGGGTACCATTTATAAAAGAAAAAGTTTCTGTAATCGAGATGACAAAGGATGAGAAAAATATTTGTGACCAAGAGTTTTTTGTGCAAATAACAGAAACTGATAGAAATAGTCAGATAAAGCAGGTAGTCACAGAATATGAAGGGAATGCCACGCCATATTTTCAACAGCTAGCAGAAATGCCAGAGAAAGTAGAGGAATTTACAATCCAAACAAAAGACGACCATGTGAGTGAGACAAACAACAGCAGGAAAGAGAAGAGAAATGAGGAAATAATACACAAGTGTGAAGAAGCTTATAATCTTACGATAATGCAAAAACAAATCCTTCATGACGTTTTGATGAACAATAGTTCAGTATTTAGTAATATCCCAGGCAGATGTAATGTATATCAGCATACATTTCAAGTAGAAGACGTACCACCATATAGGCACAAGTATGACAATTTACCTATAAGTCTTCGAGACAAAGCTAGACAATTAATAAATAGCATGTTAGAAAATGGGATTATTGAGCAAAGTAATTCTCAATACATAAATTCAATCTGCTGGAGTATTAAACGAGATGGTAGTTTGAGATTAACTTTAGACGGTAGATATGTCAACAAGTATATGAAACCAGATCATTTTCAAAGTGAGGGAATTGAACAACTAATTACAAAACTTTCAAGAGGAAGATTTTTGACATCCATTGACCTCACTGCATCATATTGGCAAGTGGAATTAGATCCGCAAGTGCGTGATTACACTTCATTTCAGTACTCAGGGATTCAGTATCGCTTTTGTGTAAATCCTTTTGGTTTAAAAAACTCAGGAAGTGGATTTTTGAGAGCCATTCACAATATCTTTGGAAATTCTGCAGATGACTTTTTAATAAAGTATATTGACGACTTCTTAATCATTAGTCAAACATTTGAAGAACACATGAATAATGTCCATTATGTGTTAAATAAACTACAACAACATGGTATGACTGTGAACATACTAAAATCAAAATTTTGTGTCAAAGAAATAAATTTTCTGGGTTATGTAGTGGATGAACGAGGTATAAGACCTGATCAGAAAAGAATAGAAGCAATAATGAGAATTCCGCCACCCAGGAACGTAAAACAAATTAGACGTCTCTTAGGGGTATTGAACTTTCAGAGTAAGTTCGTACCAAGATATTCGGCTGAGATAGAACCACTGCGGCAGCTACTCCGAAAGAACAATAAGTGGAGATGGACAGAGGAGCATCAAAAATGTTTTGAGAGAGTAAAGGAACTATTTGCTAAGTCCATATTACTTGAGAGGCCCAGAGAAGATTTGGAATATGAGATTTATGTCGACGCATCAATGCAAGGATACGCCGGAATTTTAGGACAGCGAGACTTCAACAATGACTTTCACGTCATTAGTACAGCTTCAAGAGGACTTACAAATATTGAGAGGAATTCTTCAGTGACTCAGTTAGAAATTGGAGCACTATATTTCTCATTAATTCGTTTTAAAACCTATATTTATCAGAAAAAGGTGAAAGTATATTCAGACCACATAAGCTTAACTTTCATACAACGGTGTAGATTATGTAGTGGAAAACTTGCTAGATACATTCATGCAATATCTGCATTCGATATTGAGATTATCCACATTCCTGGCAAAAATAATACCTTCAGTGATTTGCTGTCAAGATTGAACTACAACCCACAAATTCCCGAAAATATTGAAAGGCCTAGAAATGAAGTCAAAATATTAACAATTGAAATTCCTTTAAGCAAAGAAATGATTAGAAAATTGAAAAATATGGGGGAAATTCAAAATGAGGATGCAAAATTATTTGAACTTAAAGAAAATGCACCATTGATTGAGGAGGCAAAGAAAGAAATTATAGCAATTCGAGAAGGGACATTATACAAAAAGCATGGAAAAGAAATGCCTAGTTGGAAGGTAATGATTCCGAAAAGCATGGAAAAGGAACTAATTAAGAATTTTCATGAAGGGTTAGCACACTCAGGGACGGACCGAACAACTTCTATGATTTTAGAGAATTTATACATATCCAAATTGTGTCAAAAAGTTCGCAAATTTATATCGTGCTGCAACCTGTGTCAGAAGGCAAAGCAAATAAATGCAGCATATGCATTTGAAACTAATTCGGTTATAAGGGATAAGCCGAGATGTGTAATTAGTATTGATATTCATGGTCCGATGCCTCCAAGTCAATTTGGAAATAAATATATATTTGTCTGTTATGATATATTCAGCAAATATGTAAGAATCTACCCTTTGAGAAAACCTACAGGTTTAGCATGTTTGAATAGACTACTCAAGTCATATGTAATAGAAGAAGGACCTATTCAATCTGTATTGAGCGATAATGCTTCGTACTTCACAGGAAAAAAATTTATGGATGGGCTTAAAGAAAATGGCATTAAACAATATTTTTCGTCAAGATACAGACCGAACTCCAACCCATTGGAGAGGGAAATTAAGGAAATTTCAAATTATTTAAGGGTGTTATGTCATCGAAAACACACTCAATGGTATGGATACGTGAACTTCGTTCAGAATCTACTAAATGAAACCATAAACAATGTGACAGGATATAAACCATGTGAACTTAAGTTGGGAAAGAAGATCAATACAATGTGTAAAACAATCCCAGGAGCCATTCCAGATGCGCATTCAATACCACCAACAGAAGAAGAGATGTTCCGAAAAGCATTTGAGAGGATGAAGAAAAAAGCCATAAAAAGAAAAATGAAACATGAAGAAAAGAAGAGAAAGGAATGGAGGATCAAAATAGGAGATTTAGTTCTGGTTAAAACCAAGAAATTGTCTGACAAAGAAAATAAACTTTATTGGCGAATGTTTCTCAAATACCATGGACCATATGAAGTTGTTAAAGTATATGGAACTAACACATATGAGTTATGTAATCCAACAACTCGAAAAAGCATAGGAAAGTTTCATATTGAGATGCTAAAACCATACAACTATGAAGATCATGGTGAAACAAAAGACAATGATGATAAATAATAAATGCTGAATAGTTAAAGACGAAATGCAGAGCAATGTATTGGAACGTAAGAGGGTTAAATAAATATGTACGTCATAGGAAAGGAGAAATAAATTTTGGACATGATTAAATGTTTGAGAGGAAAATAACATTTTACTAGTAACAGAACATGTGAAATAAAGCATGATGTTATATTAAAGTAAAGTACATAAATACTATTCCAAGAGTATTGTTAAGATAAAGTAAAAAAAAAAAAAAAAATGGTAAACATAATTAAAACCAATATTTATGTAATAAATAGAACATGTGAAACAGTGCCTAGATTTAAGAGATGTAAATATTTGTGTTGAGGGTGAATATTTTGGTACATATGTATAATAATTACAAAAAATCTTAAATGTATAAATTTTTGTCAACAATGTAAGAGGGTAAACAATTTTGAAACAGTCATTAAATAATTTAGGGTAAAGTATTTGCTATAAAAAAAATTGTAATGTAAGATGAATATCTAAATTAATTAAACCAGAGCCAGTAAGTAGTGGCGAGATAAAACATATGTCGTGTGTTAAACGCGTGTGAAGTGTTAAGTGAAAGTGAATAGCGTGTGTTACAAGATTTAGGAGACTAAAAACAAAATTATAAAATTTCCAAACAGGTTATAAATGTTTATAATTATGTTTCTAGTGGGGCATATGAGACGGTAATTTGTATCACAAATTACTCAGATGTGGTTAACGATAATAATATGAATATGTATTTTTATGTAACATTGATTTTAGAGGTTTAATAATTGTAATTATTAATGGTAAATAATAATTTTCGGCTCTACTGAAACTGTTAACAATAACAATACTGCAATGAAGGGATTGAGTTGTTTATCGTTACCGGGAACCAGGAAGTTACGTAATGTTTCGCGCCTTTTCAGTAAAAAAAGCTTCCAGAACATTCTATAAAAGTAATATGTATTAGTGGTTTTCATTGGATAGTAAAATAGACGCTAATGTTGGCGCGTTTTGTTGGCCAATGGTAATTCATTTATAATCTTTAGGTGTAGCTTGAGGTAAGCCTATAAATAGCCATGCTCAAAGTCGAGGGTCCTCCAGTTCGGCAAGATTCTCGACACAGTACACATCGTCCTCCAGTTCGGCAGAATTCACGAAGCATTACACATCGTCCGCACATTACACGTTGGACGCTCAGTTCGTCAAGTCACGCGCAGTGAAAATCATTAAAGATCTAAAATATTACAAAGTCACTTATATACAAAAACTGAAGTACGTGAGTTAAAAGTGAGAAGTTATGATAAACAGTTTCAGTATGGCGATCATCTAGATAAATCTGTGAAAGTGTTAGTGCACGTGTTCGACAATAAAACATTATAAAACACATTTCATCACTAGTAATTTTTTTTGATAAAAGATTCCTTTTCCGCTTCACACCCTGCAAGAATTAAATGCCTACCTAAATAGCTGGCCGGAGGACAATATACATAACCTTAAAACTAATTCATATAGATTGCTACGCCAGAAGGAGTTAACAAATGACCAACGAATGACGTCACACAAGATGGTTCCACGCGTGAGGTAAACGACATTACGTGAGAAACATTATCCACCACGTGGTGCTCTGAAGCATATATACAAATTTGTGCTAATACTACTTCAAGTAGTTGTTTGTTGGATGTATTTCTGTCTTTCAAACTTTTTTATCTTATCTATTGTTATTTTCTGGTATCCATTCATGGTGGCTTTGTGAATAATGTGTTGGTATTCTTTCTGGTAGTCCTCTTTCTCCAATGGTATATGTACTAACCTGTTTGTAATGCTATTTAAGCATTAAAGTAAAATAAAGAAAGAATCTGTTCATACCAGCCCAAACTGGTTATTGGAAGTGTCATTCCACAGTCTTACAAACGGTATAATGTGCCAATAAATTAAACACTAACTAGACAATAAAAAATTAGGTACTTCTGAAATATGAATCTAAGAAGGAATTGAGTGTGTGGTACATCACGAAAGTCATGGTCTCAGTGGAAGATTGCATCAGTATGCAAAACCAAAGTTCTATAGTTCAAATTCTGGCTCTGCCATGAATTTTTCAAGTTCTGATTCAGCTTTTCATCCTCAGCCTACACAAAGTTAGTGCCAATAACAAATTTGTACTAGTTCTATATAACCTAGTTATAGCAATGTTGTGGACAAAGCTGTATTTGATTCTATCTGAAAGATCAAATTGCTAGAGAAAATTGTTAAACTGAGAACTGTCTAGTACAAAAATTATACAGGTAATCATATAAGTATTCGGTCAAGGTTTCTTAACTCAAACTTGTATTTTTCTAAAAATAGCATTAAACATTGAAGTAACAATAGATTCAAATAAATACATGCCTTTTGCAGCAATAATAAAAAGAATCATTCTTCTAAGCTATAAAACCTGTTGTCAAAAAATATTTTTGTTTGCTTGCTGGAATTTCAAAGTCACTTAAATATTTGACCAACAAAAAGGTATGCATATTCCCCTTGCACTGGTTGAATTTAATACTTCATAGGGTATCCTTTACACCTGATTACTTTTAGTAAGTGTGATTTCATATTCAAAATTATTTTCACCATATAGGCAGGCTTAATTTTAACCCATTCTTCTAGTAGACTTTCCTGTAGATGATCTGTAGAGGAGATGGGAGAATTTCTGATTCTTTTATTCATCTCATTCCATGAATTCTCTAAGGGGTTAAGATCTGGACTCTGTGGAAGTGAATGTATGACTTTGGGCAATTATATATAACAACCATTCCCTAACAATATATGCCTGCTGCTTTGGTTCACCTTTTAAACCTATTTCTTATCCCTAATTTCTCTGCACATTGGCAAAGATTTTCTCTGGGAATGTTTAGGTACCTATTGATGTTTGTCCATGATGTTTTCAATTAAAATCAAATTTCACACTCCACCTGCTTATCTACACCCCCAAAATATCACATTGCCACCTTTGTGTTTTACTGTAGGATATAAATTCCTTCTGTCCAACTCGTAGTGGGTCTGAGCCAAACAAAAACCTTCCCTTCTGTATCAAATAAATAAAAGTGACTATTACCAACAAAAATTACATCATTCCACCATTCTCAATATCATTTACAGCATTCTTTAGCGAACTGCAATCTCTTTGCTCTGTTCGTTTTATTTACATTAGGCTCTTTTCTGGTGCCCTTCCATTGTAACATTCCTTTCTAATAACCTGATGCAGTAATTTGTATCATAAATTATTTAAATGTAAAGAGTGATTATAGTATGAATATGCATTTTTATGTGACATTGATTTGAGATGTTTGTTGATTGTAATTATTGTTGGGAAGTAAGTTTATACTGCCTTACTGAAACTGACAATAATAGCGTGCAATAATGCAGCGAGGGGGTGAGCTGTTTATCATTATTGGAAACGAGGAAGTTACGTAATGTTGGCGCGTTTTCCTTTAGAATCTTCTGGAACATTTCCCTAGAGCATATGTATTCATAATTTTCATTGGATATAAAAATAGACGCTAATGTTGGCGCGTTTTATTAGCCAATTGCAGCTCAGTTATAATCTTTAGGCATATCGGGGTGTATGAGTATAAAAGGGCTAGGTTAGAGATAGACCCCGTCAGTTCGTCGAAAATATTTGTATGATACACGTCGCCTTCAGTCCAGCAGAAATATTACACGTCGGCTATCGATTCGCAAGTTACGCGTATAAGAGTTATGAAAAATCTCAAGTATGGTAAAGTTAATTATACAAAAGGTTGAAGTACGTGAATTAAAAGTGATCAGTAAGAAGTTGTTATAACAGTTTCAGTTTGGCGAGTGTCTAGATCAATGTGTATGTAAATGTGATAGTGAAAGTGTTCGACAATAAAAGTATAAAAGAAATTCTTTCATCAGTGTTATCTTTGGATAAAAGATTCCTTTCCGTTTACACAACCTGTATAAAGAGAAGTGCTCGACCCAAAAGGATAATAGCTAGCCGGAGGACAGTAAACCAAAATTAAATAAAATAACAGTAGCATTCTTTCAAACAAACACTAATACTACCACAAATTGCTAACACCAGATGGAGCTACAAACCTAACAAAGAATCACGTCACAAAATGGCTTCACCACGTGAAGTAAACACACATACACAAATAACATTATAAATTTACCATCGCAAATTGGCTCCCAAACATGGGGCTCAATAAATAAATAAATATAACATAAATACCGCCGCAAACCCTTCTAACTGTTTTTGGCTGCACTTCTTTACCAGTTATTGGACACAGTTCGATTGCCAGTTTTGGGGCCTTATTTTAGGATTAACGATCACCTTTCTCATAAGCGTTTCTTCTTTCTGTCACCCAGCTTCTGTGGACGTCCTGTTTTTGTCAAAGGTTCCATTCTGTCATCTTCTCTATATCAGATGATGTCTCTAACAGTGGTCTGTGGTATGTTCAGCTTAACAACAACTTCTCTATGTGCAAGACCCTTAGCATGGTGAAAGATCACAAGTTGTCATTGTTCAAATGTTGTTCACCAGTGGCACTGGGAATTAATTGATCTGCATCATTTTCCCTCTGGCTTCCCAATATAAAGTCTGTAAGTTATCAATTTTAAGGCCTTTGCATTTGGTGAGATGTTGTTTGTTCAGGATGACATCTTCTTCACAGAGAGTGCACTTGAGTGTAGATAGACATCCTATCTTGTAGAGGTGGTCTGCGAGGCAATCGTGACCAGTTGCCATCCTAAATAAGGCCACTGCAGTTTTCCTTGGCATTTTTTGTATATCAACTCTATCTTTAATATTCTTATAATCTTTATCCTTTAATTTATCTTCTTCATCAAGTCTCTGCTGTCTTTTGAAATGTTGTTTAATGCTATTTAATTGTTTATTTATTTCTATTTGTCCTACAGGTTTTATTTGTTGTATTGCACCTTTGTTCAAATGTTGTGGTGACTCTTTTGTGTCCCATTTGACTTTTCACACACCACAATAGTATAGAAACACAAGTTTGTCACTGACATGGGGGTGTGAACTTCTCCTGTTTATACCGGTCTAACTGAATGAACCATAACTAAGAGTGACCGAATATTAAAGTGGCATATATATATTTTGCTTTGGAGTCAAACGGTACCTAAAAATTACTATCTTTGTTGCAAAAATCCCATGTGGCTGGATTTATTTAATATTTTGTTTATACTTCACATTTAACGTAAACTTTATTTGATACCAATTTATAATTTCAAATAACTCTGCATTATATAGGAAAAACTTATGTGACCGAATATTTATGTGAGTACCTGTATGTTACTAATAATATCTTCAATTTCACTCAAGGATCTATGTCTGGCATAACTCTGTTCAGTTTAATGATCAATAATTTCATATCTGCAACACTACATCTATAAAAATGTGCTTACTTTGTCAATGAACACAACATTAATAAAAGAATTGTGTAGGTCCTTCAGCAGCAATAAAAATATTTAATGATTTGCCAAGCAAAATAATAGCTGAAGAAAAGCTTTGAAAATAAAACTTAAGCATTTTTTATATGAAAACTGCTATATGCTGTAACGAATATCTTTGTAAGCAATGTACATTACTATTTTCTTATTACACAATTGCTTTGGTTATTATATGTTTTTTATCATCATTATTATTGTGCTTGTTAGCCTTTAAGCTCTGATATATTCTATATCAGATGTACAATATTGATTAAAAAGAGCAAATAAATAATACAATACCATTCCAAACAAACTAAAAGAAACAAAATGCATTAAAGCAGCACCATTTGCAAAGTATGTGATTATATAGGCCTCAGAACAATCTAACAATATTGACTAGCTTTCAGTCAAATGAAGGATGCATTATCCAAGGTATCTAAATGTGCTAAGAAAATAACATGCAAATCAACATTGTTAAGAAAAAGCATAACATTTTCACCTTGAAACACCAACCTTCAGTGTCTACCAATGTGATTATAAACTTTAAAGCTCTCCTTCCATTAGAGGCATATCATTTGAGAAAATCCAAACTTATTATCAGCACTTTGTTTGTGCATCATTTATCAGATCTATGCTTTCATCTCTTAAAATTTCAGCATTTCATGGCATCGTTCTACTCCAGGAATAATCATATGCTCTTCACTGCAACACCCAATGAGAACTCTTCCTTACATTTTTGAGACAGTGATCCAGTATTCATGTATGCTCCTACTTCTTTATTTTGGGGCATGTTCTTCCAACAGTTTTTCCACAGCAGCTAGAACGTTGAGCTAGCAGTGGAAGAGGAAGTTTGTGGGAGAAGAGCTCTGCACAGTGTAAGGAAAAGTGACCTAACTAACCATGGGGGTGGACTTAATAGTGTACAGAGCGAGAATAAGGACAGTTTAGAAGAGTAAAAATAATGGGCAATAAGAATCAAAATAGTGAAAGATAGGAAATTTGATGGTCCTGGGAATTATGATGATAACGTTATTAATCTTTGGAGGCTTGAGGCAAACCCAGGACCAGCAAATGATTTAGCAAAAGAGAGGTGGACCCAGCTAATGGAGCTGATAAAAAGCCAAATGAAGGAACAGAAGGGTATAAACAGAGATTAATGCAGCAGTGGTCATAGTGGGGCAACAATTAAAGGAGGAATTCCAAAGTAAAGTATGAGAAATGCAGAAATAAATAAACCAATTATATGAAAACATAGAAAGAATGGATGAAAGATTCAACCTATTCTTCATAGGGGTAGAGGAAAGAAGATGAATATGTCCAGAAGAGGAAATAAGAAAGATCCTAACTGAAAACTAGCTATTGAATTAAAAGGTTGAGAAATTGTTGAAGCTTATCGAGTGGGAAGAAACAGGGGAAGAAGACCCGTAATAGTTCAACTACCACATCTAGCCTGATCTATGAGATCTTGGGAAGATCAGTAATGCTGAAAGGAATCAATATATTCGTCAATAAAGGTTTATCACCAGTGCAAAGGGAGCTTAGGAGAGAATAAATTCAGAGGATGAAAAACAAGTGAGCTCAAGGAAAATGAGCATATATTCGGAACTTACATCTATGGGTGGATGGCGAGGATGTAACTTATGCCAGGAGGACATACCTAAGACATACCTAAGAAGAACTCAAAAGACAAGGAGGGAAATTAGTCAGCAAATTCAACAAGCTAATGAATGTGGAATCTTGAAGCAAGCAGAGAGGAATGGATCATCAACTGCAGAGAAACAAGGAGAAGTAACCCAATCACCGTGCATGGCAATGACAAGAACAAGTACGTCAGAACAAGTAATGACAATACGCATGTAGGAGGGGAAACAGGTGATGTCACAAACACATGATGCATCTAACAAAGTCTCAGTTAAGGTCATGACCATGAACCAAAATATCAACCAGTTGAAGCATTTACATCAGGGTGATCATTGTGAACACAAATCAAACCAAAGCCAGTGCTAATGCCAGTGTGTTGTCTCATCAAAGAGGCATCATGATAATGGATGGAAATAAGCCGTCAGCATCAAAAGGTGAAAGTTTAAAGACAGATTTAGGTTAGGCTCACAATAGAAAAATGAGAAATTGAAGAGTCTGGGTTTTGGAACTGTGAGGGGATGAAAAGCAAAACATGTGCAGATAATACAGTTGGATTATCTAGCAGTAGTTGAAACATGGCTAAAAGAAGGTCAACACATAAATGTTAAAGGTTTTGAATATATAGGAATTAAGGGGGAAACAACAAGAACGGAAGAGTATTGGGAGGGATAGGGTTATTTGAAAGGATTGCCTTAAGACATTGGATTAAAGAGTGCTGGTCAAGGAGAAAAGAACTATTTTATGTAAGAGTAGAGGAGAGTCAGATAGAAGAGGTAAAATTGTGGCTAGGGATACTATATAATCACCCCCACCTCCTCAAGGTTTCATAACCTGCAACTCATAAATCAGCTAGGAAAGACATAGTGCAGTTAAAAGAAAAACAAGGGAATGTAGAAATAATAATTGTGATTTTAATATAAGAATAGGGGAAATGACATTAATATATGTAGTAATAATGAGAGTAAGAGAGAGGAAAGAAAAACCAAGGTGTAGTAAAGATAAGATACAGAGAAGGTGATAAATTCATAGACTTTTGTTAAGTGAATGCATTTGAGATTCTAAACGGGAAGTGTGGGGAAGATGAAGATGGGGAATATACATATCTAAGTACTAATGAGCAGAGTGTTATTGATTATATTTTGTGGTCTAGTAATCTAATTCTACTGTATATAATTTTAAAGTATCTAACCTTAGCTCAAGCAGTGGTCATTTTCTGATAGTAGTGCAAATCAAAGTTCAGCTAGAGAGGGAAATACAGAGGTAATAATAAAGAAACAATTACAAGATATAACTGGAAAGAAGAATATGGGGAGAACTTTGGGAAAGGGCTAAGTCAGAATATGGGAAGATATGTGAACATAGAATGCCAAGAAATAGAAATAGCAGTTAATCTAATAAATAATGTGATGTACAAAGCAGGTGAGGAAATGAAAATAATTAAGAGGCATATCAGAAAAGTAGAGGGATGGTATGATGATGAGAATGGAGCCCCCTCCCCCAAAAGAAAGCGCAAGTCAAACAGCTGTTGATTAGATGAGGGAAATTGGAGATTATGAAACGAAAGAGGAATACATTCAGGAAAAAAATGTCTGCAATTTATTACTTGAATGCAAGAAAGCTCTGTAGAGAAAGATGCAGAAAAATAGGGTAATAAGTATAGTAAAGGAGGGCAACACAGTAAGATACGGAAATCAGTGAGATTGAAGGATGTGTGGCTTACGTATTCTGATTTACGTAAATTATTATATCTTGAAGATCTTATAGTTAGCTCCACGTTGTGGAAGCCAATTTACGAGAGCAAATATGTGTTTACTTCACGCGAAACCATCTTGTGTGACGTCATACGTTGGTTGGTTCATTTGTTCTGTTTGTAGATTCCTCTGGCGTAGCAATTTGTATTAGTTTTAAATGTCCACCGGCTAGCTATTATCTTATCTAGGTAGGCATGTTTTTCTTACAGGTTGTGAAGCGGAAAAGGAATCTTTTATCCAAAAATTACTAATGAAGAAATGTGTTTTATAATGTTTTATTGTCGAACACGTGCACTAACACTTTCACAGATTTATCTAGATAATCGCCATATTGAAACTGTTTATAATAACTTCTTATCACTTTTAACTCACGTACTTCAACTTTGTATATTTAACTTTAGAATATTTTATAAGATTTCTCGTACTTCTGCTGCGTGTAACTTATGACGAAAATGAGGGACTGATTGGCGACATCTTGTTGAACTGCGGAATCGACGTGGAGTGTACGGAGAATTTTGTATAACTGCGGGGACGATGTATAATGTTTTGAGAATCTTGCCGAACTGGGGGACCCGCTAACTCAACCTGGCTATTTATACGCTTACCTCAAGATACGCCTAAAGATTATAAATGAAATGCTATTGGCTAATAAAACGCGCCAACATTAGCGTCTATTTTACTATCCAATGAAAACCACTAATACATATTACTTTTAGAGAACATTCTGGAAGCTTTTTTACCGAAAAGGCGCGAAACATTACGTAACTTCCTGGTTCCCGGTAACGATAAACAACTCATTCCTTTGCTAAAGTATTGTGTTATTGTTAACAGTTTCAATAGAGCTGTATATTATTATTTACCAATAATAATTACAATTATTAAACCTCTGAAATCAATGTTACATAAAAATACATATTCATATTAAAATAATTATTTACATTAAAGTAATTTGTGATACAAATTACCGTCTCAAGATCAACATATAAGAAGCATACAGCCAAACATAAAAAATAGAGGAATGGGAAGAGTATTCTAAAGGGCTGTATAGGGAACAAGGAACTTTGACAATGATTGGCAATTTAGAAGTAAGTAATAATTTTTTAGAAAAATTAGGTAGTCAAATAAATACAGATGAAATAATAAAGGCAGGTTCAAAAAATGTGAAAGAATAAAGCAATGGGAAAAGATGGTACACCTAATGAATTTTTTAAAGTATGGTATATGGAAAAAAGCAAAATTAGGCTGTTACTCGACTTGTTTAATGAAATCGTAAGAAAGAGTTGGAAAGGTAGAATCAGACGACTGAAAAATACCGGCAAGTTGCCATGGTAACTCAGTGGCTAGAGCAACCAGACAAAGACCGAGAGATCCGTGGTTCAAATTCCGGCTATGGCAATGAATTTTTCAGTCGTCTGATTCTACCTTTTCAACCCTGTCTAACAGACGGCTTGTGTGAAAGAACAAGAAAGAAAGAGATATATACCCAAGAGATGGAAAATATATAAAGGTAAGGGGAGTGTGGACAAACTAAATAGCTATTAGGGTATTGCCTTGTTATCTAATGTGGGGAAAATATTCACAGGTATTTTAGCAAGTAGGGTGCAAAGATGGGCAGATGAATATAAAATATCAGAATTTCAAAAGGGTTTCAGGAGTGGGAGGAGAACGTCAGACAACATCTTTATAATAAAAACATTGGTGTACAAGTATTTAAAAGAAAAAAGAGGGAATTTGTATATGGCCTTTGTGGACCTTGAAAAAGCTTATGATATTAGTGAACTACATTTACTGTAGCATAAATTGTTAAATAAAGGGATGAACAATCAAATGGTCAATACAATAAGGACACTGTATAAAGAGAACAGCTTTTATATAAGAGTGGAGGAAGGGGAAGTAACGGGTGAAATTCAACAATGAAAAGGCCTCAGACAAGGGGGCAAATTAAGTCTGGTATTATTTAATATATGTATAGATGATATATTACAAAAATTAGAGGGACACAATAAGTACTCGCCAATGTACAGATACCAGGGTTGCTTTTTGCTGATTATTTGGTGGTGGGATCATTTACAGTAATTGGATTAAAACAAACACTTCAAGGGGTAGAAAAATACTGCAATAACTAAAGATTGAGACATAACCAAGAAAAAACCCAGATTGTGGTGTTTAAGAAAGGAGGTAAATTGAGCAAAAATGAGAAATAGGAAGGAAGGGAAAAAGAATATAGGATGGTTAGAGAAATTAATTACCTAGGAGTCAAAATAGATGATGGCAGAAAATGGGAAAAACAACATTATTAAAGGAAAACGTATGTTAGCAATAATAAAAAGTTGCAAATATAGAGTACCCAAAATAGGATTCAAGTGGTTGGACTGGCTATATAATACTGTGGTGGAGACCAAAATTCTATACAGAGTAGAGATATGGGTACTTGATGAAGGGTGGGAAGTAGTCAATGAAGTCCATATGTTATTTTGTAAAGAAGCCCTAGGTCTACCGCTATCAAATGTCAAACAGGTAGCACAGATAGAAATGGGCCAAGAATCAAGCAAGGGTAAGATTATGGAGACAGCATTGAAGTATTAGTACAGAATCCTACACCTAGAAGAAAATAATATAGTAAGACAGTGTCTAGAATTCCAAGAAAAAAGGATAAAAAATACAGGGTGGGTGTACCATTTGAAGAACATCCTCGAGTCAAACGGTCTAGGAGATATTTGGTGGAAAAGGGAGAATAATGAATTAAATTTTTGGAGATAAGTAAGAGGATATCTACTAGAGGATATCGAAATACAAAAAATGTTTAGTGAAAAGTCTTCTTTAATAGATTATAAAATATTAAAACCAACATGTGGAAGGGACGAATATGTAGAAAAAACAGGTAAGGAAGCAAGAGAAAGTATAGCATGGGTAAGATCAGGAGTGTGAAGGTTAAAAGGAATGAGGATAGGAATAACACAAAATCAGTGCCCTTTATGTGGAGAGCAGGAGGATCTAGTACATATATTGTTTAAATGTAGGGCACTAACAAGTAGAGGGAGGCACAGATAAGTGACAGATGGTCAAAGGTTGACCCAAACATTGCAGTGAAGGAATATTTATGAAGGACTCTGAGAAGGTTGGAGTGTTTATGAATAAAGCAAGAAGCAAATAGTTATGGATAGTGAAAAGAAACAATTAGGCTATAATGCAGTTAATAATTATAAGTAAAAATAAAGCTGTAAATGTTGTAAGTTCTCAAGAGTGGAAGAGGCAAATGAGCCTAGGCTGAATGCCAATCCCACTTGTGATTTGTATCCAGTTAAACACAATAAATAAATATCAATCAATAGCAGCTATGTTGTTTCAGCCATTTTCAATCACATTTCACTGTTCATCTTTCATGAATTTATGCCCCTCTTATTATCTGTATGCCAGCTGAATATTGTTGTATATAAAGGAGCAAGGTCTCCTGAAGCCTTTGTAAGTCTCTACATATACCTTTCTTGGTTTAAGCAACTTCTAAAACCATAAAAAATCATTGCACAGAAATCTCTCATTCTACTTCCATTGCACTGCATGGTACTGAATGTTTTACACAAAGCTTCGTTTCACTCATTGTTGACTCTTCATGGGTAGCAGGAGGCAGGAGTTATACTAAATTGTGAATAAAGTACAAGCAATCCCCACTCCTATGGTGTGGGAATAGCATGCCTGTCCTTAGAAGATAAATGTTGTGTAACTCTCATCATTTATTTGGATCCAAGGTTCATTAAAAGACAAATAAACCATCACTTCATTAATTTTTCTCTATAGACATGAGCTATTATAAGGGATATTAAATTCTCTCCCTAAAAAAAAAAAAAGAATGGTAAATTTGGCATTTATGTCTATTCAATATTGCATGCATTAGCTTACATAGGTATAGAAAATTTCCAAGTTCAATCTTGACTACTTTAAAGCATATTATCCATTAAAACAAACTGCTCTCAACACTGCCAATATTGTGTGATGATAAGTAGTATTATATCACGTGCTATTTGCTTAAAAAGTTTATTCCTAAACTGTATTTCCTGTATGTTAAATTGTTTTTGACTTCAGCAAAAATCTGGGAGACCGTAATGAACTTGGGTGACAAGGAAACTGCAATTTCATCACTTCATGTGGTGCCAACATTGCTTGGAGAGCGACATATACCAGAGCAGAATGCTTCAGTTTCAAATGTGGATCCAGGAAACATCTCTCTTGGTCAGGTTTTTCGAGCACTATGTCGTGGAGTTGTGGAGAACCTTCATAGGTGAGAACATTAACTGAAAAGGGCAGAAAACAAAGCCATTTTCAATCAGCCCTTTAATTGCATTCTGTAAGATTAATTTGAATGCATGTGAGCTGGTGTTAAAAAAAATCTTATGTTTACCAGTCATATGACTTTCTCTCCCCACTATCATAAGTATTTTATATGATTTTATCTAGGTAATACCAATGCGAGCAGCATTGATCGTTAAGATACAGACTCATGAACAGGAGGTGTGCAGTTCAAATTCCACCAGGACTATCCTCTGACAGGTTTTTTCCAGGTTTTCCTCAGTCCTCAAAATTGGCGAATGCCGGGGAGGTACCCTAAACTTAGGCCTGGAACATTTCCTTTCCCAATTATCATTTCATTTGAAGTATCATTGGTGTCCGCCTTTGCTGCCATATACACTAAGAACAAGCAATAAACACTACTAAGAAACATTTTCTTTGGAACAAGTAAAAACATGACTCTCTTGCGGTTTTTGAAAATCTAACATCAAAATATTGGGAAGCAAGAAAGAGAATTATTTCATTATTAACTCCGAGCATTAGACAGAGACCACCACTACTACCACCACTGTCACTGCCATTGCTGCCTGCTACTAAAGAAAAGAGAAAAATAAATCTAGGTAATGCCTTCCAGCATGTTCTAGCAGCCTCTTTCTGGAACATTCTGCTTTGTATGTGAGGCCTATATAAGAGGCTGCTCTTGTCCAGGCAGTCAGTTCTTTAGTTAAAAAGTTACGAAGTGAAAAGTGGATAGTCATAGTAGACAGTGCCATTGTAGTTCAGCTGTGAGTTTTGCAACGTTTGTGCTACACTGAGTGCCTAGTGAATAAATAAAGTGTGTTTCACACTAATTGGTGTTCGTATTTGTTTCACTGGTGTCAGGAGTGGGATTTAAATACACGATGGAACAAATACTTCAACAATTATTAAGTGAAATGAAGACCATGAAATCCGGAATGGAGGAGATGGTGACAGAAATGAAATCTGGAATGGAGAAGATGTAAACCGAAATTAAATCTGGAATGGAGATGTAGAACGAAAATGATGGAGAAGATGGAAACTAAAATGGCATCTGGGATGGACAAGATGGAAAGTTAAATGTCAGTGACTACCACAATGGAGGAAATGACAGAAATGTTCAAGATGAAGGTGGAGCTATAGACTAAAATTGACAAACAACTGGCCGGTGTGAAGAAAGACTTGGAAGAACTCAGGAAAGGGTGAAAGATCTTGGCCAACATGTTAATGCCCTGGAGGACTTTAAGGGGCGGCATAATGCCTTTGAGGGAAGAGTCAATGTCAGCACCAAGGAACTGAACAACATGGTGGAAGAAATACTTACAGAAGACTTAAGGACTCAAAGATCGAGATGCCAGGATGCGACACAACATCTGCGCGCATCAAGCCACCCATATACGAATGGAGCGTCAACTTTCAAAGTCTTCCGCCGACGTCTTTGCTCACAATGATGGTCGGCAGAGGAGGAAGCTGCACAAATGATAGTTTGTTATGACCGGCAAGCCAACAGCCAAGTTTTCCAGCAGGATGATCTGGTGGTATCGCCCTAACCGGGTGACCAGCCCTGAGGAGGGAGCACTGTAACCGTGATCATGAAGTTACCTGCGGGCCGCTGGTATGCGCCTCCCGGCTCGGCACCTGGGTGCGGTCTTAGGCCGGCCCTTGGAACAATAGCCAGTGCTGAGCAATAATCCATTATGTTTTGCTTCCCTGTTCCAGAACATTCCTTTAGGTATGTTGTAGTAGGCTCTTTTTCTACAACATTTCGCTTTGTATGTGAGGCCTATAAAAGGGGCTGCTCTTGCCCAGACAGTCATTTCTGTTAATTAGTGACTAGTGGACAGTGCCAGTGCAGTTCAGTTGTGACTCAATGGATGAGTTGTGTTCCGAGTGTGTACCAAAAGTGACTCAAGTATAACGTTTGTGCTATGCTGAGTGCCTCATGGACAAATAAGGCATGTTTTGCAGTAAATTGTGTTCTCATTTGTTACAATACATTTGTAGTAACATAGAATACATTTCTGTAATACAATTTTGACTCATGCAAGTACTATTTTGCTGTAGTGGGGTTTTATTATATTTATGTTTTTAATATGCAATAAGTAACTTTTGTCAAAACATAACCTACATATTGCTTTAATTTCTTTTTAAATATATGCAGCTTTGATATAGTTTTTAGTTCACTTGGCAACAAATTATAATGCTTGGAAGCTGTATCTAATACAGATGCTGTATTTAGTGGAATTTGACATTGTTAATTGACAATACACAGAATAGGTGTTTTGTTTCTGTTTTTATTGCCAGGAGAAAACTCATTGGATTTGGAACTGTTGTTTATTTTTTAAATGCTTTGTATTTTTTAATTTTTAGCATGATGCCAAGGGACATGCTGGTAGATGCTAAAATAGAAAGAATTGTTGGTGTAGGGTCAGCTTTACTACGCAACAAGGTGCTTCAGAAGGAAGTACATGACTGGTATCAGCTACCAGTGGACTTTGTATCAGGTGGAGATGCTTCAGTAGGAGCTGCTATAGCAATGATGTCTGATAACTAGACTGGTTCTTGTAAGTGTGTAACAAAGTATAAGTTATATTCATGAAAGAACCAAATATAGTAAGAAATAATATTTTTATTAACTGAATTCCCTCTAAAATGATAGCCATTTTACTTGCCTAGTGATCACAAAAAAGACAATAATAGTTTACAAGTTTAGTAACTTAGGTTCAACAATAGGTTCAACTTGTAACTTCTTTGTTAGCATGTAGCAACTCTTGTAGTAGCCACTTCAGTGTGAGACTGTTATTTTTGTTAGCATTTTGCCACAGAAAATCCTTTTAATATGTAGCTTTAAACAGAAATATTCCATTTCTGGTCTTTTGCCATGTAGTAAGCATTCCTGTCTTACATTCTTTAGTCTCTCAGTATCAGAGCTATATAAAATGTAGATTATGCTTATATGCAGTAATTTCACATTCAGAATTAGGGTTTAGCAATAGCACCTCAAGTAAATGTACTGGAAACAATAGTATGTTTACTGGTTGTTTAATCTTACCATTCATTGCATGAACCAAGCAAAACTCTACATTAGCACCTATACATAGTATGTATGTTTTCACGTACAGACTTAGTTTGCATTTTAATTCTACTTTTTAAACTAAATATTCAATGTAAGTAGTGTGCATTGATAAAGTAAACTGACTTTTCTAATAGAAGCTTTAACTTGCATCCATAACTCATGTGTATGTACTTGCCAAGGCATTTGTGACATAACTACCTATAACCTATAGTTCTTTTCATAAAGAATTTTACTATACTTATTCACTGCAACTTATGTGAAAGAACCATTCTAATCTACAGCATACAGTATGAGAATGGGTACTGCATAATGTCAACATGAGAAATTGATGCGAATAGCATTTTTAACATTGTTATTCCATTTTATCTCAGTATTCTTTAACTTGCACAGAAGTTCTGTCAAGTGACTGAACTTTTAAATGAAACCTTTAAACATATCAATTTTAAAAGGGTATGTGCAACATTTAGTTGTCCATTTAAAACAATATTATAACTACAACTAAGGAAATATTATATCTATATGTGTCAATCTTTCAAGTTTAAAATGCTTGAAATTGCCTTTGTGAAGCAATAGCCTTTGCTTCTGATGACAATTCTTACACCAGAAAGAAATGTCGTTACTCATAAATGCTTTGTTACCAAGATTTTTAATGTAGGTTATTGTTATCCAATCTAGCAATAAACTTAGTTTAGTGACAAAAGTTTGTCTAATGTCAAGGTGTATTTCTCATAAAACTTGACTATATTCATAATACAAAAGTGGCGTGCCATGGAATAACTGTTATTAGTACAGCTACTAAACAGGAACAAGGAAAAATTTCAGAGAACCTGTGTACAACACATCATGAAATGTGCAAAGCTACCTTAATCACATTTGGATGTGCTGTTTACAGGAGGCAAACAGTTTTAACATCATTATCAAGTTGCATATGGAAAAAATTAAAAAAAACATGCCAGCTCAAGTAGTTAAATTTTTTTTGTTCCTCTCAGATATGCTAATGAAGATAAGATGTAACTATCTTTTAAGTTTTTGGTAGTAAAATTGCAATAGTTGGAATGGATGGTGCATCATAGTTCTCAAACTTTAAGCACATGATTTAAATTATTTCTAATTTCTTCTATTTTCTTTCTTGGTTCTTGTACTGATGACAAACTGTCCTATGTGTATTAGCTTTGAGTCACCTTGTGTAAATGCTCCAAGGAGGGATACAAGGATTGTTTAAGTAAATATATAATTACTTTCTATTGTGTAATTATTATAGAGAAATCTCTATAAAAAATCTACAAAGCTGACAATGTATAATGATAAGGGGGGATAAAATGGTTTAGTATGAATGAATGAATGGATTTATTGTACAATTTGTTATACATGTTTACAATGCATACAATGTATATTCGTTTATACCCCTACATCTATTGTACAATTTGTCTGGTGCTTGTTTTCTTATTGGGCCACTCAGATTGCTTGGCTCCCTGGTCTTTTCGCTCACTGAGCGGTCCTTGCTTCTCTTACTTTTCTGTACCATTTTCTTCCCTTTGCCTTCCTTATTATTCTCTCAAGTCCTTGGTTTTGTTTCTTAGAGGCTTTTATTGAGTCAGTCATCTTTAAGATTTTTATCCCAATTCCCCATTTCTCACACTTTCTTGAATTTCATTTATTGCTTTTGTAACCCTATCAATGATATGGTGCCTACCATAAAATCGTCTGTGTATAATGAACCTGAACCTGGAATCTCCTTATCTCTTATTACTGGATAATGCTAATTTCTTATTTTTACTCCTAATATATCATCTATGAATAGGTTACTAATATGAACTTAGTTTACATCCCTGTCTTACTCCTATTTTCCTTTTGTTTTCTTTCTTCTTTCTTTCTTTTTTTTTATGGCATATCAATTTACTTCCTTTCCCTATTTATTCTTTGTTTTATCCTGATACGTATATTTCTCTATTGCTTTTCTGAGTCTAGTACATCTGGATACCGGGTCGACACTTTCCTTCCCTTGTAGCATTACCCTCCCTTCTCTGAAATCTATTATTTTATACCCTCTCCCCCTTCTTGCGATTTCTTCCGCTTCACTGACCGTTCTCACTCTTATTACTTCCCCACTTCTCACTCGTGTCACTCCCTCCTCCACATATGTATTTCTTGCTGCACTGTTAATCATCTGTTCTCTCGGCTTCTCCCCGCTTCTTCTTCTTCTTTGCATTTCTTCTCACCCCGCCTCTCTCCTCCTCCCCCTCAAATGGTCTAGTATGTAAAAGGTTTAATGGAAGGAAAGAAGAATCAGGTTTAAAATATTCTAGTCATAGCTGGCATCTAAACCATGGATTTGATTTTCAAATTTGATTCTTTTTCCAAGCTTTCCTTACAAATGATGTATGTGGAAGAACGTTCTAGTGATAGATTTGAATAGAATGTTTAAAAAACAAATCAGGAAGAACTGTGAACTCCATTTATTTGTACTGTTATGCATAAATTTATGATAATGTTGCATAATGTTTGTTTTTGTTTTTCTTATTTATTATGATTTTTAATTTAAAATGCTCATTTAACATTTTGTCAGATTTACTGCTGATTATGAGTATGTATATTATAATATGATAGTGCATCAATTATCTGGAAAATTTTAATCAGAAGTTTAAAAAAGTATGAAAAGAAAAGAAACAAGCTATGGAAGTTGAATAAGACAACAATGAAGTAGCTAAAGCATCAAACATGTTATGACATCATTCGAGTGCTTTCTTTGAAAAGACTGAGAGACATAGATACTAAAAAATGTCTTTATTAGTGATTTAAAACAAAAATAAAATTTCAGTATGTTCTCGTATAATACTGTATACTGTATACAGCATGTTGCATTCAATGTGTATACATTTGTCAGAATTCATAAAATATCATTGTATTTTTGCTTAGTATGAATGCATTTCAAGTTCGATATTGAAAAACATGTACCAACAGAAAAATGTGATGGTTCAATTTAGTGCTCAATTGTAAACTTAAATAATTTATCTGGAATATAAGCTTTTCAGGAACTATTCAGTATAGTTAATCTGGATAATCGGTGCTCTATTGTATACACTATATGTATATTTTGTGGTTGCTCTCACAGTCAGTTATGTAACTTTAATTTGTTTGGTAGTGGTAATTAGGGTAATATTAATATTTGTAGTTTTATTGCTAGTACCGGATCTTTATAAATATCAACAACCACTATAGCACAAACAGGAACATAATGTCTCAAAAGTTTGTAGATTTAGTAAGGAGGGTTAGAATATCCTTTGACAATGTAATGTGCCAAATATAATAATATGTGATACACTAATTGTTGTCCTAAACACAAAGTAATGCTGCACCATTATTAAACCTTTTTATATAAAGGTAATATTGACTGAAAAGCTCCTGTGTATGATCTTCAAAGCTTTATCATTTTCTGGCAAAACTCATGTAGCACTGATGCTTTGCTTTTAAAGTAGGAACTGGCTCTTAGGCATTAAAATAAAATATAAATATTTATGGTTTACTAAGATTAAAGCAGCATAACCTCAAACAGTGTGAAAAATGAAAGAAAGAAAGAAAGAAAGAAAGGAAGGAGGAAGGAAAAGAGCATAATTTTATCTCAAATAATTCCTTCTTAAAAGCACAGGTAGTTCCCATTATATGTACATAGGTTCATCATGCAGTTTTCTCCTATACAGTTTTTGTATATCTATAAAAAGAAAGTAATGAAATTTAATGTATTAACCAAGAAATCTGATAATAATCCTCCCTTATCAACTACTTAAATACTGTACCGCGCTGACTGTTGAAGAAATTCTCTGAGGGATGTAGCAGAAATGACATAATACATTATTTTCTGCAACATTCTCCAAGAAAATGAGCTTAGAAGATTCAACTAGAGAACATTTTTTGACATTAACTGTGGAATTACTGAGGAAAAGCCAAAATTTGACAAAGTTCAGGATGTAACAATAACAGCTAAGATATTCCAGGTGGTTGACAGTCTCATTTTGAAATGAGGATACCTGACGGTCTGAAGAGCGAGAAGCAGTGGCAGCTCATACAAAAAGTCAGGTGTGAAACACTTTTGTTTAATGCACAACTATGACTTAAAAATAAACAAATAGAGAAGATATTATGAATGTAATGCTCACTGAATGGTAAAAATTGAAACACATGCATTGCTGCTTCCTGCTGCAGAACTTATCAATTACTCTTGAGTTGAAACTTTATATGCTGGCAATCATACTCTTCTCGATCAACAACAGTACATAGATGATGTCTTACTAGAAATTGGAAGGAATAATAACTGTGCACCAGTAATTAATAACATCCAAATCCCAGGACTTCTTTTTGCAGATGACCTAGTGGTAGGATCTATTACAGTAAGTGGTTTAAAACAATCATTACAAGCAATTGATGTATACTGTAAAGAATAGAGGTTAAAAGTGAATCAAGGGAAAACACAGATTGTGGTTTTCAAAAAGGGGGGGGGGGAAATTAAGCAAATATGAAAAGTGGAAGGGAGAGAATAAAGATTACAGGGTAGTGCGTGGCTGTATCTATTTAGGAGTAAAAATAGATGGAGGTAATAAATGGGAGAAACAAAAGAAGTTTGCATTGGCAAAAGTTAAAGGGGCGATGACAGCAATTAGAAGCTGCAAATATAGAGTACCTAATATAAATGTTAAATGGCTGGAAAAAGTATATGAGATGGTTGTGGAGGCAAAAATGATGTATGGTATAGAAATGCGGGGATTAGATAGAGGATGGGAAAGTATAGAAGTGGTGCACAGGATGTTTTGTAGAGAAATACTAGGGCTACCAAAGTCAATTGTAAGACAGGTAGCACAATTAGATATGGGCAGGGTGACAACTAAGGGGAAGATAATGGAAAGAGCTTTGAAATTTTGGTTCAGAACTTTAAATCTAGGAAAAAGTAATGTGTTAAGACAATGTATTGAATACCAATAGAATAGCTTAATGAATGATGGATGGGTAAGTAATTTATGGAACATTTTGGAGAAAAATGGGTTAAGAGACATGTGGAGGAGAGAAAATAACGTGAAAAATTTTTGGAAAAAGGCGAGGAAAAGACTGGAAGATATAGAAATACAGATCATGTTCAGTGAGATTGCCAAAAAGAGCTCATTAGTTTGTTATAGGCCAATGAAAAATACATGGGGTAGGGAAAAATATATAGACATAGTAAATAAAGAAGAGAGAGAATCTATTGCATGGGTAAGAACCGGAGCATGGAGGCTAAAAGGGCTAAGACAGGGTATTCCTCAGAACCAATGTCCGATATGTGGTGGTAATGAAGACATTGAACACACAGTATTTAAGTGCCAAGGAACAGAAAATTGGAGAAAAGAATTTTTTAATAAGAAGTGGTTGAAGGGGGATAGAAATACACTTATGATTGAAATGATATGCAAGAACGCTAGGAGCATTGGACAGTTTTTGTATAAAGTAAAAAATAAATGGCTTTGGACAGTGGAAAGAGAAAAGTAAGAGGTAGCGCATCTTACTTTGAATGGAAAACTATAGTGAATGTGTGATGGTTAAGTAATCAATAAATGAAAAGTGAAAAACAAGTGGAAATGGGACATGAAAAAAAAAGCAAGATAATTTATTGACAAGAAATTGTAAAATTAAATAATCTGTAGTGATTGTCTACCGAATGCGTTGACAGGAAATTGTAAAATGTAAATAAACTGTAGTGATTGTCTACTGAATGAGTGACCAGGGTCAAAGTGCAGTAGACAATCAAATTGTAAAACTCTTAGCACAATAAAATAAATATAAACAACAGTACAAGTGCACTAAGTCACTTGTTTTATATTGTGTGCCTACCACTAAAAGCTTTTTAACTACATCTGAGATGCACAGACCTCTCGCAATCCTTATACTTTATGCTTCATTGTTTCCAAAAAGTAAACATGGGGAAGAGAAAAGAAATTACAAATTTTATAGCCACACACTCAATCATTTTCCTCTACTTTCCTGCTAAATTTTTTCACATTGTGTTTCTGTAATCGTTCATGCAATACAATAACTTTTACGGGTGCTTTTAACAATAGTTCTTATCCCATCAACCAAACTGAATTTTTCATTAGTTCATTGTTACAGTTTATTTCACTGGTAAAAGCTAGTTGTTGTTTTAATATATTCTTTGTTGTTTAAAAGCATTTAAAGCAAATAAAATATGTTATAACATACACTGATTAAAAGAGATTTAAATGTTTATAACATAAAATTTATAAATGTAAATGACATGACAAACATCTGCTTTCTTTTTCCTTCTCCTTTCACCTATCTTTCCCTTTCAATGAGAATATCACTCACTGGTATCTTGTATACGAGGTGCTAGTTCATTAGCAGAAATAGCTTTTAAGAAAAAGCATACCCACTGTCTGCCTTTATTTCTATTTACATTAGAACCCCAATTAACTGTTATAATGAAGGGGTTGGACTTGACAGTTAACTAAAAATGACAGATAATCCATCTTACTTAACATGAACAGCAGGTTTAATTAGCAATTAAGTACACAAAAAGCTCAATAAACACACGAGTCATATGTTACATTTCTCATATATTTAAAAAAATGGAAATAACAGCAAATGTCTGCAGGGCAGGCCTGTGCGGTAAGAAGTAATAACAGACTTTTGTTCCATAAAACTAATACAAGCGTGCACGCTCAATCATTCGCATCTGTTTTTATAAATTTTGTAAGCATATACATTGCTAGGTGACAACAGTACACTGTGATCACTACTATTGTCTGATTGCATGACCACTTTGTGATTTGAAACTAAAACTTAAGTATGTAATTCACAGCTGAAGGCATCAGAACAACCTGTTGACTAGAGTACAGTTTATTCTGTATTCAATTCGTAACATTGCTGCTGTGCTCGCTTGGCAAGCAAAGTAGACTTTTGTTCCATTATTTTTAATTTGCACATTAGTGCTTTCCAGTTTTTATATTTTAAAGTGCATCTTTCTTGATTTGTCAAGATAGGAAAACCACTGTACCTGTACGGTTGAAAACTTACCTCGCACAGGACACCAGATACACCTTTGTCTTCACTGTACTAGTAGGGTTAACCTCCAAATACAGCTTGAGTTGAGCCTGTATTTCAACATGTATGTTGTTGCCGCATCTATAGGCCACATTCATTTTCAAAACAAGTTAATTTTTACCATGTAACAGAGAATTTTCATTCCAGAAGAAAGAAAAAGACACACACACCGAGAGAGAGAGAGAGAGAGAGAGAGAGAGAGAGAGAGAGAGAGAGAGAGAGAGCAAGCGAGCGAGAGCTTGGAGGTCAATGAGCCAAACTGTTAACCAAGTGACAAATAATAGAGGTTTCACTCTATTACATTTTGTAGAATTAGACAAGGGGTAACAAGATAGAAGAAAGACTTCTATCCAGGTCCATTATTGTAAATAAATCTGAATTCAATAATAATCAGCCATGTTGCAGTCACACTGGAACCCAATTTTCATATTTATAGAGCTTTTCAGTCAATATTTCAGGAAATTATTGATGAACTAGTTGCTAATTGGGTATTTATGCTGAATGTTTGTTTATTAGTTCTAAAATCAAGCCAGTTTATAGCTATAATTTAGATTCAAAGTGGTTGCAGGATCAAATCAAGTCATATAGCATACCCAAAAAGAAATATTATCCAAACATTAATAAGAAAGGAATAGATCAACTTTACATTAACAAACAAGGGCAATAACTGCTCACTTGGCTAAATTTACTCCTGATGATATCATACAGCAGGTGGACCAAGAGCAAAAGAAGTGCAGAAGAGACCCCAGAGTCTCAAACTGCTTATGAGCTTCATGAATTTGAAGCTCCTGTAATGGGATGATGATAATATGATGTAATTGCACATGTGCATGAACCATTTTACATCTCATTGGCTTTAACTTGCCTAGCTCAAGCACATTGTTCCATGTCTCCAGCTGCTCCAGTATATTTCAACTCACTGTTAGAGATTTTCAAATGACTTTTGTTTTGTTTATAATAAAATGCCCATGTTGAAATGAAAAATAAGAATTTTGTAAAAAGTATTAGTGTACTACAGCTCAAAAACTAATAAGGAATCCATTGAACATACCCAAAATATTACAAAAATCTGAGACTCAAGATGGCTTAGGCAATAGCATCTTTGTCCTGCATTCACAGAGTCCCTGATTCAAAACCTGTACAATGGCCAATTTTCTTTTTTCTGCATCCCCCCCCTCGCCTCCCTCAGTTGCCACATAAATACTGCATTGAATATTTCAAAATATTAGGCATATTCACTTTCAGATTAAATAAAATTAAAATATATGGTGTCAAAAGGCAACTTCACAACTAAAGCCATCACTTTAGCATATGCTGACATATCTATCAAATTTACAGAAAAGCCATTTTATATGGCCTCATAGCAATGTAAAATATGCAAGGAAAAGGAAGAAAGAAAGAAAGAAAAGACTGAGAGCATATTCTTCAGAATATTTTGAATATACCAAAATGCTTTTGCAAATTTTGTGCATTTGTTATTTTAAGTTTGGATGTAGAATTAACACTTGTGATGCTAAAGGTGATCAAAATATTACAGTTTTAATTATTGTTTACGTTTTCCTGTGCTGTTTTATATTTTAATGGAACTGATTGCTTTACTTCAATGGTTGTTGCTCTAGTCAGATTTCAAATTTTCTTCATGTATGATAATAAAAACACATTGCTATGTGCTCATAAAAATTTTATTAAATCAGAATACAATAAATTAATAATACATAAATTTACTGTACTACTTTGTATAGTGATTTCACAAAACTGGTCTCTTACATAAGTCTGGATCTGCCGTAGTGAGGATGTATTTGCCTTGAATAAGGTCCTTGCACAAAATAAATGGCTGTGTCTCATAGTTATAACAATGGATCTGGTCATATGTAGAAGATTTTAAACGCAGGATAATGTATTGTGTATGGGTTGTGTGGTGGTTAGTATGAAAATATGAATGGAAATTTGATTGTAGTTCAGAAGCTGAAACCTGAAAATTCCAGTTTAATGAAAAGGTTTTAGCGACATCTTTGTGAAAAAGTAGATGTTCTGTGATTAATCACTTTAAGTATATTATAAATGACAGTAAAAATTGAATGGACAATGCCTTGTTGTTAAAAGCATATGATAAATATGGAGCTAGAGGGATAAACAGAATTGGAATGATCAGGGTTGTGTACTGTTGTTATATGCTAGCATAAGGCTCAAACTTGTAGAGTACAGAAATTTAATGTTTAACCTTTGGAGTAATGCTGATAGTTCCAGTGCTCTGTTTGTCCTTTCACTGCATGATCGTAAGCTTGATGATATATTAAATAGCTGCTTTATTGTTATTTTATAAGAATGACAGACAGTTTTGGCATGTTGAAATGTCATAAAATTTTAAAAAGACATTGAAAGGTGCTATTTTCCATTTTTTCCCATAAACATAAAATTCAAGTTTTCTACCTTTGAAAGGTTCCATCTTATTCTCATGTTTCTAAATGCCAATATAGCCATATATGAATCTCAAAAAAATTGAATGATAGTTTAGCACTGTGAAGCATTCATTACTGCAGTTTACAGTGTAATCATAGCATATGGAAAAAAAGTGTAATAACTTCATTAGTTTACCAATTCCAAGCAGAGCAGCTCCAGCTCTAACTTCAGTTGTGGAGTGGTATTACTGTTGTATTTGTGTTTAACATTATTATAGCACCACGTTTGGATGCCAATATGCGACGGTTGCTGCTTTACGTAATGTTGTTTACATCACGTGTGTTGAAGCCTTCTTGTGACGTCATTCTTTGTTTGGTTCGTAGTTCCCTCTGACGTTAGCAATTTGTATCAATTAGTTTCTGAAAGAATTTAAGGTTATGTATATTGTCCTCCGGCTAGCTATCATCTTATCTTGGTAGAACTTGTATCTCTTGCAGGTTGTGAATCGGAAAGGAATCTTTTATCCAGAAATTATACTGATGAAGAAATTGGTTTTATAACTTTTATTGCTGAACACATTCACAAACACTTTTACAAATTAATCTGGATACTCGCCAAACTGAAACTGTTTGTAATAACTTCTTATCACTTTTAACTCACGTACTTCAACTTTATATATTTAACTGTATAATACTTTATAATAATTCTCGTAATTCTTCTACGCGTAACTTGACGAAATGAAGGACTGGCTGACGATGTGTAGTGTACTGAGAATTTTGTAGAACTGGGGGGACACTCTACCTCGGCCTGGCTTATTTATACGCTTGCCTTAAGATACGCCTAAAGATTATAAATGAACTGCCATTGGCTAATAAAACGCGCCAACATTAGCGTCTATTTTACTATCCAATGAAAACCACTAATACATATTTCTTTTAGGGAACATTCTAGAAGCTTTTTTTTACCGAAAAGGCGCGAAACATTACGTAACTTCCTGGTTCCCGGCAATGACAAACAACTCACCCCCTTGCTGCATTATTGCGTTATTGTTGACAGTTTCAGTAAAGCCGTATATTATTATTTACCAATAATAATTACAATTAATAAACCTCTGAAATCAATGTCACATAAAAATACATATTCATATTACAATCATTATTTACATTAAAGTAATTTGTGATACAAATTACCGTATCAGTTGTTGCAATAGCTTTCTTAGAAAATGTAAAATGTATTATAATTTGGAAGTAATTTCTTACAATTTTGACCGTCTGAGGTTTTTAGTTACCTACTAATATGCAATGCTTTTCCTTCATAATGTGGTCACCGCACAGCTTCTTGCATGCTGACCACTGCAGCTTAGACTCCCACCAGAATATCCCTACAATTGCATGTTCTCATATTTACGGTTAAATTAAATAAGTACACACCTTATCATATGAGATGTTCGAAAGATTGTCTTCCTCTATTCGCATATTTCTGGCATCTTCTCAGAAAATTTTTATTTACACTGGACAGTTCAGTATCCAAAATTGGGTGAATTTCTTGCCTGATGTTTTCTTTTAGGCCCCTAAGCATGATTCACAGTTAGTTGGGAAGGATGTGAAAGGATTCTTATCTGTTGAAACCATCCCAGAACTTACAGGTTTAAAATCACAAGCAGAAAAAATGTTTGATGTCTTGTTGTCATAGCAACCATGTAAACTAGAGTGAGAGACAGGGTCTGGCAGGCAGTGTCTCTTCACATTCACTAGCAAACAGGTGTTTAGAGAGAGATAGAGCATACTTGCTCTCTCTGTTGAGTGGCATTTCTTAGCCTTTAGCCTTTAACTGAGAATGCACAATCCTGTGCAGCAGTGTGGACTGCAGAGGAAAAAGTCTGGAAACAACTAGGCTCAGAATTTTCAAATAATTACTAATTGCATGATTCTTTAATTTTTAAGCGCAAAGAAGATGAAGGGCCCCTTCACTCTCTTCACCCGAAAAACTGAGTCTGTCTTCTTCCCAATAATTTCACTGCTGACACCAAAACACAAGAATGAAAATGCAAATTGGTTTGGAAATTCTACAAAATTAAATCATGAAATTCCTTATATGTTACTTATGGAGTCTGAAAGCAAAGCTTGTTTTAAATGATTGTTTCCATTTCCATTAGCATAAGTGTAACAATTTCAGAAGGTTGAATTAAGCATGAATTCTAATTTCTATACCATTTATTTCAGTGAAACCTCCTATTTCTGTTCTTTTAGCATATCACTGTAAAGCTTACTGATGCTGGATTCATAATTGGTAATTTTTATACCTCTTTTGTTGTTTTTTTTTCCCCCTCTATATTAAGCACCACAATATACAGCTACTCTTTAGCTATCTTGCCTTTTTTTTGTTGTTGTTTGTTAAGGTACATATTTTTTCCAGTCAGATCTTCAACCAGCAAACTTCTTTTTATTTTCCTTTCCTTTTTTGTCCCCCGTCCACTATAGCAAGTGTGTACGAGGTCTGTTCAAAAAATTCCAAAACTTTGCCCACAACATTTTTCTACACTTAGCTTTTACTTATTGTGCATGGTCTCCTTTGAAATACTCTCCTCCACAATTAATACACCACTCCCAACGCTGTTTCCACTTCTGGAAGCAGTCTTGGCATATCTGTTTTCTGGATCGCGCAAAGCGCTGTCTGCAAATTTTCTTTTATCTCATCTATCATTCCAAATCTTTGTCCTTTCAACAGGGTTTTCAACTTTGGAAATAAAAAAAAGTCTGCAGCTGCCAGGTCTGGAGAGTACGGAGGATGAGGCAGCACAGTGATGTCGATTTTTGTGCAATAGTCACGCACCAACAGGGATGAATGTGCGGGTGCGTTATCGTGATGCAAGAGCCATGAATTGTCTCGCCTCATTTCAAGCCGTTTCCTTCTCACATTTTCTTGCAGGCATTGCGATAGCCAGTCTTCGATTGGCAGGCACAATTTTATTGACATTCCTGACATGAGCGTCGTCGTTAGACATCGAGGGTGTCCTGAGTGAGGGTCATCTTTAACTTCCACCAGGCCATTTTTAAACCATGTGAACCATTTGTAACACTCAGTATGGCTTAAGCACTCATCACCGTAGGCTTTCTGCATCATTTGGTGTGTCTTTGTAAAGGTTTTCTTGAGTTTCACGCAAAATTTAATGCAGACGTGTTGCTCCTCTAACTCTGCCATCTCGAAATTCGCAAACTGTGCGACACGTTCTACTCAATACAGCATTGAACAATAACTAACAGACACAGAATAATGAAACTTCCGGCAGTTACACATTAAACACAGGCGTGTGCAGGGATGCTAACCACATTTTGCTCCAACACTCCATTGGCGCGAAATTATGAATGTTCCGGAATTTTTTGAACAGACCTCGTATATCTGTGTAACCACAATGGCACAGTATTGGATGAGGTTAACATGGTGCTTGAGCTGAGTTATCATGCTCTCTCTTCTATATGCTATGATGTAATAATAAAGCGCTTTTAATATTACAGAACAATTGTAAACTGAAACACGGTACAAAGTCACACAAGCTCTTGCCATTGCCTAGTCACACAACTTTATACTGCTAGTTCCTGAAAAACAAAGAATGCTTTCACATATGTTTTATTCTCAGACATGAACAATAAATGATCCATATTTCATGATTGGTGTCACTTGAGTTTATTGCACAAAGTCTGAGGAACTGTGTGCATATTTAAAGATGTGTAATAGCTTTGTAAACATCTTGTGAAGTTCCATCTACAAAATATTCCATCACATTTTATGGGAAATTTATTTTATTTTGTTCGTTATTCTGTTTGCTGCTAGACTAGAAAATCTTGAGTAGTAAAGAGAGCATGTGCAGATGAAACTACAAAATGAGCCTTGAAGCAGGTTTCTTAGCATTCTAACTGGTTTCATGTGAAGCCTTGTCCATTTTCTACTCCTTTCATCCCTGTGTAGTATAAAGTGAAATGCAACAACTGGTGTTTGCAAGAAAATTTAAAAAATTAAAACTATAGAAAAGTATTGAAAAACGATTGAAATGTTTTTTTCAAAGTATGAGACATAGTTCAGTATCAAGTATTAAAGTATCAAGGTACCATCCCTTGTGTCAAAAGACAACAGTTCCCTCAACTACATACATCATCTATAATGTTCAGAGCTTATTGGATTCTGGTTCAAAATATTTTAAATAGTTACACTTCAGCAGTTATTTCACAGTATATATTTATTATTTACCCAGTGTTTAATTTTTAGTTAACTTTGTAGCACAATCTTGGTGCCATGATTATAAATGTGTCACATAAAATGACAGTGAAACATGTATTCAGGCATCTGACCATCAACAGTCCTTATGTAGGATAAATGATTATTAAATAACTGGAACTCATACGTAAACACTCATTCACATGCCAGACTAGATATATTGAGGAACCTTCCTTCTCAAGAAAATTTATAGATCCAGCCATGAATCATACCCAGGACCCATAGAAGAGCAGGCAGGTGCTTTACCAAGCCACAAGAACAGTCAATTATCTACCTTGCTTGCCAAATATACATAGTAAGGTACAATTAGGACTGTCTCAGCCTTCAGAATCTGTAGTTGCATTTCCTGCAGCTCAAGAGGCTTTTGAAATACTAAACCATGTAGGTGCTACATACATTGCTTTATGTCATACTCCATAGCAGTCATACCATGTATCGTCTCACTATAAATGCAGAAGGTATGATACCAGATATGGATGCAAATGAGACTAGCCATAGAGGGAGAGTGTTATAAAGCATGACACATTCACAGCAAACCAGAGTTTAATTGCAAATCATCTTTTCACTGCGCCTTCGCTTTGGCCTTGTCTGGTGAAGGTGTAGATAAAAGGGTGCTTCATAATAACAAAAATTGTAAAAAATAAAATTCTCAATATTAAGAAGTGAACTAAACAAAGCTACTACACAGTATCAATAAAAATGTATGCATCAAACATACATATACTTATTAAATGGGTATGTATATTAATTTTAAATGTTACACATGCAAACTTTGTAAACACAGTTCCTGCCATATCTTTTTCTTTGCCTAGCTTTTTTCTATCAAATATAATTTGGAGACCTAAGGTTGTTTAACATATGTTAAATCATAGTTTTATGTGTATTCTGAAGAAAAATAAAAACATAGATGTGGGATGTCTGATAAATCCAGCAAGGGAAGAACTGAAACAGTACTCATGTTGAAACTTTGTTCGAAACTCCACTGGCAAGGTGCCATCTTGTTAAGATGTCAGAAACCAAAAATTCAGTAGACACTTAAGTGTGTCGCTCAAGAATGCTGAAAGTAAGCTCTCCATGCTGTTTTATTGTAATCAAATGAAGATATTGTTTGTTTAGAGTCCTTTGAGACAATAGGAGGAAGGTAGAAAACCGGTTGCTCGTGCCCACATCAGCAACTTATGATGGCTCTTTGTTGTGGCTGCTGTGCCGACCTCGTAATGTCCTTATCTCCTCTTCCACTGTCTCAAAAGACTGCGAACAAACAACACAATGTTTAAGGGGGCACCTGAGTTTGCGTTATTACTATCGCTGTGTTAGCAAAGTTTCATAAGATTCCAACATTAATGGTCTCTATTCTGTTATAAGTTTAGTTGCTTAGCTATTTCTGTATTTGTTATCGTATGTTTTAGTTATTACAAATTTTAGAATCAATGATATTTTTTATATATTGATAAATACAGATAAAGCTGGTGACAGAAAAACATGTTCTGTGAAAATATTCTGCCCTTTATGTATTTATCCGTCCTTTTAGACTGACAAATACTTGCCTTCCTGAATCACAGCAGTATTCAGACATTTAGCACAGTTAAATGTGCTTATGTTTCCCTAATAAGACTGTATAAGCACAAACCGAAATAAGCAGCATGTGTTCTTTATATTTATAGTTAATAAGTGGGAGTAACCTATGTTTCTACTCTTCTTCCTGTATCTAACTTAATATTGGTTATTTTATAGAGTAATTTTCAAACATACCAACCCACAAGCAATTTCATCTAAGGAATGTATTGTAGATGCAAAAAATATGAAATTTAATGCAAAAGCAACCAAGATTTTATTTTAAAAAGTGTGTGAAAAAAATTCTCGAATAAATTGAATTGGAACTACCAAAACACAACATACAATAGGTATTTTGGGAAGAGTTTGAGTTGATTAGTGGCCAATACACACCACTTATACTAGTAACTATGAACATGCTTAAGAGATCAATTGTCTTCAATTTAAACATATGTTTGACTGCTGACTCATTGTTGATGTTGATGAGTTGTAGCCCTCTTATGGCAATTCCAGGAATTCACTGAAAAATCCTTGGAGTCTCAAAATTAAAAACTCTTTGTTTTTCCAAATGTAGGTTTGCTCCCAAGTGGTATATTATAATGGTCACTAAATGACTCAAATTATTCGCAAATTATGAAATTACACCATTGTCTTTAATCTCCTAAAAAGAAGAAATACAATAGGTAATTCAATTAATACCTTTGTACTGAACTCAGAAATAAATACTTTGATTCATATTTCTATAGAGTGCATCTGCAGTAGTAAAAGTTTGTTAAAAATATATTAAAACTGTTTCCAGAAATGCTGTCTCTTGAACTGCAGTATATTACAGTCCTTAGTAGCAATAACTGAGTTAACTACAATAGGTTCTTAAACCAGTTTATCAACATGTTAGTTCATAGTTCTCAGCACTTGGTGTGTGTTAAATACCTACATATTAATGAATTGTGCTTCTATCTTATTACATTGTGTACAGTTGTTGTCAATACAATAAAGCCAGGATTACAATGAACTTAACATAACATGACGTAATGTGAAAGTCTAACACATTGTGTTAAATGGAGCTATTTTGGGCCAACTTAACGCGATGTAACTTAAAAGTTTATGTCAAGTTTGACATCACTGGTAATTAGAACCAATCGGTGCAAAACATTATCATGAAGTAATAAAACCAACTACCAGTCGAGTCATTCTCCTTACATGTTAAGTGCATCCTAATTAGACCTTTATTTCATAACTTCACATTACGTACCATTGCATTAAGTCACATTAAGTAAAGTTCATCATAGTCCTGACTTAAAACTATATTAAATGTGTGCTATATTAATGTTTAATATATAGTTAGGTATATGTTGTGTTTTAAGAGTAGCTAAATCTTAAAAGTTTATAATTGTAGATTACTTAACAATGATGGAAAGTACTGCAGATTTCACACTGAAATCTATTAGATTTACATGTTGAATAATTAGTAGTTTTCCAAGTAATTCTGAGACAGAAATTGGCCACTTTTAGCATGTGTCAATCAGGCACATGCTGAGGATGTCTTGATCCTTGCTAACAGAAATAAGTGAAATTTTCGTCTATGAAGCACTGTGTTGGCATTCCTAATTAGCATTTGTTTCACTAAACACGTTACTTATGCAGTATATGCAGTATAAAAATCTGATCAAATACATCCATCCAAGAAGCCTAGAATGTAGATAATCAATGAAGAATATGAAACAATTTGTATTATTTTTACTTTCTCTACTACGTATAGTAAGTAGGGGAAGTATTGTATTCCACCCAAAAATTCGATACCGAGATTTCACCGGAAATACATGTTTTGAGACCCCTGAATCCAAAAAAAGCATTTTTGGAAACATGTCCGTGTCAGTGTGTGTCTGTGAACAGCATAACTCAGAAACGAACAGTTTGATAAACACCAAACTTGGTATTTAGGTCCAGTACCTTCCAGAGATGCAACACGAAGGTTTTCAAGAAAATCCCCTCACCCCAGATTACCCTTTGCATGGAACATTTTTCGAAATTTTAATTTTCTCAAAAATGGCTCTAACGATTTTGATTAAAATACCATATGTTTAAGATATTTTCATGACAAATGAAATGTATATCTCGAATTTTCTGGGAATGTATCCAAAAGTATTCTTCATTGTGAACAACTTTTGCGTAACTGGTAAACCATAAGAGATAGACACAATTTTACTACACAAAAAATGAAGAGCTTGTTAAAATACACAATTTCTGTCTCATACATTTTTTTGTTGAGTGAACCATTTTCGAGATATTGCTTGTTATTCCCTTAAATTTTCCAATACTTATACTTTTTTTCAAATTCGTTATTCATTTTTTTATGTCCTGGATATGCAGAGAGAATGGAATGTGCCACATAGCAACCAGCTCTTAAAAGATTTGACTATCGCTTAAAACCTACCATATTCCCCTTGCACCTTCAAGAAAATTAGCAATAAGATTGACATCTCGATTAACATGAAGCATATGGAGAATAAGCATTTGTAAAAATAGTTTGTACAAGAGTAGGGAAAGTCATAGGAGTGTAACACATCAGATTTTTTTTAGATGCGTTTGTTGGCACAATCCTTAGTGAACCATTGAGCAGTGCATAAACAATTGTAGTGGTAGCTGCAATTGCATATATGCAACTCAAATAGAGCTCAGATATATTAAAATAATGCCTTTGAATATGTATGCATAGTTATTTCTATAAAAAAATCAAAACATAAATTTATATCAAGTACTGATATAATCTATGAACATTAACAGCTAAAAGCTAAAATTAAAAACATAGAAAGTGTTTAAAAGAACCCTTCAGGTATACCAGATACAAACTACAACATTGAAAACAATTTAAAATCATTGGAACTTGCACACAGTGAAGCAAGTTATTAAATTACATTAAATGAACCAACGTTAAGCACTTGTATTGCTCCACCTACCAAATCAGTGCCAGGACAATATATCCTTGAAACATATCCTGCCAGTAATTTGGTAAGTGGAGCGATATGAGTGCTTATTGTCAATTCATTTTCCATACTTTAATTGAAAACAATATCCATATAATAAAGAACTTGATATTTGGGAGAAGACTTGTAAAGTGAAATCTGGATAGATTTTAACAAATTTTGAAATTCCTAATGAAGAAAACCCATTACACAAATTCATATTCAGCTGAGAGTTCTGTAGTCTGCCATAATATACTTACAGCACTTCCAACAGCTGTCTAACATGTCCTTACATGGATTCTGAGAGTAGAATAGAATTAACAGAAAAAGGACATCCATTTTAATTCAGTAGATATTGCAGTTAAATGCCTGTGTCTTGCCATTTCTGTCATTGATTGTGTGTTCAGGAACAGCTTGGGCTGAAATAAAGTTTTACTGTTTGTGCAATTAAAATATCCTAAGCAAGTAATGTGTTCAGGAAAGCAAATACATTTACTAAAGAAAAAAAAAACTTTCACATGAGCATGTTGTTTTGCTTTAGTAATCGCTAAATGGTCATTTTGCAAGATTATCCACAGATTTCAGGGTTTCTGGTCAATTGCGGCATTAAAAATAAATTTACATCTGACCTGCAATAAACTAATTATGACTTCAGTGATGCTTGCTTTTGAACTTCATCTCAGAATTGCTTATGTAAATCTCAAACATCTTACTATTTCTTAGCTTCTTTTATTCATTTATTGAGTGAATATTACAGGTTTCCACAATTACAATGTTTACTTTTAGAATACATTTAAGTAGGTACAACATAAATTAAATGGTGTAGTGTGCATTATTTTGTTTTGAAATTCAATACAACCTATAGAAGCTACTCCAAGGTGGTACATCTTGTCTGCATTTGTTAAAAGATTGCCCTTAAACTACATAATTTACAAGAAGACTTGAAAATGGGTAAAAATATGTAACAAAAAGGGGTGAAAATCTAAGTTAATGTATTTAAAAAAGAAGAAATACATTGCAATATTAGGTATATATGTCACCAAAAATGAGAGAATTATTTCTTTTTATAGTGTTGAAAAAAACGTTATATTTTAGCTTATAAGGAAACACTAATGTTCATGATTATGTCAGCAGTATTTTCATTGAAACTAAATTGAAAATAATGAGACGTTTTGTATGGCAGAATATAAAAATTAATTAAAAACTTTTTCTTAAGTCTGTTCTAGTACTTATAACTAAGATATGTTGCTGAAGCAACTTGGCGCTTGGATTGTGTGCTGTTAGAATGGACATTGAATGCTACTTAAAACAAACAAAAATGTGGGTATATGCACATACTTTTTCATTTTGCTATTAGCATAAATATTTGTGTTCAAAGGGAATAAATAAACAAGGCAAATACTGCTCCTTTTTCTGTATTTGCATGCTATGTTTTAATCTTCACACTAACAACAGATTTACCCATCGAAATGCTGTCTTCATTTGAGACCATGATCTATAAATGAGTTTGGTTCATTTTCCCTGGTGATGAATCTGTGTGCTCTGGAATGTATTATCTGTTCATTAAATGATATACATTTATGACTTCAGCCCCATTTTTTGGATTTTATTTTAAATGTGGATACAATTTTGGATTCTGCTCTTTACATAATAAAGTGCCCATGTTTATATGCATTTGACATAAGTATTATTTGTCTTGTATAACCTACTGACAAGACTGCTAGCTCTGCTGAATATTGGCATGCCTCTTGCATGCACAAAAAGGCTCATGAGACAAGTGAATCAAACATATGATCTCAAATTGCATGGAAAACATTTGGCATACAGTGAACAGCGATTGCCTGCAGCAGCCAAAGGTCAAACAACATAATTGATTTGAATCTTGCTTGGCCTTTTTAAATATACAATTTTTTTTTCTGCCAAAGTCCAGAAGTAAACATAGGGAAATGTGTCTCATTATTTTCAGTATACTTTAGTTAGGTCCCCCCCGCACAAAAAAAAACCTCAAATGGTATCCTAAACATGAAAATTATGTGAATAAGAGAGTATGTAGTTTGTATAGAATATAAGATAGATATCAGAATTTATTTACTACTGGCTCTGTGTATACTGCTTGTTTTAGAAAGCAGTTAGGGCTCGATTTGCATAAACTATGAAATCAAGTTTTATCCGTATACATTTGATACATTATACAACCTGTAATCATTGCATGCATCTTTTATGTATGAATGCATAAGCTCCAAAAAAGAGGATATTTTGTAGCTGTTTATGTTATCATTTTGAGAACAATAAAATATATGTTATTTCACCAATCTACTCTTATCAGTTAATGCATATTCACTGTTTGTTTGCTTTCCTACTCCTTATGCGTCATAGATGAGGTATTACAATTGATCCTTAAGTTCCTTAAATAAAATTGTAGGCTTCCACGGCCATTGTCCATAATAACTTGACTGTCTTCCAGTGAACGCTGCATCACGTCTGATAAAATAGCCAACGTTTCGCCCTTCCTGGTGAGAGCTTCTTCTGGGCACTGCCACTTGCTTGCGCTCATATTGATACTGCCAAAATGCAGTCCCTCCTACTTGTGCTCCTAGTTGGCTGGTAGCTTGCCACTAATTTTGTGTTTTGTGAGCAGTGTTCTCCATGCTGCATTAAGGGGTTCTCCACCATCTTTATTCAATAAACTTTTATATTTAAAAATTTCTACACTTTCTCATACTATTGAAGCAGTCACATACAGCTAAGATCTCAATATTGTTGTCAAAATCAATATGGTGGCCTGTTTTATAAACATGTTCAGCCAATGCTGATTTTTTGGGCTGTCCATGTTTTAGGAATCTGATATGTTGTTGTGTCGAGTTAATATTGACCTTCCTGTCTGGCCTATATATGACTTGCCACAATCACATGTGATTTTATATACAACTGAATTGAGGAGTGGCAAAAAAAGTGCTGCAGCCTTCACCGGAAGACAGTCATGTTTTTCTTAAGTCCCTTACTGTGATTTTGCTGAAAATACATATTTTCAGATATTCTGCATTTTTAGGGGAAAAAAAGAAGACAATGAGTGTACTATGAAGTAAAGTGTTTTTTGCACAAATAACTGGAATACAGTAAAGCTAATAGAATACAAAAATAGCAAAGAAATGAGAAAAGAAATACACAAAACAATTTCCTGTGAGAAAACATATCCAGATAGTGTGTCAATAGAAGATGAAACACATTTTGAAAAAGATAGAGCTACTAACACTTGCAAAATGAACAAAGCAACAAATGCTGATGGAATCTCTACGAGTTAAATGTTTAAGTGAAAGAAATTTGGATAGCTTGATATAGCATTTGGCAAAGGTTTAATTTGAAAAGGCTGAATCTATATCTATATTATTAGCAGGGTTAGGATTTTTAGGTGCGCATCTTTTTTCTTTAGGTTAAGTTAAAGCTGTGCGGAAAGATATCACAGTGTGAAATTTTGTTTCTAGTTGTGAAAAAGAGGCATTTTTTTCTTGCACCTTTTTCCCTTTTTGGCACCTTTATCCCATTTTCCCCCAACCATGCCCATAATCCCCTTTTTTCTTTTAAGTTTCATTCCAATTTATTCTTTAACTTTCAATTAACGTCTCCTCAGCTTGCTGTGTATGTACGAATAGTAAGCCTACCTCTTTCAGTAAATGCTGCGTGGGAATTGAAAACACACCCGCAACAATGGAAAATAATTGTGTGTTCGACGAAAACCTCTTTCTCTCGCTTTACCTCTATAAAGTAGCCTGCAATAATGCAATTGACAATGAGTGATTCTATCCGAACAGACTTAGTAGCCTGCTGTTTGTGAATGTGAGTTTGTTACTGTGAGAGACGTCATCTGATTGCGTGGAGGCGAAGGCTGGGCATGCTTAGACGGCAGTAACCTCACCCCCGCAGTTCTGAGAATTACTAAGACTGGGTTCTGCTCAAAACTACTAGAAATCGCTGAGACCGAAGTTCCAACATGAATGAGAACATTCTAGTAATTGTTGCGGTGTTATAAGAGAATGTGGACAGCAAATGGGCACAAGAGTGAGTTGTGTGACAGTCGCATTGTGTTAGCAAGTGAACTAGTGTTAGCTCTCCAAACGAGTATACTAGTACTAGATTTTACCATGCCAAAGGTGTCCAGTGCTCGATTTATTGTTCTGGCTGAGGAATTCAAACAAGATTTCATAGATACTGATGGAACTGTTATGCGATGTACTATTTGTGATTCAGGAATTTTGTTAGATGAAAAACACCAGTGAGATTCCTTCAAACAACACATTTCCAGCTCTAAGCATCAAATGAACAAGACTCTTCAAGTAAACAAATCACGGCAACCTCTATTACAAAATGCGTTTCAATAGAGTTTTTCAAAAAGCCAAAATTTGAAGGAATTAAACATTGATTTGTGTGCAGCTCTTACACAAGTAGGGATTTCTTGAAAAATACACAAAGATGTCATTGCCCGATGAGAGTACTTTATGAAAAAAAACTACACAGAGCCTGTTTACCAAGAAACCATAGAAAGAATCAAGGAGAAAGTGTCTGATTGCAATGTGGGAATCATTGTGGATGAAACCATAGACTCAATAGAATGATATGTTTTGAACATTTTAGTTTTTCCCTTATCAGGGGAGAAAGTTAAGCCCATGTTGTTAAAAATGTACGAGCTGCAGAAAGCCAATGCCAGTACAGTAATGCAATCCATTATGGACTTCATCCAAAAACTCTGGCCTACTGGTATCCAGTTTGAAAAACTTCTTGTGGTTACGGACCAGGCTCCATACATGATTTCAGCTGTTAACCAATTAAACCTTTATTTCCTAACTTGAAGCATGTGACATGTTTGGCTCATGCCCTTCACAGGGTTTGTGAATCCATATGGAACAAATACGACATTGCAAATCAATTCATCTCTGCCCTGTAGAAGATTCTACTGAAAACTCCGAGTCGTGTTGTTTACTACAGGGAAGTCACTGGCCTGCCCCTTCCAAATTTTCCGGTCATTACTCGCTGGGGATCTTGGATTGAGTGTGCTGCTATGTTGTGTGAGAATTTTGAAAAAATTAAAGAGTTTGTGCTTTCTTTGAATCCATCCGATGCAGGTGCAATTTCCAAGGCACAGAAACTTCTGTTACCGGAGAAAATACATAATTTGCAGACAGAACTATATTGTGTCCATAGTTACAAGTACCTGCCTGCAGCTATTAAACGATTGGAAGAACAAGGTCTGGAAAAGGAAAAACAATGGATATTTTTACTTCCGTGAGGGAGCAGTTAGATGGCTTTGCCAAAAACAAACTTGAATCTAGTCTTCAGAAGAATCCAGACATTGAGGAATTCGCCACATCTGTAGAGTTGCCATTCCGAGTGAATACAAGGTTTGCCCCACTGGTTTCTGTGGATGTTGAAAGAGGCTCTAGCATCTATAAAGACATTCTATCTCCTAATAGAAACAGACTTACTTTTAAAAATGTGGAGATGCTTAATGTCTTGAAGTACAACAGCTTCATGCTTTTTCCTTCTTTTGAGGAGTGATAATTTGATGTACTTGTTTGTAGTTCGATAAATTGAAATAGAGGAAAGAAAAATTGTTGAATTAGTTAAGGGAATGCACCACTGAAATTAACCCAAAATCTCAAAAAATCTAAAAAGAAAAATTATGTTCCCAAAAAAATCTCCATTGCTTATAGTTTTAGAATCCACTTTTATTTTTGACCTAGCGAACGCTTCAGGATCATTACGAGACTTTTTAAATACCCTTTTGGTTGCTAGCTGTTCATATTTTTAAAATTTCATTTTAAGGTGTTTCTTATTTTCAGCATTTCTGCATTTTCAAAATGTTCCACATGATGTTTTCATCCATTCATATTGACATTTTTTATGCTCATTTCAAAAACCCAAATAAATAAAAGTGTCATATAATTTTTCCGTGTAATGAATAGTTTTTGTGCTACTAATTTTTGAAGATAACAATGCATTTAAAAAGAAAAAATGCAAATACAAAACTGTAAAAAAAAATTTTCTCTTAAACTAAGAATGGTAGGGGAAAAAAAAAAAATATATATATATATATATATATATATATATATATATATGATAGATTTGTAGTTCCTTGACATAGAAGCAACATAAGATTTTTTTTTTTTTTTTTTTTTTTTTTTGAAAAATGCATCATGTGTTGCATTTTGCATTTACCCATAATTTTATGTTTTGAAAATTAATAACTTGAAAACTAATTAAGATTTTATATTAAAATTCACAAAACAATTATATCTAAAGAAGAACTGACACGTGGTTAAAATTTCAGTCCAATTGAATGGCTAGTTTAGAAAATAGCAATTTCAGTTGTGCATCCCCTTAAATAAACCAGCACCTTATTGTCCCTTTTTTCACCTTATTTGAGCACCTTTTCCCTTCGTATTTTCATCTGAAATTTGCACCTAAAAATCCTAACCCTGGTTATTAGATTAAATTGTTTATTCTCCAGAAGTATTACATTTGAATACATAGTTTCATCAAATTTTATATTAATACAAAATTAATAAAACATAAGGATATAATTTAATGTCAAAGTATTTACAAAAAGCCTATGAAGTACATTAAACAGTCAAAAGGATGTATGCAGGAAGTCATCTACTGATCAGAACATATGAAAAGTAGTTTATTGTATAAGTTTACAAACTTAAACTCGTGGTTAATCTGTGTTGTTAGAGATGGATTGCCTTTGAGGTTCTTGTACTGTACAAATAATATTCATTGTTTAAAAATATTCTTGTTTTCATGGATGAAGCAAACTCTGCTTAAATATAAATACATGGTAGACGTAGAATCCTTAAATCTGAAAACAGTGGTTTGCTAGAGGTTGTTTGCTTTCTTTAGTATTATATTAATCCTTTTTGTAATTTAAACACTAATATAGTTACTGGAGGGTGGTGCCATAGCCGAGTGGTTAGACCACTCGCCTCTCGCCAGGTGGCCTGGATTCAATCCCAGGGACCTGCACGTGGGATTTGTGGTGGACAAGTATCTGGGCAGGTTTTCTGGATTCCCTGCCATGTTTCATTCAACTGGTGCTCCAATCATTACCTTCCCTATCATTAATCTCTCATCTGCATATATCCTCCACTTCCTTGCTCTCATCCTGGGCATGTGGCTGATCACTTACCCTGATTTCTCATTCTCGGATCCATATGTCCTCTGTCCCTGGCATTGTCATACATCCTGGCGGGTGTGAATCCTTGGTTCGGGTAAGCGTAAAGGAGGGAAAGCTCTGGCCAGTTGGGCTGTTTCTGTCTTGTAGTTAGTTTCATACTTACTGAAAGGCCCTCAGAAGGGGATCCTGTATGCAATACTGAATATACGTAGCCAAAATACACTGTTTTTAAGACATCAATGTTGCATACTTTGGTTGCCTTACTGCATAACACATACAACTTAGTTTGTTGACCAGAAAGTCAACATGTTCTGTCCAACATAGTTGGGAGCCAATAATCACACCCAAGAACTTAGTTGAATTGCTCTCATTTACCAGACTATTACCAATGAAATTCAGATAGGGTTATTAATTCCTAAGCGTTATTGAAGCTGAGAGATACTGTTTTTCTTATATTTGTAAAATTTGTTACTCCTCATGCAGTTCTACAAACCTGAAACAGTGCTATTGATTTGTGCCTGCAAAATTCTCTCATTGCTGTTTTTGAAGATGACATTTGCATCACCCGCAAATAGAACACTGTTTATAGGTGATATATGAGAAGGAAGATCATTGATATAAATTAAAAACAGAGATGGCCCTAATATGGATCCTTGGAGAGAACACCAGATATTAAGTTGCAGGATTTGAATGTGTATCATACAATTAAAAACTTGGCATCTATTCTCAAGATAGGATGCAAATCAATGGTTGGTAATCCTCTCACACCATATCCCTTTTTTCTTAAAATATTATGATCAACTGTATCAAAAGCTTTTGTTAAATCTAAGAACAGTTCTACTGCATGTTCTTTATTGTCTTTTGCTTCTATGATATCTTCCATGAAGGAGAAAATTGCACTATTGAGTTCACTTTCCTAAAGCCAAATTACGTTTCTGGTAAACTTTTATGTTGTTCTGAGGAGGAGACTTATCTATTGCAAATTATTTTTTTTCTAGGAATTTTGAAAAGACAGACAGCAAAGAAATAGGCCTATAATTTTCTACATTCATTTTCTCACCCTTTTAGTATAATGGTTTGATTTTTGCTATTTTAAATATATTTGGAAAGCACCCTGTTGTAAGTGAGACATTGCAATTGTCAGATAAAACATGCACACTGCCTAACCAGAGTACCAAATGTTTTTGTTTTTAATGCTCCTCAGGGCCAGTTTCACCAACCGATGTTAAAAATACCCTAACTTCTAGTTTGTTAACAAGGTGTTCAAAATTTAACATAAGGTTAAAACTTTTGCACATCATCAAGCTTTTACGGCAAATTGTTAGTTAACATTTTGTTAATGTCAAAGACAACTGTGAATGCTAGCTTTCGAGAAGGCGGTGGTCCAACTACACTGCTTCTGAACGTACTCCGATGTACTTTTGTCTACATATAGTCGCGCTCTATGTGTCAGTACCGACAACTATTTACATTCATGGCAATGGCCATGTGTTTTTCCCAGTTGTTTGAGGTTAGAATAATGATGTAAAATGAAATAACGGTTTCACTGTTTGAAACGCATTAATTAACATCTGGTTAATAAGTATAGACGTATTGTGAAGTGTGAAAAAGCTGGCGGTCTTACATTAAAAGATAAGACTGCAATCTGGGACAAAATCCACGAGTAATTTAATTGGAATGTACACGTTTCTCTTAAGTCCAGTAGGCAACTACGGCAATTTTATGCTAACATAAAGTGCTGCACCAGAAATGTTAGGTGCGAAGAGCGTTTAAGTCTAAAACTGGTGGTGGACACTGCATTGAAACTAAACTGGACGAAAACGTGTTATCGCTGATTAATCAAGTAGGCCCAAAAAAAATAAATAGTTTGCTACTTGAAGCAATTGCTTTGAAAGCCTTCCAGATCAACCCACAAACGGTACCAACTGATACCAACATTATCACAAGTAAATGAAAAATTTTAGTAGCATAAAATCTAAGTACCTAATTAACACTCTTCTCTTGGTAGTATTCTAACCTCTCGCATTTCCCATAAAACCGCCTCATGACCTCTTGGACAGTCTATATTGCTTTAAAAATTCCTCCTTTTGCAGGGTTTCAAATTTATTATGATGTACTCTTACATTAGCAATGACATTCAAAAGTGCCAGTTGTAGCAAACTCGCATCAACAGCTTGGTTTGCAGCAGACATTTTCCAGTTTCTAACATTTGCTAAAAGCCTTAACACAGGGGTATGGGGATGTTAATTTAACACCGACTTTAACACATTGTTAAAGTTAACATTGATGAAACAGAATTTGTGTTAATAACATTGTTTGATGAAACAGAATTTGTGTTAACTTCAGTGTTAAATCAGTTTAACATCGTGTTAAAATTTAGCATCTGTTGGTGAAACCGGCCCTCAATGTTTTAATTATTTCCTATTCACCTGGATAAAAATATAGTGTTATTTTGTTGTTAGTGTTGTTTCTGGTTGGAATGAACACCAATTGTATTGGATAATTTTTGGGCTATATTAGAAAAATATTCATTAAAGATATTAGAGATAGTGTATGGTCTGAAATTTGTTCTCCATCTAGGGATAGCATAATTTTTTACTAATCTAGATAATAGTTGTCTTTAGGAAGACAAAAGACACAAAGTATACAACTGGATTACTACAAATAGAAGGCCTGTAATTATGGATCTGGAAAAACCATTTGATAGAGGAAAAAACTTACAGAAAACTTAAAGAAAACTGGCATGGACTGAAAAGAAAGAAGGCTTCTAAGTGGTCTCTATTTGAAATTGTTAGCCATAACCGGGTTAGCGAAAAGTACTTCAGGGATAGGGCATATGATTTGGATGTCCTTGTCAATCATTCTGTTCAACATCTATTTGGAAAATTAGATGAACTGTTTTCACAAGGGAAGAGTGGTAGTTGAGAAAGATGATTTGCTGCTATGGCGCTGCTAACAGAAAAAGTAAAAATGAACTGCTAATTGAACTAAATGACAAAGGGATTGGGGTAGGGTGGGAAGATAAGTGCAAAAATGAAAAGCTACAGCTGTCGGAAGAAAAGCAAAGAAGTAACACAAATTCAAGTCGACAGGGCAGCAAGTGGATAATTTTACTACTTGGGATGTAAACCCTTAAATAAGTCTAAGACAAGCAGGTTCTCAAAGTATAAGTTCCGCTCAGCTCCATGATTGATTCACATTGGTAAATCTGCACACTGCTTTTAGCTTCATTCTACCTTTGCTAGTCATAATGAGTTCTCAATCCCAAACTTCTACTCATAGACAAATAGTTATAAGATGTGTGTAGCAGTTTCTCTCTCTCTCTTTTTTCAGATAAATGCAATGTTTATGATGCATATGACATTATAATTTTCAACTGCAAAGGTTTAATTTATTTGAGGCATTATTTTTAACATTTAAATGATATCAGTCTGATTATACAATATAAAATATAATAACAGCCCGCCTTAAAGCAATATGTGTATAAATAATATATAAAGTGTATGTAACAGTCATTGTATTATGTTTATATTATTATGTACATGTATTATAATGTTATGTGAATGTATTAAGTAATTTAACAATGTAGGAGCTGTGAGAATAGAAGCCGAAAGTTGCTAACAATGAGGTAACCTTGAGACAATAAATTAGAAAGTTTAATAATGCTACTAATAATTCTTGGAACAATAATGTAATATTTAAAACAGTTTATAAATAGCCAATCAACAACTAGAAAAAAGCTTAAGTTAAATAAAAGTATTCTATTGGAGTAGGATTAACCAATCAGAGACTTGAAATAGAGTAAAATGTGCAAATTCCAGCAGCAGACGCTATTAAGCAGCATTCCCAAACAGTTCAATATGTATTCAGTGAGAGACATAAAAAATTCATTACAGTGTGAATAATATAAAGTTTATGTATTAAAAAGTACAAGTAACAATCTCACAACTCTACAGTAGTATGCATCAGTGAAGTGTTATTTTATCGTGTGAAGGAATATTAAGAGTGGAGTAAAAATTATAATTTATAAAAGCCTTTATTCTTTAGCCACACCAACCCCTGCTAAGAGATACGTGTTTCTGCAAATTACTACTGACGCAGCCGAGGCAAACATGCATAACAAACATAAATATTTAAAATACAAAGTTGATTTTTTTAAAAGTGGGGCAAAGCCCACCAAAAACTTTGTATCCTACGTATATTGTATGTGGGGGCGAACACTCCAAGAAACATATCTCCCACAATACGTGGTGCAAACAGCAGTAATAAACAACTTTACATTCTAAGGCATTTAAGCATACAAAGAAAATCTGAAGTACTTTTATTTTCAAAATAAATATGAAATGAATTTTCTTAACTGAAAAACCAAATCAAAAATATAAATTAACATAGAGGGTCATTTGGAAAGTTCTTGGATTGACCCACAAATCACAGCAGCATTTCTGAAGCAGTTTTGTTTTTAAGGCCAGCCACCTTTCATGGAAATATTTGTGCAATAATATAGAGATTTGAGATTTCTTTCATTAATTGGCTCAACATGGGAGTTTACACTGAACTACTATATCTAAAGTAGGACACCATTGCCCTAAAGGGATGTAGGCTATCTCGTACCTTAATACAGAGATTGTTCAAGAATCATAGTAGGCATAGTTGTTACAATACAGTTGCAGATGTTTGTATATGGGAAATATGGCAAACATCATACAGTTATACAGTATGAGTGCAACAGAAATTCATATTATATGACAAATGCTCTAGAGGATTCTGCACCATCATTTTGAACATTTCCAAGTGGACTACAGAGTTTAAATGTGGCCCTGAAAGCTTGTATGATAACGCATGCAACAAAAGTCGGAAATCTGCCACAACAGCAGAATCGTCAAATAAAGTACATAACATGGTGTCTGCAGGATCCCTGAATGAAGGTGTCCAAAATTGTTTAATCTCTGGCACTTCAGAGGAACATGTGTTTTACATTTTGAGAGAAGAGTTGGACATAAAAAAATTAGTTGCAAGAAGTTATCTGCTCACTCCAAACCAAAAACAAATGGACAACAAAAACAAATGGGAGTGCAAATCTCCGAGCAAAATCTGGCTCGTTTTTGGTTCAATCCCACTTACTTTATGTGTCAAATTGTAGCAAATGATGAAATGGGTGCACTACTACACATCGAAACAAAACAGCATCTAGTCAATAGAGGCACCATGATTCTCCACCACCAGAGAAGTGTGTAAAATCGGTCAAGAAGATCATGTAATTTTTCTGGGATACCAAGGGTATGCTGATAATTGAGTATCTTCCCCCTGGAAAACATCATCACTGGAGCAGAATGTGGTAATCTTCTGGATTAATTAAAGACCAAAATACTTAGAAAATATCAGTTTGACAAAGAAGAAAGTCTTCTTCCATTAAGAAGACAGCTTATTCTCACGCATTTGTTGTTGCAATGGCAATGTGTTGTTATAATGGGGTTTGATTTGCTGCCACATCCTCCTTATTCCCCTGACTTAGCTCCACCACACTTTTAACTTCTCTAAATTGAGAAAGTTCCTTGGAGGAAAGAAATTTTTGTCTGATGAAAAACATAAATCTACAGATGAGGCATATTTTGCAGGCCCAGAAGAAACCAACTTCCATCACTGGACCAAGTGCATTTTTATCAAGGGAGATTATGTTGAGAAATAAGAACAATTTAAAAACTCTGCAGCATCATTTTGTGTTTTGTTCCAAGAACTTTACAAATGACGCTTGTAATATTACAATGTAAACAAAATTTATTAACTTAAATTTATGTGTTTAAGCACGAGTGCCTTACCATTCAAATATATTTTGTCCATTAAAAATGTAAGTATTATTAAAAGCATTACTTACAAAAAATGTTTAAGCATAACGATGATTTGGGCTTACATAATCTTAATTGCTAGATGCATGCATTTTATCAGCCATTAGACAAGACTAGAATATGAATTTTCCTTTTTGTGGCATATCTTGAAAATGAACATACATTGGCCTTGAACTGTGTATTGGGAATACATCAGTGAGTACTTCTGAAGTTTTCTGAATTGGCTTGCTTTCTGCCTGTTGCTTATTTTTTTTTTTTTTTTTTTTGGTCTTAGTAGGTACATTAAATTATATGATCTGTTGACAAGAAGTCAAAGAGAGTACAACAGTATAGAAGCTTTCAACAGAAAAAGAAAAATTTTCTGTGGGCCCTTAAACAAGGAACTGGGGAAAAGGTTCGGATTGCATATGTGAAGTGCGGCACTGTGTATTATAGAAACTTAGGCACTACAACAAGGTCAGGAAATATGATTGGGAATATCTGAAATGTGGATATGGAAAAGAATGGAACCTGTGAAGCAGATATAGAAAATCAATAAACCTGTTTTATAAAGAATGGGCAAAACAATATAAATGCTAAACTCAAAGATTAACACCATAGTAAAATGAATGAATATCATTGCTGATGAGAAACTGTTCCCAAGGCGCTGATATGACCTTAGATGTTAAAGGCAGTATATAAATGACACAAATATATAGGTATATAATATTATATAAATGCTAAAGTGATTGGAAAGAGCAAAAGTAATGGCAGGATCTTTGGATTAGTATAGAGACTGCCCTCTAAGAGATGCAGTGGAGAGAACGGTGATTGGGAAGAAAAGGTTCAGGGCAGATGATAAACGATTTCAAAACTTACAGTTTATACATGGAAAATTAAATTACATTGGGTTTTTATTTATGGACTCTCTTTAACTGCTGTGGTCCTTAGCGTCACATTCTATATTGGACATGAAATACCGGTAATTTTGCTCAGAGCCCTCTTTATCAGGCTTGAGGTTCTTTCCGTGCCGTAAATCTACGACATGGGACCACTGGCTTTACTAAGGATTTTTACGCCCAAAAAATCCATCACCCTCTGCCGGGTTTGAACCTGCAACTTCGGGAACTAGAGGTTAGCATGGTAACCACTACACCACAGAGGACAACTTTATACATGGAAACAAAGAGGATAGCACAATAGTGTAGCAGAAGAGAGGAGGCTGATTTCATAGTGAAGGAGTTACACTTGAGTAGAGGAATTATAATTAACTGTTGGTAAAATAACATGCTAAATATAATAAACAACAGGGCAATACCCAGGATTTTTTTTGTTTTGGAGGGAAGGGGAACATCCAAAGGCTTAATATAGTCAAACCTCAACTAAATGCTTTTCAGGAAGAAGAGAAAATACGACAATTAAATTACAAAACTTACAACTGAGCTTAATTTTAATTACAAAAGGTTACAGTGTGTCTTGAATATTTAATGTATAAATGTGAATAACATAAATAAGTAACACTTGAGTGAAGTTTAATTGAAGTTTAACTTGCTGTCATTATTTATAACATAAGCTTAATATATTAAATGTTACAAAAGTGTTATTGTAAGTACATAACTGATTAGATTGATTAAAACTAAAATTTTATTTGTTTAAATTTAAAATTAAAATTGATTAAAATCTATTTTGATATTATAAAAGACCTACACAATTTCAGGAGAGGGTGGGAAATTCATCATCTTCACTCCCACCCTAGTTATACCCCTCGTAAACAGCACCTTAACAGAGTATCTATTCAAGAAAGCATTATAATTTTGTGATTATAAGTTTTATAAAAACAGTTAAATCACAAAGCAAATTGAAATTAAAAAAATCAGAACATCTCTTAGAACTATTTATACGTCCCTGAAAGCTAAATGTCTTCTTGCATCTACACTTTCTTCTCCATCCACATCATATATAGAAGCAGTGAATAATGGGAATCCTGAATGTATTCCTTTTACAGACTCAATAAAGCCAAGAATTCGCTGACCCAAGTAGTTACATTTGTCTTCATCTTCTATATCTCCACTTATCATTGGCATTTGGTATGCAGTTTGCAGATCTTGGAGACTGTCCCAGGTCACTCCCATTTCAAAGCATGGCACAGTGGTGCTTATTACCATGCAATAATCTCCAGAGGAAGTAAATTCATTCTTTAATAGTTGTATGTTCTGCTTTACCTGGAAAAAGAAACAAAGCATTTGACTTTATTCTCTTGCACTTCAGGAGCCCCCTGTTTTCTGATTTTTAATGCAGAAACTTATATTCCGCAGACCATCCATCATTAATGATCTTGCCAGCATAAATTAATAGGTACCAAAGAACTAAAGAATTTTTAAATACCCACACTTTACTGGTTATAGTCAAATAATTTCATGAGAAAAGCTTCAAACAGTGAAGCAGGGAACAAATAAGAACTATGGGTTGGTGCAATCATGCAATTGCTTCACTTCTTTGAAAAACAGGATGTGTTTCAAAAGCTTTCACTTTCATCTTCAGCTATGGCTCGACTGGCATTGTTACTGCTGTCTTCACATGTGCAGCTAGTAGATGGGATGATAAACTTTGTGAATATGTCAAAAGGCACAAGTTAAAAATTCATTACTTGAACGCCAAGCCATGAAGGCTTGAAATATCTTTAAAGGTAAGAAAGATCTAAAAATAGAATTCAATGAAAAAACTGGAATATAAAACAGAAAAGATCCAAAATCAGAGTCAAAACCTAACCTCAATGTCACAAGTTTATGAATGCAAACTTTCAGTGACGACAAAATTAAACCATTCAACAAAGGACCAAAAACTTGTGTTTCATTCAGCAAAAAACATGTGAACTATGTAATAGACATAGAAACTGCAATAGAGGGATGAACTAAGAAAGAAAAGTGCATAATTACAAAAAAAAAAAAATTGAAGAGGGATGAATCATAAAACATATTGGAACCACCACTACAAGAAAATAGCTAATACACTAAATGAAAAGGATGCAATGTTTACAAAAGCAATAAGAAAATTAAACTAGCTATCCTAAATAAAGCCAACTATTTGGAAAGAATAAAAAATATGTTGAAAAGTGATTATTTCATTAAATTCTTAAAGTTCCAATCGTTTAACAAAGCAATAAAGAATAGCAAATACAATCTCACCTGATCAGCAATTTCATGTCAGAGCTCCAAATCCTACAATAGCTAGAAGTATGGACTACCTAAATTGCACAAACCAGGAAACAGTATGCACCAGTAACAAATAATATTGGATCCCTAACATATAATCTTGAAAAATGGCTCTTAAATAATTTTTCTTTGTCACCATTTGCAAGTTGCAATATTAACAACTTGATGGATTTTATTGAAAACTTAAAAATATGTAAAACTCTCAAGTGACCAACTTATTTTGTACGATTTCAAATCTTTCTTTCCCAGCATTCTGAAGACCAAGATGCTATGTTAATTGCAAGATGACTAAATTCACTTAACCTAGAAAAGAACAGAATACATAAGCTTAACAAAAATCTGTATCGATAAAGCATTTTTTTTTCTTTCAATGGCAAATTCTTGGTAACCTCTATCTCCATTTTTGGCAAATCCATAAATGAGCCACTTTGAGATGCACACCACATCAAGCTTTTCTTCATATATTTATACTATAGATAGGGACCTGCGTTTTTTGTTTTATTTTTTGGTGGGAATCCGGTTATTTTTGGAGAATTTTGCGTTATTTTTACTAATTTTTATTATCATATTTTGGGATTTTAAAGGTACTTTTTCATGTAAGTAAATTATTGAAGATCAATGTGGACTTTTATTTTAAAAAACACATTTTTATCATTCAATTATCATTGAAGAAGGCATAACATTAAAGAAAATACATATTCCTTTTTGTAACTGGCAAAGGAGAACTTGCTTTCCTGTTGCAACCCAAGCCACTCAAATCTCCTGAGTAGCAAGAAAAGAAAATTTCACAGTCAACATTACACACTGATACTATAATGACTGACTGACTGTTAAGTCTCACCAAAATGGGCATAATATCATAAAGAAAAGTACATTGTTTCTAACTGCTGTCAAAGGAGAACATTGCCATAATGTTTGCAATTTCTTCTTTCATGTTGCAATGTAAGTCACTCAAAACTCCTGAGTAGGAAGAAAAGAAATGTTCACAGTCAACTTTAGCACATGGTTACCACACTGACTGGGGAACTCTACCACTAAACTCAGGATGACTGTCAAGCAAACTACTCAGAACCTTCACAATATTTATTTTTCCATCTCGCAACATAATTTGATTGGTTTGCTCTTGAAGTTCACTGTACCCTTTTGTAATCACTGAATCATTCTCATTTTTAAAGAATGGAATAGACTTTACTTTGTTCACTAGTGAATCGATATTACTGTTAACAATGAATACTGGACTAAACGCTTCAAGTGTGAATACAACTTATTAGCAGGGCCCTCAAACATCAGTTTGCAAATGCTAATGCTGCAGTGTTTTTCAAAGCTGATCTAATATCTCCCTGAACATCTGCAGTTCTGATGCAATTTAGCTTCTCTTCTGTTCGCTATAAAAGTTCCCTTCTTTTGCTACTTCGATATTTTTCAATATTTTCCTGAGTTCTCCCTAAAGTGTAGGACTTGTTGGGTATGAAGATCCTTCTAGTTCAGTGATGTATTCACTAAATCATTGGCATGTTCCTTGATGAGTGTTGCCTTTGCTGAAATTATACTTACTTCATCATTCGTCAATGATTTTATGAAATCGATATCAGCATTGCTGACTGAGTCCAGATCTTCTAACTGCACAATTTCAGTTTCTCAGACGGATACTTTTCTTTGAGAAATTGAACATACAGGTGCTTTCTCTTTCTCGTATCCAGAAATACAGCTTTAACCTTAGCTACCGCTGTATTAAGTTTCGTCAGTTCTTTCGTGAATATGCATCCCACCAAATTTAGCCGGTGTGCCCAACACTGAATGTGAACTGCATCCTCTCCGAGGAAGACAGTCAGGGAACTGAAGCACCTTGTCACATATTTTGCACTGTCGCTTACCAGTCCCAAGATGTTGTGGTAGTTACTAGAATACTTCCGTACAGAATTAAGTATTGACCTGCTGCATGATTTTGCATCAACTGCTTCCAGAATATGTACATAGCAATAAAAACTCCTGCTGTATTTTTGGTTCAAGAGGATGAAATAACACAGCAAACACACATCAACCCACTCAATCTGTCATTTCGTCACACAGTAATATAACCTTCTGACCAAAGACTGCTTCTTTTAATTGTTGATCTCTTTCATTTCTCAGCAGTGGAACAAACTTCTCTCTTAACAATCTAACTTGCAGCAACATCTGTTGCCTAACTTCCTTACATCTGTTAAAATAGATGTTAGGAATTAATGTTATAAAGTTCCGTCTCTGAAGTGACAAATAATAATAATATAATTTTGGCAGTGATTTATTCAACATACTTTCGATGAATTCATTCATCCATTATTTAACATAGGGTGCACCAGTTTCTCTAGTGGTATATTTGCTTTAAGAAAAGACTCCGTAGTCCTCTTGGCAAAATTATCTTCTTTATCTGTTTAACCTCCCCATAGGTAGGACTTGCACCCCCCAGGACTTACAGGCGGGCGCCTGGGGTCAGAGGCCCGTCGAGGAGCAGACACTCGTGGATCAGACAGAATATCCAGGATGGGGGATCAGCCCGATGCCTGGTATGGGAAGAAGGAAGTAGATGAAACGAAATGATGGTGAAATGGATGAAAGAAAAGGTGATGGAGCAGTGGGTGGAATGAATGGCAGGGGAAACCGGAGAACCCGGAGAAAACTTGCCCAGATGCCACTTTGTCCACCACAAATCCCACATGCGCGTCCCTAGGACTGAACCCGGGCTTCCTTGGTAAGAGGCGAGCGGTCTAACCACTCGGCCACGGCGTCGCCCTGCAAAATTATCCCTTGCAATAACTCTTTTGTTTGCAGCAAAATTACACTGTACAATACTCTGTCTCTTATGACAAGAGGATGTACTGGCTGTAGATGACCTCAGTTGTTGGTGAATCTCACTTCGCACATGCTTGGTACAAGTATGTTTTCTATCCCAAGATATCGTAAAGTTACAGTATTGATACATTATGGTTTTTGAATCAGATGTATATAATCTGTCATTTTTAAATTCAAGAGCCCTTTCCTTTGCACTAACGCTCACCTTGGGCATAACACTAAATGTAGAACAAAGAGAAAACAACAATGCTTAGCAAGACAGTTGTTGACTAGCTTCTTAAGCAAAATGACGCATGCACATGAGTCGAGATGATGAAGTGGGAGAACAAGTTGGCCTTGTAAGACTGAGATGCAGTGCTTCCAACTCTAGCAACAAGTCACTAGGCAAACACTGTGAATTTGCATTATTGTGCATATAAAATTGATAAAGTAAACATGTTCGCGTTATTGTCTCATTTCGTTTTATTTCGCAAAATAAATGTCTAATTTTCGAATTGTTAACAATGTTATGTATAGTCAACTGTTTCCCAAGCATTTTAGGGAATATTTTTAAAAAGTTGATGTTATCGCAAATGCAAAAAACGCAAGTCCTTAACTATAGATGATGTATTTGCTGTGATAAATGAAAAAACTGTAGCTGACTGACTTAAACTCCTAACTCTTCAGCAACCAGCCACTAAATTCATTTTAGAAAAAGAAATAGAAATCCTTTATGGACCTAAAATTCACCAGGATTAAGGACAAAATAGAGTTGGAAATTTATGGAAAAAGCACACATACTAACAATCATAACAAAGCCAACAGTTTCAACCCTAAACCACACAAACATGCCACAATCAAAGTCTAACTCACAGCTTGGTAAACACACAATTAAACAAGCAGGAATATGAGAAAGAATACAGATACAAATAATGCTAAACATAATGGATTCAAAATTGAACTAGTTCAGAAGAAAATTAAAAAGTTCAAGAAGTACGAGGGCTGGTCAACAAAGACTGAGACTGATTTTTTCCAGTAGCTTCCGTGATAGTTTCGTATCTGTAACATAAATATTTGAAAAGTGCAGGTTTTTATGTATAATATTGGTAGGCAGCAGCTCTCTCGTATTGGTAGGTTGGTAGTAATGCTCTATTTTGTAGACCCTACGTGCATTTCGCATACCAGCTGCATCTCTTTGCTGATGGAGGGGATGCATTTTTTAAATTGATTATCACCGGTGATGAGTCATGGCTGCATCATTATGATCCTGAAGGAAAACAAGCCAGCACAGTGTGGAAATTGCCAGGTTCTCCAACACCAAAAAAGGCAAAACAAGTGAAGTAATTGTGTCACTACATCAAATCATACACATAAAATATTTCAGACATATATTTTAATTATATAGTCAAGCAGCATGCAATTTTGCATTGGTGATATACAACTTCACAGAGATGTTGCAAATAGCACTGACATAATTTTTTCTCTCTGCTTTTTTCCAGACAATGCACAAAAATTAAGATATTAGCTTTAGATATAAGACGTTATAGAGGTGTATAGCATAGAAGTGTATGCTATGCATTCTCTTTTTAATAGATAAAACAAACATTTTTTATGAAACCTGCTGTTTATAGAAGCTGGTCACCATGGACATTAGCAGTGCTTGGCCATTCATGGGTCCCTTATACTCCCAGAAATATGTCAAATATGTGTGGAAACACTTAAAGGATCATTTTCAGCAGCTTCTGTGAACAGAATAACTATAAAAACTTAAGAGACTGCTCCTATAATCATGGGAGCGTGAGGCACTCGCATATGGGCATGCACAGTTGGCTTCCATAAACAGTAGGGCACATAAAAAATGTCTTTGTAATTCTCTTAGATATGTATTATAGCATTAACTGCATGTTATGGATGTAGTATCAGGTGTAATTGATAGTAGCACCACATCAGGTACTATATGATGTGCTCAATGTCCTACAGCACTGTTCACTGTGGGATCAAAGAGTAAGACAAACAAACAACCAAGTTTTGCATCACTTATAACATTACAATAAAGTATATCTGAGGAAACTTCTTTAATGTTGTTGGATACTAACTAAACTTTGGCCTACTTTATATTGTATATTGATGATTACTTAAACATACCTGTTCCACACAATTTACTTTTTGAATATCCATTCCAAATACAACAAAATCCACTCGCGCGTTTGTTTCATTACTATCAATAACCTGTTCCACTGTCTCACAGAGGTGGACCTCCAGTGTATATGCTTTCAGTTTCCTGGCTCGGAATATTGCAGACCTAAGGTTAGTACAGAAGCCAGGCAAAGTGGAAACTAACTGAAAAATGACCATATCAAAGAGATAAGGGCATATATACCTGCAATCCCTAATTTAATTGTTACATCAAACAGTTTTGGCTCTTGACAAAATTCACGGTACTTGGAGTGTTACTTTAATCGAACAACACTTTGGCATAACTCAAGAAATCTTACCAATATAGACAAAGAAGCGTAAGGTGATTCTTTTTTACTTTGACTTCCTCTTTGGGTCATTATATCACAGTGCAAAAAAACTTCAATGAAGTAATGAGCCACTACCTACTACCTAAAATCGTTCAGATGTCAAATATACCAAATTTCCGCGCTTTTTTGTTAATCATATGTTTTAAGAGTAGTGGATCAGAGAGTACAGATGGTTCAAGGTGCACCAATCAATTTTCAGTAACATAGAGAATAATACAGACATCCTTGGCATAAATCGCATTTATAGAACAAAAATATTAAAATAAAGCTTTTAATAAATTTAAGTTTTCAATAAAATTATAACTATTGTATCAAAACATAAACCCAAAATTAAAATTAGCTTCTCTGTATATGTTGGTGTCCCTGCGTGATAGGAAGATTTTTAAAACAAAAAAGACGCATGGGGACCATTTCCGGAACAAGTACGCAAATGTATTACCACCACAGTTAATTACCACCGTACCACGGCACTACACTTCTGTGAAGAGGTTATATTTGTTCACAACGTGGTGCAATTTGAAAAAAAGAATATCTGTAATACATTGAAGTTAATATAAAGCGATATGTTTACATTTAGGAGAAATTTAGGTTTCTGTATGAAATAGTAAGTTGAGTATAGCAGGTACAACGAACATATTTGAGAAGTAATTTATTAACAGTATGCTAAAACACTAATGAATGTTTCCAGATTTGTTTTCAATGTCGGTCTATACTACAGCCAGTTTGAGCGTTGCATCAATTCTAAGATCTCCAGGAGCTCGTGGCACCAGTGGGAGGAGAGTCCGGTTTTGTATTCCGGAATGTCTTAAGACAGTACTGCTCGATTTTGTCAATGCGGAAAATCTTAAAATCTATGAGGATCTGATACAGACAATAAGAGGAGCGAATATTGATGTGAGTACCAAGTTAATAAGTTAAACGATAATCTGGGGGTCTTGAATTCATAGTAGACGTCAAAATGACATTTAAAATAACCTAGAATGAGATAGGTAACCGAGAAACATATCAGATAGATAATATTTGCGTTCTTCTTAAATTTCCATGACATTCTGTTTTGGCTTTAATCTGTTATATTTATTAGTCATTATTCAGGGAAAATACTTTGTTTAAACTATGCTATGGATTAGGTGTACCAGATGGCAGTCTACAAACTGTACATTTGTGGATTCACACAGGTTTTACAGATGTATTATAGACTACATTTATTTTAATGAATACATCAAGTTATGAATCCCAAACTTTGCCAAAGCTTTGGCATTGTGGTTTTGCAAAATCAAAAACCTTATTTACAAAAACCTCAAGATAGATGTATTCTTTGGTTGAATGTACTAGTGTTTTGGGAAGTTTACATTTAAAACCCCCATATAAATTATTGTACACCAATTATGTTTTATACAAGTAACGTAAGTAATGCACCAAAGTCTAACAAACCAATTTGGATGGAGCATTAGTTTAAAAGTGCTGTAAAACATTGTTAATTACCAACTGAAATGAATGCGCCAGACATAAGATTTTCTGCATTGAAGAAATTTAATATTGGCCTAAGTTTGGAGAAACGTTTATGGTAGTTTTCATTGCAGAGAAGCAGGCTAAGAGTTTGTTGTCGGTTTTAATGTATACTAAAATGTGTTTCATTAAGAACATTGAAAACAAATTAAACAAAAAAAAATTGAATTGAATAAGAAAGGATAAAATGATATAGAGGTGCAAGCATCATATTTCTTTTATTTCTGTAACATGCTATATGGTAATAGTAAGATGACCCCGCTAAAATGAAATGTAATTTGTTGGTTCATTCTGTACATATCATCAAGGGCAAAGCTCAGGGATATAGGACACATCACTCTACAATACTCTTATCAATCTTTCGCATATAACAAATTTAACAATAAACTCAGTGGCAAGCAAGTTATTATATAAAACATTAAAAACTTGGCCAATTTAAGACTAATATAAAAGAAAACTTGTATGTCTCCCACATTCATTCACAACTATGTGATAAAAGAACAGGTCAAATGGCCATACAGGCTTGTTCCATGTCTACTTAAGTAATTAGTACATGGTTTTGGCGTTAGTTGATGTTGCAGTTTATCCTGAAGAGTTACCAACATTTGAGCAAAAACACTTGAGATCGAAATGAGGGCACTAAATGAATATGAATAATATTCAAGAGTATCATTAAACAATAAAAGAAAGGAAAATAGAAAGGAATAAACTAGTATCAGGCAATTGGAGGCTCTGAGGTTGTAGGAAGCCACAATGAATGGACTGGATCCTCAGGTTTCAAATTTACCCAAGGTTAGGTTTAGGTTAGTGTGTGTTTAGGAATTGATTTAAAAAATCAGGTATTATATCAGAAATTTCGCAGGGAAAGAAGCAGACACTTGCATAAATCTTCAGTTTGACAGTGATGCATACAGTTAAATTCTTAATGAATGTGTTAGAAGAAAAAGAGATTAAAATATAGGGCCACTTGCAAAAACGATGTTTAGGCAACGTTTAGCGCTAGACATTGTTTAACTCATTGCAAAAACAATGTTTAATGCTGAACAGTATCTAAATCGCATCCATGTTTGCGACACTGCATAACAGGTGGTTTAGACGGTGTTTAACCTTAAAACGCCAGTATTATTTCCCACAAGGTACAGAATGAAAGCAGAGAAACAATATGGCAATTATGCAATTTTTTGATATCGCTTGACAATATGAAGGAATTTTATACCCAGAAAGGAAAAGAAGGGTGATACGACCGCAAAGTTTGCTCAGAGTTGATTCTAATCCCTTAGAGCACTATCAGAATTTTAATAGGAAGAAGCATGCTCAGGCTTTTTTCTATATAATAAGCCAGATATTACCTAATCTCATTTTAATGTGATTTCATGCAGCGCGTGTAAATCTAATGTGGAGGTTATTACCAAGTGTAATTCATTTATTTATTCTGCCATTTGATCTAGTGGTTCAGTTTAGAAAGTTGAATTAATGTATGTAGCCGTGATAATGCATTGCTGCACCTGTATGAAGCAAGCATGTATTACCTACTGCACACTGGTTCATTCATCTCTGGTGTTAGGATCAAAGTGAAATAATTGGGTGCCTTGTATGATAAGCTACAAGAATATTTCTTATGCACATCCATAAAATACATAGGCTTTATGAATCGAACATTATTACCAAAAAATATTGGGAATATGCTGAAGAAATAACACGTTTAATAACAAATTTTGACAACCCTCAGTTTTCAGTGAATAGAGCTGAATGTATGACAAAGGACAATGAATCAGATGCTTAAGTTAGTATGAGCATTGACAAACAGAATGCTAAAGAACCATTATAGTTCATTAAACTAGATGTGCTTACTAACAAGCCCTGATTTTTGTGCATTTGCATTTTGGCATCACATACATTAGCATTTTTCAGGTTAAATAAAGCAACTGCTTCAGTAATTTGGAATATATCTTTTTATATATTACAAATTATTATGGCAACCAAATTTGTGCTTTGTCAGCTGTAAATTACATTTTTAAATTTCTTGAGTATGTGTTATATTTTACATGTTTATTTCTAAAGCGAGCACTGGTTTGATAATCCTCTACCTCAAACACTCTTAATATATAAGGGTTTCTCTTTCAATAGTGCTGAAATGTTCTACTTGTTTAAACAGTTTGCTTTTCGCTCCGCTAGTATAAAAATAAGTGAGACTCAAAATTGCCCAAACCTTTCTTCCACTGCTTCTGGAAACATACGCCACGTGGTGTCCAAACTCGAAAGCTTTAAAATGCGGTGTTGCCATGTTCGCTTTTGGGGCAGATGGCGCTATAAACGCTGCTTAACTAAACACCGTGTAGACATGGATTTGGCAATGCAAAGTTAGACATGTTTAAGTCCTTAAACAGTGCATCAATTTTGCAAGTGGTCCATAGCTTTTTTCAAGGATTACACTAATACAGTTGGATATGCAGTTTCTGTGCTTGCACAGTATTAACAAAATTAAGTACTTTTTTGGCATATTGCAATGACTTCATTAGATGAGAAAGGGTCATAAAAAGGGAAGGTAGGTGGATTACAGGCTATGTAAGAGTTTTGCATCTCCTCTTAAAGCCATTGTTATATGAATTTTTGTTCCTTAAATCACTTTTTTTAGTATCTTAAAAATTAAGTTGATATGGAACTGTTACCAGCCATACAAATCATTCAAGCACTACCATCACACACACATACAATGGAAATAAGTGATCTGGATAAATGTCATATTTCATGCAAACATCACCATTCCATCTTGTGATAAGGAAAGCACTATTGCAACCATACAAGTGTATTGCAAATAATGTTATATGTTATAAGCAAAGTAAATAATGTTATTGAACAAAGTCTTATTGCTTTTTTGTAACTTTTCTAAGCTCTGAGGCTTGCAATTTTTATTGTATAAATAAATATAACGAGCATGTTATGTGTGGACTAGAGCTGTCCATCGAATAGTTTTTGGTCACTATTTTGTACCATTCATGCCCTTGAACACAAATGGGCTCCTGCATACAAGCAAGTTAGCTGTACTGGATTCCTAGTGGTGTCCCTCTCTCAGACCATTCCGTTAGGTATACCGAATGAGTATATGTTTCATTTCCCATTCAAATACCCAGAGTGACCAGACCCAAGAGATAGATCTGCTTGTCTGCTTCATTAACATTGTTGCCACATGGTGCCTTCCTTATACATAGCTCAAGTTCACATGTGACGCAGTAATTTATATCACAAATTATGTAAATGTCAGAGTGATTGTAGTGTGAATATGCATTGTTGTGGGACATTGATTTGAGATGTTTGTTGATTGTAATCATTGTCGAGAAGTGGGTTTATACGGCCTTACTGAAACTGACAATAATAGCGTGCAATAATGTAGCGAGGGGGTGAGCTGTTTATCATTATTAGAGACGAGCAAATGACGTCAGAGTGGCGTGTTTTTCTTAGAATTTGCTGGAACATTTTCCCCAGAGCATATGTTTTCGTAATTTTCATTGGATATAAATATAGACGCTAATGTTGGCGCGTTTTATTAACCAATAGCACCTCGGTTATAATCTTTAGGCATATTGGGGCGAGGAAGTATAAATTCAGTGTCAGAGTCAAGTTTCACGTAGTTCAACGGAGGCAGTCATGGTGAATACATCGCACAGTTTATCGATTTGCAGGTTACGCGTAGCAAATTTATGAAAAATCTCTCGTGTCGTAAAGTTAATTACACAAAAAGTTGAAGTACGCAAATTAATAATGGCAGTAAAGAAGTTATTATAACAGTTTCAATTTGGTGAGTGTCAAGATTAATATGTGAAAGTGAATAATGTGTTACGACAATAAAAGTATAAAACAAATTCTTTTATCAGTGTTATCTTTGGATAAAAACTCCTTTCCGTTTACACACCTGTATAAGATAAGTGCTTGACCGAGAAATCATAGCTAGCTGGAGGACAGTGAACCCAAAATTAAATACAATAACAGGCGCTCAGCAAAAGATAACACGAAGTGACCGCGACAAATTGTCTTTCATACGTGCGGCAAATAAAAATGAAACATCCTCCAACTACAAACAATAATACCGCTGCACATGATAATGGAGTTGAACAGTAATAAGCTTTATCAGCTGTTTTACAATTAGTTTATTATTCGGCTATTGTGTATGTAGATAATGAGGTATGTTCTTGGTTTGAAACCATGATAAAATTTCAGCTTTCCAGCATTTATATTGGGGATTTTTTCTGTAAGCATAGAGTGATAGGTTGCATTGTTCATTACTATCACACACCCTTCCAGTCTCTGAAGGAGATCTGTAAACCATTCTCTAAAGACTACATTACTCATCTCTTTATGATAATCGCCACCACTTTTTGACTGAAACACTAAATCTGTCCCTTCTGTGAAACCATATTTGACCTATCTGGCTTGGCAGGTCCTTCTCCCAATGGAATCTTTAGATCACCTTTTCATTTAGAATCCTGCCAGGTAAAACTTTTATCATAGTTTTGGCTTACCCGAGTTTTGTCAGTGTAAATAATAGGACAAGGACTTTAAAGAATAATCATTATTTCATTTGTTGCATCATAATGTGTAATTTGTAATGTTTATTTTACTAAATGTTCATGCAGATGACTGAGTCATTTTTTTCCTCTCAAAGAAATTCTGGATGAAATTGTACATGAAACTTTTATGATATTTATTTTGGAACATATTTTCATATATATTTTGCTTAGACGTAATAATACAACAAAACATGAAAATGGAATTTGTGTATCATAATGTAGTGAAAGAAATCTTGACTGTAACAGTAGGTAGCAACAAAGTGGAAAGTGCAGTAACATGGCATAGCCTATTGTCATTTCTTTACCTTAGCGCATTGAAGCAATATGCCGGACAACACTGCCATTATATGAACTCTCAAATGAGTAAATACCCTATCCCACAAAAGGGCATATGAACCAGAAATTCAGCCATAGTTCGGTACGTTCATTGCTGCTTTTTGAATGAGTTGGGTTGGAAGAAACAAACGAGTCTCATATGCACCATATGAAATGAATGAGTCAAGCATATGTCCTTGACAGCTCTAAAGTGGTGTCACTTTAAGTTCAAAGGAGTTGTAAATAAAAGCACATGACAACAGAGCACCTCATTGGCTGGTGGGCAAACTATAGCTTTTCCCATTTAGAATGTCGCCTCTACATAAAACAGTTCAGTTCAGATTATAACATTTTGTGGTTATTTTTGTGCAGAGAAATTTAAAAACCCCATTATTGTAACAGTTCAATTTATGAAACAAAATGTGTTTTTTTCAGATTCGCCTATAACTAAATGAACCATTAAAGCAGCGAGTTTAAGAGCCTATGCGCAGGCGCTTAGTTCATTTCCGGTTTCTGGATAAGCTGTTAGTGTACTCTTTGTGTTGAGAAAATATTACTTTCGAGAGTGTCATGGCTGAGAATCCCCTGCCACTGTGGAAAACATAAACACAGAAAATGGAAAGAAGACAATTATGTTAAATGCTTTTAAAAATTCTTGAGAAGTACCCATCTTTAATCGACAATGAATAGAGTTGGCTGTTGATTAGCAATAATTGCACTTCTTTGTTAGTGATGCAGAATTTTTGCTCAGATTGCTTGGGGTCATATTTGTTTTCTGTTGTTTTTTCTAACCTATAGTGCTATTCATTTTTTTTAACTTGTTGGTTCATAAAAGGTTAAAACAAAATTGGTATACTGTTATTAGTCATAAAATGAATGATTTCCAAAACCTGAAATTAAGAACAGTTTAATCAAGTATCTTTAATCACAAATCTGAACTGTTCAGGTACCACTCTTGTGTACTCTTAGTATTGTGTGTTAGAAGTTTAAAATGCAAGGCAAAATGTAGGAAGAACACAAAATAGTTAGAAGCTAATGATCCCCAAGCTGCACTGTATTTGCCTTCTGCTGAAACAACTTCCTCTCACAGGTACTTAGTTCCTGTCATGCTTCACATGGTGGTACCATGTTCTTGGCGGAGTGCTACATTTTCTGTTTACTTATACTTAGAGTGAAAAGGTATAGTGTGTGCAGATCTGTAACAGTTGATCAGTTATTAAATTTAAATGGAAATATTTAATAATTATGTTTATAATTCTCAAAGAAAACAAAAATTTGTGTAGTAAATATGAACAGTTTCAATTCATCAAACATGAACTGGCCTTCGAGATCCCTCTGTTGTTGCTAGATTAAATGTTTTCATGTTCATATGAGTGAATGTATATGAAGGCCACTTCAAATATTTTCCTATGCATTGCACTCTGTAATGCATTTAAGGTGTGGCCACTACATTGTTCCTGGAAACTTGTAGCTTTTCTAACTAAAAGCATACTTCACAATGTCCTGAATGGCAAATTTACAGAGGGCAGTTATTTAGACACCTTAAATGCTGATGCTTTTTGAGTCCAGATATATTATTATGTTGAAGCATTTGAGCAAACACTAATGCATGGATGTCAAGGTGAGCACATTTTTTCATCCTCTAAGCATTTTTCGGCCGTTAGCCTTGAACACATTATACAAATTCCAAGTTAAAATTTACAAATTTTGTTACATTTATTTTTATGTTTCTACTTTATTCTACATTTTCCTGGTACTCTACTTTGTGTTGCACAGCCAACGTAACTCCCTGGCTTTCAGCACTACTGTGTAACCTTTACTTCTCTTTGCTAAAGCTCATTACTTAAAGGTTTTTGCTACTGTTATTGCTTACATTTATTACAGGATAAAGACCTGCTGAAGCTTTTACAGGATCTGAAAGGATGCATACCTCTTCTGGACCAAAGAGTACGCCATTTTGTAGAAGCTGTTTTGGTAAGTTTTGCCTAAAATAGCCCTAATATTTAAAGACTCTTTGATAAGGGTAAAATATGAACTCAAAATTTTATAACACATCTGTTGATTCAATAATTGTGGAATACTAATAGTGTAATAGCTTGTGTTCAAAACTAGCTTTTTAACTGTGTTGTGCAGTGACATGGCAGTCCATTTTAAGAGTTGTTACCAGTTTTGTATACTTTTTACTTAAAACAACCACCACCATCATTGTTGCTTAAAAATTGTGCAACTGTTATAATACAGAGGCTACTAATACAGCAATTTGATTTGGCAGTTTTTTCTTGCAAATATGTTAATAACATTGTGAAAGAATGTTTCATCATGTTTAAAGTTTTTTTAATTTGTAATAAATTCTTTCTCTGCAAATCAATACAAACTGAAAGATTGTCTCAGTATATCTTCAGCAATACAATTGTGTACATTTATATTGAACTCAAATTTTCATCCAGCAAACCGGATGCTGTCGTTTACACACAAAACTATCCTCACTTCATACACAAAAATGCAAGCAAGTGCACTGTTTTCATAAGTCAACACTGGCATTTGTACACTGCTGCTTTCAATGCTAGACTCAGCATTTACCATACAATGTCATGTGAGCAGTTATGAAAATATGTAACCTGTCCAGCATCAAAATCCTTCCCTTTATGTCCATGAATTACTTCTCAACCTGGCTCTGTATTGTACAGGCACAGTATCCATTAAGAGTAATGCAATCATCTGAGTTTTGAGATTTATTTTGTTAAACTTTCAAATATATTTTACAATAATTTTACACTGTTACTGATGGTAATACTGGTATGCCATGCCTCTGCTTTTATGTACTGAGACACTCACTGTATGAGAAGGTTTTTTTCCCCCTGAGCAATTGTGTTTTTCATGGATAGAATATTTTGCAAGAGGAGAAGCGATTAGCCATTGTTTTAGGTGCTGTAAATTACTACATTTCCAGATTAGTATGCTAATTTACAGAGTATAAAAAACTGTATCTAAGGAAGACTGTTTTTGCAGAGTATCAAGTGGGTAAACACAGGAGTGGTGCAGGAATATCAGGAGTTTCTCCTCGATCTGCTCTCAGCACACAATTACTACACCAAATTTGCTGTTTTCCGATTAGTAACATGGTTCATGCCAAGTAAGTACACAGATAATGAAAGTTTTTGCATGTTTCTTAACCCTGCATTAATGTATTATGTTTAAAACTAGTAATATATTTTCTGTTATTTATGGTTGGCATGTAAAAATTTGTACAAGTATTTAAAATAATTTTATTTTCAGAACAATTTACATAATAGATTTTAGCACCTTAATGTTTGCACTTACTTTGTTTTATATACAAGGGCAGATTGATAAGCTACTGACTTTTTAAAGAAAATAACAATTTTTTCCAAAACATCAATTTTATTTCTCAACATAGTCTCCTTTCAATTCAGTAAATGTTGTCCAACATTTCTTCAATTTTTTTTACCCTTCCAAAAAAATATGATTTTTCAAAGTCTGCAAATATGAGGTGGTTTCTACCATGATGTGTTCATTGGGTGTGAATTTCTTCCCAGCGAGCCAATTTTTCAGGTTTGCGAAGAGGAAGAAGTCACCTGGAGCCAAATCTGGAGAATATGGTGGGTGAGGTAGCAGTTCGTACCCCAATTCCACAAGTTTTGCGATGGCAATGGCTGACTTGTGTGCATGTGCATTATCCTGGTGAAAGAGAACCTTTTTGTTCACCAAATGGGGTCGTTTCTTTAACAATTCCTTGTGAAACTGATCTAGCATTGTGGCATAATATGAACCTGAGATTGTTTTACCCTTTTCCATGTAGTGGATGTCTATAACTCTTGTGAATCCCAAAAGACAGCTGCCATGATTTTTCCTGCCGACGGAATGGTTTTCGCTTTCTTTGGTGCAGGTTTGCCGAAGGAAATCCACTGCTTTGATTGTTGTTTGGTTTCAGGTGGATAATACTGGATCCAAATTTCATCAACTGTGACAAACACTGCAAAAACTCATTTGGGTTCTTGCTGGAACGTGTTAAAACGTTTCTGTGAAATGGTCACACAATTCCGTTTGTTCTCAACTGTGAGCAGTCGCGAAATTTATCTTGCTGACAGCTTTCTCATACCCAAAAATTCGTGCAGAATGTTATACACCTGTTCACTCGAGATGTTTATGATTTTGGCTATCTCAGGATTTTCACTCGGTCTTCCAGCACAATATCATGAACTTTGTTCACCATTTCTTCTGTTGTGACCTCAACCAGCCGTCCTATATGCACAGCATCTTTTGTGCTCGAAATTCTGTGAACCACTTGTGAACCTGCCATGTGATGGAGCAGAGTCCCCATAATACTTGTTCAGCTTTTCTTCCGTTTCCTTCATCTTACCATGCAAAAAGTAGTGCTTTATCAGTACATGAAATTCACTTTTCTCCATTTTCTACGAAGCAACACACATCTGCTTATTTTAGACGCTCTCAACAATGTTCTAAGAAACAAATGATGACAAATTTCTGCGATTATACCCAGAATAGATGTAAGACTTGGTTGCAAACAAGAAACCTGTGATTAGAACACTATCTCTCATCAAAGTCATGACTTATCAACCCGCCCTGGTACATTTCTTTTTCTGTTGTATTTTAGGAATATAATCTTTAAGATTCTTTTTAAACACAAGGTACTCGTAAGGCTGGGAACAGAAACCAGAATGGGAGGGACCAAGTTAAAATACATGTATTACAGTGTGAGCATCTACAATTACTGGGAAGCTTTCCCAGTTTTTGGGAATGTGAAAGAAGTTTTGGTCAGGTTTTACCTTTTTCATACCCATTCGCATGACCTACATATTAAGGTCCATACTGTGTATATTACACTCTTCATTGTAGAAATTATTCAAGGCGACAATGACATGGAACACCGCTAGTGCTCTCCCTAGTCGCAAGTTGAGGAAATGAAATGGAAGAAATTTTGGCAAATGTGCATCCTGACTCCTTCAAATTCATTTCGGTTTGATTCTTTTAGCAAAAGCATCACATTGAATTTGTTTATATGAAACTCAAAACTAGCCATTACCTCAAAAAAAATAACAAATATTAAAAGAATAGCAAAAACCACTAGAAATTAATAGAGAGCAATAAAGAACAACAAATAACTTTAATGTACGTGATTAATAAAGGAATGATGCTTGGAACAATACTTTTGCTAGAGGAAATGGAAATAGTAATGGTTCTGTGTTTAGAAATATATACTGTATCAAATTTTGATGTTGGCTAAGTAGCATTATAATGACTGAATTGGAAGCACATGAAAAAAAGTGTCATTGCTGAGTTACAAACAAATGATGTCTCAGTGCACAAAATTGACTTACCACTTTGCTATTATGCATTCCATTGCCAGCGAACCAAAATGTTTCATGCTGTTTTTCTTCCCATCTGTTTCATTCTGAGTTATTATATTCGGAACCAGCCTTTAGTGATTATTTACTATACCGCCAAATTCAGCAAGATAGGCAACTTTTGTGCTAATATTGTGCAGAAACATAGCAGATATTGAGTTATTAACCACACATTATCTGTCCCATTTCAAATTTTATAAGTAACAAAAATTAAACAATAACATTTTTACTTTCTCTACTGTGTATAGTAAGTAGGGGAAGTATTGTATTCCACCCAAAAATTCGATACCAAGATTTCACCGGAAATACATTGACACCCCCTGAATCCAAAAAAAGCATTTTTGGAAACATGTCCATGTGTGGGTGTGCGCATGCTTTTCGAAAATTTTAATTTTCTCAAAAATGGCTCTTAACGATTTTGATTAAAATGTTATATGTTTAAGATATTTTCATGACAAATGAAATGTATATCTTGAATTTTCTGGGAATGTCTCCAAAAGTATTCTTCATTGTGAACAACTTTTGCATAACTGGTAAACCATAAGAGATAGACAAAATTTTACTACGCAAAAAATGTAGATTGTGTTAAAATACACAATTTATGTCATATACATTCTTTTTTGTTGAGTGAACTATTTTTGAGATATTGCTTGTTATTCCCTTATATTTTCCAATACTTATACTTTTTCTCAAATGGGAATTCGTTGTTTTTTTTGGGGGGGGGGGTCTCCTGGTAATGCAAAGAGAATGGAATACTCCACATAGCAACCAGCTCTTAAAATATTTGACAATCGCTTAAAGTCTACCAATTCCCCTTGCATCTACGAGAAAATTAGCAATAAGATTAACATCTCGTTATCTCGATTAACATGAAGCATATAGAGAATAAGTGTTTGTAAAAATAGTTTGTACAAGAGTAGAGGAAGTCATGTGTAATAGTTCTTATTGTTTTAAATTCCTGCCTAAGTATAAAGTGTAAGTGTTTTTAATTTAACAAAACACAGCTGAAACCTTTTTCTCCTCAGATGTAGCAAATTATACCTTTCCTTTTTCAGGCTGTGATCATATTTCTGAAGTAATAGCTAACATATGGCATTGCACAATTGTCTTTTTAAAGCTCAAATTATGCTTTAATTTCATATTCATTCTCCTTGCCTTCTCTATGAAATTACATGACGATCTAGAAGATTTTTATGGTGAATTCTTCGGTTTACTCCGTGTAACTGTATTTTTGTATAGCCCTAGCTATTCCTAATAATGGTTAAAACAAAACCCTTGATATTCATGGGAAGTATGAAACATTGGCAGATTTCTGTAACCTTTGCTCCAGCAAGCAGATGGTAGAGGTTGTGCCAGCGTTTCATTGTATGAAGAGGTGACTGATAAACAGCGGACCTATTTTATTGCTCCCACTGATCATCATTTAAATACCTAGAGTGATCCAAAACCTTTTAGCATAAGACTAAATACACTGTTCCATTAATCAGACTATGAGAAAAGCTCCACTTTCTCAAGATGTGAGTGCAGGATATTCTTTTCTGCATTGGATATCTCATTTTAGACACACCAGTGACTTCTAGGGAATGTCATTTATGAAAGAGTTCTCATAAGACTTACTAAACATATTTAGAACCAGTGTTTTGTCCCCACTTATTAAAGGTTTGCCTTTTCTATGCTTTGGTATTGCAAAAGATGCACACTGCTTGTTGTTTGCACATGTTAAACTCATGCAACAGATGGATTTGAGTGTTAATGTTGGACAACTGCAGCAGAATGGCATGGCAATTGCTTACCTTTAAATCTTTTTCTGTTAACACCACTTTTCTTCAATCCCCAATTCATATTCTTTAATAGTGTGTTAATGTTGCGCTAATATGTACCTGTATTACCTATATAATTGCTATAAATTGCATATAGGCACGCAAACTATTTCTATGTACACAACCAAAAGAGACCTCACAGTTGATGTACTTGTTTGTTTTGGTTCACTGCAGCCAAAGGATAAAAGAAATGTAGCTAGTTTTATAAACTTTTGCTATACATTGTATTTTGCTACCCTCCTGCAGATCTTTGTAATTAGTAGCATGCCTACCATATGAATACAATCAATTGAAAAGAAAATGGTGGATACAACTATAGAAGTGATGCCCTACAAGCAAATAAAGATACACTCCTATACTCAAAATAAGTGTTGTACAATCCCATTGTTGTCCTCTGTGGCTTAGGGGTACCATGCTAGCCTCTAGTTCCCAATGTCACGGTTTCAAACCTGGCTTAGGGCGATGGATTTTTTTCGGGCATAAAAACCCTTAATATGGCTTCCTTTGGAACAGAAGTAAATTCAGTGGTCCGTGTCATAGATTTACGGTACATAAAAGAACCTCAAGCCTTATAAAGAGGCCTCTGAGCAAAATTTCCAGTCTTTCACACCCAATATAGAATGGGACATTAAGAACTACAGCAGTTAAGAGCGCCCATAAATAAAACTTTCATTTTTGCAATGCTATCACATAGAAGAGTGGGGCTAAAGTCAAGCATAAGTTTTATCTATACATTTTACTTTCTCTACTACGTATAGTAAGTAGGGGAAGTATTGCATTCCAGCCAAAAATTCAATACCAAGATTTCACCAGAAATACATGTTTTGAGACCTCCTGAATCCAAAAAAAGCATTTTTGGAAACATGTCCGTGTGTGTGTCTGTCTGTGTGTCTGTGAACAGCATAACTCAAAAACGAACAGTCGGATAAGCACCAAACTTGGTATTTGGGTTCAGTATCTTCCAGAGATGCGACACGAAGGTTTTCAAGAAAATCCCCCCACTCCAGACTACCCTTTACATGGAAGATTTTTCGAAAATTTTAATTTTCTCAAAAATGGCTCTAACGATTTTGATGAAAATATCATATGTTTAAGATAATGTCATGAGAAATGAAATGTATATCTCGAATTTTCTGGGAATGTCTCCAAACGTATTCTTCATTGTGAACGACTTTTGCATAACTGGTAAACCATAAGAGATAGACAAAATTTTACTAAATTGTAGATCGCGTTAAAATACACAACTTATGTCATATACATTTCTTTTGTTGAGTGAACCGTTTTCGAGATATTGCTTGTTATTTCCTTAAATTTTCCAATACTTATACTTTTTCTCAAATTCGTTATTCATTTTTTTTATGTCCTGGACATGCAAAGAGAATGGAATGCGCCACATAGCAACCAGCGTTAAAATATTTGACTATCGCTTAAAAGCTACCATATTTCCCTTGCATCTACAAGAAAATTACCAATAAGATTGACATCTCGATATCTCGATTAACATGAAGCATATGGAGAATAGGCGTTTGTAAAAATAGTGTGTACAAGAGTAGAGAATGTCATGTGAGTGTAACACATCAGATTTTTTAAAGTGTACTCTAGGCTTTTAATGCAAAAACATGTTTTGACTTGACTTTGAGCCAAGCCTTTGATTTGTAGCTAGCTTTAGCTTGAATTTTCCTGCATTTACTTGGCTAGTTTAAATGCATAAAACAAGGATAGCTTGATTTCTTGTACATTGATATTGACTTTTTTTTAAGCTACCTTAATAGGTGACTTGAATTCCTATTAGAGAAATCTTAATACGTATTGTGTTTCACAAAATGGCACAATTCAGGAATATTCATCAAAGAAAGATGTATCAGGCTGAATGACAGTGCAAAGAGTGTCTATATAAACACTTATATAGAATCAACAAGGAAAACATGTGAGTTAATTTCACATCATTTCCTGGGAGAGAGTGCCGAAACACTAGAAGGTGCAAGGAAAGAATGCAAATAGTCTTTATTGGGGACCCAGAATTTCAGACTGGTATTGCAGAAGATGTTAGAATGCATAAGTTAACTATAAGTAGAGTTGTTGACTATGTAAGTGAATGAATTTTCAACAAAGCTTATCAGTGGATAACACTTCCATCACAGTTATAAAAAATTCTGCTGAACAATCCTGGTAAAACAGGTTTAAAGTATTTTGCATGCATAATTGGAGCTGTCGATTACATATATGTAAAAGTTTTGAATCCATGAGCACATGGTGATGGGTACATCAATAGAAAACAATTTCTGTTCTGTTCATATTCAAGCAACATGCAACTCAGAAGAATGTTAAGAAATGTTCCTTTATTATGTATACTAGAAGCTAACAAACAATACTTAAATTCTTATACGATTTAAATAACACTTCACTAGCTATAGTGTCTTCCATCAGAGACAAGTGTAACTATGTCGCGGTAATCTGTTCGTGTTATCTTATTTGCTGATCGCCTGTTATTGTTGTACTATTTTGAATTTTGGGTTCTTTGTCCTCCGGCTAGCTATTATTACTCAGTTGAGCAAATATCTCTTGAACATGGTGTGTAAATGGAAAGGAGTTGTTACTAAAAGATAACACTGATAAAAGAATGTTTTTACACTTTTATTGCCGTCACAATTAATTTCACATATTTAATCTTGATACACGCCTGACTGAAACTGTTATATTTTCGAATGTAACTACAATCACTTATTTGCCACGCACTATTAATTCGCGTATTTCACATTTTGTAACTAACTTTACGATGCGAGAGATTCTGTAGAATTGCGTACTGTGTACTTCATGAATGCTTCCTTAACTGCCTGACGTGTAACTCACGAGAGAGATTTCTTAGAACTGCGCGACGTTTACCATGTGAATGATTCTGTAGAGCTGCGCGATGCTTGCCTTTTGGCTCAAGAATTTATACTCCCTCACCCTGATATGCCTAAACATTATAATAGAGCTGCTATTGGTTAATAAATCGCGCCAACATTAGCGTCTGTTTCGTCAGCCAATCATAATTACTGAAACATATGCTCTAGGGAAGATATTCCCTCCATTTCTAAAGAAAGGCACGCTACTCTGACGTCATTTGTTTGTCTCTTCTAATTGATAAACAACTCATCCCCTCGCTTCATTGTTACCCACTCCTATTGTCAGTTTCAGTGAGACCCTGTAAATTTATTTCCTAACAATGCTTATAGCTAACAAACATCTAAAATCATTGTCATACAATAATGTTAATTTACACTACAATCACTCTGGCATTCACAGTGTTGTGATATAAAATACTGCCTCAACTATGACCAGAACTTCTCTTTTTATCAAATATAACAAATATAACCAATAACTCTTTCAAAAAATTGGGTTTTATTTTCAAAATATCGAAGGACTCCGAAGATATTCAAGCCATGCTTATTTTATATAAAAGTCTTGTCTGAAGCAAGTTGAATATGCTTGATTGTGTGAACACCCATGTATAAATGTTATAATAATCAGTTAAAAGATTCACAAGGTTTCTCAGATACATTTATTACAAAAACTCAAAATGAATTGATCTATAATCAGTACATTCCATATAGTCAGCTCTTAAATTAATTCAACTTAATGTCAACGTCCAATCGTAGAATAGTTGCTGAATAATTATTCCTCTATAGAGTTACAAATAGCCTGTTATGCAATTAAGAATTACTTTACCAAATATGTTTTAATGTCAGAAAACAACTACTACTCCAATTTAGGACACCTAAATCTGCAATGCATAAAAACTCTCCTGTTCTGAGGTTGTGCTTTAAATAGAATGAACTTTCAACAAAAATAGAACTGGGTTTGTTATAAACAGTTTAAGAAACAACTAAATATAGGAATTAATTGCATGTGATTTTCAGTTATACTTGTTATGATTATCCAAATGACATTATCCTGTCTTTAATAATAGTTTGTTTTTAGTAATTTTTTCCTTTTTTTCTTTCTTTTTTCTCTTTTTAATTATGTTGCTATGTCGAATTTAAATCTGCATATTCAATGTATATGTAGCTACTGTAATTGGAACTTTGCTCTGTTGTAGCACAAACTAAATAAATAAGTGTGGATGCAACATGGCTTGGCAGTGTGCTTGACAGTTGTATATTCAGAAACTCAAATATTTATGAAAGACTGTGAGAATAAGATGGAATGACAATATTGTTGGATCGCTCAGAGTATAGAATTGTTCCTTGGTTTTGCACTGTGCAAAAATGCTTTGGAGGAAAACTACTGCCAACATAGCAGAGTTACAATAGAAAGATGTTTCAGGCAATTAAAGATAATTTCCTATACTAATGAATAAAGAGAAGGTGCCATGTATTGTTGTATCTTACTTTGTTGCATAATGTTAACAAAATATCTGAGAGATGATATTGGGAAGATGATATGAAGAGAAGATAGGAATGAAACTGGAAATTTGGAATGCAAAGACAAAACAAAATTTCACAGTTGCAGACGAAAAAAAATCATGGGTAATAGAGACAAAATGTTATGAAGTTCTCTTGATCAAATATTATAATTTCCCTCAGATACATGTGATGCAATGATATATTTGAAGAAAAAAGTGAAAGAACTTGCCCTTTTTAAATCATCCTGGGAAGTTAACCTCTAGTGCATTAATGCATGCAAAACGGTTATAAAATCCATCATCATATACTCACAAATCAAGATCCACAGAAAGAGTGTACAGTATCTGAAAGTTCTCAATGTTTCAGAAACACCAAACATAATAAACTGTTGAAATAATCTTTACGATCCCAGGAAGATTTGGAAAGTGTGTACAGTATCTGAAAGTTCTCAATGTTTCAGAAACACCAAACATAATAAACTGTTGAAATAATCTTTACAATCCCAGGAGGATTTGGAAAGTGTGTACAGTATCTGAAAGTTCTCAATGTTTCAGAAACACCAAACATAATAAACTGTTGAAATAATCTTTACAATCCCAGGAAGATTTGGAAAGTGTGTACAATATCTGAAAGTTCTCAATGTTTCAGAAACACCAAACATAATAAACTGTTGAAATAATCTTTACAATCCCAGGAAGATTTGGAAAGTGTGTACAATATCTGAAAGTTCTCAATGTTTCAGAGACACCAAACATAATAAACTGTTGAAATAATCTTTACAATCCCAGGAGGATTTGGAAAGTGTGTACAATATCTGAAAGTTCTCAATGTTTCAGAAACACCAAACATAATAAACTGTTGAAATAATCTTTACAATCCCAGGAAGATTTGGAAAGTGTGTACAATATCTGAAAGTTCTCAATGTTTCAGAAACACCAAACATAATAAACTGTTGAAATAATCTTTACAATCCCAGGAAGATTTGGAAAGAACTGAGACAGCGTGAATTTGTTACTTGGTGTTAGCTTCCTCAAAAAGGATTTGTGTTGAACTCTATTGGAACACAGCCACAAAGTTTGGGTCGAGAATCACAAAGTCTTTTCTTGTGGGGAATAGTGTGAGGTTCTCAAAATGTCAACTAATGTATCATCGGTTTGCTAAGTGCTGGGAAGGTTCTTGCCACAGAGAGAAAGAAAGAAACACTTGCACACGTCCGGGATCCTTCCCACATACTGAGTTGCTGAGGAACTCTGTGTCAGGTCCAATCGTTCTTCTCTGGAGAATTGCAAAAAAACAACTTTATCATATATAGAGAAGCACATGGCCTAACGATTGCATAGTCTACATACTTTTCCCTCCCCCAATTTCTCTTACTGATTAATACAAAGTTGAACTTTTGTCCTTGAAACTAGCCCATATCTCTTGTCTCTCTGTCTTCCACCCTTGTTTTCACTTCTTTCTAAAATCCACTGTTATTGTTTTTATCTAATAAAATAGCCAAATATTCCTCATGCCAATTTCTTCTAACACATTTCCCATCTCCCAAAATCAAATTTCTCTTCCTAAAACATCTTTTTGGAACTGTATACATTCTTTTGTTATATTACTGTCAACTAAATTTAAACATCTGTACCAATACTTCAAAATTCACTCCACTATTGTAGCTTTTCGCCTTCAATTGACTATTCTGTAGGATAGTCTTGCAGATTGTGAGTGTATGGAGGTTGTAGTGCACGTTTTCAGTGTAACTTTTAGATAAATATACAAATTGTTGGATGGTTTTGAACATTGCATTTATCTGCCAATCATAGTACAGGTGTTCAGTCATCTCACCTGCCCAATAATCTTAGACATCAAACAAGTTTCTATGCCATATTTTGAAGCGAGTAGTGTAATAATGAATTTTAATGCGGGCCGAATTTACACTGAGTTGCTTCACTAATAATTAATTGTTTGAACATATTTCGTAGGCAATGTTCAGGTAATTAATTTTTAATGAAGCTACTCAAGTGTAAATTCAACTCACATTGCAATTTATTATTATAATTTGTGTTTCACTTTGTCCCACTTCCATATGTTTTTTAAACTTATCTCTTTTTAATCAAGGGAGTGGCATATTACAGGCATACTGTTTGGCTTATGTATAATGTGAATGTATTTTATATATTTAAAGTAAGACACAGCTTTTCTTTTCACAGGCGAAGAAGAGGACGAAGAAGAATTATGTACCAACACACTAACAGAAGAAGATGAACAAATGTTTCAAAATATACATAACTTTCTTAGACTATTACTCAAAGTTGTACCTATGTAAGTGTTTTTATTGTCTTGATTAAAATGTACTAGTTATGCAGTATTAATGTGACAAATTAATGCCTATCTTGAACTTTCTCTCAATAGCCTATGAATTCTTCACGTTGATTGTATAATTTTTAGTAAGCTCAGAAATCAACTAAAGAGAGAAAAACATCATTAAAATACATAATTTATGTAAAAAAAAGTTTACTAGCATTAGCGGTTTTGTAAACATGTCACATATTTACACTCTTCTGTTGTATATAACTAAGTATTTATTGCTTAATTTGAAATAATTCCTGGACAAAATTAATAAAACATAAATGGAACGATTTTTAATATGGATACTATAATATACAGGGTGTGTCTGTATTGGTTTCATATATTTTGGGGACATGTTCCTGACATCAAAACAGTATAAAAAAAAAGTTCATATGAACATTGGTCTGAAAATCATTTATTTCAGAGTTACCACACAAAATTGAAAGTTACAAAAATTGTTCGAAGTGGTTTCCTCTTGCTTCGATGCATGCAGTAAGCCTGCATTCCATGCTCTGGTGTACTCTGTTGAAAATTTCTGGTGTGTTTTGTATTTGGTCAAATCCAGTTTGGATACGTCCTCTCAAAATGTCAACATCAAGTACAGGAGTCACATAAACCAAGGACTTCAAATGTCCCCAGACGAAGAAATCCATTGAATTCAAATCAAGCGATCGAGCAGGCCATGCAGTGAGTCCCCCTAAACCAATCCATCTTTGCGGAAATCAATCATTCAAAAACTTATGAACTTATTCAGAAACTATACTGAAATGAGCTGGAGCACCATCGTGTAAAAACCACATTCGTTAGATGATATCCAGAGGTATATTATCAATTAAGTGATGCAACTCATTTGTAAGAAACTGGAGATAGGTTTGTCCATTCAGACGCAGAGGGAAGAAGTAGGGACCAATAAGGTGATCATGAATGATTCCACCCCAAACTTTGAGAGAGAACCTCTGTTGATGGTTGTCTTGTTGTGCTTCATTAGGATTTTCAAATGAAGATTGAAGATGCCGTCGCAAGTGAAACAAGCCTCATCCGTGAATAAGATATAGGCTAGGAAATTGACAAACATAGCACACTGCTGTAACACGCATTGACAGAAACGCCTTCTTGCCTCAAAGTCCGCCTCATTTAATCCTTGCACACGTTGTAGGTGATACGGGTACAGAAGATTTTCATGCAGAATTCTCCAGATAGTCATGTGACTAACTCTTTCCCTTGCAGCCATACGTCTTGTGCTTTGTGATGGGTCTGCATCCACATCACGAAGAACTCACTCTTCAAGCTCAATGCCTCGTACCGCTCTTGGTCTCCCAACATCCCTAGTTCTCCTCTCAAATGCGCCATTCTCTCTTAAGTGTTGGTGAATTTGTGCGAATGTTCTTGCATACGGTAACTGCCTGTCAGGGTACCTTCCTGCATAAAGTTAATGTGCTCGTGCTGCATTGCCGTCTGCACTGCCATACGTGTAGTGCATATCCATCTGTTCACTCATGGAATACGTCTTCCTTGACCTATAAACAACGAAACGTTTAATTTTCAGACCCATGTACATATGAACTTTTTTTACTGTTTTGATGTCAGGAACACATCCCCCAAATATATGACACCAATAAAGATACATCATATATAACAGAGGTGTGTAAGTTTGTCATGAATGAAGAAAGCTGTGTGCGTATACCACATCAGATATCCCATCTAAGATGTCTGGTATTTTCAGAAAAGTTTGTGTTAAGTGTTAAATTTGAGCATTTCAGCTATTCATATTGATATGCACATTGCTTGCCTTACATAATCCAGGTGGTTGTAGCAGCATGTGCTTGCCACCCACTCTGAATGGGAATAACTAATGTGAGAGTCGATTATTTCTAAATGGACATCATAGTTCAGCCACAAACCACTTATTGCTTCACTACATATCCCTGCTTTGTTATAAAGTCTTAATCTTTAAATGTCATTAAACTGAAGAATAAGCTGAAGTAACTTTAAAATGTAAAGTTTATTGGGTTTACAATTTTTAAATTTATTTTTCTGTGTTGCAGGTCATGTAATATTTTAGTGGATGCAGTTGCTGATTGCTTTCCTTATATGCGGCATTCTGCACGTAAACATCAGTGCTATATTTATAACATTTTAAAGATAACTGAATACCAACCACAACTGAGATTAGAGTTGCTTCATATAATCATAAACAGGTTGGTATAAAGTTTTTGTAATTAGTCATGCATACAAAATTCTCATACTCATTTACACCAGAGCAGTAATCCAAAATTGATGGACATTTAAGGGAAGAGGTTACTCAATGTTTTTTGGGTGGGTGCAATTTTTTTAAAACAATTGTTTTAAAAATCTCTGGATTTATAAAAGACTATTAGGAAAGCTAATTTCCGAGCTTTAATTTGAAAAATTCTTAGGGGCATAAGTAGGATTTTAAACATATTTATATATATCTCTGCCATTTATAAATGAATTTGCTTAATTACTTTCTCTACTACGTATAGTAAGTAGGGGAAGTATTGTATTCCACCCAAACATTCGATACCGAGATTTCACCGGAAATACATGTTTTGAGACCCCCTGAATCCAAAAAAAGCATTTTTGGAAACGTGGTTCGTGTGTGTGTGTGTGCGTGTGCGTGCGCGCACGCATATCATATGTTTAAGATATTGTTATGACAAAATGTATATCTTGAATTTCCTGGGAATGTCTCCAAAAGTATTCTTCATTGTGAACGACTTTTGCATAACTGGTAAACCATACGAGATAGACAAAATTTTACTACACAAAAAATGTAGATCGCATTAAAATACACAATTTATGTCATATACATTTTTTTTATTGAGTGAACCATTTTCGAGATATTCCTTGTTATTCCCTTAAATTTTTCAATACTTATTTTCTCAAATGGGAATTCGTTTTTCATTTTTTTGTCTCTGATATGCAAAGAGTATTAATCTGTGGGAAAGGGAATAGTGCTGCACCTAGCAACCAGCTATTAAGAGATATGTATGCACTTAAAGGCTACTGTATTTCTATATTGCCCTTGTAAATATATATTCCCCTTACATCTACACGAAAATTAGCAATAAGATAGACTCTGCAAATGTTTATCTCGATTAACATGAAGTAGATTCAGAATAAGCGTTTGTATAAATAGTTTGTACAAGAGTAGAGAAAGTCATGTGAGTGTAACACATCAGAATTTTTTTTTTTTACTGCAATATTGCTAATTTTTTCTCCAAAAAGGAAATTAACTGTTCATATGGTAACATACATATTAATTTTAGTCTCTTTTTGGGAGGGATTAAATTACATATAAAGTCATTTCCTTCTTAAAGTTTTAAAATTTAATGAAGAAAACACTTTGAAAATTTCAAAGAACTACATAAAATAGTTCTAGAAATACATCAACATTACTGAGTGCATGCATTGAAAAAACTAGCTCTGAGAAAATTACCTTTGGTTGTAAATTTGTGAGAATCTTGTGAAAACAAAAAGATTTTTCAAGAAACAAGATATCTGACACTTTTTGAAGCAATAAAATTCTCTCATCTGGTGTCTAGTGCCATCTGTAGCCTATTACTTAAACTATTATGAATTAGGAAATGCGAAACAAGGCATTAATTTCAAATACATAGCAGAAAATGTTTGACAGCTCGAGTGATACCTCCTTGCTCCACTTGCATTTAAATTTTGCATCATTTAAAGGTTCGAATCATTATCTAAGGTCATAAACATTTAACATTTTATTTGCATACACCTTAAACTTTAATTGTATTAAAAAAATGATAAATTAAATTTTTCAAGGATTTATTAATAATTTTGTGGTATCCTTATCCTTAAGAAAATAAGCAAAAAGCTTAGATTTAATTTAAAGTGCATGTCTTAAATGTGTTAATGCTTTGAAGCCGAAATTATGAAGTCAATAATTATCATAATAATCTGAGAAGGATAGTGATATAAAATAAATAATAAAATATTTAATTTCAGTGTATGTATAAAAAGGAGAAGTATTGTGAAAATTGTTGACTGTTAAAACCGATAGAAAGACCAGACAGGCACAGTTTAGCTAATTAGGGACCAGCCCCAGGTATAAAGGGTAAAATAGCTGAAGCCAGTTTCTCTTGGAATTAGTGGGTGCAGTTGCACTGGCCGGAATGTGAAGGTCATTAGAGGCTTCATGGCGCTAAGTTTGAGGGGAGAGGGGGGAAGTTAGGAATTTTTCCTCTTTGTAGCGCAGTGGTGAAAGTCATTCTGTCCTGAGCGATCGGTGAAAGCGGGACGACATTCTCGTCGAGTTGTGAACATTGGCGGCAAACATGCAAGAGGGTAGAACGTTCAGCTGTAGTTAATAATCTTCGGTCTTGGTAAAGACACAGTAGCATCATATGCATTTAAAAGTGATCGGCAAACCTTAAGTTTTATTTTAAATGGTGAAAATAAAAGTGTTCCAAGAAAGCATTCGTGTTTCTCTGTACACATCCACGCATACCCACTGATTAAGATCTCATGCTTGAGCAGCCGTGGCAAAGTATAAAGAAAAACAACTAGGAGGAGAAATGCAACAATCGTGAGGGAAAGGTATTGCTTCATTGTTGGAGGACGTAGCGTGGCTGCATCAGCTTGCTATAATGACATATATAACATTACAGCTGACCAACAATCCTGTCTGCAGTCGTATCCCTTTCTTACAGCTTTTATGAGGGTAAATAAAAAGCAAAAACTGCAGAAAAAATATAAGTAATAGGAATAATTCAGAGGGAGAAAAAAAAAGAAAAGGCTAAAGGAGAGACTAAATGGTGAAAATTATCGAAGGTTGGCATTTTGTTTTTTGAACAGTCTTATTAATTGTAGCTTCCTCTTTAATTTGGTATCTATTTTATCATTGTAGACACAACACTTTTATTTAAAATATATGTTTAAAAATGGTACTGCATCTACCATTCTCTACTGGGAATTTTGCACCACTTCACAGGAAAAAAATCAAAACTCCTGCATGCTTTGGACTAGAGAGGTAACTTTAGCCCATCTTTTAGGGAAAGATTTGATCTACAAGTTGGTTCTGCTGTTAAGCATGGCAGCTTCTGTGTACTCAAACCATGTGGTTTCTCTCTTTGCAAATACAACGAGAGCCAAAAAACTATGAACTGGCTGCGCAGTGTTTTTCCTGTCCATGTCCTTGGCATTTGTTGCCATCTGCCGCTATCATAAAAAGGCGCGAATGAAACCATACATTTTTAAAACTACTTTTAAAGACTTTACTTACCAACTTTATGAGAGGAGATGCTGAAACTGGCCACCGTCGTCCATACATTTTTGGCACCTGTTTTTGGAAACTATCCATCACTGGTCTTAGTTCATATTGAGAAATTCTGGCAAATTTCCTGGCAGATATTTTGTTGTAATTCTTCCAGGGTTGTGGTTTTGTCTTATACACTTTGTTTTAAGTTACTCCAGAGATAGAAATCACAGGGGTTTGGTCGGGGGACCGGGGGCCACAAATCTCTACTAATAATTCTGTCCTCAAACACACTTTCAATTGTTCTCATCGAAATATTAGCCATATGAGCTGTTGCAGAGTCTTGTTGAAAAAAAGGCAAACTCGTGCTCCCTGCCTGTTAATTCTCTCAAAGAAGGGGCCAAAATTGTATTCATGTATGTACGGGCATCTACTGTTGACTCAAAAATATTGGCCCTATAACTCTTTGTTCGCTCATGGCACACTATACACCAATTTTTCATCATGAAGGGGTACTTCATGAACAATATTAGGTTTTTCAGAGCTCCAATAGCGATTATGTTGTGTACACACATATCCATGAAGGTGGAACCAAGCCTCGTCCGTGAAAAATATTAAATATGTGTCTATTTCACTATTGTACACACTATTGAGACTCCACTCACAAAATGTGTCCCTAATTACAGGATCACCTGTAGAGCATGTGCCACAGTTATTTTATATGGTTTTAACTAGCAATTTGGTAGCTCTTCATGCAGTGCCATAAGAATGCCTGCCTGTTATGAAAGACACCTAAGTGATTTTTTGGGGGGGGATTCTCCAAACGATGACCGGTGTCGTCTAATGTTTCTTCGGTAAGAAAGTTCATGGATTGTTGTATGGCCTGTAACTTTTACACCTAGAAATCTTTCTGCAAATCGCACTTTCACTTGTCGAGCTGACTGAGTTAACACTACGAATCATTAATAAATACACACTGTGCAATAGAAAACATGTACTGAGCCATAATATACTTCGTGACTAAGTACAGGACAAAATAAATAACTCGTAATAACTGAACTACATCACATCACCGTCAACTCGATACTTCACTTCACATTGCAGAGTAAAACCACATCAACAGTGTGACCTTGTTTATAGTAGCAGCGCGTTAATCATATTTCCACATGCCCAGTGGAAAAACACCACACAGCTGGTTTGTAGTTTCTTGGCTCTTCTGTTATATGCAAGTTTACTTAAGGTGAGTCAGAATTAGTTACACTAACATCACTTTTAAGTTTACTCAACATGTTTCGGGAAATGGTTTGTTCCCATCCTCAGAAAGTGTCCAACTGGCCTGTGTTGATGTTTTCGTTGTGTTGATTGTCTATTGTGGTGGCATCTTGGTGGTGGTGAAATGTGCTTCCAGAGGGGATTTGGTGGCAGCAATCAAAATTCATTAGCTGTAGGTTGTGTTGAGATAAGTGATGTTAGTGTAACTAATTCTGACTCACCATAAGTAAATTCAAAAACACATCACTGTTTCTAGCTTCTTTTTCATGTATTAATATGCAAGTTTGTTTTCTCCATTTTTGCTTTTAGCAGCTTTTTATGTGAATGACATTTTCTGCCATTCATGACCCATTTTTTTCAAACTACTGGAGATTCTAAATTAAACTTTGTGATAAAACCAGTCTCTATTTTGGTGTTAAGATATTTGGTTATTTAAAAAAATTGCTGATAAATTTTAATTAAAGGTTATATAATTAAGAAAGTAAGCTATCTCAATAATAAACAAACCTATTGTATAAAAGTAGATCAGTGAGTTTAGAAGGCATGTGTCTGAATCCTGCAAATATTTTAATCTGATATCTTAAATATTTCCAGAAATAATTGTGTCATAAATTTACCAGATTTAACATATAAATATTCTCTTAATGTACATATTACTAGAACTTCTACAACAAAGCATAAAAATGAAATTAATTCAAAGAATCCTCCTCAACTGTTCCTCATTTACTATGCTCTCGCATGTGAGTCGTGCTGAACAGAAATGAGGTTATGTGAAAAATGTGTTTTTACGAACCCACTTGCAAATAGAAAATGGATGTCTTCAACTCTTGCTTTAAAATTCTGCATCCTACTGAGCTCTGATTACAATATTAATGGCTTGAAATGGTATATTTCTATCCTCATGGCTTAATCAAGCTGATGCCTTGAGAAAGGTCCGAGTTTTTCTTACACATAAGAATATTTGACTGGTGGTCCTCAGGAAATCCATGTCACTGTTGGTAAAGTACAACCTGTTATACTTTTTCTTCCAGTCTCTTATGCAAGATTCTGGAGCATAAGTTGGTTTTCTTTATCTGCATCTTCTTTTACCATTTTTAGTTTTTTCCAGAGCAGTAAAAGAATGCAATCTTTTGCTGAACAGTTTTACTAACTACTGTTAACACTTGTCATTGAAATTTTAACAGAGAATGATGCTGTGGTACAATTACACCCACTTCCTGCACACTTGCTGTAGTACTGGAAGTACAAGTGTAGGACAATAAGAGTTAAGAACAGTGATTACAACATGATAAATGCAAATCTTCAAGCAAGATTCATATCCCAGTGTTGGAAGAATTTTTGTTGTTTTATTTAAATGACGTGGGCATTTACATGAGTAAATATTGGAATAAAATAATCATAGTAAAGCTGATGTATATACAGTAGAATCTCGTTAGCACGTTTTTGCAGGGATCTAAGGATTTGGATGTCATAGACGGGAAAACGTGTTAACGAAAATGCAAAATATGCAATTTAAGAACATAGTTATGTAATAAAATCTAATAATTACTACGTCCCCATGGGTAATTGAAATCGATTTTGAGTACAATCTGTGTAGAATTCAATATGCGTTCAAATGGATTTGGATACACAAAGCCTGAGAAGAAATAATTCAAGCTTTTATGTTGGTCAACTTGGATTTTTGAGAAAATAAATTGCGAATTATGGAAGCGACAAGAGTGGCCTTGCTGTGCATTTTATTACACATGCGATAACAATTTCCGCTAAAAAAGAAAAAAAAATTATGAGCGTGCATCATGTTACGAGTACAATAGGAGAATGTATCTTTGGCGTATTCAATACGATTTGAATATGGTAAGTGTTTCCATGCAACAAATTTCGTTCTGATTCTCTCCTATTTTCCAAGAGGAAAGTCTTGTTTTTGCATTTTTCCCTTCTTTAAAAGCAGTTTTAATCAATTTCGGTTTGCTAACAATTGCGTTTAAGGTTGACGGAGGAATGTTTAACTTCCGCACTATATCCACATGTTTCATATTTGGATTGTAATTGAGTTCAAGGATTTTCAGTTTTTCACTATTGGTTATTTACTACACTTTCTTTTTTTCATTGCAAATGTAAAGTTAAAATACAATCTACGTATGTTTGGTCAACACTCAACAGTAGAAACTATCGTTGGCGTTTACCATGCCAAGGTAAAGCATTCTCTATCCCGCCCACACAAATGTTTATATACATGCATGTGATTGGCTGCCGGTATCCACCTCGTGACCGAGAATTGACCAAAGTAGCCAATGAGCACATCAAACTTTGAACGTGTTAAGCGCCTTCTCCCACTGGACCGATCAAGGATTGGCCAAAACAGTGAATGAGGACGTCAAACTTTAAACGTATTAAGCGGGACCGGGAAAATGCACTAAGCAAACGTTATTTATTACATTTGGTGATTTGGTACCGGGATTTTTATAATTGAACGTAATACACGGGAAAACATATTAATGAGGAACGTGCTAACGAGATTCCACTGTACATGGAACAAATTTTTAAGTCCACCTGTCCAATATCCACTTTATTTTTAGTTGCCTATATTAAGAAAATGGATGTAACGGCTTTTGTTAAATTAAATTGAGTTTCATTTATGGACACTCTTTAACTACTATAGTTCTTAGTGTCCATTCTATATTGTGTGTAAAAGACTGGAATTTTGCTCCTAGCCTTTTATCAGGCTTAAGGGTTTTTTTACATGCTGTATATCTATGACACCAGGGCACTGGCTTTACTTCCCTTCCGAAGAAAGCTATGTTAAGGATTTTTATACCCTAAAAAATTCATTGCTCTCTGCCGGTTTTGAACGAGTGATGTTGTTAACTAAAAGACCCCTAAACCATGGAAGATGAAAACAGCTTTTGTGATTGTATATGTTAAGCCATACACAAAATCATTTATCCTGTATAAAGGATTCAACTGTAGAATACTATAAGCTTCATTTCAATTAGAGTAAGCATCATAGGTGGTTATTTTACAGAACACTATTTGAGTGAAATTTACACTTAACAAACTTCACTAACCTTTGTTGCTGCAGAATATGTTTTAGCAGACATGATCGACATGATCAGTAATTCCAACTGATGGAAATGTTGTTGACTCTTGATTTTGGATTTTCTCTGCTGGACAATTGATGAACATTAGCCATGTGTCCAGTTCTTTTTGACATACAGCATGTTTTAAAAGACACACCTCTTCTAAGTTGTGGTTATGGTTCCAAAAGTGTGCCAATGCTGCTGATTTTTCTATTTATGTTTAGTACTCCTGAAGTGTTCTTTAAGATGGGTGCTGATGTTTCTTTTTGTCTTCATTACGTAGATTTTGTTGTTGCCCTCACATTTTATTTTGCATATGTTTGCATTTTTATGGTGATTTTTTCGAAATTGCTTGATTTTAATTGGATTGAAATATACTTGTTATATGGGGCCAGAACTATGTTGTAATTGCTGAAAGTCCCTTTGAAACCTTTTCAGTGCCCAAGGATAATCTGGGAATGTCTTGAATCTTTTATTTCCTGCTTCTACTTTGTGTGTGGTTGTATCTGCAATTATTTTCTTCTTTTTAATATTCTGTAGCTAATTGTTTTTCTGTTTTCAAGAAATTACAGAATGACTCCAGGCAGGCAACTTAAATGTTTTGTGAAGTTGTGAGGGTTTTGATTTTTTTATTGTGGTCATTAGCATTGAGGTTGTAATAGTGCTAAAAGTATCATTACGGGTATTAAACCCTCTGTAGTACTGCCATTTTATCTCCGGCTCTGACATTTAGCGCGACCGAGAGAGGTAGTGTTGCCAATTGTTATCCCTACTCTGAACACGTGTGTATACCTGTGCCATCTCTTCGTAAAATGCAAACGATGAAATAGTTGCCTATGTTAGAGTATTTAAAGTACGGAGATAGCATTTACAGGAAACTTAAACAAGGGTAACGCAGTAAATCGCATGCGCACAGAAAACAAACTTCACCTGGACTAAAGCAAACAGCTACTGATGACACGTGCTTCACTTACAAGAAAATTGGCAACACAGCCCAAACTGCAGTTTACGCACCGGAGAGGGAGCCTGTAATTGGTCCTAGCAGACAACTTCCACCCTTTGCTGTATGAGTCAACTCAGCACTGCAAACCTTGCCGGATCTTTTATTCTTTTCTTTCGTGTTGTGGTTTATGTTCTGCAAAGCTCTAAACAACAAAAGTAGACTATATTTATTACAGACTTAAAAGAAATCAAATTACAGTCCCCATTTATCAGTTGAAGCAAATCAGAATAGCTTCCTTTAGCATGGAAATTCACAGCGCTAGTATTGCTAAAGGTGGCCATTCTAATATATACCTATCTCTTTCTTTACCCTCATGAAACGTCAGGGTTGGAGATATAGAGGTGTAGGTATAATCTAATTCATATATCCTGATAAACCTTCAGTTATTATGCCGTGCTTTGACCATTTACTGTTTTTGTAACTACATCACTGCGTATTATTTTAACATTATTAATACTTTTTACTTTCTCTACTACGTATAGTAAATAGGGGAAGTATTGTATTCAACTCAAAAATTCGATACCGAGATTTCACCGGAAATATATGTTTTGAGACCCCCTGAATCCAAAAAAAGCATTTTTGGAAACACGTCCGTGTGTGTGTCTGTCTGTCTGTGAACAGCATAACTCAGAAACGAACAGTCGGATAAACACCAAACTTGGTATTTAGGTTCAGTATCTTCCAGAGATGCGACACGAAGGTTTTCAAGAAAATCCCCCAACCCCAGATTACCCTTTGCATGGAACATTTTTCGATAATTTTAATTTTTTCAAAAATAGCTCTTAACGATTTTGATTAAAATATCATATGTTTAAGATATTTTCATGACAAATAAAATGTATATCTTGAATTTTCTGGGAATGTCTCCAAAAGTATTCTTCATTGTGAACGACTTTTGCATAACTGGTAAACCATAAGAGATGGACAAAATTTTGCTACACAAAAAATGTAGATCGCGTTAAAATACACAGTTTATGTCATATACATTTTTTTTTGTTGAGTGAACCATTTTCGAGATATTGCTTGTTATTCCCTTAAATTTTTCAATACTTATTTTCTCAAATGAGAATTCATTATACATTTTTTTGTCTTGGATATGCAAAGAGTATTAATCTGTGGCAAAGAGAATGGTGCTGCACCTAGCAACCAGCTATTAAGAGATATGTATATTACGTTGATATTGTAATGAAAAGAAGCTAGAAACAGTGATGTGTATTGAATTTATTTAAAGGTGAGTCGGAATTGTTACACTAATTGTTAAACTTAGTGATGTTAGTGTAACAATTCCGACTCACCTTTAAATAAATAAAAGATATGTATATGCTTAAAGGCTACTGTATTTCTATATTGCCCTTGTAAATATATATTCCCCTTACATCTACAAGAAAATTAGCAATAAGATAGTGTCTGCAAATGTTTATCTCGATTAACATGAAGTAGATGGAGAATAAGCGTTTGTAAAAAGAGTTTGTACAAGAGTAGAGAAAGTCATGCGAGTGTAACACATCAAATTTTTTTTTCTTTCTTTCTTCCAGATTAGTGTCAATTGATGTAAATGCACCAAAAGAAGAGATACTGGAATGGGAAGAAATGGAGGATGTGCTTCATGAAGATGGAGATGAAATGAGACATTTATTAGCAAAAACTTTAGATGTTGCAATGCTACAGCTAATGAACTACCTCCATAAGGAATGCCACAATGCAGACAACACATTCAGTGTTGAAAGAACTCGAAGTTTATATAACAATATACTGGCAGTGTTTGAGCTGTATATTTTGCCCACTTATGGAACACATCATATCCAATTTCTCATTTTCTATCTCTGCAGCTTCCGCATATCAGTTGCAGAGGCTTTCCTTGGGGCAATGTGGCGCAAAGTGCTCTCTCCATCAATGGCACCTGTGATGAGGAGCACAGCTGTTATGTACATAGCTAGCCTGCTGGCCAGAGCCAATTATATCTCTATCAAGTAAGTTGATCACATTACTAGCTGAAATAATTTGTGCTGAACAGTAAGATAAATAGCTTCAAGAATGCATAATTGTCATACATAGCTAGATTTCAAAAGAAAATTAATCAGATTTTAATATGACCAGGGTTTAGGAGGAAGGTATTTAAGCAGCATATTATTAAATAAAGCTAGTGAAACATACTCTTTGGGCATATAACGGGTGTTAAATTTGTAGCTAAAAAGTATCACTATTTTTTAAAATAATTAAAAAGAGGAAAGGTTTTAATTTCTCATCTTTCTCCTCGGCTCTGTTTCTTTACTTTGTTGATTTGCGTTGTTATGGCTACTGCTTTTATGTGACCATTCATTTATGATATTACAACCATATACTAAACCCCCGCCACTGTATCTTTGCACTTGGCAGTTCGTGTGGCTTCGCGTAAGGTTGGCTACATTGTGGTTGCGACGTTGCCAGAATGGCTAGTAAACAACAGCAGCTGATTGTTCTCCTTTCTATCGTGTCTAAGCCGCATACAAAAAGTGTACGTAAGTAGCAAACGTCAATGAATAACACTATTTCGTATTATTATTGTTAATTGAAAATAAGCGATATAAGCAATATATATATTTGTTTATATTTATCTATTTTATATATATTTCATTCATATTATTTATTTAAACAAAACTTAAGTGCGACAATGTCTGAAAAATGACGCCGATCGTATAAACCGATATATGTATAAACGAACAATAACAAAACTATCAAACAATAACCACAAATATAAATAATAATGAACCATATGTAGCTTGCAAAGAACAACTCGAGATCTTGTGAATCTCATACTAGAGATTCACAAACTGAAGCACGTGGTTGGGAATAGTTAAATCCGGCAACAGAGCCGATTCTAGTTCCGGTTGCGCTTTGTCATCGACCATCCGGAATGCTGCCTTGTGATTGGCTTAGGAAGTCAAACGGTTGAAGCTTTTCATCTTTTTTTTCGTGGGTGTAACAACTTAAACGCTGGCTGTCAAGTGCAACGTTACGGCGGCGGGGGTATAGAAGTAAGACAAATTTGGAGAGGTAAATCAGTCTTGAAAAATTAAGTGCCATGCCCAGAATTTGAAGCACAGACCTTCTGTTCTGTATGCAGAGGCTTTTTCCATTGAGCTACTGTGGTCCATGTTTTCAACAAGAAATTAATAAATCAATGTCCAAATTCATCAAGTGCTCTCTGTTCTTTATTATAGCCCCCCCCCCCTTTTGTTTCTTTTCCTTTCTTCCAAACAATCTCTGAAGTCAGGTTCAATTCTTGGCTGAAGGGTGGGAAGTGGCTTTTTTTTCTCTCTCTCTCTCTCTTTCTTTGTTTTTTCCCCCCTTCTATAGCAAGTTTATTCCCTATCCTCCGTAGCAACTGAGAGTGTGTGTTAGAATACGATAATGTGAGCATTTAATACTAAAGAAAACCTAACATTTAACACAAAGTATAAAACAAGTTAATACTTGTCAACAAAGTCAAAGCTTCCAATAAGACCTGGGATGTTAAATGGAACAAACATTTTTAAAAAAAATGTTCTAATAATTTAGCTTCTGGGTTTACTCCATAATTAGATGGCCAAAAATGATTTGCTGCAGTCAATTTACTAATTTGTTTATATTTAATCTCTAAAGTGCTCTTTACTACATAATTGTTTCATATTCATAATGACCAAACAGCAAATAAATTTCTTTGAAGTTGGCTAAGAGGATTTTATGTACTACTGCTCTTAATGAAATGCATTTGTACCAAATTTCATTACAGTACTTTGAAAACATGGCTTTTAGAGATGTCCACATGGATTCATTCATACATAAGCAACCAGGATGGTTTAGAAATTACCAAGTCTGATATCAAGATCCATTCAGTGTTCTATGCTGTCTGTCAGTCCCTGTTTTATGTTATTGCATTCAGACATAGAGACCTCTTTGCCTCCAAGAAAAGTAAGTAAACCTTTCATATGAAAAGAAGCTAGAAACAGTGATGCATTTTTAAATTTACTTAAGGCGTGTCAGAACTAGTAGCACTTACATCACTTATTTTATTTAGTTTACATGTTTCAAGAAATAGTTTGTTCCTATCAACAGAAGGTTTCCAACTGGCCCCTGGTGGTGGTGTATCTGTTGTGATTGTTGATTGTGAAAGTGAAATGTACTTCCAGAGTGGACTTGGTGGAGGCAAATCAAGATTTATTAACTGTGAGCCGTGTTTTGGAATTGTATATATGGGAGATAATCTTCATCTTGAAACACAGCTGCAATAATTCGTAATTATAGCTCATGTATATTTTGACTGTAACTATACTGACTTTATTTGTATTACCTAATTACATAATTTGCAGAACTAATGTTATCTACAGAGGAATAAATTGTCGTATCTCGAAGATCGTGACTCAAGGGATTCAATTATTTAATTTTAAGTGGATAAGTTGTCAAGATGGGAAGACAAGGTAGCAGATGGCGGTTGGTCGGAAGTAGACAACCATTTTAAAGCACAAATTATTTCTATTGCAGTTAAGATGGTTAAATAACTACAATGTACACAAATTGGCATAAGGTGCCAAGACCGACACCTGCAACTGTGTACCCGTGCATTTAGTGCCACAAGTCACATAAAAAAATACAGAGGACAGTATTCATAGTCAATCTTGGTCCAGATCAACTTGCTACTTAAGTGGATTCACGGTGGACCATTGATTTTCTTATTCATAAACTGGGACAGGTTAATCCAGGGATCAAACGCCTTGGTCCACACCAAAGTTTGGTCTACCTCAGAGGGGTAGTTTAAAGTCAGATCATCTTGACAAAATGGATGACTATGGTGTGATGGCATGGCTGATGTGCATTGAATTCATGAAATGAGACAGTGGAGTAAAACTATCTACCTAGATTAGACGTAATTGGAAAAGTATGATAACTTAAACTCAAAACAGATGCAGGTTTAAGTAAACAAAAGTTAGAAGGCTGATAGAACTGGTTTATCCTAACCTATATGGCAGAGACGACATCCGAGGCTTGTGTATCTCAACTGATACACAAATGATAATAGCACTTCCGTATAATGCAAGAGGAGGGGTATCAAGAAAACACTGCTGACCTTAGTCTAAGAAAGAAACCTTTGTTTGTTGCATCATTATTTAATCCTTCAGAGAATTTTGAATTATTTTCATTTCTGCTTTGAATTTAAATGTAGAAAAGATAAACATATGTGAATGAACATTTATATTGCTTATAATTTGAAATGCTTTATTATCTGCATATTGCATCTAAACTCAACATGAACAATGTAATCCTGTGTCTATTTTCGACTTTGTATATCACGATTTTCATTTAAGGGGTGGTCCAATGCTACGAGGTGTAGGTCAGCAGCTGACATGAGAGCAAAGGACTCTCGAAACATGTTCAGGTAATTTTACTTAAGTGATGAGTGTAAACAAGTTTTCCTACTCCTCATTCATTTTCATTTGAACAAATTAAGTTATTTTATTTAAAGGTGAGTCGGAATTGTTACACTAACATCACTTAAGTTTACTCACTTAACATGTTTCGGGAAACGGTTGTTCCCATCCTCAGAAGTTAATTCGACTGGACCTTTAAACAACCGTTTCCCGAAACATGTTAAGTGAGTAAACTTAAGTGATGTTAGTGTAACAATTCCGACTCACCTTTAAATAAATTCAATACACATCACTGTTTCTAGCTTCTTTTCATTACAATATCAACGTAAATTAAGTTATGCTGTTCATAGATTGGCTAATGTGTACTCCAAAGAAATACTAAAGATAGTGTATCACAGCTGCGTTTAGTCTCAAATTAGCTATGGCATCCCCTTTGAGGTTCTCTCCAAAAGCAGCACAAATTCTCACAATTCAAAAAAGAATTTTAAAGGCAATTCTGAAGGTATCCATAAGAACCCCAAGTAGATACATATTCAATGAACTTATAGTTTTGCCTATCCCATGCCTATATATTCTTGAAACCTTAAACTTCATAATAATATAGCTATATTTCATAAGAACTCAAAATATCATAAGTACAACACAAGAAATCTCCACAACTTACATTTGGATAACCACAGGCTTACAAAAAGCAACATGCCTAGCAAGCATTTCCCATCTGGGAAATATAACGAACTAAATACTTCAATAAAAAACTTAAATAAAGAATCTTTTAAAGGTAAACTAAGAATACTACTTCTAAAAAGGCAATATTTACATATAAATGACTATTTAAATGAACCATATTTTCCATAATCACATAATTAATGTACATAGATTATTTAATTTTGTTATTCTGTGACATAGTATTTTTGTAAAAAAAAAACCGACATGTAAGTAGTATTAAGAATTAGTTTAGTATTATTTGCTGTAATGTAACATTTGCACATACCCAATCCTGATGTGTCCAAAAAACAATGTAAGTTATTCTCAAAGGGTGAAATAAATTACTTACTTACTATTATACCTTGGGGGGGATCAGAATTAAGCAGAAAAATAGACCAGAGCTACAGAATGTTCTGTAAAGAGCTATTGGGGTTAACAAGATCAGCACCAGGGGAAGTAGCATTAGTGGAATTAGGAAGAACAAGAAGAAAGGGAGTGATACTGGAAAGGATATTAAAATTTTGGTTTAGATGCCTGAGAAAAGATAAAGAGGAAATTCTAAAGATATGCATGGAACAACAAAAGAGTATGAAAAATAAAAATAGCTGGTGGGCAGGGGTAGAAAAAATTATGGAGAAGATAGGAATGGGGGAGATCTGGAGAACAGGAGAAAGAAATAGTAATGGTTTCTGGATAGCAGTAACAAACAGAGTAGAGGACATAGAAAGACAAGAGATTTGGGGAAGCTTAGAAAATAAAAAGTCACTAGGGTTCTATAGATTAGTAAAAAGGAAATGGGGAAGAGAAGGGTATGTGGATTGTAATAGGGCAGAAAAAAAAGCGTTTGCATGGATGAGAACAGGATCAATGTACCTGAGAGGGCTAAGAGGTAAAATAAACGGAATTTGTGAATTATGCGGAGGCAGTGAAAGCACAGAGCATTATATGACAGAATGCAAAGAATTAGCAGAATGGAGACAAGTATGGGAAGAAAAATGAGAAAAAATGGATAGAAAAATAGTAGCAATTAAAATGTTAACGAGAAAAGAAGAAAAGCAAAATAAGAATATGGGGGAGTTCTTAAAGAAAGTAAGAGAGATAAGAAAAGTAGAAAGGCAAACGGAGGAAGGAGAAGACGGGCAATAGGGAATAAAGATAGCAAGGGATGCGTAGATGAGCCAGAAGGCCAGGGTGCCAGGCAAAAAGAGCAGCATAGCTGGCAAGAAATTTGTACATAGGTTTAGTCTATAAGTAGAACATTGTAAAAAGAATTATGTAGAAAAAATGTACAAATAAAGTATCTACTATTATACCAATAATTTTTCATTTCAGATTTGACATTTTTGCAAAGTTTAAACCTGAGTAAGATGGTAACGTGTCGCCTGAATCCTCTCAGAGTTTGCCTGCCTGTGATTGTGCAAAATTTTGCATCAGTAACAAGAATGTATCAGCTGACATACTGTTATACAGTGATAGAGCACAACGCAAGGCGTAGTCTTCCAGTGATGTACCTGGATGATAAAGGTGCAGAAAATGTACGAGAAGTTAATTCACTGGAGACATTTTTTCCATTTGACCCCTACATTCTGCGCAGGTGAGTAAATAGCATTTAAATTTTTGTAAAAGATTATGTTTAAATGTGCATACATTTGAAGCTTGTAAAACATTTTTGTAAGCCATAAGAAAATAATAATGAACTTTGTGTATAATGCATTCAAAATGTGAATTTGTTTAGTCTGCATTTTATGTTTTCATTCCTGAAATAAAACCAGAATTGAATCAGTCATATTGAACAGGCTTCATTAAACCCTTCAAGGATACCCAATGAGAGTAAGAATAAAAACACAAACGAAAAAATATTTTTGTTACTTTGGGGCGTGAACCTCTGACTATGCAACGTAACCATATCATGCCACAATGCCTTAAACCACTCGGCCATCTGAACACATGATAGCTGCAGCATTGTCTGATCTCATTAATTAACAATGAGAGTAACAAAAAAAAAAAAAAATTACTTTGGGGCGCGAACTTCCGACTATGCAACGTAACCATATCATGACACAATGCCTTAAACCGCTCGGCCATCTGAACACATGATAGTTGCAGCATTGTTTGGTCTCATAAACCGCCGCCCAATATAGGGAGTGATTTTTTTTTTAAAAAAAAAAAGGGGTAAAATACATGTTCTGCACTCATTTGAAACCTGTCAGCATCCAACCGTGCAGTCACACCACTTGCTTTAGTTGGGCCCTCCCCATCCTTTTCCACAGTTTCAATTGAGTGCAGAACATGCATTTTACCGAGATTCGATCCTATGAATCCTTGGTCTTGATAGGTTAGCTACTCCTATCATGCCTGGTGTTCGCAAGGAAGCTAATATGATTTGTCATGAATGTGCCATTGTGTTTATCTATGTTTTGAGGTATACCATTCAAGAAGGAAATTTTAAATGTAGAATTTATTGAAATTTATTATAAAAGAGAAAAGTTATAATAATTAAGGTTAAATAAGTATTAAATCCATGTAAATCCATATGCTTTCTCCTGCATTTTAAATGGACATCATATGATGTCCATATCCCCGAAAGGGTTAAATGTGGCTCCGTTTTCATATCTCAACAAATCCACCTTTTATTGAAATTGAGATAATGACATCAAACATTGTTTGATTAGCAGATTTCAAACTGGTGTTGAAGAACAAAAAGTTTAAAAACTCTGTAGACTTTTTGCCAGAAATGTGTCATTAATACATTATGCCATATATTTAATTATTTAAGTGCTTAGTTTATACATGGTTATGGACTGACCGTAACCCTAGATTATGCCATATATGTTAGAACTTCTCTCAGCGTTATCTCAAAATCTGAAGAAATGGACATATCCTGTTTTGAAAATAAATGTCTCAAATTAATGAAACATTAAGTGAACAGTATTAGTTATTTAGACAAATTACAAAAATAAATTCTCAGTATCACTATTGAGTTCCATCTACACTTCACTTGTTTGACCTGTTTCGCAGGCTATTGCCCACATCATCAGCTAGCATCCACTGCCACCTCCAAGGATATCCAGTGAGGTAGCTGGTGGTGGTTTGAGGAACTACCCCACCTGAATACCTCTTTGGATCCTACAGTGGATGCTAGCTTATGATGTGGGCAATGGCTAATAAATTGCAGTTTCTTTGTCTGGGTCAAAGTCTACCTCAGCATAGATATGACCAAGAAGTACTTTTCTAAGAACAAATACATAAGGCATGTTTCATATTTTAAATGTGTTTTATGTGCCGAATGAATGTAATCATTGGCTTTGGTTACTGAAAATAATTGCTTGGTTTTGTAACCAAAATAGATACATTTCTTTATTGAGCATTAAAAGCTTCCGTTAAAGTTTAATAACCGTGTTCTCTTTGATGTTTTTCAGGTCAGGCCATTTGATCCAGCCACATTATCGTGAATACCAAAAGCTTGATGGGGAAGAGTCAAATGGAGTGCTGCATAGGGATGACGGTGAAGAGGATGACGATTTCTTAGCAGCAGAACAGTCAGCAATGTCTTGCAGCCCAAATGGAACTTTGGAGGAAATGTTTTCTTATGGCACATCACCTGGCTTTAAACATGCAGTATTTTAAGACTGTTTTGTAAATAACCGAATAAATATATTGATAAATGAATTCTTCTTAATTAATGAACAACGAAACCCATATTTTTACTTTCTCTACTACATATAGTAAGTAGGGGAAGTATTGTATTTCACCCAAAAATTTGATACCGAGATTTCACCGGAAATATATGTTTTGAGACCTCCTGAATCCAAAAACAGCATTTTTGGAAGCATGTCCGTGTGTGTGTGTCTGTGAACAGCATAACTCAGAAACGAACAGTCAGATAAACACCAAACTTGGTATTTAGGTTCAGTATCTTCCAGAGATGCGACACGAAGCTTTTCAAGAAAATCCCCCCACCCCAGATTACCCTTTACATGAAACATTTTCGAAAATTTTTATTTTCTCAAAAATGGCTCTAACGATTTTTAAGATATTGTCATGACAAATAAAATGTATATCTCGAATTTTCTGGGAATGTCTCCAAAAGTAGTCTTCATTGTGAACAACTTTTGCATAACTGGTAAACCATAAGAGATTGACAAAATTTTACTACACAAAAAATGTAGATCGCTTTAAAATACACAGTTTATGTCATATACATTTTTTTGGTTGAGTGAACCATTTTCGAGATATTGCTTGTTATTCCCTTAAATTTTTCAATACTTATTTTCTCAAATGGGAATTCGTTATTCATTTTTTTGTCTTGGATATGCAAAGAGTATTAATCTGTGGCAAAGAGAATGGTGCTGCACATAGCAACCAGCTTTTAAGAGACATTTCTGTTGATATTGTAATGAAAAGAAGCTAGAAACAGTGATGTGTATGAATTTATTTAAAGGTGAGTCGGAATTGTAACACTAACATCACTTAAGTTTACTCACTTAACATGTTTCGGGAAACCGTTGTTCCCATCCTCAGAAGGTTAATTCGGCAGTCGAATTAACCTCAAGCACCATCTTAGGTTTCCTGTGTTTTAAGTATTATATAATTTTGAAAATAATATTGTATTGGATGCTACCATTCTCAGGCTAATTTTTGCATCTGACTGGCTTGTATGGGAAAGTGACTTTCCACCAAATGGCAATTGTTTAAACATTCTGGAATTGTAAACAGAAGTTGGTTGGACTAAATGTCAGAATGGTACAGAAACAGAGGCATATTAAATCCTATATAAAGAGTGCAGGGACAAGTGAGAAGAGGAAGCAAACAAACAAACAAGCAAGCAAGTGAGGGAGTTATATTCTACTGTCTAGACAAATATCCTTTGAGTATGTACTAGAAATGACAGCATTTTTAGTCTTGTAAACCATCTATTTTTAGTGCTTCAGAAGCAGTTCACATTATCCTTAGTTTGAATCACAGAGAATTACATGCTGAGAGTAACTGAGTTAAATAGTGCTATTACAAATAAGCAATAAATGAAGTTTCAGCTTGCCATGCTCAAATTTTGGGGTATCGGAGAGGCGTTGTTGTTATTTAAATGGGCTCTTTATAGACCAGGCTGAACATTTTCATCTAGATTGGATTATCACCCAGGCATCCTGGGTTCAAAATGCACACATGCTATAGAAATTTTTCTTTCTGAGATCATGGCGCAATTATGAAATTAGGTTTGATTTATTTACAAAAAAAACATTATATATATATATTTTATACACATTATATAATGTTATTTAAAGGTATTTTTAATTGCATTACAGCTTGCACAACAATGAAAGAATGCTTTTGCTTCAGTTAAAGCGTTTTTTTAAATATACTCTTTGACATGTTCCAAAGTAACTCCAATTTGTTTGTATTCAAGTACAAAGGCTTTGTAATTTCTTTTTAATCTTTTAGTAATTTCTGAAAAGGAATAAGATGAAGTTTATTATAGTCCCATGTTCCCTCAGAAAGAGTTGCCAGGTTTCACCAACCTTCGACAAATTTAGCATGAGGGACGTCAAACTAATGCTTCATCAGTTTTTACTGTATCATTGACAGTCACATCAAAATAACAGTTCATTAACTGTGATGACTCATTACATAAGTTTTTGAAGGTTGGCAATAGTAATGTTTGCTATGTCTATTCTCATTGGCTGAGATTATGGCTTCGGAAACAAAACAAGCACAATGTGTATGCTTAATCTACACCACACTACTACTGTTACCAAGTACAAAATGCTATATGCCTGTCTCAAACAGCATTCTCAAACTGTTAGGTATAAGGTGTCATGAATAGAACCTGACCAGCGTACCACAATATTGGTAATTAGTAAACTTGCACTGAAAACTGTCTGAATATACTATATATTTTGGCAATGTGCCCATTGTGAAACAAAATGGGCATATGAGCTCAATCAATGGTGTCTACAATTCCAGGAAAATTTGCAATTGCACAAAATCCTTGAATCACTGTGACCATGAGGAAGCGATTGCTTCTGTTTCTTTCTCCGTGTATCTGCACACTGGATTTTGAAACTCCATTTCAGTCACGATTAATACAGAATGACCTTGTGGAGAAATATCTGAGTGTTGCCAATAACTGTTGAATGAGTAAAAGTAACCAATTTCTGTTTGTAGGATATTCCATCTCGGTTCAGTATCTTTCAATATTGTCACTACCAAAATTCTTAAAATTATTTAGATTCGAAGGACTATTGAAAGTGAAACAATATACATTTTAAAATATATAGAGACTTGTATACTAAAACATACTTCACTTCACATCCATGCTTGTATGGAAAATCATCAAATACAATAACAATAATGGATGTCAAAAGCAGCTGAAAGAAGTATACTTAAATTTGAAATATCACAACACTGTATCGAACTGAATCACATTGATATGGAATTATACGGCCTTCATATGCATTTAACAGCCCTACTAGGAGAAGTTGTTTGGCAGAATTTTGAAGGTAAACGAAAAAAATTAATAAATTGATGATAATCAAGAATAACAAATTGAAGTAGTTTGAATTATTACAGAACCAACAAAGTGACCATATACGGAAACCAATTTAAAAATAAAACGGAGATAAAAGTTGTGTTATTAATCTTCCTCGACATAAATTTACGGAAAATGAACTCGGTTTATTACAAGAAGGTTGTAAGACATGCATAAATTTTTCACAAAATATTGAAGATTACGTCGCAGATACTCAAATAACTATCCATAACCTAACTGAATCTGATAAAATGAGAGCTTTGAATGGCTGCATAGATGTTATCAAATCCCTAGAATTTGAAACAAAAGAACCTTAATGACAAATCAGTATTTTTTTCTCAAAGCAAACAAAGGCAGTATCCTAGTCATGGATATTGAAGATTATATTAAAAGAGTCGATATTCTTCTATCACAAAATGAATACACAGAAATATTGAAAAACCCTCTACCACCGTGCTACAAGAAGTCAAAATAGTTCCTAAAGCAACTAAAAATAAGTTAGTAACATAATCCCACACCAAGAGTAATACTGCTTACCCAAATACATAAAGATCATAATATAAGATCAATTATTAATGGTATTGGCTCTCCAATCTATTATATTGCAAAATGTTAATAAACAAATTCAGTACATTTAACAAATTTGAAAATATTCAACATGTGAGAATACAAACAACAGATGTACTGGTCATCTTTGATGTCAAAGCTTTGTTCACGAGTATTCCCACAGATAAAATCTCATCACTTTAAAACAATGATTGATTTCTATAGATATAAGTCCCATAGAGGATATCATACAATTGACTAAAATGTGCTTAAATCAAAATTTCTCTATTTTTTGTAAGAAATATTAAAGCAAACATGTGGCTTGGCTATGGGTAACCCTTTGTCACCATTTTTAGCAGATCTGTACATAAGCCACCTGGAAACATTAGTGACAAAAGCCTTCCTTGCATTTACAAAATTTGGTTCAGATAAGCGGATGATATTTTCTCCATAATTCCATACAAATTCAAAGATAATACTTTGAAATTACTCAACCTACAAGATAAATATGTTAAATTGACTTGTAAAATAGAATAGCAAGGAATGTTACCTTTTTTAGAGAATAGCAGGGAGTGTTACCTTGTTTTAGATCTAAAAGTCATGAAAGTGGTTTAAAATTTGGTATTTATAGAAAACGTACACACATGGACATTTACATTAAGAATAAATACAATCCAATTTCTTATCAATTTGCGGTCTTCAGGAATTTAATACATAGACTCCACAGTGTACCACTAGACCAAGAAGAATACTTAAAAGAATAGCTTCACATAGTTTGGAAATAGCAAGCCTTAATAAGTTTGAAACAACTTCAATAAAAAAGTTAATCAAATGTGATTCGAAAAACTTGAGAAATTGACCACATAAAATGAAACATAATAAAGAGTGGAAATATAAAAAATTTACATATCATCATGGGCTTCTAATAAATTTGAGAAGATTTTCAAAGAATTTAATATTAGATTGGCTCCCCAAAACAAATACAGTTTGAATAAACTATGCAACAAACCCCTCAAAAATGCTCTTCCATTGAAAATGAAATCATGAATTTATCAAATTAACTGATGATTGTGAGAAAATTGAATGCCAGATTGAAGGAACACCAAAGAAATATAAAAAACAAACAAATATAAGTCGGCAGTAGCTCATCACTTTTGGCTGAATAACCGTGAAATTGGACAAGATATTAAACTGTTAAAACCTATAACTTCAGTTTTAGAATTGAAAATTTGCAATAAGATTTATATTTATAAAAAGGAAGTTCATTTGTTGAATTTTAAGATCCCACCACCGAATGAACTAATGAAGCTTGAGGGCATCAAGGTCACAATACATTAGATGAGGAATAGCAGCTAGTCATCAGTCACCAAACAGCTGAAGATGGAGATGAATGTCTCGGAAAAATGTTTCCTGATCTTAACTACCGGACATAAGTGAAGTATGTTTTGGTATGTGACTCTATATATTTTAATATATTTTCAATACTGCCTGTTTTGATAATCTGTAACGAGTCACTTTGTAGATATGGTTGTTTCTATCCCATATAACATGTTCTGGACCAATATTTTCAATAAATTTTCAACATTTCAATGTTGAAAATATGTATGTTCAGTTACTGAAATGAAAGTAAATGCAATGCCATTTCTCAAGAGCTAGAATATGTGCATAACCTTTAAACTAGAATTGATGGACTGTTAATGACTTGAAGGGAGGAAAATGGAGCCTCAAAAGTTGATGGGAACTTTGGCTGTTAAAAGGATGACACACATTGGTAAAATGAAACTTCCACTTTTAACGGGCTATCAACAGCTTGACAATCTTCAAATGCCTTGATGACAGTTGGTCTTTTCAATGGTGAAATAATTATCAAAGTCAGTTGAGTGTTTTGAGATTACCTTAAACAGACACACCTCTCTTTATAATATACATATAATTATTAGAGATAGGTATAGAAACAGAGGAGGATTTTAGAACAGATGAGATGAGACAGTACAAAAGGAGATGGCAGACACTGCAGCAGGGCGCTAATGTTCCAGATCCAACATCCCCAATTGCTCTTCAGCCTCACAACAGATTTGGACAGAAGTTTCCAACCCAGGGAAAAACAGTTCTCTCCTCAAAGCAAATCCAGCACTTTCATCGTACACCACTGTCCACCACGTCTAACCCTGCTACCCAAATGAAATGAAATGATAATATACAGTGTACCCCAGCATTCACCTATCATCTTGGGAAAACAACAAATTTACCCATGGTCACCGTGACTGGTCGAAAGGATATCAAAACCAGCACAATAAAAGTTTAGAGAATATTTTTCCAAAATAAGATACTTAAAACATTCTTGATATTGTCTATGAGTTCAGCTGGTAATGACCCATTTTTGCATGATGCATAACCAACACTGCCAGTCAGGGAAGGGTTACTCATCTTTGTTATCTGTAATGAAAGAACATAACATAATGTGAAGATTAAAAGAAATGAAAATGAATTTATTCTAAAGTAACTCATGGAAAAGGAAGGAGGTTCCTGTTTGCTTAGCAGAATAATTTCCCATCTATGATGATATTTAAAACATCACATCAGTAGACAGACTGCCTTATCACTTTATGAGATGTGCATTTCCAAAGCAAACGACCCAAAGTATGGATATTAGGGACAGCACTTGGATGACAAAGCTAAAATGTATAAAAAAGAGAACCGAATATCTGGTTGGCAAATCATTAAAACATACAAGTGTAAAACATAGCCAGAGATTGCTGTGTACCATCACAAATAGACCAGCAGCATGAATTAAACACCATAAGAGAATGAGAAATGAAAAGTCTTAATTTAAACAAGGGTCTGGCTGTTTTGATGTTGACTTCAGTGAATGAATTAACCAATAATCTGATGTCACCAAATTTATGACTTTCCAATGGAGAATGAAGAAGATAAAGATGTCCTACTTTTTAAGACTATGCCCTAGAGACACCCTCCTGGAGTGCAAAGGTGGCAGAGATTCTGCTGCAAGTGTAGTGTTAGCTTTTCCTAACCATACCAGCAATATTATCTTTACACATCTCTATATTTAGGGTGCCAATTGACGGTGGAAATGAAATAAATAAATAAATTTGGTTAACTAATTAATATCTGAATAAATATTATTATTAATCCGATGGAACTTTTTAAAGCAATAGTTAAGTTTGTTTTTGAAATGCAGTTGTAACTTAAGTTTAACTTTTTATTTAAAGGTGAGTCGGAATTGTTACACTAACATCATTTAAGTTTAAGTGATGTTAGTGTAACAATTCCGACTCACCTTTAAATAAATTCAATACACATCACTGTTTCTAGCTTCTTTTCATTACAATATCAACGTAAGTTTAACTTATTTTAAAATGAATTTCATACGTACCTTTCACCTATTTGTCCACCTTGCCCAAGTTACGCCCGCAGATAAGAGTTTGGACTTAAATTGAAGCAATTATTTTTTGAGAAAAAGTTTTTGCTCGTGGCTTGTTTCTGTGACAAAAAGGGAATATGCATTTCATGAGCCTGAAAAAAACCTCAAAAGGGAGAAAGCTTGGGCAGTCCTTTTATTAAGTCGTCCTATTGTGTAGAATAAGAAAGCAATGCTGTTTTCTTTCATACAGAAAGCCAAGGCATCTTGAAACCCCAAAATTTACTTTTAATTATACCGCGTTCCCAAACAACTCTCCCCAACACCTGCCGCTCTTACTTTAGTTAATCTTGCTGCCGTAGTACGACTTTAATGTATAGTGTAAAAAGCGCTCACTAGATGACAGGTAAGTTGGTGTCACAGCGCGATCTCTAGTGAGGAAACATCTAAGCGAAATTCGTTTGTTAGAAAGCAAATGCTCGCCATTCCATTAGTTGTGAAAGCGCGAAAGGGCGCGAGACTGTTGCAGTAGTAAACAGTGGCAGTGGTACACGTGGGTTCTAATTGCCAAGTGTCATGTGTGCGAAATTGCAATAAAAGTCGCTCAACCGGCGGCTGATTTTTGTGTGAGGCAGATCAGCTTACTCTTCATTTGGTGTCAAGCTATTTCTGATGACAGCTACAGTAATGGTGAATTATCTCAAGTGACTTCGTCAACGCCTCCTTCTGTAGGAAGGTAAGAATAATGTTAGTGTTTGTGTAAAAATCTAAGGTTAATGGCAATGGGTGTCTTGTGAATGACACTCGATTTATACAAGCGATTAACAGTAATTGTCTAATGAAGTTTCTTGAAGTTTTGTCACATTTGTGAACGATGCACCCTTTCCCAGTATTTTAATTAATCAAGTATCAGTCTGCGAGAGTTCATATTTCAACTAAGTATCGCAATACCTAAACAAACGTTATTTACACTTCAGACTTATAGAAATACGGTTAAGAATATTTTTATTGCTCGAAATATGCGTGAATTTTCATAAAATTGTATTTCTTTAAAACACAAGTCTAATTGTAAATCAGACCTAAAACTATTTGTCAAGCCACTGCGATGATGTAGGGGTAAAGCTATTGCCTCCCACGCTCCATAGGCACAAAGAATCGAATCCCGATTCGGTTAGTAACCTGGCTTTAATTTTATACATACTTTTCCCTCAATTTGAGGTTGAATATTAGGTAGCTTTTGGCGCTATTGGCCTTCGAGCTCATTTGTTTATTTTATTCAATGCCCTGCGCGGTTAAAATAAGTTATACAACAAGATTAAATTGGGCACATATTTAATTTTAGGTCGTTTTGTGTCGAAATAATGCAGTAACACTGGTAACATGTATTTATAGATTTTCTGGGAAATAACACCAAAGCCGTAAATTTTAAGGAGTCTCTATATATTTTGTACTAATCTCCACCAAATCTGAAATGCATTAATAAATGTTCTGTTAGTCCTTGCATATAAGAAACATTTCAAATCATACGTAATTTTTTAGGAGGCTCACCACACAAACTTTCCTTAATCTTGCACTAATTTCAGCCACATTTGGAGTCTATCGAAAATGCTCTTCAAAGTTATGTATGCTTTCAATTGCTCTTCAAATCGCTTCAGTTACTCTTCAAACTTATATATTCGTGAGTTGCTCCATGCATAAAAATATATAAGTGAAGCCAACAGTGAGCTTACATAAAAATAACTATTACAAGTTTTCATGTGAAATGTGGATAAAGTAAATCCTTGGACTAATCGCATTTTACATTTAAGACGGAGAGAAGCTTTAGATTTTGAATCTAGATCAGATAATATGTTTATTTTAGCTGTGGATATTAGGACTAAAATGCTTTAGTCGAAAGTACACCCCGCCCAAACGTAGGAGGAAAATGGATGAGAAAATACGCAAATTATGGAGTCTACACGTTTACTGCTTTATAAATAGAAAAGTCCCTCATATTATAGTTGTGCGATACGAGAAATATAGTAAAATTTCGTGAGAGCTGAAATCAAACTTGAAGAAACTCAATCCTTAAGACTTCCGTTCTTTAAAATCATTAAAAATGTTATTTTAACACGTGGAATCGAGCAGTTGTTGGCATACATGAATGTTCAATAATTCTGGAAGAGGCGTATTTTAAGACTTTTTGCAAAACAGTTCGGAAATTGTATCGCAATTAGTAAATCTGTGAGACATAGCATGGATCAACAATAAAATAAATTAATAAGTGAAGTCATTTGTAGGAAATGTTATGCCATGAAAGAATTTAGATGTACCTAACCATTGCAGCTCATGTACAAAGCTTACACAATTAGATAGATGCTAGTTTGGCCGGACTTCGGAACTAAAAAGTGTTGAGTGTAAGGAAAAGATAATATTGCAATATACCACTCAGTGGTATTACAGATGAGATTAATTACACTCTGGTATGCTGCTACCATCATTAAGAAAGTATGATGGTTTGCGTCTCAGTCTAATTATTGGTTGAAGTTGAAACACGTCCGTAAAAATAAGCCTCTCTAATGGTGAGGAGGGTTCTCACGCTGCGGTGCAGGATTCGCATCCCGGTTGGGTTGAACTGTCTATCTAAGCTTTTCTAGGGGTATTTTACTTAGTCCTTTAGTCGAATATCAGTTAACTTAAGATTATCTGTGCTCCCAAATTAATGGATTGTCTTTTCTTTTCCTCATTTTGTGAAAACTGAACCATTATAAAGCGAAATCATGACATTTTGTGATGTTTTGGAAGATAAATTATTTCTTTCTTGAGGTCAGGTATTTTGAAAATAGAAGTATGAGTAAATACCAACTAAGTTTCTTCTTTAGTGCAGTAATATTTAGAATAAAGTCTTTTCAGCAAATAAGTGCTCCAGAATTTTTGTTCTCATTGTTAACTGATCAGAGAATTTCATTACCTTCTGCTTTGCAACTGATATTTTTACTTATATGACATGAAGAACGAGTCCTGAGTAAATTGTCAATTTTAGCGTGTCCTTCAACATGTGAATTATTTGTATTACTTTCTCTACTACGTATAGTAAGTAGGGGAAGTATTGCATTCCACCCAAAAATTCGATACCGAGATTTCAGCGGAAATACATGTTTTGAGACCTCCTGAATCCAAAAAAAGCATTTTTGGAAACATGTCCGTGTGTGTGTCTGTGTGTGTGTCTGTGAACAGCATAACTCAAAAACTAACAGTCGGATAAACACCAAACTTGGTATTTACGTTCAGTATCTTCCAGAGATGCGACACGAAGATTTTCAAGAAAATCCCCCCACCCCAGACTACCCTTTACATGGAACATTTTTCGAAAATTTTAATTTTCTCAAAAATGGCTCTAACGATTTTGATGAAAATATCATATGTTTAAGATAATGTCATGAGAAATGAAATGTATATCTCGAAATTTCTGGGAATGTCTCCAAAAGTATTCTTCATTATGAACGACTTTTGCATAACTGGTAAACCATAAGAGATAGACAAAATTTTGCTGCACAAAAAATGTAGATCGCGTTAAAATATTCCAATACTTCCTTAAATATTCCAATACTTTTTACTTTCTCTACTACGTATAGTAAGTAGGGGAAGTATTGCATTCCACCCAAAAATTCGATACCGAGGTTTCACCGGAAATACATGTTTTGAGACTCCCTGAATCCAAAAAAAGCATTTTTGGAAACATGTCCGTGTGTGTGTCTGTCTGTGTGTCTGTGTGTCTGTCTGTGTGTCTGTGAACAGCATAACTCAAAAACGAAGAGTCGGATAAACGCCAAACTTGGTATTTAGGTTCAGTATCTTTCAGAGATGCGACACGAAGGTTTTCAAGAAAATCCCCCCACCCCAGACTACCCTTTACATGGAACATTTTTCGAAAATTTTAATTTTCTCAAAAACGGCTCTAACGATTTTGATTAAAATATCATATGTTTAAGATATTGTCATGACAAATAAAATGTATATCTCGAATTTTCTGGGAATGTCTCCAAAAGTATTCTTCATTGTGAACGACTTTTCCATAACCGGTAAACCATAAGAGATAGACAAAATTTTACTACACGAAAAATGTAGATCGCGTTAAAATACACAACTTATGTCATATACATTTCTTTTGTTGAGTGAACCGTTTTCGAGATATTGCTTGTTATTTCCTTAAATTTTCCAATACTTATACTTTTTCTCAAATACGTTATTCATTTTTACTTTCTCTACTACGTATAGTAAGTAGGGGAAGTATTGCATTCCACCCAAAAATTCGATACCGAGATTTCACTGGAAATACATGTTTTGAGACCCACTGAATCCAAAAAAAGCATTTTTGGAAACATGTCCGTGTGTGTGTCTGTGTGTGTGTGTCTGTGTGTGTGTCTGTGTGTCTGTGAACAGCATAACTCAAAAACGAACAGTCGGATAAACACCAAACTTGTTTTATGTCCTGACATGCAAAGAGAATGGATTGCGCCACATAGCAACCAGCGTTAAAATATTTGACTATCGCTTAAAAGCTACCATATTCCCCTTGCATCTACAAGAAAATTACCAATAAGATTGACATCTTGATATCTCGATTAACATGAAGCATATGGAGAATAAGCGTTTGTAAAATTAGATTGTACAAGAGTAGAGAAAGTCATGTGAGTGTAACACATCAGATTTTTTGTTTATGTCCTGGACATGCAAAGAGAATGGAATGCGCCATATAGCAACCAGCGATAAAATATTTGACTATCGCTTAAAAGCTACCATATTCCCCTTGCATCTACAAGAAAATTACAAATAAGATTGACATCTCGATATCTCGATTAATATGAAGCATATGGAGAATAGGCGTTTGTAAAAATAGATTGTACAAGAGTAGAGAAAGTCATGTGAGTGTAACACATCAGATTTTTTTTTATTCTCAGGATATGCCTTGGTCTCAATTATTATACTTCACTGTTTCATCATTATTATTATTATTATTATTATTATTATTATTATTATTCATAATTTTCATCGATGTATTTGCAATATATACTCCCCTTCAAAAAGTTCAGAATATTTATTGTGTCAGAGGATTTGGGAAAGAAATCAGCAGTTTTCTGGTGTTTATTTTTGTGTTTGAAAGAAGGCATATTTCTGTCAGATATCTATCAATCAGCGTGATAAAGTATTTATTCAGAAAATAAGATCCCCTTTAAGTCAGTGGGTTGGTTTACTTGCCCAAACACACAGGATATATTATGTCCCAAACTGAAACTTTGCTCTAAATAAGCGAAAATAAGGTGAAGAAATTCAAATCCTGAGCATATCACTCAATGACAAGAACACTGGAGAAATGACTATTATTTGAACACATACGCGTGTTACTATGCGTTAAAAGTTAAACATAGGTTACGGTATACCCCAGCGCGCCTGCTCTTCGTTTAACGCAACTATAGAATAGCCAGACTAAAAATTGTCGTCCTCTGTGGTGTGGTGATTACCATGCTAGCTTTTAGTTCCCGAGGTCGCGGGTTCAAAGCCGGCAGAATGCGATGGATATTTTCGGGCACAAAATCCTTAGCATGGCTTCCTTCGGAAGGGAAATAAAGTCAGTGGTCCCGTGACGTAGAGTTACGGCACGTAAGAAAACCTCAAGTCTGATAAAGAGGCCTCTGAGCAAAATTACTGGTGTTTCACGCCCAATATAGAATGGGACGTTAAAGACCACAGCAATTAAATTTTATTTAGAATGGTTTTTTAATTTCTAAAAATGATTTATCTTGTAATTCAAGGACGGCTGAAACAATTAGTATAAAATCGCTATCATAACTATAGGTAAAGTATGAAGAAATTTTTGCCAAAATGTGAAAATACAAAGGAAAAAATTTCAAAATATTAGAGATATGCGTTTTAAAACCAAAACATCTTATACTTTAAGGGGTTTTAGCATGTCCACTTCATTAGTTTAAAAATAGGCTTTGTAGATCTTTGTATATATTAATAATATCAAATGAAATACAATAAATTACATGGAGTTTATAGATTTTAATCACTGTGAAACATTTAGGCTTAGAAAGAAAGCAATAAAGAAAAATAATTTACTGTTTTCTTTTCCCTTGCTTAATACTAATTACAGTATGCCACGAAAGCATTGTTTCGCGAAAATGAAAGTTCTTCAAGAGGCGTTTAATTTCGCAAGTAACATCACATAAAGGAAATGCTGCAGATCCTCAACTTACCTCACAGTTTTGCTAAAGGTGTTTCCTGGAAAGAATATAATATATAAAGTCCGGTTCATTGCTAACAGGAATACATCAAAAGCAAAATATTGTAAATGTACAAAATATGAAGAAATATGAAGATTTTACCAAAATATGAAATATGGCATTTTTTGTCAGGTGCATTGAATCCTACACTCTGTAAAATGTATAAAGACTTGTTCCCACAATGATAGCAAGCATGGTTTAGAATATGGAGTTACATATTTTGTCTGTCTCTAATCATAACATACTCAGGCCCCAATCAGTGATATGCTTAGTTACTAAACACATAACAAAAATAATCATATTTATTCTGAGAGGTTTTGTTGCTTACAAAATTTCAGCTGCGCGAATATTACGAGGCTTGGCCAGTACAACACTAACTAAAATTTTGTAAGTGGTGCTACTTGGGTGGATACAGGGAAAATAAGCAGGGAAAGACGAAAATGTTTTACTGACAGTATTCATTTTCAAATACTTTTATTGCACAACCAAGCGACTTGTAATATCATGTACGAGGTGTGATAAAAAATAACGAGCATTTTTTAATTTCGAGAGCTTTATACATCCGAATGTTCAAGACGTTTGTTTTATCTTGTTGGTACACATGTTCCTGATGTATGCTTGAATTTTCAGCTGTTTTGAATATCTAGTTTATTATTGTTGACAGTCGAGAAAGTTATACGTGTTTTCAAGTGCTCGGCGAATTTTTACTTTCGAAAAAGATGGATCAAAGAATTTGCATTAAATGTTGCTTAAAAACGGAATAAAGTGCAGCACGGCATTCGAAATGTTGACTGTGGCTTTTGGCGAATCTACTATGAGTAAGACAAGAGTTTACGAATGGTATAAACGTTTCAAAGAGGGTCGAGAAGACGTTGAATACGACGACGACCCCGGACGCCCTAGCACACCAGTTACTAACGACAATGTGAAAAGGGTAAAGAAAGTGGTTTTGGAAAATAGCCGAATCACCATCAGGGAGGTTGCTGATGATGTCATGCCAAGCAATTTTTACTTTCTCTACTACGTATAGTAAGTAGGGAAAGTATTGTATTCCACCCAAAAATTCGATACCGAGATTTCACCGGAAATATATGTTTTGAGACCCCCTGAATCCAAAAAAAAAGCATTTTTGGAAACATGTCCGTGTGTCTGTGTATCTGTGAACAGCATAACTCAGAAACGAACAGTCGGATAAACACCAAACTTGGTATTTACATTTAGTATCTTCGCGAGATGCGACAAGAAGGTATTCAAGAAAATCCCCTCACCCCAGATTACCCTTTACATGGAACATTTTTCGAAAATTTTAATTTTCTCAAAAATGGCTCAAGGATTTTGATTAAAATATCATATGTTTAAGATATTTTCATGACAAATGAAATGCATATCTCGAATTTTCTGGGAATGTCTCCAAAAGTATTCTTCATTCTGAACGACTTTTGCATAACTGGTAAACCATAAGAGATAGACAAAATGTTACTACACAAAAAATGTAGATCGGGTTAAAATACACAATTTATGTCATATACATTTTTTTATGTTGAGTGAACCATTTTCGAGATATTGCGTATTATTAAATTTTTCAATACTTATTTTCTCAAATGGGAATTCGTTATTCATTTTATTGTCTTGGATATGCAAAGAGTATTAATTTGTGGCAAAGAGAATGGTGCTGCACATAGCAACCAGCTATTAAGATATATGTCGATGCTTAAAGGCTACTGCATTTCTATATTGCCCTTGCAATTACAAAACAAGGGGAACATAGTACGCCTTAAGCGATAGTCAAATATTTTTAGAACTGGTCCCTATGTGTAAAATGTGATTCTCTTTGCATGTCAAAAGATCGTTTCTGCAAATGTTTATCTCGATTAATATGAAATAGATGGGGAATAAGAGTTTGTAAAAATAGTTTCTACAAGAGTAGAGAAAGTCATGTGAGTGTAATACATCTTTTTTTTTCGTTCTGGAAATGCATAAGGAATGGAATACTCTACATAGCAACCAGCTGTTAAAATATTTGACTATCGCTTAAAGCCTACCAATTCCCCTTGCATGTACAAGAAAATTAGCAATAAGTTTAACATGAAGTATATGGAAAATAAGCGTTTGTAAAAATAGTTTGTACAAGAGTAGAGAAGGTCATGTGAGTGTAACACATCAGATTTTTTCGGATGTTTTGGTCATGAAAGGTGTAGCAGCAAAGTTTGTTTCGAAATGGTTGAATTTCGACCAAAAAATACGTCGCGTAGACATCGCTCAGGAATTGCTGAATGAAGTCGAAAACGATCCAGAACTTCTAAAGAAGAACATAACAGGTGATGGAACATGGGTATATGGGTACGACGTCGAAACTAAAGCCCAATCGCCCCAATGGAAACTGCCTGGGAGAGACCGAAAAAGTTCGACAAGTTCGATCACATGAGAAGGTTCTTCTCATTGTTTTCTTCGATTACAATGCGATAGTGCATCAGGAGTTCCTGCCTATTGGTCGTACGGTCAATAAGGAATACTACCTGGAAGTTATGTGTCGTTTCCGTGAAGAAAACGACCAAAATTATGGCAAAACCACTCGTGGAAATTGCATCACGATAATGCATCCGCTCACACCTCAATGCTTGTTCGTGACTTTTTGGCAAAAAACAAAACCGTTATGCTGCCTCAGCCACCGTATTCGCCCCCTGTGACTTCCTTCTATTCCCGATGCTGAAGAGAACCACGAAAGGACGACGTTTTGCCACCATTGATGAGATTAAAACAGAATCGCTAAAGAACTGAACACCATAACGAAAAGTGAGTTCCAGAAGTGATTCCAAGATTGGAAAAAGCGCTGGGACAAGTGTATTATGTCTGAGGGGGATTACTTTGAAGGGGGGAGAGTTGATGTTGACAATTAAATAAAAATTCTTTAAGAAAAACAAAAATTCCCGTTACTTTTTAATCACACCTCGTATATTACCTATTGCTTTGAATCAAATGAATTGTGCTGGTGCACTTATGTTCCTCGTTTCATTACAGTACAGGTTTTATGAACATTTTGCTATTGTACATAATTACTCAAATAATGTTACACTTCATCGGTCTATACAGAAAATTACAAACGTTATAGCGGTAAAAATTTTTCTGATATGTTTCACCCACACGTCTTTCTTTAACCACTCATTTATTTTATATTTCTTTAACAAACTATTCTTACAAAAGCTTATTCCTCTATTTCATGTTAATCGAGAGAATTATTTGCAGAAATATTTTCATTACACATTTCTTTGCAGGTACAAGAGGGATGCAGGAAACTGAAGCGACAATTAAATCTTTCAAAAAGTGGGTCGCTATATGCTGGCTTTGAAATGTTCTATCTACTCTTTTCTGGCCACCAGAAATAGTTTGGAGCGAGGTCTATCCGGAGCCTAAGCTCCCCCTCTATATACAGCGAAGGCGCTATCCGAGTGTCACTCGCTCTGTGGGGTTTTCCATATTACGCCAATATCTGGTTTCTTAAAAAGACCCTGCCCTGTCCTCCACTTGCGCAGGGACGAAACTAAATACACGGCCGAATGACGAATTAGTGCTTCAAAAAATCTAAAACATTGCAAACTTCATACCAAGAGCAACGAATATCTCGGAAATGGCTAATGCCACAAAAATTTATTATATAAATTGAATGTTTTAACGATATCTATATTTGCCATGTAGTAAGATTTTATCTACCTCTTATTCACACAAAATTCAATCAGAATGAAGAGCTTTTCACAGAATGTTCGCAGAAAATCAATGTATACATTTTATTAACATATCGGTAACGTATAGTATTTTAGTCAAAATAATTAGGGCCATTCAAATCCATAGGCAACCCAAAATAACTAAAAAGTTGTCCATGTTTGGGGCGAGAGCGTTTTCTTGAAAATATTCGTGTCGTATCGTTGAAAGATACTGAAATTAAAGACCAAGTTTGGTGTTTATCGGACATTTTGTTTTTGAGTTATGACGTTTACCGACACACCACAAGCGCACGGACCTTTCTACTTTCTCTACTACGTATTGTAAGCAGGGGAAGTAATACATTCCACCCAAGAATTCGATACAGAGATTTCACCGGAAATACATATTTGAGGCCCCCTGAATCCAAATGAAGCATTTTTTTTAATTCAAAAACTAAAAGTAAGAAAAATACCAAACTTGATGTTTAGGTTCAATATCTTCCAAAGAGCGACACGAAAATTTTCAAGAAAATCCTCCCACCCCAAACTACCATTTCGTGGAAGATTTTTCGAAATTTTTGATGTTCTAAAACTGTCTCTAAGGATTTTTTTATTAAAATACTATATATTAAACATATTTACCTGAAAATAAAATGCATATCTTGAATTTTCGGGAATAGCCTATGAAGTCCTCTTCATTCCATAATATGTAGGTACTACACAAAAAAAAAGATCTCTTCAAAGCACACAATTTATTTAAAATAATTATTTTTGTGGCATAAGCCGTTTCCGAGATATCCGCTGTTAAATGTTCGAGTTGTTCATATCTTGACCATTCACTTGAAGACCTTTCAACATTCAGTTGTTTCTCGCGATTGCATGGAAACAGTATGGCATTTTAAGGTAGCGTATAGCGTCCTATTCCTCAGTGTGGAGCTCCGCTCCGGGGGACCCTGGAAGTTGGTGGCTTGTGGGCAGGGACCGTGCGGCAACGGATACATTCTATCTGGAAACATTAGGGACCCCGTCCATGTTTGCGCCTATCGGCATCCGAATCTGGTCGCCCTTCGGGTCTCTCCCTTCATCCCTACCTCCTAGGGGCCACATTGGAAGCATAATGGGCCGACTGGCCTGCGTGCGGTACTCTGCTCCGGTTCTGGGGGCCCCTCCGTGATACGTACCTTACCTTTATAGCGTCCAATTCTTTAAACATTTGACTATCGCTGTTCCCTTTGTATCTATAACGAAATGTGTAATGTAGCTATTTCACAAGGTTTATTTGGATTAAAATGTAGCAGATAGAAAAATAAGCTTGAGTAAGAATAATTTGTATACCTACCCACTAATAAACGATGGAGGGTAGAGAAAGTCATGTGCATGTATCGTGTCTGATTTTTCTAAAAACTTTTCTTGAATTTAGTGGCCTTAAAACACATATTTCCGGTTAAGATCAAAACATCAAAATTTTGGGTGGAATACAATACACAAGGTATGTGGAGGAGAAAGCAATAATCTTTCACGCCTCAGATGGATGCAGTAACAATTTTGAACGATTTTATTTCTGAAATGCCTAACGAAGATCCTCCAGAAATCTACTAAAACACAAGATAGTTTTCAGGGAACACCTTTTACATTTCCTCATGTCTTTCTATTGTTTCTTAAATTAGGCGAGCTGGGAAATTACTGTTTTTTTTTCTATAGGACTAATTTTTAACATAGACCTCCTATGAAAAAAGTCATGACGTTATTTGTAATTATTTTAAGCAAATGTTTTATCATACATCTGCATTTTTAAACAATACTTAATAATTACTCGCATAATATTCGTTTTCGTCCCGGGAGGGGTCTTAAGCAGTGGGATCAGCTCACTGAAGCCTTAGCTGACGCTGTTCTGAGCTACTGTAGGCATTTTTATTCATTAGTCAATAAAACAGTTATTATTATTATTATTATTATTATTATTATTATTATTATTATTATTTGTTTTATTTTTTTTTTCTGACTTGGTCTGAATGCAAACAGGTAAGCATTTACCTAACCCGAATGAGAGCTCTTTACCAGCAGCAGGAAGAATTAAAGCTTTGGGATGTTTTCAATCTGAAGTTGCTTACATAATTCTGGAATTTTTATAAAGAAAACATCAAAACATTCTTCATGTTGTGTGAAATTAGCTCCTTTTTTGTCTTGGATATGCAAAGAGTATTAATCTTTACTTGATTTGTTCCACAAGTCTAATGAGCTTTAATACCTAAAACCGGTTATGTGCTCATAGTTTAGTGAGAGGATAATTATTTAGGATGTACCTTTACAGATGTTAACTAGCGAGCTTAGTTAATCGTGTGAGCATGTTGAATTCTTTATAATGGCCGAACGTTGTGCGTTTTATGGTATTTTGAATCGTACATTTTAAGAAGAAAATAATTTCATTTTGCTTGTGCTGAGAATAGCAATTGAAAACGTTTTTGTTTATTTCGTACTGTAGTGGAATTCTGGCCCGTTCCGTTGGCAACAAAACTCTGTATTAAATTGTTTTGGTTATGTAAATCGCTTTAAAGTTAACTTGATTGATAGTTCGCGATCGGTTGTCGACAGAATTGGTGTGATAAAATAATTCGGTATGTACTAATAGTATTAGTTATCTTGCAGTTAATGTGGTAAGAAATAGTAACTTAGGAAAAGAAAATGCATATAAGTGTCTTAAAGGGGAGCTATGAACACTTACAAGAACTCCTACCCACCCAACCGCCCATTTTAAGATACTTTCTTATGTAACTATCGCTCTCAGGTTTAAAATACGATACAGGCTAAATGGAGCGCACTGTTGCCGTATGTGTTATACGTACGCTTAAAAATTTGGCACCCAACTGCGATCGATATACCAAAATATCATATTGTGAATGATGCATCCATCACATGATACTAGTGAAATATATGCACTGCTATTTAAGGCAATTGTAATATATTTAATTTTCACCTCTTCGTATTTTTAGTACTTTGAAGTACGATTTTACAAGCATAAATATATAACCAAAGAAATATGTAGATATAAAATAATAAAATTCATAATTTCGTAGGGTATCATCACTGTTTACACTTGATAAAATTACATTCAACGTGGGTGGAATGTTTTCAAACAGCAAAGAATGAACGATGTGCTACACTACGCTTTGCGCTTTTCCGTTATATTGTGTTATCCTAGGCTGTTTTTGTTTTCTTCATATTTTTTTGCATTCTTTTTTATGGGTTCTTAGAGGTCCTTTCATTGTCCCTTTTTTACTTTCTCTACTACGTATAGTAAGTAGGGGAAGTATTGTATTCCACCCAAAAATTCAATACCGAGATTTCACCGGAAATATATGTTTTGAGACCCCCCGAATCCAAAAAGAGCATTTTTACTTTCTCTACTACGTATAGTAAGTAGGGGAAGTATTGCATTCCACCCAAAAATTCGATACCGAGATTTCACCGGAAATACATGTTTTGAGAATCACTGAATCCAAAAAAAGCATTTTTGGAAACATGTCCGTGTGTGTGTCTGTCTGTGTGTCTGTCTGTGTGTCTGTGTGTCTGTGAACAGCATAACTCAAAAACGAACAGTCGGATAAACACCAAACTTGGTATTTAGGTTCAGTATCTTCCAGAGATGCGACACGAAGGTTTTCAAGAAAATCCCCCCACCCCAGACTACCCTTTACATGGAACATTTTTCGAAAATTTTAATTTTCTCAAAAACGGCTCTAACGATTTTGATTAAAATATCATATGTTTAAGATATTGTCATGACAAATAAAATGTATATCTCGAATTTTCTGGGAATGTCTCCAAAAATATTCTTCATTGTGAACGACTTTTGCATAACTGGTAAACCATAAGAGATAGACAAAATTTTACTACACAAAAAATGTAGATCGCGTTAAAATACACAACTTATGTCATATACGTTTCTTTTGTTGAGTGAACCGTTTTCGAGATATTGCTTGTTATTTCCTTAAATTTTCCAATACTTATACTTTTTCTCAAATTCGTTATTCATTTTTTTATGTCCTGAACATGCAAAGAGAATGGAATTCGCCACATAGCAACCAGCGTTAAAATATTTGACTATCGCTTAAAAGCTACCATATTCCGCTCGCATCTACAAGAAAATTACCAATAAGATTGACATCTCGATATCTCGATTAACATGAAGCATATGGAGAATAGGCGTTTGTAAAATTAGATTGTACAAGAGTAGAGAAAGTTATGTGAGTGTAACACATCAGATTTTTGGAAACATGTCCGTGTGTGTGTCTGTCTGTGTGTCTGTCTGTGTGTGTGTCTGTGTGTGTGTCTGTGTGTCTGTGAACAGCATAACTCAGAAACGAACAGTCGGATAAACACCAAACTTGGTATTTAGGTTCAGTATCTTCCAGAGATGCGACACGAAGGTTTTCAAGAAAATCCCCCCGCCCCAGACTACCCTTTACATGGAACATTTTTCGAAAATTTTAATTTTCTCAAAAACGGCTCTAACGATTTTGATTAAACTATCATATGTTTAAGATATTGTCATGACAAATAAAATGTATATCTCGAATTTTCTGGGAATGTCTCCAAAAGTGTTCTTCATTATGAACGACTTTTTCATAACTGGTAAACCATAAGAGATAGACAAAAGTTTACTACACGAAAAATGTAGATCGCGTTAAAATACACAATTTATGTCATATACATTTCTTTTGTTGAGTGAACCGTTTGCGAGATATTGCTTGTTATTACCTTAAATTTTCCAATACTTATACTTTTTCTCAAATTCGTTATTCATTTTTACTTTCTCTACTACGTATAGTAAGTAGGGGAAGTATTGCATTCCACCCAAAAATTCGATACCGAGATTTCACCGGAAATACATGTTTTGAGACCTCCTGAATCCAAAAAAAGCATTTTTGGAAACATGTCCGTGTGTGTGTCTGTGTGTGTGTGTGTGTGTGTGTGTGTGTGTCTGTGTGTGTGTGTGTGTGTGTGTGTCTGTGAACAGCATAACTCAAAAACGAACAGTCGGATAAACACCAAACTAGGTATTTAGGTTCAGTATCTTCCAGAGATGCGACACGAAGGTTTTCAAGAAAATCCCCCCACCCCAGACTACCCTTTACATGGAAGATTTTTCGAAAATTTTAATTTTCTCAAAAATGGCTCTAACGATTTTGATGAAAATATCATATGTTTAAGATAATGTCTTGAGAAATGAAATGTATATCTCGAATTTTCTGGGAATGTCTCCAAAAGTATTCTTCATTGTGAACGACTTTTGCATAACTGGTAAACCATAAGAGATAGACAAAAGTTTACTACACAAAAAATGTAGATCGCGTTAAAATACACAACTTATGTCATATACATTTCTTTTTTTGAGTGAACCGTTTTCGAGATATTGCTTGTTATTTCCTTAAATTTTCCAATACTTATACTTTTTCTCAAATTCGTTATTCATTTTTTACTTTCTCTACTACGTACAGTAAGTAGGGGAAGTATTGCATTCCACCCAAAAATTCGATACCGAGATTTCACCGGAAATACATGTTTTGAGACCTCCTGAATCCAAAAAAAGCATCTTTGGAAACATGTCCGTGTGTGTGTGTGTCTGTGTGTGTGTCTGTGTGTGTGTCTGTGAACAGCATAACTCAAAAACGAACAGTCGGATAAACACCAAACTTGGTATTTAGGTTCAGTATCTTCCAGAGATGCGACACGAAGCTTTTCAAGAAAATCCCCCCACCCCAGACTACCCTTTACATGGAACATTTTTCGAAAATTTTAATTTTCTCAAAAATGGCTCTAACGATTTTGATGAAAATATCATGTGTTTAATATATTTTCGTGACAAATAAAATGTATATCTTGAATTTTCTGGAAATGTCTCCAAAAGTATTCTTCATTGTGGACGACTTTTGCATAACTGGTAAACCATAAGAGATAGACAAACTTTTACTCCACAAAAAATGTAGATCGCGTTAAAATACACAATTTATGTCATATACATTTCTTTTGTTGAGTGAACCGTTTTCGAGATATTGCTTGTTATTCCCTTATATTTTCCAATACTTATACTTTTTCTCAAATTCGTTATTCATTTTTTTATGTCCTGGACTTGCAAAGAGAATGGAATGCGCCGCATAGCAACCAGCGTTAAAATATTTGACCATCGCTTAAAAGCTACCATATTCCCCTTGCATCTACAAGAAAATTACCAATAAGATTGACATCTCGATATCTCGATTAACATAAAGCATATGGAGAATAGGCGTTTGTAAAAATAGATTGTACAAGAGTAGAGAAAGTCATGTGAGTGTAACACATCAGATTTTTTTATGTCCTGGACATGCAAAGAGAATGGAATGCGTCACATAGCAACCAGCGTTAAAATATTAGACTATCGCTTAAAAGCTACTATGTTTCCCTTGCATCTACAAGAAAATTACCAATAAGATTGACATCTCGATATCTCGATTAACATGAAGCATATGGAGATTAAGCGTTTGTAAAAATAGTTTGTACAAGAGCAGAGAAAGTCATGTGAGTGTAACACATCAGATTTTTATCTTATACATTACTGTTTCTGAACACCCGAGTAACCTTAGCTGTTTCTTTTAATGTCTTACTAACACTCATTTTATTTGAAAAATAATGTAATGCATTCAGTATTACTCTTCTTAGTTTACCAACACTTCGTCTCTTTCTAGCTTCTCCCTCCATAACCATAAATATTTACGTAAAGTGTTAAATAACCTACATAACACTTCACACACTAAACGTACCCTTACCTCCACTTCCTTATAACTGATGTTAACCTGCCTTCTGCCTCGCGCCTGTTAGGTGAATAGATGGATACTTTTATTTATCATACACAGTGCATGCAAGAAGTTACGAGATTTCGGGATTCTTTTAAAAACTGTCTCTAACCCTACTCGACATTTTCTCTCTCTTGGCCCCCGTTATAAACCCAATAACAAAAAAAAATTCTCCCTAGCTGACTTTTGTATTTCGTAAAATATTTAGTTTAAAATTTATAACGCTCACGTTATTAAAGGTAGAGAATTCAAATTGGGCAGGTATGAGCACACCAGTTTACTCTAGCTAAGAAAAATATATTGTTGCATTCTACTCTTTAGTTACTGCCTGATAAGCATAGAAACAGCAAATACCAGACTTTTACTGAAAAACTGCGTTTCTTTAAAAATCTGTGCCTACAAAAATCTATAAAGGCTCTAAAATTATATCATCTAATACAGAAAAATATTCTGCATAGGATAACGCGTTCAAAGCTGAAATGTATAACAAATGAATATTTACAGCATGCTATTCCTTATTAGCAACTTGGCAACAGCGCGACAATAGAAAAGGACGAAGCTAATGGCAACATGATAGAGGCGAGATATCCCATTTATCTCAGTATTGTCTTTTACGGTTGAGACAAGCTATAGTAAAATCATAGCGTAATGTCAACAAATTCAATTTTGTAATACTGCGCATACGCGGAGGAAACAGCCAACCCAGCCGTATTAGTGTAAACAACGAAAATATCGATGTTAGAGGTGGCAAATGTCCAGTTTCTGATATACCTGTTATTTGAATTCAGTTCACACACACTAACCTTAACCTAACCTGGGTTTAAATATGGAAACCTGTGAAAGGGCCTGACGGCCTCAGCTCGCCTCATACTCGTTCTATTCGTCATCTATCTCGCTGTACAAAATGTTGGCGGCCCTTCAGGATAAATTACGGTTAAATCCATAAATTACGATTAGAGTCTAATTACGCTAACCACAAAGTGTCCACTATTGGCCCAACCATAAACTAATCAGCGAAGGCTAGTATGGAAAAAGTCAGTAGTAGTGGCAGTGGTAGAGGAGAGAGTGACGGATTAAACACCTAAAATTTTACACTCAACGGGCTCAGCATATAAAATTTAAGTTTACATGCATGGAAGTATTTCTGTTCAACATTGTTTACGATTAAAATACCAAAAATAATCGGAGATTTCCTAGAATCTTTGTTTCCCGATTAAAAATTACTGGTCTGTGCTAAATGCTTTAAGGGGACAAGGTAATCTGAACACATGGAAATTACCCTTAAATGTGTTAAATTACCACTGCTCTTAAAGTTTTTCCTGGCATTTTTATGAATTATTCTATAAATCATGATAATTATTTCAAGTGCTTGTTTGCGTTGATAGCTTATGTAGTTGCGTCTGTAAACATTATTTCATTCGGCAGAAAATTAATAAAATTTACTCTTAAAACATATGAATTCATGTACCTTTTTCTCTGATACTACTTGCAATACAGAATCACACTTATGCATGCTTGTTTTTAGTATGATCAGCTATCTTCTGAACCTCAATTATTTAGTTATGTATATCAGTTCACTAGAAATCGAAAAAAAATTATTTGCAAAGTCAGAAAAGTAAAACTGTGGAAAATTTGCAAAGTTGTTGCTTTCTTAATATCACTAATATAAATTATAAAATTATGATTGTGGTTCAGAAAGTTTAACTATGTGTTTACACATGCACTAAAAATTTCAGCTCCCTCTACCTTTCATACGTTCTGAGAAAAAGGTACATAAGTATCCAAAAATGTTGTTTTGAGAAAACTGAATTAAAGTTTGAACATTAAAATTCTGACACACTTCAGTGCATTCCAGGTTATCTGCACCTGCATTCCTGGATTGATTAAGCTTTTCTGATTGCATTCTCTTGGTCTTAGCCTCTTTTATTAATTGCTGAACTGCTCGCTGGGCATGATATAGTCGTTCATTGTTGAAAGATACAAAAATGTTCTAAAAGGGGCTTGAATGACAGCTTAAAGGAATGCAGACTAGCATTCAAACAGTATTTAAATGTATTAAAAACCTCTTAACCCTCAAAAAGTATATAGTTTCTGAAACTGGAAATAATAGAGATTTTATTGGTGCCTAAAACAAAAAATCTGATGTGTTACACTCACATGACTTTCTCTACTCTTGTACAAATATTTTTACAAACACTTATTCTCCATATGCTTTATGTTAATCGAGATATCGAGATGTTAATCTTATTGCTAATTTTCTTGTAGATGCAAGGGGAATTGTTAGGCTTTAAGCTATAGTAAAATATTTTAAGAGCTGGTTGCTCTGTGGAGTATTCCATTCTCTATGCATTACCAGGACAAAAAAAATGAATAACGAATTTGAGAAAAAGTGTGAGTATTGGAAAATTTAAGGGAATAACAAGCAATATCTCGAAAATGGTTCACTCAACCAAAAAAAAAAAAAAAGAACGTGTATGACATAAATTGTGTATTGTAACGCGATCTACATTTTTTGTGTAGTAAAATTTTGTCTATCTCTTATGGTTTACTAGTTATGCAAAAGTCGTTCACAATGAAGAATACTTTTGGAGACATTCCCAGAATATTCGAAATATACATTTCATTTGTCATGAAAATATCTTAAACATATGATATTTTAATCAAAATCGTTAGAGCCATTTTTGAGAAAATTAAAATTTTCGAAAAATGTTCATGTAAAGGGTAATCTGGGGTGGGGGGATTTTCTTGAAAACCTTCGTGTCGCATCTCTGGAAGATACTGAACCTAAATACCAAGTTTGATGTTTATCCGACTGTTCGTTTCTGAGTTATGCTGTTCACAGACACACACACACACACACACACACACACACACACACGGACATGTTTCCAAAAATGCTTTTCTTGGATTCAGGGGTCTCAAAACATGTATTTCCGGTGAAATCTCGGTATCGAATTTTTGGGTGGAATACAATACTTCCCCTACTTACTATACGTAGTAGAGAAAGTAAAAATGTGATTTTTTACCATTTCAGAGTACCTTGTCCCCTTAAATAATGCAGGGAAAGGAAAATAATATGGTTTACTTCTTTTTTTCCCCTTTCTTTTTTTTTGATGAAAATGAAACAAATTGGTGTGTGGCAAGTGGTAGCAAACCTCACTTTGCACCCCGGGTAATGGAGATAAAGGATAGCCGGGATGAGACCCAGTTAAACGTGGGAGGAATCCACCCTCGCAGCAATGAATCACGAAACAGCCTCTTCCTCGCACTTATATACGCTTGCTGTATCGCAATTGATCGTCAGCAGAAAGTTGCAGTACAATACCACGTCCGTTCTATGCACTTGTCGCAAGTTTTTTCCTTTCTTCAGAAATGTTATTGGTTTCCTCCATTCTGTTGTCTTTCACCTCTACAGGAACAATGGAAGTGTTTCCGTTTATTCGCGTTTTCAGTGTAGGCTTATACTCTTCAAGATTGTTAGCATTGAGAATTTATTTGTTTAATTTTGTCAGTGCGAGTGAATGCGTGAGTTTATTTATAACAACAATAATTACACAATTTATATATAGTTTAACAAACAGGTGCTTCTTCCATTTGAGGCAGTATTTTTAACGCTATAATGATTTCAGTCTAATTATATAATATGTAAATTCAACAACAGCCCGCCTTGAAGCAATATGTGTGTGTAATAATTTGTAAAATGTATGTAACAGTCATTGCATATGCTTATATTATTGTAAACATGTTCAATAATGTTATGTGAATGCATTACGTAATTTAATAATGTAGGAGCTGTGAGAATAATAAGTTAAAAGTTGCTAACAATGAGGTAACCTTGAGGCAATAATGAGCAAGGAAGTTGAAATGCTACTAGTCATTATTAGAGCAGCAATGTAAATTTTGAGACAGTTTAAAAATAGCCAATCAACAACCAGTAAAAAGCTTTAGTTAAATGAAGGTATTCAATTGGGCTAGGATTAGCCAATCAGAGACTTGAAATACAGAAATTTACAGATTTAGGCGGTGGAAAAAGAGTTCAGTTGCCTCCAAACAGTGCTCATAATCAGACGTGTTGCTTCTAGACAGTGCTCATAACCAGACGCGAGATGTGTCCTCGAGAAATTAAATACGTATTCGTGTGAGGCAAAAATTTACGTATTAAAAAGTGAAAGTAATTCATAAAAGAATCTCACAGCTCTCTATATCAGTGAAGTGTTATTTAAATCGTATCAAGTATTAATAAAAGGAGTGAAGTAAAATTATAATCTTTGTAAGCCTACATTCTTGTCGCACCAAAACCCTGCTAAGAGAAACGCGTCTCTAACAAATACTGACGCAGCCGAGGCAAACATAAATATATAATATTTAAAGAAACAGTTAAATTACAAAGTTAATATTTTTTTAAAACTTGGGGCAAAGGCCACCTGAAAGTACATTTGGGGCGAAGGCTACCGGAAACTTTAATATACGTGCGGTTGCAACTACTACAAGTTCGGCTCCCCAACAGTTGAAATATAATACATCATTTTCAAACTGACTTTCAATACGTAGCAGCAACTACCTACTTCAAATTGACGTCCATACGTGGTGCAAACAACGTAAAGAAAGCCATTACTTCAAATTGGCTCCCAAAGCGTGGTGCTAATAATAACAACAAAACATCTTCTCAAATTGGCGTCCATACGTGGAGCTTATAAATAATACAACAACGTAAAGACAATATCTTCTTCAAATCTAATTCAATACCTATATATATAATTAAGGTTTGTGATTTTTAGCATTTTATAGCATTTATACATCTGCAATATAGCATTTTATAGCATTTTGAAGAAAAGGATATAACTAATAAACGGGAAATGTATTTTGATTTATTGTTAATGTAAAATTAAAATCACATTTGTAAATTACTAATAGTAAATAAAGAAAATTAAGCATTGTTTTAAGCTGAAATAAGTTAAACCAACACGGACAGAAATAGAATTGACACAGGCTAAAGTATAACACACACACACACACACACACACACACACACACACACACAAATGAGAAATTCTTAACTCTGTTAAATGAAATTATAGAATATGGTTTGAATTTTATTCTGCCGTTCATGTTCTCATGCCATTAAATTAATTGTACTTAGTGAAATATTTTTCAGTATCTATGCTATAGATGGATCCCAAATACATTGCAACAGTCTGCATCTTTACTGCTTAATTTGTACTGCAAGTTACAATTGTTTGTACTACCAGTTATAAATGAATTAATATACCTTAAAAAACCTATTCATATTAACAACTGCGGCAGAAATGGATCTACGATAATGCTGTTTTTATTTTCTCTACCGCGTACCTACTAGGTAGAGAAAGTATTGTATTCCATCCAAAAATTCGATACCGAGATTTCACGGTAAATGCATATTTTGAGGCCCCCTGAATAGAAAAAAGCATATAAAAAGATCCGTCTGTGTGTGTGTGTGTGTGTGTGTGTGTGAACAGCGTAACTGAGATACAAAAACTTGAATAAACACCAAACTTCGTATTTAATTTCAGTACCTTCCAAAGATGCGACACGAAGATTTTTAAGAAAACCCCCCACCCTAAACTGCCCTTTACATGGAAGGATTTTCAATTTTTTTTATTTTCCAAAAAAAATGGCTCTAACGATTTTGATTAAAATACCATATATTAAAAATATTTACACCACAAATGTAGTCTATATACTGAATTTTCTAGGAATAGCCTTTAAAATCAGAGGATTTGAATACTGTATACCTAATCTTGTATAACTGGTAAACGTTCAGCAATAGACGAAAACGTATTACATAAGAAATTTGGATTTCTTTAAAAAACACAATTTATTTTAAACAACTTTTTGTGGCATTAGCTATTTCCGAGATATCCGTTATTAATGGTTCGAATTGTTCAATAATTAGCCATTGTTTTAAAGCCCTGTCGATTTTCAATTGTTTCTCGCGATGTCATGGGAATGGTATGAAATTTTAAGGCCAGTATATAGCATCCAGTTCTGAAACTTCTGTCTATCGCTGTTCCTTTTGTATCTGTAACGAAATGTGTAATGTAGCTATTTCCAGAAAGGTTTTTCTCGGTTAAAGTGAAGTAGATAGGAAAATAAACCTTCGTAAGAATAATCTGTATACCCATTAGTATACGATAGGGGGTAGAGAATCTCGTGTGAATGTATCGCATAAGAATTTTAGAAAAAGGACCGTGTGTGTGTGCGTCTGTAACAGCATAACTCAAAAGCAAAAAGTCGAATAAGTACCAAACTTGGTATTGAAGTTCAGTATCTTTAAAGGATGCGACATTTTGAAGATGAAGATTTTCAAGAAAATCTCCCACCTCCAACTAACACTTTTCGAAAATTTTGATTTTATAAAAAATGGCTTTAAAGATTTTGATTAAAATACCATATATTAAAGATATTTATATGACAAATAAAATTTATATCTTGAATTTTGTGGGAAGAGCCTTTGAAGCCCTCTTCAGTCGGAAGGAATTTTGTATAATTCTGTATAATTTGTAAAGGTTAAGCGATAGACGAAAACCTACTACAAAAGAAATGTAGATCTCTTTAAAATACACAGCTTATTTCAAATATTTTTCGTGGCATAAGCCATTGATGTGGTTTATTAAAGGTTCGAATTGTTCATTTCTTGGTCGTTCTTTTAAAGTCCTGTCAACATTCAGTTTTCTGCGATTGCATGGAAACAGTATGGAATTTCAAGGCCAGCATATAGCGTCCAGTTCTTAAACATTTGACTATCGCTGTTCTCTTTGTATTTATAAGGAAATGTGTAATGTAGCTATTTCTGCAAAGGTTTATTTGGATTAAAATGTATAGATGGAAGAATCAGCTTTAGTAAGAATAGTTTTTATACCCACAATAAAGATAGAGGGAGACTAAGTCATGTGAATGTATCACATCAGATTTTTTAAAATAGGGTTTCGTTCTGAAACTGGCGCATCCATTTTTACTTTCTCTAAAATGGAATTGAGTTTTATTTATGGACATGCTTTAACTGCTGTGGTTCTTAGCGTCCATTATATACGTATTGGGCGTGAAAGTCCGGAAATTTTTGCTCAGAGGCCTCTTTATCAGGCTTGAGGTTCTTTTAGTGTTGTAAATCTACGACACGGGACCACCGGCTTTACTTCCCTTCCCTAGGAAGCCATGCTAAGAATTTTTACGCCCACAAAATTCCATCGCCCTCCGCCGGTTTTGAACCAGCCTTTTACTTTCTCAACCACGTACATATAGGTAGAGAAGGTATTGCATAATCCTTTTTACAATATTCCACTTACTAACTTAACCTATGTACAAATTTTCTTGCTAGTTATGTTGTACCTATACTGTTCATTTTGCCTGGCAACCTGGCCTTATGGCTCAGCTGAGCAGCCCTTGCTACCCTTAATCATCTATGATCCATCCTCTCCCTCCTCTGTTTGCCCTTGTACCTTTCTTATCTCTCTTACTTTTCTAATCCATTTCTCCTTTACTTTCTTTAAAAAAAACCCATATTCTTATTTTTCTTTTCTTCTCTTCTTGTTAACATTTTAATTACTACTATTTTTCCATCCATTCCCCCCCCCACACTTTTTGTCTCCATTCTGCTAATTCTTTGCATTCTGTCATATAATGCTCTGTGCTTTCACTGCCTCCACATAGTTCACAAATTCCGCTTTTTTCTGCCTCTTAGCCCTCTCAGGTACATTGATCCTGTTCTCATCCATGGAAACGCTTCTTTTTCAGCTCTATTACAATAATCCACTTACCTTTTTCTTCCCCATTTCCTTTTTACTAATCTATAGAACCCTAGTGATTTTTTATTCTCTATATCTTGTCTTTCTATGTCCTCCACTTTGTTTCTTACTGTTATCCAGAAGCAGTTGCTATTTCTTTCTCCTGCTCTCCAAATATCTCCCATTCCTATCTCCTCTATAATTTTTTCTACCCCTGTCCACCAGCTATTTTTATTTTTCGTACTCTTTCGTTGTACCATACATATCTTCAAAATTTCCCCTTCATCTTTTTTTTAGGCATCTAAACCAAAATTTCAATATCCTTTCCAGTATCACTCCCTTTCTTCTTGTTCTTCCTAATTCCACTAACGCTGTTTCCCCTGGAGCTGATCTTGGTAACCCCAATAGCTCTTTACAGAACGTTCCATAGCTCTGGTCTATTTTTGTGCTTAATTAGGATCCCTCCCAAATTTCAATTGCATATAGCATTCTAGCTTCTACCAATGCCTCATACTTTCTTTCTATCCATTTAGTCGCATTTCTAATTTGTATTTGCACATCCTTACTCCTGTCATTGCCGCCTTTCCTTTAGCCTTAACCTTCCTGCTATAATCAAACTCCTTAACAACTTCTAACTTTAAACCCCCCTCCCATCTGCCATTTCTCTTCTTTTTTTAAGTTTATTTCCTCTTTTAAATACATAACTTTTGATTTATTTATATTTACTTTAATGCCCCATTCTTCGCAGAATTCATGTATTCCGTTGATTGCTTTCTGCCCCGACCATAAGATCATCCGCGTATAGTAAACTGGTATCTCTCTGTCTGTTATTATGGGACAGTGCAGATTCTTTTTTCTTTCACTCTTTCTTATGTCATCTATGAATATATAAAATAATATAGGACTCAATTTGCACCCTTGTCTTAATCCTATTTTTTGCTCAGTCATTTCTGTAATTCCATTAGTTTTACATCTTATACAAAATTATATATTTATAAATCTTTTTAATTTCTTTTATAAAATTTTCGCTTATCCCTTTCTTTCTTAATTTATAAGCTAATGCTTCTCTATTTTTTGCTTTGAATCACTTGTCATTTGTATTAAGCTTTTTGATTACAGAGTAGTTTGTCACAGGTAACAATTTGTAACGGCAACAATTTCAACTACACAATCAACAGCGATGTCTGACATTGCATTTCCGTTACCTGCACTTCTAAGAGAAAGTACTCCGTGAAGCTTTCATAATGGACCGAGAAGGTTATGAAAGTCATGCAATGGACATGACGTGTTATGGAGTGAAATCTGTTAACATGACCGAATAATTCTTACACACTAGCTATGTAGGGCAGAGAACTGTACAGGGCTCCAGCTTAAATTAATTTGACATTTTTGTGATTTGTGAACTATAATTAAATGGAGAAATACATTAGATATATGTAAATATGTCCAGAATAACAATGACGATAACTAATAACATTTTGAGCAAAAGGACATAGGCCGGGTAGTAAACAACATGTTCTCGGTCTCAGGTTTATAACCCGTCTTAATAATCCGGATCTATGCATTTTTTCCAATCCAAAGGAAGATGGGTTAGATTCGGATTTAAGGTACGCACGTTTTGTATTGAAGCCGAAATTATAAAGTCAATAATTATCATAATAAGCTGGGAAGATTAGCGAAATAAAATAAATAATAAAGTATTTAAAATCAGTGCATGTATTAAAAGGAGAAGCATTGGGAAAATTGTTGACTGTTAAAAGCGACAGAAAGGCCAGACAGGCACAGTTTAGCTAATTAGGGACCAGCACCAGGTATAAAGGGTAAATTCCGCTGAAGCCAGTTTCTCTTGGAATTAATGGGTGCAGTTGCACTGGCCAGGATGTGAAGGTCATTAGAAGCTTCATGACGCTCAGTTTTGGTGCAAATTTTAAGGGGAGAGAGGGGAAGTTAAGAGGTTTTTCTTTGTATCGCGCGTGTGGTGAGAACATTCTCCTGGGACGCTCGTGTGGTGAGGAACAACGGTCTCGTCGAGTTCCGAAGACTGAGTGCGAACTTGCAAGAGGATCGATCAGATGTAATTGATAATCTTGGTCTTGGAAAAGACACAGTAACATCGTAAGAATTTAAAAGTGATCGGCAAATCTTAAGTCTTATTTTAATGGTGAATAAAAGTGTTCCAAGAAAGCGTTCGTGTTTCTATGTACATACACTCACGCATACCCAGTGATTAAGATTTCATGCTCGAGCAGCCGTGGCAAAATAAAAAAAAACAACTAGGAGGAGAAAAGCAGCAACCGTGAGGCAAAGGTTGGAGGTTGGAGGACGTAGCGTGGCTGCGTCAGTATTGATGATCTTAATGAATGGATTACCTTTTTCTCTTCCCTAGATGCAACCACGAATGTGTCTCATTTGATTCTGTGGACATATGATCAAAATTCAACAGCGAGAGAGCCATATCCCCAACAAGAAAGGTCATTGAAAATGTTGAGTACTATGCATTTGGTTCAGGCTGTCTAAAAGTTAACGTTTTCGGTTTATTGCCCAAAATGCCAATCATAATATTACACGTTATCGATATTACCGCATTATTCCCGCCAAAAAACCTAACGCATTTGAAATTTAAATCTATACGTAGTTTGCAGACTTGTTTTGATGAAGTATATCTGCATTTTGCATTATAAAGCAGCTAAAAGGGCAAGTAGGCTTAATTTCATTTAGGCATAAGCGTATCTATAAATTACAGTGATGATTGTTCATAGACCGGACTTTAGTTGGGAAATTGAAGGGGTGCTCACATAAAATGACAGAATTTTAGAGTGAATTCCGCGGTTCAGATTCTGATAATAAAGGGTCCTTCCATATCTGCAGGTATCATTTGCCAGTCACACTTCAGAAGATACATTGCCCATATGTGGCATAAATATCGTCATTTAATAATCAAACAGGGCCATCGTTGCCCTTCGACAATCATGTAGAGACATCTATGTTAAAATACGATATGATAGGTTTATTCGTGCAAAATTCCCTATCAGGTGTTTATTATTATTATTATTATTATTATTATTATTATTATATTTTACATTTGGGTCATATTACGACTTTACCTGGCATTCTCTGCTGGTCATAAGTGCGTAGTCGCCTTCCTATACCACTTGCTTGAATAAGTTGCTGATAGATGCCTCAGTCTTCTTCTATGCCATTTAGTTTGTGGATATCGATTTAATCCGAAGGTGGCATGTTTTGATCGCGCAGCTGTGTGCTGTGGTACATAGCACATAGTATGATGCCGGACAGACCGCCTTAGTTGCGTAGTCGGTTTCCTTGTTATTTTTATTTGAAACTTTTTGTTAATGAATATTCAAACCGGTTTTTACCTGACGAGTGGGAGAAGTCACGGTAAAATCCAGTCAGATTGGCCGGTACACGGGATTTGGACCCGATACCTCTCAATTACAAGCCATGGACGCTACCGACCGTGGCATCTCGCTTGGTCTCTTTCTCTGAGGTGCCATCATAACTTAGTGACGGTATCTTTAGAAATACATGGGAGGTTTAAACAATAAATTTGGGCCAAACTACCCCATCTCACGATAATTTAGATAACTAAATATCATAATGCAAAGCATCAGTTTCTTTTAATAATTCTTTTTTAACCTTGTGCATTTTTTACTTTCTCTACTACGTATAGTAAGTAGGGGAAGTATTGCATTCCACCCAAAAATTCGATACCGAGATTTCACCGGAAATACACGTTTTGAGACCTCCTGAATCCAAAAAAAGCATTTTTAGAAACATGTCCGTGTGTGTGTCTGTGTGTGTGTCTGTGTGTGTGTGTGTCTGTGTGTGTGTCTGTGTGTCTGTGTGTGTGTGTGTCTGTGTGTGTGTGTGTCTGTGAACAGCATAACTCAAAAACGAACAATCGGATAAGCACCAAACTTGGTATTTAGGTTCAGTATCTTCCAGAGATGCGACACGAAGGTTTTCAAGAAAATCCCCCCAACCCAGACTACCCTTTACATGGAACATTTTTCGAAAATTTTAATTTTCTCAAAAACAGCTCTAACGATTTTGATTAAAATATCATATGTTTAAGATATTGTCATGACAAATAAAATGTATATCTCGAATTTTCTGGGAATGTCTCCAAAAGTGTTCTTCATTATGAACGACTGTTTCATAACTGGTAAACCATAAGAGATAGACAAAATTTTACTACACAAAAAATGTAGATCGCGTTAAAATACACAAGTTATGTCATATACATTTCTTTTGTTGAGTGAACCGTTTGCGAGATATTGCTTGTTATTCCCTTAAATTTTCCAATACTTATACTTTTTCTCAAATTCGTTATTCATTTTTTTATGTTCTGGACATGCAAAGAGAATGGAATGCCCCACATAGCAACCAGCGATAAAATATTTGACTATCGCTTAAAAGCTACCATATTCCCCTTGCATCTACAAGAAAATTACAAATAAGATTGACATCTCGATATCTCGATTAATATGAAGCATATGGAGAATAGGCGTTTGTAAAAATAGATTGTACAAGAGTAGAGAAAGTCATGTGAGTGTTCAGATTTTTTGGAAGTATACTATGATTGGTTTGATAATCACTGGTATATTTAAGAGCATTATTGCAACATTTTTTCTGAACAAGTATATATGAAATAAAATTGAGTCATTGAGTACGTCATGAAACATTGCACTTCTTTAAGGCAGGTACGGCCAAAATCAACATTTGAACTGGTTTATAGAAATTAAAGATCTGAAATTTCTGGGGGTTGATTCTGTAGTAGTAGTAGTTCTGTAGTACATTCATCCTAGTCAAATGTAAGCTGGTGTCCAAGCTTTCCGCCATCATGTCTCAAGAAGAATATCTAAACTTAATTGTATGTTTTGAATTAGACAATTATATCTCGCTTGTAAATTTGTGTTGAAGTTGGGGGTATTACTTGGAAGATAAACTTGTGGAGATTTTGGAAGAATTGAATAGAACAAATATTTAAAAAAACTAAGTTATTTTAAAGAAAATTTCAAAATGGAATACTCGTAATAAGAAGTGAAGAAAAATGGAATACCTAGGCATCCGATATAAGTGCTGTGTTCATTGGAATATATTTCACTTTCAATTAGATGCTGATATAAATACTTTCAGGAAAGAAGGCGATTCAGTTATACAAAGAATTCATAGATGTTTATCCTGAAACATTTGGACTCATTGTTAGTGATGGATCCAAAATGAGGAAGATAAAAGAGGGAGCAGTTGTATGTGTAGGTATGTCCAAATAACGGTTAAAATTATAGTGAGTATGAATTTTCAATATATTCTATGGAACTTATTGATATTTGATGATCTGCAAACTACATAATTCAAATAAATGAAAAACAAACATACTCTTTTTTGACTCACTAAATGTACTAAGCAATTTAATAATTTTGGAACTGACTGTAAACTTAATTTGAGATGGAGTTCAAACAAAAAGCGTATTATGCATATTAGTATGGATAACTGGTCATAGAAACATAGAAGGTAACATTGTAGCAGACTCATCGGCTAAACAAGTGAGAATGATAGTGGTAAAAATAAATATTCAATTATATTCTCAGGATATATATTCTCATATCAAAAGTACAGTAACCATATATTGAATAAAGGATCACCCTGAAGATTATTGGATAAGTATTAAACCTTTAGTTCAAAGATATTATCCTAAAACAGATTTATGTTATATAATGAAAATCAGAATTAATATAGCTCTGACTCCTGCTTTTTTATTCAGAATGAAGAAGAAAGGCCCTACCTATTGCAGTTATAGTGGATATAGAGACTTAGGACACATACTAATAGGATGCAACTTTTACCTGAAAGGAAACGAAGAATCATGAGTTCATTATACAACATGGGTATATTGTGACCTGTAAATTTTACGAATAATTTGAACTGCAATAAAAAATGTTCAGTTAAATTATTAAACACATTAGATAATGCAAAATAAAATTTTGAAACATATACCAACTAAACTAACATTTGTACTTCTCACCGAAGGGATATTTCATGTTTTTTGTGGTTTTTCCCTGGTCGGTAGGCGAATGCTGGAGTGGTTTGTCGTCTACTACGATTTACCTTTCATTCCGTTTTCTTCTCAACTTTCAGGTGTGCTTCTAATTGAGATAACTGATTATCTTTGAGCATATCTATAAAAATTGAAATTTTATTTTTACAATGAAAATATAGTGTTTTATTTTAAACTGTATACATTAAATATTAGATTAATTGTATTTAAAACACAGAACAAGTATAATAATCTGAACAATTACAAGAACACTATTTCTATTAATTTTAACAATAATTGGTTTATACACGAATGAAATCATGGATCCCTTGAATGACCTCGTGGAGCATGAGGTTGCCAGAAAAACGGCGCGGATGCTTGCTCAAAGGAAAGAGTATTCCTGTGGACACTAGAGGGCTGCTTGCTCGACTGGTCGTTCATCGCCCTCTCTAGGCAGCTCCAGCATACGGGTCTTCGAGCCCGGAACTGTTAGGGCCCTCTGCGGTCTCTGTGGCCTGTCTGCCTCCGGCCTGTAGCATCCTGTGGTTCCTACACTTCATCCCTTCCTTCTGAGAGTGGTAGTTACAAATATCTATGTACGCCGCAGTGCGCGAGTTGTCCACCTTCGTTCTATAACCTATACCTGTAATGATAATTTAAGTCATTTTATATTAAATTTATAGAAGGGGGACGCTAAATGAATAAGTTTTTCCTTCAAGAGCATCGTTAAACGTGGAAAAATGTTCGTTTATGTAATATCTGCGCAGCTTATTCCCAGAACATCACGTACATAGTAAATAGAGAAGATATTGCATTCCATACACAATTAGGATAATGAAATTTCACCGGAAATGCATGTTTTGAGGCCCCTGAATAATAACAAGAATTTTTAGAAAAAGGTCCCTGTGTGTCTGTGAGCAGCTTAACTCAAAAAACGAGAAGTCGGATAAGTACAAACTTAGTATTAGGTTCACTATCTTCCAAGGATGCGACACGAAGATTTTCAAGAAAGACCTCCACTCCCAACTACCCTTTACATGAAACATTTTTCGAAAATTTTGATTTTCTAAAAAATGACACCAACGATTTTGATTAAAATACGATATATTAAGGATACTTATTTATATGACAAATAAAACGTATAGCTATCTTGAATTTTCTGGAAATGGCCTTTGAAGTCCTCTTCATTCGTTAAAAATTCTGTATAATCGTGTATAACTGGTAAACGTTAAGCGATAAACGAAAATGCACTACCCAAAAAATGTAGATCTCTTTAAACACACAGTTTATTTTAAATAAATTGTTTGTGGCATGAGCCATTTCTGAGATATCCTTTATTAAAGGTTCGAATTGTTCATTTCTTGGTCATTCTCTTAAAGTCCTTTCAACATTCAGTTATTTCTCGTGATTGCATGGGACAGTATGGAATTTTAAGGTCAGCATGTGGCGTCCAGTTCTTAATCATTTGATTGTCGCTGTTCTCTTTGTATCTATAACGAAATGTGTAATATAGCTATTTCTGCAAACGTTTGTTTTGAAATGTAGTACATAGATAAATAAGCTTTAGAGAATAGTTTGAACATCCAATAATAAAAATAGAGGGTAGAGAAAGTCATATGAATGTATCATATCAGATGTTTAGATTGTGTTAAACCGCAAAAGTCGAGCGGCTATCTGATATTCAGCGGCAATGCTAATGAAACCAGGTTTCTGATTCGCGCCGTTTTTGCACTTAAGAGAATTCACGGACTTCGAGGCAGCACGTTTAAAATGCATTTGCTACTGCAGTATGCTTAATTAGTATCGCTCTGTCCGTCTGTCCTTCATTAGTCCGTCCGTACTCAAGCATTGAACAACTCGCCAACCGCTGCATGTACGGAATTGAGATTACATAAAACTTGGAAGATAATTTATTTGAAATGTGTGCAAAATTAGAAGTGGTTTTTATTAACAGTATTCAAAAAATCACGATGGATTTCCAAAGTTTCCGCTAAACACTAGGATCCAAGATACATAATAGTGGGATTCATCTGAAATGTTACGCTCTGCGTACATTTAGAATATATATATATATATATATATATATATATATATATATACAGAAAAACGACAAGAGAGAGAGAGAGAGAGAGAGAGAGTGTGTGTGTGTTTAAATTCCCCCATAATCTATTATCGCTCGTCTAGGGAGAAGATGATGCAAGCTGTAGCGTAGTTGAACAAAGCCAAACAATAAACACACACACACACACACACACACACACACACATATATATATATATATATATATATTATATTTTCACAAACGGCATATATATATATATATATATGCCGTTTGTGAAAATTGCAACACCAAGAAGGAAACGCATGAATTCAATGAATTTAATACCACAGGTTAGGTACATGACAGGTAACAAGTGATGCACTTTTCAAATGTATACATGACCTTTGATCCCTAATATTCAGTATTTGGTGGCCTCCATGCGCTGCAATTAGAGCTGCTATACGCCGTGGCATGGAATCAAAAAGGTTCTGAATAAGTTCCTGAGGGATTTCCCTCCAACAGTTTATATTCGAGCCCACAAATCCGTGACACTAATTACTGGAGGACCGTGACGCACCAAGTGCCGACCAACTATATCCCAGACATGTTCGATGGGCGACATGTCAGGGGAACGTGCAGGCCAGGGAAGCAATGGTACCCGTCGCTATTCGAAGAAGGCTTGTACATTCCTCGCAATATGTGGCCGGGCATTGTCCTGTGGAGATACCTGAAGCAGGGGGGAGTACCTCAGGCTTTACACCCACCGTTAGGCAGCGATTGCTGTTCAAAGCGCGCTCAATTCGTAATAGGCGAGATCGGTTGTTGTAACCAATGGCGCCCCAAACCATCACACCTGGTGTTTGTCCGCTATGCCGCTCAACAATGCACCCTCCAGGTTGCGCTCACCACGGTACCGCCGGACACGTATGCGGCCATCACTGTAGGACACGTTGAAGCGGGACTCGTCCGAAAAGACTACATTTTGTCAAACAGCACCCCAGTGACGGTGTTCACGTGCCCATTGCAGTGGTTTCTGGACAATGGAAGCCGACGTAATGACATGCATGCAACCAGTCCAACCTGCAGTAGACAGCGACGAACCGTTGATGCAGACAAGCTCACACCTGTTGTAGTGCTCCAGCGTCGAGCAAACACTGTGGATGAAGCTGTACGGTCCGTTATGCCATGCGGACAAGATGACGGTCATCCCGTGCTGTGGTCATGTTCCGTGTCCAGTACCCGCTCTTCGCTGTTACGACCTTCATCTATCCACTGCTTCCATACACGCATCACTGTCGTAGCAGCATGCCCTGTACGAGCCGAAATGTCAAGATATGACAAACCCGCTTCCCGGAGACCGATCATTCTGCCCCGTTCGAACTCACTCACATGTCGTCGACGAGGCATACTGGCACTCTATTGTTTCCACCTTGTTTGACAGCTCTGTACTGACTACACTGAGCGCAACACTGACATGGTCGGACCGACACGAGAGTGCTCTGCTCGGCCTATGTGTACCCCATCTCTCTGCAAACCTAATCACTTATTGCTTGCACACTCTTCTACACTTCTACCAAGTTTGGAGTCATTCGGGAAATTCTTTCTTGGTGTTGCAACTTTCACAAACGGCAGTGTGTGTGTGTGTGTGTATATATATATATATATATATATATATATATATATATATATATTTACACTTATTGAATTTTCTCTCAACACATGGATACCCTGTTGCACTGTTGGTGACGAATATTCCATTTAAGGCTGAAAAGTTAAATGATTTTTTTTATATATTCAGTTTATATTAAATCTAAAATAACTACGTTTAATACAGAACCAATTTTATTTGGAAAGAAATCACAGTGCATCATATAAGAGAAATAGTACTATCCAATTTAAGAGCATCTCATAGAAAGGATATTTATGATTTTACCATAATTTTTAAAGCGAATCATTAATAATACCATTTGTAAGGTAAGAAACATAAAATAGTTAAAATTATTTCGCATCAAAAATGTATAAGAAGTTACCAAATCATAACAAGCAAACAGGTTTTACTTACTCTACTACTTAAGTAGGGGAAGTATTGTAGGTATTCCACCCAAAAATTCTATGTCGAGAGTTCGCCGTAAATATATGCTTTGAAGCCCCGGAATCGCATTTTTAAAAAAGGTATGTGGTATGTGTGTGTGTGTGTGTGTGTGTGTGTGTGTGTCTGTGAACAGTTAACTCAAAAACCAAAAATCGGATAAGTACCAAACTTTGTATTTAAGTTCAGTATCATCTAAGGATGCGACACGAAGATTTTCAAGAAAATTCACTCACCCCAACTACCCTTTACATGAAACATTTTTCGAAAATTTTGATTTTTAAAAAACGGCTCTAACGATTTTGATTAAAATACCATATATTAAAGATATTTACATGACAAATAACATGTACATCTTGAATTTTCTGGGAATAACCTTTGAAGTCATCTTCATTCGGAAAGAATGTTGTATAATCTTGTATAACTGGTAAACGTTAAGCGATAGATGAAAACGTACTATACAAAAAATGTAGATTTCTGTAACACACACAATTTATTTAAAATGTGGCATAAGCCGTTTCTGAGATATCTGTTATTAATAGTTCGAATTCTTCATTTCTTGATCATTCAAGTCCTTTCGACACTCAGTTATTTCTCACGACTTCATGGAAATAGTAGGGAATTTTAAGGCCAACATATAGCGCCCAGTTCTTAAACTTTTGACTATCGCTGTACTCTTTGCATTTATAACGAAATGTATAATGTAGCGATTTCTGCCAAGGTTTATTTGGATTAAAACGAAGTAGATATAAAATAAGCTTTAGTAAGAATAGTTTTATACTCACTAATGTACGATAGAGTGTAGAGAAAATCTAGGTTATACAAACGGTTTTCAGACAACCCGTGATATTCTCTTGATGAATTTTTAAATATGAATATGGTTAACATATTACAGTTTTATAATGTAAGCTGTTATAAATTTTGACAATGTCTATTGTCTATATTGTGCTTAATGACAAATGAATTAAGTTTCTAGCACACTATTTCTAAAACAGCTGTTTGCCAGACTGTTAACAGCCGAAAACTAGTACTTTAGCGGCCTAGTTATACCAACTTTAACAGATTTTAAATAAAATGCTTGATCATAAGACAAGAAATATAAGTCAACATTGTATTTTATGTTAATCATAAACGTTGCCAGCGTTTTTCACAAAAAAAATCAACATTTAAAAACAAAATATAAGTTAACATAGTTTTATTGTTTATCAGAAACCCTTCACAAAAATTAAAGATTTATTTCGCAACATGGAAGTGAAAATAACAGTTAACAAATTTGTAACTATTCCCCTGAAAATGAAAATCCACCACATGTTCTTTCTCATACTGCTGTCGAAACGTTACTGGCAGCAGCTCCCCTTCAATGTTTCTGGCTCGGATTGAAAATAGCTCGTAATTTTCACTCATATTTTCAGTTACAAGCTTGTTGTTTGGAAACGAGCACTTCCATGTACATCGGCATCTGGCAATGTTATGGTGAACGCTTCCTAGGAGGCGTTGGTACGGCTTATAGCGTAGGATTTAGGTGTTTATGTCGACAAATGATTGACTATGCCGTTTATATTTATTTATTTTATTTAATATAATTTAGAGAGCTTTTACTAAAAAGTATCGTATGCACCACAAACAAAAGCTTTGCGGACTCATCATGAAAGCCTTATTTTATATAATTGATGCACAAATAGCTATAAAGTTATCACTGATTAATACATGCCGGACGTGGTCGCTGGAGTGGTCGCTCCGGACCTCTACCAAGCTGAGGGTCGCGGGTTCGAGTCCCGCCACGGGCATGGGAGTTTGTGTGTTTATGTGTGTTGCGGAAATACGCGGTATGAAAACAGTAAAACACAGTAGCATAAACTGGGTACAACAAGGGAACTTTAAAAAAAAAGTCACATTTTCATTGCTTCATTGCTTGCTCGAGAGAGGTTCCAGATAAATAATGAATAATCCTGCTTCTTCCTGACATATAAAGTATATCTGCATTTTAAATACGACTTTCTGTTCCGGTGAGCTTCATAGTTTTAGCTTCAGAGTCTTTTACTGCTCTCCATGGCTCTTCACCGCAGTAGTAACAGCGAAGAAGTATTTTCTTAAGACTGCAAGTTTTACGTCATCTGTACTTTAGGCAATGATTGCCTACTTTGAATTTTCTTGCTAGTTTTTAGTCTTTCTTATAAGGATCTAGGATGCGTTGAGATATTTTAGGCTTCAAACATGCCGTTTTTATTCGAAGATTCATTTTGATAATGGGTGCTTTAGTAAAACTGTGGAAAGTTCTAAACTTACGAGAACATGTCATATTTAATTGCATTAATGCACCATTTTAAGAGTGAGATAGGTACACTAACAAATCTATCACATATACTCCCACTCAGAAGAAAGACAACAATGTGTCAGTGGGCGATAGATATACACACCTCTCACACTGACGTGGTCGACCATAGGCATGTCTAACCTGGCCAGTCAAAGATTGTCACAGAACATTGTCGTTTTTAACATTCCCTGTATGTGGCCTAAACCTTCGGGGGGGTACCTCATTACACCAAGAGATAACTGGACCCATTTCTGAGGTAGAGGCAGCAAGGGCGCCGAATACGTTACCTCTGATGGTAGGGTGATGAGGATGGCGATGGAAGCTTTTATCGTGGACTCCGAACTACGTTGTGCCTTGGGAGTACTTCACATAAGAAGGCGTGAATAGGGCCGAATTAAAATCGCCGAACCCTCAATACGAGAGCCGGGAACGAAACCACTGCGCTACCTCGTGCCTGTCACAGAATATAAAGAGTGGGATAAAGGCAATCTGAGCACTGCTGAAGGTGCCTATCCAAGAGGTACTAGAAGACGGTGCTGAAGGAAAGTAAAGGTAGAAGTACAACCACATATTGTTTTGTAGCCTTGGTTTACCAGAAGCAGAGTAGACAATATGGAAATTCTAAACAATAGGGTCAGTGCAGTGCAAGAGAGATATCTTTTTTGCAATATGCGGGGTGGACCATTTAACTTGAGACTGTACAATATCTCCAAAACTAAGCGTTGTAGAAAGAAATGACCTGCATAAACGTTGCTTCGTATTATGGGAGAAAGTAAATACCATTAGTCGTGTTTTGTTTGGAGGACGTTATGATGGTCATTTTAGGGTCAAGTTAATTTTTACTTTCTCTACTACGTATAGTAAGTAGGGGAAGTATTGCATTCCACCCAAAAATTCGATACCGAGATTTCACCGGAAATACATGTTTTGAGACCTCCTGAATCCAAAAAAAAAGCATTTTTGGAAACATGTCCGTGTGTGTGTCTGTGAACAGCATAACTCAGAAACGAACAGTCAGATAAACACCAAACTTGATATTTAGGTTCAGTATCTTCCAGAGATGCGACACGAAGGTTTTCAAGAAAATCCCCCCACCCCAGATTACCCTTTACATGGAACATTTTTCGAAAATGTTAATTTTCTCAAAAATGGCCCTAACAATTTTGATTAAAAATCATATGTTTAAGATATTTTTATGACAAATAAAAATGTATATCTCGAATTTTCTGGGAATGTCTCCAAAAGTGTTCTTCATTGTGAACGACTTTTGCATAACTGGTAAACCATAAGAGATAGAGAAAATTTTACTACACAAAAAATGTAGATCGCGTTAAAATACACAATTTATGTCATATACTTTTTTGTTGAGTGAACCATTTTCGAGATATTGCTTGTTATTCCCTTAAATTTTCCAATACTTACACTTTTTGTCAAATTCGTTACTCAATTTTTTTTGTCCTGGTAATGCAAAGAAAATGGAATACTCCACATAGCAACCAGCTCTTAAAATATTTGACTATCGCTTAAAGCCTACGAATTCCCCTTGCATCTACAAGAAAATTAGCAATACGATTAACATCTCGATATGTCGATTAACATGATGCATATGGAGAATAAGCGTTTGTAAAAATAGTTTGTACAAGAGTAGAGGAAGTCATGTGAGTGTAACACATCAGATTTTTTAAATGGAACCTACAATTAGGGTCAAATTAAATTTATCTCAAAATGACCATCATAACGTTCTCCGAACAAAACACGACTAATGACATTTACTTTATTCAAGACATTTCTTTCTACAACGCTTAGTTTTTGAGATATTGTACAGTCTCAACTTAAATGGTCCATCCTGTATAATAATTTTACCAAATGTATTTAAGTACAATAAAATACACTAATTATATTTAAAATGGCGGAAGTATAAAACCCAAAATCAGCCAAAATCATGCTTGTTCTCAAACTTTGGGATAGACGCTATCTACTCTGTCTTCCCTGACGCTAATGATGGTTCATGAGTGCGGAGTCCAAATAGTTGGCATATAACCAGTTACTCTGTGGAACCATAGGAACCCCGAACACAAACTTATCAAGGCAAGTAACCCCAACTGAAATTCGAACTCTAGGTAGGCATGCTGCGTGTTACCCTCGATGTGGGGTACTAAAGCTATTTTATGGACCCAAAATATGTAAGAGATCATCGTTAACGAAATGTTAAAGTTTTACAAGATGGGAAAGCATAAGGCAGCGAAAACACGAATAATTAACATCAAGAGTAGCGGCAAAAGCAAGCTCATGAAAAGGTGAATAAATTACAGCTAGAATTAAGGTGTGCAAGGTGAGCTGAATTACTGAAGTAGTTCATAAAAGCTGAAAAACTTGTAAACGACACATTAACGTTATTTTTACTTTCACCTGTAGAAATGAGTAGCGCCTCCATGCCAGTAATGAGCGTGGGTTGGAGGTCGTTTTAGTAATTTTCTACAAGGCAAAAATGTTACAGCATTTCAGAAATATTTATGACTGTTTACGGAACCAGTAAATGTTGAAAAGTTCACCTTTTGCACGATGCTGTGTTTTCTTGTATTAAAGACTAGGAATGTACATGTTCGAAGATGATTATAGCACAAATGTCATAGAATGCTGACCAGTTAAATAATTATCTGTAATATCCCTTGTCAGTAAAACACTGCCTTCTGCATACCTTACACTCCGCACGATTTTACTCACTTCATCAGTTTATAATGCAATGCAGCATTTTACCAGCAACTCAAGTTTGTTTTAATATTTTATGTTTTCTAAACATACGACTATACAACAATGTATTGGCTGGCCCCGTAGCTCAGTCGGTAGAGCACCTGCCTGTTGTGCTAAGGGTCCCGGGTTTGATTCTCGGCTGGGGTGGGAATTTTTCTCTAGCCAAGATTATTTCTTATCCTCCCCAGAGCCTGGAAGTATGAATGAGAGTGTGGATGCGTTTTTGATCTAATGATTAAAAACCAAAGTGCAAGAAACCCAACGACAAGAGTTACACGAGTTAACAACATTGCCAATAGGCAATAAGTTCCAAAGGAAAGGCCGTCAATAAGACCAATGCAGTTAAAGGCGGGGTATAAATGTGACTTCCTCGGGAAGGTTACGTTACGCAAGGCTCGCTTTTAGATGCGTTTGCTATTGGCAAACATCCCTAGTCTTTTAACGTCCGTCTACACATAAAACAACTAACGATACCTGTACTTAACGGAGGTAAAATTTACATTCAAGAGTTTGAAGAAATTCTGTGGACACATCCAATGTGCTTGAAATTGTTGCAGAATTGAAGAGCAATTTTTAGGCAAACGCAGCTGAAAATATATGAGATTTTAAAGAACATTAAATTTGTCTACAGATTTCAAATTTGGCTGAAATGGTTATAAAATTAAGCATGTTTTATATGGGGAGCTTCCTAAAAGTTAAGGGCTTTTAGGATAATTTCCCATAACAATAAATTTTACCTGTGCTACCAGTTTATTTTTTTCGCAACGTTATATGTATATTTACGGTATTTTTACTTTGTCTACTACGAATAGTAAGTAGCGGAAGTATTGTATTCCACTCAAAAATTCGATACAGAGATTTCACCGGAAATACATGTTTTGAGACCCCCTGAATCCAAAAAAAAAGCATTTTTGGAAACATGTCCGTGTGTGTGTGTGTGTGTGTGTGTCTGTCTGTCTGTCTGGCTGGCTGTCTGTCTGTGTGTCTGTCTGTGAACAGCATAACAGTCGGATAAACACCAAACTTGGTATTTAGGTTCAGTATCTTCCAGAGATGCGACACGAAGGTTTTCAAGAAAATTTCCCCCACCCCAGATTACCCTTTGCATGGAACATTTTTCGAAAATTTTAATTTTCTCAAAAATGGCTCTAACGATTTTGATTAAAATATCATATGTTTAAGATATTTTCATGACAAATGAAATGTATATCTCGAATTTTCTGGGAATGTCTCCAAAAGTATTCTTCATTGTGAACGACTTTTGCATAACTGGTAAACCATAAGAGATGGACAAAAAACTTTACTACACCAAAAATGTAGATCGTGTTAAAATACACAATTTATGCCATATACATTTTTTGTTGTTGAGTGAACTGTTTTCGAGATATTGCTTGTTATTCCCTTAAATTATTCAATACTTATTTTCTCAAATGGGAATTCGTTATTCATTTTTTTGTCTTGGATATGCAAAGAGTATTAATCTGTGGCAAAGAAATGGTGCTGCACATAGCAACCAGCTATTAAGAGATATGTCTATACTTAAAGGCTACTGTATTTCTATATTGCCCTTGCAAATACAAAACAAGGGGAACATAGTAGGCCTTAAGCGATAGTCAAATATTTTTAGAACTGGTCGCTATGTGTAAAATGAATTCTCTTTGCATGTCAAAAGATCGTTTCTGCAAATGTTTATCTCGATTAATATGAAATAGATGGAGAATAAGAGTGTAAAAATAGTTTGTACAAGAGTAAAGAAAGTCATGTGAGTGTAACACATCATATTTTTTAAATATTTCCTGGATTCTATAAAGGTTACTTTCCAAACTCATATCGCAATATATGCATGTACTATGGTTCCGAAACCACCACCTGTGAGTCTAGTAACACGCTACGGAATATGGATTTATTTGATTGTATATTATACGTGACCTTGCTATTGATTATAGACAGACACTTCCAAAGTCTAGTTTTCATTCGTGTCTGGTACTGCAGCGTGTAAACTAATGTGACTGTTTACTCAGGCTGCTCGAGGAACGAAGCACTGGGTTAGAGAAAGCTGACTTTCCTTCGCCAGCAGTAGTTTTGTGATTTGCTTATTTAATCCTGAGGATCAACTTAGACTGTCTTGGGATATGTTGGTAATAATTATAAAATAGACTGTAACAAGGAAAGCAAGCATATATAGTATAAACCTCGCATGCAAGGATGTCTATCTGCACTAGGGGATGTTAACATGAACTCAAGATGTGAAACTACCTACCCTCCCATGCTCACTCATCCACTCCGCAGAGCTGGCTAAACCGGTTTTGTCGACCTGAAGTCCCAAATCAACCACTGGCTGCTGCAATGTGATTATCAGGCGTGAACAGCTCTTCTCACAGTTTCAATATATCCGCTAACCGCCTATGATACAAAATAGCATGATTATGTACCAAGGAAAAAGACAAGGATATCACTTCACACATTCAGAGCCTAGTATCATGGTTAATCTAGACAGCGTTTACTTACAACGCTTTCCTATGCATTGAAAGTTAATCATGATAGGAATCTATTTAAAAAGGACGTCAATATACATTTATAAAACGCCCATAAAATAGATTATTAAATGGATGAATAGCCCAAATATATAATCACATCACTTCTCTTCTCATGAAACTAAAATATCAAATTTAATAGTAGCAATAACCAGGGCAGAGGAGTAATCCGCGATAATTAAACTGTCTTCGAACGAAGAAATATACCAATTAAGGAAAACGCCATTTATGTTATGTAAATCCGGCTGGTTCTCAAAATTTGTTCACTCGGCAAAGGCACTTTTAAATTGGTGGCGTCACTGCTGTCGCGTTGTCATGTGTTCGTGTAAAATCCTACTTTTCTTAACAAAGAGACCAAAACCACACATCGCATTGTTGTGGTTTGTATTTATTTATTTAAACTAGTCACAGTTTTAAGCTACATTAAACTAAAGAGAAGCAAACACATCCTAGAACAGCTGGACATTTTAAAATGGCATGGTGTTAAATTTGTATTTCCTCTACCACATAGGTGGCTAAGGCACTTAAAATATGGCTTTCGACCCAAAAATTGGATAACAAGGTTCCGTCAGAAATGCACGCTTCGTATACTCCCTTGAATTCCAAAAAGAAAGAAAGAAAGAAAAAGCAAGAAAGAAAGAAAGAAAGAAAGAAATGTTTGCAAAAGATCTTGTGTTTCTGTGCTTCACTTTCTCTCCCTCCTCTCGCTCTCTCTCTCTCTCTCTCTCTCTCTCTCTCTCTGTTTGTTTATGAACAGCACAAATTCAAAGACGCAAATCTGGATAAATATTAAGCACTTTTAAGAATATAAGGCAAAAACTTTCAGGAAACTTCCCCTTCTACAAACAATCCTTTATATGAAAAATGTTAATTTATATTTTATTTTCTAACAATGTAAACGAAATTGTGAAATGGTGTCGAGATGCTAAGACAATGTGAAACGGAAGAGGATACGTTTATAAACTTATATAAAAATGTAGTTATTCACGCAACTTGTAGCTGAAGTGGAATTTGTTTTAAGAGTGGAAAGATTTTCATCACGAGCATAGCGAGTGTACCATAAACATAACATTTCACAATGAATAGCATCTGTCTTAAAGAGGAGGTTCCTGTTAAAGACACTAAATTTGAAGAGTCTGTATTTCTTGCAATTGAAACCGTTTAGTTATGTTGTGTTTTTATTATGATTGTAAATAACATATATAACTAAAATAAGACTATAAACAAAGCTTATAATATGGACTGTCAAGCAGTTTATCGTCTGGATAAATTCGTAAATAGAATAGGTATCTATAGTGTATTAAAGTTGGAGGACTGTACTGCTGCCCAGGCTAGGCCTATTGTGCATACTTAACCTCTGGGAGGAAGGGATGAGGGTCAGATCTAATGGCGGCAAGCACAGCAGAGCGGGGTTTCTAACGTTTCGAGATTGTACATCCCGGAAGAACGTTCCTTGATGGCTCTCCTATCCTGGCGGACAAGTTCTGTTAGAAGCTCTCGCTGCCAGGGTGGAAACAGTAAGATGCACATTCACTGCATACGCCGCACATCATCGTTCGCTGCGTCTGGCCTGCAACCCTGAAAGAATGAAGAGTAAAATGAACTGAGAAGGAATGAGAACCAGAAACCTCTTGGTAGACAGGAAAACAACTAGCATTCGTCGAGCAGTGAGAATTACAAAAGAATGCGCATTTACACTTTGAAAATACGTATAATAAACTTCTCCAGTTGTGGAAAGTGTAGACGTTCTCGTGGTAACTTTCGTGTTATCTTATTTGCTGAGCGTCTGTTATTGTTTTACTATTTTAAATTTTGAGTTCTTTGTCCTCCGGCTAGCTATTATTACCCAGTCGAGCAAATCTCTTAAACAGGGTGTGTAAACGGAAAGGAGTTGTTACTAAAAGATAACACTGATAAAAGAATTTGTTTTTACACTTTTATTGCCGTCACACTTCATTAATTTCACAGATTTACTTTTGATACACGCCTGACAAACTGTTATATTTTCGAATGTAACTATAATCACTTATTTGCCGCACATTATTAATTCGCGTATTTCACATTTTATAACTAGCTTTACGACGCGAGGGATTCTGTAGAACTGCGCGACGTGTAACCCGTGAATGATTCTGTTGAACTGAGCGACGTGTAACCCGTGAATGATTCTGTAAAACTGCGCGTTACCTTTTTTTTAAATGGTGTGGCCCCTCCTCCGCCACACCAGGTGACGATCATCCGAAAGGGATCTACATCGTCTCCCCTACCATGCACTAACTACACTACAGTGATGGAAGGGAATCGAAGGTAAGGTGGTTTCCGGTACCGCCGAAGCAAACCGGAGGTTGGTGGGTGATTACTACAAAGACGCCTGCATACAAGAGAGTATGCAGACAGAGTGGGGAGTAGGTACTGGCCTTGGCAGATGCCCAGATCAGGGACCTATTGTTAGTGTGGTATTCATGCTCATGCAGAAGGAATGTGATTGAGGTGTCATGCTTAAGTAATGATGGTGGTACGTTACCTGTGTATTGTGGCTTCAACCGGAGAGGGAGTTGAGTTGTTCTTCAGCTGGATGCTGATGGTCCTGAAACATGCTAGATACAATTTTGGAAGGAAGGGATATGTGCAATGGGGGGCATAGTTTATATACACTTTTATAATTATTTATTTCGCGTATGTCTACATAAGCTTGTCTGTATTATTGTTATTTTTATTGTTTTCCCGTCTCTGGCTCGGAATTTATACTCCCTCACCCCGATATGCCTAAAGATTATAATCGAGCTGCTATTGGTTAATAAAACGCGCCAAAATTAGCGTCTATTTTTATATCCAATCAAAATTACGAACACACATGCTCTAGGGAAGATATTGCCTCCATTTCTAAAGAAAAGCGCGCTACTCTGACGTCATTTGTATGTCTCTTTTAATTGATAAACAACTCACCCCCTCGCTACATTGTTACCCGCTCCTATTGTCAGTTTCAGTGAGGCCGTGTAAACTTATTTCCTAACAATGCTTATAATTAACAAACATCTCAAATCATTGTCATACAATAATGCTAATTTACACTGCAATCACTCTGGCATTTACAGTGTTGTGATATAAAATACTGTCTCAACGTTTAACTGCTAATGCAACAAGAAAACTTCTTTAATAGAAATAAGTTCTGCATTTTCCTTCCTTGAACTTTCTGTATATTTTGTGATTTAATCGTTTGAGAAAATAAAAGCTTACAGGATTTTTTAAATAAACTGTTAGTTGGGGTGGTGGATGTTCTGAAAATTTTTGCCTTGTATCTTCGAAAGATGTCTGAATTAAATACCAAATTTGAATGTTAAGTTTTTGTGTCTCAAATGTCGAGGATGAATGAGGACTTGCGTTTTCAGTAGTGTCTAATATTAAAACATTATTACTATTATTATTATTATTATTATTATTATTATTTCATTTTTTAACTCAGCGAACAAAACTGTAGATCAAATTCAGAGATCTAACTGCACTTTACAGGAATACGTTTTACCATCTATTATGATTTTATCGATCATTTTCGACCGTGGTCCAGAGCTTGTTAGGTCATTCATATATTTTATACTTACTGATTTATTCACTCCACTTAAACTGCCAGCATAGCACTTTCACCGTCGGTTTCTTTCCGCGGCATAACCACTTGGGGAGGTGAGTTAAATCAGAACTTTCTTCTTGGTCACCTGATATGTCGCAAACAAGTTGAGAAACTGCTTTTGTTGTCTTTATTGTACCCAATAAAGATTTTATCACTTGTAAAGCTGTAATTCATACTTTTGTAAGAGGCTAATGGTGTGATATTTGTAGCATTTTAATCCGAAAGCAGTAATAATGTTAGATTGGTAATTTTCAAACAGTTTTAAAAGGCTTTTTAATTTTATGCAAATAATTTTTTTCACTTCTAAAATCGAATGCGTATATTTAAAATTAGATCTAAATAATCCATTGAGTACTTGAATTTCACTAAAGTGGGCATGGAAGTTGGGATAATTTATCTGTATTTTTGTTCCCGATGTAAAACATGCCGCTCTGTTTAATATTGTGACTTTGTCCATGTTTCCACTGTCAATCCTCACTGTTTCTTTTTATCCAGTTCAACTTCACTGGGAGTTCACTTCGTTCACACCATCACTTCACTAAGGTGAACTAGTTCAGTTCTCCGTCACTTCACTTCCTTCGTGGCGTAGCCTCCTCTCCCGGACGTTCACTTACCGGGAATCGAACAGAAGACCTCCACAACCGGTCACTCCGCAGTAGTACTCACTGCACTCACAACATACGTCGCCAACTCGCTTGGAGAATCGCTCTTGATGTTGCACCAGAGACGCACTCACTAATACGCACGCTCGCTCGCTCGCTGTTGAATCAACATCCCTGACTCTCTCTCTCGAGAACGCTCGCTTATATAGTCAGTGGAATCTTTCCACAAGGGTCTCGAACGTTCTAAAACTGTTTCAACACACTTCCTGGAGGAGGGGAGAGAGAAAAAGCTTCCAGAAGGTTCTAGTTAGCTCTATATAGCGCGCCGGGTATTTATGCTGGCGAGCGCCAGTTATCTTGTTTACTCCGACCGCCCGGCGCCGACCTCCGATAAACTTGTGCCATAGCCGCTGCGTCACAATATTTAGGAATGTATACCTACTATTAACAGATAATTGTTTGCAGCGAAATCGTGTATTAATTAATTTTAAAATAAAGAATGCATCTGACATTTCTTTTCACCTCCTTATTTTTGCTCATTTGCATTTTTCTACGTTCTGTTATTCAGTCATTGTCCGACTCTACAAAATTTCTGAAGTGTGCTAAAAGTGAAGATATAAGTATCTATCCCCTTGGACTAAGACACCTTGCAGCGGGTTCAATGTCTCGGTAAGCTTGCCAATAACAGCACTCCAGATAAATTTACCCGGCCAACAAACCACGCTCTCGTCTACAACATTACGTACCTCTATATAGAGAAAACTTGCCGATAAGCTGTATGTTAAATTGTCCAATTCAACTGATGCCAGCGTTGGAGACTTTGTAAACTAATAAACAAGCGATAGTCGCTTCCCGAAACCAAAGATGGCGGTTTGAGAACGTCCAGCTCTTTTCAGCTTTTTAACGAGTAAAACAGCACTATGCAGTATACGAATGCTTTATACACAAAATGAGAGAAAAGGGAACTACGGGCCTGTGAAATAAATATTCATTAATTACCCTACTTTGACAGTCCTCAAATTACTTTAGCACATAAATATACCGGTGGCTTAAATATGCTCAATTAGATAATTAAAGCTTTATTACTAATTCAGAAATTAAGAACTGAATAAAATAAAAATAAACTCTGATAATAATCCAAACAGAACAATAAAAAAATAAACCTTTCTGAAAAAAATAATATTATTATAACTAAGATAAAAGCATGGGAGAAAAGTTTCCTAGTTGATGGATCCCCAGTTTATATTTCCAAAAAGTGTTTTAGATTTTAAAAAGTATTGCATTCCATGCAAAAATTCCAAATCAAGATTTCATTGAACCCCCCTAAATAAAGCGTTTTTAAAAATATTCGTGAGAGAGAGAGAGAGAGAGAGAGAGAGAGTGAGAGTGAGTAAGTAAGTAAGTAACACCGTTCTTACAACATACGGCTCCACAGACGGTGGACACTAATGACATATGAAATGATTATTCGGAAAGGAAATTTGGAAACGAAACGTTCCAGGCTTAAGTTTAGGGTTTCTCCCCGACATTTTTCAGGGCATTTGCTTATAGAAGCCTTATCAACTCTATTGATTTGTGTAATAATAATCCAATAAGTATTTATAGCATTAGCCTTTAAAGCATTTATGTAACCAGTCAGCCAGAACTATATCACGTTGTGACTTTCTCATTTTAATAGCCAAATAAAGGTGTTCAACGTGCTATAGATACATCTATTCGAGGACGAGAGAAAGCGGGATTAACCTATCGATAACGGACTTGGCTGCCTTAACTAGCGTATAATTAATCGGCCATTGTATCTCCCGGAAAGCGATATCCGGAGTTTGAGGAACGCCTAAACCGACCGATAATCTTATCGGTAACTTATCTATAGATTGTTGAATCGGCCCCGAAATAAGACTGACTTATAATCAATGGAAATAGTTGTATTTTATCATCCGAGATGGAAAGTGCGTATAAAAAAACTCGCTTATTAGTAAAGCAATGAAGAATGAGTTAAAAGAACGTTTTTTTTTTCTCGTGCTGAGTTATTTTGAAATTTATTTTTAAATTAATATTTTATATTTCGAAATGAATTTACTTGTTAATGGTCATGCCTCTTGATTCTTTATCGTAGATTACTGTTTCAGCCTCCTGCGTATAAGTTATTTAGCAGACACTTTTAAAAAGCTCTGCTTTTATATAAACAGTCTATACTGGGCAGTTATACATTTGCAATTAAATTCTAATGGGTAGAGAAAGTCGTGTGTTTGTTACCTTAAGATTTAATTAAAATTTCGCCGTATTATCCACGAAACTCTAGAAAACAAGGATAAAATAAAACATATACCATAAAAGACCAGGTTGTTCTGACATGATTACGAATCGGATATATTGCATTCCTCACTGATTGCTATTACATGTACCACCAGCACTAGCACCTTCTTGTAGCATCACTGCAGCTGCTGCCTAATGGTATCAAATCTAGTTATAGGCTGGCTTGCAAGTATTTGATAAGCGTATACAAGGTGAACCATAGGTTTTTTTAATTTAAGCAACCTATTAAGTAATAGATGTGACTTCGTCGCCTGCTTTACAGCTCATTTACATGTAGTTTAGATAATAGAAAAGAAAGAAAGCTATTTAAGGGAACAAGTTACTCTAGGTGTGGGGCATCTGAAATGCGTCTTTTTCGTTACAACTGCACCAGTTTACTAGCCGATTTTATAAAGGCTTAAAATACAGTATACGTTACTAAGCAGCTCCAAACAATTATTAAAATCAGTCAAAAAGAAAATGATGGGTCTAAACAACTAACGATAGGCTATGTCCAGTTAAGAGGCATGCCTATCCCCAAAAAATGGGTGCTACACAGAAGAAATTACATTAATATTTTGTAGCGGTTCCCCTTGGTAGGACCCCACTACGTTGATGATGATGATGATGATGATGATGATGAATGCTGTATTACGTACCTGTAGGTCGTCTTGATGCCCGTACTCTTGTGACGTATCATGACGTTCTCGTAGACTGGAATCTAATGATCGTATATCTGTATTCTTGTGTGTGTGTGTGTGTGTTAGTATGTTGTAATTATTATTTTATAATTGTGCCACGTCTGCTTTATTTGTGTCGCAGAGCACTTGTGTCTTGTCAGGTTTGGGTATGGAGAATGTTAAAATATTTTGCACACACTTATTCTGTTAATTATTTCTCTTGTATTTTAGATAAACCACATATGATATTCACAATTCACTATTACATTTGTCATGTTAAAATATGTATAACTGGTAGACTTTAAATACGTAGTTTTAGCGTCTATTTAGAGATGAGCTTATACATTACCTTCCTGGTCGAACACTTACAAGCTTCTGTTAGCGTTCCCTTCAACCGTTCTTCTTAACGTACGTATTTGAATTATAGGAATGTATCAATGTGCCTAATGGTGCTGTTATCCAATAACATCCAATAACAGTTTGTTACATATATATATATGTTTACAGACTTCCATCGTCTTGATTATGAATCGAAAGTTCGTTACATGCTTACGTAGATACTACTGCATTTCTCGTAATTTTATATTACTGGTTATATAGCTAACAATGGTCTTTCCCCCTCATATTATATTTTATATGTTATAACGTTATATACTTTTTCTCTACCATGTGTACATTATTAATATATGTGTTTTAACATCCTCTTAATTATTATACGTACAATATTAGCAAAAAAATTGCATAACACGTAAAACTTAGAACAAACAATATTAAAGAGAGAAATTATTAATGTGTTGATGCTGAAAAGCTGTGAATTAGATATCTTATTACATTAATGAGTTATTGTATTAGTTTGTCCATGGCTAGTACTGTATGTTGCTTCAAGTTCATTCAGGCATGAATTACGCCGCTACATTTGATGTGACATACGTAATAGCTTGTGTCACTTGATTAATGAATATTAATACAGGTTTTAAGTGGTTTTTAAAATCTATAACATACAAGAAAAAGCTTATGTTGTAAACAGGAAGTCCCTAGAATACGAAAGCTAGATTATAGTTATTTAAAAGGCACTCAATCACAAGGCATCGTATAACTGAGTGGTAAAATGACCACAGGTCCACTGTTGCAAAGTGGCAGCTTGGGTTCAGATACTACATAGTAAGTGCATTAACGCCACTCCCAATTTTATTTATTGCTCTGGACTCGGGATTAAATATTTCAGCGTAAATACTTTATAAAAGCTGTAAATAAGTTATACCCTTTTAAGTGATGCAAGACAATATAAAGAGCAACATTTGCGGTGGTCTCTTAATGGACCAGAAACAGAATTGACGTAACATTATTAAAAACTTCCTTCAGTACCGGACGTGATAGACTACGTTAATAAATTCGCAGTCATAAGTAGTATTTAGGCGAGACACTTCCTCTCCGATGATAAAGGATTAAATCCGAATACATCAAACTTGTTTTTGATGAACGAGGTTTGAAACGTCAGTCTTCGAGCCCACCTGCAGTAGACCATAAAACATCTTTGCTGAAATGTTCAGCAATGAAACGTTTCTGTATCATAGTGCTTTCAGATCTACTCCAACCTATTGCTTTTTAAGTTTTCTGTGGCTTTTTCATTTGTGCACTAATAGTAGTTAATGTCGGCTAGGCACATTCAAGAATTCATTAATGAGCGACATCAAGAAAGAAAATATTTCACATTTTGACCAAAACAAACTGAGATAGCTATTTTGATTCTCTAGCAAATCTGAATCCTTTGATATAAAGAAAAAAAAACATCCCTGTGTTAATCACATGTAATAATTAAGGAAAAATATTAAAGTGAAATAGTTGTAAGGTTTTTGTTATTTTTTTATTTTCATTGCTAGAAGTTTAACCTGATAGGTTATATCGGAAGATTAATGAATGAAATGGTTTAAAAGATGCACAAATGAACCTGGTGTCCATAGAGCTTAAAGATACTCGACATTCTTCTTCTCAGGATAACGAAAAACTATGAAAAAAAAAACCGATAACTCATCCTGACCTCTTGAATCGAGACATACGGGCTACCCCCACAGCGCAGAGGCAGACTGTTCTTAAAAATTTGTTTTTAAACACATCATGGCCTACATCCTTTATGAACACTGATACTTATGAATAAACATTGTTTCAAATTATTCGTTTAGTGTTTTACTCTAAATGAAAAGAAATAGACCGCAACTTCAGTGATGTTTAACAATATGTAGTTGTTAAAACAAACAATGTTTTGTTAGAATACTTAATTTTATTAATTGTAATGTTTTTATTAAGTATTTAATTAATTAAAGTTTCAAATCATATTCGTTGCATTTATTTCTACGCAGTCTCTCTGAGGTCCAAAAGGAAAACGTTCCGCAAATACTGTATTGGTTATGATTATTTTTGAAAAATAATATTGTATAATTATTGTCTGAGTTAGATAGTGTAGCTTTACAACAGAAAGTTATTTTAAGTAATATTAGTTTTGTCTCCAAATGGTCCTTTTTCTATTTCTTTTCCTCCTTTTCTTTATTTGCCGAAAACTGTTATCTATGGATCTTTTCCTTCTTGCTGCTACCCATTCAAATGTGTTATTAGAGTCATAGCTGCAAAGGAACATATTAGGGTAACAAAAGTGATGATGTTTTCAGATAAGTTATATTCAGGTCGCGTAGACAGATAACCTGATTCACCTAGTATACTGCACAATCCGTGATGAAAGCTTGGATAGCACGCATATTCTACGATGCATAGACGCATGCATGTTATAAGGTTCAAGAAGCAGGGAAAAGGGAGGAGGCTAAGTGCAGGGGTAGAAGGTTTCACGCGTTTAGGGATAGTATCGCGGGCCGGATGTCTTGAAATAATTCAATGCAGTCGTAATACCTAAAACCTGAAGTTTAAAGAAAGTTATTAATTGAATAATAACCACAATTTGAAAATTTACAGAGTGATACTGTGTTGGTGAGAAATCAGACCCAGAAATAAGCTTAGATGGGAGTGCAGCTCTCTTGTGGGCAAGGTTGTGTCACTTTGTATGTGGAGAAGAAGAGCAAAGCTAATGTCCGTTATTTCGTGGCAGAAAATCCGATTACATCACCGATCGGGACCTGCAAAGGCAGAAGTTCGTGAAGCGATGGGTTTGAATGACCTAACCATGAGAAATCTCGTGTCTACTTCCGGACTCATGTGCTCTACCAGCACTTTTGTTGATATCTTCAGTGAAAGTGACTTCAGCCGTGCGAAAATCTACAAATAACAGCTGTCGAGTGGCTGGCTTCCTCTTCAAGTACTTAGTCCATGAGTGGGTCATATGTACTGTAACGGAAAAAGTGTGGTAATGTTTTGCTGGTTTCTTGTCATTATTCCTTACTTTGAGATAATGAAATACACTTTAAGGCTGAATACGTTCTAAGAGGTCAGTATATCATATTGATTCAACTAATGAATTATTATCTTTTATTTTGGACAAATTATTGATGTTCGAGATGAGTTGATGAACCAAAGTGGACAGTTTTAGAACCTTGGGATGTACCATAAATAGTAATATGAATTGTCATTAAGAAATCAAACCGAAAATAGCAAGTTAAAAGAAGCTTTTAGTAACACACAAAAAGAAGTAAGGAAGCAATGGGTATGTAGCGCTCTTTAGTACAGAAACCTGTACGTTGCAACGAGGTGAAGAAAAACTATTGAACACATTTGAAATTTTAACGTGAAGTAGAATGCAGGGTGTGAAATTAATAGACAAAATAACCAATAAAGTTGTTTTAGAAAAGTGGAGGAAGAGGAATGCTAAAACTGGCCATAAAGAGGAAAAGAACTGTCTGGGACAATGCAAGAGGAGAAACTGCACTGTAGGGAATAGAGAATTATAGAAAATTTCGAGACAGGTTAAGATATAAGAGGATAAACAATACTAAAATAAGTGATTCATATGCAGAGATAAATAAGGAAGAATGAGAAGTCTAACTTGTAATGAAATGTCTGCCGTTGGACAGAAAAAATTGACTAACTGGAATCATAAATAGTGCCACAAGAACTAAACAAAATGGCTGTGGTTTTCCTAAACGCTGGATTGGACATTTCAATACCACAAACCAAGGTTCCACCAAAGGAATAAGATAAACGGAAACAAAGTAGATGGTTCAGGAAGGTGACCACGAAACTACGGTCATCATACTGATTACGTGTAAGCAAACCACAAGATAAGCTATATTTTGATGATAGAAATTGCATCTTCAAAAAGCTGTGTTTCTTACGGCCCCTGGTTAAATTACACCCTTGACTATACTGCGGTTAGTGAAAATATGGGAAGTTAAAAACGTTGTTTTCCTTTCCGCACAATCCGAATTTTCTCTCAGCCTCGTCCAACTCGATTTATCGAGACACTGTTGTGTTATAAGCAGCATAGGAATTTTTAAGAAGTCTGCTTTGTTATCTATACTCAAACTTTTGAACTACAAAGAATGCCCCCCCACCAAAGTAGAGGCCAAAGAGTCAGTGACAGGCATGTAAAAACCAGTCCAAGTGCTGTCTAAAAACGCCAAAAGAGCCAAAAGAATGTACGAGGAATGGGATGTTTTGTTGTCTACGACACCCTTGCCTGTAGTTCAATGATAGTTCAACGGTGAACCTTAAAAGGATAAACAAAAACGTACTATAGAAAAAGTGGAGAACTTTAAAAATGTATTTCAAATGAACAGAGCCTGGAATTTCAAGGCCAGCTTATAGCGGTCCCTTTAACATCTGACTGCCCATTCGGTTTCCTCTATTTCCCTTGTATCTACAAGAAATGTGCACTATAACCATTTCTGCAAAGGTTTATTTTGATTACATGAAATAGATAGGAAAATAAGCTTTCGTATGAGAGCGTGTAGAAGTTATATAAAAATAAACGATAGTAGGTACAGGAAGTCATGTGAATGTAAACATCAGATTTTTGGCTTTGGCCTAGCCTATTATACACTGATAATTATTTAAACAAAACCGAAAATTATCAAACATTTCGCAGTCTTATTGCATCTATAGAATGGAGATTGAGTTGCCATTGCTCACAAATGCCGTTACTAGAGATTATTCCACGACGCAAACATAAAATTTAAGAATTCTCACAGTATTTTTCCAGGTCGACAAATCTCTGAATGTCATCGGGTTCTCTATTGTTAAAATGTTGTAATTTTAAAGCTTATTATTCACTGGAAAAATGTTGCCTTCAGGTTCTCATGCAATTTCTCTTTTGCGTATGCATTACTGTCACAAAGCCCTCATGATACGGGCGGAAGCCCTGAAGGTTCCAAAACCGCGTTCATCGGGTCACAGGGTAAAAGTTGTAAAATAACTGATCAAAATAAGAACAACGCTACGCTTATGTGTAGCATGAAAACTGAGAAAATGCTTATAAATTAAATTAAGTTTAATTTATGGACGCTCTTTAATTGCTGTGGTCCTTAGCGTCCCATTCTATACTGGGCATGAAAGACAAGTAATTTTGCTCAGAGGCCTCTTTATCAGGATTGAGGTTATTTTACGTGCCGTAAATCTGCGACACGGAACCACCGGCTTTACTTCCCTTCCGAAGGAAGCCATGCTAAGGATTTTTACGCCCGAAAAAATCCATCGCCCTCCGCCGGGTTTGAACCCGCCACCTTGGGAACTAGAGGCTAGCATGGTAACCACTACACCACGGAGGACGACGAAAATGCTTATTTTTGTCAAGTTCCGATGTGTTTTAATATTCAAGCGATTTTATTGAAATGGATTATTCCTATATGTACTGTTTTCGAGATAAAAGTTTACTAAGATTTTTCATTACACAAAATAATTTCACCGTATATCTTGTTTTAGTAATATTAATTGTCTCCCAAAGAGAACCAACGACAAATATAAAGGGCTGGAATTATACACGGTATTTTCGAACCCGCGTTCACTTTTACAAGCTACATCTTATAATTGCACACGGTGCCACGGTAATTTTGGTTGTATGTTGTGGTGGTTATGGGGTGGTTCACATTTTTATCAGTTACGAGTTGTGGCTTTGTATATGTACGTACATGTATACGTATTACAGATATAAAACTCTGCAGATGGAAGCGGAATTCGAACTCATAACCTTTTAAAAACCCGCTGCCCTAACTACTCGTACATAAAGTACAACTGCGGATATGTATGCCAAAATAGCTACGTGTACTCGTAAGAATCTTCAGAAGTCTGATTCATAATGGACGGAGTAATTATTATTATTATTATTATTATTATTATTATTATTATACAGTAATGTATTACGGAATATTACGTTAGTATTCACATTATAAATATAATATCTATTCTACGAAGTATACAATCAATAATACATAAACACTCTGTTGGTTAATCGATGTAACAATCAAAACCAAATGTCAGTACACCAAATACACTTGCCTTGTACCGTTGACAGTACAGAACGCTTTTAAACAAAATAACTAAAACAGAAGCAAGTGGTCCTACGTAATCTATGATAAAACAGTACATATTTTAACATCCTTGGTGTTGTCATTTGGGTTGCCTATCCGAACAAAGACGGCGGCGATTTGGAAACACTGCGTATATGACTTACAGACAATTTTATCGAAAACTGGATGTTAATTTGTTCATGCGTGTCTTTTGAAAAGAGAATTTACTAATGGACATACTATTGTCCATTGTCCAATCAAATGTCTTCTAGACGTTTTAACTTACACAATTTTACGTGGGTTATCCAGTGCTTTTTTATTATAAATCAAAAGAATAGAGTGCACTAATTAAATGATGAACACAATTTAAATAAACAATACTTCAGGCTGCTTAAAAATAAAACTATTCCTTATTATATGGGAGTTTAATGTATCTTATTACCAGACATAGGTATTTCTAAGTACTAAAGTACTAAGGGTTAAACAAAATTGCATAAAATACACTACGTGATCAAAAGTATCCGGACACATGGCTGAAAATGACGTACAAGTTCGTGGCGCCCTCCATCGGTATGCTGGAAGTGAATATAGTATTGGCCCATTCTTAGCCTTGATGACAGCGTTCACTCTCGCAGGCATACTTACAATCAAGTGCTGGAAGGTTTCTTGGGGAATTACAGCCCATTCTTCACGGAGTGCGGAACTGAGAAGAGGTATCGATGTAGGTTGGTGAGGCCTGGCACGAAGTCGGCGTTCCAAAACATCCCAAAGGTGTTCTATAGGATTCAAGTCAGGACTCTGCAGGCCAGTCCATTACAGGGATGTTATTGTCGTGTAACCACTCCGCCACAGCCCGTGCAGTATGAACAGGTGCTCAATCGTGTTGAAAGATGCAATCGCCATCCCCGAATTGCTCTTCAACAGTGGGAAGCAAGAAGGTGCTTAAAATATCAATGTAGGTCTGCGCTGTGATCGTGCCACGCAAAACAACAAGGGGTGCAGGAAAAATACGACCACACCATAACATCACCACCTCCGAATTTCACTGTTGGCACTATACACGCTGGCAGATGACGTTCACCGGGCATTCGCCATACCCACACTCTGCCATCGGATCGCCACATTATGTACCGTGATTCGTCACTCCACACAACGTTTTGCCACTGTTCAATCGTGTAATGTTGACGCTCCTTACACCAAGCGAAGCGTCGTTTGGCATTTTCCTGCGTGATGTGTGGCTTATGAGCAGCCGCTCGACCATGGAATCCAAGGTTTCTCACCTCTCGCCTAACTGTCATAGTACTTGGAGTGGATCCTGATGCAGTTTGGAATTCCTGTGTGATTGTCTGGATAGATGTCTGCCTATTACTCTTTACGACCCTCTTCAAATGTCGGCGATCTCTATCAGTCAACAGACGAGGTCGACCTGTACGCTTTTATGCTGTACATGTCCCTTCACGTTTCCACTTCCCTATCACATCAGAAACAGTGAACCTAGGGATGTTTAGGAGTGTGGAAATCTCGCGTACAGACTTCTGACACCAGTGACACCCAATCACCTGACCACATTCGAAGTCCGTGAGTTCCACGGAGCGTCCCATTCTGCTGTTCTGTCTGACTACTGAGGTCGTGGATAATGAGTACCAGGCAGTAGGTGGCAGCACAATGCACCTAAGATGAAAAACGTATGTTTGTGGGGGTGTCCGGATACTTTTGATCACATGTGTACCTTCCGAATGAAGCAGACGTTATAGGTTATTCCTAGAAAATTCAAGATATAGCTACGCTTTATTGGTCTTGTAAATATATTAAATATGTTATTTTAATAAAAATTGTTAGGGCCGCTTTTGAGAAATAAACAAAACTCCAAGAGATTCCATGTAAAGGATAGTCTGGGATGGGGACATTTTCTGAAAGTCCTCGAGTCGCATCTTTGGAGGATGTTGAACTTAAATACAGAGTTTAGTATTTATCCGACATTTCGTTTTTGGCTTGTACTGCTGTTCACAGAAATACACATACATGATGAAGAAGAAGACAGAATAACAACAGTTAACCAGATTAATTAGAAATCGATGATCCAGTTATGCAGAAATCCGGACAGTTGGATCAAAAACGAAAACCAGTTCAGCAACACGTTGCTTGCAGTAGGTTTCTGCATGTGTTGCATCTGTGGAATTTGGAAAATCTGGTTGAAATGTATGCAAATTATTACACGGACTAAGTAATGTTGGTTGTCAAGTTTCAAATTTTTAATTTACATGGTTATTTCTATATTCATGCATCAATATGTAAATATATTTACCTTGATCAAAGATCTTCAATTAATTTATTTTTGAAAACAGATGCGGATCACACTTTAAGTAACTAATTAATCCTTTTGATGCATTTCCCAGAAACTGTCATAGTTTCATTAGTGGGCATTTCCAATATGTAGAACGCCGAAGAAAGAAAGGGGGGAAATGAATGAATGAATGAAAGAAAGAAAGAAAGAAAGAAAGAAAATGCGAGCAAACAAAATTTAAAGCTACTAACCGTATTCATCTTCTAGTACAATTTCAAGAACAAAAGTTATAAATATTTGAACACAAGATTTCTCAACTGAGCGGGATGGGCCAGGCGATAACGTCTGCAGCCCGCATTCGCGATCTCCCGGGTTCAAATTCCGTGGACTGACCAATCTGACTGTTTTTCTTATTTTCTTTCTCGGTTTCACTCAGCCCCAAGATAAATTCCGGATTGTATATTTAATACCACGATCCAAAGTTCCACCATAGCCTAATACAGTAAAAATAAAAATAGATGCTGATAGCGAATACTCTGCCATCTATCAGCAGATAATGAAAGCAGGTAGACTGGACGGCACTCTTAATGCCATCTGCTCGGCACGTGTAGAAGCAGACATGCCGTTTCCTGGCACTAAGGCTCTATGGACACGTGTCGAAGCTGCCATCTGTCCGGCACGTGTAGAAGCAGAGTTGCTTGGCACTAAGGCCTGTATGGACACGTAACAAAGTAAGATGGTGTGGTACAAGGATGAGATCTAGAAGGCTAACTGTCCGCCACACATCGATCCACGAGATACTCCTAACAGATCCGTCGCGTTGTGGCTATGTAGTAAAGCGACGTAAAGTAAATAGAGGGGGAGGTTTCTAATGCACAGCATACAAGGAAATATTAAAATGAACTTTTCATAATTGTACAAACAGAACTTTACAAATGCATTCACTCTTAAACCAAATTGTTATTTTTACATGTAAATTCAATTTTGTTGCTATAGACTATATGGAAGTTCTTTAGTGTTCTTTAGTATACTACGGTAAGTTTTGTAAAAAAGCGTTTTCTCAGTAAATAAACGGTTTCCAAATTCTTCAGTGCGAATTATTAGATTCGGATATTTAGCGTTCACAGAAGCAGGGAAGAAAGAAGTCCATCTGCGTGATATGAGGGTTGCGTTGCGTGTTTGCCTTATAAAAAAGGACGAGTTAGAATATCATTTTGGGATGGGTTGCCTGGGTAAAATTTTTGTCAGGGTTTTCCCTTGTCCTGAAAATGCAAATTTTGGTAATTCTTTGCTCTATGAACCCTCATTCTATTCATACTTTCATTTATCGTCCGCTGTAACCTTTTCGATTAAAGTGAGTTAAACAAAAGAGAGAGATAGTGAACACAATAAAACGAAAATAAATCAGAAGGATAAAAATGGCAAATTTTCACCCTTCGTAAGTGTAACATAAGCTAACTGGACGCAAATCACCAAAGGATAATTTATTTACCATTCCTCGCTTTCTGTGGCAGACGCACTAGATAGCTGAGGTTTTTACATAAGGATTCCCCACAGTATTGATACGCATACTGATATATTCAGTATAATTATTGAACTCAGTATCTTTGATCCAGAAACAGGTAAATGTTCTTGAGGGATGTAAAGAAAGCATGTGCATCGTAAGTGCATTTCAAGGCTTTGTGGTTATCCAGTCATCAACTTTCATTTTTGTTAATTAAAGATCAACAGGTTGCTTTTTCTAATGAAACACCCGGGCTTTCATATATGAAAACTGAGAAGATACTGTCATTTTCTTTAGACAGTGAAGATTTTCTCTTCTGGAGATGTCCCACTATTTGGAACAAAGAAGTGTTAATGATTTTCAGTATAATTTTGAAGATAATTTATCGGTGGCAGGGAATGTATAACCAATGTGAAACGTATTACCACATACATGCGTTGAATGGATAGCAGTTTAATGTTAATATTCGTTTGTTTGTTATCTGTTCAAGGTTTGGTCATTCGTAACTGAGAACGAAAAACAATGTCTCCAGTTCTTTAGGAGATAAATCGATACCGCATTGCAGGCGCTTGCATCGTCGAGATGTAATAGTAAACATAATTAATAAAGCACGTTTTTAAGGAATACTTCATTTGTTCGATAATGGGCTTTCGTCAGGGTTTTATGGATAGCTGGTTGAGATGATGTACTTCTGGCGGCTTTGGTCCAAAGGGATATTTAAGGCCGTTTTCGAGCATTGAAGTTTTGAGCGTGTCGGACTGGGCTCGGCGCCTGGAGCCACCCACCAGAAAGCAAGCCGTTCGCTCTCTCTGATGTTGCCGTATGCTCCCGTTCGCTCTTCTTAAGAAGTTAAACGTTTTTCACCAATAAGTAAAGAAAATATGAAATCTAGAATATACTTTAAGCAAGCATGACGACAAAATGATTCGCTATTACATTTGGAATCGCTGTACCTCACGCTCTCTCTCCGGCTTTCAGCCTGCATTGTATTTTACCTAAAAGTGGGGCTAGGCACACTGTACATTGAAATGACTCGAAGAGTGATCCCATTTTCGCTACGACTGTTCTAGAGAATAGGTATTTATAGCACAAATCTAAAATATTTTTCCGACTGCTTTGAAAGAAAATACCCTTTTTACTGAAAAGTTTCCAAGCGAAGGGGTCCTCTCTATATAACCCGATGTCACAAAGCAGGTACGACAGTCCTGCCGCAGCAAGGGAAATTTAATTTGCTACCGCCCCTTTTTAAGGGAGTAGTCAGCTCACGTCTGAATAAATTGTTCCTCTTGTTACTTCGTCAGGAACTTCCCCCTGACTAATCTAATTCTCCTTAATCAAGTAATGCGAACTGTGTAGTAAAAAGTTTAAATTTTTGTTTAAACATTTATATTCTGTAGAATAATGAAGCAAATAAATTACGTTTACAAGTTGTCATTGTATCTGAACTTTTATTCTGTATGCAATTTGCAAGCATTAGCATCCCTTTAAAAGGCTTCTAAAAATGTTTTAATGTTGGAAATGAAATATTCAACACTTATCGTGGTAGGCGTTTAATGCAAAATCTATAGCTAATTTTACGTGGAAAATCTTTCCGCACATGCACTTGGCTTAATACTATCATCTGTTATCTTCCGCGAATATATATATATATATATATATATATATATATATATATATATATATATATTCTGCAGATCTTTGAGAAAAGAACTAAAGAAGAGATTAGCGAAGTGGCGCTTGTGGAGTGTGGCATTGTAAATTGCAGAAACGTTTATGTTACGACGAAAAGAGGAAAAATAAACACGGAATTTGGAATGTGGGTATTGAGAGGATTGGAGCGCTTAAAATGGAAAAAGGAAAAAGATAACTACGGAAGAATTATAATGGCTTGCTCAGGAGGGGGAAATAAATTCCCTGGGACATTGGATAAAAATAATACTCGCTAAAAGATGCACTGGAAGGAACAGTGAACGTGAAAATGTTTGGGGTAGGAAATTACGCTAGATAATAGGCAACAGATTAATGACTCATGTGGAGACCAAGAGAGAAGAATGGAGTAAGCTGAATTTATACTGGAGAACCTACTTTTGGGTAGAATAACTATGATTTGGTGTTACGATATAATTTTTGTTCCCTTATGTGAAAAGATACATTAAAATTTAGCGTGATAGAATCAATTCCTAGTTTGATGAACAAAACCATCACTCACCCTAAAATTGAGTAGCTATTTACATTTATTACAATTGAAAGGCTATTTTACAAATGCTTGCGCTCATGATAGTTACAAATTAGTTCAAAAAAACAAAGTTAAGATTAAAAACCTCAAAATTGTATTACCCTTAGCCTATAGTTCATGGTTAACAAGCTTTGGGAAGCATTAAAGAAGTTTATTGAAAATATTGATTAAATGTGTAATGCAAGAAGAGAATTACTCCAGAAGTGCTAGTTTGCAGAGGGAACATTAAATAGGACAATTTTCGGAGAAAACACGCAGAAATTCAATTACATTTTTAGAGTTGCATAATCAACCAGGGGTAGATTGAAAGTTTTTGTTAGGCTTTTAGGATAATATTATTTTTAACAGTTCTCCTTGTGTCCTCGGATGGGAAATTGGAAATAAAGGATACATTTATTAAGGACAAGCAGAACTGCACTCTTTTGCGTCATTGTGTTGACGCTGGAAGTTATTCCCTCTCTACTTCTTTTTCCTCTTACCTGTCTTTCTTTGAGCAGTATTTTGTTCATGTTAAGCTTTCAAAATCTGTAATAGAATATCTTGCAAATTAAAACTTAAGTAATAGGATTAGTAATAAGCACAACCGTGCATGTTTCGTATGCGTTCCAAGCCGTACTGTTTCCCTGATAATCTGAAATGGGCAATAAAATAGGTATAACATTAATGTATAAATTCAACTGGTTTGTGGATATGAATAATGGATACGACAAAATGTTATGTCTTTAAATATATGTATTATATATATATATGAATAAAATTTAAAAAAGTATCAAAACTTGCTGAAAGAAGTCAATGTTAATAAACTTCTATGTAAAATATTTCACAAAACACAGTAATAAGTGAGATATTTTGATTCTTTATGGCTCGTACTTCCTTCGGAGAAGTAATGGATATACCATGTGGCCTATTGTGTTAATGGAAGTAAAGCCAAGTTTCACAGTAATCCTTTTATTCTGTCTTCGACAAAAAGGTTTCAAAAAACCATTGTGGTTTCAGGGTATCCCATTATAAACGTTTAACCTCAGTTGTTTATGCAGAATAGAGATTACCAGAACTTTTGTTTTACCTTCTTATGTATATAGACATCCTTTTTGTTTTAGGAGATTTAAAATATATAATAGGGTAAAAAAAACTTATTTCCTGTTTTACCTATTTACCTAACAAACTTGAAATAATTGAATCACTGTTCTTTTTAAGGCAATAGCTGTTCTTTGTAGAAAGCTGTACTATTTTTGAAAACTATTTCACTTGGCATTCATTTTCGATCAAAAAGGTAAGGAAACGTTAAAATACAACCAATCATAGCTGCTATGGATTATCATTTCCCCAGCTTTTGTTTAATAACGTTTTAGTAGATCCAGTTGACAAAGAATTGTCCTGAAAAAATCTTATATGTTACACTCACATGACTTTCTCTACTCTTGTACAAACTATTTTTCAAACGCTTATTCTCCATCTACTTCATGTTAATCGAGATAAACATTTGCAGAGTCTATCTTATCTTATTGCTAAGTTTCTTGTAGATGTAAGGGGAATATTTACAAGGGCATTATAGAAACACAGTAGCCTTTAAGCACATACATATATCTTAATAGCTGGTTGCTAGGTGCAGCACCATTCTCTTTGCCACAGATTAATACTCTTTGCATATCCAAGACAAAAAATGAATAACGAATTCCCATTTGAGAAAAGTATTGAAAAATTTAAAGACATAACAAGCAATATCTCGAAAATGGTTCATTCAACAACAAAAATGTATATGACATAAATTGTGTATTTTAACGTGATCTACATTTTTGTGTAGTAAAATTTTGTCTATCTCTTATGGTTTACCAGTTATGCAAAAGTCGTTCACAATGAAGAATACTTTTGGAGACATTCCCAGAAAATTCAAGATATACATTTTATTTGTCATGAAAATATCTTAAACATATGATATTTTAATCAAAATCGTTAGAACCATTTTTGAGAAAATTAAAATTTTCGAAAAATGTTCTATGTAAAGGGTAGTCTGGGGTGGGGGGATTTTCTTGAAAACCTTCGCATCTCTGGAAGATATTGAACCTAAATACCAAGTTTGGTGTTTATCCGACAGTTCGTTTCTGAGTTATGCTGTTCACAGACACACAGACACACACACACACACACACACACATACACACACAGACACACACACACACGGACATGTTTCCAAAAATGCTTTTTTTTGGATTCAGGGGGTCTTAAAACATGTATTTCCGGTGAAATCTCGGTATCGCATTTTTGGGTGGAATACAATACTTCCCCTACTTACTATACGTAGTAGAGAAAGTAAAAATGGGTTGTGTTTTCAGTAACTGTACGTTTTAAAACGATTAATATTTATTCAGTCATCCTTAATTGAAATTCCGCTTCCGTTCTTTGTAAATATTCTCTTTTTTATTTTCATATACTAATAGAAGCTTTTTGACTGCTCTTACATTTGAGGTTAGACGTACTCTCATTTCCACTGTTGTAATATTGGTTGTCGCGATGGCGATATTAGTTTTATAAAGTGAACTTCTATATGAAAATGAGCGTAACTTTTAATAATTCCTGGTATTTGTATAATTTATTGCAATGTATTTATGAAAAGCTGAATAAATACCACTCGAGATTTTCTTTTTTGTCGATTTATTTGCTTCGTCTACGTCGCTCGTAAATTTATTATTGAAATCTAGCATCTCGCTAGATTGCTTCAGATAAAATTACAGAAATTATAACCTGTAACCACTACACTTTCGAGTACACTTGACCCTCTAGCAGCCTACATTTGCAGCGTGAAAGGTTTCCTCGTCTGCTCGCGATACAAAAGTGGGTTTACGAGATTACTTCAGGAAGCCATAAGAGCAACGCTTTGTAAACTCAGGAAGCAAAGCAGAGAACATTACTCGAGGGAAATTATCAGTCACAATACGTATAGTAGTGAACTCTCAATAGGCAGGGTCTTGGAACCAGCGCAGATGTCTTTGTTATTTATAGATATCAAAGAAATCTCAAGGAAAAGTGAAACACACCGTTTGTTTTTGTACTGTTCATCTACATGGTTTTTATTATTAATTTCACAGGCAGGTTACTGAAGATGTCTGGCGTCAGAAGCTCAAATTGTCGACAAGGCACTACACAATTAACACAAACCTAACAACAGGGCTTCCATGATTTCTTCAAAGAAGAAAGAAATAAAGAAAGAAAGAAAGAAAAATGTACTTATTTTCTTCTACTACGTATAGTAAGTAGGGGAAGTATTGTATTCCACCCAAAAATTCGATACCGAGATTTCACCGGAAATACATGTTTTGAGACCCCCTGAATCCAAAAAGAGCATTTTTGGAAACATGTCCGTGTGTGTGTGTCTGTGAACAGCATAACTCAGAAACGAACAGTCGGATAAACACCAAACTTGGCATTTAGGTTCAGTATCTTCCAGAGATGCAACACCAAGGTTTCCAAGAAAATCCCCCGACCCCAGATTACCCTTTACATGGAAGATTTTTCGAAAATTTGAATTTTCTCAAAAATGGCTAACGATTTTGATTAAAATATCATGTATTTAAGATATTATCATGACAAATGAAATGTATATCTCGAATTTTCTGGGAATGTCTCCAAAAGTATTCTTCATTGTGAACGACTTTTGCATAACTAGTAAACCATAAGAGATAGACAAAATTTTACTACACAAAAAATGTAGATCACGTTAAAATACACAATTTATGTCATACATTTTTTGTTGTTGAGTGAACCATTTTCGAGATATTGCTTGTTATTCCCTTAAAATTTTCAATACTCATTTTCTCAAATAGGAATTCGTTATTCATTTTTACTTTCTCTACTACGTATAGTAAGTAGGGGAAGTATTGTATTCCACCCAAAATTACGATACCGAGATTTCACCGGAAATACATGTTTTGAGACCCCCTGAATCCAAAAAAAGCATTTTTGGAAACATGTCCGTGTGTGTGCCTGTGTGTCTGTCTGTGTGTCTGTCTGTGAACAGCATAACTCAGAAACGAACAGTCGGATAAACACCAAACTTCGTATTTGGGTTTAGTATCTTCCAGAGATGCGACACGAAGGTTTTCAAGAAAATCCCCCCACCCCAGAGTACTCTTTACATGGAAGATTTTTCGAAAATTTTAATTTTCTCAAAAATGACTAACGATTTTGATTAAAATATCATATGTTTAAGATATTTTTATGACAAATAAAATGTATATCTTGAATTTCCTGGGAATGTCTCCAAAAGTATTCTTTATTGTGAACGACTTTTGCATAACTGGTAAACCATAAGAGATAGACAAAATGTTACTACACAAAAAATGTAGATCGCATTAATATACACAATTTATGTCCTATACATTTTTTTTGTTGAGTGAACCATTTTCGAGATATTGCTTGTTATTCCCTTAAATTTTTCAATACTTATTTTCTCAAATGGGAATTCGTTATTCATTTTTTTTGTATTGGATATGCAAAGAGTATTAATCTGTGGCAAAGAGAATAGTGCTGCACATAGCAACCAGCTATTAAGAGAAATGTCTATGCTTAAAGGCTACTGTATATCTACATTGCCCTTGTAAATATATATTCCCCTTACATCTACAAGAAAATTAGCAATAAGATAGAGTCTGCAAATGTTTATCTCGATTAACATGAAGCATATGGAGAATAAGCGTTTGTAAAAATAGTTTGCACAAGAGTAGAGAAAGTCATGTGAGTGTAACACAGATTTTTCTAATCAAAGGTACCTTATTAGAGAATATTTACCTTCTTTTCTGGATCTACGACTCTTACCCTAAAGCGCTTTTTCCACCACTGTTACCTTTCATTTGTCTTAGAACCTATCGATTACTTTTAGGTAAAAGCGCATCGAAAACAATGAGATGTCCCTCGGCATTCCCCCCCTGCCCGGCAGAAACAAATTCTTAAATTCTTTTCCTAGTCATGCCATTCATACATGCATAGGAGACTTTTTCGAAAAATTTGATGTGTAATAGTCGCATAATTGCCGTTTCATAGCGAATCTGTAGTAATTCTGTTTACATAAAAGTTAATTATTTTCTATCTTCTTTGGATTAATCCCAATAAATGAATCATCCAAGTGTAACTATTGTTGGAAAATGGACTGCAAACCTATACATAAACTGTGAAGTAATGCGGATATTTATTGCTGCAGTAATTTGAAATTGATACAAAATATCGATGACTATTTATTATAAGATCTTATCCGCCAAATCACAAATTTTTCAGGAGAGACAAAAAATCTGTTTTATCCTCATTAATAACAATTTGAAATTGGGAATTAATATTGTTTATCGGAATAGTACCTAGATTCCCCATGTATTATCTCACATGAAATATGCAGTTTCGTTAAAATGGTTTTTAAGATGTTTGTTAGACAGGATACGCCTTGCCATTGTTTTTTCTACTACGTATAGTAAGTAGGGGAAGTATTGCATTCCACCAAAAATTCGATACCGAGATTTCCTCGGAAATGCATGTTTTGAGACCCCTTGAAAAAGGCATTTCTAGAAAAAGGGTCCGTGCGTGTGTTTCTGAACAGCATAACTCAAAAACGAAAAGTTGGATAAATACCAAACTTGGTATTTAGATCCAGTATCTTTCAAAGATGCGACACGAAGATTTTCAAGGAAATCCCCCACCCCAGATTACCCTTTTCATGAAACATTTTTTCGAAAATTTTTATTTTCTCAAAAATGGCTCTGATTTTGATTGAAATATCATATATTTAAGATATTTTTATGGCAAATGAAATGCATATTTTAATTTTCTGGGAATATCCTTAAAAGCGCTCCTCATTCTGAATGGTTTATGCATAACTGGTAAACCGCAGAGATATACAAAGCTTTACTACACAAAAAAACTGCAGATCACTTTAAAACACAATTTGTCATATACGTTTTCTTTTGTGGAGTGAACCATTTTCGAGATATTCGTTGTTATCTGTTTAAATTTTTCCAATACTTATATTTTTTTTTCTCAAATGGGAATTCGTTATTCGTCTTTTTTTTAAAAAAAATCTGGACATGGAAAGAGAATGAAATACTCCACATAGCAACCAGCTCATAAAAGATTTGACTATCGCTTAAAACCTACTATATTCCCCTTGCATCTACAAGAAAATTAGCAATAATATTAACATGGAGTAGATGGAGAATGGGCGTTTGTAAAAATGGTTTGTACAAGAGTAGAGAAAGTCATGTGAGTGCAACACATAAGTTTTGTTATTATGTAAGAGACACTCACTGATCATAACAAAGCAAATTAATTCTGTAAAGTTCTTATCGCTGCTCATATTTCCCTTGTATTTAAATTGTATTAGACCATAATATTAGCTACAATAATAATATTATTATTACAAAATCCCTTATTGAAATAAATAAAACAGTTATCTCTCATTGCTAAGAATAGGAACGAAACTATCTTCGGAACCTTCAGTTTCATCCTAAGAACCAGAATTATTATCTTATGAGCCACTTGGGAACAAAAAATATGATAATACATTGAGAACTGGACAAGTGTTAATATGATTTGTTGCTCACTAAAATAACATTTTAGCAGTTAAGATAAAATGTAAACTTTACTTTCTCTGTGAATGTTAAAAGGTCGCTTACGGTATTTTGCCAGGATGTGCGTCTAGATTTTCGTGTTCATTTACGATAATAAACGCATTTTTAAAAAATTGGCGGCTAAGATGTTCTGCCGGTTAGCCATCGATATATTAAAAAATCTGATGTTATACTCACATGACTTTCTCTACTCTTGTAAAACTATTTTTACAAGCGCTTATTCTCCATTTACTTCATGTTAATCGACATAGACATTTGCAGAAACTATTTTATTGCTAATTTTCTTGTAGGTGCAAGGGGAATATAGTAGGCTTTAAGCGAGTCAAGTCTTTTAATAGGACATTAAAAAAAACAATAACGAATTCCCATTTGAACAAGGAATATCTCGGAAATGGTTCACTCGACAAAAAAAAAGAAATGTATATAATGAATATAAATTGTGTGTTTTAACGAGATCTATATTTTTTATGTAGTAAAACTTTGTATATCTCTTACGGTTTACCAGTTATGCAAAGACCATTAGAATGAAGAGGACTTTTGGGGACATTCCCAGAAAATTGAAGATATACATTTCGTTTGCATTAAAAATGCCTTATATACATGATATTTTAATCCAAATCGTTAGAGCCATTTTTGAGATAATCAAAATTTTCGAAAAATGTTTCATGTAACGGGTAGTCTGGAGTGGGGGAATTCTCTTGAAAATCTTCGCTCGCATCTTTCAAATATACTGGACCTAAATATCGCGTTTGGTATTTATCCGACTTTTTGTTTTTGAGTTATGCTGTTCACAGACACACACACGGATCTTTTTCTAAAAATGCTTTTTTTGGATTCAGGGGGTCTCAAAACATGTATTTCCGGTGTAATCTCGATAAAGAATTTTTGGGTACAATGCAATACTTCCCCAATTACTATACGTAGCAGAGAAAGTAAGAAAAGGAATGTTACAATTTATTCTTGAGCTCTGATTTTTGAAGAAGGTATGTTCTTCAACTTATGTTACGTAATAAAAGTACGAAATTATTTTATCTGTCCCGCAATTGGAAGCCAATTTCTAGTAGTTGTTTTCTCCTACTGTTGAAGTTTTACTGTTGTTGTTGTTGTTAGCCACACGCTTGGAAGCTAACTTGAAGAAGGTGATTTGTTTACGCATTGTTTTTACGTAAACTTGAAGAATTGTTTTATGTAATAATAGTTACTTTATGCAGTTTGTAACACGCTTTGGGCGTCTTTTTAAATTTTATGCTTACGTAATATTACTTATGTTTGAATTTGCCTCGGCTGCGTCAGTCTTACTTTAGAGTCATGTATCTTATGCAGGGCGCGGTATGACAATAATTGTAGACATCACAGAATTAAACTTTTAAATTAACTTCTTTTATTTAAATTCTTGCACATATTTATAAACCGCTACACTTTTTAAAGAACTGTGAGAAACTTTTATACATTCACTTAGCGCGTATATCTGTTTTTACTTATCACCCGTATAGAACACATTTTCCCATCTATACTCTACCAAATCTCGCCAGCAACTGAGTAACCTCAACAGTTAAAACCTATAAGCTTCGGTATTGCAAGTCTCTGATTGGCTAATTCTAGTCCAATAGAATATCTGCATTTAACTTAAAACTTTTCTTTGCCGTTGATTGGCTAATTTAAAACTCAGAGAAACTACGTCATCGTCCATCTAATCATGACCAGTACATTTTCAAACTCTAAACATATTATTGCTACAAGTTTACCTCATTATTACTCATTGTTAGCAACTTAAAACTTATTATTCTCATAGTTCTTGCATTATTAGAGTATGTAATGTATTGACATAACATTATTAAAATATGTTTACAATAAAAATAAGCATTTGCAATGACTGCTACATACAATTTAAATAATTATTATATACATATTGTTTCAAGGCGGGCTGTTATTGAATTTACTTATTATAAAATACAATTGAAATTATTCAGGTATTAAAATACTGCCTCATTTTAAACTACAAATATTCCTCGTATAATCTTCAGTAGTTATAGTCCCGAATGAGCCAATTGGATTAACGATAATCCTGCCGCTAGGGGCGCTAGTGTCGCCGTGAGCGACGGCGGTAAGTTTGAAAAGCGCCATGAGCGGAAGGATTATCGTTATTGCAATTGGCTCATCCGGGACGAGATAAAAGAATTGAGGATTAGGGAAAGATGAACGAAAAACAGGAAGTGACGTGGAGTGTTTTGATTGGTAAAAATAAGACGAAATGTGATTGTTTCGTTAGTTCCGGTGGAAGATGAAGAAAGGAAGATGAAAGAGTATGGAGGACACGTGATGGAGAGGAGCGGAGCGGCGAGGTGTTGTCTGTGCGGAGGTCGGGACTGAAAGAGGGAAAAGATGGCGAACGAGGGATAAAAAGTATAACAGAAAGTGACGTGTGAAGTTGTGATTGGTGGGAATAAGAAGTGATGTTATTGGTGGAAAGGAACAAATGAAAGTTGTTGATTGGTAAGAATAAGAGAGATTATGATTGGTGGAAAGAAAAAGGTGTGAGTGGGGTATGTTGGAGGTGATGGGAAAGGTAAGTTTTCCTACCAACAAGATTTGCAAAAGCCTCTCCAGAACTCATCAGCAATTTTTGAACGTTGGATGGTAGTTTTCTTGAGTGGATAGAGAGATGGGGCGATATGAGACGCGGTGGCGAAAATGGGAACTAAACAAGATGGCGGAGATAAGAGGTCTAAGGACGAGGAAATTTCGAGGTTAGTGGTCAACATGGCGGACGCAAGAGGTGTGGGCAAGGAGACGTGGTGGTGAGAATGGGAACTAAAAGAAGATGGTGGAAGCAAGAGCTTAGAAGAGCAGATTTTGAGGTTAAAATAGCGGGAACTAAAAATGGCGGATGGTCGGCGACAAGGAGATGCGGTGGCCAACGTGAGAACTAAACAAGATGGAGGACGCAAGAGGAGGGTAAGGAGATTTGAGGTTAAGATTTTTAGGTTAAAACAGGACGTAAGCATGGGAACGAAATCCAAGATGGCGAAGGCAATGGTGTGGACGATGAGATGTGAGGCGCGGTGGCGAAAATGGGAACTAAACAAGATGACGAAGACAAAAAGTCTAAGGACGAGGAGATTTCGAGGTTAGTGGTTAACATGGCGGTCGCAAGAGGTGGGGGGCAAGGAGATTTGAGGTTAATATTTTTAGGTTAAAACAGGACGTAAAAAGGGGAACTAAATTCAAGATGGCGGAGGCAAGGGTGGGACGAGGAGATGTGAGGCGCGGTGGTAAAAATGTGAACTAAACAAGATGGCGGAGGCAGGAAGTTCAGGTTAAAAATATGAGGTAAACGTGGACAACTTAAACCAAGATGGCGGTGGCGTATTGGTGAAAATGGGAACTAAACAAGATGGCGGAGGTAAGAAGTCGAGGGACGAAGAGATTTGAGGTTAGGGTCAACATGCGAAAGATGTCGAACGCAACAGATGGTGACGAGGAGATAGAATTGAGGATTAGGGAAAGATGAACGAAAAACAGGAAGTGACGTGGAGGGTTTTGATTGGTAAAAATAAGACGAAATGTGATTGGTTCGTTAATTCGGGTGGAAGATGAAGGAAGGAAGATAAAAGAGTATGGAGGACACGTGATGGAGAGGAGCGGAGCGGCGAGGTGTTGTCTGTACGGAGGTTGGGACTGAAAGAGGGTAAAGATGGCGAACGAGGTATAAAAAGTATAACAGAAAGTGACGTCTGAAGTTGTGATTGGTGTGAATAAGGAGTGATGTTATTGGTGGAAAGGAACAAATGAAAGTTTTGATTGGTAAGAATAAGAGAGATTATGATTGGTGGAAAGAAAAAGGTGTGGGAGTGGGGTATGTTGGAGGTGATGGGAAAGGTAAGTTTTCCTACCAACAAGATTTGCAAAAGCCTCTCCAGAACTCATCGGCAATTTTTGAACGTTGGATGGTAGTTTTCTTGAGTGGATAGAGAGATGGGGCGATATGAGACGCGGTGGCGATAATGGGAGCTAAACAAGATGGCGGAGACAAGAGGTCTAAGGACGAGGAAATTTCGAGGTTAGTGGTCAACATGGCGGACGCAAGAGGTGGGGGCAAGGAGACGCGGTGTTGAGAATGGGAACTAAAAGAAGATGGCGGAAGCAAGAGCTTAGAAGAGCAGATTTTGAGGTTAAAATAGTGGGAACTAAAAATGGCGGAGGGTCGGCGACAAGGAGATGCGGTGGCCAACGTGAGAACTAAACAAGATGGCGGCCGCAAGAGGAGGGTAAGGAGATTTGAGGTTACAGTACCAAAACACCAAAGGATATATTCCTACGCCAGGCAGGCCCGAAAAATAATTATGCGTGTGGTACTTACCTCTTACTGGTGTTGATGCGTCACCAAAAGCGCAGCAGCTTCACGCGACGCGAAAAAATAAAAGCAAACTGTTTTTGAAAATGCTTAACCAGCTTTAAGATCAACCAACATCACTACGCACTGATATACCTAGGTTTTTTTAAAGCGGTACAGACGCCCTTTGCACAGACGTAATTTAACTATACCAAAAACCTTGTACTGGACCATCGTAATGGTCGCTAGCGTACGTAGGAGCAGGGTTCTCATTGCCGGTCGAAAGCGGTCAAAAAAGTGTACGACGCAGGTGTTCACAGTAGCTACTGTCGAAGTCAACCGTCTAGATGTGAATGAACGAGATCTGTTCTTGCCGGCAATCTGGCTCGGAGATGTGAGGAGCGGTGGCAAAAATGGGAACTAAACAAGATGGCGGAGACAAGAAGTCAAGAATGAGGGGATTTGAGGTTGGTGGTCAACATGGCAGACGCAAGAGTGGTAATCAGCAGTTGATGTGCGTCACGATATGGCCGTTGCGATTAAAGAGCTGCAAACTGCGCGATAACTTGAAAAATATTGCCCGGCGTGACGCATTGCGCGGCGCGCGCGCGTTTACCGTAAACCGTTACAGTTGTCATAGTTATATTATCCGTCTTATTTTTCAAGCTCTTTCGATCTTTTCATGGGTTTTCCAGATCGGTAGGCGTTAGAATACTCTTAGGGCTTTTTTCAGGTTTTTCGTGGTTGTCCCTGTCCGGTAGGCAAATGATGAAGTTTTTCTATAATGTCGTCGTTTTCCCTTGTCGGCGCACGGATACTAAGCACATACTCGCACACACACATTCACACACATACATTCGCTCACAAACTCTTTCTATTTTTCGGGTTTTATCTGCTCCGTATACGTATGCATGCTATTTTTCCGTTTTCATAGTTTTTCCCTGGTCGGTAGGCCATTGCTGGAGCGGTTGTCGTACCTCTCATGCCACGTCACTTCCTGCCACGAAATAGGAGAAAGAACTTAAACAATAGCCTACCGACAAGGGAAAACCACGAAAAAAACAGAAAGATAATTATTTTTCGAGCCTGCCTGGCGTAGGAATATATCCTTTGGTGTTTTGGTACTGTAACCTCAAATCTCCTTACCCTCCTCTTGCGGCCGCCATCTTGTTTAGTTCTCACGTTGGCCACCGCATCTCCTTGTCGCCGACCCTCCGCCATTTTTAGTTCCCACTATTTTAACCTCAAAATCTGCTCTTCTAAGCTCTTGCTTCCGCCATCTTCTTTTAGTTCCCATTCTCAACACCGCGTCTCCTTGCCCCCACCTCTTGCGTCCGCCATGTTGACCACTAACCTCGAAATTTCCTCGTCCTTAGACCTCTTGTCTCCGCCATCTTGTTTAGCTCCCATTATCGCCACCGCGTCTCATATCGCCCCATCTCTCTATCCACTCAAGAAAACTACCATCCAACGTTCAAAAATTGCTGATGAGTTCTGGAGAGGCTTTTGCAAATCTTGTTGGTAGGAAAACTTACCTTTCCCATCACCTCCAACATACCCCACTCCCATACCTTTTTCTTTCCACCAATCATAATCTCTCTTATTCTTACCAATCAACAACTTTCATTTGTTCTTTTTCCACCAATAACATCACTCCTTATTCACACCAATCACAACTTCACACGTCACTTTCTGTTATACTTTTTATCCCTCGTTCGCCATCTTTACCCTCTTTCAGTCCCAACCTCCGTACAGACAACACCTCGCCGCTCCACTCCTCTCCATCACGTGTCCTCCATACTCTTTTATCTTCCTTCCTTCCTTCATCTTCCACCCGAATTAACGAACCAATCACATTTCGTCTTATTTTTACCAATCAAAACCCTCCACGTCACTTCCTGTTTTTCGTTCATCTTTCCCTAATCCTCAATTCTATCTCCTCGTCACCATCTGTTGCGTTCGACATCTTTCGCATGTTGACCCTAACCTCAAATCTCTTCGTCCCTCGACTTCTTGCCTCCGCCATCTTGTTTAGTTCCCATTTTCACCACTACGCCACCGCCATCTTGGTTTAAGTTCTCCACGTTTACCACATATTTTAACCTGAACTTCCTGCCTCCGCCATCTTGTTTAGTTCACATTTTTACCACCGCGCCTCACATCTCCTCGTCCCACCCTTGCCTCCGCCATCTTGAATTTAGTTACCCTTCTTACGTCCTGTTTTAATCTAAAAATCTTAACCTCAAATCTCCTTGCCCCCCACCTCTTGCGACCGCCATGTTGACCACTAACCTCGAAATCTCCTCGTCCTTAGACTTTTTGTCTTCGTCATCTTGTTTAGTTCCCATTTTCGCCACCGCGCCTCACATCTCATCGTCCACACCATTGCCTTCGCCATCTTGGATTTCGTTCCCATGCTTACGTCCTGTTTTAACCTAAAAATCTTAACCTCAAGTCTCCTTACCCTCCTCTTGCGTCCGCCATCTTGTTTAGTTCTCACGTTGGCCACCGCATCTCCTTGTCGCCGACCCTCCGCCATTTTTAGTTCCCACTATTTTAACCTCAAAATCTGCTCTTCTAAGCTCTTGCTTCCACCATCTTCTTTTAGTTCCCATTCTCACCACCACGTCTCCTTGCCCACACCTCTTGCGTCCGCCATGTTGACCACTAACCTCGAAATTTCCTCGTCCTTAGACCTCTTGTCTCCGCCATCTTGTTTAGTTCCCATTTTCGCCACCGCGTCTCATATCGCCCCATCTCTCTATCCACTCAAGAAAACTACCATTCAACGTTCAAAAATTGCTGATGAGTTCTGGAGAGGCTTTTGCAAATCTTGTTGGTAGGAAAACTTACCTTTCCCATCACCTCCAACATACCCCACTCACACCTTTTTCTTTCCACCAATCATAATCTCTCTTATTCTTACCAATCAACAACTTTCATTTGTTCCTTTCCACCAATAACATCACTTCTTATTCCCACCAATCACAACTTCACACGTCACTTTCTGTTATACTTTTTATCCCTCGTTCGCCATCTTTTCCCTCTTTCAGTCCCGACCTCCGCACAGACAACACCTCGCCGCTCCGCTCCTCTCCATCACGTGTCCTCCATACTCTTTCATCTTCCTTCCTTCATCTTCCACCGGAATTAACGAAACAATAACATTTCGTCTTATTTTTACCAATCAAAACACTCCACGTCACTTCCTGTTTTTCGTTCATCTTTCCCTAATCCTCAATTCTTTTATCTCGTCCCGGATGAGCCAATTGCAATAACGATAATCCTTCCGCTCATGGCGCTTTTCAAACTTACCGCCGTCGCTCGCGGCGACACTAGCGACACTAGCGCCCCTAGCGGCAGGATTATCGTTAATCCAATTGGCTCATCCGGGACTATAACTACTATCTTCAAAACGGAAGCACTATTTATCTGAGAGTAACTGACAAAGTGTATCTATCAGCGTTTATTTCCTTGCTTTTTCTGACAGTTCTTGGATTTGTTTGGAATAAGCAACCTTTCGCTAAAGGTACTTTAAGCATCAGCTTGTAGTTTACTTAAAGGGGGGAGAAGTCTGGATGTATATGAATCATCAGCTTAAAAGTTTTGTTCACACAAACTTTTGCTTCCTGGTGGCACGTACATTTAGCATCTACACTTAGGTGCGGTAGCCCTTAGCCACTATCGTGGCTTTTTCTTGATTTATTTTGGTCTTCAAGTTATCAAGGGCTATTCTGTACACTCTATCTTTGATATAATGCCATTAAAGCAAGTTCAGCGATAGTATGTCGGAGGAACTAGGAGCAACTGTTTGTCCTCTTCAAGTCTAGTGTGCTGGAAACGGGTAGTCCAGCACATTCCAGCGTCTTGCTAAATAGTATCGATTGACGGTAAGCCAATTATGGTAGCAAGAAGGGTTCAATGTAATTGCTGGGTTCAGCATAAAGGAATACGACCAAGAGACAATGCATCTTAATTTTATCACACACTGTGTTTCATTTCAATGATTTTAGTAGTGTGTTAACGCGGGTATGTGCACATCTATGTACATGAATTACAATCCGTGGTATTGAAAGACGGAGTTAGTACCCGCATATACGAGTAACGTGTGGGATTACGTGACGTTTGGATTCTGAGGGAGAGTCCGTCCCTCCTCTGCGGTGCTCCCTGGAGCACGTTATTTCCCCTCGTGAAGTTGATGATGCACTTTATTGTTATGTTGTGGAATTAAATGAATAATAAAGATAATTAAAAGCCGAAAAAATGTGAGTTAACGCGGGTTTGACAACAGGTACGTATGTGTGTTTGTACCCGTGGAATGATTAGACGGTTTTAGAAACCGTCTATATGAGTAACGTGAGGGGATTACGTGATGTTGAGAGTCTAAGGTGAAGTGTGTATGAATCTCGTCCCTCTCTCTCTCTCCCTCCCTCCCTCTGTGGTTTTTTTTTTTGAAACAGGTATGTATGTATGTATGTATGTATGTATGTATGTATGTGTGTGTTAGAAGCCGTGTAATGAAAAATCGGAGTTAGTACCCGTGTGTGGGATTACGTGACGTTTGGGAGTCTGAGTGGTAGAATTCTGAAGTCCGTCCCCCTCCCTGTATTGTTATGTTGTGAAATTAAATGAAGAATAAAATAATTAAAAGCCGAAAAAAAATATCTGTAGCACGTTATTTCCCCTCGTGGAGTTGTAGATACACTGTTATTTTATGTTGCAGAGTTAAATGAAGAATAAAATAATTAAAAGCCGAAAAAAATATCTGTGTGTGTGCGCGCGTGCGCGCTCACGTCGTGAAGATACTGAACCAAAATACTAAGTTTGGTGTTTCCCACAGCTAAAAACTTGGAATCTTTCATCAAGAAGGCAATGGACTATAAAATAAGAAAACCATGCGAGGCTAATATAATATTCGAGTTAGGTGTATGAATGTTAGGCTGCATGTGTATGTTACAGAAGGCTGTGTATGTGAGAAAGTGCCCACGTGCGTAACGGTATAAACCAGGTCAGTGCAAGAACGAGCATGTTCAATCCCCACCACCGCCCCTATCCATTAAATGTGAAACGAGAATGGATCGGCGTTCACAGTCGACTGTGAGCCAGCACGATGAGTAGTGAAAATATCAGAATCGCGAGCGATAGTGACAATTGTTGCTGGGTGAACCTCGAGGAGTACGAGCAAATGAAGCAGCACTGTCTCGATAAGCATGAGGAAATATGTGATGGCGATACGCATACCATCATCTGTAAGGAACCATCACAGCATCAACAAATGTCGTCATTCTTCCGTTGTGGAGAGTGCTGCGACGTGTATCTCAAAGCAAAAGGGTAAGTAAGTAAAGAACATGTGATAGAATAGATTTAGTAGGGGGAGAAAAAAGATAGCTAGCAAAAAACCTGTGCCTTTATTTTTACAGAACGCCCGAAGGAGAAGATGTGCCACCGCATCGCGACGTGGATCGGTCGGTGTCGACATCCGAACCCGTGGAGGAGAAAGAAGAAGAAAGGTAAGCAGAATCATTGTGAATAAAAAGAAAGAGTTTTTTTTTATTAATGACTCGTGTGTGTTAAAACAGAGACGTTGTGTATATGTCTACAGGTCCGAAAAAAAGCCTGACAAGAAGAGGAACAAGGCAAAAGTCGTAAACAAGAAGAAGATGTTGGAAGCCTCTCGAGAGAACGTTATAGTGCTCATCTTTGACCCCATCCCAGAAAAGTCAGAGGAAGATGAATCCAAATAGCGTGTTTATGCACGACGACATCTCCATCAGCTCCAAGCATCGTGTGAATATAGGACTGCATTACGAACTCGCATCCCTCTTCATCAAAGCAGTTGACGAAACTTTTGTATACATAACAAAAGAGGACTGGCAGATAATAGTTCGAAATATAGCTGTGATTGAAACGTATGTGAAAGACGGTAAGCTTCCTCGTTTATCGTACAGTGAGAATATAATCTATGCATATAACGTAACACTGCATATGAATAAAGTTAATGAAATAGCATTTGTGAATACGTGTCTAAACGAAAATGTCATAAACCTGGACATTGTTGCAATAGCAGGACTGAAGAGACTAATTCCATACATTGAATTACATTTATTTCAATTGCATGACGTTCATAAATCAATGTGTTCATACGATGTTAGAGGTAGGAGTGTCAGAAAAAAGTTAAAGGAGATGTATGCTAAAATCAATAAAAAAATATAAAAATTTCATTCTTTATTGATATAAAAAAATACATTTTTCATTTCTTATATGATAGATTGAACAACATGAGTTAGGGGTTTATAAGTGAACAATTTGTCATGAATAATCAAACAAAACAAAGATGTTTGTGCAGGAAAATTCGCCGATGCTTGAACTTCCAATCTGATGTTAACGGCTCCAGTCACGGTCTCCTCCGGTTGATGAGAACAGTCTATGACGAATAGTGGTGCATATTTCAGAAAATCGCCTCTCTTCAAAAGAGGGTAATTTTCTTTGCCATAATAAGAGTATTGAAATTTAGAATACTGATCATACAGAGATGCAAACTTTGAATTTGCAAAATCCAAATTCATGTCATGATACGGATAACATTCACTGTTGAGATAAAGCTTCAGATTGGTGATATTGCAGTGATCAAAGATAGAGCTATCTTTAGCAAGGTAGTTCAGTCTGTCGGTCTGTGCACCCACTATGACAAAACGCGGTTTCTCAAGCTTCGATGTCGTTGCAACGTTCCACGTGAACGCTTTAGTCTGCGGTACTGCAGGTTGAGTGTGAAGGTCCAGGGTTCGAAAAGCAACGTGCAGTGGGCGATCTGACTGGACGAGTTTAAGTTTCTCCACCCTCTCGGCATCGGAGAGTCTAAGTACGGGCATCCTCCATTCGATACGGTTTAGTTTAATGATAGTCACATCGTTGCCCATCACACAATTATTAGAATTTTTAGATCTAATGAGAACCAGTTCAAACTTGCTATTAAGTATCAGCTCCTTGTGATCGTCTGCGAAACCCAGAAGCATCGAAAGAGGAACGATAGCGTTGAATACACCGTTCGATGCGTTCACGATGTCTACAGGTTCTCCGGGATACGTCCAGCCGGCGTTCTGCAGGCGATTGGAGTCCAAAGTGTTGAGAGCCGCATAGTTGCGCATAGTCGTAGAAATTCCAGGATTTCTCGTTCTATCTATGGTAGTACCATTCATATCTAAGCGAACTTCATCGAACAGAAACGCCATGGCATTGTTGGTCAGTGTTGCAGATGAAGCTTCGCCAGTAGGTTTTGTCACAGATCCCTCTATGTAGAGGTAACTTCTGCTAGGAAGCGTGTACAAATCCTCGGCTTGGCATGGTATTCTAATTTCATCATTCACATCTAGAGCAGACGTATTGTAAGGTAGGAAGACATGTTCCTCCTCTTTACTAATCTTATCGTCAAACATCGGAACCCCGGTCACATCTAAAACATCCATTACAGAACCTTGAATCCCAGACGCTCGAGGAACTCTCGGTTGGATGGTGTTAGCAGTTTGCGTGTCGAAGACTGAGTAGGTATCAATCTCGAGAGAAGCTTTTTATTATAGTAATGCCTTTTAAAATTTATTCCCATTCCGTCTTATGTGCAGTCTCACTGTTATAGTTTCGTTTCTGAAGTCGAGCGTATCCCCGTTCTGGTCTACCACGCGAATGCTGAGATGATCAATGAGATTCGTGTCGATGATGGGTAGATATATAGGACTGGGCGGTTCCTGCGAGATGTGGTAGCCCGGAGGAACCGACGGGAAAAACTCGTAGAGAGAATGCCCGCTTTTACCGTTGATGAAGGATCCAGTGGCAAGGCTGCACTCGACGCGTATGATGCTGACCTTAAAGATGTTCACCAGTTCGTCAGACTCGGTCAGTACACCCGGTTCCACCGTGCGCTTGCCGGCGAAACCGAGAAGAGAGCCCACCGATCTCTCTCGAGCGAAATCGATAAAGTAGGGGCACCGAACCTCAGCCTTCATAGTGTTATTATTGGGACGGAGAAAAAAGTCATCGCCGGCTTTGAGTCTATCCTTGAGGAAGGTGTTTATATCTTCTATTTCATAAGTTCCAGGTGGAATTTCGACAGTTTCAAGTTTTCCATCCCGCACGTAATGGAAAAGGTTATTGCTAGGATCAACATTTGGTATCGAGTAAAATGTCTCGAAATTCAGTAGAGCAATCTCGTAAACCCCATCTGGATCCAGATGGAGTGGCGGATTCAAATGGGTAGAGAAACTAGAATCAGATCCGCTCACAGTGATAGTGTAACTCATTTTGACCATTCGAACATCCTGTCGAAAGTGTTTTATAACAGAAACTGCAAGCACAGATGACCACAAATGACAGAATCGAAATTCTGATACCTGTGTCTGTTATACATGATCTTAACACCGTCGAGATAGGATTCTATCTCTCTTGGAGGTTTCAGATTGCCGAAACTGTCAAAATAAAATGCTAAATTTCCATCCTTGCGTATAGCAACCCAATGGGTACCGGGATTCTGCGAGTTGTCCAAATTGACGACGATCCTCTCTGCACGTCTAGGTCTTAGAGGCAGTTTATCTAGCATGTATACGCCTCTAAAATTAGGAATGCGTAGACGTTCAGCATAAGTTTCAATCTCCGCACCGCTTAAGGCTTTTTCCGGGATAAGTACAGACCTCGCCCCGAGTTTTTTGGACGTAGATACAAGCCCCTCCCCTTCCTGCGTCGTCCACCTCCCTTCTTAAGACCTCTGCCCTTGCCCGTGGCTAATGCTTCCATGTGCTGATTGTGACGAACCAGCTCGTTCAGTTGCTTCTCCGCAGCACGTTTCTTATTCACCGAGGTAGCGATCTGTGCGGCTCCACCTGCCAAGCTACCTGCAGCACCCAATGCTACCAAAAGCGGTAGCAAAGGTAAGATCCCACCTCTAGCGGGTGCGGTAGTATTCTCTTCCGACGTTTGCGCAATCCGGCACCCATGGCCAGCTTTCCCTTCATGATTGCGGTCACAAGTCTAGCGGCAAGCTTCTCGCCAAAAGTAGCGTCGGCAGACTGCACCCGATTCCAGGCTTTTTCCACAAGAACCTTATCAGCCAAATGCCTCGGAACAGTATCCTGATGTGTGGCGTAGGCGATATCGTGTTCTCGACACGCAGCGTCCAATGCGTTTATAGGAGGATCCCCTCGCTGCAATCGCTTATGTAGCTTAGTTCCGGGACCGCAGTACCTGTAGCCGGGCAAATGAGCCTCAAACGGTAGAGAATTAATCAAAGAATTAAGTACTCCGGAACCCTTCCGAGCGCGTCCAGAGCTCATGATACACTATGAAAATAAAAAGCGAAAGATATAACTTATAATCTTAGTCGCACGATGGAAGTAGTGAAGCAAAAGTGCTCGTTACCCATACAAGTTTTAGACTTCGACAATGACATTCGCGAGGGAAGGCACGGCTCTCTCTTCCCGAGCAACGTCAGAGCGCTCATTCTGGGTAGCTCGAATGCGGGGAAGACGAATATCTTACTCAACCTGCTAATCCACGAGAACGGGCTAAGGTTCGAGAATCTTTACATTTACTCGAAATCGCTGCATCAACCGAAATATCAGTACCTGCTCAAAGTGCTGAAAACCATACCCGATATAGGAGTGTACACGTTCGAGGACGGTGAAAAAGTACTGGAAACCTCAGAAGCCAGAGAAAATTCCATATTCGTATTCGATGACGTCATCAACGAGAAACAGGGTAAAATAGCTTCGTATTACAGCATGGGCAGACACCGTAACGTCGATGCTGTATATCTAGCACAATCTTATGCAAAGGTACCCAAACATCTAATTAGAGACAATGCAAATATGATCGTACTATTCCGACAAGATAATCTCAACTTAAAGCACATATACGACGATTACGTAAATACTGACATGTCTTTTACGGAATTCAGAGAGTTGTGTAAGCAAGTATGGGAGAGTAATGACAGATCGAACTCGAGACCCTTTGTTGTCATGGTACCTGAATTTCCACTGAATGAAGGACGATACAGAAACGGTTTCGATGTATTTATCAGAGTGAATAAATAGAGAGTATCGCTCATTACAGCTATGAGTATCGACAGATTCGGATCGCGCAGGATCATCCCATCCAGGGGTGTGCTTAACCGTTATATTATAAATCGAGATGACACGGGAAACTATCAATTCAAGAAAAAGCGATTATGCAACATTCAGGATCCTGAAGAAGAATATGATGCAACGACTAAACACTATGTGGATACGCTTACGACTATCGTCGAGCATCGAATGCAGACGTTCACCGAAAAGACTTCATATCAGCGCATGGGCGAATTTGAAGCTATGCTTAGGCAGCACGTGCAAACATCGCTCGAAGGTCAACATCAGAGCCTAATGGAATACCTGAGTAAATATGCTTTCAAACGCGATGCAGAAAATAATGTCATTCTGGATACGATAAGAATGAAGGTACTATTGCCTCCAGTTGACGATCATGATGTTCCGAATAAAAAATATATTTTGGATTACATAAATGCACACACACCGCTTCCCGATTCGAACGGTAACGTTTCCTTTCGAAAGAAACGGATAAGAGAGATAGCCGATCCCGTGGACGATAACGATGCCGCAAATAAAAAATATGTTAGACATTTAGTTGTAAAGAAAAATGCTGAAACACAGACAGTTTTAAACCGAACTCTAGCTTCTATGCCTCAAGAAATTGTTGCTGCAGTAGAAAAAAATTTTGATACCGTGGTAGCCTCAATTATGAATAGTATTGCTAATCTTAATTCTCGAGTGAATCTATTAAATACTATTTTAGGGAAAATGAGTGGACAGCTCATCATTACATTGCAAACGAAACCGTACAGAGGTAACTCACAGAGATACATGCTAACTTCGGGACTCGAATACTACAGGTCCCCGGTTAGCGGAGAGGTGTTTGGCTGCAATATGATTTCATCATCGCATCCCAATACGAGAACGGATGCAATATTTGCAATAAATGATAAACGCGTTGAAAGTTATCCTGCACTCGTCATGTTGGGCGATAAGTTGACCTTCACAGCTCCAGTTAATCGTGCTAAAGATGGACATATTCTAAGTATCGACTTAAAAATCTCCTATATATTGATGCCAGCAGCTTAAATCTGCATTCATTTTACGATGGATGTAGAAGGCATCAGACTCAAGCAGTCCATCGCTCGACACAGTAAAGCGATAAGGGAAAAGTTACGTTCCCTGAGGGGTCTCAGGTTCGAAACCCAACCGTGATGTCCGAGGTTCTTCAGCCCGTCACCGTTCCTCTGAAGGATATACTAAAGAATCAAGAAAAAAGCAAAACCCCTCTCTCTCACCCCGAAGAAGAAGAAGAAGAAGCCGATACCCTTGTGAATTATCTGAAGAAGGTTCGAACAGCTAGCGGCAGCGATCTGGACGTTACCTTTGGAGTACGGTATGAAGACGGGGATTATAAGATAGGAAATAAATTAATTACATTTGCAGATAACAGTGTTCAGATAGGAGATGAGACTTATGAGGCTAGCCCCGGGCTGTACGAACTATTATTCAAGCGAGTACCTCAGACCTCATCGTATACGGAAGACGATCTGGATATTTATTCTCAGATTTTGAAACAAACTCTAGTTCACAGACAGGGCTACAGCAGGAGCGGTCGTCTGAGATCGAACAAGGGGTATAAATATAAGAATATCATACGCAGGCTTATCGACACTACGACCGGTTCCGGTCTCGAATGGAAGCAGCACGTTCCGGGTAGGAAGTTGGACTACGTATACTGGTCCGATCCTAATAGTCTGATTAGCAGACTCAGATTGCTCATTGCATCGAGAGAGGCTGGCAATTTGAATCATACAACGGAAATTCAAGAGATCATCACAGAATTGAAAAACTCGAAAATAATAGCATGATTAGACGAAACATCGTTAGTGAATTACATTCCCCGGCCAGAAGGAAGTTTCTACGTAGGAAAATAATTAGTAAAGGTCTTAATGACTTATTACAAATAGACCTTATTGAAATGATACCATACGCAAAACAAAACAGAAACTATAAGTACATTCTTATTGCTGTTAATTTTTACTCAAAAATGGCTTATGCAAGACCTGTGAAGGACAAGACCGGAGTGAATGTTACAAAAGCAATGCGAGATATACTGGAGGATCTGAATACAACACCTAAGAATATTCAATCCGATAACGGCAAGGAATTTTACAATAAGCATTTCAAGCAATTAATGACCAGGTATGGAATTAATCACTATAGTACATTCAGTGTCATTAAGGCTGCTGCTGTCGAGCGTTTAATAAGAACGCTTAAAACAATGATGCATAAGGAATTTTTGACTAAAGGTTCATATAAATGGCTGGATCTCTTGCCAAGAATCATTAACATCTACAATAATACTTACCATTCGACGATTCAGATGAAGCCTCGCGACGTCAGGAACAACGATCTCCTCCTCACGGTGTATCGTCGTGATGTTATGAGGTACGAAAAGAGGAACGCCAGGAGGTTCAGTGTTGGGGACCGTGTTAGGATCTCTAGGCATAAGGGTCTACTCGAGAAAGGTTACACACCTAATTGGAGCACTGAAATCTTTCGCATTGTCAGGGTAAGAAGCACAGTCCCACCCACCTATCATCTGGAAGATGGTGAGGGGAAGGTAATACAAGGTGGATTCTATGGTCATGAATTATTAAGAACTAGTTACCCTGACACATATCTCGTAGAAAAAGTACTACGTCGACGTGGGAATAGGTTACTCGTCAAGTGGCTAGGCTTTCCAAAAAGTGAATGGATAGAAAGGACTGCTGTAGTGTAGAAGATGCAAAAAACTAAGACAAAATATTTTTAGGATTCAGGATGTGTGTTGTATAATTTTATTTCTTAAGAAATAAAGCAACAGAATCCAAAAGTAATTGAGTTTTATTTATTTTTTAAAAATAACCCTACTTATTCCCCATCACCCCCAAAAAGTATAAACATGTAAAAATGAGTACTTATTCAGGTGGACATGTGTTTGCATTTATAAAACAAGATTTTGTGAACTTCAAAGCATAAAATGAAATCTCTCTAAAAAGTATGGTTTACATCATAAAAAGCTTTAAGTATAAGAAATGCACAACAATCTCTCACATTAAGCAGAATTACATTAAATGGGGACGACATTCATAAACAACACTTGTGAACTCAAAAAATTGGTTTACATAACATATACCATAAACTTTAAAGAAAATATAACCCTCATCCCAAAAAAGTATAAACATGTAAAAATGAGTACTTATTCAGGTGAACATGTGTTTTCATTTATAAAACAAGATTTGTGAAGTTCAAAGTATATAAAAAGTTCAATTACAAAGAAAATGAGTACTGGACATGTGAACTCGAAAAAAGTATGGTTTACCAAGTCCCTCATTAAGCAGAATTACATGAAATGGCATACTTTTAATAATGTAAAAAAACACATAGTCTCTCTCTCTCTCTCATTAAACAGAATTACATGAAATGGCATACTTTCAAATAAGGTAAAAAACACATAGTCTCTCTCTCTCTCGAATTACATTACAATGTCAGCTGTGCTCAGAGGTAGCAGGATCTCTTGGAATAGAAAAATGTCCCCAGGCCATAGTTTTATGCGAGTTTTCAATCATATAACGTTTGGTATCAAGCCCTCTCAGTGCAATTTTGTTCATTTCTACTGTGTGAACGTTATGCTTACGACTTTGGAAAGTTGTTTGTCTGGCATAATGTGCTACATTCATGTCATTGAGACAAGATAGGTAATCATCAAAAGTTATTGAACGCATTGCAGCCTTTGAAACGCCTTTTGACTTCTTAACGATCTGACCATCAAAACGATATGAGTACAGCTTAGACCTTAGCCCAGCGTATTCTGTCATTAATTTGCCCGATAATTCGTCTTTAAATAAGCCCATTACTTTCCTGTTTACCAGAGGTATCGAATATATGTTATCGGGTGGGTAATTGGTTGTATCAAAATGCTGAATGTTGGTTTTGATAAAATCATAAACATCTGTACTAGTTTCAAACAAAAATGAATCGGTATCCATGTAATTTAGAGACAAATCATTTAGGTTCTTTTTCAGAATGTTATAATAAAAGTGGTACATCACATATTTAGAAATGTCAAGTATTGCCTGTCCTATGTATATGGGCTTACACATGTGAATTTCTTCCTTTGCCAGTTCGATACCCACAAGGTTCTCGTCAAATATAATGTGACGCAAAAACGTTTGACGCGATATCAGCTTTTTCGCTTGTTTCCAACTGGTAACGAGACGAAAATCGTTATACTTACGTACATTTTCCATAAATTTTCCATAAACACAATTATTCATTTTTTTCCATAGATTCTGACCGAATTTAGATTTCTCCTCAGCACGTTTTGCAGCGTTCAAGTCAATGTATGATTTTAACCAGAAGGATTGTTTGTAAGCCACTGCTCTATGTATGCATTTCAACTTCATTCCTAATTCTACACATTGCTGTAGATTACGGTAATGCAAGACATACTTTGACTTATCAGATAGTGTTGCAAGGAGCTTATTGCATGTATCCTTTGGAGGTATTTCGCTCTTTGGACACAGTGGAAGATCGTTGTGTTCGTCGTGAATGGCTTTAGGATATTCGAGATCGACTTCAAGCACATAACCCGTTTCCGAATCTGGCGGTACGTTTAAGAATTCTATTGCATTAATTTCATCTCTATTTAACCATCTGAGTTCGCCACATGGAGTTGCATGTCTTGCCATAACAAATCCGTATAAGTTTGTACAATCGAAAAGTGCTAAGTATTTAGGTGGTAGAGATTCGTTGTATTCATTCATGTACTTGTTATTGGCTTTGGAGTATCGCTGCGACACCGTGCAAAGCCCACCCCTGATTCCTGACTCGAAAAACTCTAGCATTTCTTTGTCGGTGATTAGCGATAATTTTGTTTTAGTCGTCTTTAACATCGCCTGATAGGCCAACCCGGGAGCAGTGTAGAAATGGCACGGATCTAGTTTATATAAATTTAGGCATAAGTTTCTGAAAGTTTCAAAAATGTCAGTCAATAACAATGTGTCAGTCTTAAGATATAGATCGCTGTATTCGCCTAAGTTTCTGATATTTAACTCTCGCCATACTGTTTGAGCATGCAAGTAATCTTCCGTTGTTATATCATCAAATTGTGATATATCTGGTAATGCGGTCTCTTTCAATTTCTCTACGCAATCCAAATATGTGTATGGAAATACGCCTTTACGTATCATTAGCTGCCGATGTGCAGGATTTTCGTATGCTCTGTTTGTATTTTTAAAGTCCTCGGGGTTTAGCATATCAGCTAAATTGCTCAATTTATCATCGAGGAATCTATAACTATCAAGAAATCTGAAATATATACTTTTTCCATTGGACGTATATCTCTTACTGAATGATAGATAGTTTTCAGATGTTTGTGAAATACATGATATGGGTTCTCGATCGTAAGCGAGATGTTTCACGAGAAAATGTGAATCGTAGTTTGACAGACAATGAAAAAAAATCGGTATGTAATTTGGTAACTTTCTATTCAGATTACACGAATTGTGGGCCGCTCCTATGAATCTACCGGTCAATTGGCAATGGTCTAATATTTTGTCAGATTCGGACTCAAATTTATCTTCACACAGATGACAGAAATCAGTATTTCTGAATTTTATTTTATCTGCATCGGTCATATTTAACTCTTTGTTTTTCGAGTAAATATCGATTACATCGTCTGCAATTACAGTTAATTCGCTGAAAAAATCTTGAATCGCATTAGGACCTCTAAAGATTTTGAATTTCGATAAGGTATCGTCATAATTGCATACAAGGTTTAAAGCTATTGATACTGCTTCGTGTCTTTGTATCGATCTCGTCCAACTGCTATCTGCGGAGGGCTGACATGAATGCACTTTTTTAAGTATTGATTCGATATCTGCATATATGACAAATGGCACCGGAGAGCACTTCGAGTATGAATTGAATCGAATGGTGTCATTTACCCCTATTTCAGGCATACTAACAACTTGCGATTTCATGCATCTCCTTTTATGTTTAGCTAGGTTGCTTTCATTCGAGAAGTATTTCATGCATGCCTCACATATATACATCCTACACTTGCGTTTAGTTAATTGTGAGGACAACAGGCGAGATAGGTCATTTATTAAGCAATAGTGTGATCTAGCTTCATCGGCAATTCTTAAGAGGTTCACATGATGCTCTTTACGTTCCGAGGTTTGATATAATGGAATAATTGAATATTCGTCTATACCATATACAGTGATAGATATATTATCATTTTGCTTTTCAAATTTTTGTATGTCATCTAAAGATACTGGAAACTTTATTCCTGCGAAATTAAATTCTTTAAACATATTGTACTTGGAGTACGAACTCACTCTATAGCTGTTACGCTTTACCGGAAATTTGGATGCCAGTAGGCAATATCCGAAACATTTGTTATCAGTATTCCTAATATTGGTCACTGCTCTCTTGTGTTTTATGAAATCTGGCACTTTTATGTTGCAACCTGCATTTAGCGGATCGTAGTGACAGAAATTTAGAATTAACGAACATATTTGGTATAGTGATTTCGAACTGCTTTTCGATTCGAATGTATCAATGTTGAACAATATGGGATGTTTAAGTTTATTGTCATACCAATCGCTAATGTTTGTACCTTGTAAGATAGCATCCATTTTACTATTGAAATTAAATGTCTCGATCTTTTCATTTTCGGGTGTTTGGATGACATATTTGCATACTAATGTGGCACATAACTTTATTCCTGACATGTGACGAGCGAGATTGCTCCGAATTTCACTGCTAACGAGCGGTTGACATTCATCTAGAAATGTTTCAGGATCTATCATTCCCACCGAGTTTTCTATTTGACTCGTATATATCCGATTTTTAAATGCCGATTCAATAGTCATGCATGCAAGATCCTTCTGCCTCTGTTCACTCACCGATTCTGTTCTTGGTTTCTTTGATGGAGACGCGCTATCATCTTTCGGCGACGTAGTCCTCTTGTTCGGGGATCCGGTCTTATTTGAGATCACGTGCACGTGTTCCTCTGAAATTGAAATAAATGAGGTGTCATCAGTAATACATATTTGATATCTTTTAAGCTGAAAAAAATGTTCAGGTAAAGTTTTTTTTTTAAAAAAAACTGAAATCGAATTTTATTTTTTTCGTGATATTAATTTGTTACTTTTTTGAAGCATGCATGAAAGCTGAAAAATCTATAACAAATAGTTCATTTTTTTATTTACAGTAATCAAAGTATCTTTAAGCTGGAAATAATGTTGATTTTATTTCAAGTAAAGTTTTTTAAATCGAATTTTCGTTTTTCGTGATATTAATTTGTTACTTTTTTGAAGCATGCATGAAAGCTGAAACAAAAATATATAGTTCACTTTATTAAGGCTGAAAACAAAATTGTCATTTTATTTCAAAGTAAAGTTTAAAACCTGAAATCTAATTTTCTTTAAAGCTGAAAAGAAAAATATCCCTTTTTAGCATGAAATACACTTATATAACAAAACTGCTTCATTATTAATGTTTGATGCTACTGACATTAAAGTTATATATTAAAAAGAGGAAATGGAATTTTACTTATAGCTGAAAAAAGAAATATTGTCAAATTATATTTTTTTGTTGAATGTTTAAGCTGAAAAAAATTATTATCTTATCCGATTACTTTAATGTAATGTTTTGTTTTAACACATACATGCGAACATTAACTCACCTTTTCTTGTCATGGAGTGGATTACTGCAGTGTCTGCAGATGCATCTCCTTCGCTTGAGAATTCTCCTGCATGTTTGAACTCGTCTGAAAATTATACAATTCATTATTGCAACGATCTGAGAAGTGAAAATAGTAACATTTTATCGACTGGCTATAATCTGAAATTTCGAGATACACTTACAAAGACAAGATTTTTATCCAAATTAATCTTAAAAGGTCAAAATGTTAGAACTATTCCATTAAGAATTTTTTTCTCTTTTCCGAGATGCATTATTTTTTCTGAACTGAGCTAACACATGCAAAAAACTGTTTTAATATACCTTTTTTTGTAAAAAAGTAATCTTGTGACGTCGATACCCGCTAGCTAGCGTCTCTTGTCCCATGTACACAAGGTGATAGCCTCCTTCATTTATAGCAGTTTTCTGTTCTGTAGTCATACTCTTAAATCGCTCGGGAAGAAAGATCTGATACTGATCTAATATTACTACGACGCGTTCCCCATATCTCGTGCTAAGCGTCTTCAGCTTGTTTATTTTGAACGGCACGTTTATTTCCAGATCTGCAAATTTCTTTGTTGGTACTATTGGAGCGCCTTTTCCAATTTCATTGAGCTGGCTTATGATTTGATCTGAAACATACAGACGCGTTTCAACAGGTTTATATTATTTAGGTCACGAAAAAACACGGAAATAAAAGACACATTGAATCGATCGTTTGGGTCACTGAAGTATATGTAAAAAGACACACAGATCGAAATTGTAAGAAATAATAATTTTTTTCACTTACCATCCATGTTCTTTCCTGGCTGCGCACTTCTGTTGCAAATGGTCTTTTTTCGTACTCCCTTACACATTTTATATGTCCCCGACGTTGTTAGCCCCCCCTCCCCACAAACACTTGTTCTATACTGCAGTCACATGTCCAGCGGAATACGTACTAAGTTCTTAAGAACGGTATCCTACGTCTTTATAAGTTCACGATACTATTACACCTATTTTCCCTTCTCCTTCCACGTATGCGCACGCAGTTGTCTGACCATTGGCTGACATTCGTTCGTGACAAAAAATTACCTTGTCCACCTGGCCCCTGTACTTACGATAATTATAGCATTGGTAGGATCCGTGTTGCTGCTTCCTTTTTGCTACAGGCAATTTCTTACGCTACTTTCAGTTTTTCCATAACCTATAATTATTTAAAAATTCTGAAGTCCTGGTTTCTCTCTATGCCTTCGGGTTACAGAGACGAGAGAAAAGACATTGCATTTGCATGTCTCAGCATGTGAGCTCGATATGCCGAGGTTTTTTTTAAAGCATTTAATTTTAGTAATTTTTTAGTTCATTGCTGTCTTGACCCTTCTGTTACTGATCCAGCGTGAACGGGAATCACTCGCATGGATTTCTTATTTTGCCTTCTTGATGAAAGATTCCAAGTTTTTACCTGCGGGGGACTCGAAAACGTACGTACGTAACGGTACACCTGACTCGGAATATTATTAGCCCCCTTAGTTCTTTTTCTCATTGCCTTCTTACTGAACGGGATCTCTTCTTCTTTGATTCATACATTGAAAACAAAACCTTGGATATGACGAGATAACCGTACACATAACTCGAATTCACATGTCCTCTGCCTCTGAACGCAGGAGCCATACATTAGTTTTTTTAGCAAACGCGGTAACCATACACATAACTCGAATATTATTTAAGCCATACATTTTTTTTCTCACTTCATTGCCTCTCTTCTTGCAATTCTTTACTTTATCTACTACGTATAGTAAGTATTGCATTCCGCCCAAAAATTCGATACCGAGATTTCACAGGAAATACATGTTTTGAAACCCCCCATTTTTGGAAACATGTCCGTGTGTCTGTATGTGAACAGTCGGATAAATACCAAACTTAGTATTTTGGTTCAGTATCTTCACGAAGGTTTTTTCAAGAAAAAATCCCCACCATCCCAGAATACCCTTTACATGGAACATTTTTCTCAAAAATGGCTCTAACGATTCTTCATTGTGAACGACTTTTGCATAACTGGTAAAAAAATAATAAGAGATAGACAAAATTTTACTACACGTGAGCGCGCACGCGCGCACACACACAGATATTTTTTTTCGGCTTTTAATTATTTTATTCTTCATTTAACTCTGCAACATAAAATAACAGTGTATCTACAACTCCACGAGGGGAAATAACGTGCTACAGATATTTTTTTTTCGGCTTTTAATTATTTTATTCTTCATTTAATTTCACAACATAACAATACAGGGAGGGGGACAGACTTCAGAATTCTACCACTCAGACTCCCAAACGTCACGTAATCCCACACACGGGTACTAACTCCGATTTTTCATTACACGGCTTCTAACACACACATACATACATACATACATACATACATACATACATACATACATACATACCTGTTTCAAAAAAAACCCACAGAGGGAGGGAGGGAGAGAGAGAGAGGGACGAGATTCATACACACTTCACCTTAGACTCTCAACATCACGTAATCCCCTCACGTTACTCATATAGACGGTTTCTAAAACCGTCTAATCATTCCACGGGTACAAACACACATACGTACCTGTTGTCAAACCGCGTTAACTCACATTTTTTTCGGCTTTTAATTATCTTTATTATTCATTTAATTCCACAACATAACAATAAAGTGCATCATCAACTTCACGAGGGGAAATAACGTGCTCCAGGGAGCACCGCAGAGGAGGGACGGACTCTCCCTCAGAATCCAAACGTCACGTAATCCCACACGTTACTCGTATATGCGGGTACTAACTCCGTCTTTCAATACCACGGATTGTAATTCATGTACATAGATGTGCACATACCCGCGTTAACACACTACTGATTTTGTTGGGTGAAAAGTTCTTTCTTAATCATTCAGATTTAGATTTAATTGATATTGTTCATTTTAAATATGCTCCTCTTGTGTCAGCTGAAGTAGAAAGGATCTTTTCGAAGTACAAAGCTTTGTTGACTGACAATAGGAAATCTTTTTCATTTGAAAATTTGCACAAGGTCTTCATTGTGTATTGCAACTCAGAGCTTATATGAAGTAGAATGAGGATGTAAAAAGCACATAGGTTAACTATGTTCCTATAATGTTAATAAAAATCATACTGGAATGTCAAATTGCATAGTTTAACTTGCTTCTCATATGCATTTTATTCTCAAATAAATAGTTCATTATCAAAACTGACCTACTATTTTTATTTTGCAATAGAAATTTTACCTCATTTTAATATTGTTATGTCATATTTATTATGTTATTGTGCATATTTTGGTAAATGTTTGGTCATAACAGCTTATTTTTGTGCATATTATGGTGATTTTTAGGTCAAATAACCTAGCCCTAGTTATAACTATAATATTTTGACCAGATAGGTTAAGGAGTGCAGATTTCTACATACGGGGGTGGAAAATATGATAGAGGTAGCTTTTGAGAATTATAAGACAGCCTTAATTCTGATTGGTTCCTATAGTGATGTGGCGTATTAATAATTTGTGGGGTTACATTATTGTCCTAAATTGTCATTACCAGACTCATTGTTGTTTACGTCACTCTTGGCTGGTAGTTTTGCTCCAAAAATGTTACATGCTGAGTAGATGGCCTAAAAGTTCACATGAAAATTAAATTAATTTATAGTACCCATCACGTACATTGAGGGGACGTGTACTTAATCGGCTGTGGAGGACCGAAACGTGATGTGGAGGTTAAGAGGACGGCGTGGGTTTTTCAATGTACAAAATCCATAACACAAATCTACTCACACAACTTCATAGCTTTATTTCCCCAACAGTTTGGGATTCGTACATTATTAAAAATCTGATGTGTTACACTTACATGACTTTCTCTACTCTTGTACAAAGTAATTTTACAAACTCTTATTCTCCATCTATTTCATATTAACCGAGATAAACATTTGCAGAAACGATCTTTTGACACGCAAAGAGAATTACATTTTACACATAGCGACCAGTCCTAAAAATATTTGACTATCGCTTAAGGCGTACTATGTTCTCCTTGTTTTGTATTTGCAACGGCAATATAAGCACATACATATCTCTCAATAGCTGGTTGCTGTGTGCAGCACCATTCCCTTTCCCACAGATTAATACTCTTTGCATATTCAAGACAAAAAATGAATAACGAATTCCCATTTGAGAAAATAAGTATTGAAAAATTTAAGGGAATAACAAGCAATATCTCGAAAATGGTTCACTCAACAAACAAAATGTATATGACATAAATTGGTATTTTATCGCGATCTACATTTTTGTGTAGTATAATTTTGTCTATCTCTTATGGTTTACCAGTTATGCAAAAATCGTTCACAATGAAGAATACTTTTGGAGACATTCCCAGAAAATTCAAGATATACATTTTATTTGCCATAAAAATATCTTAAACATATGATATTTTAATCAAAAACGTTAAAGCCATTTTTGAAAAAATTAAAATTTTTCGAAAAATGTTCCATTTAAAGGATAACATGGGGTGGGGTTTTTTCTTGAAAACCTTCGTGTCGCATCTCTCGAAGATACTGAACCTAAATACCAAGTTTGGTGTTTATCCGACTGTTCGTTTCTGAGTTATGCTGTTCACAGACATACACACATGGACATGTTTCCAAAAATGCTTATTTTTAATTCAGGGGGCCTCAAGACATGTATTTCCGGTGAAATCTCGGTATCGAATATTTGGGTGGAATACAATACTTCCTCTACTTACTATACGTAGTAGAGAAAGGAAAAATGGAAGGTGGGAGGAGATGTCCAGCGATCCAAAGCCCGGCTTACACACGCGGTCCGTTTCTCACGGAATCTTTACTGAGACAAACGCTATATCCCCCACTACTCGTGGCTAGCAAAGCTACCAGCCAAGAGTGACGTAAAAAACAATGTGTCTAGTAATGACAATGTAGAACAATAATGTAACCACCAAATTATTAATACGCCACAGTATCTATAAATCTGTAAAGTTTTGTCTAGATAGGCCAAAGAGTGTTGACGTTAGAAGTTGAAAATAAGGACATCGTAACGTTTTGAAAGTTGTATAGTAGTTTTATTATTTTTTGCCAGATTCTAAAACCAAGTATGCGAAGTTTTGTCAAAATCATACCAAATATGTTCGTTGACAACAAATTTCAGCAAAATCTGAATGAAATTGGATGATGCGAACAATACAACTACTTCCCTTCTAGCAGCTCAATTTTAAAAGATTTTAAGCATTTTCATTTACCTCTTTGGGAGGAAGTCATTAAACTTCCACCAACATAGTAAAGTACCAAGAAATGTCTTCTGATATTCATATTCAAGGAAACAATATTGAAATTGGATGACAATATTTAAATATTTTGAGAAAATGATCAAATTATTCAGCTATCAAATATAATTACATTCCAAGTCTACAATAATAAATATATCAAAAGCTGGAGGATTTAATACATTTCATACACGCAAGTATAGTAAAACAGACAAAACACGCAGGTTACCAGCACTCAATGTAGGAAATTTAACCCTCCACCATGACAGCATGAGAGGGAAGTGGATAAAAAAATACTACCGACGAAAAAGTATATTTTTAGCAGAGATTCGTGCAGTTACTCGTTATAGACAAATATTAATGCCGCCCAGGTAATCTATGCTAAAGAAACAAAGCATGAGTTAGGGCTCATGTTTATTCCCCTTCCTCATATTGCTGCTGCATGATGCGTTGGTGAATTACAATGCGGTCATTCAAGCATAGACGATGCACAGCATCCCGTTGAGCCAGGAGCAACTGCTGATGAAGAAACAATTATGAAAGAGCAGGTAACCCTGATAAAGGTTTGAAGAGATAGCACTGGCCGCAATGACCTCATACATCGCATTTTACATCAAAACCTGAATTTGAAAACCGCACCCGTTCCTGAAGATGGCCGAAAGCAAATTGGTGCAGCTATTTCTCTAAAGCGTACAGCCATATTGAAGCGTGATATAAAGCACAGCTGTTGTTTTCTGTCAGTGAAACATGGATCCATTACTGCTACAGAACAGCATGCGGTTGACCAACCCTAAATAGGCAAAGGCAGTTCCATCAGCAGGAAACACTTGTACTACTTTGGCGAATTTCACTGCAATGCTTTTTTACTGTTTGTAATATGGTGAGGCTAAAACATTTCTCTGTTACGTACCATTAATGGGTAGAGTGAAATACAACATAGACCTCCACAGTACTTGCATATTTGCAAAGAAAAACGTGCCGTTTCACCACAGACAGCTCGGAATCGCATGCTAAGTGAACTGCATTATAAAATGAACATGCAGCATATTTGACAGATTTCGTACCGAAATCAAATATCACTGAACGCTTTGTTTCCGGTTTTAATTTATCACCTACCTATAGTATAAAGAGGAAATATTTTGTTGGAATGTGCACAGTGGGAGTACCAAAAATATTAAATTCACAGAAAAATTCCAGATAGGAGGAGATAGGCATGTTAGGATCTACTAGCTGACCAGAGAAACTGACAAAACGTGGTCAATTTCCTGGCAAGTACACAAAGCGAGATCAGTTTTGTTCAGTTAATCGGAGACAATTTACGCCTATTTTTGTTTCTTTGCATCTTCTTTTTCTTTCTTTCTTTTCTTCATATTTAATCTGTATTTTAGATATGTATGTACGATCAATGACTCATAACTAATTATTTCTATAATAACTTTAAGAATTTGGCACCAATAAAGATATCTTATTTATCTATCCAACGGAAATATTTGTATTCCACCCAGAAATTCGAATCGAGATTTCACAGCAAATACACGTTTCGAGCGCCAGTGAATTCAAAACAGCATTTTTATAAAAAAAAAAAAAAGACGCGCGGGTGTGTATATGTGTGTGTGTGTGTGTGTGTGTGTGTGTGAGAGAGAGAGAGAGAGAGAGAGAGAGAGAGAGAGAGAGAGCGCAGCATAACTCAAAAACGAAAACTCAGGTAGTAACGAACTCGATAGTTTGTTTCGGCATCTTCCATGGATGCGGCACCAAGAAAATCCCTCCACCCTAAATTACCTTTTACACTGAAAAAAATCGTTATTTTTTATTTTCTCAAGAATGACTATCGATTTAGATTAAAATATCATATGTTCGGGATATTCGTATGAGTAATAAAATGTATGTATTAAATTGTGAATAGTCTAGAAAGTTCTTTATATTGTGTAATTTTGTATAACTAGAAATCATAAAAGATAGGCAAAAACTTACTAAAGGAAAATTGTATTGTGTCAAATAATCTTATTCGTGTATTTATTTCATATTGCTGCGCATGAAAGAAATTTTACGGTTTTTTAAAGTTGATAAAGAAATATTTACGATAGAAATTTTTATTTTGGGGAAACCTTCAAAGCCCTTAAACCCAATTTCCAGCACAACATTCAAGTGTTATATTATCTTGCAAATGTCTAACGTACACATCCAAAGTAAATACCAATATTTAATCAAAATAATGTAATTTTCAACAAAATCTGTAACAAAACAGCGCTCACAGCTCCTAGAAATTTAATTACACTACTTGAATTGAAGTTCCAACCTCATATTTGTTGGAAAAAAAACAACATTTTGTACAGCAATTGCGTGCATTAATTAATCTTAAATGAATTAGCATAACAGCAAGAATGTGCAACTTAAACGAGATTACAGCAAAAATGTGTTATTCTAGAGATGGCCCAACTATCTTGTTATTCGTTTATTATTCTTCTGAGCATAGGTATACACCTTGGCTATAAAAAATGAGTCATCCCCAGATTCCATGTGAAAATTGGAGGGCTACGTATACCTTCGTAGCAGCTGTGGTCACAAAGCACATGCAGGAACTGTAGAATGGCCTATGCAGTGGTCACCTTATAACGGTGTTTCTCGGTGTTGACGCTTATAAGCTAAGGAACACGTGAGGGTGAACGTTTCGTTGGTGGAGAGGTTAAGCAGGCACTGCATACGCTCATAAGTTCCTCGGTTCAAATCTCGCATTAGTTACTGTTATTTTTTATGCTGTTAATGTTATACTGGATGTGTAGAATATAATATTGCATTAATATAACTTTGGCATTTTAAGTTTTAGGCATATCTAAGCACATAAATACATAATACTTTTAAATCTCATTTTAAATAACTAAAGAAATAAATGCAAATAAACTTATCTTCTAAAACTAAAACAAAAAAATAAACAAAATTAATATAGGTGCATGAACCCTGAGAACGTTTAAGTGCTCTCAGTTTTCGGGTTATAGATGAAACTAAATCCTTATAGTAACGTGGACGAGAAGCTACAACATCCCAGGTTTATTGAATTTGTGCCCGGAAGCCATGTTTTGTCCTTCGCGCATCTGCAGGGAGTTTCGAGCGCAGCTCCCTTTTCACCTCAGCCCACACATTTTCAATAGGGTTCAAATCTGGTGAACAAGGAGGCCAGTCTATCGCTCTGATATCCTGACTGGGAACCAATGTAAAATCTCTCTACATATGTGGACAAGATGATTATCCTATACGAATTCAACAATTCCATCAGGATATCTCATCCTCAAAGAGGGAATAAAAATATCAACTATTACCGTGTATGAACTTTACCAAATGCCGTGTTTGAAATTCAGTGTATCAAAAATAATATGTGTTGATTAAACATTATAAACAGAAGAAAAAAACGTGTTTGCTACATTCGAGAAGCGAACCTGCGGTCTTAAACATGAAAGTACCCTACGGTTTGCCACAGCGCTACAGAGGAGACACATGGAAGGTAGCATGTTTAGAAATGCCGTAAAACAACTTGCTGCAGCGGCTACACAACTGTATTGCATATGGTGTAAGTAAGGCGTTGTGCCATGTCGGGCATAGAAATAATTGGTGTTCAAGACATGGCTCAATGTTTTTGTCCACGGGTGTACATGGAGAAGGGCTCGGCCTTATCCCCCCTCTCGAGCCCTAATAAATGTTACGTATCTGGAGTTAGGTATCTCTGGTAAAATTTAACCAACAATTTTATTTCTTTGTTATACATACATTATTTCTGCCACCACAAAACACACACGAAAATAACACCACGGTAAATTTGCCATCTTGCCAAAATATTAACATAGGTATAGGTTGATAACCTCGCGCGCTGCGACCTACATAGATCTATTGTGGCTACCACCCTCCAGGAGGAAGGTATAAAGCGAATGAACAGAACCACAGGAGGCTACAGGCCGCAGGCAGACAGGCCATAGAGATGCGCGAAACTCCCTAACAGTTCCAGGCTCGAGGACCCGTCCCATTGCTGCAGCTGCCTAGAGACGGCGATGAACGACCCGCCGATCAAGCAGCCCTCTAGTGTTCACGGAGAGTACTTTTTCCTTTGAGCAAGCATCTGTGCCATCTGTCAGGCACCGCCATACACCAGGAAACCTAGCAGCACACCTGAAAGATGAGAAGGAAACGGAATTAAAGGAAATCGTGGTAGATTAGAGATCACCTCAGCACTCGCCTACCGAACAGAGAAAACCACGAAAACCCAAGGCCAGAATGAGCGGTCGACGAGAATCGAATCCAGGACCTCCCGATTACGAACCTCACACGTTACCGCAGAGACATCTTTTGTTCGGTAAATTGTAACATAAAGCGTGTACATGATTAAATAAGGGAAACAGGCAGAGGCCTGTTACCTAAAATTCCTGGGGAGTTCTCACGACGCAGGTCCGTCTATCTTAGATGTGCGGTATCCACCTTAAGCCAAAGGCGTAAGAGACACTGTGACTACGCAGATTTGTCATTAGCTTTTGCTGAATGGGAAAGAGCTAATACTGCATGCACTCAATCTTGAATCTAGAATGGAGATTTTCTGCCCCTGATAAATCTCCAGCCCATATGGGAGTCGATTGCAACTCCCTTTGCATGCTAGCCCGGAATACTGACCACCACGCCACAGGAAATGATGCTTTATGTATACAGGGAGACCCAATAAACTATGAACCGGTGCGCGGTGTTTTTCCAGTTCGCGATGACGGCATGCGTTGACGTTAGCTATTATAGAGTGGCATTAATGCAACCATACAGTAATTTTCCTAACTATGTTTAAAGGTTTTACTTAACCTGTTATTAAAGGAGGTGCTGAAACTGGCCACCGTCGTTGTCAATACATTTTTGGTACCCCTTTAAGAAACTATCCATCACTCTTGATGAGCTGACAGCGTTAATACACACAAATTATACATAAATACACGCTACGTATTAGTGCACATACACTGAGCCATAATATCGACTAAATACAGGACACAGTAATAAATAATTCGTAACAACTGCACTACACCGCATCACGGTTCAACGCAACGCTGCAGAACAGAGCAGTAGCGTCAGTAGCGTGACCTTGATTGCGGCAGCAACGGGAAACGCGTGTCCACACGCCCAGTGGAAAAATACCGCGCAGCTGGTTCATAGTTCATTGGGTCATTTGGTATTATACCTGTAATAAATTAAATTACAGTTAAAGCTTGTGCAGCACATGTACTTATCCATTATTCCTCTGGTTTCATTGTGAAATTCTTTAAACAAGGAGATCCTTGATGACATTCAATGAATTGTTTCTTAATTTTATGTTTAACTACTTCGCCGTTATCACATTAGATTGTAATGTTAACAGTTGTGGAAATTTGTGCATATGAAGTGGAAAGAGTAATTTTTAAAATTTATTCATTGGGTATGCTGCATTACGCAACGTAATACTACATCCTATTTCTACATTACATTACTTAAAGGTTAACAGTGCAGTTTTCCTTAATTAATATAGTCTGCTATTTACATGAAATACATCTATTTACATTTTTACTTTCTCTACTACGTATAGTAAGTAGGGGAAGTATTGTATTCCACCCAAAAATTCGATACCGAGATTTCGTCGGAAATACATGTTTTGAGAGCCCCTGAATCCAAAAAAAGCATTTTTGGAAACATGTCCGTGTGAGTGTCTGTCTGTGTGTCTGTCTGTGAACAGCATAACTCAGAAACGAACAGTCGGATAAACACCAGACTTGGTATTTAGGTTCAGTATCTTCTAGAGATGCGACACGAAGGTTTTCAAGAAAATCCCCCCACCCCAGATTACCCTTTACATGGAACATTTTTCGAAAATTTTAATTTTCTCAAAAATGGCTCTAATGATTTTGATTAAAATATCATATGTTTACGATATTTGCATGACAAATAAAATGTATATCTTGAATTTTCTGGGAATGTCTCCAAAAGTATTCTTCATTGTGAACGACTTTTGCATAACTGGTAAACCATAAGAGATGGACAAAATGTTACTACACAGAAAATGTAGATCGCGTTAAAATACACAATTTATGTTATATACATTTTTTTGTTAAGTGAACCATTTTCGAGATATTGCTTGTTATTCCCTTAAATTTTTCAATACTTATTTTCTCAAATGGGAATTCGTTATTCATTTTTTTGTCTTGGATATGCAAAGAGTATTAATCTGTGGCAAAGGGAATGGTGCTGCACCTAGCAACCAGCTATTAAGAGATATGTATGTGCTTAAAGGCTACTGTATTTCCAAATTGCCCTTGTAAATATATATTCCCCTTACATCTACAAGAAAATTAGCAATAAAATAGACTGCAAATGTTTATCTCGATTAACATGAAGTAGATGGAGAATAAGCGTTTGTAAAAATGGTTTGTACAAGAGTAGAGAAAGTCATGTGAGTGTAACACATCAGATTTTACATTAGGAGTTCACTTTGGGGCATCGGAATCTATTTTTTTGACAAATGTGTTAACAAGACATAGTTATTTGTTTATTAGAAGCTCCTCTGTCACTTGCCATTTGGTTTTCTGGAATTCTATAGGTGTTTCAGGTCATTCCTTTCTTTTTGTAGTTTTTGGTATATGCAGATGAGATGTTGTACCATCTGTTCTTCTAGTAGACAGGAACATGTGGGTCAGTTATTATTGGTGTCTTGTACAAGTATGCCTTGGTTTTCCCAATTCCGCTAATAATTATTGCTGTTGATGCTGGATTGATTGGGATGTTTTGTTTCATTCTTTGAATAACAGTTGGAATAAACTTTCTGCATGTAGCGCCTTTGGTTGTGCAGGTCCACTCGCGTTGCCATCGAAAAAGCCCTTCCTCAATTTTCCTGATTGAAGTTTTAGGTTGCTTATATATGCTAGGACAATGTTGTTTTCAAGAGCTGGTTCCTTGGCTAATTTGTCAGCCAATTCATTCCCAATGAAGCCTGATTGAACTTTGATCCACGCAAAATGCATTTTCCAATGCTGTAGCTTTAGCCTCCTGATTTGATCATGAATTTCCCCTATCAGTTAGTTATGTTTTTAATTGTTTTAGTAGTTTCAATGTTATTTGGCTGTTTATATTGGGATTTTTCTTTCCTCAGTTGTGGTATCAAACATTTTAGTGTTTCCAGCACTCTTAGAATTATAACTTGTTCCGCCTTATTATCATGAAGTTTGGCTTTTATTTTGCTTACTAAAACTCCTTGCTTGAAAAAGACTCCTGCTGCCCCAACCTTGTCTTGCATTCTGCTTCCGTCGTAAATATTTCTATGTGATAGGTATATATTGTCTTCGTTTACCTCTTCTAGGCTTACTTTGTCAGCTGGATGGGTCCATTGTGTTTCCAGTGGTGAATCATAGTCTGTGTGATATCTTTCCATTCCATTCGTGACCTGCAAGTTGAAAAGGTTGGGGATCTGCCTACAAGATACATCCTCTCCGCCGCTCAACTCCAGTGGCCTTCCACCATGAAGGCTACCCGAATCATCACGTCCCGGGGACTTACCACGCTCGTTCGCTGCTGATCCGGTCGGCCGTGAGGCAGCTTGAGGTCCTTGTTAGGGCAGGTTTTACGTATTGAGGCTAGCCGAGCGGAAAGCCACCGATGCTGTTGCTGCTGTGGACACGAGACTACAACCTGCGCTGCACCTCCCACTTCTGCGGTGCACTGTGCTTGACTGCGCAGTTAACCACGACCTCCGCCGACGCCGTCGGTACTGCGCCTCCTACACTTCACCGGGCAGACTCAGTGCCCCCTCTATCCAAGAAGCCTTCGACAGACACTGGCCGCACCTGTGCACACAGTTCCAGCTCCTCCGACGCCAACAGCACCACCTCTTCAAGCTCCGACCACCACAGACACCACCTGCGAGATGCGGTCCAGGATCTCCACACGGAGGTCCTGAACATAGGTTCCCGCATCTCTCTACAGGAAGAAAACATATCATCGCTCACCACCGCCGCCAATTCCGATTATCATCTCCGCCGAATCGCCAGCATTGAATCAGGACTACAGACACAACAATCAGTGGCCTGGGAGAAGTCATCACCTGCCTGCCACAACACTCGCCAACGCTAGCTCAGACAGAGTCTCTGAAAGAGTTTAGGCGCACGCTGACAGACCTTACTGACCTGATACGAGTCCTGCTCATGACGAAGTGAAGTCTGGGCAGGAACAGGTCCGGAACTACGTGATTGCCTTAGGAAACCCTTGGATGCATGGTACTAGATACCAACGACAAAACTGAGCGCACCTTGCGAGAGGCGCTCAAGAAATCTTTAAGTACAATAAAGAAATACGAAAATCCCTATCCATTCCCAATCCACTCCCCGCGGTGGCAGCCAGGGCTTCGGTCACCATTGTCACCCGGACATTTCCTTCACCCATTGCCAGCGCCATAAGCTGGCAGTTAACTTTTCCTAACTAACGGGGGTGCAAACGCGGAACCCCAATACCTATCCTTATTTCTCCTGTCAAATCCTCTCCTTAACTTTACCTTCCTATTCCCGTCACTACCCTCCCTCCCCCCAAATAAAGGATGGTGTGTAAACAAGTCGAAGTCATTGTAACACTTCCGGAACGGATCTGCCCACATCTAGTTTAGGGTATAACTAGCGGTTGCTCTAGCGTTTTCAAGTTCATTAAGTGCTTTCTACAGATAAGCTTGCGATATGCTTTTCCAAATCTCGCAGATATATAATTTGAATACATATTAGTTATGATGTAAACTGCCTAAGCGGGTCTATTTTATTTTATCGCTGATGGGGCTGAGAAATGTAGATATAGAAGATATGGATTTTTTTTCAACGGGTTGAAATTTTTGTTCTGTGAAACTTTGTTGTAGTTTAATATATTACTGGTGAATTCTGTATTGTAGTTTATTTTGGTTTTATTTTCGCTTAAATTGATCTTGTAGCTTCATGATTGATATGTTTATATCTAAAGGCTGATTCACAATAAACCGGGAACAGGAACCGGATCGAGAACGGAAAGCAGAGAGACTGGAACAGAGACGAAATGTTTATCGATAACGTGAAAAGTCGATTTTGCGCATAAGGATGTCATCTGTTTGTAATTCACCAATAATTTATCTTTTCATATGATTACAATTCAACCAGCATAATCGAAATGGATAATTCGACGCAATTAACATTTTCTCCGCATTTCCGATTCCTCTAGTGAAAGTGTATTATGGAGGTAAAATGCTTCCATTATTGGTGACATAGTGGTATCGTATGTACCAGAATTAGTAGTTTACTGCTTTAGAAAGCTGTAGATCCGCCACTATCAGTCATTTTGCGTTGAAACGTTATAAAATACTGTTTTTCGATTATAGCGTTTTTTTTAATCCACTTCCATATAATGCGTGGGAAGTTAAATTCCTGCCCTTCGTGCGTTTTGCAGTTTTACCATAGACAATAATATGTATTTAACCTTTAGCTATTTATATGTATATTTATTGTTGCAGACATGCAATATCATCATATTTGATTGTTGAATTTTAGTATTTAAACATTTGTTAACATTTACTTACGATTTAATTCCTGCAGCTTTCAATATAACTATTTTGGCGCAATTAGCCATGTCACCTTCAGTTTTTGACTTGGTCAACGCTGCCAGGTGACTAATCGATCATTAGTTCGCAGAGGCTAGCGCGATCGACCTTGATACTGATTTTATATTCGCATACATATTTCTATTATTCATTATCGTCGAGCAAAATAGTATGCAATACACATGCATTAAGTGCTTTACAGAAACTCGGAAATGGAAACGATCGACTTTCGCCTTTTATTTTCAAACTTCTTCCTCGTTCTGTAAAGATGGACTTACTGCACTTGTATCGAAATATACTATTTCGTGATGATAAACTTAGGGTATGAAGAGCTGGTGAAGAACAGCAAAAGCGTATATTCAGAAAGGAACCCTGCTGCGAAAACACCTTAGCCATAGTTTGAGTTAAAGCCTTCTTCAGATGCCTGTTAAAGTTGTAGAAGAAAATATATTCGTCATTTGATTATACTAATAGAGTTTCGTTGCTGCATCCCGCAAGACAATTTTAAAACAATTCCAGTTGTAAGAGTAATACAATAAAATATAGGAATGGAATGACTATTGTATGATGTGGGTTACCTCTGCAGAAATTCCTCGGACCACAGGTGTTTCCGGTGAGAGCCTGGGTGGAATATCCAGTGAAAGCATGAACCTTGAAACAGTGAACCCGGATTCTGATTTGACTCTGTAGAATACATCACAACATGTAACAATTCATATTTTATGACACCATTTCCGCAGTTCGATTTCAGTAAAGTAGCGGAGTGCTTTCTGAAACGCCTAATTAACAGTGAGGTTTGTTTAAGTTAGTTACTTTTCTACTTCACAGAGATGCTTTCCCTTGTTTAAAATACTCTTGTGATATCTCTGTTTATTTTAAAGAAAAGGAACTGAGAGAGAAAGTTAATGAAAGCGTATAGCTATGGACATTTCATAACAATCTTAAGTCTTGGTTTCTGTTTTAATTGAGATAATTTTTCCGTGCAGTATGTTCTTGGAGAAGGAGGTTTGTTTTTATAATAAAGAGAAGAACGTTTTCTTCATTATCTTGCTCTCTCTCTCTCCCTCTCTCCCCCTCTGTGTGTATGTGTGTGCAAAATATCTTTTAGGTGGTATTCCCTAAAATGAATAGTACAACTACTTTTCCGGGATATTGTTAGAAATTAAAACTCAAATAATAAGTGTTTTAAATAATAAATGTAATGCCAAGAAAGAAAAATGAGCTCACCTCCGTGGTGTAGAAGTAGCGTATCTCCGTATTCAAGAGGTCCCGAATTGGAAAGGTTTTTTCCGGAGTTTTCCCTTATTCTGAGAAGACGAATGTCGAGCAACTCTAAGCTCTGGCCCCGGGTCCATTTGAGCATATTTGAGCCATTTCGTTCATTCACCTTGCGATACAGGGAATGGAACTTTATCGTACACACGACACACGTGAAAAAACAATTAATTAACAGTGGTTAACTATGAAGCCGGGACTTAAAAGTGATTACGAGATTGTAATCGCCATTGGGGTATGTTATCTCAAAATTAATTTGAAAACGCTTTGTGGTTTAGCGGAAATAATGCGAGTCAGTTAGAGAATTTAGTGTCGTTGCAATGGTAACTCAGATGGTTAGAGCAGCGGCACGGTAAGCCGAAAATCCGTGGTTCAATTCCCGGCTACAGCATTGAATTTTTCAGTCTGATTATACATTTACAACTTAGATCTACCCACGGCATGCATGAAAAAACAATTAATTAATACAGAGTATGTTTGAATGTTTGGTGTGCGCAAATGACTTTAAAATTTAAAACACGGCGGAGGTGGGGTCAATAATCTTTCATCTGACTGGTCATGACTTTTCACTAAACATGAAGAAGAATAAATATTGAAAGCTCTGAACATCTCTGTTTTTGCATCCTGAAACACATCATTTTCTATATGACCAGAAATATATAACAGTTGTCAACAAATGATATACGTTATAAGTGGTTAGATAGACAAAATGATAAAGAAAAAAGCAAGCAGTCCAGAAGCATCCAATGTAAATGTAATTAGCATAACGTACCACATATAATGTCACGAGTGATTTTCAGATTATCGACAAAAATCTCTAGTCACGAAAGACGAGAGAATTTATGTAGGAAATTTGAAAACCATGAATTACATTTGATAGCACTGTTTCGAGAATACAATTAACTAACAAAATTCATCAAATAAGAGAGTATTTCATTTGTTTACAATAAATGATAACTTCAAAACCATGGAGGAATATTGTAATGCATTTCTCCATCTCAAAACACTCATTGCAGCTACGATTTTATACATGTCAACTTACTTACTGAACATAAATTAGAGGTGGCGCTGCATATTGTAATAAATCCTTATAATCTTCTCTGGTAACCTTTTACATGTTATTCTTTAAATATTTGTGATCTGCTGTGTTGGTATTTGTTTTTCTGGTTCATAAACTTTCACTTGATTTAGTTCCTGTTTGTAGTAGGCCAAATCATTCACACATAACTTTGTCATTTGACTTTTGCGCTTGTTTCTACTCTACACATGTTATTTATACCTGATCGTTAAGGAACATGCTCGAGTTATCGATACAATCGTGTGTTCTTATCACATGATTGATCTATATATGAGATAACTGACGGGCAGTAGTTAGGAAAACCATATTTATTATCTCATTCGTCTATCCTACCAGTTTTACGATTTTAATTTTATAGCTTTATGTTTTACATCATCGACTCGCAAATGTTTTTCTTAGTGCAGCGGCAATAATGAATGAATTAATTGCAGGAATTTCGATCTTCATCTTATTGGATGTTGGCGGAAATTAAAATGCCAGATTGTACATCGTATTTTTTATCATTATTAATATTTTATACAGATATATCATATGAGTACTATCATTTTATCGGAAACAGCTCAAAGTAAATTCAACTCAAGCTAAATTATACTTGCTGCATATTGAATTTGGCGGTAAACAGTTGAGTAGGTTAAACAAACGAAGGCTTTCACGTCGGTGTCAATAGTAGAAAGATTGGTTTCCGAGCTCGTGGATCGCGGTCTAATGGAAAGAATAGTTATTCCAATAGACCACCGCCCACAAGACCGGAAATCAATGTTTCTACTAGTTGATTAGGTTGTTCTTGTTGCAAGGGTAGGTACAAACGAACAGCTAATCATAGTTTTCTGCCCAAGGGTACGTCGCTCACTGTTAACACAGCCCCTTCCATGCTTCCATCTTTTGCGCTTTTCTCTTCATCTCCGCATATGCATAATTATCTTAATGTTTTCTCTCATCTGGCATATTTTTCCACTTTACCATTTGTTTTCAGTGCATCTCTTAGCAAAAAAAATTCTGATGTGTTACACTCACATGACTTTCTCTACTCTTGTACAAACTATTTTTACAAATGCTTATTCTCCATATGCTTCATGTTAATCGAGATGTACATCTTATTGGGAATTTTCTTGTAGATGCAAGGGGAATATTGTCGTATGCCTCTCTTTAACTTATTTTATAAATACAAATGGGAGCTACTCGCTTGCAAAAGGCACCGGTAAATCAAACAGGAACTTCAAATGCGAGGCAACGACGAGGGACGCAGCTAAAGTTAAACTCCAAAATAATTGCTATACCAACATAATACCTGGCTTAAGGGAGAGGAATGACTCTATTCTACCATAATTAAAACTTCCAAACGTGGATGGCACCCAATTTAATAGATGAAGTTAGATATTTACATACCTTTGCCCATTGCCTGCCGACGAGGACATCGTGCTTTAGCAGTTTCCCGTCTGTCTCACACGAAGCTTACTTGCTGACTGTTACAATAACCCACGCCAACCTCGGGCGTCAGTAACGCTATCCCCTCCCTTGACACTGTTTCCCCTGACTCACCCCTACTCACAGACAAACTGCCGTGTCTAACCTCGGTGCCCAGAGAGCGTCTTATCATATTATCTGTGCACATGCCACATCTTTACCGGTGCCTTTTGCAAGCGAGTAGCTCCCATTTGTATTTATAAAATAAGTTAAAGAGAGGCATACGACAATTGGTGGAGGCGCCGGGTAAATCAAACAGGAACTTCAAATGCGAGGCAACGACGAGGGACGCAGCTAAAGTTAAATTCCAAAATAATTGCTATACCAACATAATACCTGGCTTAAGGGAGAGGAATGACTCTATTCTACCATAATTAAAACTTCCAAACGTGGATGGCACCCAATTTAATAGATGAAGTTAGATATTTACATACCTTTGCCCATTGCCTGCCGACGAGGACATCGTGCTTTAGCAATTTCCCGTCTGTCTCACACGAAGTTACTTGCTGACTGTTACAATTACCCACGCCAACCTCGGGCGTCAGTAACGCTATCCCCTCCCTTGACACTGTTTCCCCTGACTCACCCCTACTCACAGACAAACTGCCGTGTCTAACCTCGGTGCCCAGAGAGCGTCTTATCATATTATCTGTGCACATGCCACAATATGGTAGGTTTTAAGCGATAGTCAAATATTTTAACGCTGGTTGCTATGTGGCGCATTCCATTCTCTTTGCATGTCCAGGACATAAAAAAAATGAATAACGAATTTGAGAAAAAGTATAATTATTGGAAAATTTAAGGGAATAACAAACAATATCTCGAAAACGGTTCACTCAACAAAAGAAATGTATATGACATAAATTGTGTATTTTAACGCGATCTACATTTTTGGTGCAGTAAAATTTTGTCTCTCTTATGGTTTACCAGTTATGCAAAAGTCGTTCACAATGAAGAATACTTTTGGAGACATTCCCAGAAAATTCGAGATATACATTTCATTTCTCATGACAATATCTTAAACATATGATATTTTAATCAAAATCGTTAGAGCCATTTTCGAAAAATGTTCCATGTAAAGGGTAGTCTGGAGTAGGGGGATTTTCTTGAAAACCTTCGTGTCGCATCTCTGGAAGATACTGAACCTAAATACCAAGTCCGACTGTTCGTTTCTGAGTTATGCTGTTCACAGACACACACACACGGACATGTTTCCAAAAATGCTTTTTTTTTGGATTGAGGGGGTCTCAAAACATGTATTTCCGGTGAAATCTCGGTATCGAATTTATGGGTGGAATACAATACTTCCCCTACTTACTATACGTAGTAGAGAAAGTAAAAATAAATAAATGAAATAATAATAATTTAATCGAAGTCCCATCAGTTTTATTTTTTCCTGATCAGTTTTAGCATTATTCTCCCGCCGTCCAATCGTTTTAAAACAGCTTCATTACATATTTTGTCTGCCTATTTGGCATCCTGTCATTTATCCTCACTTAGTTGCAAAGTATAACTTTTCGCACCGGATCCACGCTACACACAAAGCATTTGATTAATCACTGTCTTGCTTTCTTACTTTCTTCAAGGGTCCACAGAAGATATTTCCTTGTCTATCAAAAAGCTTTCTTTGTCATTGCCATCCTCCTTTTTGGCTTTATGCCAATAACTTGCGATCCCCAGATCCCAAGTACGAGAGCGGATCGAAAAGTAAAACACAATAATTGTTTTACAAAAAAGTTCAATAGTTAAAACAAGAACGAAAAATCGCAAATGAACTTACACCTTTTACCTACTTTTGAACATAGTCACCAAGTTTCTCAACACGTGATACCAGTTTCAATACTTTCGTTCGTATAAGTCTGTTTCCTAGGAGTATAGTCATCTGCGGACTGCTGATTTCACTTCCGCATCTGTCACAAAGCGTTGGCCGGCCAAGAATTTCTTCATGGGACCAAACAGACGAAAATCCGACGGTGCAAGATCCGGACTGTATGGTGGATGCTGAAGCACCTCCCAACCAAATTTGGTGATTTTCTGACGAACAGCAGCAGCAACATCGGGGCGAGCATTGTCATGAAGAATTTTGACATCGTCAGCCTTCATGTTGTGGCGTTTGTCACTAAGGGCACGACGCAACTTCACCAAAGTTTTCATGTAGGCTGCAGCATTCACAGTGGTCCCGTGTCCAGCAAAGTCTACCAACATAACAACATGCATATCCCAGAACACCATCACAAGCACTTTCCTAGCAGATTGAGTCATTTTGAATTTTTTCTTCGTTGGAGAACCAGCATGTTTCCACTCCATACTTGCCTGCTTGGTTTCTGGCGTGTAGTGGTATGCCCACGACTCATCACCAGTGACGATTCCTTTCAGAAAGTCATGTCCTATGCGTTATATGCGTTAGGTGATCCAAGCTCATCATTCGCTGGCCCTTGTGGTTGTCTGTCAGGTTCTTAGGCACCCAGCGAGCACTAACTTTACGAAATTTCAACGTCTCATGAAGAATATCGTACACTGCACCATAGAAAATGTTGATAAGGTTCGCAGTTGCACACGCCGGTCGTTCAAAATTGCCTCCTCAATGCCTCTGACATCCTGCGGGGTTGCAGCTGTTACCCGGACTCCCGGAGCGTGACCACGCATGTCCCTGAGAATATTACTCGGTTTATGCCTTTGGCACACAAATATCGAACCACACCTCTCTGCTCTTTACACGTGGACGACAGTAACATACGCGCCATCTTTGTTGCGTAGTTCACGCTTTTCTCGCTAGAGCTGCACATAAAACAAAAAATACCCTCTGTAGTGAAAACTTCAAATTATATCTGTGTGAAATTGCAACATTCCGGCTGCAATACCGAGGCAGAAAAAAATTATTGTGCATTACTTTTCGATTCGCCCTCGAATTTAAAGCTGTCTGTCCATTTGCATTAAAGGTGTATCTTCTTTGTTCTCCTTACGGTGACCGCACTTGTTTTCTTTTTTCTTTTAATCTACCCCGTACTCCCTCACCGTTGGCATGTGTAAGGATCGCTTCCTCTTTTGCTAGCAGTAGATATGACTAAAGGAAGACTACAGCCAACTTGAAGAAAGCCTGAAAACTACAAATCTCGTTGTAAAGCCTTCACGTTGCTGTGGGTAGGATGATATCCGTTGGCGAGACAGATTATAAGAAGCTCGTTCAAATAGCGGCTGTCTTGTCACGCTATCTTACAGCTGGGATGCACGCGGAACGATAAAACGGTCCATCGAACTTTCATCACCGTCAACATGGTAATCAGGATGGGTGGCAGCCGGAAAATATCTCTGTCATTTGGGTGCTCTCTCTTCGTGCAGCGCACTCTACCGTGAACTGATGCGCGTTAATAAACTCGACCTTCTTCCTTGCACGCATCTGAAATTATAAAACCATTGCTTCTTCCTTGAACAAAGTTCAGATATATAAATAACGTTTATATTGTAAGATACATTAAATAAGAATGTGATATTTCGTATCGCTTAACTTAATTAAATCTTAAATATTTTGCAGCAGTAAATCTTACAACAATTGAATTCAAGTATCTATTATTCGTAAAAACTAGTACCAACCGTATAAACTGCTCTGTTGTTGATATTTATATATCATGATATATCAAACTCGACTTTGGGATTTTTTCCTCCGCCACGACAAAATCTATTTCTACCGCTTTGAAATTGTTTTTCTGTAATTTACACCTTCAGCACTGCTCTAACGTATGGAATTTTGCAGTTATGTTCATAAACAGGTGCAGGATTTTGTGCAAAAAATTTCAAGCAATAATGTTTTCTGTAGTATTTTTCTATGCAAGTAGAACTTCAATTGTAATTACTTAGGCACTATGTTCGTCTTCTTAGTAATAATTAGAAATGATTTCATAATCCTTAAAAATATAAAAACTAAACACTATTTATCACACCCTAACAGAATATCGCTATTAAAAATCTGATGTGTTACACTCACATGACTTTCTCTACTCTTGTACTAACTATTTTACAAACGCTTATTCTCCATCTACTTCATGTTAATCGAGATAAACATTTGCAGACTCTATCTTATTGCTAATTTTCTTGTAGATGTAAGGGGAATATATATTTACAAGGGCAATATAGAAATACAGTAGCCTTTAAGCACATACATATCTCTTAATAGCCGGTTGCTAGGAGCAGCATCATTCCCTTTGCCACAGATTAATACTCTTTACATATCCAAGACAAAAAAATGAATAACGAATTCCCACTTTAGAAAATAAGTATTGAAAAATTTAAGGGAATGACAAGCAATATCTCGAAAATGGTTCACTCAACAAAAAAAATGTATATGACATAAATTGTGTATTTTAACGCGATCTACATTTTTTGTGCAGTAAAATTTTGTCTATCTCTTATGGTTTACCAGTTATGCAAAAGTCGTTCACAATGAATACTTTTGGAGACATTCCCAGAAAATTCAAGATATACATTTTATTTGTCATGAAAATATCTTAAACATATGATATTTTAATGAAAATCGTTAGAGCAATTTTTGGGAAAATTAAACTTTTCAAAAAATGTTCCATGTAAAGGGTAATCTGGGGTGGGGGGATTTTCTTGAAAACCTTCGTGTCGCATCTCTGGAAGATACTGAACCTAAATACCAAGTTTGGTGTTTATCCGACTGTTCTTTTCTGAGTTATGATGTTCACACACACACACACACACAGACACACACGGACATGTTTTCAAAATGCTTTTTTTGGATTCAGGGTGTCTCAAAACATGTATTTCCGGTGAAATCTTGGTATCGAATTTTTGGGTGGAATACAATACTTCCCCTACTTACTATACGTAGTAAAGAAAGTAAAAATTTGTTTTGCTATGTACAGTTAGTCATAACGAGGTGTAAGAAGTTAGTTGAAACCTTACTTTTTTTCCTTACGTTAAGCCCCAAACGCTTCTATTTATGTACCGGCTTTGAAACAATTCGGATTCGGAAGTTTTCTAGAATTATGATGAAAAATTCGTTAACGTGCTGCTCGCGTAACTGTTAATTCTGAGAGGAATTTTCTGAACTTGCATAATATTGTGACTATCCAGTTTTTAACTGTCTCTTCATTATGTTCTCACTGTCGCTTCACTAATGTGATCTAGTTCAATTTTCCCTGTCACTTCACTTTTCTTCGCGTCGTAGCCGCGTGATGAAATACGCGCGACGTAGTCTCTTTTTCGGATGATTCACTCGCTGGGGAATCGAACACAAGAGGTCTCTAATCTCTTGCCGGATGGTTCACTCGCTGGGGAATCGAACACAAGGTGTGTCTAATCTCTTGCGAAAGCAGCACTCACTGTGCGTCACACTGTCATCACAAACTCACTTAGAGAATCGCATCGAAACGCACTCACCAACTCACACTACATGCTCACTCGCGAGAACACTCGCTTATACAGCCAATGGGATTTTCCACATTCTAGAATGTTCTGGAGCGGGGAAAAGGGAAAGATAACAGATTCTGTTATCTTTCGATAGCGCTGCTGGTGTTTACGCTGGGCGAGGGCGCTACCGCGTCTGTTTATCTCTCCGACTACCCGGCGCCAACCTCTCGATAAGCTTGGACCATAGATGCTGCGTCACAATACTATGTTTTACCATATAAAACAGTTTTCACATGTTTGCCGCGTGTGATATTGCAGGAACTCTTGCGGAATAACATGTTTAATGCGTGTAAAATATGTTTTTCAGGTTATAATGCGAGTAACTCTTGGGAATTAGGACTTTATTTATTTTAATGTAGTCCAGCCTTTTAGAATACCACTACGGAAGAACGTGTTTACCCGAAAATCGGGACTTTCGACCACACTGATCAACATTCAAAATATTTAATTTAAATAAACTTAAGTACCTGTTCATTTCGATAAAAACAAGCAATTGAAACGTCTAGTTAGCCCTCGTTTTCTAGAAAAGTACTGACTTAACGTTTAGGTTAAAACTGCAGGTCGGATGTACTGAGTAAAATGTATTTAATTCCTATAGAAATCATTTTGTTCGCAAAAATGTGTTTTATTGGGCTTATAAATCGGAGAAAAATATTTACAGAAAGTAGGTTTTACTGTAACTGTAACCGATTAGAAGGTGAGAATGTCATCGCATTTCCCCGCCAGATTCTATACTTTACGCCCTTTTTATGTTCAAAGTTTAATTGTGATAAATGCTTCTAATGGTAATTAAATTTTAACCACTACATTTGAGTGTTATAAACCAAAGTACAACTGTTTTCCCTCTCTGTGATAAATGTCTCGTGCGTGATACACTTCCTGGACACTTGTCCATTTTAATTTGACAGATAAGAAATCGCAGTATTGCAAGGCCCTTTACATGGAGCGCCGCATTACTTACAAGTTGATAGGCGCATAATAAGCTGTTTTATTCTCCTTAGTAAACCTATAATTTACCTAGCTCGTGCTTAACTATACCTATTGTAATTAGCAAACAAAATGCAAATCCGGAATAATTACATCCTTATTTATATGCTATTTTAAATCTCACCTTTATTGTTTTAAGTTGCATAAGTTTAATTAACGTGCATATAAGACCTGCATTATAGTCATGTGCTACCGTTAGATGAATAAATGCATTTTTCAATGCTTTTTGTTTTAATCCAGCAACTGTCTTATAACTGAATACTTTTCGTTGAACATTTACTTACAGTTTACAAAATGATATTTTCCTATGTATACTTTAGTCTTCATTGAGCAATTTATAGAGCGATTCTTTATTATTATTATTATTATTATTATTATTATTATTATTATTATTATTATTATTATTATTATTATTATTGTTGATTTTATATTACTATCACCCTCATCATTAAATCATTCAAATACTAATTTTTATTAAAAAGATAAATACAAGAATATATAATTTACACTTTCATGTAACAACTTTGATTTGACTGGAACGTTTTTGTTAAAAAAATTGTAATGTACTTATCTTACCGTGCTGGCAATGATTGCAAAGACCTGTGCAACATATAATTTAATGGTTAAGGGTCATTTTATCTCCAAAAACGTAGATGAACCGAGCAAAATGACTCAATAGTAGCATGGAGTCTCCAATTTGGGCTTTATTCCGATTTTAATGGGTTTCCTTGGCAGCATAGTGAATACCGGTTTGGTGTAGTATTGACACATTTTCCTGGCTGACAGGCGGTCTACTTTGCATTCAAATTTATGGCAGCACTCCCATTGTAGGCCTTTTTCGCACAATGGACTCGTGTCGTGATCTTAAACTCAACTACACTCGTTTGGTAAAACATACATTACCATACTTGTAATTATACTAAATACATTTGGGAGGATTTGCAGTCAAATACAACGCTCTTTAGTTACAAGTCTGAAAAGCAAAACTGAAATTTGTATCATGCTTTGCTTTTGGCACCGTCTTTGATTCCAACTATCGCCAAGAATAGCGTTTGGAAACATAGGCTCCGCTATCCTAGGGTACACATAACAGTAAAATCGCAGTAAAACTAAGGTGAACAGTATCGTAGGAAATACTCATGCTAGTCACCATCAACAATAACAAATATCAAATTGAAACAGCAGTAAGTCCGGCGCAGGTGAACCTGCAGTGGCAAGCGTTGGACTAGATCGACTTGGTCTTGGAATGGTGACAGTTCCCGCATCGAATTTGTATAAACAGCCGTTAAGTTACGGTTAACATAACCCAAAATCACACAGTAAAAGCTACATACAATATACATACAATAGGCATTGAAAATTGCTACCTTCTTTTTCGAATCCAGTCTTCAGCCAGCATATATCTTGTTTTTGTTCACATTGAACTTTTTTTTATTATGAAAGTTTATAGTCGCTTTAACATATTACTCATATCACAACTTTACAACTTTTAAAATAAATATTTAACTATAAACAATGAGGTTATTTAACATACTGGCAGTTTTGAACCATTACAATGAACTAGTATAAAACATAACTATAATTAATCAAACTGATTGAATATTATATACTTTTCTATAGATTTATGCTTTTGAAAAATTCAATCATCTCAGACTACATAGAATAATTGAGTGCCGTTTGTAGCTCATTGGGTATCTGGTAGTGTTGTCTCCATTGATCATATTGTGGACATTCCACGATTATGTGTTTCGTCATTAACAGTATGTTACACTGGTGGCAGATGGGTGGTTGACCCTTTGAAAGAAGATAACTTTGCGTGATCTTGGTATGGCCCATTCTCAGTCGGGATATTAAAACCCGATCTTGTCTTGAAAGAGAATTACTGGGAAGATGTGTCGAAAAACTCGATGTTATATCGCAGAGTTTGCTTCTCGTGGAGTCAAGCCATCCTGTCCTCCACTGTTGGTAGAGCTTCTTTTTAATGGTTGAGATAACATCATGGGCTGGTGTAGTTATAGTTGGGTCACTTAGTGAATGTTTAGTGGCTTCTTTTGCTGCCCGAACGGCCAATTCGTTGTCTTGTATTCCAATGTGGGAAGGAATCCATACTAAAGACACTTGCTTTCCTTGCTTATTGGCTCTATGAAGTAGTGATTGAATTTCTTATGTAAGAATATGGATTAATGACAGATTGTTTATTGCAAGTAGTGCACTTTTACAAACTGAGTATATAACAAATAACTTTGAGCATCGAGTATTCAAAACATAAATCACAGTTTGTTTAATTGGTATAAAAATCTGGAAGTTCTCTTAACTATTCGCGAGATTGTGAATAGTTGTTCTGCTTGAAACTATAACGTCTTGAAACTTACAAAGGAATTTTGTCGGACACCATTTCATGTATACATCATACAGAAAAATACGTTGTTCTAAAGTATATTCAACCATAATGAATAATTATCACTAACACAATTTTACTGGTAACGAGTGGCAAACTCCCGTCCCATGCAACTGCGGAACACAGCTGATAAAACCGCGTTCTTTGCCGCATGAGAACGAACCCAGCGGTAGATGTGGCAACTCTAGCCCTGAGTATTTGGTCTAGATCCACTGTACTTCCTACAAGAATTATGTCAAACGAATGCCTAAAGATATCGTGATATAACCTTAGAAGTTAAAGCGACAATGAATGGCGGAAACGCAGACGTAAATGAGAGTAATCTATAAGGTACCTAGTGGGCAGTAGTAATCATATGAGGTTGGGAGATCGGATTAACCAAAGGTAGGTCAATAAATTATATAGGTCATGCCAAATCCAAATCATCCATAAAGTCCGGAGTTACGAAGTGACCAGAACATTTATGTAGAAGATCTGGAAATTGAGAGCAGTATTTGTTAGGACTATTTCAATAATAAGATGAAGTGATTTACCCCAAAATCACTATTATTACAATATAGTCATACATATTATATTAACCTGCAGTATGAACGACGTTGTTCGAAAGGAAATTCGGAGCGCGCGGCGCACTTTTACTTGACCAGCGATCATTTTACTTTCATCTGGCGTGGGAAACTAGAAAAAGGCATGCAGTGTTGTAAAGATACAATAACAGCATTTTAGGTTATGATTTTCTTTACTGTAACAAGCATTTAAAAACACAATTGAGGGGCCCAGTGGAAAAGGGACACATACCACCTGTCTAGTAATTTTGTGATTTTGGTACAGGTAGACAGCCAATGCCATTTAATATCATAACTAGTAACTGCTAGCAGAATGGCATGTGCCCATTCTTTGAAACACAGATTGTATATTTGCTAAGTTACAGAACTGACACATTCCCAGTATAAAAGAGGCCTATGTCATTCGCTTCTCTGGGTTGTCAGTTGGTGCTTCTCATTGGCCAGCTTGGTTTCAGACAACCAATCAGAAAGCGTTTCTAAAGTTTGTTTATAAGTTTCCAAGATGGCGGCAATAGGTTTGAAATTAATGTAACAATTACACATCCATGTAATATGAATTTAAACCTCTTTAATTCTCGATTTATCTGCCATGGTTGCATCTTGAAACCTTACCTACAAACAATGATACAAATCTGAGAATATTCCAAGGCTGTCTTTTTAATTACTTATTTTAAATTGTTATAAAATGACCTAAAACCAAACCGATATTACCTAATATTTAATAGTATTTGCAAAAAAACTATCCAGTTTATGTAACAAGTGTCGGTATAACAGTAGGAGTTGACATTTCCATACAAAATCAATTTTCCTTAATTCCCCTTTTCCTGAAAAAACACACCCTGGTGGCATGTGTCCCTTTTCCACTGGGTTCCTCCTTTATTGAATGCATAATTATCAAATCTGCAGGAATTTTTATGAATTTTTTCTAGTTTGTTATGTTTTAATGTAGATGAAGTAGTATACAAAGTCATTTGGTTGAAGTGCAAGATACTTTGACCCGTTGAGAAAATTAAAAATGGAGGAGACAATTGTTTATTACATAAGGAGAAGGTGGTAAAGAGATTTCGATAAAGTTTGAATGAATCAGGACCATAACTGGTTGAAAAACAGCATTCTTTCAAACATGATTGATCATTAACTTCCAATTGGAGCCATGAGTGAAATAGTCCTTGTAATTACCTTCTGAAGCTGTTAATGCAGTGTCTTGCAAATGGATGTAACGTAGTAGCATCAAGGGCGCCGAGAATTTCGTTATAAAATACAGAATATAAAATATAAATTAAAATAATACTAAGCTTCCTTCTCTTATTTCGGCACATTAACTGCGTGATCGAGATGTTGATTTTTGTAACTTTATGCCATGAAACGGCAACTCTAGGCCGAGCCCGAGAACTGTAATTATAGATAATTTATTAATTAATTTTTATTGATGTTAAATCATACTATGCACATATCTTTTTCTTATACTGCTTGTATATTTTAAGAAGGGTGATTTTACGTTATGTATGTATCTAGGTTACTAATATTAGAAGAGTTGTAAATGGTTTAATGTAAATAATTTAAGCGCTGTGTTAAAATACTGTCCACGACGAAATGTTTTAGCTACAGGAATAGTGCCTTCGAAGGCAGAAAATCTAGTTTTATGACGTCTCTTTGGTCGCAGGGCCATTATTCCTACAGCGAGGGTGTAGCGCCTTTGTCCCTTTATTTGATAATTCGCCGTGACCAAGAGAGAGAGACAGATAGCTTAACGGTAAATGTAGGAAAAGCCGCGATTTATATTAAACTTGGACCAATGAGATCCCTGGAAGTTTATACGAAATAGTGAGACGCGTCTAGTGGCGCTAAAAATGGACCAATAGGAAAGGAAGCAGCCCCAGAAGCCTGCGACTATAAATGCGATCTGTTTGGAGCAAATTCGAGGCAGTTTTGGCTTTGCATTGCAGTTAGGCAGTTTGGCATTGCAGTTTGGCGTTTCATTTCAGTTTGGCATTTTGTCATGTGTGATCAGGGAGAGATGCTGCAGGATGTGTGAGATATCGCGCCAAAAAAGGGGAATAAAGATAGTTTTAGAAACACACCTAAGAACCGCTACTCGTAAAGAGATAATAAGCATATTTAAACTTCGTGTCATATCCGCGCCGCATTTTAACAGCGGTGGACAGTATTTTAACAGCGGCAATACCAGTGTTGTATACTACGTGGGTTAGTAAAATAAAAAGAAACGGCAGTATCATCTGTTCATAACCAAAGCACGTCTATGTCTTCCTATATCACCACCCGAGATCTACGCTTCCTTTACCGAGGATAAGTCCATGCTCCCATATAGTTTAAAGAAAACTACTGCAGCTAGTCGAGGATAAAATTGCAGAGAACCAGCACACTGCGAACTTCTGGAATTAACATGGGAGATGCATCAAGGTAAGCCTACAGCAACGGACGGAGGAGGTGACTGCCACAGCCAGTAACTTCCAAGAGCGTTCAGATCAAAAATTAAAAACAGGTCTCACTAGTCACTGCTGTTTATTTGAACAGGCAGCTACAAACTCTTCTCCTTATTACAGAAGGCTATCTAGAGGACCAATATTCATTTTGTCTGGAACTCGAGGATTCATTGCTACAGTTAGTTGAGCAAGAAAAGAAAACCGTAGAGACGAACTTTGATTCACCAAGCTAGCTTTCCTTTGTGATATATTTCAAATATTCAGCAGTTAAATGCTAATTGATACGGTTCAACTAGACCCCGTATTCGATTTGATTGTATATAGATTAAACAAAGGTATAAAATCTTGTATTTAATATTATAACTCGAGAGGAAAAACCTTCATACACCAGAATTGCAACTTATTGAGGAAGTAAGGTTCGGGTCACTGGCCTATCCCTTTTCTTGGGACTGGAAAGGGTCCTTCGGTACACATGTATACAAAAGCACTGAGCCATTAAAAAGGATCTACGAGGAAAGTGGTATTTCTTTTCAAAGCGGGAGAAACATGATATTTGTGCCGAAAAAAGGCTTAAAGCCATAAACATATGTACGTGCTCCAGCATAAATTAAACTAATTGTAAATAGTACCGTGGGAAGGGAAATCTGAACAGAACTGAAATTTGAGCCAGTAAATGTAAAGTCAAGAATACAAACTGACGAATACGAAAATAGGAGATCGTCACATGATTGAAAATCGAACGCGGAGTAGGGATGATATCAGACATGGCGAAATTCACAAAATACTAGTAACTTGACTCTTCGCTGAACTCTGCGCCATGTAACGACACTCTTAGCCGAACCCTGCGCCATGTAACTACACTCTTAGCCGAACCCTGCGCCATGTAACTACACTCTTAGCCGAACCCTGCGCCATGTAACTACACTCTTAGCCGAACCCTGCGCCATGTAACGACACTCTTAGCCGAACCCTGCGCCATGTAACGACACTCTTAGCCGAACTCTGCGCCATGTAACGACACTCTTAGCCGAACCCTGCGCCATGTAACTACACTCTTCGCGGAACCTTATGACATGTAAACACACTTAGCTGAACTCTGCACCGTACAAGTTAGGCCGCGACTATGAACGCAGGGAAAACATTACAACATTTCTTAATACTGCCGACTAACAAATCAGCTCGATGTCAGTCGCGGATAATTGACGAAGTGGTGGCTCGCGTTCCTGAATGTGTAACATAACAGCGTAATAAAGCCAATATTCACCAGAGCCGATGTTTTAATTATCGCAATCTTTATATAATTTTGCCACCCCCTGTAGAAAGAAGAGACTTAATTGTTACGCATCGAGGAAGCAGCCAGCTTCATAATCTACAATAAAATGTGTTACATACATATGACTTTTCTGCCCATTCTTCTACAAACTATTCTTACAAAACCTTATTATTTTATCTGCTTTATATTAATGGAGACAAAGCTTTGCAGAGTTATTTTATTACACATTTCGTTGTCGTTGTTAAAGGAATACAGGAAGTTGAAGCGATAATAAAATCTTTAAAAAGCGCATCACTTATATGCTGGTCATACTCTATCTAGGACATCGCGAGGAACAAACAACTGAATGCTGACAGCACTTCAAAAAAGTATGAAATATTTGAAAATTCAAACCTGTAATAACGAATATCTCGGAAATATTTAATGGCAAATGGAGATGTATGAGACATAAATTGCATGTTTTAACTCTGTCTATTTGTGCAGTAAGATTTATCTATCCCTTATGGTTTACAGCTTAGAAGAATCAATGCAAAATTATTCAAAATGAAGAGAATTAATAGACTCTTTTTAGAAAACTAGAGGTTTGTTTTATTTTTTCATGTAAATATCTTAAATATATAGTATTTTAGTCAAAATTGTAAGAGCCATGTTTTGCGAAAGTAAAAAATAACCATTTAGATACTTTGTTTTTGGCGGTTTCTTGAAAATCTTCGTTTCGCGTCTCTTTGGAATACACTGAACTTAAATACCAAAGTTGATACGTATCCGATATTTATTTTAAGTTTTGCTGTTCACACACACAAACCTTTTTCCATTTTTTTTAATCAGGGAAGTCTCAAAACAACTATTTACGGTCAAATCTCAACATCGAATTTTTGGATGGAATGCAATACTTTCTTTCCTCCTAGTTACATGGTAGAAAAGGCAACAAAACGCGCCGATCTTCTTACCGCTGCAGACAACATTGCAGCTTTAAGAAATAAAGTCGATGTATGGTTGAGGAAAACGAGGGAAAGCAATTTGGAAATGTTTCCATGACGTCTAAGTGTGTACTTGTAACAAAATACAGCCATTAGTTCATGACCACTTAATGCAATTTAAAGAGAGGCTGAATGGATATTTGCCAAACATAAATCAGTACGGATTAGAAATCCTTTTGAACCTCCTATATAGGTATAGATAATACAGTGGAATGGGACACCTCGCACACTTCGAACGTCATAGATAGATATAGGTATTGTTGCCACCACCCCCAGAAGGAAGGGGTAAAGTGAGGGAACCACAGAAGGCTACAGGCCGCAGGCAGACAGGCCAAAGAGAAGCGCGGAAGTTCCTAAGACTTCCACGCTCGAAGACCCGTCCCACTACTAGAGCTGCCTAGAGAGGGCGATGGGCGACCCGTCAACCAAGCAGCCTTCTAGTGTACACGGGTAGTATCCTGCTTCCTTTGAGAAAGCATTCACGCCATATTTCCGGCACCGCCATACGCCACGAAACCTTGAAGTACACATGAAAAATGAGAAGGAAATGGAATGAAAGGGAAAGGATAGAGAGGAAATCGTGATAGATGAGAAACCACCACAGAATTCGCCTCCAGATCAGGGAAAACCACGAAAAACTCTAGGTCAGAGTGGGCGTTCGACGGGAATCGAACCCGGGAGCTCCCGAATGCAAGCCCCACACGTTACCGTAGAGCCATCTCGTTGGGTTTGAACCGCTATATTCGCTGGAGAGACAGAATCGGCGGATTTGAAGAACAACCACACTGTGAAGCTACACTACGTGATCAAAAGTATCCGGAAACCTGGCAGAAAATGACGTAAAAGTTCGTGGCGCCCTCCATCGGTAATGCTAGAAGTTAATATGGTGTTGGCCGACCCTTAGACTTGATGACAGCGTTCACTCTCGCAGGTATTCTTTCAATCAGGTGCTGGAAGGTTTCTTGGGAATGGCAGCCTATTCTTCACGGAGTGCGGAACTGAGAAGAGATATCGATGTAGGTCGGTGAGGTCTGGCACGAAGTCGGCGTTCTATAGGATTTCCAAAGGTGTTCTATAAGATTCAAGTCAGGACTCTGTGCAGGCCAATCCATTACAGGGATGTTATTGTCTTGTAACCACTCCGCCACAGCCTGTGCAGTATGAACAGGTGCTCGATCATGTTGAAAGATGCAATCGCCATCCCCGAATTGCTCTTCAACAGTAGGAAGCAAGAAGGTGCTTAAAATATCAATGTAGGTCTGCGCTGTGATCGTGCCACGCAAAACAATAGGGGTGCAAGCCCTCTCCAGGAAAAACACGACCACGCCATAACACCACCACCTCCGAATTTCACTGTTGGCACTACACACGCTGGCAGATGACGTTCACCGGGCATTCGCCGTACCCACACCTTGCCATCGGATCGCCACATTGTGTACCGTGATTCGTCACTCCACACAACGTTTTGCCACTGTTCAATCGTGTAATGTTGACGCTCCTTACACCAAGCGAGGCGTCGTTTGGCATTTTCCTGCATGATGTGTGGCTTATGAGCAGCTGCTCGACCATGGAGTCCAAGGTTTCTTACCTCACGCCTAACTCTCATAGTACTTGGAGTGGATCCTGATGCAGTTTGGAATTCTTGTGTGATGGTCTGGATAGATGTCTGCCTATTACTCTTTACGACCCTCTTCAAAAGTCGGCGGCTCTGTCAGTCAACAGACGAGGTCGGCCTGTACGCTTTTGTGCTGTGCATGCCCCTTCACGTTTCCACTTCACTATCACATCAGAAACAGTGGACCTAGGGATGGAAATCTCGCGTACAGACTTCTGACACAAGTGACACCCAATCACCTGACCACGTTCGAAGTCCGTGAGTTCCAAGGAGCGTCCCATTGTGCTGTTTCACGATGTCTAATGACTACTGAGGTCGCGGATAATGAATACCAGGCAGTAGGTGGCAGCACAATGCACCTAAGATGAAAAACGTATGTTTGTGGGGGGTGTCCGGATACTTTTGAACACATAGAGTATATGTATGAAAAATAAAGATTTATGCAGCATCTTAATTTCTATTCAGAATATTTTCCTGATCTAAGTATAAGAGTTCTTGCCATTTTGATGCAGACGTAAACGTTTGGGAACGTTAGGTGAAATGAATGTGAATCTGTCCTACATCCAACCTGATATGAGACATGTTTGTAACGCTTCCAAGCTCATTCGGGTCACTGAGTTGTCATGTGAAGTTGCAATTTTTCGATGTTGTTATTAATGTGCAGTGCTAAAATGCTGTATCTGTAAATTGGGTTTTTTTGTATTTTATATACACAAATTAACATTTCTTTAAAACACATCTCATATGTTACAATGTGTCCTGTAACATTGTTGTTACAGGGTACAGCCATGAGGAACATTTTGAAATCGTGTATGGGAATGGCTGTCAAAAATGTATTATATAGTCAAAGAACGTAACCGATTACATTTACGATTGCAGTCTCTGATCCAAACTGTAAGTTGGAAATGCCTTCTTCTTCCTCTTCATGAATTACACAAATTTGGTTTTTCACCATCTAGATTTTTTACTTTCTCTACTACGTATAGTACGTAGGGGAAGTATTGCATTCCACCCAAAAATTCGATACCGAGATTTCACAGGAAATACATGTTTTGAGACCCCCTGAATCCAAAACAAGCATTTTTGGAAACATGTCCGTGTGTGTGTCTGTGAACAGCATAACTGAGAAACGAACAGTCGGATAAACACCAAACTTGGTATTTAGGTTCAGTATCTTCCAGAGATGCGACACGAAGGTTTTCAAGAAAATCCCCCCACCCCAGACTACCCTTTACATGGAACATTTTTCGAAAATTTGAATTTTCTCAAAAATGGCTCTAACGATTTTGATTAAAATATCATATGTTTAAGATATTGGCATGAGAAATGAAATGTATATCTCGAATTTTCTGGGAATGTCTCCAAAAGTATTCTTCATTGTGAACGACTTTTGCATAACTGGTAAACCATAAGAGATAGACAAAATTTTACTACACAAAAAATGTAGATCGCGTTAAAATACACAATTAATGTCATATACATTTCTTTTGTTGAGTGAACCATTTTCGAGATATTGCTAGTTATTCCCTTAAATTTTCCCACACTTATACTTTTCTCAAATTCGTTATTCATTTTTTTTACTTTCTCTACTACGTATAGTAAGTAGGGGAAGTATTGCATTCCACCCAAAAATTCGATACCGAGATTTCATCGGAAATACATGTTTTGAGACCTTCTGAATCCAAAAAAAGCATTTTTGGAAACATGTCCGTGTGTGTGTCTGTGTGTGTGTGTGTCTGTGTGTGTGTGTGTCTGTGTGTGTGTCTGTGTGTGTGTCTGTGTGTGTGTCTGTGAACAGCATAACTCAAAAACTAAGAGTCGGATAAACACCAAACTTGGTATTTACGTTCAGTATCTTCCAGAGATGCGACACGAAGATTTTCAAGAAAATCCCCCCACCCCAGACTACCCTTTACATGGAACATTTTTCGAAAAGTTTAATTTTCTCAAAAATGGCTCTAACGATTTTGATGAAAATATCATATGTTTAAGATAATGTCATGAGAAATGAAATGTATATCTCGAAATTTCTGGGAATGTCTCCAAAAGTATTCTTCATTATGAACGACTTTTGCATAACTGGTAAACCATAAGAGATAGACAAAATTTTACTACACAAAAAATGTAGATCGCGTTAAAATACACAACTTATATCATATACAGTTTTTTTGTTGAGTGAACCGTTTTCGAGATATTGCTTGTTATTTCCTTAAATTTCCCAATACTTATACTTTTTCTCAAATTCGTTATTCATTTTTTTGTCCTGGACATGCAAAGAGAATGGAATGCGCCACATAGCAACCAGCGATAAAATATTTGACTATCGCTTAAAAGCTACCATATTCCCCTTGCATCTACAAGAAAATTACAAATAAGATTGACATCTCGATATCTCGATTAATATGAAGCATATGGAGAATAGGCGTTTGTAAAAATAGATTGTACAAGAGTAGAGAAAGTCATGTGAGTGTAACACATCAGATTTTTGTCCTGGTAATGCAAAGAGAATGGAATACTCCACATAGCAATCACCTCTTAAAATATTTGACTATCGCTTAAAGCTTAGCAATTCCCCTTGCATCTACAAGAAAATTAGCAATAAGATTGACATCTCGATATCTCGATTAACATGAAGCATATGGAGAATAAGCGTTTGTAAAAATAGTTTGAACAAGGGTAGAGAAAGTCATGTGAGTGTAACACATCAGATTTTTTAACGTTATCAGTTGATCGTCGGTCTGCCTACATTTGGTTTGGTGCTAATTTGCGGGAGGGTACGTTAGTGCCCATTCTTAAGTGTCCATACCCTCTGTTGCAATATTCTTGGCAGTCGTTTGGGGAGATGACCGTTATTTGCTACAAAAGCAATGACAGTGGAAAATTCGACATTGCGTAGTTCTTTCTGTTCTCACCAGCAAATGCAAATTCTTTACACAATTTGCTATTCTCAACAGCAATAATGTTGTAACCTAACATGCACGATCTGTCAATGGAGAAGATTTGTGTGTCTGCGAGCAGAAAACACTAGGGGTCATTGGAAGTTTCTCTGTAACCAGGATTCATCTGCACAGGACGAAGTACTCGTAAAGGCCCAAGTACCTACTGTGTACCAATGCCGTCTTGGCTGGAAGAAGTCGTAAATCTTATGTGAAGGCTTTGTTCACTTCTCAAGTGTTACAGGTGCTTCACAAGGATGCTGTGTAAATGCAACCCAATTGGCCGAAGAGAGCTGAGGCTTTAAAATTTAGAGAAATCAGCGAAGATAAGGAAACTGAGGCCGGGAGCAGACCAGTATAACAAAGCTGCATTTGTCGAAAGCGTTTTTGTTCCGAGCAAAAACATTCTTGCTTGCACCAACAGCAATTGACAACATTTTGAGAAGAGAGGGGGTTGAGTGTGAGTGAAGCGACGTGTAGCTTATTTTTATGAAAAGTTTGAAATGTCGAAGAGTAAGAATAGGGATTAGAAAGAGAGAATTTCAGCACTGCGACCAACGCTAGGCATCTTAAGCCCGCTAAACCTCCGGAAGAAAGGGATGATGTGAGAGAGCAAAGAGCTGTCAGATCTGATGGCGGTAGGTGGCACCCTGAATTGGGATTTTCTAACGTTTCTAGATTTAAAATCTATAGCCGCCCCTTAGATGTCCTCCCTTCCTCGCGGACAGATTCGTATAGAAAGTTCTCAAAGCACATCCACCGCACAGCAGCGTCAGCCACGCCTGACCATATAACCCTGAAATGAGAGACAGGAAAAATCATACCGATAACCGCCCCAGGAGGGTGGCTGGTCCTGCGGGAATCTAACCCCGGACCTTCCAAATATAAGCCTCAAGTGCTAGCACCTAAGCCACCCCGTTGGATGTCAAAGAGCAGAAAACCACCACTAAGGGTTGACTTGCGCTAGTATATTTATTGTTTTATATGCATATAAAGATTCAATTGTTTTAATAACTTTATTATACAACACTATGTGCTTTACAGTTGTGCTAATAGAATATAAAACAATTTTAAAGAATTATGGCACTTGTATTGAGGATACAGTTCAGCAATTGCCCTCAAAGTAAGAGAAACAACACGCATTAATGTAGAAAAACGTGTACAAAAGAAGAAAATACCTTCACTTTTGACACCAGATGAAATGAACTAATTGTATAGTTTTTGCACATTTTGAGAAATTTTAAAACGAGCCGTAGGCGAGCGCAAAAAGAAGCTTGCTATACATGTTGTATACTTACTGATTTATTCCGCTGCTAAGAATTTCAGAATTATGAAAAAAAAACATCGAGGTATCTATGATTGGCTGCGTGGTATTAAACGACAGAAAATAAACATTTATGTCGTCACCATTAATTTCTTCACATAAAGACGTTTATAGCATTGTATTAAAATGAGTGAAGAAAATGATGAAGAAAGTATATTAAATGAATAATTTGTTACACTATGAGTGGTGACATATTTCCAAAATATTATCATATAAAAAGTTACATTTAGTAAAATTTCTTTCTCTGAACACAGAGCAAAAACAAAAACAAAAAAAATCCATTTTCGCGGCGTGAAAGTAACGAAACTTTGGTAACTCAAAACATTTCAACAATGACATTTTGGCGCCTGATAGCAGAAAAATTACATTTATATCCTTGTCGTCGTTGAAATTTGATCCAATGAAATTTTGAATTCAGTAATATTCATTTACAGAGAAGGGGGAAAAGTATATATGTGTCACTGTAACAGAAATAATAAAGTAAGCCGTGGTCGAGTGGTCAGCTAGCTGTCTTCTCATCCGGAGGTCCGGGTTCGATTCCCAGGGGGGGTTAATTAGGATTATTCCTATCTTCCATTGAGTCTGGAAGTGTGGATGTGAGAGTGAATGTGCGTGTGAAAATATTAAAAACGACAAAACCAATACTAACCTAAAAAGTTCAAAGAATAAAAACGCCATAAAAATATTTCACTCAAAGCCCCCAGTAAGACTATAGCAATTGAAGGGGCTCTAGAAATGAACTAAATATAATAGAGGTAGCTTTTGTTTACATGCGGAACTAAAAGATGCTTTGCGATGTACACGAGTCCCAAAAGGAAATGAATTGTTTCCCTACTGAAGCGATTTCTGCACGTAATCCAAGCTACAAATAGGATTGAACAACGTTGCTTTGAACAATAAGAGCTCACTAAGCAGCGGTAGGAGGTACTTACTACTGTTACATCATTAGATGGCCCCTACCTGACATTCCAGCCTTGCAACTACACACATACATATTTAACGTGAGAGCAGGTTGTTGGCGTCACAACCGCTAGTGGGTCAGTGTTACTGAATCCCAAACCTGTTACGCAAGCTACAACACCCAGCACTCGAACTTTGGATGCGCGTACGATATAGCTGAAGGCAGGACATTTTTAAATCCAAATACGTGTTTTGAATGAAAGCGCAAACGATACTATAAATATTTGCGTGATGAATCAGAAAGCCAAAAGCATTAGGTCAAAAAAATCAGATTGTGTTACACTCGCATGACTTTCTCTACTCTACTATTTTTACAAACACTTATTCTCCATATGCTTCATGTTAATCGAGATTTTAATCTTATTGCTAATTTTCTTGTAGGTGCAAGGGGAACATGGTAGGCTTTAAGCGACAGTCAAATATTTTAAGAGCTGGTTGCTATGTGCGCATTCCATTCTCTTTGCAGGTCCAGGACAAAAAAATCTGATGTGATACACTCACATGACTTTCTCTACTCTTGTACAAATATTTTTATAAACGTTTATTCTCCATATGCTTCATGTTAATCGAGATATCGAGATGTCAATCTTATTGCTAATTTTCTTGTAGATGCAAGGGGAATATGGTAGGTTATAAGCGATAGTCAAATCATTTAAGAGCTGGTTGCTATGTGGCGTATTCCAATCTCTTTGCATGTCCAGGACATAAAAAAAATGAATAACGAATTTGAGAAAAAGTATTGGAAAATTTAAGGGAATAACAAGCAATATCTCGAAAACGGTTCACTCAACAAAAAAATGTATATGAAATAAATTGTGTATTTTAACGAGATCTACATTTTTGTGCAGTAACATTTTGTCTATCTCCTATGGTTTACTAGTTATGCAAAAGTCTTTCACAATGAACACTTTTGGTGACATTCCCAGAAAATTCGAGATATACATCTCATTTGTCATGAAAATATCTTAAACATATGATATTTTAATCAAAATCACTAGAGCCATTTTTGAGAAAATTAAAATTTTCGAAAAATGTTCCATGTAAAGGGTAATCTTGGTTGGGGGTATTTTCTTGAAAACCTTCGTGTCGCATCTCTGGAAGATACTGAACCTAAATACCAAGTTTGGTGTTTATCCGACTGTTCGTTTCTGAGTTATGCTGTTCACAGACAGACAGACACACACACGGACATGTTTCCAAAAATGACTTTTTTGGATTCAGGGGGCCTCAAAACATATATTTCCGGTGAAATCTTGGTATCGAATTTTTGGGTGGAATACAATAGGTACTTCCCGTACTTACTGTACGTAGTAGAGAAAGTAAAAAAGAAAGAAAGCAAAAGATGACGTAAATGGAAGAGTATGAGGCGAAGAGAAAGACAGAGGATAAACATTAATCTAAATATGTGGAGGTACGCTGTAATCAGTAAAACAGAAGAAAGAAGAAAACGTGATGAAATTTTGAATGTGCGCACGATTTCCTCAGCTTTATAATCATAGAGTTGCCGCTAATCTAATAAGATGCATAAAGAACACGTCAAGGAGATCAGAACACTTAGTTATCTTCCATAACTTGAGTAGGCATAAACGTCTTTCTTGTGCTGGTAATTCTGCCAGAGAAATTTGCGAGTATTTACGGTTTGAGAATGTTGATCAGTTATTTCATCATTGCCGAGCTGAAGCATTTAATACCACAATTCCTAAAATAAAACATGTTCAGGGAAAGATTTTAGGGAGAGTCCGCTATGAAACATTCCACCTCGGGAAAAAGAAAGAAAAACAAACATCGCCCGGTGCATCGTATTTATGAAGAAAAAGTTCCTCATGCAGGCATTGTAGAGCGAATACGCGGGTTAATCAATAAGAACTTATATTCAGAATGTATGAGACCCAATTAAAATGACATGTAGCGGGATTCATTCAATTCCAGGAAGAATCTTCACAGTCCATTGCGGCTATATGTCATGTGCTGGGTTGATTTAGTACGAAGGGCAGTTTATCACGAAATAATAGATGCCACGGTGTAACATTGGCTGTTCTCTCATGTCACAAAAACAGAGAAGGATGAAACATCTTGGAAGAAATCCACCCTATCTCCAAGGAGCTTTTAGCATAGGCGCCGATATTATCGTCATAGACAGGAAAGGCACGAATGGATCACACAGTTCGATGTCAACAATGTCAGGAGAATCATTCATACGAACCTTGTGTGCCATATTTATCCAAACAGTATTACCTAAAGTTCTATCTGGTCAGAGGTGAAATGGCTTTTGTGCAACTTCTAAAATTATGTATTATGTCTTACTATGAACTAAACCTCATTATAAATCAGATTTCAAAACACTCGATTCATATACAGTTCCTCTTGTGTACCTGTACAATATTCCGACCATGATGCTACTTAATGTTACTACGAATCTCGTTCGACTATTGATAATAATGGAAAGGTAGAATCAGACGACTGAAAAATTCAATGTCATAGCCGAGATTTGAACCACGGATCTCCAGGTCTCCGTCCGGTTGCTCTAACCACTGAGCTACCATGGCAACATGCCGGCACGACTTTAAATTCTCCAACTGATTCGAATTTTTCAGTCGTCCGATCTACCTTTCGAACCTTGTCCAACACACGGCTTGTGTGGAAGAATAATCAATTCCATTAGTTCACCTAATAGTGGTTGAAATTATGTAGCTCGGGACGTAAAGTGCTTACAACATTATAAGTCGCCACTGCGGTATGTTATCTCAATACAATTTGAGACCTCCTTGCGAATAAGTTGGAGAATTTAATGTCGTGGCGTCACCTTGCCATGGTAGCTCAGTGGCTAGAGCAACAGGACGGAGACCGGAAGACCCGTGGTTCCAATCCCGGCTATGGCATTAAATTCTTCAGTCCTTTTCAACCTTATCCAACACACGGTTTGTGTGAAGACCAATTAATTCTATTGATAATAGTGTTATTAACCATTTAAAGTCAGTTATATTTAAAATATTACGATTTTGCATCAGTCGTCTATGTACGTTGAAGCCGGAATTATAAAGGCAATAATTATCATAATAATCTGAGAAGGATAGCGATATAAAATAAGTAATAATATATTTAAAATCACTGTATGTATAAAAAGGAGAAGCATTATGAAAATTGTTGACTGTAAAAGCGACAGAAAGACCAGACAGGCACAGTTTTGTTAATTAGGGACCAGCCTCAGGTAGAAAGGATAAATACCATTGAAGCAAGTTTTTCCTGCTAACAGCCGAGTACAGCTGCACTTAGCCTGGTGAAGGTCATTTAGAGGCTTCAGGACACCGTGTGGTGACGAGCGTTTGAGGGGAGAGTAGGGGAAGTTTTTCCTCCTTGTGCAGCGTGGGTAAAGTCAGTCTGTCCTGAGCGATTGGTGAGTGCAGGACGACATTCTCGTCGAGTTGTGAACATTGGTGGCGAACATGCTAGAGGGTAGAACGCTTAGCTGTAGTTAATATTCTTCGGTCTTGGTAAACACAAAGTATCATCGTATGCATTTACAAGTGATCGACAAACCGCAGTATTATTTTAAATAGTGAATAAATGTGTTCTAAGACAGCGTTCGTGTTTCTCTGTACACACACCCACGCATACCCTGAGGTTAAGGTTTCATGCTGGAGCAGCCGTGGCAAAAGAACCAACTGGGAGGGGACAAGCAGCAACCGTGAGGCAAAGGTTGTGCTTCATTGTTGGAGGACGTAGTGTGGCTGCGTCAATGTATAGTTAAGTTATTGCAATATAGGTACCCATTCCTATTACTTTATTGCTGGATACCTATATATGGTTACGAAATCAAAAGATAGCTCTTTCATAATAATTTTCTTCTAATTTTTGATCTCTTAGTCAGCTTCAAATGAGGTCGAACTGTATATTATTAATACTATATAATTTTAAAGTTCTTCACCGTCTAGCATCCAAAACTTCGAAATTACTCCGAAAATGACCATTTATAGGTACCTAATACTCCCCAAACACTTTATAGAAAAAGGTTGGATATATACTATACTTGGTTTTTAAGTCCAGTATCTTCCAAGGATGTGACACGAAGATTTTTAGAGAATTCCCCCACGCTCTAACTACCCTTTAGATAGATAAAATGTCTTATTTGCTATTTTTCAAAAACGGTTCTAACAGTTTGGTAAAAGTGATATACCTATTTGGATATACTCTGTGAATGGCCTGTGAAATCCCCTTCATTTTTATTGAATTTTGTTTAATTCTTTATAACTAGTAAACTTGGAGTTAGATAAAGCTTGCTTTAGGAAAAATGAGGACCTCACTGAACTATACAATGTGGGTAAAATAATTTTGATTACAACGGTTAAATGTTTTCGAAAAAAATCCGTGCTATATGATTGGATCATCTCATAAAAGATGTCTGAAGGTTTTAGATTGTTCTTCTTTCTTTACCTTCCCAAGAGGTCATTAAAACTTTTGCTTCCGATGTATATTTCAACGTTGTTTCCCCATGTTATATGAAGCTAACTATAACAGAAACGAACAGTCGGATAAACACTAAACTTAGTATTTAGGTTCAGTATCTTCCAGAGATGCGACACGAAAGTTTTAAAGAAAATCCCCCACCCCAGACTACCCTTTACATGGAACATGTTTCGAAAATTTTAATTTTCTCAAAAATGACTCTACGATTTTGATTAAAATATCATACGTTTAAGATATTTTCATGACATATAAAATGCATATTTTGAATTTTCTGGGAATATCTCCAAAAGTATTCTTCATTGTGAAAGACTTTTGCATAATTGGTAAACCATAAGAGAGAGACAAAATTTTACTACACAAAAAATATAGATCGCGTTAAAATAGACAATTTATGTCATATACATTTTTTAAAACCATTTTCGAGATATTGCTTGTTATTCCCTTAAATTTTTCAATACTATTTTCTCAAATGGGAATTCGTTATTCTTTTTTTTTTTTTTTTTTGTTTTGTCTTGGATATGCAAAGAGTATTAATCCGTGGCAAAGAGAATGGTGCTTCACCTAGCAACCAGCTATTAAGAGGCTTAAAGGTTACTGTATTTCTATATTACCCTTGCAAATACAAAACAAGGGGAACATAGTAGGCCTTAAGCGATAGTCAAATATTTTTAGAACTGGTCACTTTGTGTGCATGTCAAAAGACCGTTTCTGCAAATGTTTATCTCGATTAACATGAAATAGATGGAGAATAAGAGTTTGTAAAAATAGTTTGTACAAGAGTAGAGAAAGTCATGTGAGTGTAACACATAAGATTTTTTTCATATCACGGTCTTTTACTTGGACCGTGTTCAAAACTTAAGTCCATCGATATTTCATACCGGACTTTACTCACTAGAGCGACACAATACAAAGATAAAGCAACCTTTCCCCATCTACTTCCGTTCTCTATAAAGGATTACGCGCATATTTTAGAAACCTTTTGTCAATTTCAAGAAAAAGTGCGAATGGCTTTGGACCTCATTAATTATAAATATTAGGTATGCTTTTTTCCTCTGAGATGTGTTATAACAGAGAAGACACTTAAAGTTTAAAGACCAGGTATCTGTCAGTCTCTGTTTTGTTTTGTCCTTATTTCCTCTGCTGGCTTAGATTTATTTTCTCAGTTTATGCTCATACAAAGTGGATTTGTTTACATTTCTTTAAGATTTCCAGGCAATAAAAATTCTGCATGCAAAATAAGAAGACCAAAATAAGCAAGTAGGCGAACAGCTGGTTACATTTTCTTTGTATAACTAGAAGTTGCGAAAGGCAAGCGCCTTATAATTCTATTGAAAAAAAAGGCAATGGGAGGTGTTTCCACGATCGCAATATAGTAATTCTTATACCTGCTTTTCAACAATTCCTTTCCCATCAGCGAAAGCATTTTACACCCTTTTTAAGCCTACCATAGTTTTGAACGGATACTAAAATATAGAGATAATAAAATATCTCTAACAATTTTTATTATATCCACCAGCATATTTAGGCCAACACATCCAAATTTCCATATATTATTTAATGAAATAAATCACATAGTGTATAAACAATTAATTGTTGTTATTCATTAATTTTAAAAAATATAAAGCTATATCTGTTCAAATAAAACATAGGTTTACATAGGTACATTATCAAGTAAAATAATGAAGCAAAGAAGAAATAAAGAATGTTATTTGTACTGCTGGCTCTCGAAACTCAGTTTATTTGAATAATGAAAGACATTTGTTGGACTTATGACATTTTAAATTATATTGCTTTTAAAATTTAGATTTTTAACAGGCATACTCTTGTGCAACTAGCATAACTTTAGTTATGTAAATAATACTTGAAGTTTAGCGGGTTGGCGAAATAAGTCTACAAAGTTTCACTTGCCTAAAATTAATTAATTATGGAATTCCATGGTTATAATTATTAATGACTAATTAATTATAGACACATATTCTTAAATACACCAACTTTACGTGTATCAACCGGTTACTTCGGTGGGGAGTGCCAACACTGATCACTGACCCACCCTTCTTTTGGGACCACCGATGTCATTGGAAAAGTTTATAACTAGAACCTAGAGTATATGCAAAATGCATGTTTTTTATATGTTTAAAGATATGCGGAAATTATATACTTTGTAAGTAACTCTTTCACAGACAATCTGAGCAGCGTTTGATATTGCATTAAATGTATATTCCAGGGGGAAAACTATGCATTTGTTTTGCTTGAATGCTGTTTAAATTATAATTTTCCCCTTTAGCTAATCAATAATTACTAGTACTTAATAAAGTATCTGCAATCGATGTATAGTATAAAGGACGATTCACAACCAACGAGAACGGTAACCAGAACCAGAACGAGAAAGTTGAAATACATGTATTCAAATGGGAACGTTCACAATTCGACGGGAAGCCTTCCCGGGCCAAGGGAACGGGAAAGAAGAGTTGCCCAACTTTTAACTTTGTCGTTCTCGTTCCCGGGCACGGCATATTAGATTCTTCACTGTAAAGATTGTTCTAGGCGGCCGTGACATGAAACAGCCGCTAGTGCTCTCTATAGTCGCAAGCTGGAAACATGAAACTGGAAGAACCTAACCTCACCCCGACACCCGCAAATCCAATGAGCGTTGGTTCCTCCGGTGAAAGGATCATTTATAGTTTGTTTATATCAACTCAAAACTGGCTATTATCTCAAAAACAATGGCAAAAGCTACAAAGAATAGCTAAAACAGCTGGAAATGAAAAAAGAACAATAAACAAGTTTAATGTAGCCATTAAATACAGGAATGAAAGCTTGGCACAACTAGAGGGATCGGAAATGTAATGGATATGCATTTAATAATGTTTACTCTATCGAACTTTGACGATGGCTAACCCGCGTTATGTTGGCTAAATTGGAAGTAGGTGAAAAAATACCATTGGTCAGTTAAAAACAAATGAAATCCCAATGCGCAAAATCGACTTTCACTTGTGATCGATATGATCATGGATATGCATTCCCGTTCTCGTTACCGGGCTGTTCTGAACCAAAATTTTGTATGGTGTATTGCTTCCCGTTTTCGTTTCCGCTCTGGTTACCGTTCTCGGGCGGTTGTGAACCAGCCTTAAAGTTGGATGCACACTAAAGTGATCAAAAGTATCCGGACACCCCCACAAACATACGTTTTTCATCAAAGGTGCATCGTGCTGCCACCTACTGCCTGGCACTCATTATCCGCGACCTCAATAGTCATTAGACATCGTGAAACAGCAGAATGGGACGCTCCGTGGAACTCACGAACTTCGAACGTGGTCAGGTGATTGGGTGTCACTTGTGTCAGAAGTCTGTACGCGAGATTTCCACACTCCTAAACATCCCTAGGTCCACTGCTTCTGATGTGATAGTGAAGTGGAAACGTGAAGGGACATGTACAGCACAAAAGCGTACAGGCTGACCTCATCTGTTGACTGACAGAGACCGCCGACATTTGAAGAGGGTCGTAAAGAGCAATAGGCAGACATCTATCCAGACCATCACACAGGAATTCCAAACTGCATCAGGATCCACTCCAAATACTATGGCAGTTAGGCGTGAAGTGAGAAACCTTGGACTCCATGGTCGAGCGGCTGCTCATAAGCCACACATCACGCAGGAAGATGCCAAACGACGCCTCGCTTGGTGTAAGGAGCGTCAACATTATACGACTGAACAGTGGCAAAACGTGTGGAGTGACGAATCACGGTACACAATGTGGCGATCCGATGGCAGGGTTGGGTATGGCGAATGCCCGGTGAACGTCATCTGCCAGCGTGTGTAGTGCCAACAGTGAAATTCGGAGGTGGCGGTGTTATGGTGTGGTCGTGTTTTCCTTGGAGGGAGCTTGCACCCCTTGTTTTCCGTGGCACGATCACAGCGCAGACCCACATTGATGTTTTAAGCACCTTCTTGCTTCCCACTGTTGAAGAGCAATTCGGGAATGGCGATTGCATCTTTCAACACGATCGAGCACCTGTTCATACTGCACGGGCTGTGGCGGAGTGGTTACACGACAATAACATCCCTGTAATGGAGTGGCCTGCACAAAGTCCTGGCTTGAATCCTATAGAACACCTTTGGGATGTTTTGGAACGCCGACTTCGTGCCAGGCCTCACCGACCTACATCGATACCTCTCCTCAGTTCGGCACTCCGTGAAAAATGGGCTGCCATTCCCCAAGAAACCTTGCAGCACCTGATTGTAAGTATGTCTGCGAGAGTGAACGTCGTCATCAAGGCTAAGGGTGGGCCAACACCATATTGACTTCCAGCATTACCGATGGAATGCGTGTCATTTTCAGTCAGGTGTCCGGATACTTTTGATCACGTAGTGTATGTTTGTATGCATGTATGTTCCAGCATAACTCTGGAACGCCTAGAGCAATTTCAATCAAACTTGGTGCACATGTGACTTACAATCTGGAAAGCAATAGGTAGGTACTGTGAGGTGTGAAGGGGTGACATGGAGAAATAATAAAAATCTACCGATATTAATGTCGAATCCATAGTTTTCAGGGTCGTTGAGATAAATGGCGACACTCATTAAAGTCCAAGTTCAACCCTCATCAGCATGGGGTGAGAAGGGCTAAAAAAAAGTGTACAAAATGATCAAGATTATTGTCGAATCCATATTTTCAGGATCGCTGAGTGAAACACATTTCCTCGTAACAAGCTTCAATCTAGTCCACACACAAACTCTAGTCTAATCTCGGGTTAAATCCCGAAACCAGATACCCTGTGGTTTCACTGCGACTCATGGCCTCACGTCAATGCACAAATGGTGGCGAGGTACAAGAACCCTTATTCTTATTGGTAAGAGATTATCTACAAAACAGTTTATTTGATTTTTTTCACTTATTACTTTCTCTACTACGTATAGTAAGTAGGGAAAGTGTTGCATTCCACCCAAAAATTTGATACCGAGATTTTACCGGAAATATATGTTTTGAGGCCCCCTGAATAAAAAAGAAACATTTTTAGAAAAAGGTCCGTGTGTGTGTTTGTGAACAGCATAACTCAAGAACGAAAAGTCGGATAAGTATCAAACTTGGTATTTAGGTTCAGTATCTTTCAAAGATGCGACAGGAAGATTTTCAAAAAAATCTCCCCACTCCTGACTACCCTTTATATGGAACATTTTTCGAAAATTTTGCTTTTCTCAAAAATGGCTTTAACGATTTTGATTAAAACATCATATGTTTAAGATATTTTCATGACAAATGAAATGTATATCTTGAATTTTCTGGGAATGTCCCCAAAGGACTTCATTCTGGATGGCTTTTGCACAACCGGTAAACCGAGGCCTTTAAGCAAAATTACTGGTCTTTCACGCCCAATATAAAATGAGACGATAAGGACCACAGCGGTTAAAGAGCGTCCATAAATAAAACTCAGTTTAATTTAATTTAATAAGGAATAGATAAAATGTTTGTATACAAAAAATATAGATCTCGTTAAAACATACAATTTATGTCATATTCATTTTTTCTGTCGAGTGAACTATTTTGAGATATTCCTTGTTATTTGTTTGAATGTTCCAATACTTACACTTTTTCTCAAATGGGAATATATTATTCTTTTTTTATGTTCTGGACATGCAAACTGAATGGAGTGATCCACATAGCAACCAGCTCTTAAAAAAGATTTGACTATCGCTTAAAGCCTACCATATTCCCCTTGCACCTAATAGAAAATTAGCAATAATATTAACATCTCGATATCTCTATTAACATGAAGTAGATGGAGAATAAACGTTTGTAAAAATAGTTTGTACAAGAGTAGAGAAAGTCATGTGAGTGCAATACATAAGAATTTTTGTGCATATTATGGTACGTATTAAAGGTTTGTGCATATATGCATGCATATTTTACAAGGGATTTGATTATGCATACAAATCCTATGTCTAGTTATAAAGTAAAGAACATATGCAGACTTTCACTTCTTAGAAGGGGGTGTTTTGTTGTCCTGGTCTGTAGCATACAACTAATGTTTCGTTTGGGTCCGAGATTAAAAATTTTTAAGAAACAAAGCGGTACCAAAAGCTAACACTAAACAACACTAAATTCAACATATCTGCGTTATGAAGAAGGCCAGAAATGCCTCATTTATGAACAGGAATTGCATGAAATGCTTTAATAGATAATGAAGTGGGTGATAGTGATGTCATCTGGCTTCTAGTTGAATACCTACATCTTTTGGAGGGCTCCCAAGAAACAATGCGCCAAATGGCTTGTTACTGCCCCGGGAAAGGATTGTATAAGTACTATATAGGTTTATTAGGGAGTTTCAGATCTTATTTATGTTTCCTCGTACGGCACGCTAATGCTCAATGAATTCCTTAGCTCAGAGTTTGATACAACTAACAATAGAGATTCTGAAGGTCACGTATGTTGTTAGATAAAGCTTATTATTTTCGTATTTGATCACGCTTGACATAGAAGCACCGCAGCACGTTTTAGCTTCTTTCATATCTTTGACGTCAACAGCGATAGATTCAAGTAAGATATCCCAAGCTGTTCTTACGCTTCGTAGGTCCCGAGTTACCTGAAGTTGCAGTTGCTGTGGTGCAGGGTTTATTATTTTCGTATCTTGATTATGTAAATTTGCAATGCCCGCTATGGTGGGTGCGGTTAGCTTGTTTACTGTTCAATTCTAGGGAAGGTTCAAGTAACTTGGATGGCTGTTTTACTTTCTCTGCTGATTATCTAAGATAAGGGAAGTATTGCATTCGATCAAAATGTTTGAAATCGAGATTTTACTGGAATTCTACTGTGCGAGTCTCTCCCGAATTAAAAAAACTGAACTTTTTAGAAAAGGATATGCGCCTGTGTATGTAGAAAATGCCATTCAAAATAAACGTCGAGTCACGTTGAGCTCTCTAGTAGTTTTTCTTCACAACGCCCGCCCACAACCTGCACAGTATACTGTTACCGAACTGCAAAATATTCAACTGGGAAGCGTTTGATCACCCTCCATACAGCCCTGATTTTGCGCCTAGTGATTACCTTCTCTTCAGGCACTTGAAGAAATGGTTTGCATAGCAACGCTTTGACTCCAAAATTTCCAAGCTCGTTGAATGCTATGTCTGAAGGTAGCCAGAAACTGGAAAAATAAAAACAAATCTTGTAGTTTCAAACTGTTGTAAAAAAATTATAATTATAATGCATGTTGTACAATAAAATGCGAATCATTTGGGGAATTTAATGTCGTACCGGTATGTTGCCATGGTAGCTCAGTGGTTAGAGCAACCGGACGGAGACCGCGAGATCCGTGGTTCAAATCCCGGCTATTCCATTGAATTTTTCAGTCGTCTGATTCTACCTTTCCAACCTTGTACAGCACACGTTTTGTGTGAAAGAACAATTAATTCTATTGTGAAATAAATTCTGTAATTTCATTGATGTTTCTGCTAAGATAAAATGAAAGTAACTTTATGAATTGCCTCTGTATTTCGAGTTATAGAAACTATAATGAGTTTGACCAACTCTGGGAGAGTTGCTTCTAATTCTAGGATGTAGATTACGTCCTAAATTACGTGTATTACGTACATTTGATGAAATAGTCAATTTCGTATTGACAAATACTAACTCCGGCGTAGAGTTTGTTCGAGATGCTATGTTTTACATAATTTGCTTTAATGTCATTAAATCAAATTATATACTACTGGTAACTTAAATTATCCACATAGAATATGCAAAAAGAAATGGTAACTTAAGAGTGTCTACATTTACTATATTTACAAAAATTAAATCCAACTCTATATAAAATATGTAAGTGATATGGTGTCTTTTTAATGACAACCTGAAGTTAGTTTTATTACTATGTAGTTACTTTATAGATAATTGATAATTAAATAATTATATACTATAGTAGCTTTTTTGAATGCTGACAGACAATCGAACATTTTTTTCTGTTCAAGGAAAAAACCGATAGATCCAGGCGAGAAGTTCGTGAGAAGTCCGGTTAGCAAAATCTCGCACCTGTACATTTTCCACACCAGCACAATCACAGTCCTCCTCTGCTATCGTATTAATGATCTGTCTGTGATACTGTCACGTCACGTCGCTGTTTCTTTATATCGCTACTGTAAGTGTCAGAATAGCTCAGGCTACTTCCTGTCCATGATCACACTTTATGACTAAGCACAATAGCTGCGAATTGGTGTCTTGACGTCACGTTTACAACGGAACACAAGAGGATTTCTTTCGTTGCGACGACCAGGATGCGATATTCTCGCTCGAACTCCAAATGTAGCACAAACTACTTCTGCACGTGTAGTTTCATCATTCTGAAACCTACAAAATGCATTGTTATTCAGTTCCAACCGCCACTCTGTTGTTACTGCTTCTGTTGCTTGTTATTCTTCTTTGTTTTCCTACTCTCAAAATGTGTTTCTTTTTTCCTTTTACCTGTTGCTCTGCTTTCCAATTCGCCTCTTTTTGTCCTTTTCGTCCCTCCAGCTTTATTTACGAGATCTTCGCCCATGCTTCATGTCCAGTGTATCACATCCATTCCTAATAGTTTTTCTTGTATCTTTGCTCCGTCAGCTATATTGCATTTCACTGTCATGTGCTTTCTTTGTTGTTTTTTACTTTCTGTACTACGTATAGTAAGTAGGGGAAGTATTGTATTCCACCCAAAAATTCGATACCGAGATTTCACCAGAAATATATGTTTTGAGACCCCCTGAATCCAAAAAAAGAATTTTTGGAAACATGTCCGTGTGTGTGTGTGTGTGTGTGTGTGTGTGTGTGTCTGTGAACAGCATAACTCAGAAACGAACAGTCGGATAAACACCAAACTTGGTATTTAGGTTCAGTATCTTCCATAGATGCGACACGAATGTTTTCAAGAAAATCCCCCCACCCCAGATTACCCTTTACATGTTACATTTTTTGAAAATTTTAATTTTCTCAGAAATGGCTCTAACGATTTTGATTAAAATATCATATATTTAAGATACTTTCATGACAAATAAAATGCATGTTTTGAATTTTCTGGGAATGTCTCCAAAAGTATTCTTTATTGTGAACGACTTTTGCATAACTCGTAAATCATAAGAGATAGACAACATTTTACTACACAAAAAATGTAGATCGCGTTAAAATACACAATTTATGTCATATACATTTTTTGTTGTTGAGTGAACCATTTTCGAGATATTGCTTGTTATTCCCTTAAGTTTTCCAACATTTTTCTTAAATGGGAATTCGTTATTCATTTTTTCTATGTCCTGGACATACAAAGAGGATGGAATGCGCCACTTAGCAACCAGCTCTTAAAGGATTTGACTGTCGCTTAAAATCTACCATATTCCCCTTGCACCTACAAGAAAATTAGCAATAAAATTAAATCTCAATTAACATGAAGCATATGGAGAATAAGCGTTTGTAAAAATAGTTTGTACAAGTGTAGAGAAAGTCACGTGAGTTTAACACATCAGATTTTTTTAAAGCTTTCTCTACGATTACTTATGATAGAAGTATTGCATTCCATCCAAAAACATATGTGTGGGTAGGTGGGTGCGCATGCGCACTTAAATAATGTAACTCAAAAATGAAAAGTAGAATAAACACCAAACTTATCAGTAGATAAAGTTTAGTAACTTTTTTAGGATGCAAAGCGAAGATGTTTTTGAATTGTATATAATTTTGTGTAACTCCGAAATCATATGAGATAGACCAAAACTTGCAGCAGAAAAACAAGTGACTCATTAAAAAACGCAGTTTGTATTAAATTGTAACATTAACCTTTTTGGAAATATTCGTTGTTGCGGTGGTTCTCGTGTGTGTGTGTGTGTGTGTGTGTGTGTGTGTGTGTGTGTGCGCGCGCGCGCGCGCGCGTGTATAATAATAAAGTTTGTATGTAATGAATTTTGATTATTTTTATTAATTATGATTTTATTTAATTTATGCCTCGGCTGCGTCAGTTATATCTGGTAGAGCAAGTATCTCTGAACAAGGGTGGTACGGCTGTAGAATAGTTTCACACACTTTACACAAGTTATAGTTTCAAATTCTCACTTCTTTATTACTTCTTGGAGGAAGTTGAATAATATATCAAATAATACAAATTACTGAAGTATTTACGTATGGAGCTGTAAGATATTACGTTCTATATGTGTGCTAACGAATTGCAGAATTTCTTAAGTTCTTTATTCACATTAAAGAAATTACAAATCATACAAATTTATATCTCTACGAATATTAAATGAAATGTATTTTACGGTTGTAGTAATTATGTGTACCTAACTACATTTTTTAAAGGTAAAAGCTTATTTTCTCCGCACTGCACTAAAATTTCACATCTGCACACGCTGAGCTTGATCTACTGAACTGACTTGGCTTGGGTAAGCTACCTCTTAGCGTCCACAGCTTAAAATTTTAAATTTAAGGTTTCTGGTTTCTGGTTGGCTAAGCCTACTCTAGCAGAGCACTGTTGGTTTGACTTTGGTTGGCTTTTTGTACCCACGTGACCATTTACAAAAATTTTGACGTTAAATAAGTATTTTTCCATCGACTGTTGGTAGCCTCCTTAGCTTTCTAAGTTATTGTTCTGCCTAGGTTACAGCTAATTGTTAGCCACCCTCTGCTTTTTCCACTTTATGACACTGTTTGCTACAGAGAACAGCTTGCTTCTACCTCACAGCTCCTACGTTTCTAAACTAAGAAATACATTAACATAATATTTTACACATATCTACAATAAATAAACGTAATACAATGACTGTAATATACACTTTATAGCAATTACTGATTGCTTATAGACGGGCTATTATTATTATTATTATTATTATTATTATTATATTATATCATTAAATTGATAACAGTTAAAAGATAAAAAATTCTGTCTCATTGTTAGGTTTTCCCTGCTGAAGCTGCATTGATTGTGATGCTTAATTGTTTGAACGTGAGCGATTCTCACTTTCACCTCGATCTTTAAAGTAGCGTAAAGCCACTGCGTTTAACGTTAGGATCTGTCTTTGTGGCGTGCTGGTCAGCGGTCCTGGCTGACACGCAAAGGATCTCAAGTTCGACAGGGATGGCGAATTCTTCAGTCGTAATTAATTGTGCTTTAACGCAAGCCTGTGTAGATCAAGGTTGGAAGGGTAGAATCAGACTGAAAAATGCAGTGCCATAGCCGGGATTTGAAGCACGAATCTTCCGGTTTCCGTCCGGTTGCTCTAACCAACTGCTACCATGTCAACATGGCGGCATGACATTAAATTCCCCAAATGACTCTATTTTCCCCGGTAAACCACAAGGAGACGTGCAATTCATTTTCAGATGACATCTCAATGACAACTTAGTACCTTTTAAGTTCCGGGCTTCATAGTTTAACAACTATGGTAATTAATTGTTCTTCCACACAAGCCGTGTGTAGGACAAGGTTTGAAAGGAAGAAAAATTCAATACCATAGCCGGGATTTGAACCACGATCTTCCGGTTTCCGTCCGGTTGCTCTAACCAAGTGAGCTACCACGGCAACATGCCGGCACGAATTCTTCAGTAGTTGAAAATGTCCTTCTTGGTTCAGGACAGTATGTGATGTCATTTAATTCCCTTATCGCAAAAGGCGATGGGAATTCACATCATGACCTTGCTTCTCTTGGGAGAGTAATCACTGTTAGCCTTAGAGTGCTGGACCTGTCTTGGGGCAGAACACCTGATACCTCAGCATGAATTTCTGAGTACCAATTAGCTATTACTCCACTAGCCCGTAACTTTAACGCTTTACATCTACGGACTCGGTTCCCATCTCGGTTTATTACTTCAAACTCCTGTACTTATAATGGCTGTAGTTCGTGTATTTCATTAACATTCTCTGTATTCCCTGGGCCTGTTTGTGCACGCAGCTAACTTCAGTCTTGGTTAAATCATCTGCAGTAACCTCACAAGATGTTTTGAAATATAATTAAGTGAAAACTAGAGCGGGATTTTATTAAATTATGTAGGTACAATAGATTACGTAAATAATAGCTGCTATCAGTTAAATTATAAAATAAGTTTATCGCTTTCAATTAACAACTCTGTTGCTATACGGAGATTAAACGGCGAAAATTGTGACAGTGACATGTTTAGTTTTTTGTGCAGTCTTATTAATTGGATTTTCATGTTTAATTATGTATGTATTAATTTTAGGGTAAAAACTTATATTTTTAAACACGGAATTGCATATGCCATTTGTTTTAGTTCCATTTATACTCCGCCTTTGGAACTTATTGCCTAATGGTGTTACTCGTGTAACTCTTGTCGTTGGGTTTCTTGCCCTTTGGTTTTTAATCATTAGATCATACACACATTCACACTCTCATTCATACTTCCAGAATCTAGGGAGGATAAGGGATAATCTTGGCTAGAGAAAAATTCCCACCCCCCGCCGGGAATGGAACCGGGGACCCTTAGCACAACAGGCACGTACTCTACCGACTGAGTTACGGGGCCAGTCTCTGCCATTTTGTGCTGTGATTCTGCACCATTTCACATTAAAAAGTCGTAACCCCTACACAGTTTGGAGTACAGAAATAACCTTTATCCCATCTTTTAGGAGAAATTTTGCTCTATAAATTGGTACTACCGTTAAAACGAGCGAGGTGGCTCCACGTTATGAACCTTGCATTTTGGAGGTCACGGGTTCGATTCCCGGTGGCCGCCTACTCTGACCATGGGTTTTTCGTGTTATTTTTCCGGTTGACACAGGTGAATGCCGGAGTAGTTGGTCTACCATGGATTTCCTCTCTCCCCCATTTCCTCTCATTTCATTTCCCTTTCATGTTTCAGATTACTCCGGGGTTGTGGTTCGTCTGGTGTCGGACAGATGGCCTAGAGGCTTGCGATTTGGAACTACATCTTGGCCCTGCTAGAGGGAAACTTGTCGAGCCTCCACTCTAGGTCGTGTTTCTCCGGGCCACTAGAGGGAAACCTCCTGCGACCCTCTCGTGGCCTGGTAGACAATCCTGGAATTGTTAAGGAACTCTGCGCGTCTGTCGCCTTGCGCCGGCCTCGCTCTGCAACTCATACGTCTCCTGCGGTTCCCTCACTTCATGCGTTCCTCCCGTTGATGTACACATAAAAGATCCATTGAAGGTCGAGGTGCTATCCTATCGTATCGTTAATATGGTAGCTTCTGTGCGCTCAAGCCATGCGGTTCCTTTTCCTTTACAAATATATGCAATTTTGTTTTCTCCAATTTTGCTATGAACAGCTTTTTCTGTGAACGACATTTTCTGGCAATGACCCGTTTTCTCAGAAACAACTGAGTATTGCTAAATTAAATTTTATGATGATGAAATAACCTCTAAGTGCTGTTGTGGCTCTTGTTTTTGTTATTAACATAGTTTATTAATTTTTTAAATAATTATAATAAATTTGAATTAAAAGATAGTAAAATTAAGAAAGTAACCATATCTTTCTTAATAAACAAACATAATGAATAAAAATACACCAATGAACTTAGAAGGCATGTATCTACATCCCTTAAAAACTTCAATATGATAGTGTAAACAGTTTCTGTAATAACGGGTTATGAATTTACCAGCTTAAACATTAGGGCAGGATAGGGCTTTTAATCTCCCCTTAATTACAAATGACCATTGGGGCAAGGAGTTAATGCAAACAGCGGAAATAAAAGCATGCCTAACCTCAAACTTAAGAGAAGCTAGCAGAAATGTTTAAGTACCGAAGATTTTAAAACACGTATTTTTAAAAGGTATAGTGATTAAAAACACAACCTCTAAACATCAGCCATTGCAACTGGAGCATCTTGTTAAGGCAGTGATAAAACCAAAATGACAAATTTGTAGAATGGGCAGCTATGAATGGTTGAAATTCAACGTATTCCACTATTTTATTGGTTGAAGTAATATGACGTATTGTAGGTGAAATCGTGGCTAACGAGAGAGACCGGCTTTACTTAATTGTTATCCAGTCTTGGCCCGATTAACTAATATTACAATCGTATGATATATTCACATTAAAAACATTGTAAATGGCTATATCACATTTATGAAAATTCTGAAGTGTTAAGTTCACATAACTTTCTCTACTCTTCTACAACCTATTCTTACAAAATCGCATTCTTTTATCTACTTCTCGTTAGTAAAGATAACGTTCAATACACATTTTCGCATTCGTTGTAGGTATAAGAAGACAGCAGTAGGCTAAAGCGATAGTCATATTTTTAAAGAGCATGTGGCCATGTGATGGCTTTGAAATCCATGTCCTTTGCGTAACTACGAGAAAAGAACGAATAACGACTTCCCAGTTGAGAAAATTAAAACCAATAACAACGAATGTATCGGAAATGGTTAACCCACAAAAAAGGTATATGACATAAACTGTGTCCTTTCACGAGTTCTAAAATTTTTGTTTAATAAAATTGTCTATCTCTTACCAATTATACAAAGGTCATTCAAAATGAAGAGGACTTCACTGGCTATTTATTCCCAGAAAATTCAAGATATATGTACATTTCATTTGGCGTAAAAATATCTTAAATGTCGTATTTTAACCCAAATCATTTTTAGAAAATCAAAATTTTCAAGAAAAAAATTTCCACGAAGGGTAGTTTGGGGTGGGAATTTCTTAAAAATCTTCGTGTCGCATCCTTGGAAGATGCTGAACTGAAATACCAAGTTAACCGACTTTTCTTTTTGAGTTATGCTGTTCACAGACACACACTCTCACACATGGACCTTTTTATAAAAAGGCTTTTTATATGTGGGTTCAGGGATCTCAAAACATGTATCTACAGTGAAATCTGGATATCGAATTTTTAGTGGAATACAATAACCTCTACTTGACCGAGCGGGATGGCTCAGGCGGTAACGCCTGTGGTCCGCATTCGAGAGATCCCGGGTTCGATTCCCGGCTAGCCCACTATTACCCATGGGTTTTTTCTTGGGTTTTCCGGGGTCGTCAGGCGAATGCTGGAGTGATTTATTTCATCCCCCCCGAATTTCTTGTCCCTCCATTTCGTTCCATTAATCATTTCATTCGTTCTTCACCCCTTTGATCTGTTTCAGGGTTGGAAGGTTCGGCGATGGTGTTACAGTGTAGCGTGGCAGAGAAAAGGATGCTCTCTGGGAGGTCTCTGCATCCGTCGGCCTTCGGTTGGTTGTTGGGGTGTAAGGACCGCCCCTGGGGGCAGCGTGGGACCCTGTGTGGGGCGGGTCCACGGTCTGCCTGTTCTCCTAGTCTCAATCTGGAAACTATAGGGACCCTGTCATTGCTATGCCGCCACTTCTGGTCTGGCCTACCGGTGTCTCCCTTCACCTCATTCCTCCCTCTCAGAAGCACCCTATCGTGGTGCGTGGGTACAATATCCTCATTCCTGGATCGAATTCTTTCCGCTTCACAATCCAATCCTATACGTAATACAGAAAGTAAAATGTCCTATCATTATGTTGTCATTGTGTGCTGGCCGTGTTTAAGACTATCAACTTCACGCCTGCTGATAGTTCCCGAGGTCGCAGGTTTAAATCCGGCATAGGACGATAGATTTTTTTCGGGCGTAAAATTACTTAGCATGGACTCCTTTGAAAGGGAAGTAAACCGGTGGTCCCGTGTCGTAGATTTACCGCATGTAAAAGAGCCTCAAGCCTGATAAAGAAGCCTCTGAGCAAAATTTCCGCCATCACGCCCAATATGGAATGGGACACTAAGAAATAGTAGTTAACGTGCGTCCATAAGTACAACTCAGTTTAATTTTTTACAGCCTGCTGAGTTTAATTCGCTCTTTGCTCGTTAGCCACGAGTAAAAATTGATTAACAGACACAGGACTTCTTATGTACTTGGCTTCAATATATCTACTCTCAATCCATTATCACTGCAAAGAAGGCAAAACAACGGAGGCCAAGGTTCATTGACAGACAGGTAAAACCGGTCTGAGTGCTGTCTGCTAACGCCAAAAGTCTATACGAGGGATGGCGGGTTGTTTTTTACCTTTGATGTTCCTGTCTATAATCCAGTGACAGTTCAACCTTATTTTCTTCCGTCCTGGTCTTAATGTTTAGAAATTTCTAAGTCTGGCAATTAATATCCTCATATCCTCGTTATCTAATATTATGAACACAAATATGTGCGCATTTGCTCATTCTCGTGTTCCTTTCTGTCTGTCTTTCTCGTTTGCGCACATTCACACCAGGTCTGGAATGCCGAGGAATATTAAGAAAACCTTCCGGATGACGGTTGAGAGAAGAACTCTGGTTTAAATGGAAGGGCTTCATTATAAGAGGGAATAATAATAGTAAGTATTATTATTAATTATAAGTTTTAACATCCCATAAATAAAATACAATTGCATATAAGGGATGGAGCGGCGAAAATCTGGGGATTTCTTTGCTCTGCATTACCAGACGCCTGACATTCTTTCGAATCTTGTTATGTACTTCTCGGTCAAGTACAATATTTAATCTAATCCAGCTCGGAGAATATTTAATATAAAAGAGGGAGAGAAAGATGCAGGAATTATTGAATAGAGAAGGAAAAACTCTGATGTGATACACTCACATGACTTTCTCTACTCTTGTACAAGCTATTTTTACAAACTCTTATTCTCCTCTATTTCATATTAGTCTAGATAGACATTTGCAGAAACGATCTTTTGACATGCAAAGAGAATTACATTTTACTCATAGCGACCAGTTCTAAAAATATTTGATTTATCTTAAGGCGTACTATGTTCCCCTTGTTTCGTAATTGCAAGGGCAATACAGAAATACAGTAGCCTTTAAGCATATACATATATCTTAATAGCTGGTTGCTAGGTGCAGCACCATTCTCTTTGCCACAGATTAATACTCTTTGCATATCCAAGACAAAAAAAATGAATAACGAATTCCCATTTGAGAAAATAAGTATTGAAAAATTTAAGGGAATAACAAGCAATATCTAAAATGGTTCACGTAACAAAAAATATATATGACATAACTTGTGTATTTTAACGCGATCTACATTTTTTGTGTAGTAAAATTTTGTCTATCTCTTATGGTTTACCAGTTATGCAAATGGCGTTCACAATGAAGAATTATTTTTGGAGACATTCCCAGAAAATTCAGGATATACATTTTATTTGCCATGAAAGTGTCTTAAACATATTATATTTTAATCAAAATCGTTAGAGCCATTTTTGAGAAAATTAAAATTTTCGAAAAATTTTCCATGTAAAGGGTAGTCTGGGGTGGGGGGATTTTCTTGAAAACCTTCGTGTCGCATCTCTGGAAGTTACTGAACCTAAATACCAAGTTTGGTGTTTATCCGACTGTTCGTTTCTGAGTTATGCTGTTCACAGACAGACACACAGACACACACACGGACATGTTTCCAAAAATGCTTTTTTTTTGGATTCAGGGGGTCTCAAAACATGTATTTCCGGTGAAATCTCGGTATCGAATTTTTGGGTGGAATACAATACTTCCCCTACTTGCTATACGTAGTAGAGAAAGTAAAAATGTGATATCGCACACTCACAAGTCTTTCTATACTCATTAGTAATTAGTAGTCATTGCCATTTCACAGCTATCCCCTATATGTTATAATGTTCGCATAAACATTGAGTGTTCTGTCCATTTAACTTAATCATTATAAACATTCTTGCCTGTAAACGATTTCAAATTAAGTAATATGGACTTGTTACATTATCTCCACGGTTACGGAATCTATATTCAGCTGTTTTCTGTAATAAGATGCATTAAACACACTGTGTACAAGAAAATATAGTTATACAAGGTTTTCGTCATCTGCATAAAATGCTAGCGAGTTTGTCTTTGCTTTACACTGTTGTCCACATAGGATGCAGGAACATTGAAATGACGCCTGGTGAAATCCTCTTTGATTGCAGATTCTGAGGTGAAAGCCGTATGCTGCCGTTCTTGTATACTCGTGTCGGAGCTGAAATTTGACATTCAGCTGTTTTAATCAATGGTCAGTTTTTCTTTGTGCTTGTGTGGAAATGAGGTACAAACGTTCATACATCGTGGTCAGTGCAGGCTTCAATCCAGCCAAAAAAAAATGTCGAAAAGGCTAATGCTGCTTAAGGTTATTTAATACAAATTGCATATTCCAATAATGCTAATTTTGATTCGGTAGAAAGTTTTGGTTTCTCTAATGGTTTCGCTATTATATAAAATTATAACAAAAATCAGTTATAATTAAGAAAACGCCGAGGAGTATTCCCAAAAAATTCTAGATATACACGACGATATGTCAAATATGTGACTTATTAATAAAAATTGTTAATTTTTTTTCTTAAGAAAATAGAAAACCATAGTTTTTTCTTCCGTGTAAAAATTTGCTTGCGATAGGGAGTTTTATGAAAATAAACTCTTGAACTTAAATTCCATAACTGAAACTTAATTTACGTTTTAAATGCGCATTGATATGAGTAACTGTACACAATTTGTTATAGAATTAGTGAAAGTATTTAAAACTGAAAAATGTATACATGTTTTCCGTTTGGCATGATTTTTTTTATTATTATTCTGTCTTGTAGAATCGATAAACGTGATTTGTTCGTTTTTACTCCTTGGGCTAACCATACAAACTTACCGACGGTTTCAGGTTGCAAACTTTTGTGAGAATATGAGAACTATTTAATATTTTACTGCATAGTTACGAGGTGTTATACGTTTATAATGCACTAATGCATTTTGGAAGCTAGCACATTGTTGTTCGTTAGGCATGACATTGACATCCTTTATTTTGCCAGCAGTTTCTGTACTTAACGATAAAGCTAACGTTACTTTAACCCGAGAAATGTTCGCTCACTTGATATCCTAAGCGGTAGCAAAGCTCTGAAAGCAAGCCTTTATCCGGAACAAAGGATTACTTTGGCAAGTCTTTTAACCCCGAGTATAGCATTGTCTGCAACTGTAGTGGGCCCCCCCATTAACTGGCAAGCAAACACAGAACATGAGGAACAAAATTCTCTCTCAGCTGTAACGCGGCTAGCTGAAGCATAAACACCAAGTAGGAAGAAAATGTACATAAAGCGTCTCTGACTTGCAGCGCAGAACTGCAGGCTTGTGCAGGGCGCTAATGACAGCAGTTGTGCGCCCCAAAGCCACTGCAGGCTTGTGCGTAACCAAGTTTACGCTATTGTAATAAAGCATGCCTTTTTTCATTAATACAGCTATAACGTTGCGTTAGCTAACCGGCTTTAAAACTAATGTAATCCTATTTTTCTTTAGCCAAGGAAACCTTCGTAGACGAACAAATTGTAGTTGAGTAAACAATGAAGGTTTTCTTAACAACAGAACTGAAAAAATTAAACACATCACAGTACGCAGAAATAAAAGAAAATTTATGTGTTATATTCACATAACTTTCTCTAAAAAAAATTTAATTGAGTTTTATTTATGGACGCTCTTTAACTGCTGTGGTCCTTAGCGTCCCATTCTATATTGAGTGTGAAAAACCGTAAAATTGCACAGAGGTCTCTTTATCAGGCTTGTGGTTCTTTTACGTGCCGTAAATCTACGACACGGGACCGCCGGCTTTACTTCCCTTCCGAAGGAAACCATGCTAAGGATTTTTACGCCCGAAAAACCCGCTGGGTTTGAACCCGCGACCTCGGGAACTAGAGACTAGCACGGTAACCACTACACCGCGGATGATAACCAACTTTCTCTAGCCACTCCATTACAAACTATTGTTATAAAAATCTGATGTGATACATTCACATGCCTTTCTCTATTCTCTTATCTTTATTAGTGGGTATACAAATTATTCTTACTAAAGTTTATTTTTCTATCTGCTACATTTTAATCTAAATAAACCTTTGCAAAAAATCTGATGTATTACACTCACATGACTTTCTCTACTCTTGTACAAACTATTTATACAAACGCTTATTCTCCATCTACTTCATGTTAATCGAGATAAACATTTGCAGACTCTATCTTATTGCTAATTTTCTTGTAGATGTAAGGGGAATATATATTTACAAGGGCAATATAGAAATACAGTAGCCTTTAAGCACATACATATCTCTTAATAGCTGGTTGCTAGGTGCAGCACCCACAGATTAATACTCTTTGCATATCCAAGACAAAAAATGAAAAACGAATTCCTATTTGAGAAAATAAGTATTGAAAAGTTTAAGGGAATAACAAGTAATATCTCGAAAATGGTTCACGCAACAACAACAAAAATGTATATGACATAAATTGTGTATTTTAACGCAATCTACATTTTTGTGTAGTAAAATGTTGTCTATCTCTTATGGTTTACCAGTTATGCAAAAGTCGTTCACAATGAAGAATACTTTTGGGGACATTCCCAGGAAATTCAAGGTATTCATTTTATTTGTCATAAAAATATCTTAAACATATGATATTTTAATCAAAATCGTTAGAGCCATTTTTGAGAAAATTAAAATTTTCGAAAAAATCTTCCATGTAAAGGGTAATCTGGGGTGGGGAAATTTTCTTGAAAACCTTTGTGTCGCATCCTTGGAAGATACTGAACCTAAATACCAAGTTTGGTGTTTATCCGACTGTTCGTTTCTGAGTTATGCTGTTCACAGACAGACAGAGACACACACACACACACACACACACACACACACACACACAGACAGATACACACACACACGGACATGTTTCCAAAAATGCTTTTTTTGGATTCAGGAGGTCTCAAAACATGTATTTCCGGTGAAATCTCGGTATCGAATTTTTGGGTGGAATACAATACTTCCCCTACTTACTATACGTAGTAGAGAAGGTTAAAATAGTTACATTACACATTTGGTTATACATACAAGGAGAACAGCGCTAGTCAAATGTTTAAGAACTGGACGCTGTATGTTGGCCTTAAATCCCATCTGTTTCCATGCAATCGCGAGAAACAACTGAAAATCATGAAGCTTTAGAAGAATGACAAGTATTGAATAATTGAAATCTTTAATAACGGTTATCTCAGAAGCAGCTTATGCCACAGAAAATTCATGAAATATTTTATTTAACAAAAAACACAATTTGAAATATCGCATATTTTAAGTAAACTGTGTTTTAAAGAGATTGCATTTTTTGTATGCTACGTTTTCGTCTATCGCTTAACGTTTACCATTTATACAAGATTATAAAAAAATTCCCTCCGAATGAAGAGAACTTCACAGGCTATTCCCAGAAAATTCAAGGTATGCATTTTATTTTCCATGTAAATATATTTAATATCTATTTTAATCAAAATCGTTAGCCATTTTAAACAATCTAAGTTTCCGAAAAATGTTCCATGTAAAGGGTAGTTGGGTGGGGGGATTTTCTTTAAAATCTTCGTCTCGCATCTTTGGAAGGTACTGAATCTAAATAGTATGTATTTATCCGACTTTTCGGTTTTGAGTTATGCTGTTCACAGACACACACTCTCTCCCTCCCTCCCTCCCTCCCTCTCACGCAGACACAAAGGCACACACACGGGTCTTTTTTCTAAAAATGCTTTTTTTGGATTCAGGGGCCTCAAACCTTCTCTACCTACTATGTACGTGATAGAGAAAAGAAAACTAGAGAGTTAATCAAGATAAACAGTAGTAGAAATTGCTTCATTATACATTTTCTTCTACGCACAAGAGGGATACAGGAAGCTGAAGCGATAGTCAGATGTTTAAAAAGCGGGTCGCTATGCTGGCTTTGAAATTCACTCTTTGCAGAACACGAGGAAGAAAAGAATAGCGACTTAGCACTTTTTGATTTGGCACGAAATATGTGCTTTAAGAATATCTACATTTTTTGTGTAGTAAGTCTTTGTCTATCAGGTTTTCCAGACAAATCATTTTCTTATGAAGAGGACTTTACAGTCTATTCACGGAAAGTTATATAGTTGTCATTATATATACTCGGTGGACCATTTAAGATGAGGCTGTACAATATCTCCAAAACTACGCGTTGAAAAAAGAAATGTCTAGAACAAAAGTTGCTTGATGTTATGGGGGAAAGTAAATTCCATTAGTCGTGTTTTATTTGGAGGACATAATATATATATATATATATATATATATCCTGAAAATATCTAAAACCTGTGGTATTTTAATAAAAATCCTTAGAATTATTTTTGAAAAAATAAAAACGAGGAACAATGTTCAGTGTAAAAGGTAGTTTGGGTTAGGATGATATATACAGAGAGTTCAAAATAATACGTGTCTCTGGTAGAATCTCGACATGAATTTCTTAGTTTCTTACCGAACTTCCCAAATAATATAAAATTTTTTAAGTTAAATTTTCTTGGTATATTGTTACGATACCTGTACAGATTGTGTTATATCGTGTAGAAAGAGTACGAAAGGTGCCTTCATCTGTCTAGCGGAAGTACTCAGAAACACACCATTTAATAACTGAAGCATCAAAAATACAATGACATACAAACACCAGAGAAATACATTATACCAATTCTGCAACAAGATATGATTATTTCTTCGTAGCTATGTCCTATTCTGTGTTGCATGGGTACATTTTAACGCATTCTAACTATAGAATAAGTGTAGTAGGCAGATGAAATCTTCAATGCCATATTTCACAATAAATACATGTTTTGAGGTCCCCGGAACCCTCGTGTAGGAATTTCAATATAAATTAAAATGAAAATGACGAAATTGTTGGGTTTTAAATTTCAAGACAGAAAATTGATGAAGTCATAAAAAAATAGCCTTTATTATAACCAAAAATTATCAAATAAAGATTATTCATCGCTCATAACACTTTAAAGCGGCTCATTAGTTCTTGTTTGAGTGTGGTATAACATATTTATAGATACGGAAAGATATACTATAATTCATAATTTACAAACTTGTTTACTTTAATAATTGCCTTTGTTAAACAGATCGATTCGTAATCTTTAAGAAAAAGAACATTTGCAAATGTATGTTGTCCATGACGCCACGCAAATTGTATTGGGCCATGGCAACGGAAATACATCATAACAAAACGAATGTTTGGGCTAAAATTCAACAAGGCGTTGTAGAGATTTGTTTAGCTCCAAACTAAGGCATTTCACAAATCTATTGACTTTTCTTGTTTCCGTGTTGCTATGATGAACGTTCCTGTTTATATAGTGTAAATGAATATTTACAGAGCTCGGTGGTAGGTAGATGGGTAACATATTTGGTTAATTGACCCTTGTTCAGAAACGTTTGTTTACTTACTAGAATATCTAAAATATGGAAGAGAACGTAGGTAGTACGGATCATAAAAAAATACCAAAGAAGTAAAAAAGAAAACTGAAATACTATAATATTTTAATCAACTACTGAAGGTGCTCAAAATGGCTGCCGCCAACTTTGATATATTTTGTGCATCGCCTGGTTATGTGATGTTTCTCGAACTCTTGGAAAGAGTCAAAATTCGTGAACAGCATGTCCGCACGTCGCAGGGGTGCCTGTTTCACTTATACATATCTCCAAGCTTGGAAATATGGTGTGGGCTGTATGATGCATGTTGTGGTAACGTCGTTGTTGATAAGAGTTAGCAAGCCTCTTACTTTCTTTCGGGTTTCCCTGTAGATGAGAAGCATCTCGGTGTACTCTGCATTTGTGTACAAGGCTATAATTAGCCATTCCCACTTGACGATAGTTACACAAATGAGTACAGTAAAGTATGAAACTATTAAACGAATAATACCGCAAATACTACCGTTGGCTGTAGGTATGGTGAAGGACTGCTGTGCATTACATAACACCATTGATAAACGACTCCTAAATAATGAATGCGACACCTACTGCTTGTCGTGGATTCTACGGTTTGTATATCTAGTCACCGGCTTACGTTTCGTAGGTTTTAGCGTATATTGAGTTTCTGGACATGGGTTTAAAAACAAAATATGACCACATGTTACACATCTATCACCGAGACCTGTAACATAGATTTTTCGATGATAGTACTTTTTATCCACTTCCCGTTCATGCTATCATGCGTGAGAAGTTGAAATTCCTGTAATCCCTGCGTTGTGCATTGTTTACCTCATAAGTTAATAAAATGTATTTAATCCTTCAACTATTGATATGTAGGTATATTTACTGTTGCGGACATACAATATAATAATATTTGATAGTTGAATCTTACAATTTAACTTTATTTGATAACATTTACTTACGATTAATTCATCCAGCATTTAAATGTAACTCTTTCTACGCAAGCAGCCATCTCACCTTCAGTTGTTGACTGGCTTGGTCAATACTGCCAGGCAGATCACCAGTTCTCAGAAGCTAGCGCGGTCGATCTTGATATTGCTTTTGAACAGCTGAAGCGATAAATTTGATTTTCGCGTAAATATTTGTATTATTCACTATCGTCGAAAAAATAATATACAATACACGTGCTTTAAATCCTCGTTCTGCAAGTATACACTTACCACACTTCTATCGCAATATGCTCTGTTTTACACCCTGCATAATTCTTCGTCCACAAGTCGTCTGTGGTTGACATTCTTCATAAAGAAGTGTCGCGTAGTTGACATCTCATAGGCTTAAGGTATATATTCTTCCAAAACAAATCTTTACGACTTCAGTAAGATTAGAATCAGTAATTGTGCAACCAATTTGAATGATTCGCGATTTTGAAGAGATCAACATAATCGTTACGACATAGTCGAAATTTGATAAGAGTAAAGAAATAGTGAAATCATTGTTAAAATATAAAGAAATACATTTATCGATGTAGTGGTCGCCGCATGTGTGTGTGTGTGTGTGTGTGTGTGTGTGTGTGTGTGTGTGTGTTTGAGCGCGAATAGAAGAATCACTTTCAATATGAATACTATAGTATCTAACAGATACGAGATGCGAATTTGTCATGCATAGAGAGAAACGTGCGCAGCAGGAACCCAATTAGGGAGTTGGAAGAGAGTAGAGGTCGGTTTTGAAATTATAAGGAGACTATAATTTTTGCTGGGTCCTAAAGTATAAACTCCAAGTTTTATCCAGATCGATCAAACCGTTCAGATGTGCATGTAAGGGGTTGGCAGTAAGATATGGGGCGACTTTTAAAATGTAATCTTATTTTTGCAACGTCCTAAAGCATTAGCATAAAGGCTTTTGTCCAGATTCATCAAATTAGATTTGTATTTACAGAGTTAAAAATAAAATAGCGTCAGGTAGTGTATAATTTTTGCTGGTTGCTAAAGCGTAAGTGACCAAAGGTTTCTTCAAGTTGGTCAAATTGTGCAGATTTACAATTTACGTGTTTAAAATATGGTAGGGGTAATTTATGAAAGTATTAAGTTAACAATTTCTACCGGTTATTAAATCATAAACAACCAACATTTTGTTCAAAAAGATCAGTGCAGGTCTGTATGGAAGGGGTTGAAAATATATCAAGGAAATTTTTTGCAAGTTGAAAGGTAGCCAAAAAAATTTGGCCAATTCCAAAGCGTGGTCCAAGATTTCTTTTGATTGGTCAAATGATGCGGATGTCTAATTATGGAGTTGGAAATAAAGTGGTGTAGTTTTTGGAAGCTATAAGGTAGCCTTAATTATTTTCGTCGAGTTCTAAATTGCGGTGTCCAAAGGTTTTCCGATATCAAAAGTATTCGCTTATCAGTCGGAGGGAAATTACATGATATAAACATGACAGGCCTCCTATATCCTAAGTGTTAAGAGCTTAATCCCCACTCCTTTTATATTGTTAGTGCTGGAATGGCTCTAAACATCCACCATAAAATATATTCCTCTACATTAATATTTTATGAAAGTTACACCATTACCCTACATTTTAATATTTTTTGAGAAATCACGGAAAGAACGGTACTTTTTCAGTGGTGAAAGTATTATCAAAATCTTGAGTTACGCGTGCATACAGAAACATTAATATAAATAAGGCTGTATTAACACTTTAAAATAACACGTGTTCTTCAAAAACTATCGAGTACGCCGCTGAGCTTTGTTCTCTAAATACGCTTATTCACTCATAATGCATTATGCCTTGGGGGATAGAATACGCTCTGTGTTTGCCTTTTATAGTTTTGTATAATGAAATATGATTTATTCAGAATGCACTTTCGCATGGCGTCGCTATGGAAATAACTAAATATCCGCTATAAGCCCTCCAGTTTGCGCTTATGACCAGTTACTGCGACATTCTCCATTGTTTGTTTATCCTGGTACACGACGATTTATATTCATAACAAGATCAATAGAACCGAGTGAAATGGCTCAATGGTAATGTTGATGGTCACATTTAGGAATCAAGTCTAAAGTCCTGACTGGGATTTCCCATGGTTTTGGCTGCTACAAAGTTGATCACCGGATTGGTACATGATTTTCATTACCTCAAAAGTTGTCGCAGTAATCTCTCGTGTTATCTTATTTGCTGAGAGCCTGTTATTGTTTTACTATTTTGAATTTTGGGTTCTTAGTCCTCCGGCTAGCTATTATTACTCAGTCGAGCAAATATCTCTAAGCAGGGCGTGTAAACGGAAAGGAGTTGTTACTAAAAGATAACATTGATAAACGAATTTGTTTTTACACTTTTATTGCCGTCACACTTAATTAATTTCACATCTTTAATCTTGATACACGCCTGACTGAAACTGTTATATTTCCGAACGCAATTACTGTCGTAATAGTTGTCGCGTACTTCACAGTCTGTAACTAACTTTGCGACTAGAAAGATTCTTCCAAACTGTATTATGTGCACTTCGCGATAGATTCTTCAAGACTGCGCGACGCGTACCTCGCGAATGATTCTGTAGAACTGCGCGATACTTGCTTTTGGCTCAAGAATTTATACTCCCTCACCCCGATATGCCTAAACATTATAATAGAGCTGCTATTTGGTTAATAAATCGCGCCAACATTAGCGTCTGTTTTGTAAGCCAATCACAATTACCAATACATATGCTCTAGGGAAGATATTCCCTCCATTTCTAAAGAAAGGCACGCTACCCTGACGGCATTTGTTTGTCTCTTCTAAGTGATAAACAACTCACCCCATCGCTTCATTGTTACCCACTCCTATTGTCAGTTTCAGTGAGGCCGTGTAAACTTATTTCCTAACAATGCTTATAGCTAACAAACATCTAAAATCATTGTCATACAATAATGTTAATTTACACTACAATCACTCTGGCATTCACAGTGTTGTGATATAAAATACTGCCTCAAAGTCTATGTGACAGGAAAAAGACAATAAAACCAAAATGAATCGTACACTAGGAAACTCCTTTGGCTGTCATTATCAACAGAAACAGGAAGACAATTGCTACACTGGGGATTCTAAGACCATCCGTCTGACAAAATATGCGATATGAATATAGAAATTAACATGGCAGTAAGCAAACTCCACACCATCTCCAAGACAGAGAAAGACTAAAAGGAGCACTCAAGTCTCGTTATGTATTTTCTCACATTTCCAGGTGACGGATAGAGGGAAGCTCACCAAATATGGTGGGCACCGAGGAAATAAAATACCCTGGCGGACCATAACTGGCACTGCTGCATTGCAGTAGATTATTAAAGACTAGAAGGGAAAAAACCAGCCCCGCGTGTTAAGACCGCTCGCTTCTCACCAAGGTGCCCGGGTTCAATCCCAAGGATTCGCATGTGGGATTTGTGGTGGATTAATCGGCGTCTGGGCGGGTTTTCTGCGGTTTCCCCCGCCGTGTTTCATTCCACCGGTGCTCCATCATTACGTTTCCTATCATTCATTTCTCATCTGCATCTACGAGGCGTGTGGCTGACCACCCACCCTGGTCTCTCTCTCTCTCTCTCTCTCTCTCTCTCTCTCTCTCTCTCTCTCTCTCTGTGAGCCGTAAGCCCTCTGCGTTGTCATACATCCTGAGTGCGAGTCCTCGATTCGGGTGGGCGTTAAGGAGGGAAGGCTCTGACCCAATTGGCCTGTTCCCCCCTTGTAATTAGTTTTGGAGAAGTAAACTTTGATGGAAAATCAATCACCTAATCCTCTAAGATGGGATTTGATGCTATGTACAAGCTCCCCGTTTATCAGAAACAAAATGCGATGTGCTGCATTCACATGACTTTCTCTACTCGCTCTTCAAACTATCCTTACAAACGCTTATTCTACTTCTTGATAATCGAGATAAACTTTTATTGCACGTTTACACATTTCAATTTATTTTATGTATTAGAAGAAGGGTACAGTAGGCTAAAGCGATAGTCAGAGTTATAAAAAGCGGGTCGCTACCTGATGACAAATTCCATGCATATCATGAGAAAAATACAAATATTTAAAAATCCAAACCAATAACAAAGAATATCTCGGAAATGGTTAACGCTATACAACAATTTTATTTGGCATAAACTGTGTGCTTTAACGAAATCCAATTTTTTTTTTCGTAAGATTATGTCTATCTCTTACGTTTTACCAACTATACAAAGTCATTCAGAAAGAAGAGGACTTCACAGCATATTCCCAGAAAATTCAAGATATACATTTTATTTCTCATGCAGATATATTAAACATATGGTATTTTAGTAAAAATCACTAGAGCATTTTTTATAAAATAAGAAATAATAATTGTTTTCCCAGGAAAAGCGTACTTTGGGGTGGAGGGATTGTCGTGTTCAGATATTACTGCAAGATGGCTGATTACATTGTTTTTGTTTGTATTCTGTTCTCGAATTATTGATATTGTTGCTCATCGACAAATGGGAAAACTATCAGATGTTAACACACGCTTGTATTTTATTGATATCCAATGAATTTGTGAGCAGAATGAGAGGAAGTATTATTTCCTGGCAGGAAAGGACTTTTTAATTTATGAGCCGGGGAAACGGTTGAACGAGAGGCGAAACATCCCTCCATTCTGTAATAAATCCGTTGTGCTTGTTTTGTTAAATTGGTTCCTATATTAGGAATAGCATTTGTGTTATTACACTGTTTGCAACACATGGTATCGTGTCGTCTCTGCGAAGAATCTATTGACAGCAATACCAGATCGTAATGAAATCGTAATAATTTTATAAAAATAAGAATTAGGATATGTAACCCACAAATAAAATTGTTAAGAAATAAAAGACTTCAGGAACGTGTGAAATTATAATATCTTTGAAAGTTAAACACAAACACTGGCGCCCAGAAGGATTTCCACTGCATCAGCGTTTCATATAATGGGTTTTTAACGACACTGCGCGAGGTATACTTCCATGGCTGGCTTCATTTCGAGCTTCGAAAATGCTGGTATTTTACAAGCTGTTTCACCAAAAACTTTTCTATTATAGCGTGTAATTCCAATATTTATTAAAATTGAGTAATACTGGGATAATCTGGAAAGTTAAATCAGATACAAAAAGTTCAATACTACGGCCGAGATTCGAAACGTGACTCTCCGTGTCGATAAATTAAATTAAATTGAGTTATATAAGGGTCATTCAAATGAAACCCCCCGGTCACTTGTATAAAGTAACGGTAACGATTTTATTAACTCAAAAATAGTCGCCAAAACTGTTGGCACATTTATCCCATTGCGACACTAGTCGGTCGATTCCATCTTTGAAGAAGCTAGTAGGCTGCTGTCGGATCCAGGCTTGGATCCATTCACACACTTCGTCGTCCGTTGTGAATCGATGTCCGCGAATAGCTTGTTTTAGAGGTTCATAAACATGAAAGTCACACGGTGAAAGGTCTGGACTGTACTCTGGATGTTCCAGCGTTTCCCATCGAAACTGCTGCAATGTCGTCTTCACCACATTGGCAGGGTGTGGGCGGGCATTACCATGCAGGAGAATAACGCCATTGGACAACAGAAGTTTCGACGTGTTGGCTCGTCTAAGGTTCTGTAAAGTGGCTTGATAACGCTGCGCATTGATGGTGGTTCCCCGTTCCAGGAACTCGACAAGCAGTGGACCCTTGTGGTCAAAAAAGGACATCATGACCTTACCAGAACTGGTGTGCATGGCCTTTGATTTCTTTGGAGGTGGTGAAGTCGCATGTTTCCACTGCTTGCTCTGACTCACTCCTCGTTGTTTCTGCTTACTCGCCTTCATGTTCAGTAGTGGACGATAACTTGTATGACCACCTTCTCTTCGGTGTGAAACCACACTGTCGCTATGCAACGTCAAACGTGGCACACGCTGTAGTCGCTCTACCAATTGATGGTGCCACCATACACGCAGTTACATGGTGCCACCTTACGTGTAGTGCAAAGTTAGACGCACTGACCAAATTTCATTTGAATGCCCCTCATATTTATGGACGCTCTTTAACTGCTGTGGTCTTTAGCGCCCCGTTCTATACTGGGCATGAAAGACTGGTAATTTTCATCAGAGGCCTCTTTATCAGGCTTGATGTTCTTTTACATGCCGTAAATCTGCGACACGGGACCACCAGCTTTACTTCCCTTCCAAAGGAAGCCATACTAAGGATTTTTACTTCCGAAAAAATCCATCGCCCTCCGCTGGGATTGAACCTTCGTGCCGATGTTACCCCTTGAGCTGCCATGGAGACATAACCATAGACGCATTAAACCTTCTCATCTGATTCACGCATTCCGACAGCATGTAATGTCAGTACTCTTCTGATAATTACGATAAAGATAAAGACTGGTTCACAGCAACCGAGAATGGTAATGAGAACGACAAAGTTGAAATACGTGTGTTGTAATGGGAGCGTTCACAATCGACGGGAAGCTTTCCCGGGCCACGGGAACGGGAAAGAAGACTTGGCCAAGTTTTAACTTTCTCGTTATCGTTCCCGGGCACGGCATATTAGATCCATACTGTGCATATTAGACTCTTCACGTATAGGTTATTCTAGGCGGCCTTGGCATGAAACACTGGTATAATCGCAAGCTGGAAACGTGAAACTGGAAGAAACTAGTAGCATATGTGCTCTCTAACTGTAGTTCCTGACACCCACAGATCCATTGAACCTTGGATCTTATAGTGAAAGGGTCATTTGTAGTTTGTTTATATGCAGCTCAAAACTGACCAATATAAAAAAATGCGCAAAATCGACTTTCCACTGAGAAAGGAGTATTTTAGAAGGAGTTGTATCGTAGTTCAACTGTTTGGGAGCCGAACTTCAAGTTCGTTGCAACCGCACATATGGTACGTGGTAGCCTTCGTTTCGTAAGTTTAAAAATATTAGCTTAGTAATTTTGACTGTTTCTTTAAATATTATATATTTATGTTTGCCTCGGCTGCATTAGTATTATTGTTAGAGACATGTTTGTCTTTGCAGGGAGTGGTGCGACTTAAGAATGTAGGCTTATACAGATTTTAAGTTTTTCTTCACTCCATTTATTAATGCTTGATACGATTTAAATAACACTTCACTGATATAGAGAGCTGTAAGATTCTTTTACTAAATACTTGCACTTTTTAAACACGTAAACTATTTTCTAACACGAATACATATTAAGGCGGCGCCGTGGCCGAGTGGTTAGACCGCTCGCCTTCCACCGAGGCGGCCCGGGTTCAATCCCAGGGACCTGCATGTGGGATTTGTGGTGGACGAAGCGGCGTCTGGGCGGGTTTTCTCCGAGTTCTCCGGTTTCCCCCGCCATTCATTCCACCAACTGCTCCATCATCACCTTTCCTTTCATCCATTTCACCAACATTTCGTTTCATCTACTTCCTTCATCCCATACCAGGCATCGGGCTGTTCTGTCTGATCCATGAGTGTCTGCTCCTCGACGGGCCTCTGACCCCAGGCACCCGCCTGTAAGTCCTGGGGGGTGTAAGTCCTACATAAGAGGAGGGTAAACAGATAATGAATGAATGAATGAATACGTATTAAATTTCTCGAGGACGTGTCTCGGTCTGATTAGTAACACTGTCAACAACCAACGCGTCCAGTTATGAGCACTGTCTACAAGCAACTGACCTCTAGATTTCAGCTTCTGATTGGCTAATCCTACTCCAATAGAATACTTTTATTCAACTTAAGCTTTTTTCTGGTTGTTGATTGGCTATTTTTATAAACTGTCTCAAAAATTACGTTATTGTTGCTCCAAGAATGACTAGTAGTATTAAACTTTCTTACTCATTATTGCCTCAAGGTTACCTCATTGTTACCTCATTGTTAGCAACTTCTAACCTATTATTCTCACAGCTCCTACATTATTATATTACGTAATACATTTAGATAACATTATTACATGTATAAAATAATATAAACATATACAATCACTGTAATATACACTTTTTATATAATACATATTGCTTTAAGGCCGGCTGTTATTATATTTTTTTATTATATAATTTGACTAAAACTCATTTAAGTGTTAAAAATACTGCCTCACCACTTTGTGAGAATATGATCATCGCTATGTATACGTTTTCGTTACCAGGCTATTGTGAACCAAAATGCTGTATTATTTCCCGTTCTCGTTTCCGTTTTGGTTACCTTTCTCGGTCTGTTATGAGCCGCCTTAAACGTTTTAAAGCATTCTTCCTTCAGAAGATTATATTTTTTCGTTTATAATGTGTTATCACTACTCTAGTTTTATCATAGTCTTATTTGTTATGTGTCACTGGAGCCAAGAAGTTCCATCACGTAACATTTGGAAGGTGCCTTTACGCACGAAATCATGATACTATCAAATCTGCTTTTTTCTTTCTTCTATGTTTTGAAAGTTTAAAACGCACCAGCAAAAGTAATTTTTGTTCAGGTTACTCCAAAATGTTCAGGCAAGTACTAAAACCTGTGAAGAAAAGGGTTGGAAAATGTTTGTATACAACGTTGACATTCATCGTTAGATTAATTAGTAAATTCAGATGGTTTCTTAATTTTATTATTCCTCAGTCTAAACGCAATAATGCTAATAATATGTCATACGTGATATCCTAAATTAATAAAATGAATTATTTTAAAATTACTAGAGATATTGCAATGAAAACTTGTGTACGTGCGAATTTTAAATGCCTGTATAAATTTTAAAAGTACAATATCTATAATAGTAGAATTATATATATCAGACTCTGAACAGTTATAAACGTTTACGAATATACAGAGCTGTCCTTGGTATGAATTGTGTTATATTTTCAAGCTGTTTGCAGAGAATGAAGTAAATGCTATCATTAAAATACCCACACAATATTTAACTTCTGGTATAATACTCTAGCGTAGCTGCCTGGAATCCAATAAACTAGTGCATATTTTTAAAGCAACGTAAGTAGTGAACGTCAGGATTACATAGGCAGGTGTGAATTTTTAGACAAGTGGGCAAGTTGTCAATTGATGAGTAAAACTGGTATTTCAAGCATTGATAAAATAAATAAACTTTTACTTTACCTTGAAAGTTGTTATTTTTCCTGCTGCATTTACGATGTACTACAAGCATAGCATGAATGAGACATAATTATGGCTCGTTCAGGTACTCAAAATGTTAAGTATTATCCTTCTTTTCCTTCGCAAGAGATGATTACTGTGACTTCTGAATTTGTTCCTCTATGCTTCCTACAAACTTTTGAACGTTGTTTCCATATGTTAGTGCTTACTGCGTCATTTGAAACCATTACTGCACAAAAATGCATAATGAATGACGTAACATGGATAGAAGATTCATTTTTACTTTCTCTACTACGTACCGAATAGGTAGGGAGGTTATTGCATTCCAGCAAAAAATTTGGTATTGAGATTTCACCGAAAATACATGTTTTGAGGCCCCCTGAATTCAAATAAAGCATTTCTAGGAAAACGTCCGTGTTTGTGTGAACAGCATAACTCAAAAACACAAAGTCAGATAAATGCCAAACTAGGCAATTACACTCAGTATCTTCCAAAGATTTGAAGATTTTCAAGAAAAATCCCCTGCCTTAAACTACCCTTTACATGGAACATTTTTCGAAATTTTTTGTTTTCTAGAAAGTGGCTCTAATAATTTTGATTAAAGTGCCATATATAAAAGACATTTATACGTCAAATAAAAAGTCGTCCTCCGTGGACTAGTGGTACCTTGCTAGCCTCTAGTTCTCAAGGTCGCGGAGGGCGATGGATTTTTTTCGGGCGTAAAAATCCTTAGCATGGCTTCCTTCGGAAGGGAAGTAAAGCCGGTGGTCCCGTGTCGTAGATTTACGGCACGTAAAAGAACCTCAAGCCTGATAAAGAGGCCTCTGAGAAAAATTACCAGTCTTTCACGCCCAATATAGAATGGGACGCTAAGAACCATAGCAGTTAGAGAGCGTCCATAAATAAAACTCAATTTCAATTACGTCAAATAAAATGTATATCTTGAATTTTCTGGGAATTTCCAATGAAGTCCTCTTCAATCAAAAGAAATTTTGTATAATCTTGTATAACTACCAAACGTTAAGCGATAGACGAAAACGTACTAGACAAAAAGTGTAGATCTCTTTAAAACACACAATTTATTTAAAATTGACGCAGGTAATTCTTTCAGCCCCACGTTTTTGCGCAATATGACGCAGCCACGCTACGTCCTCCAACAGTGAAGCAATACCTTTGCCTCACGGTTGCTGCTTGTCTCCTCCCAGTTGGTTCTTCTTTTGCCACGGCTGCTCCAGCATGAAACCTTAACCTCAGGGTATGCGTGGGCGTGTACAGAGAAACACACAAACGCTGTCTTGGAACACTTTTATTCACTATTTAAAATCATACTTTAGGTTTGCCGATCACTATTAAATGCATACGATGATACTTTGGCTTTACCAAGACCGAAGAATATTAACTACAGCTAAGCGTTCTACCCTCTAGCATGTTCGCCACCAATGTTCACAACTCGACGAGAACGTCGTCCCGTCCTCACCAGGCACTCAGGACAGACTGATCTACCCACGCTAATACAAGGAAAACCAACTCCCCTCAAACTTCCCCTCTCTCCCCTCAAACGCTCGTCACCAAATTTAGCGTCATGATGCTTTGAGAGTGGCCTTCACCAGGCTAAGTGAAGCTGCACTCGGCTGGTTCCAGGAAAAACTTGCTTCAATGGTATTTACCCTTTCTACCTGAGGCTGGTCCCTAATTAACAAAACTGTGCCTGTCTTGCTTTTCTGTCGCTTTTACAGTCAACAATTTTCACAATGCTTCTCCTTTTTATACATACACTGATTTTAAATATATTATTACTTATTTTATATCGCTATCCTTCTTAGAATATTATGATAATTATTGCCTTTATAATTTCGGCTTCAAATAAAGTCCTGTCAACATTCAGTTGTTTCTCGCGATTGCATGGAAAGAGCATACAATTTTAAGCCCAGCGTATATGCCTAATAATAAACGATAGGTGGTAGAGAAAGTCGTGTGAATGTAAAACATAAGATTTTTTTAATGTACGCTTAACGTATAGGTGAGTCAGAATAACACTGAACAACTCTTAAGGCGTGGTTTAAGGAATCTGTTTGAGCATTTTCTTATAGGTAATCTGTGCCCTGAAATGTAATAGAGTTGAGGGCATTAACGTTTTTTAAGTCGCATCGGGTTAGATGAAATTTCGCCGAACAGATCCTCCACTGCATTGTTTTCACGTTTGCGTTTTACAGCATTGCTTGTGTTATGCTTTTAGCATTGTTTATATCACCATTAACCTAAAATCTGCGTACATTTAAGTGGTAAAGAGATTGCTTCGCTTAACATACCTACAGTGATTTGGTGGATCTTACAAGACGTGCAGGTATACAATATCAGCAGATCTACATTCAGGGCATACTAAAGTGCTCCGTTTACTGATAGGACTTTGTTTTACAGGCTATTGTAAACATATTCCACTTTGTGTACGAAAAACTGGCAGACATGCATTACGTTTATGGTGCTGCTTGGGGAAACGCGAAAAGGAACCAGATCTTTATGCTGAGCTTTACCCAAGGAGACACTTGGCTCATCACTACTGCGAGGAACGAAAGTTTCCAAAAACAAGCGCACCGTTTAGGAGCCCAAAGAAATGTAAGAACAACGGCTTTAGAAGAGCCCAAAGTTCTCCATCAACGAGCCTAAGAGCAATAGTGCATGCCATGCATACAACCCATGAAATCTGTTACTAGAATTCTGTGCTAACTGAATCACATCCTTATCATCTCACGGAGTTCAAGAACTGGGACCAGATGACTTTGCACCCCGACTAGAGTTATCCAGTGGTTTCTTCAAAAATAAGTGCAGCTACCAAGATTCCCTACAGCCATATTGTGGAGGACGCATATAACAATCATATTTGGGCACAGGGAAATCTTAGACCTATTAGAGCTGAAAATTACTAACACAGATTTGCGGTGAACATCTGGGCTGGCATTGGGAATGACACTCATCGGGTGCTATTTACTACCTCCAATTTCGACAGGGCACATTAGTCAATTTTACAGCATGCTTTGTCAGAATTTCTGAAGGATATTCCTTTAGGAACGCGCCAGTTAATGCGGTTCCAAGGGACGGTACATCTGCGCGTTATTACGATAAGGTAAGGAAATTCTTAATTGTAATGCAGCGAGTCGCTGGATCGGTATAGGAGCACCATCATAGCCACCACTTCAGCGGATCTAACACCTTTGGATATTTTCCCTCTCTTTTCTTTCTTTGGGGACATGTTCAGACTCTTGTGTGCGAGACGCCGGTGAAGAGGAGCCAATGACTATGATCTTTGTAGCATTTGACGGTATTCGTGATATGCCAGGTATTTTTGAAAGAACCCGGCGGTCATTACGACGTTATCAACTATGCTTCGAAGTCAACGATCGGCATTTTGAAAATCTTTTATTAACGCTTATGCATTTGTTCAGTTCTTGCTTTGTTCTTGTAGTGCTGTATAACTAAATAATGATTCATAAATACTAAGTCAATTTAAGAGAGTTTTGCATTCCTTAAAGTTAAAAATATGCTGCTACTCTTATTCCAAAACTCTCCCAATGCCTTGTAGCAACATATGTAAACTAGTCGCGGGCATCCTTTCCCCAACCGGCTTCAAAGCGAACGGAAAGCTTTGAAGCCTGACCATAAACCCATCAGTAAACGATTAGTAGGGTCTTCCCATCCCTTAAACACAACACGTGGTCCTTTCTCCAGCTCCACCAAAGCAAAGCGTTGTTGCAATGTCATTTCTGCTGTTTTTTCGGTTTTAGCAGCTGTGACTGTTCGCTCGTGCTTTTCTTCCATGTTCAGCTAAGCTTCTATATTACTTCTTCAGAGAAGTTATATAGTGTTTTACTTAGTGCAGTTTTGTAAGTTTAGCAGTGTTTAATAGTTATTAGCGTTTAATAGTTTAATTAAGATGTGGAGACCTTGGGAAACGAACCAAGTTGATGCCCCTCCGGTCGCACCAGCAAGTGACCCTCTGCCGAATATCAGTAATGCCAAGACCACGAAGAAAAGGGCTACAAAAACTGAATAAGCAAAGCCAGATTTTTATGTGTAATGTTCAAGAACATGTAGAAAAGAACCTTTTATGTGGAAAAATGTTTGTTATTGTTTTGAATTTCTCAAAAACAGCTTAACGATTTTTAGTAAAATACCGCAAGTTTAAGATATTTGCAGGAAAAATAAAATTCGTATCATGAATTTTATATTCTGGGAATAACTTGTAAAATTTTCCTCGTTCTCAACTTGTTGTATTACTGGTAAATTCTAAGAGAGAGACAAAATCTTACTCTGCGTAAAATGCAATCTCGGTAAAGGACAAATTTTAGGTCAAATTGTGTTAACCATTTCCGAGAAATTTTTTGTTGTTGGTTTGAATTTTGAAATACAAGTTGGAAGTCTCTGTTTGTATTTTCCTCGTGGTCATGCTAAGAGCATGGAATTTCAAAGTCATCATATAGTCATCTGTATTTTAAAAATCTGACTATCGCTTTAGCCTATGTATCCTTATATTTACAACGATATGTGCAATGAAATTTTATCTTATTATTTAAGAAGTAGATAGAATAAGCTTTTGTGAAAGTAGTTTGTAGAAGAGTGAGTAGAGATAATCTTGTGAATATAATACATAAGATTTTTTTTTTATTTTCTTTCTTTTGCCTTCGTATTTTTACTTATCCTGCATTTTATAATAAAGCTATTCATTTAAGTAAACAGAAGATGTCATGCTTATAAATCTTACACCTTAAACAATACACAACTTCTTGTATTAGCTTTATATTAATAAAACATTGTTGTGATACAAGTGATAAAAAACTTTTTACCATAGCTCCGCGCACAGCATAATCAAAAATGATGCTTTGATTTGGGAGTAAGAGTTCCTTTCAAAATAAATTAATATTTATGTATTTTAATTATTTAATGATAGTCCAACAATGTATAGTTTATTCGGAACATGTTTCTAAGTTTCTCTCGGATATGTTAACATGCATTTCTATTCTTGTAGCGCAGTATATTAGTTCAGATCATTCATTAGTTCAGTTATATTTTAAAGCGTTTGCAACTTAAATGTAATTACTATGCGATTCATAGTTATTTACATAGTTATTTTGTGTGTAAAGCAAGCAGACAAACTGCATGATTGTATTCTGTACATGTGGAAATCACCTGCAAAGTTTTGCTTTTAAATACTATTTTTAATTTTGGCAACAACGCGCATATGCACATGGATGTCACTAAGATTTTATGGTGCTTGCGGTTAGGGAGGGTAGGGAACAAGTGTTTGGCTACTGCACAAAGGTCGCCGCTTGGGGATCCGAAGGCTGCGATGACCATATAACGACCTGTTTGGCGGAATATCATTCAACCCGACGTGGCTTTTAAAAAACTGAATAACATTCTACTGTCCATTCCAAACCAGAGTTCCCTCTGATGTAAACAGAAGCACGTGCTTCGGCTTGTCACGAACCCAAAAATATACTCTTACACCAACGTAAATAGCTCCTTAATACATGTATTGTATATGAAATATTAGAGCAGGAAAGGTATAGAACTACACATTTTATTGCGGTTATCATAAGAACTCATTGTTAAAGGTAATGGATATATACTAGCTGTTAAGAGATTACAAAATACTATTTTCGTCTGCTTTGCGCTAACGCCGAGAGCATCTTGCTTGTTAATACTAACCGTAATGCTGACTGCTACTCTCTTACAAATACAAGAAATGCAGCAATGAATTCCCAGAGGTGCTATCTGAGTACCGAATAAACACTTTGCGTAACACAGGATATATGATAAGCGAACAGTCATTCATAATACACTAACACACATATGCTCAGCTAAGGTCAAATCTTGTGATTTAGTCAGTTGGTATTTGAGCTCACGTGGCAGAGGAAGGTGCGTGTAGTGCGAATAAACTGTTCAAACACACAAGCGGTAAACAGTTAAAGAGGTTAAAAACAAACAATACTTCATATATTCAACTCACTATTACAAAAATACCCGACACTTGCATTATTGCATATTACGAAACTAATATCGGATTTTACAGGCGTTTCAGTGAGAAGTGTAACCAAAGCGAGCATACAATATAAACAGACATAATACAACATAGAAGAGGATAAAATGTGGGAACTTGTTTTAAGTGCGACAATGCTGTGGAATTGTGGATAAGCTTGTCATTATTTTGGAGAGTAGTTCTGATTCCGATATGGCAGCTGAGCCATCTTCGGAGGATTCGGATTTGGGTGTTGCACTTTTGCCCGAGGATTGTGATCAACGTAAGTAAAATGTTCATTGCCGCATACTTATAAAATCGATTGTTACCTCAGGTTGCATTTTGAACTATGATTCTCACGCGGGGCGCCTTTTTATAGATTAAATAGTGTTCAACAAGCACCTGGGAGGGGAACAAGCAGCCATTATGGGCGGGGATTCCGAACTACTTTCGCGCGGATAATACAAAGAGTTTGTTTTCAGTGAAAGGCACTCTGGATTGGAATGGATAGTAGTTCTATACATTCCTTGTAAGAAAATACTCAAATAGATCCCTGGAATCACACCTTAGAGTTATTTGGTGTTATTTTGACCCACTCTGTATAAGGTATGCCTGCAAATTTGTAATGGGTAGAAAAAAGTGTATGACTGTACCATATCAGATGTTTTTGACAGTTTTAAATGTTTAAATTATGGCAAATACTCGGGTGTTGATGTTGATACTCGGGTAGTTATGATTTTATTAACAATTTAGTGTAACTTGACCATTTTGGAATTTCAAGCTGTTCAATGGAGAGCAGGGTAGCCAGTTTCATAGTCTCTTACACACACATACACACAAATATGTATATATATGTGCGTGTGTTATTTACTATATACAAAAATCCCTAATTAATGTAACCGTTCATTGTTACTCCGGTATTAAATTTAGTAACTTCAATATTTCGCCAGATTTTACTCAATTTTTAAAATTTCACCCACTCTAGTCAGTAACTTTCATCTTATCTATAAATAGTATACAGCGCTCTGTATACAGATACCGAACTCTCATAAAGACTGATGTTAACGGACGCTTACCCGCTGCGGGCGTTTTGGTCACAGGTGATGCAGAAATTAACTGTTGGTTAGGATTTTCACAATCTTTTGTCCCTGCGCCTATCATTTCATCCAGATTAGAAGCTTTAGGGCATAAGATAGAGGCGAATCTTTTGTTTGTCCCTGATAAAAATCCAAGTGTACACAGGGTCCGTAAGAAACTTCGTGTACAATAATGTGATATCAGCAAATATTTGCTAGAATGCGGCAGATTGGACAAAATCGAATGCATGGGTCTCACCTGCTCACACTGGGACAATGATATACGTTAGACGTATGCAGTCTAACGTGTAGAAGTCGGAAAATCCGTTGACGTCGTTGCAATGAGAGTAATATTCATCCTCTTATTTCTTTATAATTTTTGGCAAGGCAGAGCTGCTCGAAAATAACAGACCTTAGCAGTTTCATGCCTGCATTGTCTTAAGCCCTAATGGATCTAGGGTCCTTTAAATATTATAAGCAAAGTGTATCAAATGTCGGCAGCTATTGATTCCCTTGAGGGTCCAGAGAAGCAAACCTCCGCCTACTGCATGCCATGCATCACGCTACCGTGCACCTTACTCGGATCAAGAGCTTGTGTGCGGACTGCATACTTGATGGATTACACTAGACCTGCAGCATATGAACAAGCTTTCAAAATAAGCAGTAGTCGGCAAAGCTTACATGCGTATCGGTTTATCTTAGCAACGTAGCGTATGCTGTAAAAAGTAAAAATCTGCAGAAATGCGCTGTATTTTCTGAGCGTGGGGGAAAAGTTGCTTAATCTGCTGCATCCACTAAAAACAGTTGTAATTTATTTTAGTTTCCCTTTAGTTTTGTCAATCTTAGTTGCTTTATTAAACTTCCATTCACGATATGTCGGAAAGTCGGTTTTTCCAGTTCGTTGTAGCCAACCTAATCTCTCCAGCTCTTTTGCTGTTTTTACATATCGAGCTTTTCTTAGTATAGGCATGGAATTTAGTAATAGTTTTAGTTAAAATGTTACCATTTAAGTCTTTCCTCTGTCGTTACAATTTCTTAATATGCGCATTTAATTTGCGCATCGTGTCGATTTTTACTTTCTCTACTACGTATAGTAAGTAGGGGAAGTATTGTATTCCACCCAAAAATTCGATACTGAGATTTCACCGGAAATACATGTTTTGAGACCCCCTGAATCCAAAAAAAGCATTTTTGGAAACATGTCCGTGTGTGTGTCTGTGTGTCTGTCTGTGAACAGCATAACTCAGAAACGAACAGTCGGATAAACACCAAACTTGGTATTTAGGTTCAGTATCTTCCAAGGATGCGACACGAAGGTTTTCAAGAAAATCCCCCCACCCCAGATTACCCTTTACATGGAAGATTTTTCGAAAATTTTAATTTTCTCAAAAATGGCTCTAAGGATTTTGATTAAAATATCATATGTTTAAGATATTTTTATGACAAATAAAATGTATATCTTAAATTTCCTGAGAATGTCTCCAAAGGTATTCTTCATTGTGAACGACTGTTGCATAACTGGTAAACCATAAGAGATAGACAAAATTTTACTGCACAAAAAATGTAGATCGCGTTAAAATACACAATTTATGTCATATACATTTTTTTTTGTTGAGTGAACCATTTTCGAGATATTGCTTGTTATTCCCTTAAATTTTTCAATACTTATTTTCTCAAATGGGAATTCGTTATTCATTTTTTTGTCTTTGATATGCAAAGAGTATTAATCTGTGGGAAAGGGAATGGTGCTGCACCTAGCAACCAGCTATTAAGAGATATGTATGTGCTTAAAGGCTACTGTATTTCTATATTGCACTTGTAAATATATATTCCCCTTACATCTACAAGAAAATTAGCAATAAGATAGACTCTGCAAATGTTTATCTCGATTAACATGAAGTAGATGGAGAATAAGCGTTTGTAAAAATAGTTTGTACAAGAGTAGAGAAAGTCATGTGAGTGTAACACATCAGATTTTTACATTAGCATACCAGGCGAAACTATCTCATGCCTCTCATCTAACTTGATATACATATAGCATATGCTTTATCATACCTTGTTTGGAACCAAAGAAGCACTTCCTACTTGGCATTTTGACAATTTTCCGCCGTTAGCAATTTCATGTTTTCCTAATTACTAGGAGAAAGTAAACGACGCCAATACAGTTGCTCCACTTCAATTCGATCTGGCGTTTAGAAAATAAAGTTGGTCATGGAACAGACATTTGTATACAGTATTTTTAAGGTTGGTCCTGGCCAGCTATTTTGATACTCCAACAAGTTGTTAACGATCTTTATTCTTTATTCATCATTAGAAATATTTTACAATTTCATGGTTTCATTAACGTTGTGTGTGTGTAATGTAATAGGAAATATGGTAACATAGTCTTAAACACAAAGTACTAACATAGTAAAATGAAGTTAAATAATCTATATATGCTATACAATGTCCTGGAGAAAATAGATTAATTAATACAATAAAAACCAAAAAAGAAAATTACAGGAAAAATACAACCATAACGGTCACTATAGTACATAACGAAGAGTTTTGGTACAAATACAATTGAAACGTGAAATCTGTAGATATTATTCATATAAATACACGTATAAAAACAAGGATTAAATACAAGTCTGCTATCTTGCAGCTAACAATGATATCGGAAATATTGAAAAAGTTCATGAGTACTATAGAAACTATGATTTATTGGAAATCTTTTTGCATCTCTTTTGAATTTTTTTCTATCTTTACATTTTATTTTCTCAGTGATGTGAATACCTTTATGTAAAATGGAGTTAATTCTTTTAGTAAATCTGAAACCTTGTAAATGTATTTTATTGCTCTTCCTTGTTTTATGATCGTATACTGTAATATTCATCTGGAAATGTTGAATGTTGTGGTTTATAAAACAAACAGTTTCTAAAATATATAAGCAGGGTAAAGTTACTATGTTGTTTTCCTTAAAATAAGCTTTACAGTGAGTCAACCTATTTATACTAAACACCTTTCTTATTATTTTCTTTTGTGCTACAAAAAGAGCTTTTATTTCTGTGGCAGAACCCCATATGAAAATTCCATAAGTAAGAGCAGATTCTACATAAGAAAAGTATATCATTTTTAGTGTCTGTATGTTACAAATCTTTTTAATACAGATATTATATAGCGTTCTTTATTAATTTTTGAAGTAATATTCTGAATATGCGGTTTCCAGGTTAAGAATTTGCCAATTTTTACCCCTAAAAATTTTCATCTAAGAAGATAACATTACAATTAACACAATTATTATCGTTCGCTCAAACACAGAATGCAATATACAGGTTAATCTCGAAAGCAGCGAGTTCTCGACTTCGTCTGTATATTAAAAGTTTCTCTGGACTCTGTTGTAAACCAGTTTCTGCGCTTATATCCCAATATACTAAAATGTCTTTTCAGGCAAATAAAACATTGGGATTTTAGTGTCATACCATCCGATGTCTTCTATGCTGTATAAATGCAGCACAAAGTACGTAAACTAAACTCAGCATTCGGAATTAGCCATCAGATCCGCCATAATATCAGTTGCAGCAAATTAGCAAAGTACTTTCTAGTTAGTTTGCTAGCAGCTGCATGGAACAAGGTGACCTGTATGCGTCTGTGTTGAGAAACAAAGGGATAATATGGTTAGACGAGGTTTAGCGCTGAACGATGTCAAAATAACAGTAGTTTTTACTTTCTCCACCACGTAACTAGTAGGTAGAGGAAATGTTAAATTCTACCAAAATATTTCATGTCAAAATTGCACCAAAAATACACGTTTTGAGGCCCCTGAATAAAAAGCATTTTTAGAAAAAGTTTGTATATGCCTATGCGCATAAACACACAACTCAAAAACAAAATCTCCGATGAATACCAAACTTGGTATTTAAGTTCAGTATATTCCAAGGATACGACACGGAGATTTTCAAGAAAATCTCCCACCCCAAACTACGCTTTACATGGAATATTTTTCCAAAAATGGCTCTCACGATTTTTATTAAAATACCATATATTTCAGACACATGACAAGTAAAATGTATATCTTGAATTTTCTCCGAATAGCCTATAAGTCTTTTTCATTTGGAAGGAATTTTGTATAATTGGCAGACATTATGAGATAAACAAAAGCCTACTACTCCAAAAATCTGATGTTTTACACTCACATGACTTTCTCTTCTCTTGTACAAACTATTTTTATAAACGATTATTCTCCATATGCTTCATGTTAATCGAGATATCGAGATGTTAATCTTATTGATAATTTTCTTGTAGATGCAAGGGGAATTGGTAGGCTTTAAGCTATAGTCAAATATATTAAGAGCTGGTTGCTATGTGGAGTATTCCATTCTCTTTGTGTGTCCAGGACAAAAAAAATCTGATGTGTTACACTCACATTAATTTCTCTACTCTTGTAAATCTAATTTTATAAACGATTATTCTCCATATGCTTCATGTTAATCGAGATAAACATTTGCAGACTATCTTATTGCTAATTTTCTTGTAGATGTAAGGGGAATATATATTTACAAGGGCAATATAGAAATACAGTAGTCATTAAGCATGGACATTACTCTTAATAGCTGGTTACTATGTGCAGCACCATTCTCTTTGCCACAGATTAATACTCTTTGCATATCCAAGAGAAAAAAAATGAATAACGAATACCCATTTGAGAAAATAAGTATTGAAAAATTTAAGGGAATAACTCGCAATATCTCAATATATCGCAATATCTCAAAAAATGTGTATGACATAAATTGTGTATTTTAACGCGATCTACATTCTTGTGTAGTAAAATTTTGTCTATCTCTTACGGTTTACCAGTTATGCAAAAGTCGTTAACAATTAAGAATACTTTTGGAGACATTCCCAGAAAATTCGAGATATGCATTTCATTTGTCATGAAAATATCTTAAACATATGATATTTTAATCAAAATCGTTAGAGCCGTTTTTGAGAAAATTAAAATTTTCGAAAAAGGTTCCATGTAAAGGGTAGTCTGGGGTGGGGGGATTTTCTTGAAAACCATCGTGTCGCATCTCTGGAAGATACTGAACCTAAATACCAAGTTTGGTGTATATCCGACTGTTCGTTTCTGGGTTATGCTGCTCACAGACACACACACGGACATGTTTCCAAAAATGCTGTTTTTGGATTCAGGGGGCCTCAAAACATGTATTTCCGGTGAAATCTCGGTATCGAATTTTTGGGTGGAATGCAATACTTCCCCTACTTACTATACATAGTAGAGAAAGTAAAAAAGTATAGCGAGATATCGATTATTATTGCTTTGAATTTTCAAACTTCGCCATTTCTTAAGTTACTATCTCACTTCATTTGTTTTTCGCGTTGTCATAGGAAGGGAATGGAATTTTAAGGCCAGGTCCAACCACTCGCTTTTAAATATCTATTGATTAGGTTTCCTCTGTGCCCCTTGTACCTGGAGCAAAATCTGTAATGAAACTATTTCTGCAAAGATTTATCTCAATTGACATGAAGTAAATAGAAACATAAGTTTTTTTTATAAGAGAATCTTCAGAAGCTATACAAAAAAAACGTTAGTGGGTAGTAAAAACCACGTGAATGTAACGTCTTTTTTTTAAGACATTGGTTAGAAAACGTACACAGGATATTACCTAGAAAGTTTAGTTTGACAGAAATAAATTATTCAGCTGATTTCTTCTTTAAGAGCCAAAATTACGTTCAATGACCTAGAACGGATAGTTGGGTAGAAAACGGGAAGTAATTGGCTTCCTAGGCTTCTGAGGCACTTGGCTCTTTAAGAGCCAGAATCACTTCGTGGTAGAGCTCTATGTTAGAAAAGAGCAAGCTAAGAATGCTTTTATGGTGTAATACCTGAAATAGCGATGATAATAGATTTTGATTTGGAGAAAAGATTGTCAAAGTCAGGAATTATTACAATGTTTACTGAATTCCCTCAAAAACGCTTTAGTTTTTACAACTTCAGAAATGTATTTCTCTGTTATATGTCGGTGGTATAGTCAGGTATTATATGGAAACTTACTCCACTAAGTGCCTAATTTTGTGAACACCACACATGGAAAGGTTGAAACGTTCAAAAAAAATATGCACATATAAATGAGTATGTATAATCAAAGGAAGGTTGAAAATCGGTGCTATTTAAAATATATATATAATACCACAAATGAATTGAAAAATTTGGGAAAACGCGAAAACGCTTATCATTTGTGCTTTCTGCATAAAATAAAATATTCTCTTCGTTAAGTTGGCTGTTGGAATCCTTTTGAAGTGGAAATTATATATTTATGGAGTCACTGTATATAGAAGCTTAAAGCAACTTTGTCCCACAATCCAAACTTGCTTGAAATCACTTCAGACTTAAAGGTACTTAGGTTTTTAGGAGAACCTCTGCAAGTATGGAGGTGGATTTTTAAAAAATTTGTTTATTGTCGATTCAACTATTAAGTCATATCGCGACTACTCGAGTACAGAACATGATTACAGTGAGATAAAACAAGTCTTTCTGGTGAATTTGAGGAAGTCCGTGTGTGGAATCTTGATGTCCAGAGGGGGATGTTTGGTGGCTTAAGTTTAGCTACATGTTCAGCTGATTCATTTCCCAGAATTCCGACGTGAGACGGAGTTAGGCGAATGACACTGATTTACCAGAGATAAGTATTTGATTGTATAATTTCTGAAGTTCTTTAACACAGTTTGAGGGTTTGAGGTTTGTTGAAGAGCTATTAAATTACTCAGAGTCGGAAAGTATTACGTAATTATGTAGGTTATCTTTTTTAAGTATATATTCCAGTTCAAATTGAATTGCCAAACATTCGCAAGAATGGACAGAAATATAGTTGGTAAGACTATATTGTATGGTGTGATCAGCGAATACCGCTGCACATCCATTATGGTCTTCAAGTCTGGATCCATCAGTGAAGATTTGAGCGTGTGTTGAATAAAGCGCGCACAATTCGTTAAACAGGTGTTTATAAGAAATACTACTTGTTGATGATTTTCCTTTGTCTAGCCAGTGATGTGTCAATAAAGGGGTATGTGAGTCTCCATGGTATATAACTTGAGTTTATGAAACAAGGGAGCATATTAGGCATAGTAATGTTAACTTCCTTGACCAAGCTGAGAGACGAGTTGAAAAATCTGAAAGTTGTGTAACATTTCCTATATTGTTGGTGGGAAATATATAAGAGTGAACTAGAGATTATGGTATCGTTGCAGCACGTGTTGCAAATGATAAACTTAAGGTTTTCCTTCCAATTTGCAGCAGAGATACGTTAGCCTCAATTTGTAGGCTATCTATGGGGCTGGTGTGAAAGGCTCCTAAAGCAATTCTCAGTGCCGATGACTGGATTGAATCTAGCATTTTAAGAGCTGTGGGATTTGCCGAATTGTAAACTATAGATCCGTAGTCCAGTTTAGATTGTATGTAGATTTATAAGAGTGTAGTAGCACACTGAAGTCGCTCCCCATGATCTTGCTGATAAAATTTTCAGTATATTGAGTTGTTGGTCACAGTGAGCTTTAACGGTTTAAGATGAGGAATCCAGGTGAGTTTACGGTCGAAATATACAACAAGAATACGAACTGCATTAACTACAGGAATTTAATGTTTATCGATGATAAGATCCGGATTCAGTAAGTGTTTGCGAGCCTTGGAGAAGACTATGCACTGAATTTATGATGGAGTGAGATTAAAACCTGTGAGGTGGTTCCAGTTCAGGAGCTGTTGTAAGCAGTTATTAAGTAATCTTTGTATTATTTTATTGTCTTGTCCTTGCAAAGTAAGGTGAGATCATCAGCAAATATAGATCCTTGACTGGAGATTTGATGAAGGAAAAGACATTATTGATGGCAACAAGGAATAACGTTACACGTAAGATTGAACCCTGAGGAACTCCATTTTCCAGGGAATAATAATGGGGGAAACGCCCATTGGCTCTGTCTTTGTACCTCTTATTTTGAAGGAAGTTGTACATGAAGGCTAACATCCTTCCTCCTGTTTGATAGTCCTGTAATATGCGGAGGATATGGGATCACCTCACTGTTCCGTAGGCCTTGTTTATATCAATTAGAATTAGGTTTTGAAGGGGTTTTGATTTTAGGTTTTTATTAACTAGATAGGTTTATTGGTGAAGGCATTGCGGATTTCACATTCTAGAATGATAACGTTGTCAAGAGTTGAATGGCCTTGTCGGAAACCACATTGAGCTTTGTCAGAAAACTATTACTCTGTAAATATCATCGAAACCGTTTATCGATGATTTTTTCCAGAAGTTTGCACATAGTACAAATTAGGGAAATGGGACGAAAGTTCTCGGGCAAAACATGATCTTTGTTGGGTTTAGGAATAGGTATACAGTGATTGATATATGCCACTGATCTGGGAAACATTTATTGACCATAGGTAGATGTATATGTGTAGAAGATAACGTTAAACCATTTTAGGCATTTGCTTGATGAATTCATAGGGGAAGTTGTCCAATTTCAGTGCTCTTACTGTTACAATGTTTAAGTGCTTCTTGAAGTTCTGCCAAAGTAAAGATGTCATTGAGAACTTGTTCGGTATCAAAGAATAGCGACGTGTCCAAGTTTTCTAAGTCATGTTTCTGTTCATTAAATATTGGGCAACATTTGGAGTCGCTAGATTTTTCAGAGAAGGTGGAAGCGAGGGTATCAACAATTAACTGAGGGTCAGTTATAAGAGTTGTGGAGTCAGCAGAATGAAATGTGATATAAATAGTGGTCGTCGAGTTCTATGTATAGCTTATATTTTGTGCCACATCTCTGTCTGAGAAATCTTGTTAGTGAGAGATAATACACTATATGTGAGCCATGATTCTTTCTTCTTTTAATTTCTCTACGAACAGCCGCGCGGAATATGGAATTCCCGTTTGGCTTCCATATTAGCGTGTTGTTTATATCGATAAGGCTCTGTTTTTTGTTTAATTATTGTTTAGCAGTTTTCGTTCCACCACGGAACCGGTCATGGTCCAGAGTTACACACACACACACACACACACACACACACACACACACACACACACACACACACACACACACACACACACACACACACACACACGTTCATATGTATGTTAATGGTTGTGGCAGCCGCTTTGTGGCCAAGGCTTCTCGATGAATACAGCAGTGATTCCTTTTCACGTCACAGCATTCTTTCGCCTCAACTATACCTAGATGATATAAAATGCTGGTTGCTTATTGAAATGTAAATAATGACATCGAGTGCCTGAGTTTGTTCCACGGACCCCTAGGGTTCCGCAGACCACCAAATGTGTAACACTGTTGTTGAATAACAAAATTTAATAGACCTATTCAGTATACAATAATTTAATACCCCTGTGCCTGTTTTGCGTACATATCCCACAGTTGCTGAGTTAGTTGACTTTTATTTATGTCATTCTGTAGTTTATATTTCGATAAATTAATTGTTGCAGGTGTAAGTGTAAACAGCTTATAAACAAGTCGGCTTGAAATGTCTAAATCATCTAAGTGAGAAACTTTAGTAACAAGTCCCGTTAACATTACGTGTTTTCAAGCAATAAACGGGAGTTTAAAACGCATCGATCGTAATTATTTTGTGATTTTTCTTTCGCGCTATCGCAGCAACAGGTTTTTAGAGCATTCTTAGCGGAGGTCTCGTTACGTGACCGGCAAATGAAAACATTAAGGTTGTTGGATTCCTGCACGATCGAACCACATCGAAACCTGTCATTATTTTGAGAAAATATCTGGATGAGTCACTTAAATCTTGCCTTAAGCCTGCATATCAACTCTTAAAATGAGTATCAAAATCGAAGTGTGTGTAAGGTTTTCATGAACCTCGTCTTTAAGACATCTTTCCCTCTTTTTTGTCAGGAATATGAGATAATGTTACACATTCATTGCAAAATCTTTATCATCTACAGCATTCACAGTCATTGTACGTTTCGAAAGGATTTGAATGATCGATATCTAGGAACTTAAATTTGTCTTATTTGCTGTGAAGGGCTCTGGGTAGTTTATATTAGAACAAATGGAATCTAATTTTAGAAATATGTGATGGAGACAGGCAATATTAAAGACACAGGAACTTATGTGCTGGTTTTCTTATGAGATGATTACCTTTTTACTTGCTCTCGTAGATATGACAGCAGATGAAGTAGGTATTGTATTCAGCCCAAAATGTTGATACCGAGAATAAAATAACCGCCAAAAATAACGTTTTGAAGTTGTCTGAGTCCAAAAATATAATGTTCAACCTTCAACAATAGGTCCGTGTGTGTACTCGTGCGCGCTTTTTTCTGTGTTTATCTGTAAACAGCATGACCCCAGAATGAAAGGTCGGAATTTAAGACACTTTACGAAGATTTTCAAGAAAATCCCCATCTGAAATTACACTTCAAATGGGAAAATATTCCTTAGTTTTTATTTTCTCAAAGAAGGCTGTAATGATTTTGATTAAAATGCCATGTGTTTAAGATATTTGCATAAACAAACGAAATATTTATTTTGAATCTTTTGGAAATAACCTGTGGAGTATTACTTATTCTGAATGAATGTTGTATATTTTTTTTATGAATTGTAACCCATAAGAGTTAGACCGCTTCAAAATGTAGATTGTTAAAACACACAATTTATGTCAAATAACACTTTCTCTGGCATTCATTTCCAGCATATTTTTACTTTCTGTACTACGTATAGTAAGTAGGGGAAGTATTGTATTTCACCCAAAAATTCGATACCGAGATTTCACCGGAAATACATGTTTTGAGACCCCCTGAATCCAAAAAAAAACATTTTTGGAAATATGTCCATGTGTGTGTGTCTGTCTGTGAACAGCATAACTCAGAAACGAACAGTCGGATAAACACCAAACTTGGTGTTTAGGTTCAGTATCTTCCAGAGATACGACATGAAGGTTTTCAAGAAAATCCCCCCATCCCAGATTACCCTTTACATAGAACATTTTTCGAAAATTTTAATTTTCTCAAAAATGGCTCTAACGATTTTGATTAAAATATCATATGTTTAAGATGTTTTCATGACAAATAAAATGTATATCTTGAATTTTCTGGGAATGTCTCCAAAAGTATTCTTCATTGTGAACGACTTTTGCATAACTGGTAAACCATAAGAGATAGACAAAATTTTACTACACAAAAAATGTAGATCGCGTTAAAATACACAATTTATAGCATATACATTTTTGTTGTTGAGTGAACCATTTTCGAGATATTGCTTGTTATTCCCTTAAATTTTTCAATACTTATTTTCTCAAATGGGAATTCGTTATTCATTTTTACTTTCTCTACTACGTATAGTAAGTAGGGGAAGTATTGCATTCCACCCAAAAATTCGATACCGAGATTTCAGAGGAAATACATGTTTTGAAACCTCCTGAATCCAAAAAAAGCATTTTTGGAAACATGTCCGTGTGTGTGTCTGTGTGTGTGTGTGTGTGTGTCTGTGAACAGCATAACTCAAAAACTAACAGTCGGATAAACACCAAACTTGGTGTTTAGGTTCAGTATCTTCCAGAGATACGACACGAAGGTTTTCAAGAAAATCCCCCCATCCCAGATTACCCTTTACATAGAACATTTTTCGAAAATTTTAATTTTCTCAAAAATGGCTCTAACGATTTTGATTAAAATATCATATGTTTAAGATGTTTTCATGACAAATAAAATGTATATCTTGAATTTTCTGGGAATGTCTCCAAAAGTATTCTTCATTGTGAACGACTTTTGCATAACTGGTAAACCATAAGAGATAGACAAAATTTTACTACACAAAAAATGTAGATCGCGTTAAAATACACAATTTATAGCATATACATTTTTGTTGTTGAGTGAACCATTTTCGAGATATTGCTTGTTATTCCCTTAAATTTTTCAATACTTATTTTCTCAAATGGGAATTCGTTATTCATTTTTACTTTCTCTACTACGTATAGTAAGTAGGGGAAGTATTGCATTCCACCCAAAAATTCGATACCGAGATTTCAGAGGAAATACATGTTTTGAAACCTCCTGAATCCAAAAAAAGCATTTTTGGAAACATGTCTGTGTGTGTGTGTGTCTGTGTGTGTGTGTGTCTGTGAACAGCATAACTCAAAAACTAACAGTCGGATAAACACCAAACTTGGTATTTACGTTCAGTATCTTCCAGAGATGCGACACAAAGATTTTCAAGAAAATCCCCCACCCCAGACTACCCTTTACATGGAACATTTTTCGAAAATTTTAATTTTCTCAAAAATGGCTCTAACGATTTTGATGAAAATATCATATGTTTAAGGTAATGTCATTAGAAATGAAATGTATATCTCGAAATTTCTGGGAATGTCTCCAAAAGTATTCTTCATTATGAACGACTTTTGCATAACTGGTAAACCATAAGAGATAGACAAAATTTTACTACACAAAAAATGTAGATCGCGTTAAAATACACAACTTATATCATATACATTTTTTTTGTTGAGTGAACCGTTTTCGAGATATTGCTTGTTAATTCCTTAAATTTTCCAACACATACTTTTTCTGAAATTCGTTATTCATTTTTTTATGTCCTGGACATGCAAAGAGAATGGAATGCGCCACATAGCAACCAGCGATAAAATATTTGACTATCGCTTAAAAGCTACCATATTCCCCCATGCATCTACAAGAAAATTACAAATAAGATTGACATCTCGATATCTCCATTAATGTGAAGCATATTGAGAATAGGCGTTTGTAAAAATAGATTGTACAAGAGTAGAGAAAGTGATGTGAGTGTAACACATCAGATTTTTTTGTCTTGGATATGCAAAGAGTATTAATCTGTGGCAAAGGGAATGGTGCTGCACCTAGCAACCAGCTATTAAGAGATATGCATGTGCTTAAAGGCTACTGTATTTCTATATTGCCCTTGTAAATATATATTCCCCTTACATCTACAAGAAAATTAGCAATAAGATAGAGTCTGCAAATGTTTATCTGGAATAACATGAAGTAGATGGAGAATAAGCGTTTGTAAAAATAGTTTGAACAAGAGTAGAGAAAGTCATGTGAGTGTAACACATCAGATTTTGTGTTATTGGTTTGAATTGTCAAATACTTTACTTTTTTGAAATGCTTATCCGTTTAGTTGTTTCTCGTGATATCATAGAAAGACTATGGCTTTCAAAGCAAGCATAAGGAGACCTGTTTTTAGAGATTTTACCATAGCTTCAATCTCCTGTATCACTCTTTTGGCTACAATGAAATGTGTAAATAAACCATTGCTGCAAACGCTCATTTCGTTTAAATGAAACAGATAAGAGAATGAGCTTTTCTAAGAATGGAATTTAGATGAGGGGGTAGATAGTCATGTGGTTGTAACAGCTGATGTTTTCTTACGCACTGTTAACAGGCTAAGTACTGGTTTTGTCAGAATAGAATGAACAAAAAAATATACAGGATGGCGCAGATAAAAGTGGCCCGTCTCCCGTTTGAATGCAAATGCGACATTTCCGTTGTGTATTAATATAAATTTATGTTAAAGTTTGTTCGTTAAAATTGAATCTAGCTATAATGGGCAGTTTTATGCAGTATGAATAATCGATAGTTGGCATTCTTCTGTCAGTATTTCAGTTTATTTCATCAGTTCATATACACATTGCGGTTCGTATTCTGGAAAATGACTTTCTCAATACAAGAAAGAATTCAAATTGCGGAAGGATATGTGAAAACAGGTTCAATTAGCCAACTGGTCAATGATGTCCTCTCTGCGGAACGAACTGTTACCATACATTTGTGGTCATCGCGTTCCCCGGAACTAACAAGTGTGATTTTTGTTCCTGTGCGGATACTTGCAGAACGAGGTCTATGAAACAAATCCACACACAATACAGGAACCTGAAAGACATCAGTCTTGAACTTGCCGCCATTGATTTCGGAACTTACGCCGGGTGTATCTGAATGTGATTAGACGTGCACAGCTGTGTATTGATGCTGCAGAGGGCTACTTTCAACATACGAGGGCTGTCCCAGAGGTACCCAACCTAACAAAGAAAACGCAAAATTTTTGGGAAAAAGCATCTTTATTTCTCTACATAGTATCCTTTCAGCTCGATACACTTTTCCCAGCGATGTTCAATAGCTTCGATACCTGTTTATACTGAGAACCGTCAGTTCTGCAAAATAGCCATCAACTGCAGACTACACCTCTTCTTTATTGGCAAATCTTTTACCACCAAGCCGTTTCTTCAACTTTGGAACCACAAAATAATTAGAGGGGCTAAGTCTGGCGAATAGGGTGCATGAGGAAGCAATTCGAACGTTATCTCATTGCTTTTGGCCATGGCGATAATGAATATGTGAACTGGTGCATTGTCTTGATGAAACAGAACTTTCTTTTTCGCTAAATGCAGCCGTTTTTGCTTGATTTCAACATTCAAACGCTGCAATAAGTTTGCATAATACTTCCCTGATTGCTTTTCTTTTTTGAAGATATTAATGAAAATTATCCCACGCGCATCTCAAAAAACTGACGCCATGACCTTGCCTGCAGATGGAACTGTCTTCGCCTTCTTTGGAGCGGATTCTCCCCTTTCAATTAACTGTTTTGACTGTTCCTTCGTCTCAGGTGTGAAGTGATTGACCCACGTTTCATCCATGGTTATGAATCGACGCAAAACCTCGGCTTTATTGCAACGAAACATCGCCAAACACTCGACTGAAACATCCTCATAAAGCTGCTTTTGTTCCATTGTGAGTAAACGCGACACCCATCTTGTGCACAGCTTTCTCATGTTTAAAGTTTCAGTAAGTGTGCGATGTAAGCACTTTTTGAAATGCCTACGATGTCTGCTAGCTCACACACTTTGTCAACGGTCATCCAATACCATTTTGTGGATTTTCTTCACTATTTCTGACGTGGTTACCTCATTTGATCGACCACTGCGATGTTCGTCTTGGCAGCTCGTACGGCCTCGCTGAAACTCTGCCACCCAATATTTTACTATTGTAAACGAAGGAGCAGACTCCCCTAGAGTAGAATCTAGCTCAGCTTTAATATTAGTTGGACTAAGATCTTTCAAATGAAACTATTGTATCACATAACGATGGCCAGTTTATCCATTTTTACAAATTCGCTGTTCACTATTAATGGCTGCCAAACAATTGCTAAACAACGTAGCATCGTCAAACTTCTAACTTAAGCTTTATAAGGTTGGTAATTTCTGGTTAGTCATATGTTTGAAATAACTACCGTTATATATACGTCAGGTCGGGTACTTCTGGGACTGCCCTCGTATTCTATAAATGGTGAGTCCATTACAGCAATTCGTTTGTCATTCGTTTGTATTTATTCTATACTTACACGGGCCACTTTTACCTGCGCCAACTGTGCCAACTATCGATTATTCATATTGCATAAAATGCCCATTGTTGTAGCTCGATTCAATTTTAACGACCAATTTTAGCAGAAATTTATATTAATATACAACGGAAATATCACATTTGCATTCAAACGGAAGACGGGCCAGTTTTATCTGCGTCACCCTTTACAATGCATATAGGACTGGTGCTTAATTGTGTGTCTGTATATTACAGAAGACGAATACGTAAACCATTTCCTCCCAGACCCTCAAAGGTTAGAGGCATGCGTCATTCACGGAGCTTATAATTTATCACTCGAGGCTACAAAGATGCCCGAAACTGTGCGTGATTATGGAAGTTGAAACTTTGCGTTCCCCTCACTTCCATCCCTTATTTCCGAATTCTGCTTCCCTGGTTTGCAGCATAAAGCTATTCATAGGCAGATATTCACACTCCAAGCTAAAATTATAACTGAAGTACATAGGTGTAAGCTTTCTGTAGCGTACTCAGATCAAACAAAAACACAAACACTGAAGTACAGATGAATGGAGAGAAAGAAAGGGAAAAAATCTTATATTTACATTCACATAACTTTTTCCATCTATTTAATTTTAATCGAGACAAACCTTTGTAGAAGTAACTACATTAAACATTTCATTATAAATGGAAAGGGAATAGTGATAGTGAAATGTTTACGAACCGGACGCTATATACTGACCTTAAAATTCCATACTCTTTCCATGCAATTACGAGAAACAACTGAATGTTGACAGGACTTCAAGAGAACGGCCATGTAACGAACAATTCGAACCATTAGTAACGGTTATCTCAGAAATGGCTTATGCCACAAAAAAATTATTTGAAATAAATTGTGTGTTTTAAAGATATCTACACTTTTGTGTAGTGCGTTTATGTCTATCCCTTAACGTTTACAAGTTAAACAAGGTTATACAAAGAGACTGGAGGTTAGCATGCTGGAGGATGGGAATTTTCCTGGAAATTTCCATATACATGGAACAAACAAAACAAAAAATTCAGCATCAAAATATAAGGTATAAACATAATAAAATAAGCCAAATACATTTAAGTGTTTGAGATTTTTACCAAATTTCACCGTCGCATAGCCTTAAATAATTCAGAGTTAAAGAGAGAGATAGAGGAGATAAACATTCGGAGATAATATATTTCATATGCTGACCTGTGAGTGATATAGCAGATATTTACCCTTAAATGCCGTTTAACGTGGAAATATAAAGGTGCAAAAGATGAAATTAAATTTTATGGTTTTAATCCCATGTTATGCATTTATTTTCTGGTTTTGTTCTCATACCTATGTGTGTTTTGCATTTAACAAAACTTGCAAAGAACGGGACTTCCTTACCCCCAATGCTAGTATACTGATTGTAAATTTCTAGTTTTTGCTGTTTAGAAATATTTATACTGAATGTATCCTTTTGCAGGCTATGTTGGCGGCAGCAGACCCATCTTCCGGAGCTCTACCGCACATGTGCAGTGTTGAGCAGTTCGAAACACCGATAGGTGACAAATCGATATTTTGGCTCCTATAAATAAGTGAAGGTAAGCCTCAAAGGCCGGACTAAACGTGTAGGCACTTGTTGCAAGCTATGACTACCACTTTTCTGCTATAAACATGCTAAGGGTCCACAGAGCTTTCCCTCCCTCAAAACCCACCTCTCAGATCAGTCCTTGTCTTAAATAAAGAAAACGCTTCACTGAAAAGAAAAAGTTTTCACCTTCTGCTTTTAGTTAAAAGAAGTTTTGACACCATGTTGTATGTATATATTCAGAACGATCACAATAATTAGCCGACATAAACCAAATACGACCCAAACGCTACAGTTACTTAAAGTATTCGTCTGCACTTAAAAAAATTCTAGCAGCTAAATTAATGCAGAGAAAAATCTAATTTTTTTGTGACATAAAGATCAAATGGTAATACAGTTTGTGTTTTTCAGATCGTTCATTTTATCAGTTTTATAAATTTTTGAAAAATATGCCAAAATTGCAATGTGGTGTTTTTTAAACTATCTTACATGCATTGAGTAGAGCAATTTTTTTGTGTGTATTGCTTGATTTTGCGGTGAAAATAGGATTTTATTTGATGGAGAAATAAAACCTCAAAGTTGGGAATTATCAACGTCTTTGCTTCAATTCCTCATTTTCGGCTCCTTTTTACGACTTCACGAATTCATTTCTCCACCAGTTTGTCACATGTCGATGAAAGTGTGTGGATGTATGCATAAAAAATGCTCTACCCAATCATGAAAGATAATTTTGAAAACACCATCTACAAAATAAGTTACAATAGTGGCATGTTCTTCAAAAATTTATGTAACTGATAAAATGAACGATCTGAAAAACTGCAAAACACGAAAAGTGTATTATCACTCGAACTTTATGTCCAAAAATATTTTTAAAAAAATAAATTTTTAGCTTTGTAGTAAGTTATGTTAGTTAAGTAGCTGGATACCAGTTGCTTTTATGCTGGTTACCAGTATTAGTATAGGTTTAAAGATTTTGTAATTATTATTTATTTACACCTTTACTATCTACTATTCATTTTCCTTACTTATGTTTTCTATTTTATGTTTTCTTTGTTTGTAGCTAGGTAGTAGTTATAGACTTAATCTGTAAAATCAATGTATGTAAGAACTGAAAAAATTGATTCAATAAACATTTGGATATATGCCCCGGTATAGTAACCTAGATGCAGGGGTTGAATATTCAGATTTGATTTGATTTTATTATTTTTTGTCCAAAAATATTAAATTTTTCCTTCATTAATTTGACTGCTAGAATGTTACAAAGTGCAGACGAATACTTTCTTGAGTAACTGTATATCGGACTTTAAAGTCATTCTCCAGGCTAATAGTATATTATGCAACGAGACTATAATTGTAGTAATTAAAACGCGAGTATTGTTATTAACTGAGCAAGCGAAGGGAAGCGAGGTTAATAATTATCATACGAGCGTTTTAATCACCATTGTAGTCAAGTTTCATACGACTGTTTATGCTCGACCATGTATCTAAATTAAAGGTTTCATAAGTATTCGTTTCTGGTTTCAGTGATGTGTTACAATCGTTATTCCTTTACCTATGGTTACAATACAATGACCTTGTAGCATGTGTTAAACAAAGTTGCTAGCGTTGTGAGACGTACTACGCAGACGCAGAAATATTGATTACTTCCCTATTAACATGTAACACACTTTAAAAAAAAAAGTATAGACAATGAAAATTAGAACAAATTGAATTTATTGAAATATCATTTACAATTAATGCTAATGATAGTATGAACAGAACTGACTTTATTTCAAATATGTGTTATTTATTGTACAATTAGTATTTTTTCACTATTTATTTATTTCACTATTTCAAAATTTATTGTAAAATTTTCTTAGAACGAATTCATACCTTTTGATATTCTTCAATCCATGAATTGTGAATAGAATTTCTCGAACATCTTTCTTGACTTTTGTGGCAACAAGTTATTGGTAAGACTGAGTACTTTTGTCATAATTACTGGGGGTGTAAGTTGAATGTCACTGTTACTAGTGTCACACGTTTTGACTTTTTTCTAAACTCGAGCTAGCCGTTGTCGATCGAAACGAGAATAATCGATACTTGCCCTTTCACAATGTTACGTGACCACTTCTGATTGGTCGAATACCAATACTTTAATGAACAGGTGTACTTTAATGAGGCCCATTAAAGTACTGCTACTAGTCGTATAAATACTACATTTTGGCGTGGTCGAGCATAAACAATATCAACACACTAGTTTGACAGTGAGAAGTGGCGGGAGTAACTCTTTCCCATATGCAGTATATATTCCCTGCTCTGCATTATCTTTGAAACATGTTAGCATCCACGCACTAATCGCAATCAACCGATGCGATTGAATATTTTGAAAGTTACTTGCATATTTCTCTGGCAAACTGATCGTTTATTTCCTTGTAGCGCATTAATGATATTCTTTCCGACGTTATCGACCATAATACCTGTAGGTTTTATACCGCATTCCGGCTTTAACTGCTTTTCAAAACCCGTTCACCAAGGACCATCTCCCGAATGTGTGGAAGACAGTTATACTTAGTCTTCCGTAGGTTATGAGTATTTTTAATGGGCGGGTGAGGACGGACTGGCAGCAATGTAGGAGCGTGTTGTAAAGTTGTGGAATGCAGTGGTAGGGAAGGGCTGCTTGAGTGTCTTACCGTTGTATTGTTAAATGTGTGCTGTGTTTATAGATACGTCTTACCTGTTGGAGGTTTTCAAAGTGTGTCGGTTTGGCTGGGTAAAAGGTAAAGGTACTTACGGGCCCCCGCAACCGGGGCAGAGCGCTACTAAGTAGGCCACAATATTCCTTTTCTTGTTTCCACCGTGACCCTTGGAGAGAAGGATGTGGAGAGAAACCCGAAGGGCGACCACGCCTGGATGACGAGCGCAAGCGTGTATGGGATCCCTAACATTTCCAGATCGAACGCATCTGATGCCGCCACCCACAAGCCACTGAATCCCCGGCGGTCCCCAGGGACGGGGAAATATAGAGTACTGCAAGTAAGTCACAATGACTTTTTTTGCTTCCACCGTAACCCTGGGAGAGAGGGATGAGGGGAGAAACCCGAAGGGCGACCAGCCACCGCCTAGCTGCAACCCGTCGAACACTGTCACCTGGTCCTATAAACCTGAAACAGATAACAAGGAAGATAATGAGTACAGGGAATGAGGGGCAGGAGAGTCGTGATAGAAGATGAATCACCCCAACTTTCGCCTGCCGATTCGGGGAAACTTCGAAAAACACATGGGCGGTCGTCGGGGATTGAACTCGGGACCTCCGGAATCGTGTCGAGCACCTTACCGCGAGCGCCACCCGTCTCGGTGGTTTAATTGGGTAGTGTTGAGGTGATCGATGGAGCAACTTAGCGTGGCATCATTTTATGGGGCCTGGGTGGACGCTCGCTCTGTTGTTGGTCACTCTAGTGTTGATTGGCTGGGTTTAGAGCAGGGGCTGTGAGTTAATTGTTGATGTGGCAGGTGATTCTTAAAAGGCGAGCGTCGACGTCTGTGGCTGTGTTATTTGTCAGTGAGTGTTCTAAGAGATGTAGTGGGCGTTTATATTTTAAGCCGTCTGTATGGCAGTTCCCTAGTTGTCGGATAAACGGGTTGTCCATAGGATGTGGCGATGTATTGGTCGGAAACAAGCTTCTTGATAAACTCTTCCAAAGTGTGCGAGTTCTTTGTGAAGCTTAGCGGCTGCTGTAAATCTACGATGTTTAGCTGCAATGCATAAAAATCTCTTTTGGAGTGTGAAGTGATCTAATGTATTGGAGCGTAGTATCACCACACTGGGTAGAGAAAATAAAAGGATACTATTGAATAAGAGTGGCGTCGACCTTTCTGCATGGGTTTTTCCTCAGTTCTGAGGACATAATTCTATCCAACCCGACAGAATGCAGTCTGCAGTTTGTTGTACAAACAGGGTGATTTATGAAGAACTGGCACATTTCTTTCTTTAATTGTTCTGTTCTAAATTCACTCATTGCCGCAATTTTATCACCAAATTAATCAGAATGTTCTGGAGTTTCCATTGCCTGTCACTAGATGCGCAGATGTTCATGTTTTATTCGTAATTGTTAGGTTTATTGTCGACAACTGTTTTTGAGATTTTGTTCTAGTCAACGTGAAAATGTAGTACACATTAAATGAACGACTCTTCCTTGTAAAGCAATTCTGGAATACGAATTAAATTACAGCTACTCAAAGGGCATACCAGAGAGAACCTGGTGTTCGGAAAGCCCCCCAAAGAAACACAATACTGGGAATGGTAAACAAATTGGAAACAGCTGGATCTCTGGTGAGTGAAAAAGGTGAAACTTGTTCATCTAGGCTTCCCACGGTTGTTGACGTAAGAGCACGACTGGATCTATCGCCCAAAAAATAATTAAGACGTTTGTCACAGGAGATAGGGTTCGGTTATTCAATGTGTCAGAGAGCTGTGAAAAGTGCAGGCCTAAAGCCGTATAGGATTGCGATTGTCCATCAGTTATAGGAACCAGATAAGTATAGACGTCTGAATTATTGTCGTTGGTTTCTTGCGTTCATTGTACAAAACCCTGCCATATTGTCCATCACATAGTTCACAGTTTATCCGGCTATGTGAACTCAAATAACTCACGTTATTGGGCCAGCGAAAATCTACATGCTATTCTTGAAGCACCTATGCACCCGGTTAAAATCGGAGTTTGGTGCGCAATATCCGCACAGAGAATAGTGGGACAAATTTTATTTTTTAAAACAATGTGAACACTGCGGAGTTCCGAGGGATTTTCATGGAGTTTGCTGAGCAACTAGACGATGTAGAGCTGAGTCAAGGATATTTTCAGCAGGCGGCGCTACATGCCATACATCAAATAAATCCATGGCACTAATTGCAATTTTCCTTGACGACTGGATAATTTGCTATAGAGGTAAATAATCTCCAAAAATTCCTCTGAATTTCGGGTATAATAAGTTGTCGCTGGTATAAGTCGTTTTGAAACAATTAAAGAAATAAATGTGTCAGTTCTTCATAAATCACCCTGTACAACCAAACCGACGGTCGGATCGGCTGGAGAGGCAGATCCATTCAACTCCAATTTTCCCATCAGTCTTGCACGGTTGGATCAACAGGTAGACAAAAGTAGAAGAGATTAGGGGGCATCGATATAATATTAGCTGTTACAATTGCATCTGAAGCTGGTGAGGAAAGTAGGGAAGCTTTAATCTTTTGAATTGCTGCAAAGGTTATACAGATGTTTGTAAAACATAGCATGCCCACAGTATTCAAACAAGGATAGCAGAAACGAAGACCATAAGGCATGGTTGGAGATGTTTTAAAAATGCAAGCAATTGCATTACTAGAAGTGAATGAGTAAATATTTTTCCTTGTGGCATTTTCCCTTTCTTTCATGTTGTATTACTTTGGATTAAACTTAAGAAAAAAACATTACGTTCACGTAATCTTCTGTATTTCCTCCTCTACAAAGCATTTTTATAAAAACGTATTTTTTATCTGTTTCACATTAATCGAGATGAACATTTACAGAAATGCTTTCATTACACATTTCGTAACAGCTACAAAGAGAATTCAGGAAACTGGAGCGACTTAGGATTTGAAAAAGGTATAAGTATAATTTGAAAAGTCAAACCATTAACAAAGAATATCTCGACAATGTTAAATGCTACAAAGCATGTTATTTGGTTTAAATATGTGCCTTAACGAGGTCTACATCTGTAGTAGGGGAGACTTGCCCTACCGTCCAGTGTCAGTTTGTCGGCGCTACTGATAAATGGCAGAAACTTTTGTTATCCATTGAGATAAACAACTGTCTTTGTTATCAAAGCCAATTTTTCCCTCTTTTTTGACCATTGTGTTAGAAGCTATTGATGAGCGAAGATGCATGTTGTACGGTTACTAACCTCTCACTACTACTTCTTGTCTAGTGTGGTGTTTATGTTTACTTAATATGTTTTTACGTAAATTATTAGAACTTGAAGATCTTATATTGTGCTGCTTTTGTTTTGTTTGGTTACATAATTTCAACTGCCCCACGTATGGGAGTCAATTTGTAACGGTATTAATGTTTTATTTATTTAACATTATTGTAGCCCCACGTTGTGGTAGCCAATTTGTAACGGTATTACTTATAAAGTTTGTTTGTGTATGTTTGTGTATGTGTGTTTACTTCATGTGAAGCCATCTTGTGACGTCATTCATTTGTTCGGTTTGTAGCTCCATCTGGTGTTAGCAATTTGCAGCAGTGTTCGTGTTCGTTTGAAAGAACGATATTGTTATCTTAATTAATTTTGGTTTACTGTCCTCGGCTAGCTATTATTTCTCGGTCGAACATATATCTTGATCAGGGTTGTGTAAACGGAAAGGAATCTTTTATCCAAAAAGAACACTGATGAAGAAATTTGTTTTATACTTTTATTGTCGAACACGTTAACTATCACATTTATACATTGATCTTAACACTCGCCAAACTGAAACTGTTATAACAACTTCTTACTGATCACTTTTAATCCACGTACTTCAACCTTTTGTATAATTAACTTTACCATACTTTAGATTTTTCATAATTCTGCTGCGCGTAACTTGTGAATCGATACCCGACGTTTGCCGTACAAATACTTTCGACGAATTGACTGACTGAAGACGACGTGTAGTGTACACAGATTTTTGATGAACTGAACTGACTTTACCTCCAACCTACTGCTTTTATACCCATACACTCCGATATGCCTAAAGATTATAACTGAACTGCAATTGGCTAATAAAACGCGCCAACATTAGCGTCTATTTTTAATATCCAATGAAAATTATGAATACATATGCTCTAGGGAAATATTCCAGAAGATTCTAAACGGAAAAACGCGCCAACATTACGTAACTTCCTCGTTTCCAATACTGATAAACAGCTCACCCCCCCTCGCTGCATTATTGCGCGCTATTATTGACAGTTTCAGTAAGGCCGTATAAACTTACTTCTCAACAATAATTACAGTCAACAAACATCTTAAATCAATGTCACATAAAAATGCATATTCATATTACAATCATTATTTACATTTAAGTAATTTATGATACAAATTACTGCATCATATGCCCCACTAGAAACATAATTATGAATATTTACAACTTGTTTGGAAATTTTATAATTGGGTTTTTAGTCTCCTAAATCTTGGAACACACGCTATCACTTTCACTTAACACTTCACACGTATTTAACACTTCACACGTATTTAACACGCGACATATGTTTTGTCTTTATCTTGCCACCATTTACTGGCTCTGGTTTAATGTGTTTAGACATTAATCTGACATTACACAAATTTTTTTTTATAGCAAATACTGTACCCTGAAGTATTTAATTACTGTTACAAAAAATGGTTTACTTTCTTATATTGTTAACAAAAATTTATCAATTCAAGAATTTTTTGTAATTATTAAACATATTTACCAAAATATTCACCCTTTACACAAATATATTTACATCTCTTAAATCTAGACACTGTTTCACATTTTCTGTTTGCTACATAAGTATTTGTTTGTTTGTTTGTTTTTTTCTTTTTACCCATTTTTGTTGTTTTGTACTTTATTTTAACAATACTCTTGGAATTGTATTTACGTACCTTTACTTTAATATCATATTAAGTTTCAATCTTTACATTCTTAATTTTCAAATACTGTTATAGTTAAAAAAAATGTTATTTTTCTTTTTTTTTTTTAAAAAATTTAATTATGTCCAAAATTTTATTTCTCCTTTCATATGACATATATAAATAGTTAACCCTCTTACGTTCCAATACATTGCTCTGCATTTCGTCTTTAACTATCCAGCATTGACTTTACATCTTATTGCTATTTACCCTCCTGGATCAAATTGTCTGTGGCTAAACATTACTCGTAGCCGTATCCTAACCTTCAAAAATTTGTTCATGGATAACCTCTTAAAGTATTCATATGAAATTTCATCCCAAGATATACTTTGAAAACAATCTAAAGTTTTCTGAACTACACATCTTTTAACAACTGTCATTTTCAATTCTTCTGCTATCATTTTAATTTGAGAATACTCTGACAAATCTGTACTAAACTGTACTGGACTGGAGTTTTCATTTTGAACATCTTGGTACTTGTTAATTTCAGAAGTTAGCTTTTGATTATTTACAGGCAACACTTTAACTTCTTCGTACAATTTATTTCTTTGCATTACTGACTCTTTCTTAATTTCAGATATCTCACCTCTGAAATTAACTTGTGCCTGATTCACATCTACGTTCATAACCTCTTTCATCTCTCTTATCTCACTTGAAATATTACTCATTCTACTACCTAACTCTGTACATTCTACATCAACATGTTCACTTTTAGTATTAACCTCACTTTTTTTGTTACCTATTTCCCTGCTCATGTCTAGCATTTTCTTTGAAACTTCTCCTATCTCACTTGCTATTATTTCCTCATTTTCATCTCTCATTTTTGGCATACTACTATCTAGCTTCGTAACTTTCTTTTCAATTTCTTCCTTGCTTTGATCTACATTTCGCTCTAATATCTCATTACTCCTACCAATATCTTCAATTGATTTCCTATGATCTTTTTTTATAGCTTCTCTCAATTCATCAAAACTCTGATCTATTTTTTTGTTCTACACTCTTAATAATATCTTCCCTGTTTTGATCTAATTTTTCACCAAATTTTCTCAACATTTCCATAATCATACTAGTATCAGAATTAATATTTCCTGCTGTTTTATTCTCACTTCCTGCACCAACATTTCCTCCCTCCAATACTACATTGTTTAAGCTATTTTCTGTATCCTGTATTGAATTACAGCTAACTGTTACATTATCCCCCTCCATAATTATTTCTTCTGTATTATTAGTGGACATTGTTTTCTTTATCCTACCGCTACTAAGGTACATTAAAAAAAAAATTTACCCCTTTTTTTTAGAATAAAAATCACACGTTTCTAACCTTTCTGATGGTAACTGCTGATGTTGCTTTGATGTCCAGCTTTCTGCCCCTCTCTCCTAGATTATATGTCGCTTCTGCGTTGTATTACGATGAATCTACGTCGTTTTGGTGTTCCGTATTTGACTTCCCCTGTTGCCTTTTAATCTCGGATTTACGATGTCCAATCATCCGCGTAGTCTGTCGTCCCTTTTGTTGTTTCTGGAATCTGCGTCTTGTAGTTCAGTTCACTGCTCCATTCGCCCCTTCCCGGTCATCTCACTTCTTCCTGGTTAATTCTGCCCCTTCCTGGTTATTCTGATCCTTTCCTGGTCACTCTGCCTCACGTTGGGCGCCAATTTGTGGTGTTTATGTTTACTTAATATGTTTTTACGTAAATTATTAGAACTTGAAGATCTTATATTGTGCTGCTTTTGTTTTGTTTGGTTACATAATTTCAACTGCCCCACGTATGGGAGTCAATTTGTAACGGTATTAATGTTTTATTTATTTAACATTATTGTAGCCCCACGTTGTGGTAGCCAATTTGTAACGGTATTACTTATAAAGTTTGTTTGTGTATGTGTGTTTACTTCATGTGAAGCCATCTTGTGACGTCATTCATTTGTTCGGTTTGTAGCTCCATCTGGTGTTAGCAATTTGCAGCAGTGTTCGTGTTCGTTTGAAAGAATGATATTGTTATCTTAATTAATTTTGGTTTACTGTCCTCGGCTAGCTATTATTTCTCGGTCGAACATATATCTTGATCAGGGTTGTGTAAACGGAAAGGAATCTTTTATCCAAAAAGAACACTGATGAAGAAATTTGTTTTATACTTTTATTGTCGAACACGTTAACTATCACATTTATACATTGATCTTAACACTCGCCAAACTGAAACTGTTATAACAACTTCTTACTGATCACTTTTAATCCACGTACTTCAACCTTTTGTATAATTAACTTTACCATACTTTAGATTTTTCATAATTCTGCTGCGCGTAACTTGTGAATCGATACCCGACGTTTGCCGTACAAATACTTTCGACGAATTGACTGACTGAAGACGACGTGTAGTGTACACAGATTTTTGATGAACTGAACTAACTTTACCTCCAACCTACTGCTTTTATACCCATACACTCCGATATGCCTAAAGATTATAACTGAACTGCAATTGGCTAATAAAACGCGCCAACATTAGCGTCTATTTTAATATCCAATGAAAATTATGAATACATATGCTCTAGGGAAATATTCCAGAAGATTCTAAACGGAAAAACGCGCCAACATTACGTAACTTCCTCGTTTCCAATAATGATAAACAGCTCACCCCCCCTCGCTGCATTATTACGCGCTATTATTGACTGTTTCAGTAAGGCCGTATAAACATACTTCTCAACAATAATTACAGTCAACAAACATCTTAAATCAATGTCACATAAAAATGCATATTCATATTACAATCATTATTTACGTTTAAGTAATTTATGATACAAATTACTGCATCATATGCCCCACTAGAAACATAATTATGAATATTTACAACTTGTTTGGAAATTTTATAATTGGGTTTTTAGTCTCCTAAATCTTGGAACACACGCTATCACTTTCACTTAACACTTCACACGTATTTAACACGCGACATATGTTTTGTCTTTATCTTGCCACCATTTACTGGCTCTGGTTTAATGTGTTTAGACATTAATCTGACATTACACAATTTTTTTTATAGCAAATACTGTACCCTGAAGTATTTAATTACTGTTACAAAAAATGGTTTACTTTCTTATATTGTTAACAAAAATTTATCAATTCAAGAATTTTTTGTAATTATTAAACATATTTACCAAAAATATTCACCCTTTACACAAATATATTTACATCTCTTAAATCTAGACACTGTTTCACATTTTCTGTTTGCTACATAAGTATTTGTTTGTTTGTTTGTTTTTTTCTTTTTACCCATTTTTGTTGTTTTGTACTTTATTTTAACAATACTCTTGGAATTGTATTTACGTACCTTTACTTTAATATCATATTAAGTTTCAATCTTTACATTCTTAATTTTCAAATACTGTTATAGTTAAAAAAAATGTTATTTTTCTTTTTTTTTTTTTAAAAATTTAATTATGTCCAAAATTTTATTTCTCCTTTCATATGACATATATAAATAGTTAACCCTCTTACGTTCCAATACATTGCTCTGCATTTCGTCTTTAACTATCCAGCATTGACTTTACATCTTATTGCTATTTACCCTCCTGGATCAAATTGTCTGTGGCTAAACATTACTCGTAGCCGTATCCTAACCTTCAAAAATTTGTTCATGGATAACCTCTTAAAGTATTCATATGAAATTTCATCCCAAGATATACTTTGAAAACAATCTAAAGTTTTCTGAACTACACATCTTTTAACAACTGTCATTTTCAATTCTTCTGCTATCATTTTAATTTGAGAATACTCTGACAAATCTGTACTAAACTGTACTGGACTGGAGTTTTCATTTTGAACATCTTGGTACTTGTTAATTTCAGAAGTTAGCTTTTGATTATTTACAGGCAACACTTTAACTTCTTCGTACAATTTATTTCTTTGCATTACTGACTCTTTCTTAATTTCAGATATCTCACCTCTGAAATTAACTTGTGCCTGATTCACATCTACGTTCATAACCTCTTTCATCTCTCTTATCTCACTTGAAATATTACTCATTCTACTACCTAACTCTGTACATTCTACATCAACATGTTCACTTTTAGTATTAACCTCACTTTTTTTGTTACCTATTTCCCTGCTCATGTCTAGCATTTTCTTTGAAACTTCTCCTATCTCACTTGCTATTATTTCCTCATTTTCATCTCTCATTTTTGGCATACTACTATCTAGCTTCGTAACTTTCTTTTCAATTTCTTCCTTGCTTTGATCTACATTTCGCTCTAATATCTCATTACTCCTACCAATATCTTCAATTGATTTCCTATGATCTTTTTTATAGCTTCTCTCAATTCATCAAAACTCTGATCTATTTTTTGTTCTACACTCTTAATAATATCTTCCCTGTTTTGATCTAATTTTTCACCAAATTTTCTCAACAATTCCATAATCATACTAGTATCAGAATTAATATTTCCTGCTGTTTTATTCTCACTTCCTGCACTAACATTTCCTCCCTCCAATACTACATTGTTTAAGCTATTTTCTGTATCCTGTATTGAATTACAGCTAACTGTTACATTATCCCCCTCCATAATTATTTCTTCTGTATTATTAGTGGACATTGTTTTCTTTATCCTACCGCTACTAAGGTACATTAAAAAAAAATTTTTACCCCTTTTTTTTAGAATAAAAATCACACGTTTCTAACCTTTCTGATGGTAACTGCTGATGTTGCTTTGATGTCCAGCTTTCTGCCCCTCTCTCCTAGATTATATGTCGCTTCTGCGTTGTATTACGATGAATCTACGTCGTTTTGGTGTTCCGTATTTGACTTCCCCTGTTGCCTTTTAATCTCGGATCTACGATGTCCAATCATCCGCGTAGTCTGTCGTCCCTTTTGTTGTTTCTGGAATCTGCGTCTTGTAGTTCAGTTCACTGCTCCATTCGCCCCTTCCCGGTCATCTCACTTCTTCCTGGTTAATTCTGCCCCTTCCTGGTTATTCTGATCCTTTCCTGGTCACTCTGCCTCACGTTGGGCGCCAATTTGTGGTGTTTATGTTTACTTAATATGTTTTTACGTAAATTATTAGAACTTGAAGATCTTATATTGTGCTGCTTTTGTTTTGTTTGGTTACATAATTTCAACTGCCCCACGTATGGGAGTCAATTTGTAACGGTATTAATGTTTTATTTATTTAACATTATTGTAGCCCCACGTTGTGGTAGCCAATTTGTAACGGTATTACTTATAAAGTTTGTTTGTGTATGTTTGTGTATGTGTGTTTACTTCATGTGAACCCATCTTGTGACGTCATTCATTTATTCGGTTTGTAGCTCCATCTGGTGTTAGCAATTTGCAGCAGTGTTCGTGTTCGTTTGAAAGAACGATATTGTTATCTTAATTAATTTTGGTTTACTGTCCTCGGCTAGCTATTATTTCTCGGTCGAACATATATCTTGATCAGGGTTGTGTAAACGGAAAGGAATCTTTTATCCAAAAAGAACACTGATGAAGAAATTTGTTTTATACTTTTATTGTCGAACACGTTAACTATCACATTTATACATTGATCTTAACACTTGCCAAACTGAAACTGTTATAACAACTTCTTACTGATCACTTTTAATCCACGTACTTCAACCTTTTGTATAATTAACTTTACCATACTTTAGATTTTTCATAATTCTGCTGCGCGTAACTTGTGAATCGATACCCGACGTTTGCCGTACAAATACTTTCGACGAATTGACTGACTGAAGACGACGTGTAGTGTACACAGATTTTTGATGAACTGAACTAACTTTACCTCCAACGTACTGCTTTTATACCCATACACTCCGATATGCCTAAAGATTATAACTGAACTGCAATTGGCTAATAAAACGCGCCAACATTAGCGTCTATTTTAATATCCAATGAAAATTATGAATACATATGCTCTAGGGAAATATTCCAGAAGATTCTAAACGGAAAAACGCGCCAACATTACGTAACTTCCTCGTTTCCAATAATGATAAACAGCTCACCCCCCCTCGCAGCATTATTGCGCGCTATTATTGACAGTTTCAGTAAGGCCGTATAAACATACTTCTCAACAATAATTACAGTCAACAAACATCTTAAATCAATGACACATAAAAATGCATATTCATATTACAATCATTATTTACATTTAAGTAATTTATGATACAAATTACTGCATCATATGCCCCACTAGAAACATAATTATGAATATTTACAACTTGTTTGGAAATTTTATAATTGGGTTTTTAGTCTCCTAAATCTTGGAACACACGCTATTACTTTCACTTAACACTTCACACGTATTTAACACACGACATATGTTTTGTCTTTATCTTGCCACTATTTACTGGCTCTGGTTTAATGTGTTTAGAGATTAATCTGACATTACACAAATTTTTTTTATAGCAAATACTGTACCCGAAGTATTTAATTACTGTTACAAAAAATGGTTTACTTTCTTAAATTGTTAACAAAAATTTATCAATTCAAGAATTTTTTGTAATTATTAAACAAATTTACCAAAAATATTCACCCTTTACACAAATATATTTACCTCTCTTAAATCTAGACACTGTTTCACATTTTCTGTTTGCTACATAAGTATTTGTTTGTTTGTTTGTTTGTTTTTTTCTTTTTACCATTTTTGTTGTATTGTACTTTATTTTAACAATACTTTTGGAATTGTATTTACGTACCTTTACTTTAATATCATATTAAGTTTCAATCTTTACATTCTTAATTTTCAAAAACTGTTATAGTTAAAAAAAAATGTTATTTTTCTTTTTTTTTTAAAAAATTTAATTATGTCCAAAATTTTATTTCTCCTTTCATATATCAAATTGTCTGTGGCTAAACATTACTCGTAGCCGTATCCTAACCTTCAAAAATTTGTTCATGGATAACCTCTTAAAGTATTCATATGAAATTTCATCCCAAGATATACTTTGAAAACAATCTAAAGTTTTCTGAACTACACATCTTTTAACAACTGTCATTTTCAATTCTTCTGCTATCATTTTAATTTGAGAATACTCTGACAAATCTGTACTAAACTGTACTGGACTGGAGTTTTCATTTTGAACATCTTGGTACTTGTTAATTTCAGAAGTTAGCTTTTGATTATTTACAGGCAACACTTTAACTTCTTCGTACAATTTATTTCTTTGCATTACTGACTCTTTCTTAATTTCAGATATCTCACCTCTGAAATTAACTTGTGCCTGATTCACATCTACGTTCATAACCTCTTTCATCTCTCTTATCTCACTTGAAATATTACACATTCTACTACCTAACTCTGTACATTCTACATCAACATGTTCACTTTTAGTATTAACCTCACTTTTTTTGTTACCTATTTCCCTGCTCATGTCTAGCATTTTCTTTGAAACTTCTCCTATCTCACTTGCTATTATTTCCTCATTTTCATCTCTCATTTTTGGCATACTACTATCTAGCTTCGTAACTTTCTTTTCAATTTCTTCCTTGCTTTGATCTACATTTCGCTCTAATATCTCATTACTCCTACCAATATCTTCAATTGATTTCCTATGATCTTTTTTTATAGCTTCTCTCAATTCATCAAAACTCTGATCTATTTTTTGTTCTACACTCTTAATAATATCTTCCCTGTTTTGATCTAATTTTTCACCAAATTTTCTCAACATTTCCATAATCATACTAGTATCAGAATTAATATTTCCTGCTGTTTTATTCTCACTTCCTGCACTAACATTTCCTCCCTCCAATACTACATTGTTTAAGCTATTTTCTGTATCCTGTATTGAATTACAGCTAACTGTTACATTATCCCCCTCCATAATTATTTCTTCTGTATTATTAGTGGACATTGTTTTCTTTATCCTACCGCTCCTAAGGTACATTAAAAATTTTTTTTTACCCCTTTTTTTAGAATAAAAATCACACGTTTCTAACCTTTCTGATGGTATCTGCTGATGTTGCTTTGATGTCCAGCTTTCTGCCCCTCTCTCCTAGATTATATGTCGCTTCTGCGTTGTATTACGATGAATCTACGTGTTTTGGTGTTCCGTATTTGACTTCCCCTGTTGCCTTTTAATCTCGGAATTACGATGGTTACAATAATTACAGTCAACAAACATCTTAAATCAATGTCACATAAAAATGCATATTCATATTACAATCATTATTTACATTTAAGTAATTTATGATACAAATTACTGCATCACTAGTGAGTAATTAAATAAGTGTTTGTACCCATTTTGTCATTACATAGAATACGTATATACATAACAATGTGTGTGTGTTTAAACGAATGGGGCGATGGAGTGACGTCATATACAGTTGGACCATTTAAGTTGAGACTGTACAATATCTCCAAAACTAAGCGTTGTAGAAAGAAATGTCTTGAATAAAAGTTACTTTATATACTGGGGGAAAGTAAATGCCATTTGTGTTTTCGTTTGGAGGACGTTAAGATGGTCATTTTAGGGTCAATTTAATTTTTTTTAAATGGAAACCTACGTTTTGTATGTTGTTTTCTCATTAGAAAATGGTTTATAAAAGATGTTTATTTTATGATGAGGAATAAGGAAACAAAATAAAATAAAAATTAGTTCCCAATTACAAAACGCAACTTGACTCTCAAATGACCGTACATGGATGGTCCAACCATTCATTGCGGCCTTCGTACACAGCCAATTCGGAATTTTCGTTGTTATTTATGTTGGTGTAAGAACAATTGCAAAGAGCTTAAGGGTGAGAAAACAACATAAAAAATGTAGTTTTCCATTTAAAAAAATTAAATTGACCCTAAAATTACCATCACAACGTCCTCCAAATAAAACACGACTAATGAAATTTACTTTCCCCCATAATATCAAGCAACTTTTATTAAAGACATTCCTTTCTACAACGCTTAGTTTGGAGATATTGTACGGTATCAACTTAAATGGTCCATTCTGTATATGTGCATGTGTTACTTGCCTAGTACCGGACAGTAGCACGTTTCCCAGTTGTACCGGACAGGAAACTAAAACTTTTGATGGCCAGAACTTATATTGACATTGTTTATTTTTATTTACGGGCACATATTGAATGTACACAGCAAGAGAACATTGATTTTTATAAATGTGATCATTGTGTTTATGGAAAAAATGTTTCGTGAGTTCAAAAGTGAGAAGATGGTTTGTTGTATTGTTATTTGCTCCACTCTTTGGGAGCCAATTTGAAGAAGGTTTGTTGCTGCTACGTATAGTGAGCCAGTTTGACGAAGAAGTATTATATTTCGACTGTTGGGGAGCCGAAGTTGAAGTAGTTGCAACCGCACGTATGGTAAAAAGTTTCCGGTAGCCTTCGCCCCAAATGTTCTTTCCGGTGGCCTTTGCCCCAAATGTTTAAAAATATTAACTTTGTAATTTTGACTGTTTCTTTAAATATTATATATTTATGTTTGCCTCGGCTGCGTCAGTATTTATTTTTTTAGAGACATGAATGTCTTAGCAGGGAGTGGTGCGACTGAAGAATGTAGGCTTACACAGATTATAATTTTACTTCACTCCATTTATTAATGCTTGACACGATTTAAATAACACTTCGCTGATAGAGAGAGAGAGAGAGAGAGAGAGAGAGAGCTGTGGGATTTTTTTTATTAATTACTTGCACTTTTTAACAGGTAAACTATTTTTCGTCTCACACTGAATACGTATTAAATTTCTCGAGAACACAACTCGCGTCCGGTTAGGAACACTGTCTACAAGCAACTGACTTCTAAATTTGTAAATTTTGCTCCATTTTAGTTTCTGATTGGCTAATCCTAGTCCAATAAATACCTTCCTTTAACTAAAGCTTTCTCTGGTTGTTGATTGGCTATTTTATAAGCTGTCACAAAAATTACATTATTGTTGCTCCAAGAATAACAAGTAGCATTTAAACTTTCTAATTCATTATTGCCACAAGGTTACCTCATTGTTACCTGATTGTTAGCAACTTTTAACCTATTGTTCTCACAGCTCCTACATTATTAAATTATGTAATACATTCACATAACATTATTACACATGTATGCAATAATATAAACATATACAATGACTTAATATACACTTTTTATATCTTGTTACATACACATATTGCTTTAAGGCAGACTGTTATTGAATTTATATATTATATAATTAGACTGAAATCATTTAAGTGTTAAAAGCACTGCCTCAAAAGACATTTTATTTTGTCCTCACAAACTATAAAATATTTTGAAAAGTGTATTATCCTTTTATTGTGTTTCATTTTCATCACACAAAATGCAATAATTACATAAGAACCATTATCTTGTAATTCTTCATGTAAATTTACTTCCTTTATTTAGAAACATACATTAATTTACGTCTGTCCCGTATTGGGAAACATTTTGAGATGTGTAATTATTACTAATATTTTTCTTTGGCTTTAACACTTAAACTCACTCACTTTCATGAATTATCTTTATTAACGCTGGTTCCATATATCGTTGACTTCATTATAGTAGTAATAACTCCCTTATTCTCGTCTAAAGATAAAATGGATTTTGTCATACCTACATACATCTTAAACAACTGGTACTTTAGCCAACATTTTAGAGCCATTTTTAGGAACATATTAACGAAAAATGTTCCAAGTAAAGGGTATTTTGGGTGGGGGATGTTCTTGAAACCCTTCGTGTTGTGTCTTTAAAAGATACTGAACTTAAATACCAAGTTAGGCATTTATCCAACAATGCTGTTCACACACACACACGCACACACACACACAAAACGCACGCACGCACGAACCTTTTTCTTTTCTTTTTTTTTTCTTTCTTCCTTTTTTTTTATTCGGGAGGTCTCAAAACATGTATTTTCGGTGAAATATCGATATTGAGTTTTTGAGTGGAATGCAATACCTTCTTTACCTACAAGTAATAGAGAACGTAAAAAAAATACTGTCAACATAGCTCGCGAGTTGTTGAATCGGAGCCATGTTTGCACTTCGGGAACGCAATACGTGGTAACAAATCGGGCAGTCTGTCGGGAGGTGTGTAATTGCGCCCCAACTGGTTGTTCCGACAAGTTGGAAGGCGTTGCCTTTAATCATGAAGTTCTTTGTGTATTCATTCCATACTTTCATCATCCAATAATACAGAGTGAGCCAAAAGACTCCGAACCGGCTACGCGGTATTTTTCTTGCCGTATCCTCGGTGCTCGTTGTCGTCTGCCGCTATCATAGAAAGGCGCGGATGAAGCCATACATTTTTAAAACTACTTTTAAAGGCTTTACTTACCAATTTTATGAAAGAAGATGCTGAAACTGGCCACCGTCGTTGTCCATACATTGTTGGCACCTCTTTAGGAAACTACCCATCATATGCCGTAGTTCACGTTGAGAAACTTCCTGGGGGATATTTTGTTTTTAATTCTTCCAGGGTGTGAGGGTTTGTCTTGCACACTTTATGTTTTAAGTTACCCCAGAGGGGTATTTTATGAACAATATTACCGGCTGCGCGGTGTTTTTCCACTGGGCGTGTGGAAATATGATAAAAACATGATAACGCACTACTGCTGAAAACAAAGCCACGCTGTTGTGCTTTTGGTGTGCAGTGTGAAGTGCAGTATTGAATTGACGGTGATGTGATGTAGTTCAGCTACTACGAGTTATTTATTATTTTTTCCTGTACTTAGTCACTAAGTATATTATGATTCAGTAGATGTTTTCTACTGCACAGCGTGCATTTATTTATGATTCGCATGCACTAACTCGGTCAGCTCGCCAAGTGAAAGTACGATTTGCAGAATGATTTCCAGGTGTAAAAGTTCCAGGCTGTGCAACAATCTATGAACTTTACAGTAAATTTCAGGCCACAGGAAGTATTCAAGCTAAAAAATCTAAAAGACGACGTTCGGTTCTTACCGAAGAAACACTAGGCGACATCGGTCATGATGGATAGTTTCCTAAAGAGGTGCCAAAAATGTATGGCATCTCCTTTCGTAAATTTGGTAAGTAAAGCCTTTAAAAGTAGTTTTAAAAATGTTGTATGGTTTCATCCGCGCCTTTCTATGATAGCGGCAGACGGCAACGAGCGCCCAGGAGGCGGACAGGAAAAACACCGCGCAGTTGATTCGGAGTCTTTTGACTCACTCTGTAGTAGAATCTTTTAAATAATAGTGATGATAATAATAATCATAATAATAAATATAAATAAAATAAAGACATAATTATTTCATCATGATTATGCATAGAGAAGTGGATTGTTTGCTTACATGAATAAGACAATTTCTAGTACAGATAATGTACATGCATACGTTGAAGAGATGGAAAACTGTGATAAACTTTAATACAACGGAATGCAAAAAAGTTTGTTTTTGCATTGTGACGTGTGTTCATGCTCACACGGTAAACAAAGCAACGTAGAAGCAGTTTTATCTCCGGTTTCGACATGGAGAATGGTGAAAGCAGAGAGCTCCTACTTGTCTCTTTGTTTATTTGGTATTTCACGTACTCTCGAACTGTAGGCCGCATTTCCGAGTCTCTCTCGACTGCTGGGAGAAGAAAGGAAAACTCGTATAGAGACAATCAAAAGAATAAGAGAAACAAGATGCTCAACACAATGCACCCTCGTTAAAACAGAAGACGTATACACAGTTCTGATTAACGAAGTTTTGTAAGAAGCAAATTCTATTATTTAAGATTTGTTACGGTTGTCATAGCAAATACACTATCTGGTTTATGCAGCAATGAACAGACATTAAAGCTGTAATGTTAAATGATTTATATCACAGTTTGAAACTGCACCATTGATGGTATACATAAGCCAAGTATGCAAATGATAGGGATGCGCATTAGGAAAGGTTCTAAAGGCATGGAAGGTGTTATACAGTCTAAATATAAAAAGGGAAGAATCCAATTATTTCTGCATCCAACTCAATTCAATTCAATATACAGAGTGTATCTAAATTCTGATTACAGGCCTTGAGACTTGTAGTGGGGACCAATGAGGGTATGCTTTGCATAAGTATTCGTGTTCGAAATGTACTGTTTCCCCGCTACAAGCAAAACCTAGCCACAACACTTTGGACTCTTTTTTTGCTGCTTGTTGTACGTTGTTTTTGCATAGAATAGTTTCTACATCCATTTATAAGTAGGGCTCGATGTGCCAATCATCGACATAAACACAAACACTGTACCTACTGCGGCAGTAACTCCCTAGTCCGTAGTTGTTTTGGTTATTTGTAATGCCCGTAGCTCGCGGCTTCCTTTCTGCAGCCTCCACGAAGACTCTGGATGTTCGAAGGATGCTGTTTCTCTTCATTTTTTTATCCTCGGCTAGCTGAAGTTACTGCTGAAATATATCAGAGCATGAACTTTTCCTTGGTAAAGGAAACGTAGATCTCGGGTGTGGTAAAGGAGAGAAAATAGACGTGCTTTAGTTACAAAAAGACGACACTACTGTTTCTTTTATTTAGTTACTTCTGGTGGTACACAACACTGATATTGTCGCCGTTAAAACACTGTCCACTGCTGTTAAAACACGGCGCTGATATGACGCGAAGTTTATTACTTAGTAGATCTCTTTACACGTAGCCATTCTTATGTGTGTTTCGAAAACTGCCTTAATTCACTTTTGGCACGACATCTCTCAAATATTCTGCAGCCTTCTTCCCTGCCTGTAGTTTAGAAATGACCCCGATTTTGGTCTTAGTAGATCTATTTATAGTCGCAGGCTTCTTGGGCTGCTAAATTTCCTATTGGTGCATTTTAAGCGGCACTCGACGCGTCTCACTATTTCATATAAATTTACAGGGATCTCATTGGTCCAAGTTTAACATAAATCGCGGCTTTTCCTAATTTTACCGTTAAGCTTTTGTCTCCCTCACTCCGGTCACGGCGAATTATCGTACAACAGCACAATAGTTAGACACCCTCGCTGTATGAACAATGCCTCTACTACCAGAGAGACATCGTAAAACTAAACTTGTTGCCTTCGGAGACACTATTCCTGCAGCTAGCATATCCCGTCGTGGACAGTATTTTAACATAGCGTTTAAATTATTTACATTAAACACTTTATTACTCCTCTAATATTAGTAACCTAGATACAAACATATCGTTAAATCACCCTTCTTAAGCTACACCGGCAGTAAAAGAAAAAGATTTGTACATAGCATAATTTAACCTCACTAAAAATTAATTAATCAAATTATTAATAATTACATAGCTCGGGCTCGGCCTAGAGTTTCCGTTTCACTACGTACCATGTTCTGGTACACACGATCACCACTTGCTAGTCCAGTATCCGCCGCTACCATAACCTGCAGGTCTTCCTGTGATTCCACCGTAAATCAGGGTCTTTATGTGGTCTTACAGGAAAGAATTTGGCAGAGACACGTACGGCAAACATGCAGGCCAAGCGATTGGCCATCGCGACCTATCCACTTTCGTCCAAATCGTTAATCGAGATAACCTCGTATCGCAAAAGCAAAATGAGGTGGTGCGCCATCGTGCTGAAACCATGCGTCTTGACGAATGTTCATTGGCACATCTCCCCAAGACTCATGTAGTAGGTACACGTTGAAGGAAACTCAAGTTTGCGTGACCCACGAGATTAGCTGAAAGAAAGTATGGCCCAATAACCCGTCCATCCGAAATCCTGTCCGCATGTTGATACTGTATCATTGCTGAGTACTATGCAGATTTTCGTCACCACAAACATGGTTGTTGTGGGAATTGAAAACATCTTCCCTGGATAATAGGGCTCATCAACACATCGGTGCAAGAACCAAGTTGACTTGTGGCTCAAAATTCTCTTGACATGTTCCCCGTACGCCATGGATGCCGTGGTGTAGATGGCGCTCATGAAGAACGCGCTAGAGAGTGCTGTGATCCACAGAGCCGGACCTGTTGGCGGCGCATGTATCCGTCTCCACGAGCCACCTTGGAAAAGAGGATGTGCAAAGGTGCCTGGCGAGGTTGGAAAATTCTGTGCATACAGCTGATGAGCGTAGCTAGGTTCTTGGAGGTCCCGGTGCAAAAGGACCAAATGGGGTCCTTAACTACAATTGCCAAATATGAATGCAGGAGTTTTAAATCGTACTTATATATCTAATCATTATGCAAAATTAGATATAACCACCATAAAGAATTATGCATGCGTAATATTTGGTTTCACAAATTTGAAGAACATTGTATCCAATAATGAGATGTTAAATGTTTTATTTATCTTTGTATGTGTCTAAAAAGTAGGCCAATTAGCACCCACTTATCGATACAATACGATCAACCGAGTCACAATAGGTGTTATTTTGTACTTAAGCTCTTATAAATCTAAAACAACCACATGCTTTTCAAAATAGGTATAGCTTGGTCTTGCATGGATAAATTAATTCAACTTTTTATAATAAAAATAGCTAAATATTACTCAACTACGTCACTAGTAGGCATTATTATAATAGACGTAAAACAAATTTAAAACGACAAAGTACATAAAAAAATCTGATGTGTTACAATCACATGACTTTCTCTACTCTTGTACAAACTATTTTTACAAACGCTTATTCTCCATCTACTTCAGGTTAATCGAGATAAACATTTGCAGACTCTATCTTATTGCTAATTTTCTTGTAGATGTAAGGGGAATATATATTTACAAGTGCAATATGGAAATACAGTAGCCAATAAGCACATACATACCTCTTAATAGCTGGTTGCTAGGTACAGCACCATTCCCTTTGCCACAGATTAATACTCTTTGCATATCAAAGACAAAAAAATGAATAACGAATTCCCATTTAAGAATATAAGTATTGAAAAATTTAAGAGAATAACAAGCAATATCTCGAAAATGTTTCACTCAACAAAAAAAATGTATATGACATGAATTGTGTATTTTAACGCGATCTACATTTTTTGTGTAGTAAAATTTTGTCTATCTCGTATGGTTTTCCAGTTATGGAAAAGTCGTTCACAATGAAGAATACTTCTGGAGACATTCCCAGAAAATTCAAGATATACATCTTATTTGTCATGAAAGTATCTTAAACATATGATATTTTCATCAAAATCGTTAGTCATTTTTGAGAAAATTAAAATTTTCGAAAAATTTTCCATGTAAAGGGTAGTCTGCGGTGGGTGGATTTTCTTGAAAACCTTCGCGTCGCATCTCTGGAAGATACTGAACCTAAATACCAAGTTTGGTGTTTATCCGACTGTTCGTTTCTGAGTTATGTTTTTCACAGACACACACAGACAGACACACCGACACACACACGGAAATGTTTCCAAAATGCTTTTTTTGGATTCAGGGGGTCTCAAAACATGTATTTCCGGTGAAATCTCGGTATCGAATTTTTGGGTGGAATACAGTACTTCCCCTACTTACTATACGTAGTAGAGAAAATAAAAATAGCTAAATATTACTCAACTACGTCACTAGTAGGCATTATTATAATAGACGTAAAACAAATTCAAAACGACAAAGTACCTAAAAAAAAGAAAAGATAAGCTTAAAGTCCAAATTGTCTTGATATCAGAAAATAAATTATTTATTCAACTGTAAGTATATAAACTTGAGATTTGGAGATTTCCTTTTTTAATTGCATATCGCCAAAGAAATCAACGTTAATCTGTCAGGCCCTTTCATTTTCCATTCACAATAGAGCTGAACCATTAAGGCATTCTTGAGTTATAGAATTTCTAAGGTAGTTTTTTGATCAGTGTTAATTTAGAAAATGACCTCTCAGCTTTGGCCACTGCAACAGGAAGAGTTAAACCCGTACAGTAGCAGTGCGTACATCAGGATAGGCAAAAGTCAAAGAATTCGATTAGCATGCTGTACCACATGTTTTTAATCTTAAATATAAAGGAAATTCTAACCGATAATATTTGTGATCTAAACAAAGATGATATGTTGTCACAAAAGGTCTCTGCCACGTTTTACAGCTTCTTTTTCCAGTTGATCATGAAGGCAAAAAGAAGCGTTGAATTACCCTATGTGCGTCTCCTACTAAGTTCATGAATCGTTTGTAAAATTTTGAACATATATCAATCATGGGATATTATGAAGCTAAACTATATTCACTCTTAGGTCGATCCGCGGCAAAACAAACCTACGTGGTCAGTGCACCGTGTTGCAACACGGTAGCAATGCGCCCAGGTAAGTAGTCCCATGCTAATCTCTGAATTTTAGAATGAATTTATCCTTAAATAGCATAAAAATCTATACAAATATCAAAGGTTTTATTTAACGCTGATTTATACCGTAAAACAGAGCTACAAGCCCCATGATGCAGTTTGTATGAGTCACCTGACATCCGGGTAGGCGCAGAATATTGTTTACAGCCAGCAATTGTGTTTAGTATCATGGAGGACGGTGAATTCGCTCTTGTGTTTTCGTCGAATTACGTAAAGCATTAGCCACGCAAACCATTGACTAGTGGTGAAAAAACAATAGTGTTGAATCTTTATTATAAGTTATGTGAGAAATATCCAACACTTTCTCGAAAGAAATGGCGAAATTAACTTCTGAGTTCACGGGTGTTTCGAGTACAAGTATAAACAGTGCTTGTGCAGAAAAATTTGAAACGAGAAAAGTGGTTACACACGGAAAAAAAAAGAAAGAAAAAGAAAGCATATGAAATACGCGATGCAAGAATGTAGTGATCTTGAGAAGAATGCTATTCGCGTAACAGTGCACAATGTCTTTTTTAAAATGAGCCGCCAACAGTTAATAAAGTGCCCCTTCCAGAGAGCGAATAAATTAGGTTATCGCATACCTGTTACTTTATTTTTTGCTCATTTATTTTAGAAATTAACTATTATTATATGTGCAAACGTTTGTTTTGTTACAATTATCAATCTTGTCATCATTAAACCTAAACAGAATGTGCTAGTCACCGCACATGGTCTGAAAGTGTGACAGTGTTTCTGGTGCGAATGGCGGAAGGATACATTACAACGGTGCACTAGTCACCTGGGGTTTATTTTGACGCGGATCAACCTAAGAGTGAATACAGTTTAGAGGCGTGGAGGTTAGAGCCGGTGGGGGCGCGTGTGTGAGTTTTGGTAGGACAAGTCGCTCAGCAGAAAGACGCGGCTGACGCGTTGTGGATCCCTCCTCACTCAAACACTATCCCGTCAGTATATTATTTGATTTTTCGAATAATTCTCACATGAAATTCCAACAGTAATTAATAATAACCTTAATTAAATATTCGGTTGACGTGCAATATGTTACAAAACTTTTTACCGCGGTATATTTTCAAATATTTTTGAGCAGCAACTCCACTTTTAATGGGGAGATGGCAGAGGTCCTCATTTGGGGCCCCAAACGTGTAATCAACCATGTTCAATAGCAATACTCTCGATGAATTACAGCTCGAATTCAAACAAAGGGTGTTAAATGATCACAAGCACTACAGTAGGTACAGCGCTTCCTCGGGCAAACACACCTTTAACGAACATCTGACATCAGTTGATCATTGAGTGGCTTACCACAATAATACCCTGGTTCATTGCCGAAAACGTGAGAGAGTTCAGTGTGTTGTGGCGGCATTTTGCTTTCCGGACATAACAAAACGTAAACATCTTGGTCTCCATTGAAAACCCTAAAGGGTTTTGTCATTGCCACATTTCATTGTATCTATACAAAGAAACAAGAGATACTTCATAATATTGCAACCGATGCTCAAAACCAGCCATAGGAATTCTTAAGCGGTTGGCTTCAAGTTATGTACTTTCAAACCATATGCCATTACAAAGAATTTGAACATGGCCAAGGGTAACTGCCAGGCAGATTAAACCGGTCTGTAGAGTGCTGTCTACAGACGCCAACAGGTGACATGAAGGATGAGAGTGGTTTATTACCTGCGACGTCCCTGCCTTAAGTCCAGCAACATTCAACTTAATTTCTTTCGTTCTGGTTTTAATGCTTAGAAATTCTTGTGCATGCTCATAAGCTTATTAAACATATCTAAGATACAAAATCTATTGTAATTGGAATGCTATTCTTGCCACTTCCTAAAACATTTACGTAAGGCAGTTTAAATTTAAATTGTCACAGCAATATAAATACACTTTTAAGGCGACCTGTCGGTGAATTCTACAAAATGAACAGTTTGTAACATATTTATTTCAGTTTTATTTTTACTTCGAATTATGTGTGGTAATATGGGTGTTTGTATATATAAATGCACTAAATATATAACCATTTTAACAAAAAAATGCCAAAATTATTCTAAGATATAAATAAAAACTTATGAAATCATTCCTATAAACCAATGAAAAAACTAAATAATTTAAATTGGTTTATTTATTAGTTCGATTTAATAAAGATTTTCCTAGTTGATTATTAAAATTTTTGGATTTGTTCCTTGATACCCCTTATTTACGGAATTATCCATTAAATCCAAGTTGATTAAAAAGTCAATTTAGTTTATATTTTAACTTCATAATAATGAGACAATATTTTTAACACTTAAATGATTTTTAGTCAAATTATATAACAAAAAAATATAATAACATGCCACCTTAAAGCAATATGTATATGTAACAATATATAAAAAGTGTATATTACAGTCATTGTATATGTTTATATTATTATATACATGTAATAATGTTATCTGAATGTATTACGTAATTTAATAATGTAGGAGCTGTGAGAACAATATGTTAAAAGTTGCTAACAATGAGGTAACCTTGAGGTAATAATAAATTTGAAAGTTTAACAATACTACTTGTAATTCTTGGAAGCAATAATGTAATTTCTTGTGACAGTTTATGAAAAATAGCCAATCAACCAGAAAAAAGCTTAGGTTAAATAAAAGTATTCTATTGGATTAGGAATAACCAATCAGAGACTTAAATACAAAATTTACAAACTTAGGCGGTTGAAATCAAGTCAGTTGCTTGTAGACAGCGCTCATAACTGCACGAGTTGCTAGCAGACAGTGTTACTAACCAGACGCGAGATACGTCCTCGAGAAGTTTAATACGAAAATAGTTTACGAGTTAAAAAGTGCAAGTAATTAATAAAAGAATCTCACAGCTCTCTATATCAGTAAATCATATCAAGCATTAATAAAAGGAGTGAAATAAAATTATAATCTGTGTAAGCCTACATTCTTCAGTCGCACCACCCCCTGCTAAGACATTCATGACTCTAAAAATAAATACTGATGCAGCCTAGGCAAACATAAATATATAATATTTAAAAACAACAGTCAAATTACAAAATTTAATATTTTTAAAATTGGGACGAAGGCTACCGGGTACCATACGTGCGGTTGCAATTACTTCAAGTTCGGCTCCCCAACAGTCGAAATATAATACATCTTCAAACTGCTTTCCATACGTAGCAGCAACAAACAAACCTTCTTCAAATTGGCTCCCAAAGCGTGGGGCAAATAAAAATACAACTCCTCCTAAAATAACAGCTTCTTCAATAATCACACTAATTATATATTTACTGAAACATTTAAAATATTTCACCCTGTTGCGCAAACAATTTCTTATGAGCTAAGATTGGCATTAATTTTGTCATCTTTTATTTTTACTTTCTCTACTACGTATAGTAAGTAGGGGAAGTATTGCATTCCACCCAAAAATTCGATACCGAGATTTCAAAGGAAATACATGTTTTGAGACCTCCTGAATCCAAAAAAAGCATTTTTGGAAACATGTCCGTGTGTGTGTCTGTGTGTGTGTGTCTGTGTGTGTGTGTGTGTGTCTGTGTGTGTGTGTGTGTGTGTCTGTGAACAGCATAACTCAAAAACGAACAGTCGGATAAACACCAAACTTGGTATTTAGGTTCACTATCTTCCAGAGATGCGACACGAAGGTTTTCAAGAAAATCCCCCCACCCCAGACTACCCTTTATATGGAACATTTTTCGAAAATTTTAATTTTCTCAAAAATGGCTCTAACGATTTTGATTAAAATATCATATGTTTAAGATGATGTCATGAGAAATGAAATGTATATCTCGAATTTTCTGGGAATGTCTCCAAAAGTATTCTTCATTGTGAACGACTTTTGCATAACTGGTAAACCATAAGAGATAGACAAAATTTTACTACACAAAAAATGTAGATCTCGTTAAAATACACAACTTATGTCATATACATTTCTTTTGTTGAGTGAACCGTTTTCGAGATATTGCTTGTTATTCCCTTAAATTTTCCAATACTTGTACTTTTTCTCAAATTCGTTATTCATTTTTTTATGTCCTGGACTTGCAAAGAGAATGGAATGCGCCGCATAGCAACCAGCGTTAAAATATTTGACCATCGCTTAAAAGCTACCATATTCCCCTTGCATCTACAAGAAAATTAGCAATAAGATTGACATCTCGATATCTCGATTAACATAAAGCATATGGACGATAGGCGTTTGTAAAAATAGATTGTACAAGAGTAGAGAAAGTCATGTGAGTGTAACACATCAGATTTTTTTAATTAATAAGGAATAGAATGAAAGGAGACAGTAATCAGAACCTTATACTATTTATTCGAGAGAAAGCTATACACGCTATCGATATGATAAATTAATGTATTTGGCATGAAAGAGATTTTTGGCTTTGTCTTTAAATTTTTAATTTATTTATTTGGGTTATTTATTTTATTTAAAAATAATATGGATAATATATATATATATTATATCCGTAATTAAAAAAAGCATTCCTTTGCATATATTACCACCTCAATGAAAAATACCTTAAAACAAGGCAAAATATCGGTTGCATAATCGGTTTAATTTAATATAATATATTGGGGTGACTGCCTGCAAAAGTTCACAGTAATAATGTAAAAATTGCAGAGTAAAAAGTACGTTAAGTATTGGCAAGTGTTTCTAAACTTAAAACGGGGAAAACGCAATTTAAAGCTGCAGAATGTAATGCTGATCCATTGTGTTAAATTGCCACGTGACGGGCTCAATTTCGCCCATAACATAAAATCAGTGGTATTAATGTGTTTACAAGGAAGTGAAATATTGATTTTCAGCTTGTATTTCCATTTTTATCTTAAAAGCTTTAAGTATATAAATTACGGTGTGTCGTTTTGTAGTTACGTAAATAATTTCATTTATATTAATCATCCTGAGCTTCCAGACCAAATCGGCACCTTAAGCTTTAGAAACAGTTGGTATTTCGGACATTGGTTTTCATCAGGTTCTTTAACATTGGGTTCGTTATTTTCAGTTATTCGTTCTCCCAGTCATACTTCCTAAACTATTGTGGATAGGAAGTCATTTTATTGAAACAAAAATCTCCGCCCCCAAGGGTTCGAAGGTCATACAGATCCTTTCGGCGACAATGCTATGAACTAGAACAGACGAACAAGTGAGCTTAACAAATGGATGAGAAAAGCACTGATTTAAGTCCTCAGTTCGATAAACACAAGTTCACTTTTCTTAATTTTCTACTATTATATGTTCTGCTTGTTTGATTTCTATAGCACTTTGCCTATTGTTGGGCTTTCAGGGTTTTGTTGTACGAGGGGGTGTGTTGATCGGAAAGCCAGTTGGGGCAGCATGGGGACCGCTATGTTTCCACTGCCCCACCTAAAGTCACCCTCCCTCCGCACCTTCTGGGTAGACACAATAGATCTAAATATAACATGCTCGAGCTATTATGGCATTTTGCATTGTTTCATAACATACGCGAAACTGCACTTTGCTCCGTGTTAGGTTCATACTTAACGATTATTAAGCCAGCGATAAATATATGTAATAATCATTATCTAATATTTTAAATAGAAAACACCATCTGAAAAGAAAGAGAGACATCTTCTTCTATTTCTACGACTTTGGATCTCGCTTTTATTTTCCCAAAAATTCGCTTCTTACCCAAATATTCGGCACAGAGAGACTTCAGTGGAAATAGACGTTTGAGGTCCCCTAAATAGAGAGAGGTATTTTTAGAAAGAGCTACGAAGATGTTCAAGAAAATCCTCCCCATTTGAAGCAGTAATGAACGGTCGTCACTGTTGAAACTGTAGATACTTTACCTGCTTTTGATGTAGTCGTTATCTCGTATCTCTTTCTGTTGTCTCGGGTGCCAGCTGCTGCAGTGGTAGAGCTATGGTTACTTTCTCAGGGCATGCGTGAGTGTAAACATGAGCCACATCTTTAAAGTGACTGAGAAATCTAATGTGATAATAGTAAATGAGCTATTGAAGCGAGTTTCCGACCGTTTTAAGATAAAGAATGAAGCTGATTATGAATCGTAGCACTCGAAATTGTAAACTGAATTATTATACCTGCTAACTTCTGCAGTATCAATTTTACAGTTTGTAATAACTGCTTCCAACTAGTAGCATAACTTGCCGTGAGTCGCTAAAATGTTGCTCGGAAAGACCCCTCGCAATAGCCGCTAAATCTTGCTCACGCAGGCGTGTCACTTAGCGTTCAAAAATAACACATGACAAATGTATGCACAACTATATGCACGAAAAATGTCGACATTAAGTACCATTGCCGGTACTAGAGTAAATGTCTGATTTAAAGTATACGCCTATTTCTTAAGCTCCGTCTACATTTTGCTCTCCACCAAGGTTCCCTATACACGCTCCAAACTTGAAAACTGTATGTATGCCCCTTCCTTGTTACCCTCACCAAACTCTTAAGAATTTCATCCATCTTTCACTGTTACAGAATTTCTGCCTACGTGACCCTGCAAACGTACTGAATTTAACTCTAAACTGCATTCCCAGAATCTTTAAGCTAATGTGTTCTATCCTCGGCTGATACTAGCGATTTTCATTAACATGACTTCTAATTACCTTCTCCTTTCGGACAAATCTTTCAACTCAAGCTTATTATCTACATTACACATTGACTTAATATACAGAAATTATTTACTGCAATTACTTCTGTATTTTATTATTAATTCATTATTTAATTATACATATATTCTCGTCAATAATTGCGGTATCAAACTCCATACTACCTTTTATACGGTATATATTTGGTTTTTATGTTCTCAAGAATGGCTAATTTTTTTTATTAAAATACTAGATGTTTAAGGTATTTGCATGAGAAATAAAATGTACATCTGAATTTTCTGCGAACAGCTTGTGAAGTTCCCTTCATTCTGAATGAACTTTGTCTAACTTTGCATAGCTGGTAAAGCATACGAGATGCACAAAACTTACTGAGTAAAAATATTTAAATCTCGGTAAAGATCTCGCAGTTTATGCGAAAGATATTTTTTATGGCATTAACCATCTAGGTGTGGGTTGTAATTGGTTTGAATTGTCAATAACTCATCATTTTTAAGTGCTGTCACCTTCTCTGGTTTTGCAAAGAGGGGGGTAGCATATAGCTTCTACAGATTAGACTATCGCTTCAGTCTCCCGTATCACCCTTGTACTTATAGGAAGTGCGCAATGAAACAATTTCTGCAAACGTTAATATCGATTAACATGAAGTAGATAAAAGAATAAGCTTTGTTAAGAATATTTTTGGTAGAGAAAGTAATCTGAGGGCAACACAAGATTTTATTTATTTATTTATTTATTTATTTTTACTTTCTCAACTACGTATAGTAAGTAGGGGAAGTATTGTATTCCACCCAAAAATTCGATACCGAGATTTCACCGGAAATATATGTTTTGAGACCCCCTGAATCCAAAAAAAGAAAGCATTTTTAGAAACATGTCCGTGTGTGTGTCTGCGAACAGCATAACTCAGAAACGAACAGTCGGATAAACACCAAACTTGGTATTTAGGTTCACTTTCTTCCAGGGATGCGACACGAAGGTTTTCAAGAAAATCCCCCCACCCCAGATTACCCTTTACATGGAACATTTTTCGAACATTTTAATTTTCTGAAAAATGGCTCTAACGTTTTTGATTAAAATATCATATGTTTAAGATATTTTCATGACAAATAAAATGTATATGTTGAATTTTCTGGGAATGTCTCCAAAAGTATTCTTCATTGTGAACGACTTTTACATAACTGGTAAACCATAAGAGATAGACAAAATTTGACTACACAAAAAATGTAGATCGCGTTAAAATACACAATTTATGTCATATACATTTTTTTGTTGAGTGAACCATTTTCGAGATGCTTGCTACTCCCTTAAATTTTTCAATACTTATTTTCTCAAATTGGAATTCGTTATTCATTTTTTTATCTTGGATATACAAAGAGTACTAATCTGTGGCAAAGAGAATGCTGCTGCACCTAGCAACCAGCTATTAAGAGATATGTATGTGCTTAAAGGCTACTGTATTTCTGTATTGCCCTTGTAAATATATATTCCCCTTACATCTACAAGAAAATTAGCAATAAGATAGAGTCTGCAAATGTTTATCTCGATTGACATGAAGTAGATGGAGAATAAGCGTTTGTAAAAATAGTTTGTACAAGAGTAGAGAAAGTCATGTGAGTGTAACACATCAGATTTTTTATATAACATGGCACATCGAAATCGATTTGGGCTCACTTACTGTATTCGACGCTATCTGCATTCGCGTGTGAAAGGTTGAATATCGAATTTGGTTTGACCCTCCATCACGTCAAGATCGGATGTGGGATTCGGTTCGAATTGATTCCCGCAAACGCGTTCTTAGTTCTGGAAGTGGGCACAAATACCTTTTGTGAACATGGAATGTAATGGCTCTCGGTTTCTTGGTCCTTATAAGATATCCATCTTTAACTCTACACTAAAGCCCCTTGTACACGATCAAATTATTGTCAAATTCAATACTTTAAAAGACCTTTCAAGAGTTGTCACAACTTTACAGCTTTTCTTGTCCAATTGCTTCCAATACTTTTAAAGTCTTTGAAAGTCTTGAAAGCAAATAAGGACATGCTCTAAACGGTCAAAGATTTCACAATGATTTTATGGCTTTAGCTAATGAAATGCGAGTATTTACAGTGCGTCACGAAATCTGCAACATGGCGGAAAGCTAAAAGTAAACAAAAATGGCTACCCGGCCAAGGCATGTTGTATGCGAACTGATTAGGCTATACATAAGCTGGTCATGCCCGTATGTCTAGGACTCTGTGATTACCACAAGATGAAGCAGAAGAAGGCATATGAAGAAATAATTCCCAGGCAGATTTCCGAACTAAGTATATATTAACGCAATGTTGTGTAGTGTGGTTAACCTATCAGTTAGTGTTATTTCTATTGTATTCCACACTCGTAATGTGATTTCATTGGATATAATACGTGAAAGTGCTATATAATATTGGTATAGAACAGTATTTCATTGCAAACTGTTATACTTTGACGTAAATAGTAAATTGCTTTGTGCGTAATAAATTATTTATTAATGTGATTCGAAGGGTTTCAGTTTGAAAAAAGACAACTTGTAAATACACATTTATAACATTGTCAAGACTTGTCCAATCTTGTTACATAGTGAAAAATGTTTCACAATTTGTCTTGTAAACTCTTGAATTAAAAAAAAAAGTTTGATCATGTACAAGGAGCTTTACAGAAATATTTTGTGTCCAGCGCAATCTCAGAAACTACCTGGTTTTCACCTTATTACCAAACTATATGAAGTAGGGGGTTCTTTGTACACACTAAAATATGCTCACAGTGGTATTCAGCAAGATTGTTTACGAATAAACATTTCGGCAGCACAAGCGGACGTGTATGAACTCTTGAATAGTTGCTTGTTGGACCTCGCAGTCCGCGCAGTTAACCTTTAAATTAATGACATTCACTTATGAAACATTCAATGAAGTAACCCGCTGGCATTAACAGCCCTCTGTCGATAGTGTCACTAAAATGTTATGTCCAAGGTTTACAACCGATATCAACTTCTTGTTCGTTTATACAAGCTGTAACATAACAGCAATCTTTATAATTCTGGGTCTACACTTTTCGGAGGAAGTTACCCAAGTAGAAACCCATAACGTTCTCAAAGATAAACGTAAAAACGACTGCCTCTGTGGTCAAGTGGTCAGCGTTCTGGCTTCTCATTACGAAGTGCTGGGTTCAGTTCCCCTCCCGAAACGTTAAAGAACCTACATACGAGTTGTTTCTCAATTCAAACATATGACCATAGAAGTTCAAAGGGGGCTATATAAATGCAGTAATGCCGTAAACTCATCTGGCATAAATCCAAAGAAGCTATATAGCATTTAATCAAGCTTGAGGAGGATTAAACAAACATGCTGCGCAGCACGATTAAAAGTTTAGCAGAAAGAAGCATGATTGTCGAGAAAATGTGAACAGAGTTCTGGAACAGTTCCTAGCACTAGTGCTGACCTTTTAAAGCAGCACCTTATCCTGTCGGCATGTGATTTCAATGTACAAGTTTCTTTTCTAATTAATAATTTATCATTAACAACTCAGTTCATTAACTCTACGCGGACCAGGAATTGTAATGTAACTTAACTATGATAACCTGAAGCGGTTGCAGGGATATTATACCCCTTTCAGTGGTAGAACCCGGCCGAGGCGGCAGGTGCGCGAGCCGCCGAGCTGTGACCGTAGTGTAATGGAAGTATATAGAACTGTATATTATAATGTTTTTGTGTAAGATTGACTCCAGAAAAGAAAGATATGTTGATAAATTAGGGGAAGAGAGGGATTGCTGATACCAGAAGTATGCTCCATCCAAAGGTTCCAAAAAGAAGATGGATCAGGGACCTCGTCGCATTTGTAAAAAGAGGATGTGGATCTGCACTGGAACAGAACAATATAGAGTGAACTTACTCAAGCCAAAATCGAAATGAATAGAGATACAGCAGCAGGAAAAGTTTTGCAGATGTATCACAAATTAAGTTTTTAGGCGAATACTTGTGTAAGTTAGAAAGTAGATGATCAGTAGATAAGCATTCATAAATGTAAAGGTCCATAAATTATATGTGATTTTTGTCTTTATTTTCCCGGTTATGGCTTGGTTAAAAAGCAAGCATTGATTTGATTCCAAGACATAACCTTGTTTGTAGCTTAGCATAAACAAATACATATCATATTATTAGTATAATATATAATACGATACCTCCTCTTGTGTTTTGCTTTTGTAAATCAGACGGGTTTCTCCCTTTCTATTCGATGAAACTCACTCGTATTCCCTCCTTCATTCATACTTTTCAGACTCTTGGGAGCACGGGGATCATCTTATCTAAGAAAAGTCACCTTCTCCAGTTCTGAATGGAGCCCAGGACTTGTTTTTGAGGAATTCACGGTTTAAAAAGAAGTGTTCCTACTCTCTATAACCAGGCTGCCTGACAGCTGCAGCTGACACCAAATTTTGTGGTCAAGGCAAGCAAGGCATTTCATGTTTACGAAACCACGTTGTTTTTTTATCATTTCGTGTGTTTACTGTATATCATACATTGTTATGTCTCGTGATAGTGATTCAGCGAAATATATGGTACTTGAGGGTCACTGCTTCGCATCCCAGGCGGGACCACATATTACCATTTGATTATTCTACAGTGTTCTGCGGTTACTGTTCCGTTTTAATCATAAGTTCGTTGTTGCACGAAAATAGTAAAGACAAATAAGCCAAATCAGCTGTGTTATAATTACACTACTTTATCTACCAATCATATATATATATGTATATATGTATATATATATTTCTGTTGTACATACTTCTGTAAACTGTTGTGAGAAACGTTGGAAGAAATGATTTCAGGTCACATTTTTTGTAGGTGTACAGAAGCCTGCAAGAGATTAAGACGGCGTTCAAATCTTTAAAAGCAGGTTGCTGTATGCTGAACTTGATATTGAATACAATACCTTATGAGAATCAAAAGAACGTTGACTTAGTACTTCTCAGTGTAAAACATATTGGAAAATTCAAAGAACAGCAGCGAACATCTCGCAAATTATTAAAGCCACAAAAATATTAATTAACGATGTACTTAATCTTTCCTATCGTAAGATTAGATCTATCGCTTAAGGTTTTGCAGTTATAAATACATTTTTTAAAAAAAATCTGATGTGTTGCACTCAAATGACTTTCTCTACTCTTGTACAAACTATTTTTACAAACGCCTATTTTTCACCTACTTTATATTAATCGAGATAAACATTTGCAGAAACTACCGTATTGCTAATTTTCTTGTAGGTGCCAGGGGAATATGGTAGGTTTAAGGGATAGTCAAATCTTTTGAGAGCTGATTGCTATGTGGAACATTCCATTCTCTTTGCATGTCCAGGACATTAAAAAATAAAAAAACAAAAAAAACAGCAACGAATTTCCATTTGAGAAAAAGCATAAATTCAAACAAATAACAAGAAATATCTAGGTAATGGTTCACTCCACAAAAAAAAAAAAAAAATATTGACTATCTCTTACGGTTTACCAGTTATGCAAAAAACCATTCAGAAAAAAGAGGACTTTTGGGGACATTCCCAGAAAATTCCATGAAAGTATCTTAAGTATATAATGTTTCAATCAAAATCGTTAGCCATTTTTGAGAAAATTAAAATTTCGAAAAATGTTCTATGTAATGGTTAGTCTGGGGTAGGGGATTTTCTTGAAAATCTTCGTGTCACATCTTTGAAAGATACTGAATCTAAATACCAAGTTTGGTATTTCCCCGACTTTTCGTTTTTGAGTTATGCTGTTCACAGACACACAGTCACACATACGGACCTTTTTCTAAAAGTGCCTTTTTTATTCATGGGGCCTCAAAACATGTATTTCTGGTTACATTTTAGTTTAGAATTTGTGGGTGGAATGCAATACTTCCGCTAGTTACTATACGTAGTGGAATAGTAATAAAGAAAACCCAATTAAAATAAAGGTGGATTACACAAAATGCTTACAAACAACTCCAAGGTTTAGCTGCGTTTAATTAATCATTCCAATGACCCAAACATAATGCTAATTTAAGGAAGAGGGACCCCCACCAAAGAATAGTTCTATTACCCGCTTTCAAAACATTGCATGTCATGTAAGTCGCACAGAGAAGAGAAAGGAAAAATTGAAATTTAAATTGAGTTTTATTTATGGACGCTCTTTAACTACTGTGGTTCTTAGCGTCCCATTCTATATTGGGCGTGAAAGACCGGAAATTTTGCTCAGAGGCCTCTTTATCAGGCTTGAGGTTCTTTTACGTGCCGTAAATCTACGACACGGGACCACCGGCTTTACTTCTCTTCCGAAGGAAGCCATGCTAAGGATTTTTACGCCCGAAAAAATCATCGCCCTCCGCCGGGTTTGAACCCACGACCTTGGGAACTAGAGGCTAGCACGGTACCACTAGTCCACGGAGGGCGACTAGTGGAAAGGAAGAAAAAGACAGGCGGGTGCTAATGAATGTTACAAATAATAATTATTTAACACCGGTTAACACTTAAGTTAGGTAAGAACAAAATCGTTTTTCTTGCTATTTATTTTACGACTGTTTAGCTATGTGGTCATATCGCGACGGATCTGTTAGGAAATTCTTCGTGGATCGGTGTGTGACGGACAGTTATGTATCTATATCTCATCTAGTACCATACCATCTTGCTTTTTCGTCACTTGTCCACAGGGGCCTTAGTGCTAGGCAACTGTTTTTTGCTTCTGTGATGGGTAGATGACAGCTTCGACACGAGGCATGTCCCGACTGATCCGTTGCGACATGACCACGTAGTTAAGGTGGCGTTAAATAAACGTAGTACCATCCCATCCCTCATATAGCAGTATTCTCTCCATGTACCAATTATGCATGCAGAAGAGACGAAACCCTTCTCTTCAGACGAGATTTATCATTCATTTAATTGTAGCAACCTGTTAATCAATAAGTTGTCAGGCGCGTAGTCAGTTTTTATATGGAGTTATTATATGCATATAAAATAATTGTTCAATAACAAGTTAAACATACAAGACTTACATAACCAAGCAAATCAAACATACATAATAAGGGAAAGTCAACAAATGCAGAAATAAGCGTGATATCGTTACATATTAATTAACGTTTTTGATGAGTCGAAATTTGAAATCGACCTTCGAGTCCACCACATTAATTTTGGATCGTTAATACACTGGACCTTGTCCGAATGTCTACAATGCAAACATATTGCTTTAAGCTTTCAGTAACTTGTTTCCTTTTTTTAAGAGTTACTTTTTATTGTCAGCAAGACACACGAACGAATAAATGTGTTACAAGAACGTATTTGTGTGGTAAAAGGAGCAAAGCTTTCACACGAGACTATAATCTACAGGATGCACGAATGCGGAAACCTAGGGGCAGGAAATTGAGCTGGTAGTTACATATTTAGTATGTTTAGTATGTGGGGAGATGTCTATTATTCAGCTTCCGGTTAAAGGAAGCTAAGTTTTCAATAATTTCTGCTCATCCTGTGCATCAAATAGTAACTTGGAAGATAAGGCTTCCGGAACATTTAATTACTCAAAGCACTGTCGGTTTTCTGTGTTAGTTCATCCATTTTTACTTTCTCTGCTGCTTACCTATAGTAACCAAGCATTTCACCTACAGATTCGATCCGAGATTTCACCGGAAATACATGTTTTTAGGCTCCCTAGTAAAAATACTTTTAGAAAATGGTTCGTGTGTATGAGAAGAGCATAACTCAGAAAAGAAATCTCGAATAAATTTCAAACTTGGTATTTGAATGAATGAATAATGTATGAACTTTATTTGTACACCTTTTATACAATATTTCACCTGTAAGCTAACTTAACCCATGTACAAATTTTCTTGCCAGCTATGTTCTACCTATACTGTTCATTTTGCCTGGCACCCAGGCCTTATGGCTCAGCTGTGCAGCCGTTGCTACCCTTAGTCACCTATGATCCATCCTCTCCCTGCTGCTTTTGCCCTTCTACCTTTCTTATCTCTTTTACATTTCTAATCAATTTCTCCTTTACTTTCTTTAAAAACTTTCTTACTTTTACTTTCTTCTTTTCATGCCTACATTTTAATTGCTACTATTTTTCCATCAATTTTTTCCTCTCATACTTCTTGTCTCCATTTCGTTAATTCTTTTCATTCTGTCATATAATGCTCTGTGCTTTCACTGCTTCCGCATAGCTCACAAATTCCGCTTTTTCTGCCTCTTAGCCCTCTCAGGTACATTGATCCTGTTCTCATCCCTGCAAACGCTTCTTTTTCCGCTCTATTACAATAATCCATGTGCCCTTCTCTTCCCCATTACCTTTTTACTAACCTATAGATCCCTAGTGATTTTTTATTCTCTAAGCTTCCCTAGATCTCTTGTCTTGTTATGTCTTCCCTCTGTTTCTTACTGTTATCCAGAAGCCGATGTTATTTCTTTCTCCTGCTCTCCAAATATCTCCCATTCCTATCTTCTCCATCATTTTTATACCACTGTCCTCCAACTATTTTTATTTTATGTACTCTTTTGTTGTTCCATACGTATCCTTATAATTTCCCCTTCATCTTTTTTCCAGGCATCTAAACCAAATTTTCAATATCCTCTCCATTATCACTCCCCTTCTTCTTGTTCTTCCTAATCCCACTAACGCTACTTCCCCTGGTGCTGATCTTGGTAACCCCAATAGAGCTTGGTATTTAGGTTCAGTATCTTCCAGGGATGCGACACGAAGATTTTCGAGAAAATCCCCCCATCCCAAACGACTCTCTACATGAAATACTTGTCGTTATTTTTAATGTTCTAAAATCTTATTAAAATACACAATTTATGTCCATTAAATATGTTTGTGGCATTAACATTTCCGAGATGTTCTTTATTATTGGTTTGATTTTCAAGTGCTTATACCTATTTCAAGTGGTAAGTCGCTATTTTTTTTCTCGTAGTCATGCAATGAGACCGAATTTCAAATCATCAATAGCGAGAATGACTTTTGCTTAAACCAGTGGTAGGCAAATGCCTTGCTCTGTGACGTCACACTCGTTGGCAAAATTGCTCACTGCCCAGCGATATCTGTGCAGTGAGCGCAGAATGGAAGGGAAACCTAACTGAACAGTGGCTGTGCTTTAATCGAATAGCATTATTCTTCTGAGATACTATAAAGATATTATAATGGCAGTACACATTATTTGCAACTGCTACAAATGTCAACCCACCATAAGAAGAAATTGAGTTTTATTTATGGACGCTATTTAACTGCTGTGGTCCTTACCGTCCCATTCTATATTGAGCGTGAAAGACCGGAAATTTTGCTCAGGGCCTCTTTATCAGGCTTGAGGTTCTTATACGTGCCGTAAATCTACGACACGGGACCACCGACTTTACTTCACTTCCGAAGGAACCTATGCTAAGGATTTTTACGTCCGAAAGAATCCATCACCCTTCGCCGGGTTTGAACCCGTGATCTCGGGAACTAGGGGCTAGCATGGTAACCACTACACCACGGTTGACGACAACCCAACCCATCATAAAGGAATAACAATACCTTTACTTGGAAAATACCTACAGTAAAACAATGTAACAAATGTTTTAATTTAATGTACTAATAGAAGCATGAAATATATAACTGCAGAGGCATTCGATTTCATAAATGCGGCTAAGAAGCTTCTTCGAACACTTTAAGCATTAGTACCACAGTTTTTCGTTGAAAATAGGAGATAAAAATCTCTCTCACACTCAAATTCTTCTATGCAATACGGTTTTGTACCTTTTGATTAGCACTACGCACAGAGTACACGTGAAACACACACTTTATGTCACTGCCTTGCCCAAATTCGACACTTTCTAGAACCACCCCCGCTTTTCTTTCTCACTAGTTTTGTAATATTTGGAGTCATAGTCTGGCTAACACGCAAGCGAAGAACGTTTTTCAAGTACAGACCAGAAAGTTGATTTCTATGTTGTGGTTTGCAGATCTTCATATAAGAAAAGAACTGTTTACATACGTAAATAGATCCGAATATGCTCAGCATCCTGGCAGCAAACTTGTGCAATCGAGGGAACCTTGTTTGGAGGAAATTTCTATAAAAGGGAGACAAATCCTTTTTGTTTTGAAAGCCGTCTTTCTGATAGTATCATTTTGAAAGTCAGTTATTTCTAATTGCAATGATGGCACTCTGTCGATATCCACTGAAAATGGTGTCGGAAATTTGTAGATATCGAACTGGAGATTACCGATATCTTGAAATGTGGTAGCAAATTCTTGACAGGATTTGTGTATAGTTATTCATATCGGTAATTGGATGATATGCTGTGGACAAGCTTGGAAAATGTGAGAGTTGATAGTATTTCACTACTACATGCTTGTAACTCCGCCGATTAATACAAGAACTTCAGTAAACACTGTCACGGCCCAGCTTTACCACTGAGCTATCGTATACACCACTGTGCCGATTCGTGTCGCTCGCTCTGTGCTGCCCTTTGCTCGGAATTGGCTCTTACGTCATAAACGCAGCAGCTGCCGACTGCCTACTGTATTTCTTTTGTACCTACAATGAAATGTGTAATATAACAATTTTTGACCAATCCGGCTATTAGTTTGAGGCTTTTCAGTATGTAACATTTCTCTCTGGCTGCGGTACAATGCTGCGCGGAGCTAGTTCAGTGGTGAGGCTGCCACCTCTCTGCTTCTGAACTCGCAGCTGCTTTTTGGGCATTGTCCTATATGTGTTGACTTTACCACGACTGTCGAGTCACATCTAAGGGAATATAACCTTGAATCACATATAACTTTTATCGACTTAGAAAAAGCATTTGATAAGGTCAGCAGGACTAGACTCTGGCAAATATTACATAAAAAATCTTATGTGTTACACTCACATGACTTTCTCTACTCTTGTACAAACTATTTTTACAAACGCTTTTTCTCCATCTACTTCATGTTAATCGAGATAAATATTTTCAGACTCTATCTTATTGCTAAGTTACTTGTAGATGTAAGGGGAATATATATTTATAAGGGCAATATAGACATACAGCAGCCTTTAAGCATATACATATCTCTTAATAGCTGGTTGCTAGGTGCAGCACCATTATCTTTGCCACAGATTAATACTCTTTGCATACCCAAGACAAAAAAATGAATAACGAATTCCCATTTGAGAATATTATTGAAAAATTTAAGGGAATAAAAAGCAATATCTCGAAAATGGTTCACTCAACAAAAAGAAATGTATATGACATAAATTGTGTATTTTAACGCGACCTACATTTTTTTGTGTGGTAAAAGTTTGTCTATCTCTTATGGTTTACCAGTTATGCAAAATTCTTTCACAATGAAGAATACTTTTGGAGACATTCCCAGAAAATTCAAGATATACCATTTATTTGTCATGAAAATATCTTAAACATATGATATTTTAATCAAAATCGTTACAGCCATTTTTGAGAAAATTAAAATTTTCGAAAAATGTTCCATGTAAAGGGTAATCTGGGGTGGGGGGATTTTCTTGAAAACCTTCGTGTAGCATCTCTGGAAGATACTGAACCTAAATACCAAGTTTGGTGTTTATCCGACTGTTCGTTTCTAAGTTTGCTGTTCACACACACACGGACATGTTTCCAATTTTTTTTTTTTTTTTTTGATTCAGGAGGTCTCAAATCATATATTTCCGGTGAAATCTCGGTATCGAATTTTTGGGTGGAATACAATACTTCCCCTACTTACTATACGTAGTGGAGAAAGTAAAAAGGATACTCAAAACACTTAATAGATGTACTCAAAAAGATATATCAAGAAACAAAAATAAATATTGTTTTAGGAAATGGACGATTATCACAAAAAATGATAATTAATGGTTTAAGACAAGGATGCTGTTTGTCTCCGCTGTTATTTAATATATACATAGATGGGATTCTTCGAAAATTAAAAGAAGAAATAACATTTGGAATAAAATTAAATAAAAACGACACACTAAATTCCCGGATGGCATGGTGTTAATCAAGACAGTGAAAATAAACTGCAAATTACTATCTATAAATTACAAAAATTGACTCAAGATTATAGTCTAAAAATTTCGGTGAGAAATCAACGGTAATGGAATTCAGAGGAACACAAATAATAAAATCTAAGATAGTTTTAAATAATAAAAGCGTTAGAATAAGTTGGAAGCTTTAACTATCTCGGCTGCAATATAACATATAAAACAAATAACGAAGAAATAAACAATAAAGTGAGTAAGTTCCAGTTGCGACGGACCTCTCCTGTGGCGTCGTCTTCCTTCCTTCTGGATGGAGTTGTGGGTGGTTTGTCTATGCTGAAATTTTAAGCCTAGCATACTTGTGTGTTGCCCTATTGCTAAACTCTTCCCCAGGGTGTGGTAACAGTAGACGAAATGACACTTCTTGATGATTTAACTTTTCTTTTATTGACAATAATAATAATAATAATAATAATAATAATAATAATAATAATAATACTTTACAACGCCGCTAGCCGTGTAATCTGTCTAATGCACAGTTCTAGGGGGCCTATCTGCAGAGCCTTACCTCCCCAAGCTAAATCTAACAGCCTTCTATTGCTTGCTTCACACGCATTGCCACCAACGTGTCGTGAATTTTTACCTCTTCTCCAAATCAGCAAAGCAAAAAGACGCCAGAGCTTTACACATGCTCCCTTTTATATCATCACAAGGGGACGCTACTTTTGCCTAGCTATTTTAAAAGCTTTACTCTTATTGGATCTCCCCTGCGCGTGGTATGAAAATGTTTGCCCTCGTATTTGAAGTCCTGACAAATTCTGTCTTTCCCGAAATGTCATCTCTCTCCCTCTCTTTCTATCCTATCGCTATCTCTCTCAACCAAGCGTTACTTTTACTCATATCTTGCGAATACCTGTAACCACTGCAGCAGGGTTGCCTGTTCTATTACCTTCTCTGTCCTTTTTTACCTGCATTCTGTAGCTTCTCACGGCTAGCTAGCCTTCCTTCACATTTTTTATATGCCTTACAATATTATCAAGTTACCTTGTTTCGTATCACATTGACATTTACAATGGTATCGTAGTTCCCGCTATACAATACATTTGTGGAACAATAGCAAACACTTTGAAAAGAAAAACCCCAAGAGAAACAAATTTAAAATTTTACAAGACAATAGCAGTTCCTGTTTTACCGTATGGTTCGGAGACATGGACTATAAAAAAGGAGGATTGGAATAAAATTCAAGCTGCAGAAATGAAATATCTCCGAAGAGTAAAAGAATGTACAAGATTAGACCGAATTAGAATGAGGACATAAGAGAAGAATTAAGTATAGTTTCGCTAAATGACAAAATATTAACTAACAGAGAAAAATGGAAAAATCATACCGCATTCCATTTCAAATATATATGTACAAACCACCAGCTTATAGAAACATATGAAGACCGTTGAAGCGATGGAGGGAAGCATGAGGCCGGAACGGGAGACATCTTCTAAAACGTGAGTGTTGATGATGATAAACCATTTTTGAAACTGTTTATTTCAATTAACATCAAGCAATGAAGCAGATAGAAGAATAAGATTGTGTAAGAATAGTTTGTAGAAAGTGGGTAGAGAAAATAATGTGAATGTAACATATCAGACATGTTAAACTGCCTACATTTCGAACTCTTTATGGACGTCCTTTATCAAGCTAATAAAAGTGATGCCAACAAGCCGGCCTGTGTTGGGTTCGCTCAGGTGAGAGTAGTTGGTATTCTTCCACCCTATACCCTATTTAATCCATGAGTAAATATGTAAATCCACGCGGTGAATTATTCAAAGCGTAATATAGCCACAAAGGATCATTGATTTAAGTTTTAAATTGAGTGTGGCAGGGATTAGGCAGTAAAAGCTCTTTTAGCAGCGAGTGTTTTGGATGCACCTGCGTCAACAGTTGAGGGTATGGGAACAGCCAAACTACCGGACAGCTGTAGGTATGTCGGAAACGTTGCCGCAGTAGTGACACCTAGTGAAGTGGTGTGAAGCTTTTCCCTGGATATCAAATAGTGCCGTATTGAAACTTCAACTATAGAGGTATTTATAGACTCTAGGACTCAAAGTATTTGCAGTCTCCCGGTATTTTCCTAAATATGACAATGATATAAATATACAGATATTTTTTAGTATGTACAAGTTCATATTAAACGATTGAAAGGAAAAATACCGACAAGGACTTTGAGGAATACTGGTAACAGTAATAACTTTCTTCTGTTTTCCCGTGTTTACATGCTTTGTAACCCTGTCATGTAACGGACTTTGACATAAAGAATGAAACTTGATTTATTCGATATACTCACTTTTTCCTCATATATAAAATAACTCGCGTCTCCATTTAAGGACACCGGGATAATCTGCAAACTAAGTGAAAAATACGGTGTGATACATTCACATGGCTTTCTTCACTCTATCGTTTATTAGTGGGTATACAAACTGTTCAGGTCGTACTAAAGCTTAATTTTATAACTACTACATTTTAATCCAAAAAAAACTTTTGCAGAAATAGCTACATTGCACATTTCGTTATAGATACAAAGGGAACAGCGATAGTCCATGTTTAAGAGTGAACGCTATATGCTCGCCTTAAAATTGTTTAATTGGAATCGCGAGAAACAACCGAATGTTGACAGGACTTAAAAGAATGGCTAGTATTAAGCAATTAGAACCGTTAATAAGGAATATCTCCTAAATGACTGATGCCACAAAAAAGTTATTTAAAGTAAATTGTGTGTTTTAAAGAAGCTACGTTTCTTGTGTAGTACGTTTTCGTCTATTGCTTAACGTTTACCAGCTGTATAAGATTCCTGTACAAAACTCCTTCCGAATGAACAGTACTTCAAAGGCTATTCCCAAAACATTTAAGATATACATTTTCTTTGTCATATAAATATCTTTAATACATGGTAATTTAATCAAAATATTTAGTCAGTTTTAGAAAATCAAAAATTTCATATAAAGTGTAGTTTGGGATCGGGGGGTTTTCTTGAAAATCTTCGTGTTGCATCTTTGGAATATGTTGAACTTAAATACCAAGTTTGGGGTTTATGCGGCTTTTCGTTTTTGAGTGATGCTGTTCACAGACACACCCACATGGCCCATTTTCTAAACAGGCTTTTTTTTATTAATTTATGGTGAATGTATTACTGGTAAATCTCGATATTGAATTTTTTGCTGGAATGCAATACTTCCCCTACTTACTATATGTAGTACAGAAAGTAAAAAGTAACGTGCCGACTCCTGCAGTTGATTTCGAAACACACTACACTCGTCAGCATTCTCATACTCTGTATTTCGACTCGAAATGTTTGTCGAGAGAGGCGCGCGTATAGATACAAGCCTCATATCTCCAGTTCGTGTCGCACCTGGTTCGAATCCCCATGTCTGCCAGTGCTTTTTTTTTTGAATAACATTACAGTTGTTTGCTTCAGACCAATAAGACTAATTGCTTGGTCGTTAAGAAAATGTAACTATTAGTATAACTCTCGCGGCTTTCATTAAGTTTTACCTGGACTCAAAAAATTTAATTTTAACTCAAATATACAGCGTGTCTTCCTCAGATAAAACTAATGTAATCAAGAAAAACAAAACAAAAGAAGCGAACCTTTACCTCCTTTTTACTTTCTCTAGTCTCTACCACGTACATAGTTGGTAGAGAAGGTATTGCACTCCACCCAAAAAATTTCATACCCAGATTTCACCGGAAATACATGTTTTGAGGCCCCCTGAATAAAAAAAGCATTTTTAGAAAAAAGTCCGTGTGTATATGTGTGCGTGTGTGTGTGTGTGTGTGTGTGTGTGTGTGTGTGTGAAAAGCATAACTTAAAAACGAAAAGTTGGATAAACATCAAACTTGGTATTTAGGTTCCGCACCTTCCAAAGATGCGACACAAGATTTTCAAGAAAATCCCCCCACCCAAACTATCCTTAACATGACTGAGCGGGAGGTCGTGGGTTCGATTCCCGCGGCCAACCTTCCTGGCCGATGTGTTTTTTCCGGGGTTTCCCCGGGTGGCTAGACGAATGCTGGGAAGGATCATTAAGACCCCCGAATTTCCCGTCCCTCCATTTCGTCTCCATTCTCATTTCATTTCACCTTTCATCCGCTTGGTCTCTTTCAGGGTTGCAGGTGTCGGCGGGAGGTCTCGGTATGTGCACGGCAGGGGACGGTCTCCGGGCCCCGGGTCCCCAAGGATGTGTAAGCCCACAGGAGATGGGCTACACCAGTGCCCATCCGGGGAGTTTAAATCTGTAAATGATAGGGATCCTGCCCTCTGCATATCGTGCTCCCTAGTTCGGCCGCCCTCTGTCTTCTCTCCCAGGGGCGCCCCGTCCGGAGCATAGGTGCAAAAGATCTAAGTAATTTCGACGTGCTAAGTCCCTCCTCGCGTTGAATCTTAATCCTAATCTCTTACATGAAAGATTTTTCGAAATGTATCATTTTCTAAAAAAATGGCTCTAACGATTTTGATTGAAATGCCATACATTAATGATATTTACATCGCAAATAAAATGTATTTCTTGGATCTTCTGGGTATAGCCTTTGAATTTTTCTTCATTTGGAAGCTATGTTGTATAATCTTGTATAACTAGTAAACGTTAAACGATAGACGAAAACGTACCACTCAAGAAATGCAGATCTCTTTAAAACGCTATTTCAGATAACTAACTTTTTTGTGGCATTAGCCGTTTCCGAGATATTCGTTATTAATGGTTCGAATTGTTCATTACTTTCTCATTTTTAAGGTCCTTTTTATATTCAATTGTTTTTCACGATTGCATGGAAACACTGTCGAATTAATAGTGTGTCCAGTTCTTAAACATTTGACTATCGCTGTTCCCTTTGTATCTATTAACGAAATGTGTAGTGTAGCTATTTCCGAAAAGGTTTATTTGCATTAAAATGAAGTAGATAGAAAAATAAGCTTTAATAAGAATAGTTTGTATACCCATTAATAAGTGATAGAGGTAGAGAAAGTCATGTGAATGTACGTAACACAATTTTTTTGTTAACACCGTTTTAACTTTTTTAACTTCTTATCCTCATATCGCGCGCGCGTGTTTTGGTCTCTTTGTGAAATTTGGGTCGTGGTATTGAATATCCAATCCGTATTTATCTGACAAGTGAGAGAAACCACGAAAAAAGCAGCAGTCAGATTGCCCGGTATACGGGATTTGAGGCCCTGGCCTACTGAATGCAAACCGCAGACGCTACCGCCTAAGCCATATCGCTCGCTCTTGTCTAATCTTTATTTAATACGATTGGATCTTCATTGACTCTATTCATACTTTTTGCTTTCCCTAACATCTACTTATTATAGGTAGAAGAAGTATTGCTTTCCATCCAAAAATTCGATATTGAGATTTCACCAAAAATACATATTTTTAGGTCCCCTGAATGTATAAAAAGGGTACTGTGGAGTGTGTGTGTGTGTGTGTGTGTGTGTGTGAACAGCATACCTCAAAAACTAAAAGTCGAATAAATATCAAACTTCGTATTTAAGTTCCCAGGATGCGACACTTAAGATTTCAAGAAAATCCTCCCACCCAAAACTATCGTTTACGTGGAAAATTTTGTCTTAATTTTTATTTTCTTACAAATGGTACTATAGTAGGTTTAAGATATTTACATGACAAATGAAATGCATATCTGAATTTTTTGCGAATACCTTGTGAAACTTGATCCGGAATGAATTTTGTATATAATTTTGTGTAACTGGTAAATCATAAGAAATAGACAAAAACCTACTACACCAAAAACATAGATCTCTTTAAAACAGAGAATTTATTTCCAATACTTTTTATTGTGGCATCAGCCATTTCCGAATATTCGTTATTGATTTGAACTGTTCAATACTTCGCCATTTGTTGAAATGCTGTCAGCATTCAATTGTTCTTCGCCATGTCATGGAAAGAGTATGGAATTTCAAAGCCAGCATATAGCTACCCGCATTTTAATGATTTTACTCGCTTCAGTCTCCTGTAACCCTCTTGTACCTACAACGAAATGTGTAAATAAGCCATTTCTGCAAGGGTTTATATTCATTAACTTGAAGTAGATAGAAGAATAAGCTTTGGGAAGAATAGTTTGTGGAAGGAATATAAAATAAACAATAGTACTTAAAGAAAGCCTATGCATGTAACACATCGGATTTTTTTAAAACCGGTATTCATTTTAACAAACCTATGAAATACCCCTACGCTTTAGTTAATTGTAATGGTAACTTTTACGTTGTTTTAATTTGACGAAACACCACAAGATGATAGCAGTTCCATGATATCAGTCAATCTTATGCAGTTATTGCTCCTTCCAATAATATAAGATATAAATCTAGGAAGGTAAGTAGGCTAGTAAAAACAGGTTCACAAATCACACTGGCATTAACTTCCTGCGGGACAATAGATATATTGAAAGAAACATCTATGATTAGTGTTCAAGAGGTATTCCTCCAATTGTTTTAACAATAGAGTACAGTTCAAGAGATATATTGAAAGAAACGTCTATGACGTTAGTGTTCTAGAATTATTCCTCCAATTGTTTCAACAACACAGTACAGTTCAAGAGATATGTTTAAAGAAACGTCTATGACGTTAGTGTTCAAGAAGTATTCCTCCAACTGTTTCAGCAACACAGGGTTCAAGAGATGCGTTGAAAGAAACGTCTATGACGTTAGTATTCAAGAAGTATTCCTCCAACTGTTTAAACAACACAGTTACACATCAGTATATACGTTGAAAGAAATGTCTATGACGTTAATGTTCAATAAGTACCCCTCCAACTGCTTCATCAATACAGTACAATTCAATACATACTTTGAAAGAAACGTCTATGACATCAGTATTCAAGAGGCATTCCTCCAACTGTTTCAGCAACACAGTTACATATCAAGATATATGTGGAAAAAAGCGCCATAATGTTAGTGTTCAAGCAATATTCCTCCCACTGTTTCAACAACACAGTACAGTTCAAGAGATATGTTAAAAGAAACGTCTATGACGTTATGTTTAAGAAGTATTTCTCCAACTGTTTCAACACAACAGTGCAGTTCAAAAGATATATTGAAAGAAACGTCTATATCGTTAATGTTCAAGAAGTATTCCTCCAGCTGTTTCAGAAACACAGTACACTTCAAGAGATATGTTGAAAGAAACATCTATGAGTTAGTGTTCAAGAAATATTCCTGTAACTGTTTCAACAACACAGTACAGTTCAAGAGATATGTTGAAAGAACCGTCTATGATGTTAGCGTTCAAAAAGTATTCCTCTAATTGTTTCAACAACACAGCACAGTTTAAGAGATATATTGAAAGGGACGTCTATGACGTTGGTGTTCTAAAAGTATACCTCCCATTGTTTCAACAACACACTACAGTTCAAGATATATTGAAAGAAACATCTATATCGTTGGTGTTCAAGAAGTATTCCTGTAACTGTTTCAACAACACAGCACAGTTTAAGAGATGTATTGAAAGGGACGTCTATGACGTTGGTGTTCTAAAAGTATACCTCCCATTGTTTCAACAACACACTACAGTTCAAGAGATATTGAAAGAAATATCTATGTCGTTGGTGTTCAAGAAGTATTCCTATAACTGTTTCAACAACACACTACAGTTCAAGAGATATTGAAAGAATCATCTATGTCGTTGGTGTTCAAGAAGTATTCCTGTAACTGTTTCAAAACCACAGTAACGTTCAAAAGATATGTTGAAGATAACGTCTATGAGTTAGTGTTCAAGAAGTATTCTCCAACTGTTTCAACAATACAGTTACAGTTCAAGAGGTATGTTGAAAGAAATTCTTTGGCGTTACTGTTCAAAAAGTTTTCTTCCAATTGTTTCAGCAGCACACTACAGTTCAAGAGATATATTGAAAGAAATGTCATGTCGTTAGTATTCAAGAAGCATTCCTCACTGTTTCAAAAACACAGTACAGTTCAAGAGGTATGTTGAAAGAAACGTCAATGACGTTATGTTCAAGAAGTATTCTTCCAACTGTTTCAACAAAGCATTACAGTCAAGAGATTTGTTGAAAGAAACGTCTATGACGTTAGTGTTCAAGAAATATTCCTCCAACTGTTTCAACAAAGCATTACAGTCAAGAGATTTGTTGAAAGAAACGTCTATGACGTTAGTGTTCAAGAAATATTCCTCCAACTGTTTCAACAACGCAGTACAGTCAAGAGATATGTTGAAAGAAACATAAATGACGTTATGTTCAAGAGGTATTCCTCCAACTGTTTCAAAAGCACAGTACAGTTCAAGAGATATGTTGAAAAAAGTCTATGAAGTTAGTGTTCAAGAAATTCTTTGGCATTACTATTCAAAAAATATTCCTCCAATTGTTTCAGCAGCACACTACAGTTCAAGAGATATGCTGAAAGAAATGTCTATGTCGTTAGTGTTCAAGAAGTGTTCCTGCAACTGTTTCAAAAACAGAGTGCAGCTCAAGGGGTATGTTGAAAGAAACGTCTATGACGTTAGTGTTCAAGAAGTATTCCTCCAACTGTTTCAACAGCACACTACAGTTCAAAAGATACGTTGAAAGAAACGTCTATGACGTTAGTGCTCAGGAAGTATTCCCCCAACTGTTTCAACAACACAGTTACGGTGTTACAACAGGTGATACGAATGCAACTGTACATATTTCTCTGATAGTCAAGTGTGGGTCCCACGTTGTACAATTAACCTTGTTATTACGGATCGCAATAAAAATAATAGCAACACTCGGAAATAATTAACTTGTAATGCCACTTTCGCGTATTGCAGCCCACGCAGTTATCAAAATAATGGGCTGTCTAATGTGAAATAATCTGTTCTTGAAAGAATGCACTCAGTCATTGCTTTAGTCATGTTTTACTGCTACGTACTTACAGTAAGTAGACGAGAAATTGCATTTCAGCCAAAACTTCGATGTCGAGGTTTCATTAGAAATACATGTTTTGAAGCCATATGAACAAAAAACAGGTGTGTGTGTGTGTGTGTGTGTGTGTGTGTGTGAGAGAGTGTGTGTGTGAGAGAGAGAGACATTTTATTTCAAATCGTCCGAAATAGAAGGAAAATCGAACTTGCATGTTTTAAACGAAACGAAACTTTTTGTATTTGTAGACGAGCCCGATACAATGCTTTATGCAAACTTAAAGTTTAGAGCATTATAGTTTTGAAATTAAAATTGTTCAAATTTATCGTATATTCCTAAAATTTCCAAATTCAAGTTGTTATAATTCTGAAACCTTTAAATCTATATTTTTAAATCGAGCTTTATTTTGATTCCCTAAACCTTAATTATATACTGATAAATACACCTGTTACTCTTATTTTTATTTGAGCGAAGAAATTTCTATTTTTTCAAGTGTAGGCTGTTACAGATTAAGGAAAATAATTTTATTATATATGGAAAGATTCCGTAATTTAAACACAATCAAACATATATTTTACTGTGATGGTTAATGATAAGGTTTCGTCTAAAATAATTAAGGAAGTAAATTACTTTACGCGCCCCATGGTCGCTCTCGCACGTTTGAGTATTTCCTCCGGATTCACAGAGCACTTGGTGATCATCTTGCATCAACTATGTAAATCGCTGCGTTTATTCACTTTTTGTGTTACAGCTTCGAACACCCAAACATAAAACACTTTACCAAAATTGCCGACTTCTCCTAATTACACTATGGATTATTCTCAAACTAATGTTTTAGTTTTATAAAAACCCGGAGACGCTTAAAATAAAAAAAAACTGTATATAGATTTTTGTGAATATTATAACAATAATTGGTGTATGGTGTAACGAAATTATCTCAAAATGAGATTTGGTACAATATTCTGAAACAAAGGGTTCCGGAGCTATGCTCACTTAAAATGCGACAAAATGAATCAATACGATACATTTATCGTTCAATAACGTGACAATCGTTGGGTTTTAGATGCTAATATTTGATAAATGTGCTTTCTTTAGCATCCCTTATTAATAACAAAGATTACAACGGAAACAAAAATTGCGAGGTATTTTGCCATTCGATTTCACATGGAATGTCCCGTGTGTGTGTGTGTGTGTGTGTGTGTGTGTGTGTGTGTGTGTGTGTGTGCGCGCGCGCGCGCGCGCGCCTGTGAACAACATTACTAAAAAATGAAAATTCCGTTAAACGCCAAACTTTGTATTTAAGTTCAGTATCTTCCAAAGATACAACAAGAAGATTTTTCAGAAAATCCCCCACCCTGGACTACCTCTTATGTGGAAGAATTTTGAAATTTTCGATTTTCTCAAAAAATGACTAATGATTTTGATTAAAAAGTCTGTGTTTAAAAGTTTTACGTGACAAATAAAATATACATCTTGAATTTTCTGGCAATAGCCTGTGAAGTCCACTTCATTCTTTAGTAATTTTGTGTAATGTTGTATAACTGGTAAACGTTAAGCGATAAACGAAAACGTACGGGACAAAAAATATAGATCTTTAGAATACACAATTTAATTCAAGTGACTTCTTTTGTGATATGAGCCATTATCGGGATATCCGTTATTAATGATTCGAATTGTTCAATACTTAGCCATTCTTTTACATTCTTTCAAAGTGCTGTCGATTTTCAGCTGTTTCCAGCGGTGACATAGGGTATGGAATTGCAGCCGGTTCTAAAACATTTCCTATAACGCAATGTGTAATGCAGCTATTTCCGGAAAGGTTTAGCTCAATTAAACTAAGGTAGATAGGAAAAGAAACTTTCGTAAGAATAATTTGTATATCCATTAATAGGCGATAGAGGGTTGAGAAAGTCATTTGAATGTATCACGTCAGAATTTTTTTGTTCAGACACCTTTGACATTTTTAATGTGTGTAGTTTTTCTGCTCTTCATTTAGAATCTTCAGGATATTTCCTGTCAAAATTTGAATGCACGTATTATGTCTATAAGATTAAATCGTTTATAACCTTGAGCAATGTCACGACATAAACACATGGCAATCCTTTCGTTTTTAGCAAGTATGAAGAAAAATTATGCTCCTATCTTGAAAAAATCTTCCAGTTTCCTCTTTTTTCCTTTCGAGAAAACAGCCGCTGACCCCGAGCTGAGCCGATAGAGCAACTGCTTGCTGTGCGAGGGGTCCCGGGTTCGATTCCCGGCTGGGGGTGGGAATTCTTCTCTATCCAAGATTATTCCTTATCCTCCCCAGAGTCTGGAAGTATGAATGAGATTGTGGATGTGTGTGATCTAACGATTAAAACCCAAAAAGTGCAAGAAACCCAACGACAAGTGAACACGAACCGAGCGGGATGGCTCAGGCGGTAACGTCTGTGGCCCGCATTTGGGAGATCCCGGGTTCAAATCCCGTGGACCGACCAATCTGTCTGAGATTTTTTCGTGGTATTCCTCATTCGCCAAGGTAAATACTAGATTGGATATTTAATACCAGACCCAAACTTCCACATTAAGTCTAAAAGAATAGTAAACATGAAACAAAGGTTATAGCGAATGCTATGCCATCTATCTACAGACAATGTAAGCAGCTAGACTGACGGCACCCTAACGCCATCTGCACGGCACGAAGCAGAAGATCCCGCTGTTATGCACTGGTGTCTCTGTGGGCACGTGATGAAGCAAGATGGCATTTCCAGGGATGAGACGTAGAAGGCTAACTGTCCGCCTTTCTGTGCGAAGGCGGCGGTTAGACTGGACGGCACCCTAATTGCCATCTGCACGGCACGAAGCAGGTGATTACAAGGATGAGACCTAGAAGGCTAACTGTCCACCTTTCTATATGAGAGTGGCAGTTGGACTGGACGGCAACCCGATGCCATCTGCACGGCAGGAAGCAGAAGATCCGGTAGCTATGTGCTAGAGTCTCTGTGACACGTGACGGAGCGGGTGGTTACAGGGATGAGACCTAGAGGCTAACTGTCCATCACACATCGTTCTAAGAGTTATCCACTAACAGGTCCGTCGCGATATGACCAAGGAGTTAAAGCGGCGTAAAACAAGTGAACACGAGTTAACACCATTGCTTTAGCCAATAACTTCCAAAGGAAAGAGCATCGGTAAGACCAATGCAATTAAAGGCGGGGGGGGGGGTAAATGCAACTAAAAAAAAATAAATCAGCAACCATTATTAAACACACTGCAATAAACTTACCATTATCAATCAACGTTGTGACTTCAACTGAATAGGAATGTAACAGTAACCGAGTATTCATAGAAACTAAGAAAAAGCTTCCGATGACAATGAACAAATTTAAACGGTTTACCAAACAAGTACACCTCATCAAGGCTGGACACAAGAATTGAATGCGTTGCAGTTCTATCTGCAAGCTTTGCCCATACTGTGTACTACGCTGTTAGACCCCCTCTCCACTCTTTTAGTTCTTATTTTGTAAAAAAAAAAAAAAAATATTATTTAATTTGTATATTAAAATATTAAATTCAATTTACTTTTAATTTATTTAGGTGGAATATTAGTTATATTCATGTACGAAGCGTGTTTCTAAGCAAAGTACCGTTTTAATGACTCAGGGATACCCAACGCTTTGTAGAATTTCAATAAAGATATATTTATATTTTAGATGTAAATGTAATGAAAGCAAAATTATTCCAGAACCGCAATAAATGTCTTTAAGTTCCGCATGCGACCCGCGGGCCGCGTAATTAGTACTACTGCTCAAAAGTTACATATCTGGTCCAATCCGAAAGTTGTTTGTTCAGTTTTGATGAGGTGAAACAGCTTAACTTTGGTTTAGATGTTGTTCAGGAATGGAAATACTGCTTTATGTTTACTTATATACCTACTATTGAATAGCTTCTGATCTAAATATTCATGTTAATTTGCATCTTGCCAAAGAAAACTCGCAACTCGTTTGTATGATACTACTTGAATATACTTTTAATTTATTTAGGGGGAATGTTAGTTCTATTAGTGTACGAGGCGTATTTTTAAAGTAGGTACCGTTTTAACAGTTTGCCGCTGCAGTCGCGATTTTGAACATGCGCAATTGTTTCCTCCATTCTTTAGGAAGCCAGACGCAGCTGTGAGCGAACGTCACTTTGTGTTTTCCTGTTGTTAGAGCATTTCGAAATGCTTAAAACAATCCAACGACCCGCCGGCTGAAAGTCAGATCAGTGATCCCTTTTTTAATACGAGAAATGTTACGCCAGCAAGCATTCATCGCCAATTGTGTGAGGTTTGTGGGGAAACAATAATGAGTGATGGAATGGTGAGGAAGTGAGTGAGACAGTTTAACGAAATGCTCATGATGAGCCGCGGGGCAGCCGGACGTCTGTGATCACGGATGATTTGGTGAAAACTGTGGATGAAAGCATTCGCTAGAGCAGACGTTTCACCTATCGGTGTTATTTTCGCATTTTCCACCAATTTAAAGGTGTCCTCTACAACATTGTGATAAAACGCTTAGGATATCGGAAATTGTGCTCAATATAGGTGCCCAAAAATCTTGCTGATGAGCACAAGAACAAGTGGTCTGCCGCTGCCCTGACTTTTCTAATGCGATATACTGAGGAAGGAGATTTCTTTTTCTTATGGACGCTCTTTAGCTACTATGGTCCTTAGCGTCCCATTTTATATTGGACGTGAAAGACCCGAGATTTTGCTCAGAGACCTCTTTATCAGGCTTAAGGTTCTTTTGCGTGCCGTAAATCTACGACACGGGACCACCAGCATTACTCTCCTTCCGAAGGAAGCTATGCTAAGGAATTTTACGCCCGAAAAAAAAACCCATCGCCCTCCGCCGCGCTTGAACCCGCAACTTTGTGTACTAGATGTACCACTAAACCATGGAGGACGACGAGGAAGGCGATGATTTGCTAACGCACTTCGTTACAGGTGATGTGACATGGGTGTCTCACATCACTCGGGAATCAAAGCAACAATCCATGGAGTGTAGGCACACAACATCCAAATCGAAGAAGAAATCCACACATACGACATACACTCGCAAGATCACGTGCACGGTTTTCTGAGACAGACAAGGTGTTTTGCCCAGGAATGCGACAATCAACAAAGACGACTATTGTGAGACACTAGAAAGCTCCGTCGTGCAATACTGAATAAAAGGCGTGCTTTCGCGTGCGTTCATAATGCCCGGCCGTACACAGTCAAACTCAAGATCTGATCAAATCTTTTAGTTGGGAACAATTCGACCACCCTCCCTACAGTCCGGATTTTGCATCAAGCTATTTTCATTTGTTTCTTCATTTGAAGAAATTCCTTGGTAAAAACATTTCAACGACGATCATGTTGTGAAACAAGAAGTGCAGACCTTGCTTTCATCACAGGCAACATCATTCTTTGACGAAGGCGTACAAAAACTGATTTCCCGTTACCATAAATGCATAAATAACGGCGGTGACTACGTGCAGAAGTAGTGTAAGGTAATGAATGATAATGAAATACATGGAAAATAATGTTCTGTTATTTCTTTAAAGGAATATCGGTACTTTAAAAACACGCCTACTGTTGTCCTCCGTGGTGTAGTGGTTACTATGCTAACCTCTAATTCCCGATGTCGCAAGTTCAAACCCAGCGGGAGGCGATGCATTTTTTTCGGGGGCAAAAGTCCTAGGCATGGCTTCCTTCGGAAGAGAAGTAAAGCCGGTGGTTCCGTGTCGTAGATTTACGGCACGTAAAAGAACCTCAAGCCTGATAAAGAGGCCTCTTTTACACCCAATATAGAATGGGACGATAAGGACCACAGCAGTTAAAGAGCGTCCATAAATAAAACTCAATTTAATTTTTAATTTCATATATTATTGATGAACAACCAGCCAATACCGGGAAATGATGTGGTCAGCACCATGCTTCCCCTAGCCGCAAAGCTGGCGTTCGTGTCTTACAGACAGCTCTGTAATTTTGTATAAGAGGTAAACCATAAAATATAGACAAAAACTTATCACACAAAAAGTGTAAATCTGTTTTAAAGCACATCAAATAAGTTTTATGTAGCTACAAAATTTCAGTTTCCGAGATATCCTTTGGTTTTAATTTTTCAATACTTTTGACATCTTTTTAAAGTGCTGTCGCTATTCAGTTATTTCCCGAAATGTAATGGAAAGTGAATGTAATTTCAAGGCAGCATATAGCGATAATTGGTTGTCGACTCCGTTTTCTGTATCCCCCTTGTATCTACAACAAAATGTGTAATGAAACTATTTCAGCAAACCTGTATTTCGATTGATATGAAGTAAATAGAAAAGCGGGAATAGTTTGTAGTAGCTGTATAAATATAAGCGATAGTGGCCAGAGAAAGTCATGTAAATGTAACCTTTTTTTACTTTCTCTACTACGTATAGTAAGTAGGGGAAGTATTGCATTCCATTCAAAAATTCGATACCGAGATTTCACCGGAAATACATGTTTTGAGGCCTGCTGAATCCAAAAAGATCTGAAGTGTTACACTCACATGACTTTCTCTACTCTTGTACAAACTATTTTTACAAACGCTTATTTTCCATTAGCTTCATATTAATCGAGATGTTAATCTTATTGCTAATTTTCTTGTAGGTGCAAGGGGAATATGGTAGGTTTTAAGCGATAGTCAAATATTTTAGGAGCTGGTTGCAATGTGGAGCATTCCATTCTCTTTGCATGTCCAGGACATAAACAAAATGAATAACGAATTCCCATTTGAGAAAAAGTATAATTATTGGAAAGTTTAAGGGAATAACAAGCAATATCTCGAAAATGGTTCACTCAACAACAAAAATGTATATGACATAAATTGTATATTTTAACGCGATCTACATTTTTTGTGTAGTAAAATTTTGTCTATCTCTTATGGTTTACCAGTTATGAAAAAGTTGTTCACAATGAAGAATACTTTTGGAGACATTCCCAGAAAATTCGTGATATACATTTTATTTGTCATGAAAATATCTTAAACATATGATGTTTTAATCAAAATCGTTAGAGCCATTTTTGAGAAAATTAAAATTTTCGAAAAATGTTCCATGTAAAGGGTAATCTGGGGTGGGGGGATTTTCTTGAAAACCTTCGTGTCGCATCTCTGGAAGATACTGAACCTAAATACCAAGTTTAGTGTTTATCCGACTGTTCGTTTCTGAGTTATGCTGCTCACAGACAGGGTCGCATGCGGAACTTAGACATTTTTATTTTCTCAAAAACGGCTCTAACGATTTTGATTAAAGTATCATATTAAGCTGTTTCACCTCATCGAAACTCAACAAACAGCTTTCGGATCGGACCAGATATGTAGTGAAAGTAAAAAGAACAAAGAATTCACAGTTGAGAAAAAGTGTAAATATTTGAAAATGTTCAATGTAAGGGGTAGTTTGGGGTGGGGGATTTTCTTGAAAACTTTCGTGTCGCATCCCTGGAACATACTGAACCTAAATACCAAGTTTGATGTTTATCCGACTTTTCGTTTTTGAGTTATGCTGTTCACAGACAGACAGACACACACACAAGACTACACGGACATGTTTCCAAAATGCTGTATTTTTTGGTGTCCTGGGCATGCTAAGAGAATGCAATGCTCCACATAGCAACCATGTCTTAAAAGATTTGACTATCGCTTAAAGCCTACCATATTCCCCTTGCATGTGCAAGAAAATTAGTAATAAGATAGAAGCTGAAGTAGATGGAGAATAAGCGTTTGTAAAAATAGTTTGTAAAGAGTAGAGATAGTCATGTGAGTGTAACACATCAGAATTTTTCTTCTTCTTTCAGTGTTAAAATGTAGAAAACTGATTCTTACATTTTTCGGTCACTTATCGATCACGGCATCTTCGCTGTTTTGTTTTCGGCCATAAAGGGTAAAATATTACTACTAACACCACTGATGGCAGCCGCCTGGTTCGCCCATGCATTAAAGCCTTGCTCAGTGTTGCCTAACTAGGTTTGAGTGTGATACAGACCGAAGTTGCAATCAATAATTTTTGACGCACCAGCTAGGGGTAGATCCGATAGGAATTTTTAGAATGCTATTGATTTATGACGCAGCAGCCGCTGGCAGTTTAGACAGTGCTTCTGGACAGATGATGTATTAACATCCGGAAGTGCCGGATGCGTACTCCGAGGTGGATGACGTCACTGTAGGTAAAGGCCATGGCTGTGACTAATTGCAGCTAAACGTAATTACATTCGCAACTAATTCAGGCATCTCTATTCATAGATTGTAGTGCTTCCTGGGGGCGTGTCTGCCTTAAGCGTGACTTCTCCCAAAACTTAATTATGACCCTCTTTCAATAATCTTCTGTCGTCTCTTAAGACGATTGGTATTCTTGACAAAGCGTTTCGCCTGTGAAACCATGGACTAGTTAAGCAGTACATTGACGTAAATTAGGGGGGATTATATAAAAGCATAACATGCATTTTGTATTTAAATTAATTAAGGGAATTTTTTGCATTATGGTATTTACTTTCTCTACTACTTACCTAGGTAGAGAAGGTACTACATTTCTTCCAAAAATTAAATTCGAGATTTCACAGTAAATGCATGTTTTGAGACCCCTGAATAAAGTAAAATATTTTTTAGAAAAATGTGTGTGTATGAGGGAGGGAGGGAGGGAGAGAGAGAGAACAGCGTAACTCAAATGTAAAGTCGGATAAATACCCAACTTAGTATTTAAGTTCAGTATCTTCCAGAGATGTCCTGCGCCGAGGAGCTAAGGGCTAGAGCGTGGAGCTCTGGTTCCCGGCTACAGAGTCCCTCCGGGTTCGATTCCACTCATGGAAGCGCGGATTTTAGGTCCCGGATATAGGACCGGTGCCCACTCAGCAATGTGAGGAAAGTGAGGAGCTGCGATCGGTAGGAATACTGGTAACGGAGGCCAACATTCTGGCTGGGGAATGCATGATGCTGGCCACATCATCTGCCCGTATCGGTTGAATGATGGCCCACCTCTGATGGCCTGAGGCTGGAGGCGGATTTTTAGATCTATGCCCTTCATGGGCTGTAGCGCCAAGGGATTATTTTTACTGTTGTCTTCCAAATATGCGACACGAAGATTTTAAAGAAAATGCCCTCACCCCAAGCTACCCTTTGCATGGAAAAATATTCAATGTTTTTTTATTTTTTCAAAAATGGCCCTAACGATTTTGATTAAAATACATACATTTTACGTGACATACGTCATATTTGCCTAAGAATTAAAAGTATATTTTGAATTTTCTGGGAATAGCATCTGAAGTCCTCTTCAATCGGAAGGAGTTTTGTATAATTTTGTATACCGGATAAACCATTAAAAAAAAAACAACAAAAAAAAACCAAAAAAAAAACATACCTCACAAAAAATTTAAGACCACTTTAAAAAACACAATTTATTTCCAACATCTTTTTCTGTGGCATCAACTGTTTACGAGATATCCATTATTATTGGTTTGAATTTTCCAACATTGTCATTTTCTTAATGCACTGTTCCTATTCAGATGTCACGGAAAGCCAGTGTGTAGCGACTCGCATTTAAACATCTGACTGTCGATTCGATTTCCTCTGTCTTTGTACCTACAAGGCAATGTGTAATGAAACTATTTATGCAAATGTTTATCTCAATTAAATGAAGTAAATAGAAAAAAAAGTTTTCGTAAGAATGGTTTACAGAAGTTATATAAAGTAAACGATAGTGGGTAGAGAAACTCGCGTGAATGCAACTCAAGATCTTTTATTTATTTTGCATTGCGGTACACATAGTGCCACATTATGATAAAGAAAGAGTCAGTGGAACATGCATTCAGGCATCTGCCCAGCGGCAGTCCTGATGTAGGCTAACTAGTTATTAAATAACCGAAACACACTCGCAAACACATTCATACGCTCTGGACATACAGAGGAATCTTCTTTATCAAAGAAACATTTGTCGAACTCAGCCAGGAATCGAACCCGGGAGCCTTGGAGCCTCAGGCAGTTGCTCTACCAATTGCGATTACTCAAAACGAAAGTAAACCAAATTAACTGTATGGTGACTTGTGTCGCCGTACATTTTTGGTTAGGTCGCGAATAGAAGTGTAGCGGTGTTTGAATGGGAGCTCAAGATCGCTGTCACATTTTAGCTTCGCAAAGAAATTGCAAGCTGCGAAAAGGAGCTCAGAAAGTTGAAGCAGGTAGTTAAGTTACAAATTATCAACAGGAAACGTCAGTCGCTATCATAACGCGCCGGCACCAAATTTACCCACTTTCTCTCAACGTGCTTTCTCCGGAACTTTCACTACAAGGTCATCTGACACAAATGAGGTAATACGTATTCCGTGAAGCGATTGCCATCTTAACTGTTCCGGTGACACATGTCAACCAGACGTTATCGACGTCGCCTGTAGAATTAGGCTGATTTACATAATTACGTCAATGCGTACCTACAAAAGTTTTATCCTTTCAAAACAAAGTAGGCCTAAAATAGAGGAGAAATGTAAAAAGTTGATGTGTTACATTCACATTAGTTTCTCTACCCTCCATCATTTATTAATGTGTATAAAAACTATTCTTACGAAAGCTTATTTTTCTATCTGCGTCATTTTAAGCGAGATAAACCTTTGCAGAAATAGCTACATTACACATTTCGTTTTAAATGCAAAGGGAATAGCGACAATCAACTATTTAAGAACTGGGCGCTGTATGTTGACCACACTCTTTCCGTGCAATCGCAAGAAACAACTGGATGTCGACAGGACTTTAAAAGAATGACAAAAGCATTGAAAAATTCGAACCATTAGTAACGGATATCTCGGAAACGGGTTATGCCACAAAAAAAGTTATTTCACGTAAATTGTGTGTTTTAAAGAGATCGTCCATCGCTTAACGTTTTCCAGTTATTCAGATTATATAAAATTCTTTTTGAATGAAGAGACTTCACAGACTACTCCCAGAAAATTCAAAATGAACATTTTATTTGTCATGTAAATATCCTTAATATATGGTATTTTAAGCAAAATCGTTAGGACCATTTTCCAAAAACTAAAACATTTCGAGAAGTGTTCCATATAAAGAGTAGTTTGGGGTGGGAGATTGTCTTGAAAATCTTCGTGTCGCATCTTCGGAAGGAACTTAAATACCAAGTTCGGTATTTATCCGAGTTTTCGATTTAGAGTTAGCTATGCTGTTCATAGACACACACACACACACACACACACACACACACACACACACACACACACGGACCTTTTTCTAAATTTTCTTTTACTTTCTCTGCTACGTACAGTAAGTAGGGGAAGTATTGCATTCCACCCAAAAATTCGATACCGAGATTTTCACCGGAAATAGATGTATTGAGGTGCCCTGAATCCAAAAAACGATTTTTTGGGAAATGTGTCCGTCTATGTATCTGTCTGTGAACAACATAACACAGAAACGAACAGTCGGATAAACACCAAACTTGCTATTTAGGTTCAGTATCTTCCAGAGATGCGACACGAAGGTTTTCAAGAAACTCCCCCCCCCAACCCAGATTACTCTTTACATGGAACATTTTTCGAACATTTTAAATTTCTCAAAAATGGCTCTAACTATTTTCATTAAAATATCATATATTTAAGATACTTTCATGACAAATAAAATGTATATCTTGAATTTTCTGGGAATGTCCCCAAGAGTCTTCTCTCTGAATAGCTTTTTCACTATTGCTAAACCGTAAGATAGACAAAATTTTTCTACACAAAAATGTATATCTCGTTAAAACATACAATTTATGTCATATAAATTGTTTTGTAGAGTGAACCATTTCCGATATATTCTTTGTTATTTGTTTGAATTTTTCAATACTCATACTTTTTCTCAAATGGGAATTCGTTATTCGTTTTATTTTTTTTATGTCCTGGACATGTAAAGAGAATGGAATGCTCCACATAGCAACCAGCTCTTAAAATATTTGACTATCGCTTAAAGCCTATCATATTCCCCTTGCATCTACAAGAAAATTAACAATAAGATTGACTTCTCGATATCTCGATTAGCATGAAGTAGATGGAGAGTAAGCGTTTGTAAAAATAGTTTGTACAAGAGTAGAAAAAGCAATGAGAGTGTAACGCATCAGATGTTTTTATTCATGGTGCGTCAAAAGATGTATTTCCGCTGAAATCTCGATATTGAATTTTTGGGTGAAATGTAATACCTATCTAATGTATATAGGTGGTAGAGAAAGTAAAAATCCGAATGTTGTATTCACATGGCTTTCTCTACCCACCATCGTTTAATTGTATATAGCGTCTACAAGGTATTCGTGCAGAAGTTAATTCTTCTACCGTCTCCAAGTTAATTGAGATAAATGTTTGCATATAAGTAGAGATATAATAGCGACTTGAGCACAGTAGAGAGATGCCGACAAGCGATAAAGTTCTTTGTTCTACGCCGACAAGCCCGCCCCCTCCCTTTGTGTGCTCACATGCCGCCAGGTCTCGTGTCGTTAGGCCCCGCCCCCTCTCGCTTTGTGTGCTCACCTAATGCCGGCAGTATCTGTGCTAACAGGTTCTACCCCCTCCCCCATGCGTTCTACTGTGGCGTCATGACTTGATGGAATTGTTTTCTCGAGTCCTGCTGCCCCTCGGCAAATTAATTAGGTAATGTTCGTCAAACATTTTTTTTTATGATTAATAAGGTCTGCAGATTGCATCCTCGAGCAATTAAGTTTTTTGATTAATGAATTGTTGACTGGAGCTTGAGTATAAGTAGTCTGCTCACGGTAACAGTCTGTCATGTAATGAAACACTGCAGCCTTCTTGTATCTGGGGAAATCGCTTGTCCATTAGCTGAACATGTTAGACGCTTTCAACACATTAATAGGCTTTTAAGTTTACATACCGGATCTGTTTACATACATTAGCGAACGACATACTTCCGCCAGGCGGTAACGGTGACCTCCATTAGCTGACCCGTTAGACGCTTTCACCCCATTAGCGAACAATGTCAGTAATTGTTTTCCTAAGTGCTCTGCCCAACACTCAACACTTTAGATTTTAGCGATGGAAATGATATAAAAAGCAGCAGCTTCTCCAACGAGTTCCAAGTTGACCAGGATGCCCGGGTTCGAATTACAAATTCAGCTTCTAATAACTCAGAGACTAATTACGATAAAGACATCAAATAAAGTTTATTACATTAATGTCATTAGATAGTTTCTTGTGAATGTATATTTGGGTACATGGTGTCCAGGGTTCGAATACCGATAAAATGTAATTTAATTATAAATTTAATAACTCCTAAACTAATTAAGATAAAGACGCCAAATAAACTTTATTGCCTTTATTTTATTAGGTAGTATCTTGTGAATGTGTAATTAGATACCTGACGTTCTGGGTTCGAGCCTAATGTTTAAATCGTCATTATCTCAGAAACTAAGAGAGGTAGAGGAATTGACCAAAGCATGATTGATAGCTCCTATGATGGGTAATTAATACTGTATATAATTTTCAATCAGTTGTCCTTACTTCGAATCCCGATCTTTCAATCACTTACTTATTTTTTCTCTATACTCTAGAATATGTCACTTAGATTGATACTGTAACTGCATACACAACCTTTAAACATATCAAACTAATATTGTAAATAATTTTGTTTCTGGTGTCCAGGGTTCGAATACCGATAAAATGTAATTTAATTATAAATTTCATAACTTCTAAACTAATTAAGATAAAGACGCCAAATAAACTTTATTGTCTTTATATTATTAGGTACTATCTTGTGGATGTGTAATTAGATACCTGACGTTCTGGGTTCGATCCTAATTTTAAATTGTCATTATCTCAGAAACTAAGAGAGGTAGACGAGTGAACCAAAGCATGATTGATAGCTCCTATAAGGGGTAATTAATACTGTATATAATTTTCAATCAGTTGTCCTTACTTCGAATCCCGATCTTTCAATCACATACTTATTTTTCTCTATACTCTAGAATATATCACTTAGATTGATGCTGTAACTGTATACAGCACCTTTAAACATATCAAACTAATATTGTAAATAATTTTGTTTCTGGTGTCCAGGGTTCGAATACCGATAAAATGTAGTTTAATTATAAATTTAATAACTTCTAAACTAATTAAGATAAAGACGCCAAATAAACTTTATTGCCTTTATGTTATTAGGTATTATCTTGTGGATGTGTAATTAGATACCTGACGTTCTGGGTTCGAGCCTAATTTTAAATCGTCATTATCTCAGAAACTAAGAGAGGTAGACGAGTGAACCAAAGCATGATTGATAGCTCCTATGAGGGGTAATTAATACTGTATATAATTTTCAATCAGTTGTCCTTACTTCGAATCCCGATCTTTCAATCACTTACTTATTTTTCTCTATACTCTAGAATATATCACTTAGATTGATGCTGTAACTGCATACAGCACCTTTAAACATATCAAACTAATATTGTAAATAATTTTGTTTCTGGTGTCCAGGGTTCGAATACCGATAAAATATAGTTTAATTATAAATTTAATAACTTCTAAACTAATTAAGATAAAGACGCCAAATAAGCTTTATTGCCTTTACGTTATTAGGTATTATCTTGTGGATGTGTAATTAGATACCTGGCGTTCTGGGTTCGAGCCTAATTTTAAATCGTCATTATCTCAGAAACTAAGAGAGGTAGACGAGTGAACCAAAGCATGATTGATAGCTCCTATGAGGGGTAATTAATACTGTATATAATTTTCAATCAGTTGTCCTTACTTCGAATCCCGATCTTTCAATCACTTACTTATTTTTCTCTATACTCTAGAATATATCACTTAGATTGATGCTGTAACTGCATACAGCACCTTTAAACATATCAAACTAATATTGTAAATAATTTTGTTTCTGGTGTCCAGGGTTCGAATACCGATAAAATGTAATTTAATTATAAATTTAATAACTCCTAAACTAATTAAGATAAAGACGCCAAATAAACTTTATTGCGTTTATGTTACTAGGTAGTATCTTGTGGATGTGTAATTAGATACCTGACGTTCTGGGTTCGAGCCTAATGTTTAAATCGTCATTATCTCAGAAACTAAGAGAGGTAGAGGAATTGACCAAAGCATGATTGATAGCTCCTATGAGGGGCAATTAATACTGTATATAATTTTCAATCAGCTGTCCTTACTTCGAATCCCGATCTTTCAATCACTTACTTATTTTTCTCTATACTCTAGAATATATCACTTAGATTGATGCTGTAAATGCATACAGCACCCTTAAACATATCAAACTAATATTGTAAATAATATTGGTTCTGGTGTCCAGGGTTCGAATACCGATAAAATGTAATTTAATTATAAATTTAATAACTCCTAAACTAATTAAGATAAAGACACCAAATAAACTTTTATAGGGGAAAGGATGCTCTCCTGAAACATTAGGTCTCTAGATAGAAGTATTTATAGGGGAGAGATAGGGAATACCAGGGCTGATGCTAGGCTAGTCAGATGCTAAAGGAGGGAGGGATATGCTTTATACGAGAGAGATAGGGAACACAAGGAAAGATGCTATACTAAACAGGACTTGAAGGGTAGAATATGAGCGATATAGCATACCGAGGAGAGGTATTAGGATAGGAGTTTTGAATGATGGAGTAGGCGTTTATATGCGAGAGATAGGGAATACGAGGGTCGATGCTAGGCTAGACGGTGTTGAATGAGGGAATGCATCTTATATGAGAGAGGTAGGGGAATATGAGGAGAAGTGCTAGGCTAGTCGGGAAGGTCTGAATGAGAGAGTATACGTCTATATGGGAAAATATAGGGAAAACGAAGGTAGGTGCTAGGTTGAGAGAGTCTTCAAGGAGGAAAATGCATTTATATGAGAGCCGTAGGGTATACGAGGAGAGGTGCTAGTCTAGACATGGTTTGAGGATTAGAGTATACGTTTATATGGGAGAAATATGGAAAACAGGAGAGATACAAGGATAGACAGAGATTGAAGGAGGAGGAATGTAGGTTTATACTGTAATATAGAGAGTAATTCGATTATAAAACTTTTCTCATCCAGCCTTACAACACTTTTTATATACTTAATTTCTAAACCTTACAAACTTTATATTTGTTAAACAGTAGTGCGCGAGACGGAGAGGGACAAACAGTATATCGGTTTACAGTGAAGTATACGTCCTAACCTATTCCCACCTTGTTTGTTCTGGATCTTCTCATTGTCTGTCATCTAACGTAACCACGTAACAAGACGTAACACAGGAAATCATACATATGGCACATTAAAAAAAAAATAAAGGTATATATAATGAAACATAAACAAGTAGACAGAGGGTCGTCGATACATAGAAAACCAGGAGTTGTATGTACTGAGACCATAGATTAGTATAGGCAAACAACAAAGAAGTGAATTTATAGTGTAAATAGCCTAATATTTTCAAATATTATTATAGTCTAAAAGTATATAACTTAATTATGTATCGAGTATTGAGAAATAAACGTTATTCATTATTCACTAATCTCAGATCACTGCAATTGTATTGAATCAATTCACAATTGCTAATGCCATTCAACTTTCATTCGTCTCTGATACATAAACAAATTGCAAAATGGAGAAGGACGAAAGTAATAAAAAGACTCAGGCAGCAAATTTTAAGAAAGAAGAGAAAGATATATGACCGACATTGTTTTGGAACACAAATTAGTGTTGAAAATAAAATGACTGATAGCTCTGCTAAGCGTAAGGAAGAGACATGGAAATAAATTGCAAATGAATACAATTCTAGGTTAGAAAAAAGAAGATAAACAACATTCATGTAAACCAATTTTTAAAAATCAGTTTAACTGAATACATGTAAAAAAACATATCACTTTACAAAAAGTAATGCGGACAACATTTATTTTTTATAAACATTATCCTATTACATTCCTTTACAAAAAACCATACATATTTCCTAAAGGCAAAGGTGATAGTCTAGACATTCTAAACACTCAGTTATATAATCATATACATCACGCAGAAAGAGAGCTGCATTATCAGTAAAAAAACTAAACATCTCAACAATGTCTGAATGATGTATTTTATAAGTACAAATTTTTTGATATTTCAAAGCTCCTGTTAACCATGGCAGTAATTGATTAACACAATTTCTCGATCCTGTCATGCTATAACTTTAGATGCTTTCAGCTTACTTATAATTTCCTCAATCTCTTGTGTGTGACTATTATTACCAGCATCCCTCGACGCAATTAGTAACCTCAATATATTTACTAGTCTATTTGGATTTTCAAGCGTTGATATCACTGAATCATCATCATATGAAGATTTCATATTCTCACAACTTCCGATGTATCCAGATTTTTCACCAACAGTAGTCTCCAGTGAAGGACAGAGGCTTGATCCGGTATAACATTCCCCTCTATACATCTTCGGATCTTCAAGTGCAGGTGAGAGAGTCGATTCAGTATAACATGTTGCTCTATGAAACTTAAATCTTGACAAAGAACGATTCTTAAAAATCCGCCCGCATACACAGCATCTAATAACGCGTTTTCCTTCATGTGTAATGTATGAAAAACCGAGTTTCTCATTCGTCAGTTGCACAGATTTTCTCGGGCAGTAGCTCATGCTAAAACTAAAAGAAATTAAATGAATACGTGAATGCTAACGCTCGAAGGAATTAAAAGCGAATGAATGAATTCATAACACGCACCTATGTATATATCCAGGATGAGGACGACGGAGGGAATTGCGATCAATGCATAGCAGGGAGAAAGGATACTCTCTTGAAACATTAGTCATCTAGACAACTATTGTTCACGGAGCCTGTAGACGTCAGGTTGAATGGGACAGACCTCAGGTTCAAATCTTTAAGGGTACGGACCCCTGGCTTTTGCCTGGCATGTATACTAAACCATCCTAACAGCGAAACATTACATTACAACGACACGTAACCAGAACATGACGAGTGCGAGCATGGAAAAAGGATGCTCTCTGGGAACATTAGTGGAAAAGGATGCTCTCTGGAAACAGTCGCCATCCGCACAACGGATTGTCCCTAACATTTCCAGATTTCGGAACGTTCAACATCGTGACGCGCTCCTGTCATCTACATTTCGACGAAATTTTACCTCCTGAATTAGTTTGGTGCTCTGTATAGAACCTCAGAATATGCATTACGCTATGTAACAGACTCATCACGTTATGTAACAACACGATCACGCTAGGTAACAACATGTTCACGCTATGTAACAACATGATCACGCTATGTAACAACATGATCACGCTATGTAACAACATGATCACGCCATGTAACAACATGATCACGCTATGTAACAACATGATCACGCTATGTAACAACATGATCACGCTATGTAACAACATGACCACGCTATGTAACAAAACGATCAAGCTATGTAACAACTGATCACGCTATGTAACAACATGATCATGCTATGTATTAACCTGAGCACGCTATGTAACAACATGATCACGCTATGTAACAAACTGAGTACGCTATGTAACAACATGATCACGCCATGTAACAACTGATCACGCTATGTAACAACATGCTCAAGCTATGTAACAACTGATCACGCTATGTAACAACATGATCACGCTATGTAACAACCTGAGCACGCTATGTAACAATCTGATCACGTTATGTAACAACTGATCACGCTATGTAACAACATGATCACGCTATGTAACAACATGATCACGCTATGTAACAACATGATCACGCTATGTAACAACATGTTCACGCTATGTAACAACATGACCACGCTATGTAACAAAACGATCACGCTATGTAACAACACGATCACGCTATGTACAACACGATCACGTAATGTAACAACTGATCACGCTATGTAACAACCTGATCAAGCTATGTAACAACTGATCACGCTATGTAACAACATGATCACGCTATGTAACAACCTGAGCACGCTATGTAACAACATGATCACGCTATGTAACAACCTGAGTACGCTATGTAACAACATGATCACGCCATGTAACAACTGATCACGCTATGTAACAACATGCTCAAGCTATGTAACAACTGATCACGCTATGTAACAACACGATCACGCTATGTAACAACCTGATCAAGCTATGTAACAACATGATCACGCTATGTAACAACCTGAGTACGCTATGTAACAACATGATCACGCCATGTAACAACTGATCACGCTATGTAACAACATGCTCAAGCTATGTAACAACATGTTCACGCTATGTAACAACATGATCACGCTATGTAACAACATGTTCACGCTATGTAACAACATGATCACGCTATGTAACAACATGACCACACTATGTAACAACATGCTCACGCTATGTAACAAAACGATCAAGCTATGTAACAACACGATCACGCTATGTAACAACCTGATCAAGCTATGTAACAACACGATCACGCTATGTAACAACCTGATCAAGCTATGTAACAACATGATCACGCTATGTAACAACCTGAGTACGCTATGTAACAACATGATCACGCCATGTAACAACTGATCACGCTGTGTAACAACATGCTCAAGCTATGTAACAACATGTTCACGCTATGTAACAACATGATCACGCTATGTAACAACATGTTCACGCTATGTAACAACATGATCACGCTATGTAACAACATGACCACACTATGTAACAACATGATCACGCTATGTAACAAAACGATCAAGCTATGTAACAACACGATCACGCTATGTAACAACCTGATCAAGCTATGTAACAACTGATCACGCTATGTAACAACCTGAGCACGCTATGTAACAACCTGATCACGCTATGTAACAACTGATCACGCTATGTAACAACATGCTCAAGCTATGTAACAACATGATCACGCTATGTAACAACATGTTCACGCTATGTAACAACATGTTCACGCTATGTAACAACATGATCACGCTATGTAACAACATGACCACACTATGTAACAACATGATCATGCTATGTAACAAAACGATCAAGCTATGTAACAACATGATCACGCTATGTAACAAAACGATCAAGCTATGTAACAACCTGAGCACGCTATGTAACAACATGTTCACGCTATGTAACAACAGGATCACGTTATGTAACAACATGATCACGCTATGTAACAACATGATCACGCTATGTAACATAACGATCAAGCTATGTAACAACCTGAGCACGCTATGTAACAACATGTTCACGCTATGTAACAACATGAACACGCTATGTAACAATACGATCACGCTATGTAACAATCTGATTACGCTATGTAACAACTGATCACGCTATGTAACAACATGATCACGCTATGTAACAACCTGAGCACGTTATGTAACAACATGACTACGCTATGTAACAAAACGATCACGCTATGTAACAACTGATCACGCTATGTAACAACCTGAGCACGCTATGTAACAACATGACCACGCTATGTAACAAAACGATCACGCTATGTAACAACTGATCACGCTATGTAACAACCTGAGCACGCTATGTAACAACCTGAGCACGCTATGTAACAATCCGATCATGCTATGTAACAACCTGATCACGCTATGTAACAACCTGATTACGCTATGTAACAACTGATCACGCTATGTAACAACATGATCACGCCATGTAACAACCTGAGCACGCTATGTAACAACATGATCACGCTTTGTAACAACATGAACACGCTATGTAACAATACGATCACGCTATGTAACAATCTGATTACTATGTAACAACGGATCACGCTATGTAACAACATGATCACGCTATGTAACAACCTGAGCACGCTATGTAACATCATGATCACGCTATGTAACAACCTGATCACGCTATGTAACAACATGCTCACGCTATGTAACAACTGATCACGCTATGTAACAACATGATCACGCTATGTAACAACCTGAGCACGCTATGTAACAACATGATCACGCTATGTAACAACATGTTCACGCTATGTAACAACACGATCACGCTATGTAACAACACGATCACGCTATGTAACAACATGGACACGCTATGTAACAACATGAACACGCTATGTAACAATACGATCAAGCTATGTAACAACCTGAGCACGCTATGTAACAACATGATCACGCTATGTAACAACATGAACACTCTATGTAACAACCTGAGCATGCTATGTAACAACATGATCACGCTATGTAACAACCTAATCACGCTATGTAACATGATCACGCTATGTAACAACATGATCACGCTATGTAAATAGGGTGGACCATTTAAGTTGAGGCTATACAATATATCCAAAACTAAGCGTTGTAGAAAGAAATGTCTTTAATAAAACTTGATTGATATTATGGCGAAAGTAAATGCTGCTAGTCGTGTTTCGTTTGGAGGACGTAGTGAGGGTCATTTCAGGGTCTTTTTAAATGGGACCCTAATTGTAGGTTCCCATTTAAAAAAATAAATTGACCCAAAATGACCCTCATAACGGCCTTCAAACGAAACACGACTAGCAGCATTTACTTTCGCCATAATATCAATCAAGTTTTATTAAAGACATTTCTTTCTACAACGCTTAGTTTTGGATATATTGTATAGCCTCAACTTAAATGGTCCACCCTATTTACATAGCGTGATCATGTTGTTACATAGCGTGATTAGGTTGTTACATAGCGTGATCATGTTGTTACATAGCATGCTCAGGTTGTTACATAGAGTGTTCATGTTGTTACATAGCGTGATCATGTTGTTACATAGCGTGCTCAGGTTGTTACATAGCTTGATCGTATTGTTACATAGCGTGTTCATGTTGTTACATAGCGTGTCCATGTTGTTACATAGCGTGATCGTGTTGTTACATAGCGTGATCGTGTTGTTACATAGCGTGAACATGTTGTTACATAGCGTGATCATGTTGTTACATAGCGTGCTCAGGTTGTTACATAGCGTGATCATGTTGTTACATAGCGTGATCAGTTGTTACATAGCGTGAGCATGTTGTTACATAGCGTGATCAGGTTGTTACATAGCGTGATCATGATGTTACATAGCGTGCTCAGGTTGTTACATAGCGTGATCATGTTGTTACATAGCGTGATCCGTTGTTACATAGTAATCAGATTGTTACATAGCGTGATCGTATTGTTACATAGCGTGTTCATGTTGTTACATAGCGTGATCATGTTGTTACATAGCGTGCACAGGTTGTTACATGGCGTGATCATGTTGTTACATAGCGTGATCAGTTGTTACATAGCGTAATCAGGTTGTTACATAGCGTGATCAGGTTGTTACATAGCATGATCGGATTGTTACATAGCGTGCTCAGGTTGTTACATAGCGTGCTCAGGTTATTACATAGCGTGATCAGTTGTTACATAGCGTGATCGTTTTGTTACATAGCGTGGTCATGTTGTTACATAGCGTGCTCAGGTTGTTACATAGCGTGATCAGTTGTTACATAGCGTGATCGTTTTGTTACATAGCGTAGTCATGTTGTTACATAACGTGCTCAGGTTGTTACATAGCGTGATCATGTTGTTACATAGCGTGATCAGTTGTTACATAGCGTAATCAGATTGTTACATAGCGTGATCGTATTGTTACATAGCGTGTTCATGTTGTTACATAGCGTGAACATGTTGTTACATAGCGTGCTCAGGTTGTTACATAGCTTGATCGTTTTGTTACATAGCGTGATCATGTTGTTACATAGCGTGATCATGTTGTTACATAACGTGATCATGTTGTTACATAGCTTGATCGTTTTGTTACATAGCGTGATCATGTTGTTACATAGCTTGATCGTTTTGTTACATAGCATGATCATGTTGTTACATAGTGTGGTCATGTTGTTACATAGCGTGATCATGTTGTTACATAGCGTGAACATGTTGTTACATAGCGTGAACATGTTTTTACATAGCGTGATCATGTTGTTACATAGCTTGAGCATGTTGTTACATAGCGTGATCAGTTGTTACATAGCGTGATCAGGTTGTTACATAGCGTGCTCAGGTTGTTACATAGCGTGATCAGTTGTTACATAGCTTGATCAGGTTGTTACATAGCGTGATCGTGTTGTTACATAGCTTGATCGTTTTGTTACATAGCGTGATCATGTTGTTACATAGTGTGGTCATGTTGTTACATAGTGTGGTCATGTTGTTACATAGCGTGATCATGTTGTTACATAGCGTGAACATGTTGTTACATAGCGTGATCATGTTGTTACATAGCGTGAACATGTTGTTACATAGCTTGAGCATGTTGTTACATAGCGTGATCAGTTGTTACATTGCGTGATCATGTTGTTACATAGCGTACTCAGGTTGTTACATAGCGTGATCATGTTGTTACATAGCTTGATCAGGTTGTTACATAGCGTGATCGTGTTGTTACATAGCGTGATCAGTTGTTACATAGCTTGAGCATGTTGTTACATAGCGTGATCAGTTGTTACATGGCGTGATCATGTTGTTACATAGCGTACTCAGGTTGTTACATAGCGTGATCATGTTGTTACATAGCGTGCTCAGGTTGTTACATAGCGTGATCATGTTGTTACATAGCGTGATCAGTTGTTACATAGCTTGATCAGGTTGTTACATAGCGTGATCAGTTGTTACATTACGTGATCGTGTTGTACATAGCGTGATCGTGTTGTTACATAGCGTGATCGTTTTGTTACATAGCGTGGTCATGTTGTTACATAGCGTGAACATGTTGTTACATAGCGTGATCATGTTGTTACATAGCGTGATCATGTTGTTACATAGCGTGATCATGTTGTTACATAGCGTGATCAGTTGTTACATAACGTGATCAGATTGTTACATAACGTGATCAGATTGTTACATAGCGTGCTCAGGTTGTTACATAGCGTGATCATGTTGTTACATAGCGTGATCAGTTGTTACATAGCTTGAGCATGTTGTTACATAGCGTGATCAGTTGTTACATGGCGTGATCATGTTGTTACATAGCGTACTCAGTTTGTTACATAGCGTGATCATGTTGTTACATAGCGTGCTCAGGTTGTTACATAGCATGATCATGTTGTTACATAGCGTGATCAGTTGTTACATAGCTTGATCGTTTTGTTACATAGCGTGGTCATGTTGTTACATAGCGTGATCATGTTGTTACATAGCGTGATCATGTTGTTACATAGCGTGATCATGTTGTTACATGGCGTGATCATGTTGTTACATAGCGTGATCATGTTGTTACATAGCGTGATCATGTTGTTACATAGCGTGAACATGTTGTTACTTAGCGTGATCGTGTTGTTACATAACGTGATGAGTCTGTTACATAGCGTAATGCATATTCTGAGGTTCTATACAGAGCACCAAACTAATTCAGGAGGTAAAATTTCGTCGAAATGTAGATGACAGGAGCGCGTCACGATGTTGAACGTTCCGAAATCTGGAAATGTTAGGGACAATCCGTTGTGCGGATGGCGACTGTTTCCAGAGAGCATCCTTTTCCACTAATGTTCCCAGAGAGCATCCTTTTTCCATGCTCGCACTCGTCATGTTCTGGTTACGTGTCGTTGTAATGTAATGTTTCGCTGTTAGGATGGTTTAGTATACATGCCAGGCAAAAGCCAGGGGTCCGTACCCTTAAAGATTTGAACCTGAGGTCTGTCCCATTCAACCTGACGTCTACAGGCTCCGTGAACAATAGTTGTCTAGATCACTAATGTTTCAAGAGAGTATCCTTTCTCCCTGCTATGCATTGATCGCAATTCCCTCCGTCGTCCTCATCCTGGATATATACATAGGTGCGTGTTATGAATTCATTCATTCGCTTTTAATTCCTTCGAGCGTTAGCATTCACGTATTCATTTAATTTCTTTTAGTTTTAGCATGAGCTACTGCCCGAGAAAATCTGTGCAACTGACGAATGAGAAACTCGATTTTTCATACATTACACATGAAGGAAAACGCGTTATTAGATGCTGTGTATGCGGGCGGATTTTTAAGAATCGTTCTTTGTCAAGATTTAAGTTTCATAGAGCAACATGTTATACTGAATCGACTCTCTCACCTGCACTTGAAGATCCGAAGATGTATAGAGGGGAATGTTATACCGGATCAAGCCTCTGTCCTTCACTGGAGACTACTGTTGGTGAAAAATCTGGATACATCGGAAGTTGTGAGAATATGAAATCTTCATATGATGATGATTCAGTGATATCAACGCTTGAAAATCCAAATAGACTAGTAAATATATTGAGGTTACTAATTGCGTCGAGGGATGCTGGTAATAATAGTCACACACAAGAGATTGAGGAAATTATAAGTAAGCTGAAAGCATCTAAAGTTATAGCATGACAGGATCGAGAAATTGTGTTAATCAATTACTGCCATGGTTAACAGGAGCTTTGAAATATCAAAAAATTTGTACTTATAAAATACATCATTCAGACATTGTTGAGATGTTTAGTTTTTTTACTGATAATGCAGCTCTCTTTCTGCGTGATGTATATGATTATATAACTGAGTGTTTAGAATGTCTAGACTATCACCTTTGCCTTTAGGAAATATGTATGGTTTTTTGTAAAGGAATGTAATAGGATAATGTTTATAAAAAATAAATGTTGTCCGCATTACTTTTTGTAAAGTGATATGTTTTTTTACATGTATTCAGTTAAACTGATTTTTAAAAATTGGTTTACATGAATGTTGTTTATCTTCTTTTTTCTAACCTAGAATTGTATTCATTTGCAATTTATTTCCATGTCTCTTCCTTACGCTTAGCAGAGCTATCAGTCATTTTATTTTCAACACTAATTTGTGTTCCAAAACAATGTCGGTCATATATCTTTCTCTTCTTTCTTAAAATTTGCTGCCTGAGTCTTTTTATTACTTTCGTCCTTCTCCATTTTGCAATTTGTTTATGTATCAGAGACGAATGAAAGTTGAATGGCATTAGCAATTGTGAATTGATTCAATACAATTGCAGTGATCTGAGATTAGTGAATAATGAATAACGTTTATTTCTCAATACTCGATACATAATTAAGTTATATACTTTTAGACTATAATAATATTTGAAAATATTAGGCTATTTACACTATAAATTCACTTCTTTGTTGTTTGCCTATACTAATCTATGGTCTCAGTACATACAACTCCTGGTTTTCTATGTATCGACGACCCTCTGTCTACTTGTTTATGTTTCATTATATATACCTTTATTTTTTTTTAATGTGCCATATGTATGATTTCCTGTGTTACGTCTTGTTACGTGGTTACGTTAGATGACAGACAATGAGAAGATCCAGAACAAACAAGGTGGGAATAGGTTAGGACGTATACTTCACTGTAAACCGATATACTGTTTGTCCCTCTCCGTCTCGCGCACTACTGTTTAACAAATATAAAGTTTGTAAGGTTTAGAAATTAAGTATATAAAAAGTGTTGTAAGGCTGGATGAGAAAAGTTTTATAATCGAATTACTCTCTATATTACAGTATAAACCTACATTCCTCCTCCTTCAATCTCTGTCTATCCTTGTATCTCTCCTGTTTTCCATATTTCTCCCATATAAACGTATACTCTAATCCTCAAACCATGTCTAGACTAGCACCTCTCCTCGTATACCCTACGGCTCTCATATAAATGCATTTTCCTCCTTGAAGACTCTCTCAACCTAGCACCTACCTTCGTTTTCCCTATATTTTCCCATATAGACGTATACTCTCTCATTCAGACCTTCCCGACTAGCCTAGCACTTCTCCTCATATTCCCCTACCTCTCTCATATAAGATGCATTCCCTCATTCAACACCGTCTAGCCTAGCATCGACCCTCGTATTCCCTATCTCTCGCATATAAACGCCTACTCCATCATTCAAAACTCCTATCCTAATACCTCTCCTCGGTTTGCTATATCGCTCATATTCTACCCTTCAAGTCCTGTTTAGTATAGCATCTTTCCTTGTGTTCCCTATCTCTCTCGTATAAAGCATATCCCTCCCTCCTTTAGCATCTGACTAGCCTAGCATCAGCCCTGGTATTCCCTATCTCTCCCCTATAAATACTTCTATCTAGAGACCTAATGTTTCAGGAGAGCATCCTTTCCCCTATAAAAGTTTATTTGGTGTCTTTATCTTAATTAGTTTAGGAGTTATTAAATTTATAATTAAATTACATTTTATCGGTATTCGAACCCTGGACACCAGAACCAATATTATTTACAATATTAGTTTGATATGTTTAAGGGTGCTGTATGCATTTACAGCATCAATCTAAGTGATATATTCTAGAGTATAGAGAAAAATAAGTAAGTGATTGAAAGATCGGGATTCGAAGTAAGGACAGCTGATTGAAAATTATATACAGTATTAATTGCCCCTCATAGGAGCTATCAATCATGCTTTGGTCAATTCCTCTACCTCTCTTAGTTTCTGAGATAATGACGATTTAAACATTAGGCTCGAACCCAGAACGTCAGGTATCTAATTACACATCCACAAGATACTACCTAGTAACATAAACGCAATAAAGTTTATTTGGCGTCTTTATCTTAATTAGTTTAGGAGTTATTAAATTTATAATTAAATTACATTTTATCGGTATTCGAACCCTGGACACCAGAAACAAAATTATTTACAATATTAGTTTGATATGTTTAAAGGTGCTGTATGCAGTTACAGCATCAATCTAAGTGATATATTCTAGAGTATAGAGAAAAATAAGTAAGTGATTGAAAGATCGGGATTCGAAGTAAGGACAACTGATTGAAAATTATATACAGTATTAATTACCCCTCATAGGAGCTATCAATCATGCTTTGGTTCACTCGTCTACCTCTCTTAGTTTCTGAGATAATGACGATTTAAAATTAGGCTCGAACCCAGAACGTCAGGTATCTAATTACACATCCACAAGATAATACCTAATAACATAAAGGCAATAAAGCTTATTTGGCGTCTTTATCTTAATTAGTTTAGAAGTTATTAAATTTATAATTAAACTATATTTTATCGGTATTCGAACCCTGGACACCAGAACCAATATTATTTACAATATTAGTTTGATATGTTTAAAGGTGCTGTATGCAGTTACAGCATCAATCTAAGTGATATATTCTAGAGTATAGAGAAAAATAAGTAAGTGATTGAAAGATCGGGATTCGAAGTAAGGACAACTGATTGAAAATTATATACAGTATTAATTACCCCTCATAGGAGCTATCAATCATGCTTTGGTTCACTCGTCTACCTCTCTTAGTTTCTGAGATAATGACGATTTAAAATTAGGCTCGAACCCAGAACGTCAGGTATCTAATTACACATCCACAAGATAATACCTAATAACATAAAGGCAATAAAGTTTATTTGGCGTCTTTATCTTAATTGGTTTAGAAGTTATTAAATTTATAATTAAACTACATTTTATCGGTATTCGAACCCTGGACACCAGAAACAAAATTATTTACAATATTAGTTTGATATGTTTAAAGGTGCTGTATACAGTTACAGCATCAATCTAAGTGATATATTCTAGAGTATAGAGAAAAATAAGTAAGTGATTGAAAGATCGGGATTCGAAGTAAGGACAACTGATTGAAAATTATATACAGTATTAATTACCCCTCATAGGAGCTATCAATCATGCTTTGGTTCACTCGTCTACCTCTCTTAGTTTCTGAGATAATGACGATTTAAAATTAGGCTCGAACCCAGAACGTCAGGTATCTAATTACACATCCACAAGATAGTACCTAATAATATAAAGACAATAAAGTTTATTTGGCGTCTTTATCTTAATTAGTTTAGAAGTTATTAAATTTATAATTAAATTACATTTTATCGGTATTCGAACCCTGGACACCAGAAACAAAATTATTTACAATATTAGTTTGATATGTTTAAAGGTTGTGTATGCAGTTACAGCATCAATCTAAGTGACATATTCTAGAGTATAGAGAAAAAATAAGTAAGTGATTGAAAGATCGGGATTCGAAGTAAGGACAACTGATTGAAAATTATATACAGTATTAATTACCCATCATAGGAGCTATCAATCATGCTTTGGTCAATTCCTCTACCTCTCTTAGTTTCTGAGATAATGACGATTTAAACATTAGGCTCGAACCCAGAACGTCAGGTATCTAATTACACATTCACAAGATACTACCTAATAAAATAAAGGCAATAAAGTTTATTTGGCGTCTTTATCTTAATTAGTTTAGGAGTTATTAAATTTATAATTAAATTACATTTTATCGGTATTCGAACCCTGGACACCATGTACCCAAATATACATTCACAAGAAACTATCTAATGACATTAATGTAATAAACTTTATTTGATGTCTTTATCGTAATTAGTCTCTGAGTTATTAGAAGCTGAATTTGTAATTCGAACCCGGGCATCCTGGTCAACTTGGAACTCGTTGGAGAAGCTGCTGCTTTTTATATCATTTCCATCGCTAAAATCTAAAGTGTTGAGTGTTGGGCAGAGCACTTAGGAAAACAATTACTGACATTGTTCGCTAATGGGGTGAAAGCGTCTAACGGGTCAGCTAATGGAGGTCACCGTTACCGCCTGGCGGAAGTATGTCGTTCGCTAATGTATGTAAACAGATCCGGTATGTAAACTTAAAAGCCTATTAATGTGTTGAAAGCGTCTAACATGTTCAGCTAATGGACAAGCGATTTCCCCAGATACAAGAAGGCTGCAGTGTTTCATTACATGACAGACTGTTACCGTGAGCAGACTACTTATACTCAAGCTCCAGTCAACAATTCATTAATCAAAAAACTTAATTGCTCGAGGATGCAATCTGCAGACCTTATTAATCATAAAAAAAATGTTTGACGAACATTACCTAATTAATTTGCCGAGGGGCAGCAGGACTCGAGAAAACAATTCCATCAAGTCATGACGCCACAGTAGAACGCATGGGGGAGGGGGTAGAACCTGTTAGCACAGATACTGCCGGCATTAGGTGAGCACACAAAGCGAGAGGGGGCGGGGCCTAACGACACGAGACCTGGCGGCATGTGAGCACACAAAGGGAGGGGGCGGGCTTGTCGGCGTAGAACAAAGAACTTTATCGCTTGTCGGCATCTCTCTACTGTGCTCAAGTCGCTATTATATCTCTACTCATATATAGTTTCATTACACATTTACTCGCACAAAGGGGGTAGCAATGGTCAGATGGTTAAAACCTTGTCGCTGATACTGGTCTTGAAATTCCATACTCTTTCCATGACATCGCGAGAAATAACTGAATAACGACGTTACTTTAAAACTAACCAAATATTGAAAAATACAAACCATTAATAACGGATATTTCGGAAATGCCTGATGTCACAAAAGAAGTTATTTATTTGTAATAAATTGTGTGTTTTAGAAACCTACATTTCTTGTGTAGTTAGTTTTGTCTATGTCATAAGGTTTAAAAAAACTCCTTCCGAATAGAGGACTGCATAGGTTAATACCAGAAATTTGAAGATACACATTTTATCTTCTTGTTTAACGGAGCCCTTACAGCCCCAACCTTGGGTCAGTAGCCTGTCGAGGAGCAAGCAAACTTTGGAATACAGCATTTCCAGGGTGGGTGATCAGTCCCATGCCTGGTATGGCGATGAAGAAGGAAAAGTAAGTGTAGTGATGAAAGGGATGATGGGAAAATTCGAGAATCAAATTATCTAACCCAGCATCGCCTAGCGACCAAGGAAAACCGCGAAAAATCCTTCGGTCAGCTTGGAAGGCCCCGGGGATTTGAACCTGGGACCTCACGAATATGAGTCGTACATACTGCAGCGCCACCTTGCGGTATAAATTTTATTTGTCATGTAAATATCTTAAATATATGGTGTTTTAATTAAAATCGTTAAAGGCATTTTTAAGAACATAAAAGGTTCCGGGCAATTTTCCATGTAAAGGGTGGTTTGGCGTGGGGGAATTATCTTGAAAATGTTCCCGTCACATCTTTGGAAAATACTGAACTTAAATGCAAGTTTAGTATTTATCTAACATTTCGTTTTTTAATTATGCTCTTCGCACATGCACACATTTTTATAAAAATTCTTTTTGTGGATTCAGGGGGCTCAAAACATGTATTTCTGGTGTAATCTCAATAGCGAAGTTTTGGGTGGAATGTAATACTTCTCTACATTTTAGTAGGTATATGGTAGGGAAAGTAAAAATAGAATTATTTTATGTTTCTTGGCGGTACTTACGATAACTAAGAACATGCAATGAAAATGTAACCAACGCATATCTAATATTAGCGTATTGTAGTAAATAACCGACGTTAACATGTATAATGAGCTGCCCTTACACTAAAGGTATTATGTTTTAAGTGTTTGTAAGAGAAATAGTGGGAGGGAGAAATAAATATGAATTACCTCAGCAAATGAAGCATTACGTAAGAATGATTGTGGATTCTGCTAATTCTGAATAAAATCATTTAAGCCATTTTTGGGAAAAAATAATAGCATCTTCCAAGTGAAGAATCAGTTGGTGTAATGGAAACTCCCTGAAATTCTTCGCTTTACAGCCTCGGCTGTAACTGACATGTAAAAAAGCTAGGTTGTTGTTGTTTTTGTTGTTTTTTTAAAGGAGCTCCACTGTGCACAGCGGAGCTGATTTGAAAACAGTGCTACTGCCGGAACTCCAATCGCGAATAAGGTATTACTGTGACATCAACTGTGCCGTTGTAGCGATGCTCGTAACGTGCAACAAAAACTTTTGTCATCTGATCTCAAGTCTTCAAGGTCCGTGGTTGGAATTCCAGCCGTGGCATTGAATTTTTCTAGTCTGATTCAAATTTCCAACATTGCCTACACAAGGCTAGTGTGAAAGAATATTATATGTTCTTAATATTTTATTGTCAGTGTACTGTTCTCTCGAAGTTTCTGTTCCTCACAGACCTTATGATCACTGCTTCGGATTTTAACATATATTTTACTGGCTTCTATCGAAATTAAGTTTTATTTCCATGAAATGTCCTCTTCAATATAAGTTTCTGGTGAGGCAATGTATTTCTACATTCATGGTTGTGTTCTAAAGCCCACTTAGTAGAGTCATTGTTTCTCTTTGAATTAAGGTAGTAAAATATTTTCTTAGGTTTGAAGGGTTTTATTATTATTTTTATGTACAACTGGATCGACACAAACAGTTTTTAACATCTTATCGAAAACGAAATTTAAAACTGTCAGGAATTACTAAAGGGGTTCCCTCTCGCCCCAACATTTCCGTACAGACTGCAAGCTCTTCTTCCATAGCTGTGTGTGTTGTAATTTCTGACTACAATCGAATGAATTCAATTGTTTATGATTAGTAGTACGTTAAATACCAGGATTGTTCACAATCTGAGAATGGAAACGAAAACAGGAACGGAAAGCAAAGCAACATGCAACATTTTGGTCCGCAGTACACCGGGAACGACAGCCAGTATGCATATCGAACACCTATCGATAGCAAAATGAAAAGTCGATTTTGCACATTAGAATATCTTTGGTTTGTAGCTGACAAATTATATTTGTACTTTCTCTACCACGTACCTAGTAGGTGGAGAAGGTATCGCATTCCACCCAAAAATTCGATACCGAAATTTCACCTGAAACACATGTTTAGAGGTCCCTGAATGCAAGAAAAGCATTTGTGGAAAAATGTCTGTGAACAGCATAATTCAGAATCGAAAAGTCGGACAAATACCGAACTTGTTAGGCATTTAGGTTCAGTACCTTCCGAAGATGCAACACGAAGATTTTCAAGAAAACCCTCCCACTCCAAAATACCCTTTTCATTAAACATTTTTCGAACTTTTTTGTTTTCTAGAAAATGGCGCTAACGATTTTGATTAAAATACGATATATTAAAGATATTTATATGACATATAAAATGTCGGTATATCTTAAATTTTCTAGTTACAGCCTGTGAAGTTCTCTTCATTCGGAAGGAAACTTGATTAATCTTGTGTAACTGGTAAACGCTAATCGATAGAAGAAAACGTACTACACAACAAATGTTGATCTCTTTAAAACACACAATTTATTTCAAAAAGTTTTTTTTGTGGCATAAGCCATTTCTAAGATATCCGTTACTAATGGTCGAATTGTTCATTAATTTGCCACTCTCTTGAAGTCCTGTCAAGATTCAGTTGTTTCTGGCGATTGCATAGAAACAGTATGGAATTTTAAGGTCAGCATAAGGTGTCCAGTTTTTAAACATTTGACTATCGCTGTTCCCTTTGTATCTGTAACGAAATGTTAATTCAGGTATTTCTACAAAGACTTATTTGGATTAAAGTGTAGTAGATAGAAAAAAAATCTGATGTGTTGCACTCACGTGGCTTTATCTACTCTTGTACACACTATTTTAAAAACGCTTATTCTCCATCTACTTCGTGTTAATCGAGATAAACATTTGCAGAAACTATCTTATTGCTAGTTTTCTTGTACGTGCAAGGGGAATATAATAGGCTTTAAGCGATAGTCACATATTTTAAAAGCTGGTTGATAAGTGGAGCATTCCATTCTCTTTGTATGTCCAGGACATAAGAAAATCTGATGTGTTACACTCCCGTGACTTTCTCTACTCTTGTACAAACTATTTTTACAAACTCTTATGCACCATCTATTTCATATTAATCCAGATAAACATTTGCAGAAACGATCTTTTCACATGCAAAGAGAATTACATTTTACACATAGTGACCAGTTCTAAAAATACTTGACTATCGCTTAAGGCGTACTATGTTCCCCTCGTTTTGTATTTGCAAGGGCAATATAGAAATACAGTAGTCTTTAAGCATAGACATATCTCTTAATAGCTGGTTGCTATGTGTAGCACCATTCTCTTTGTCACAGATTAATACTCTTTGCATATCCAAGACAAAAAAATGAATAACGAATTCCCATTTGAGAAAAGAAGTATTGAAAAATTTAAGGGAATAACAAGCAATATTTCGAAAATGGTTCACTCAACAACAAAAGTGCATATGACATAAATTGTGTATTTTAACGCGATCTACATTTTTTGTAGTAAAATTTTGTCTATCTCTTGTGGTTTACCGGTTATGCAAAAGTCGTTCACAATGATGAATACTTTTGGAGACATTCCCGGAAAATTCGAGATATACATTTCATTTGTCATGAAAATATCTTAAGCATATGATATTTTAATCAAAATCGTTAGAGCCATTTTTTAAAAATTAAAATTTTCGAAAAATGTTCTATGTAAAGGGTAATCTGGGGTGGGGGGAGGAATTTTCTTGAAAACCTTCGTGTCGCATCTCTGGAAGACACTGAACCTAAATACCAAGTTTGGTGTTTATCCGACTGTTCATTTCTGAGTTATGCTGTTCACAGATACACAGACAGACACATGGACATGTTTCCAAAAATGCTTTTTTTTATTCAGGGGGTCTCAAAACTGTATTTCCGGTGAAATCTCGGTATCGAATTTTTGGGTGAAATACAATACCTTCCCTACTTACTATACGTAGTAGAGAAAGTAAAAAACGAATAACGAATTCCCATTTGAGAGAAAGTATAAGTGTTGGAAAATTAAAACAGATAACGAGGAATATGTCGGAAATGGTCCACAAAAAATGTATATGTCATAAATTGTGTGTTTTAACGAGCTCTACATTTGTGTAGAAAATTTTTGTCTATATCTTAAGCTTACCAGTTATGCAAAAGCCATTCAGAAAGAAGAGGACTTTCGGGGACATTCTCAGAAATCAAGATATGCAGTTTATTTGTCATGAAAATTTCTTAAATACATGATACTTTAACCAAATCGTTGGAGCCTTTTTTGAGAAAATCAAAATTTTCGAAAAATGTTCCATGTAAAGGATAGTCTGGTGTGGGAGATTTAAAAGATACTGAACCTAAATACCAAGTTTGGTATTTATCGGACTTATCGTTTTTAAGTTATGCCGTTCACAGACACACACACGGACCTTTTTCTAAATGTGCTTTTTTTTTATTCAGAGGCTTCAAAACATGTATTTAAGATGAAATATCGGTATAGAACGTTTGGGTGGAATGCAATACTTCCCCTGTCTACTACACGTAGTAGAGAAAGCAATAAGCTTTAGTAAGAAAAAATTGTATACGCATTAGGGGGTAGAAAAAGCCATGCGATGTATCATATCAGCTTTTTTTTCAGCCGTTTCCAATTCAGCCAACATAATGCAGGATAGGCAACGTCAAAATTCTAAACGCGGAGTCAACTCTTTTCTATTCCTCTGGCTAATGCGTCTTACCGAGCGTCATTTCTTTATTAATAGCGTACATTTAGCTTATTTTGTTGTTCTCCAACGCTCTGAGGAAGTAGGACAGGTTTACCAAATTCCTTCGGTTTGATTTTCTCAGCTTACGAATAAAGAGACCGCAGTGGCTGTTTTAGGCCAAAGTGAAGGATCTAATTTGTAAAATATGGATCTAATCTGCCGTCCCAGGAAACGAAAAAGTTAAAACTAGACCAAATTTTCTTTACCGTTCCCAGAACCCAGTAAAGCTTTTTGTTGATTGTGGACGTTCACATTATAATACATACATTTTAGCTTCGTCGTTTTCCTTCTGGTTTCCGTTCTCGGTTATTGTGAATCATTCTATACAAGCTGCCCATAAAGTTCCAATAGATTTTCATGTTTCTGGTCTGTTACAACACAATAAATATGATATTAAGTGATAATTTAAGCCCCTGGATGGTGTGATAGTTTTGAAGCAGTATACTCTACCTGCATCTGATGCAGTCGTTATCTTGTAGCTCGTTCTGTTGCTCAGTGGTAGAGCTATGAGTACTTTTCTCGTGGTGAGCATAAACGATAACACCAATTTAAATTGACTGAGACATTTAATGTATTAATACTTGAACTATTAAAGCGAATTGCCGACAGTTTGAAGACAAAAAATCTGATGTGTTACACTCACATGACTTTCTCTACTCTTGTACAATCTATTTTTACAAACGCCTATTCTCCATATGCTTTATGTTAATCGAGATATCGAGATGTCAATCTTATTGCTAATTTTCTTGTAGATGCAAGGGGAATATGGTAGCTTTTAAGCGATGGTCAAATATTTTAACGCTGGTTGCTATGCGGCGCATTCCATTCTCTTTGCAAGTCCAGGACATAAAAAAATGAATAACGAATTTGAGAAAAAGTATAAGTATTGGAAAATTTAAGGGAATAACAAGCAATATCTCGAAAACGGTTCACTCAACAAACGAAATGTATATGACATAAGTTGTGTATTTTAACGAGATCTACATTTTTTGTGTAGTAAAATTTTGTCTATCTCTTATGGTTTACCAGTTATGCAAAAGTCGTTCACAATGTAGAATACTTTTGGAGACATTCCCAGAAAATTCGAGATATACATTTCATTTCTCATGACATTATCTTAAACATATGATATTTTAATCAAAATCGTTAGAGCCATTTTTGAGAAAATTAAAATTTTCGAAAAATGTTCCATGTAAAGGGTAGTCTGGGGTGGGGGGATTTTCTTGAAAACCTTCGTGTCGCATCTCTGGAAGATACTGAACCTAAATACCAAGTTTGGTGTTTATCCGACTGTTCGTTTTTGAGTTATGCTGTTCACACACACACACACACACACACACAGACAGACACACACACGGACATGTTTCCAAAAATGCTTTTTTTGGATTCAGGAGGTCTCAAAACATGTATTTCCGGTGAAATCTCGGTATCGAATTTTTGGGTGGAATGCAATACTTCCCCTACTTACTACTATACGTAGTAGAGAAAGTAAAAATGAACTGGTTATGAATCGTAGTACTCGAAGCTATAACAATTGAATTATTATACCTGCTAACTTCTTCAGTATCAATAACTGTTTCTGCAATAAAAGAAACTAGCAGTGTAACTTGCCGTGAGCCATTAAAATGCTTACCGGCAAAATCCCTCGCGGATGCCGCTAAATCTTACTCACACAAGCCCGTCACTGGGCGCTTAAAATAACTCACGAGCAATCACCAGATTAAGTCACGAATGTGTGCACCAAGTTGTACATGAACGGATTGTCCCTGATTAGGTTACACGCCCCTATATTGCCTATGCTCCGCCTACCTTAGAACTAGCCCTACCAACATCCCTTCTTGCGCGTAGCCAATCTTAAATTTTTTACGGTGCGTCTGTTACCTTTTTGCTATGGAGGCCTGACTAAACTCTCAGAAATACCTTTCGGTTCTCTTTTTTAGAAGTTCTGCCTATGTGACTGTTCAAACGTACTGAACTTAACTCTAAACTGTTTTCCAAGACTCTTTAAGCTAATGCTTTCGCTCCTCTTGCTGTTACTAATGACCTTGTCTCATGGCTCGCTAATTACCTTTTTCTTTTCGGACAAATCTTTCAGCTCAAGCTTATTATTTTATACATTGATCTTTATCTCACTGTCATTTCTTTGTTTAATTATTTATATATTCCCGTCAATAATTACGGTATCATAGAATAGAGTAGGACCTTAGAAAGCGTTATGTTCAACACACTTCCTATCGCATTGTGGTTGTACGGAACACGCGCCGTTAGATTTAAGGATTATTAGCAAGAACTCCCATTTGTTGTTTCAGCTCATGCACTTCTGGCACCGTGGTAGCGTAAACTCGGCTCTTGATGAACCCCCATGTAAATAATTTTGATGCAATACATTAACATGACTTTCTCTACTCTTTATAGTTTATTAGCGGGTATACAAACTATTCTTACTAAAGCTTATTTTTCGTTTATTACGTTTTAATCCAAATAAACCTTTGTAGAAATGGCTACATTACACACTTCGTTATGGATACAAAGAGAACAGCGACTGTCAAATGTTTAAGAACTGGACACTATATGCTGGCCTTAAAATTCCATACTGTTTCCATGCAATCGCGAAAAAAAATCTGAATTTTGACAGGACTTTAAGAGAATGGCCAGGTCCAAGTATTGAACATTTCGAACCATTAATAACGAATATCTCAGAAATGGCTTATGCCACAAAAACGTATTGGAAATAAATTCTGTGTTTTAAAAAGATATTTTTTGTGCACTACGTTTTCGTCTATCGTTTAATGTTTACCAGTTATACAAGATTATAAACGATTCCTTCCGAATGAAGAGGACTTCACAGATTATTCCCAGCATATTCAACATATACGCTTTATTTGGCATGTAAATATCTTTAATATATGGTATTTTAATTCAAAATCTTTAGTCATTTTTTAGAAAGTAAGAAATTTAAAAAAATGCTCCGTGTAAAGGATAGCTTGTGATGGGGATTTTCTTGAAAGTATTCGTGTTGCACCTTTGAAAGGTACTGAACCTAAATACCAGGTTTAGTATTTATGCGACTTTTCGTTTTCGAGTTATACTGTTCCCACACTACGGTCAATTTTACTTTCACTACTACATATAGTAAGTAGGGGAAGTATTGCATTCCACCCAAAAATTCGAATATCGAGATGTCACCTGAAATACATGTTTTGAGGTACCCTGATTCCAAAAAAAACATTTTTAGAAAAAGGTCCTTGTGTGTGTGGCGTGTGTGCGTGTGTGTGTGGCGTGTGTGCGCGCGCGCGCGCGTGTGTGTGTGTGTGTGTGGGTGTGTCTGTGAACAACATAACTCAAAAACGAAACGTCGGATAAATGCCAAACATGGTGTTTTGATTCAGTATCTTTCAAATATGCGACACGAAGATTTTCAAGAAAATCCCCCACCCCAGATTACCCTTTACATGCAACATTTTTCAAAAATTTTGATTTTCTCAAACATGGCTCTAACGATTTTGATTAAAATATAATATGTTTAAGACACTTTATGGCAAAGGAAATGTGTATCTGGAATTTTATGGGAATGTCCCCAAAAGTCAACTTCATTCTGAATGAATTTTGCATAACTGGTAAACCCTAAGAGATAGATAAAATTTTACTACACAAAAATCCAGATCTCGTTAAAACACACGACTAATGTCATATACATTTTTTTGTCGAGTGAACGATTTTCGAGATATTTCTTGTTATTTGTTTGAATTTTCCAATACTTATACTTTTTTTTCAAATAGGAATTCGTTATTCGTTTTTTAGTTTGTTTTTGTTTTTGTAATGTTCTGGACATGCAAAGAGAATGGAATGCTCCACATAGCAACCAGCTCTTAAAATAGTTTACTATCGCTTAAAGCCTACCACATTCCCTTGCACCTAAAAGAAAATTAGCAATTCGATAGTTTATGCAAATTTTTATATCGACTAGCTTAAATTAGATGGAGAATAAGCGTTTATAAAATAGTTTGTACAAGAGTAGGGAAAGTCATGTGAGTGTAACACATCAGATGTTTCTTCTTTTTGTTTTATTTGAGACGGTAATTTGTATCACAAATTACTCAGAGGTAATTAACGATAATAATATGAATATGTATTTTTATGTAACATTGATTTCAGAGGTTTAATAATTGTAATTATTGTTGGTAAATAATAATATACGGCTCTACTGAAACTGTCAACAATAACGCAATAATGCAATGAAGGGTTTGAGTTGTTTATCGTTACCGGGAACCAGGAAGTTACGTAATGTTTCGCGCCTTTTCGGTAAAAGCTTCCAGAATGTTCTATAAAAGTAATATGTATTAGTGGTTTTCATTGGATAGTAAAATTGACGCTAATGTTGGCGCGTTTTATTAGCCAATAGCATTTCATTTATAATCTGTAGGCGTATCTTAAGGCAAGTCTATAAATAAGCCATGTCTGAGGTAAGCGTCCCCCAGTGTGCAACAAGATTCTCAACACATTACACGTCAGCCCACCAGTTCTACAAAATTCTCCGTTCAGTTATTTTATCAAGTTACGCGCAACAGAATTACAAGAACTATTCTAAAGTATTATACAGTTAAATATATAAAGTTGAAGTACGTGAGTTAAAAGTGAGAAGTTATTATAAACAGTTTCAGTATGGCGAGTATCAAGATAAATATGTGAAAGTGTTCGTGAATGTGTTCTGCAATAAAAAATTATAAAACCAATTTCTTCGTCAGTATCATTTATAGACAAAAGATTCCTTTCCGCTTCACAACCTGCAAGAGTTAAATGTCTACCTAAATAGCTAGCCGGAAGAGAATATACATAACCTTAAAATCTTTCATAAACTAATTGATACAAATTGCTACACCAGATGGAGTTAAACGGACAAGACCAACGAATGACGTCACATAAGATGGCTACACACGCGTGATGTAAACAACATTACGTGAGAAACATTATCCACAACGTGGTGCTACAAATACACAAATACAATACTAAAACCATCATCAAATTGGCGCCCAACGTGGGGCGAAGTGACTAGGAAAGGAAGGCGAAGTGACTAGGAAAGGAACGCAAAGTGACCAGAACGTGGAGCTCGAGTAACTAGGAAAGGATCAACATAACCAGGAATGCAGAGGTGAAATCATCTACAAGACCCAGATTCAAGAAACGACAGGGACGACTGACTTCGATCGTAATTCCGAGATTACGATGCAACAGGGTAAATCAACTACAAAAACATCGAGACAACGTAGATTCATCACAACACAACGCAGAAGCGACATACAAACCTAGGAGAAAGGGGCAGAACGCTGGACATCAAAGCTACAGCAACATACAGCATCAAAGAGGTATCGTAATTTTTTTTTAGAAAACAAAAACAATGGCTGCAAGTAATACAGAAGAAACAATGATGGAGGGAGATAGTGTAACAGTTAGCTGTAATTCAATACAGGTTACAAAAAAAAGCTCAAACAATGTAGGATTTGAGGGAGGAAATGTTAGTGCAGAAAGTAAGAATAGAATAGCAGGAAATATTAATATTGATGCCGGTATGATGATGGAAATTATGGAAATGCTGAGAAATATAGAAAAGAAATTAGATCAAGAAAGTGAATATATAAAAAAATGGAATAGGGAATTGAGTGAAGCTATAAAAAAAGATAATAGGGAATTAAGGGAAGATATTGGTAGGAGTAATGAGATATTAGAGCAAACAGTAGATCAAAGCAGTGGAAAAATTGAAAGGAAAGTTACGAAGCTAGATAGTAGTATGCCAAAAATGAGTGATGAAAAGGAGGTAATAGTAAGTGAGATAGGAGAAATTTCAAAGAAAATGCTAGACAGGAGCAAGGAAATAGGTAACAAAGAAAGTGAGGTTAATATTAAAAGTGAGGTTAATGTAGAAAGTACAGAGTTAGGAAGTCAAATGAGTAGTATTTCAAGTGAGATAATAGAGATAGAAGAGGTTAGGAATGTAGATGTAAATAAAGCGCAAGTTAATTTCAAAGGGGAAATATCAGAAATACAGAAAGAATCAGAAATGCAAGGAAATAAATTGTACCAAGATGTTCAAAATGAAAACTCCAGTCCAGTACAATTTAGTACAGATTTGTCAGAGTACTCTCAAGTTAAAAAGATAGCAGATGAATTGAAAATGAAAGTTGTTAAAAGATGTATTGTTCGAGAAACTGTAGATTGTTTTCAAATGTTATCAGGGAACGAAATATCAGATGAATACAAGAGGTTATTCATGAACAATTTGAAGGTTAGGATACGGCTACAAGTAATGTTTAGCCACACACAATTTGATCCAGGAGGGTAAATAGCAACGAGATGTAAACTAAATGCTGGATAGGTAAAGATGACTTGCATAGAAATGTATTGGAACGTAAGAGGGTTAATTATTTATGTGTCATTTGAAAAGAGAAATAAATTATAAAAAAAAAAAAAAAAAGAGAAATGTTTAAAAAAAAAAAATAAATAAATAAATAAAATTTTTAGTAACTGTAACAACATTTAAAAATTAAGAATGCAAAGATTGAAACTTAATATGATATTAAATTAAAAGTACGTAGATACAATTCAAAGAGTATTGTTAAAATAAAATTCAAAATAACAAAAAAATGGTAAAAATAATTCAAAACAAATATTTGTGTAGCAAACAGAAAAGGTGAAACATTGTCTAGATTTAAGAGATTTAAATATATGTAAAGGGTGAATATTTTGATAAATATGTATAGTAATTACAAGAAAATTCTTGAATTGATAAATTTTTGGTAACAATATAAGAAAGTAAACCACTTTTTGTAACACTAGTTAAATAATTTAGGGTAAAATATTTGCTATAAAAAAAAAATTTGTGTCAGATTAATATCTAAATTAATTAAACCAAAGCCAGTAAGTAGTGGCGAGATAAAACATATGTCGTGTGTTAAATGCGTGTGAAGTGTTAAGTGAAAGTGATAACGTGTGTTCCAAGATTTAGGAGACTAAAAACAAAATTATAAAATTTCCAAACAGGTTATAAATATTTATAATTATGTTTCTAGTGGGGCATATGAGACGGTAATTTGTATCACAAATTACTCAGAGGTAATTAACGATAATAATATGAATATGTATTTTTATGTAACATTGATTTCAGAGGTTTAATAATTGTAATTATTGTTGGTAAATAATAATATACGGCTCTACTGAAACTGTCAACAATAACGCAATAATGCAATGAAGGGTTTGAGTTGTTTATCGTTACCGGGAACCAGGAAGTTACGTAATGTTTCGCGCCTTTTCGGTAAAAGCTTCCAGAATGTTCTATAAAAGTAATATGTATTAGTGGTTTTCATTGGATAGTAAAATTGACGCTAATGTTGGCGCGTTTTATTAGCCAATAGCATTTCATTTATAATCTGTAGGCGTATCTTAAGGCAAGTCTATAAATAAGCCATGTCTGAGGTAAGCGTCCCCCAGTGTGCAACAAGATTCTCAACACATTACACGTCAGCCCACCAGTTCTACAAAATTCTCCGTTCAGTTATTTTATCAAGTTACGCGCAACAGAATTACAAGAACTATTCTAAAGTATTATACGTTAAATATATAAAGTTGAAGTACGTGAGTTAAAAGTGAGAAGTTATTATAAACAGTTTCAGTATGGCGAGTATCAAGATAAATATGTGAAAGTATTCGTGAATGTGTTCTGCAATAAAAAATTATAAAACCAATTTCTTCGTCAGTATCATTTATAGACAAAAGATTCCTTTCCGCTTCACAACCTGCAAGAGTTAAATGTCTACCTAAATAGCTAGCCGGAAGAGAATATACATAACCTTAAAATCTTTCATAAACTAATTGATACAAATTGCTACACCAGATGGAGTTAAACGGACAAGACCAACGAATGACGTCACATAAGATGGCTACACACGCGTGATGTAAACAACATTACGTGAGAAACATTATCCACAACGTGGTGCTACAAATACACAAATACAATACTAAAACCATCATCATATTCGGGGACCTCAAAAGATTTATTTCCGGTGAAATCTTGGTATTGAATTTTTAGGTGGAGTGCAATACCTTCTCTACCTGTTAGGTACGTGGTAGAGAAACAAAAAAGTCAAGAGAAGTGAGATCGTGGGAATGGGGAGCCCTTATGTGATCTGCTGCTCTTCCGATCTACCGGTCTGGAAAGGTCTCATTCGGGTAGTCTCGCACAGTGTTTGCATATGAGGTGATGCCCCATCTTGTTGATAAATGACAGAGACAAGAAAGGCATCCTGGCGTAACTGTGGCTCCAGGAACAACTGCAGCATGTCCAATTGTAATTGTCTTGTGCTGATAATGAAGTTGGACATTGTAGCGTTTTGCCGCTACTTTGTTGTGTTACTCCTACCTCTGCGACGTTGTAGGTTGAAGTCTTCAGGACTCGAGATCGCCGATATCAGTCAGGAAGCACTTATGGGCGTCGCATCTCAGGGTCAACTGTCGGCGAGTCGGTCTGAAATTCCCTACTATTATTGTCAGGGTAGTATTGCGGAAGGGTGACACTAGGATATTATTCTTGAAGAAAACGTTTTCACTTCCTCACTAAAACGCGTATTCCTGCCAGAAAACCTGCAAGATTATTGTTCTTTTTCAACCCCGTACGGTTCATATATAAGAATATTTTCACCCTTTGGTCCACTAATGTTTTGCTCCGGCTAATTATTTATTATTATCACCGTTCTTTTGATTCCCGCGAACTTGAATTAATTACTTGCGGCGTGTTAAGTTATTTATTATCTTGGATAAAATAATTTCAACGACAATCTAACACTCTATATAATTATTCCACACGAATTACTCTATGATTGCATTGTGGTGCGGCACTTCGTAAATTTTGGAACTTTTATCATTTTTGTTTGTTTGTTTGGAGTCAACGTGATGTGTGTTTCCTTACCGGAGAATCATGGCAGACTGTCGCAAAACCACGCTCGCATTCACATATATCAACGACTGCTCTCCTCCAAATTTTATACATGTCGCTGCGTATTCCAATGTTTCTATTGGTTCCCTGGTTGAAAATTTAAAGTTTAACTGTAAGAAATGTCAGTTGCCTCATAGCGTCTGTTTACTTTAAAACTTTCCTCATACCCACGAAGTACAAAAGAAGGTTTCGATTTGTATGGCCCCACGCTCGGAAAACATAATGGACAGTCTAAAACGAAGCTACTCTTATTCTTGCCTAAATCTTGCCGTTTTTCTCATGCAATCACGCCTTTATTTATTTTACAATATTATGGAAACTTAAAACATATTTACAGCTTATGAAGGGCTTTCGATTGATACAATTTTTAATCCTATGGCTTTAAAATTATGGAAATTTATCAAATTGAATATTACTTAATTATTAATAATTCCTAAAATATAATTATTATAGAGTTCCTTTTTATGTGTTCTTAATCGGCGGAAATATCGCTACAACGTGTTGAACTGTATTGGGCTTTACAAGGCCCTGCTCTATTCTAACATAATGTTTATTGTGTTGTAGCAGAACAGGAACATGAAAATGTATTGGGACTTTCTGGGCACCCTGTGTGTAACTTTTTCTTTCAATTTCAAATATGCTTTTATTCGCACCACTTACATTACCCGCGGACTACTCTACCCGCGTGACTTTAAAAATGTTACCAAAAGATTTAGGGAGTAGAGCCACTATCAGGCGAACATGGTATATACTCTTCAAAATAGCGCTGTTTATCGGCATTACGGCACTCAGCTAAGATTAACTCGTTCTGTGGAAAATGTGTTAAAGTTTGTAACCACATGGTATGTCGCAGACCACATCCTTCAAATTACAAATTAAATCTTGTGGCGGCACCATAAAGTTTCCCGTGTTCCCATCCTCGAAGTGGTTTCGTTTAAATTGTTGGCAAACAGTCTTTTCTGCAACCTTATAATCTTAGTGTTGATAACATACTCTCTCTTTTAACGGAAAGTTGTAATTTGGGGGAAAATGGGAACGCAGTAATTGACAGAAGTTAACAATGACCTTTTGGTTTGACACTCATTCCTTTGTGTGCTGCATTTAGTTTTCCTTCTTCCCACTAACAATGTGGAGGTGCATGTTGTAACGATTACACACCCAAGAGCTACAACCAAGCGTATGGTTCGGTACGATGTTATGGTTGGACATCCAAAAATGGTGTGAAACTGCAGATTTGTCTTTTTGTATTTCAGGCATGTCATACGTTCTTTCATTTTGGTTTCCAAATTCCTGTTGGTTTTGCCTATATAAATCTTGTTGCATTGGAACAGTTGATTTTGTAAATTCTCGATTTTTTTGTCCTTCGATATGTGGTCCTTTAGCTTAGTACATCTATTCTGTGGAGCTAGGCTGAAGATCCTCTGAATTTATAGTGTGTTCTTACCTCAAACTGCTCTTGGGCTTCCAGCCTGATAGTCAAGTGTTGTAACTCCAACATTTCAATGGTTTGCGTTATCTTTGTCTGCAGGGAAATTTTGGAGTTAAAACATTTGACAATTTGGTTGGAAGCCTGAGAGCAATTTGAGGTAAATGTTCGGCAGGAAAACCGCAATGCTTATTTTAGTGTGTTCTTGGTTGATGTGTGAATTTTGTGAACGCAATTTCATTTTTCTACTGGACGGGTTTTGTAGCGTAATAGGCACCTTTAGGTCCTAAGGCGAAATCCATATTCGTTACTTGAAGGACACTCGTACTCAAATCTCTCTTGAGTGCCAATATCAGATTCAGAAACAGAACTGAACTGAAAAGTGAGTGGGGAATGAGTGAAAATTGAATGAGACTTGAATATTTTCTAGTGAAGTCCAGTGTAGACTTGAGATTCACTGAAAGCATTTTTTGAGGATTGGTGACTACAAAAAGGGTTAAGCATGTTAATAATATTACTCAAACGTATATTGTTGTAGTAAAATTGTAGTCTATTTTTGTTCGCTAACTCTTAGGTTCATCTGTTCTTGGTTGTATGGGCTACAAGCAGGAGAAATACGCTGAAGTATGGTATAGGGATTAACGCTCTAGCCTCTCGTGCAAGTTTGAATGTGTCAAGCTGCCTGCGTGTTTTGGGGCTTCCGCTCAATCCATGGGATGAATGTCAGTTCGTCGGATTTAACGCTTTAGGAGCTTATTTGCGTTCATTTCATAAGGGACCTAGGACTCTGGTTTTAATGAAAATCGATCGAAACATCACTGTTATTTATTAACTCTTTTGAACAACCGTATTGCTTGGGCTTGACTTGTTTTATTCGGAGTCTAATGTTAGGCCCAGAATCAATCGCAATCACTGCAATTCCATCCTCCTCCATTCTTACCCATGTTTTACTTACTTTTTCGTCTCCTCATATGAACTGCTTATCACAATATTTTGTTACATTTGGTGTCATCTTTGATTCCGAACATTTTGCACAACCATCATTCTTTTCATTGCATATGTTAGCCAACAGTTTCTTCTCATCATGTGTTCCAGATGTCGTTTTCCGTGGTGTAGTGGTTACCATGCTAGCCTCTAGTTCCCGAGATCGCGGGTTCAAACCCGATGGAGGGCGATGGATTTTTTTCGGGCGTAAAAATCGCTAGCATGGCTTCCTTCGACGGAAGTAAAGCCGGTGGTCCCGTGTCCTAGATTTATGGCACGTAAAAGAACCTCAAGCCCGATAAAGACGCCTCTGAGCAAAATTACCGTCTTTCCCGCCCGATATATGTAGAATATGACGCTAAAGACCACAGCAGTTAAAGAGCGTCCATAAAGGGGGGAAAAAAAGTGTTCCAGAATATTTCTCTCCTTTATGGTTCATTTCAGTAGTGTTCTTCCTTCGCGCACTGTTTCCAAAACACCTTCACTACTTATTTTACCTGCATTTCTCGCGCTTAGTTATCTTCTCCATATTTAAATTTTAAAAGTTTACAATAATTTTTCTTCACTTTAAGGAAATATTTTATATCATAACATGCTGTGAATGCCAAAGTGATTGTAGTTTAAATTAATATTATTGCATGTACAGGATTTTAGATGTTTGTTAGCCATAAGCATTGTTAGGAAATAAGTTTGCACGGCCTAACTGAAACTGACAATAGAAGTGGGTAACAATAAACCGAGGAGTGAGTTGTTTATCACTAAGAAGAGACAAACAAACGACGTCAGGGTAGCGTGCCCTTTTTAGAAATGGAGGGAATATCTTCCCTAGAGTATATATGTTAGAAGTAGTGATTGGCTGACCAAAACAGACGCTAAAGTAGGCGCGATTTGGTAACCAATAGCAGCTCTATTATAATGTTTAGGCAATTCGAGGTGAAGGAGTATATATTCTCGAGCCATAAGCAAGTGTCGCGCAGTTCGGAAGAATCTTTCACGAGGTGCACGTCACACAGTTCTGAAGAATCTCTCACGAGGTGCACGTCGCAGAGTTAGTTACAAAAATGTAAAGTACGCGAAGTAATTGGTGCGCGGCAACTATAACGACTGTAGTTACATTGGAAATATCACAGTTTCAGTCAGGCGTGTATAAAGATTAAATATGTGAATTATTAATTGTGACGGCAATAAAAGTGTAGAAACAAAATTTGTTATCGGTGGTATCTTTTAGCAACAACTCCTTTCCGTTTACACGCCCTGCTTAGAGATACTTGCTCGACTGAGTTATAATAGCTAGCCGGAGGACAATGAACCCAAGTTTAAAAATAATAAAACAAGAGGCGCCCAGTAAATAAGCTAACACGACCCATGAGAACTGCGACAACTTCGCCGCAAAGCCGAACTTCTATATATTACCACCTCCACACAAAGCATTTCGCTGTTTTGGCGTCAAAGGCTCAACGTTTCTTTATTAGGAGCTTCTTGTGCCATTTTACTACGAGGGTTGATCAACAAAGACTGAAACTGATTGTTTCCTGTAGCTTCCGTAATAGTTTCGTATCTGTAACATAAATATTTGAAAAGAGCGGGTTTTTATGTATAATGTTGGTAGGCGGCAGCACTCTCGTATTGGTAGGTTGGTAGTAATGCTCTATTTTGTAGACCCTACGTGCATTTCGCATGCCAGACAATGGAGGTGATGCATTTTTTAAATCGATTATCACCGGTGATGAGTCATGGCTGCATCATTATGATCCTGAAGGAAAACAAGCCAGCACAGTGTGGAAATCGCCAGGTTCTCCAACACCAAAAAAGGCAAAAGTTGTTCCATCTGCACGGAAAGTGATGGTGATCACATTTTTTTACTGTAATGGAATGATTTACCAGCATGCAGTTCCCCCTCACACTACTGTTACAGCAGCATACTACACGTCAGTATTGGCTACACTGAGGTAGCACATTGCAAAGAAACGACCAGAGCTTTCTCGGACTGGGTGGCGACTTCATCATGACAATGCACGGCCTCACGTCGCAAATCAAGTCATGCAGTTTCTGGCTCGATTCAACATTACCTGTGTACCACATCCACCTTATAGCCCCGATCTTGCACCCTGTGACGTTTTTTTATTCCCATCACTAAAGGTAAAACTTAGGGGTATTCGATTTGAGAACTCTGAAGCAGTGCTCAAGAAAAGTGAGGCAATTCTCAAGGACCTGACAAAGAATGGTCTGCAGCACGTGTTCAAGGACTGGCAGAGATGCTATAAGAAGTGCATTGATTTAGGAGGGGACTACTTTGAATAAGATCATGTAAACATTGAATTGGAGTAATAAACATCTGTGAAAAAACAATCAGTCTCAGTCTTTGTTGAGCAGCCCTCGTATATACAGTGCATCTCAAATGTCTAAAGCTGTGCACTTGTTCGAATTGAATAGTGTTGACAGTGCCATCCATCGACAAATCTTACCTAAACCTTTTATTCTACTTCCTCCTACTACGATTCCTCCTCTTGTTCTGCAATCAATTCACCCAATGTGCTTTTAAATAACTGGTTTTCATATGTTGGAAACGTTTAATGGAAAGAAAATTTCTTTTATTCAAAAATATTTTTTCCATATAACTACATAATGAAAACTAATTTGTTTTGTGCCTAAAATACCTGTGTTATTATGAATTTTTCAACGCAATTAAACTCTCAACGGACAATAGCATAATAATTGTAAGATGGAACCCTACAGTGCTGTGATCGTTATAATCCCACGTATGGATCCTTTCTCTCAGTCCCTAAGTTCAGTGACATTGGTGCTACGGCGTGAAACCGCCAGTAGACTGAATAAAGAACTATACTCGCAAAGATAGATGTATCCCAATCTTAAAGCTGGAAACGCGCCAAGTCGTTGTACAGCCTTTCCAGTCCAGGAGTATATTAGAACATCTAGATTGCTTTCACGTAAAAATGCCTTACGTTCAACATCGAAAACCTGCAATCAACGCATATGTTGAGAATTTTACGTGAGTTGAAACGTTCGTTTTATGGCACATTATCCTCGCCACACATTGATATAGTAAAGAGCACCGTACATTGTAGATTTCATCATATAATTATCTGTTTGTGACAGACAACGGTGATGATACCTGGTATAGGTTTAGCAGTAAGTATCTCTTGAAACAACCCGATCAAGATATCTGAATAACTAGTCCGTTTAATCGGCGGAGTATATCGTCATCTACACCTTTAAAGTAACAATAATCCACAAGTAATGAAACGTTACTATCTCCACAGTAATGTTTCAAAATATAAATTTCATATTTGTATGCACATTTTCGAGCAGTTTGGCTAACCAGAAACTGCACACCATTTCCAGAGATCTTAAGAAACCTGCACACAATTACTCGTGAGCGTACTCTCTAATGCGGATATTGCATACCACAGGTTCTGAAATGTAGGTATGAAATATAAGTAAGTTTATTACTGTCAAGTCAACAGGTTCATACAGAACATCCAGAACATCTGACATTGTCACGAGCTAATTACAATATTTACAGTGATTAACATTACAATATTTACAATGATTAAGGAGTACATAGATTTACAGTTCATCAACATTATACAAACATTTGTGAATGAATACTTCTTTAGATTATTTTTAAACAATTCTTTTCACAGGACTTAATTTCTAAAGGAAGCTTATTATAAAGCATACTATCTACAAAATAAGGATCAGTATGGACTTTCTGTTTATTCACAGCTGCTCTATGAAAATCCCTGCTATGTCTGGTGTTATGCTGATGTACATCACAATGTGTTAGGATGTCTTTAGAGCTATTTACAGTTAAGGGCATTGTTTGATAAGCATATAATTAAGCAAGAGTTAGAATGTTTCCCTTAATAAATACATTTCTACATGTTTCTAATCTTTTAATATTAAACATAATTCTTATCATGACTTCAAAGCAAGAGCTGAGTTGTGGAAAAATAACCCCATAATACATCATTTTCATGGTGCGATCATTCACATACTTCTCATTAATCTAAATAAATATCTCATTAATCTAAATAAATATGTATATCTACTAACTTTATTACAAACAGTATTAACTTGTTCTGACCAGGATAGCCTATTGTCAATTTTTAAGCCTAACAAGGCATGGTATATGGTCAGAGTAAGCCTACCTGGGGGAACTAATTTCTTTTACTTCATCTCTACCACCTAGACTAAATATCATGATCTTGGAGTTTTCTTCATTTACTTTTAAAGTAAATTTAGATTACACTTACGTCATAAACCGCGCTACATATTTTGTTTTTTCCTCTCTCATCATATAATTTCTTGTTTGTAATTGCTTTCCATGTGTCATTCGTAAAACCTTTAACTTGAGGAATTTAAATACTTGAGAACACATATTTACCGATATTCTCTTAATTTTATGACTACTGGCATCAAGGAAATTTTATATTTGGTGTATTATTGACCAGTATTTTGAAGTTTTTTAGTTATGGACTGCAACAGGAGGATCAAAAATTTTAAAAGCCGCTCCTTACAATTGTTCGAAAGGAACTGATTTAAAATGAATATTTATTTCTCTGTTGCAAAATTTATTTTTACCAGGTTTACCATAAACGTTTGAAAGTGGGGTTGTCCTATAGTTACTCAACGGTTTAAATTTAGATTATTTGGTTATTTATCTCAATAATGATACACGTTTTGGGAGAAACTGTTATAAATGTAAGCGTGTCCTTCTGTTATAGAAAATAATGATACAAAGAGTTTCTGGTATACACGGCAGGTATTGTTAATATTTTTAAGAATCCGGAAATGCTTAGTGTCCAATGTTGCTATACCTAATACTATCGATGTTGACGTTTTATATAAAAATAAGGAAAAATGTATACTTAACCAAGAAATACTTGGCAAAAATCTATATACACCAGTTTCAACGCTATCATGTTGTTAAACATGTGTTTATTATGAATGCATTTTAATATATAATACCCTACCCCTTACACTAACGACTTTAACAATGCTAAATTATTCAGAACTGCTCTTAAAAATAACTGTGTAAAAAGATTCTGTTGTTCTATAGAAGACTATATAATGAAAATGCAGTTTAGATGTATAACTTTTATATATAAAGTGTATATATGAATACAAATTTAAATAATCATTGCAACTGAAAAAGTATACCTTCTAAAAGTCTTGTAACTATTGCACAAACGTTTAGAATGTTTCTAAAACTAAACGAAAATATTCACATGAAAAATTAAGTTATCCGCAGTCTTTAAACAGTTTAAATGGGCTTAAATTAAAGTAGCAATACCATTCAGATTTAAAGATTGAACTTTGCATAAGAATGGAGGTGGGGACGTCAGATAAGCATGCTAGTTCAATTATAACATCAAAAACATATTGTTTAAGCAGCGAATAAAATTTTGAAGAGCAGTGTTTGGGTAATCCTAAAGCAAGAAGAACATTTGGGATGTCATCCCAGAAAATCGTTGGCCAATTATATCGCACTACAGTACGTGAGGTTGAAGTTTAAACACGATCATTTTGACGCTACCTGACCGGTATAAGAGTGGGGGGAGCATATGGTGACCGCCGATTGCGTCCCGCGGTCAGTTTTATACGTCAGTTGAGTTTCTGGATTGTTGGGGTCAAACGTCAGTTGCGTCCCTGAAAGATTTGAATTGTTAGTCCCAGTATTTTCGATTCTTGGCACAAACAACATTTCCCTTCCCATTTTGCAGACTTAGGATTGGCTGTAATATTTTTAATTTAAACCCCTCAAATGGATGAAATTTTGTTGGATTACATTGTGTTATGCATAAAAGTTTAAAAACTGAACACGAGTTACCAAACAAAGAAAAAAACAATAAAAAGAAGTTGTATGTTTGAAACAGTAAGCAGGTTAAAAAATATTGGTTAAAAATAAAGGCTTCCCCTTCTCATTTGTCTTCGACTCCATGGCTCGTGCACAACTAAGAATGAGAACTATTACGTATGTCCAGTTTGTCCTTTATGCTGTATATGACGTAGCAGAAAGCGTGGACGCAACTGACGTGTATATTTTGAAAACCCCAAACGCAACTGACGTACGGATTTTTGTAAACATGTTTACGTGGACGCAACCGACATAGCCCCGGCTAATAACGGTCCGAGTGCTGAGAAACCTTACCACAGTCAACCTTTACTGCGTAGTCTTCACTATCAGCTGTAGTGTTATTGCCAGTTACATGTTTGGCAGTGAAATATGGAAAATATTCCGATATCTTCGGCCGTCCTTGCTTCGCTGGCTTTGGTATTGTTATAAGCGGCTGTTGGTTGCTCTTTTCTAAATGTCATGTTTCAACCTAAACCAGATTTTAAATAATACGTTTTAATAATAAAGGTTTTGAGATTAGGCAGTTAAAGATTACCAACTGTCGTTTGGACTTTCCTAGTTTCAACTTAAAGCAATTGCAATATCCGCCTTAACATCAAATAATACCTCAACGAAGTAAAAGTCGATCGACAAACGGATTACTGTGTCCAATGTGACGTTTAAGTGGAGCGGGTGCTGTTACCGGAATTAGCGATGCTAAAAGTGGGAGAAGGAAAGTTGAGGCACGGATTAGTGGGCCACGCATCACCCGAGGTAATCTAACACAATTTGAAGCGATGGGGTATTGTGGTGTCAATAGCATTTTCAACAGCAATTGAATGAACAGCGGTCATTCCTGTACCTTCGAACACATCTCATATACGCAACAAACAAAAAATCTGATGTGTTACACTCACACGACTTTCTCTACTCTTGTACAAACTATTTTTACAAACGCTTATTCTCCATCTACTTCATGTTAATTGGGATGTTAATCTTATTGCTAATTTTCTTGTAGATGCAAGGGGAATTGGTAGGCTTTAAGCGATAGTCAAATATTTTAAGAGCTGGTTGCTATGTGGAGTATTCCATTCTCTTTGCATGTCCAGGACAAACAAAACGAATAACGAATTCCCATTTGAGAAAAAGTATAAGTATTGGAAAACTTAAGGGAATAACAAGCAATTTCTCGAAAAAGGTTCACTCAACAAAAAAAAATGCATATGACATAAATTGTGTATTTTAACGCGATCTACATTTTTTGTGTAGTAAAATTTTGTCTATCTCTTATGGTTTGCCAGTTATGCAAAAGTCGTTCACAATGAAGAATACTTTTGGAGATATTCCCAGAAAATTCAAGATATACCTTTTATTTGTCATGAAAATATCTTAAACATATCATATTTTAATCAAAATTCTTAGAGCCATTTTTGAGAAAATTAAAATTTTCGAAAAATCTTCCATGTAAAGGGTAATCTGGGGTGGGGGTACTTTCTTGAAAACCTTCGTGTCGCATCTCTGGAAGATACTGAACCTAAATACCAAGTTTGGTGTTTATCCGACTGTTCATTTCTGAGTTATGCTGTTCACAGACAGACAGACAGACAGACAGACACACACACACACACACACACACACACACACACCTACACAGAGACACAGACACACACACGGGCATGTTTCCAAAAATACTTTTTTTGGATTCAGGGGATCTCAAAACATGTATTTCCGGTGAAATCTCGGTATCGAATTTTTGGGTGGAATACAATACTTCCCCTATTACTATACGTAGTAGAGAAAGTAAAAAATCTGATGTGTTACACTCACATGACTTTCTCTACTCTTGTACAAAGTATTTTTACAAACGCTTATTCTCCATCTAGTTCATGTTAATCGAGATAAACATTTGCAAACTCTATCTTATTGCTAATTTTCTTGTAGATGTAGGGGAAAATATATTTACAAGGGCAATATGGAAATACAGTAGCCTTTAAGCACATACATATCTCTTAATAGCTGGTTGCTAGGTGCAGCACCATTCCCTTTGCCACAGATTATAACTCTTTGCATATCCAGGACAAAAAAAAATCAATAACGAATTCCCATTTGAGAAAATAAGTATTGAAAAATTTAAGGGAATAACAAGCAATATCTCGAAAATGGTTCACTCAACAAAAAAAATGTATATGACATAAATTGTGTATTTTAACGCGATCTATATTTTTTGTATAGTAAAATTTTGTCTATCTCTTATGGTTTACCAGTTATGCAAAAGTCGTTCACAATAAAGAATATTTTTGGAGACATTCCCAGAAAATTCAAGATATACATTTTATTTGTCATAAAAATATCTTAAACATATGATATTTTAATCAAAATCGTTAGAGCCATTTTTGAGAAAATTAAAATTTTCGAAAAATCTTCCATGTAAAGGGTACTCTGGGGTGGGGGGATTTTCTTGAAAACCTTCGTGTCGCATCCTTGGAAGATACTGAACCTAAATGCCAAGTTTGGTGTTTATCCGACTGTTCGTTTCTGAGTTATGCTGTTCACAGACACACAGACACACAGACACACAGACACACACGGACATGTTTCCAAAAATGCTTTTTTTGGATTCAGGGGGTCTCAAAACATGTATTTCCGGTGAAATCTCGGTATCGAAATTTTGGGTGGAATACAATACTTCCCCTATTTTTATACGTAGTAGAGAAAGTAAAAATTGTTAATCAGGCTAAATAAGCTTTTGGTTTTGTTTCTTCAGTGGACAAAACAAATGAAGCCAGCTTCCAGAAATATAATCTAAGCAGTATGATGTAGAAAATTATCTCCGCAGGTTGTTACTTATTTTTGGCAGAAAAAACCAATGCATCCGAAGCTTTGAACAACCACATTCGAAGTTTATAAAAGCTGTATTATAACCCAAAATTCATTTTGCAATTTCATTGAAAATATGCATTTTAGGCCTTAAAAGAATTAAGTAACGGGCCGCAGGTGCGCGCGTGAGAGAGAGGGGGAGAGGGAGGAAGGGAGACAATCTAAGATTTTTATTACTAAAAAACAAATACCATTCTTATGTCCTCCGATTTCAAAGGATACAATCCCAAGAGTTTCATGAAATTCTTCCCACCCTAAACAACCTTTTACATAGAAAAATTGTCGCTATATTTGAATAAAATATAATTATGTTTGAAACATTGATATAAGTACACTTATATATAGAATTTTCTGAACATATCCTCTGAAGTTCTCTTCATTCCTACTGAATTTTGTATCACAGATTCGTAGATTACTATAGCAAAAATTTGGAGCTCATTAGAATATGTAGTTTTGATAAATGACTTTTCGTAGCATTGCCATTTCAGAAACATTATTTGTTGTTGCTTAAGTTTCCTCAGGTTAAATACTGCTTTAGTATACCCTCTAGTTAACGTGTTTGAAAATGTGAGATTATTTATTTAATTATTTTTTCCCCGAGTTCATCATTGGGGTGCAAACAGCTGAATGCGCTTCCTCATTTGCATGTACCCAAGTCCATCTTATCTAATCTAAAACCTTTCCATGTAAACAATCATCACGATTGACGTGAATTGGCAAAATGAATCAATTTTAAATTAATAAACGATATAAAGAGCACCTGTGATTGGTAATGGCTAGAGAACCTTACATGAAATTTCTTTTTATTCTTCACCCGACATCACAAATTGAAAGAAAAGGGATTTTGTACATGGTCTGACGTCATGAGTATGATCCAAAATGCTCAATTTTAGTAATCTAGGGCACAAGAGGTCAACTGGCCGTTTTCGTAGAAAGGATTACCACCTTACGTCAATGCTGGCTTTGTGGGGTAAACCCGAGAGAGAAGTTGCTGTCTTAACCATTCGTTGAACTCACCTGCATATAAAAGGCAAGATGGGAAAACCTAGAAAACCACAACACTAAATATCTATCTGGCCTGTATTATTCCACTGTCTTTGTAAGTTGCTGCTGAGGTTAACCATTTCCAATCTATAAGGTCACTGTAGGCAATTATTAAGAACTGTATTACGCGTAGCTAAGAAACACCTTAGGTGCGAATAGAACGTTTCTGCTTCAGAGGAATTCATGATTTCGTTTGCCATTGCTTGAAATGTACCGGAGAAGAGTAAGTGACTTGTGTAATCCTTGTTCATTTTCTGGAACTGAGACCATGATATTTCCCCCATAAGATGAATTTTTCCAGTGAGAAAACTAGGAGTTCTAGATCAAATAATACGCCTTTTAGCATAAAAACATAATCAAGTTTTTTTATATAAATGCTAGAGAATTCGCCATTTTGGCTTTACCTGCGGTTCTTTCTTTCTTTCTTTCTTTCTTTCTTTCTTTCTTTCTTTCTTTCTTTCTTTCTTTCTTTCTTTCTTTCTCTCAAATACGGGCTGCATATCCAGATTAATTCAGAGAGAGTAGGTTCACAGTCTTGCTGACAACGGTGGCAGTCATCTAGTTGACATTGTTGCAATTAACCGCCCAAAAGCTCAAGCTGAAATTATTGATCCTTTTATGAGATTCGAAATATCACATGTCCAGCCTATGGTAGGACGTAGGATGTGTTTAACGGAGGACACCTCGCGCATTGCGAACAGCTGGTCCATTGTGGCTACATCCCCGGGAGGCAGGGGTGAGGTGAAGGAGCCATAGAAAGTCTCAGGTCTGCATGCGGACAGGCCCACAGAGACGCGCAGAAGTCTCTAATATTTCCAATGTGAACTCCCACGCACCAGTAAAGGCGAAGAGTCCCGACAGGGCGACGAAGCAACCCTAACGGGCGGGACAACGCACTCTGGCGTTCCCGGGGAGAAATATTTCCAACGCGCAAGCATCTACGCCATCTGCCGGACGCTGCCAGCACGTAGGTCCTTAAATCACCCCTGAAACGGGAAAGGGAGAAATGAAATAAGAGGAAATGGGAGAAAGGAGAAAACCTGGTAGAATACGCCACCTGGCATTCGTCTAGGCGAAAACCAGAAAAAAACCCATGGCTAGAGTGAGCGGTCACCGGGAATCGAACTCGGAACCTCCAGAATGCGGGCCACTAGGCCATTCCACTCGTTCCCAGCCTATTTGAACCTACAATACCATGTTTTTTTAAACAAATGTTGCCTAAGTCACATTAAAGTCGCTGGTCTGTTTGCTAAATGGAGAAACTGTACAAAATTTATAAGCGATTACAAAATCATATTTTAATTTGCAATATAAAGCAATCAGTTTCCATTATTCGAAATCATCTATACAGTGTTAGAGGGTCCTAGATCTACTCCCCTTTACTGCATTTATTCTCATATTTAAATTATATTCAACTTATTTCAAGAAGGAAGAAATTCTGTTTTGAAACCTGTATTAATTTAGCTTTTCTGATTATAATTTTTGTGTGTTATTGTGTGTTTTTATGGCAACCCCATTGGGGTCAGACTCTTAAATAAAAAAAATAAATAAATAAAATGAAACAATAAAATTCAGTTGTTTAGATCCTTATCCATGATTGGCCGTTAATTTTCTGACCCTTCACTAATTAATAACGGTGTCCATAAAGGAGTAAGATACACGCCATAATATAGACTAAGGAAGCCCACCTTTTCCGTGAACTCCTGTAATCATTCTTGATCTACCTACCAGTTTAAACAGCATACAAGAGGGAAACTTATATCCTTGTTTTTCTAAATTTAACTCTTAATTGTTCCCGAACTACACTCCTCTTCTCTGGTAAAAAGCTCTTCGTTTAATATTGCTTCTAATAATTACGCCCATATATGTTGCAGCTGCTAATAGAAAGGCTATAATTACAAAGAAGGCATAAGTTTTCAGCATTGCCAAAGGTCAGCATGTTTGTTCACGCTTCCCCGCCATCCGCATTAGGATATGCATTATTATATTCATAAACTAAAGGGACCTGTTTAAAAACCTTCTGTTGCCTTCTTTGACAGCATGGATGTTAAAAAGCAACATTCATTTCTGTTTAAATGAGCTGTTGCATTATTATGTTTTTTTATAATGATTGCTCTTAGGTTTACTTAATATAATTCTTTTTTTCTTTCTTTAAGGTTAGGTTCATATCGGACGGTGAATGAACGTAATGTTTAAAATTATGCTCAAATGGGTCAGGGGTCTCTAGAGCTTAGAGCTACCCGACATCCGTCTTCTCAGGATAAGAGAAAAAGTCTCGGAAAAAGAGAAGAAAATAAATTAAATAAATAAAGTGAAAAACCTTATCCAGGTAACTCACCCTAACCGAGGTTAGAATTCGTGAATGTGAGGCAGACACGCTACCCCTACACCATGGATGTGGGCATTTGCATCATTTATAACTGTAAATGCGTAATTTCCTCAATGTTATTGTTAGCCATTCATTGAAGCATGCGATTTTTAAACGGTTTGTTATTATTATTAACGCTTTATTTATAGACGCTTTGACTACTACGTCTTAATATGAGTGTAAATATTGTATTTGTATGTGATACAATAAACATGATCTGTTTTGATATTACGTAAAACGTAAACATTGAAACTTTAAACTATTTTTACAGAAACTAACAAAATTTAAAATATAACTTCAAGATTTGTTTATACGTATACTACAGTATTTTGGTATGAGTAAATCTTATATAAATTTGCAATGAAGGTAGGATTGGACAAGAAGCGGAAGGGTACTTAGCACCTCGAACTACTCAGACCTATTGTACTTAGGCCCCTGAAGGGGCGGCCCCGGGATGAGGTGAGAGGAGACAGAGAGCAGCCGGACCAGGAGGCACGACAGGTAGAGGGCAGGGTCCCTACCATTTACAGATTTGAACTCCGGTGGCTGGTGCAGCCGACTCCCCTCCCCTCGTGATCTTACACATACCCTGCAGAGCCCGGAACCCGGTGACCGTTCGCAGTCCCGGTTTACTCAAAGCATCTCTTTCCCCTGGCATGCACACTCCGAGACCTCCCGCCGACACTTGTAACCCTGAAATAAACCAAGTAGTTGAGAGGTGAAGTGAAATGAGAATGGAGATGAAATGGAGGGACAGGAAATTCGGGAGACGTAATGATCTTTCCCAGCATTCGCCTGGTAACCCGGGGAAACCCCGAAAAAACCCATGGGTCAGGTAGGTCGGCCACGGGAATCGAACCCACGACCTCCCGAATGCGGGCCACGGACGTCACCGCCTGAGCTTTCCCGCTCGGTTGAAATGAAGGTAAATTGATGTTCTGAAAGAGGTTACACTTGGTAAGTAATACCTATAAACTTTCATTTTTATGCTGGTTTTAGTGTGGATTCTTTTCTGAACTTTATTAGGTTTTGTTGAAGGATTAGTAAGTTTTAGAGTCCTGTTTGATTTCGTACTCTTTTCTTCAGTTTTCATGTTCAGGACATTCAGTGATATGTGCCAATAATTAATGTAGTATTGCAGTTATCGCATTAGGAGCTAGTTTCTTGGAAAGTAGAGGTGAATGAAGTTACTATGGCCAGTTTTCATTCTTATGATAGCAACTTGGTATACATATGGGTATGCTATCACTGTATTCTGGCGTACTGTATGTAATTAGATGCTCGAGTTGCTAAGCCTTACTTTCCAAATATTTTAAATTTTCTGTTTTATGTATTTGAAGATATCTTGATACGGGATGGTTATTGAAGGATCACTGAACAGCTTCTTTAGCTGTATTCTGTGCCTATTTGTTTCCTGCAGGTAATTCTCATATGTGAAGGCATCCACGCCGATATTACCGTGTTTTTTTGTTGGGACAGTCTTTGAATGGAATATATTTATTTCTTGAACTAGACAGTTATGTGTTAATTTGTCCTGAATTGCTCTTATTGCACTTAATGAATTAGTGAATATTACATTATGAGTATATTATTTAGACTATAGTATTTTTAGAAGGGCTTCTTTGGTTGCAAATAGTTCACAGGAAAAAAATAATGCAGTATTGTGGTAATTCACAGTCTTGTGTGTTCCGGGTAGATTACTGCACAGCTATTTGGTTTATTTATTGTCAATTGGATAGCTTTTTACTTTCTCTACTACGTATAGTAAATAGGGGAAGTATTGTATTGCACCCAAAAATTCGATACCGAGATTTCACCGGAAATATATGTTTTGAGACCCCCTGAATCCAAAGAAAAGCATTTTTGGAAACATGTCCCTGTGTGTCTGTGTGTGTGTGTGTGTGTGTGTGTGTGTGTCTGTGTCTGTGTGTGTGCCTTGAACAGCATAACTCAGAAACGAACAGTCGGATAAACACCAAACTTGGTATTTAGGTTCAGTATCTTTCAGAGATGCGACACGAAGGTTTTCAAAAAAATTCCCCCATCCCAGATTATCCTTTACATCGAACATTTTTCGAAAGTTTTAATGTTCTCAAAAATGGCTCTAACGATTTTGATTAAAATATCATATGTTTTAGATACTTTCATGACAAATAAAATGTATATCTTGAATTTTCTGGGAATGTCTCCAAAAGTATTCTTCATTGTGAACGACTTTTGCATAACTGATAAGCCATAAGAGATACACAAACGTTTACTACTCAAAACATGTAGATCGCGTCAAAATACACAATTTAAGTCATATACATTTTTTTCGCTGAGTGAACCATTTTCGAGATATTGCTTGTTCTTATGTCCTGGACATACAAAGAGAATGGAATGCGCCACATAGCAACTAGCTCTTATAAGATTTGACTATCGCTTAAATACTACCATATTTCCCTTGCACCTACAAGAAAATTAGCAATAAGATTAACATCTCGATTAACATGAAGCATATACAGAAAAGGCGTTTGTAAAAATAGTTTGTACAAGAGTAGAGAAAGTCATGTGAGTGTAACACATCAAATTCTTACTTTCTCCATCACGTACATAGTAGGTAGAGAAGGTATTGCATTCCACCCGAAAATTCGATACCCGAGATTTCATCGGAAATACATGTTTTGTGGCCATTTTAGAAAACGGCCCGTTTCTGTGTGTCTGTAAACAGCATAACTTAAAAACGAAAAGTCGGATAAACACCAAACTTGGTATTTAGACTCAGCACCTTCTAAAGATGCGACAAAGATTTTCAAGAAAATCCCAAACTACCCTTTACATGGAGCATTTTTTTAAGCTTTTTATTTTCTAAGGAATGGCTCTAATGATTTTGGTTAAAACACCGTATATTAATGATATTTACATGGCAAATGAAATGTCTATCTTGAATTTTCTGAGAGTATCCTTTGAAGTCCTCTCCATTCGGAAGGAATTTTGTATAATTTTGTGTAACTAGCAAACGTTAAGTGATAGACGAAACGTACTTTACAAGAAATGTAGATCTCTTTGAAACGCACAATTTATTTCGCATAACTTTTTTTGTGCATAAGCCATTTCGAAGATATCCATTATTAATCGTTCGAATTGTTCTATACTTGGTCATTCTTTAAGTCCTTTGAACATTCACTTATTTCTCATGATTGCATGGAAACAGTATGGAATATTAAGGCAGTGTATAGCGTCCAGTTCTTAAACACTTGATTGTCGCTATTCCCTTTGTACATATAAAGAAATGTGTAATGTATCTATTTATACAAAGGTTACAAAAATAAGCTTTAGAAAGGATAGTTTGTATACCCACTAGTAAGCGATAGTGGCTAGAAAAAGTCATGTGAATGTAACACATCCGAATTGTTTTTATCGCAACCGCTTTGCCATTCTGAGTCGCTCAATATGAGCTACTTAGGAAGAATTCCTAACTTTTTTTTTTTTTGTCGTTGCATAATTTGGAAACATCCAAACTTATCTGTTTAAGACTACAGGATTCCTATTTTAAATATACGGAACCGAAATTTTTAACCCTGCTTGGATGTTTGTTTGCAGTGTATCCTTATTACATGATATGGACTTCATAAATCACACAATTCATTATTCTCTACGCTAAATAGAACGCAACATTTCTAGAATTAAATTCTGCAATTATACGTAATTTTATTCTTATTGATTGCCTATCGGCAATGGCTTTAACTCGTATACAGTTGTCTTTGGATGTCTGGTATTCATTTGGGTCTTATACATTAAATAACACACACATTCTCACTTCCAGACTCTGGGAAGGATAGGGAATAATCTTGACTGAAAAAATTCCCATCCTCAGTCGGGAATCGAACCCGACACCCCTCGATCAGTAGGCAGGTTTTCTACCGACTGCGCTACGAGTCTATATATAAATGTCCACACGTGTTCAGACAGATGCGATTCTACTTTTCTTTTAGGGTTTTTAAAACAACGTATAACAGATAACCATTTCATATACCACTTGCACTACTCTCTAAAACGCTATATAATTCAGTAAAGTCAAGATCATCTTTTGAAATAGTACAGCTAAGAACTATTATACCCAAAAATATTTAAAACACACAATGCACAATGCTTGAATCGCACACTTTAAAGGACTTATTTCAGAGAAATAAAAGCAAAAATTCTGATGTGTTACACTCACATGACTTTCTCTACTCTTGTACAAACTATTTTTACAAACGCTTATTCGCCATATCCTTCATGTTAGTCGAGATATCGAGATATTAATCTTATTGCTAATTTTCTTGTAGATGCAAAGGGAATTGGTAGGCTTTAAACTATACTCAAATATTTTAAGAGCTGGTTGCTATGTGGAGTATTCCATTCTCTTTGCATTACCAGGACAAAAAAATGAATAACGAATTTGAGAAAAAGTATTAGTATTGTAAAATGTAAGGGAATAACAAGCAATATCTCGAAAATGGCTCACTCAACTAAAAAAATGTATATGACATAAATTGTGTATTTTAACGCGATCTACATTTTTTGTATAGTAAAATTGTCTATCTCTTATGGATTACCAGTTATGCAAAAGTCGTTCACAATGAAGAATACTTTTGGAGACATTCCCAGAAAATTCAAGATACACATTTCATTTGTCATGAAAATATCTTTAACATATGATATTTTAATCAAAATCGTTAGAGCCATTTTTGAGAAAATTAAAATTTTCGAAAAATGTTCCATGTAAGGGTAATCTGGGGTGGGGAGATTTTCTTGAAAACATTCGTGTTGCATCTCTGGAAGATACTGAAACTAAATACCAATTTTGGTGTTTATCCGATTGTTCGTTTCTGAGTTATGCTGTTCAAAGACACACACACACACACACACACACAGACACACACACACACACACACACACACACGGACATGTTTCCAAAAATGTTTTTTTCCGGTGAAATCTCGGTATGGAATTTTTGGGTGGAATACAATACTTCCACTACTTACTATACGTAGTAGAGAAAGTAAAAATGTTTCATTTTAGAGAATACCTAGTTTTAGCTTTTCTAATGTTTACACCGGAATATATTGCTTAACCAAAGCAGCTTAACACTAAACCACACCGGAAGTTCAAGGCGGTCATAAAATATGATCAATCAGAATTGGTATACAGATGGTCGTGCCTGTAAAGCATAATTTAAGTGCTAAATTTTCTTTTTAAACAATCGCATTTGTCAGCTGATCGAATAAAATCTGCTAATTTATAATTTAAGCAGTTTAAATCCATTTTACATCTTAAATTTAAGCTATACACATATGAAGAATGTTTTATATAAGATGAGCAGGTTCAAAAATTACTATCTCATTTCTTCTTATACTTTATTATAGGCTAATTTTAACTAAAGGATATTCTTGATCTGGATTCATTTTGTACTTCTGGAGGTTTGACCATTCTTAAAAATCCGTTATTGATGTATAAACCATTTTTATTTTCTCTACCATTTACTTATAGCAAGTAGAGATAGTATTGTATACAGCCTAAAAATTCCGTTCCGTGATTTATTTTAACTTGTTTGCAACATACTTTGGGTGTCAATTTGAAGAAGGTATTTTGTTGTATTATAGTTCAACTGTTGGGGACCCGAACACTTGAAGTGTATGCAACCGCACGTATGGTACCCGGTAGCCTTTGCCCCAATTTTTAAAAATATTATCTCTTTATTTTTACTGTTTCTTTGAATATTATATATTTATGTTTGCCTCGGCTGCGTCAGTATTTATTTTAGAGACATGGATGTCTTGGCAGGGTTGTGGTACGACTTAAGAATGTAGGCTTACACAGATTGTAATTTTTAATTCACTCTTTTTATTAATGCTTGATACGATTTAAATACCACTTCACTGATATAGAGAGCTGTGAGATTCTTTTTATTAATTACAATTTTTAACACATAAACTTATTTTTCGTCTCACACGAATACGTGTCTCGCGTCCGGTTAGGAACACTGTTTACAGGCAACTGAATTGATTTCAACCGCCTAAACTTGTAAATTGCTGGATTTCATATCTCTGATTGGCTATTCCTAATCCAATAGAATACCTTCATTTAACTAAAGCTTTTTCTGGTTGTTGATTGGCTATTTTTATAAACTGCCACTAAAATTACATTATTGCTTCCAAGAATCACAAGCAACATTTAAACTTTCTAATTCATTATTGCCTTAAGGTTACCTCATTGTAAGAAATTTTTAACCTATTATTCTTACAGCTCCTACATTATTACATTACGTAATACATTCATATAACATTATTGAACATGTATACAATAGTATACAATAATATAAACATATATAATGACTGTAATATACACTTTTTATATATTGTTACATACACATATTGCTTCAAGGCGGGCTGTTATTGGATTTTACATTATATAATTAGACTGAAATTATTTAAGTGTTAAAAATACTGCCTCAACTGAAAATACATGTTTTGAAATCGCCGGAATAAATAAATATCTTTAGAAAAAGCTCCGTGTGCGAGTGGTAAGAGAAAGAGCATTACTTAAAAAGTCGAATAAATAACTAACTTGGTATTTAAGATCAGCACCTTCCAAGCATGCCACACCAAGATTTTTTTTAAGAAAAGTCGCAGCATTTACCTTTGACGTGCATCATCGTTTCATTGTTCGTTACTTTTTATTTTCTCAACAATGGCTCTAACGAAGATTATTAATATTCCATATTTTCATGACAAATAAAAAATCTATCTTGGATTTCCTGCGAATAGGCTGTAAAGTCCTCTTCATTTTGAATGGTATTTTTTGTTATCTATCACTGGTTGGATGGGATAGGGCTACTAATTAACGGAGGAGACACCTAGAATCTCGACCCCAATGGATTCTTTGTGCCACCGGGAGGAACGGATGAGGTGAGGGAACTGCAGGCGACATATGGGCTGTAGATCGTGGTCGGCTCAATGCGAGAGAGACGACCAGAGTTCCCTAATAGTACCAGGCTTGACCACCCGGCCACGGGAGTGTCGCTTGGAGACATACCTCTAGTAGGAATGGGGAAACATGACCCAGCAGTAGAGGCTCAAGAGGCTTCCCTTTAGCATAGAAGTTCCATATTGCAAGCCTCTGCGCCTCTGCCCGAAACGACCGAACCGCATCCCCCCATTTTTTTAGTTTTATTTATGGATGCTCTTTAACTGCTGTGGTCCTTAGTGTCCCATTCTATGTTGGGCGTGAAAAACCGATAATTTCGTTCAGAGGTCTCTTTATCAGGCTTGATGTTCTTTTACGTGCCGTAAATCTACGACACGGGACCACCGGCTTTACTTCCTTTCCGAAGGAAGCCATACTAAAGACTTTTACGCCCGAAAATATCCAAAATCCTCCGCCGGGTTTGAACTCCCTACCTCGGGAAGAAGAGGCTAGCATGGTAATCACTACACCACGGAGGACGACGAACGAAGCCCCGGAGTTAACCTGAAATTTGAAAGGAAAATGACATAAGAGGAAATGGGGGGGAGAGAAAATCCATGGTAGAGAACGCCACTCCGGCATTCGCCTATGTCAACCAGGAAAACCACGAAAAACCATGGCCAGAGTGGGCGGCCACCAGAATAGAACCGGACCTCCCGAATGCGAGCTTCTTTGTAGCGGGAAAACGTCGTTCCTCTGGTTGAATGCCCTCTGCTGCAGTGTTCTTGTCTCCGGCTATTGCTGCTCGTCGGCTGATGTTTTCTCCATTCCTAATCAATTACCTATCTAACTAATTCCACGGGTCTCAGGGTTTTCGTAGATGAGGCAAATTAAAATACACTGCGTTTCCCTTAAAAAGTGTGGTTTATTATCAAATAAATGCTTATGGGCGTCTAGCTTTTCTCATTCTAACAATTCACACCATTATAATAAATTACGAGCTTAATCTAACTGCACACGCTTCCCACCCCAATGCACACACGTGCATCTGATGTCCAGAGAGTACCACTGTGTCGACGAGATTCTATAAGAGAGTGAAAATCTGGGGCTTTCTTCCCCCTTTTTATATCTAAGCCTAGTGACGCTCGCCTTCGCGCCTCTAAGTGTAACGACATTTCTAATTGGTCCTCGGACCGGTTGCCTTATTATGCATGAAAATGTTCTGCTCCAAAATATTTCGCATACGCGTCCGGAAGCAGATTCAACATCTCTGTCTCTTTCTATTTCTCCTTATTGCTTTAAGTTCCTTGCGCATTAGCTTGGTGAAAGTTGGGCTCTACCTGGAATTAGCTAGCTCGCCCGTCCCTTACTTATCTAAGTTAAAATATGCGTTTTACATTTCTTGGCTGCTAAATATTCTAACATCTTTCTTGATGAATTATATTATTATGTACAATTTTTGTTTAATATTGATTTATGTCTATGTATATATATGGTGTATCCCCTTTCATCTTCTATTACTGTTAAGCCGTAAGCAAAAACTGCAAAACAATGTAAATTTCGTAAAAAAAACACAATTTGTGTGACATCAATCATTTCCGTGTGGAATGAAAACCATTTCTGGAAACGTTTATCTTGATTATCACAAGTTAGATCGAAAAATAAGCTTTTATAAGAGTATCTTGTGCAAGAAATGTAAAAGTAACGTTAGTGGGTAGAGAATGTCATAGGCATGCAACATATACGATTTTTGTCTTGTTTTACCGGAGTTTAAAATGTTATCTCGATTCCGAATAACCTTGTAGATAGGAATTGATTCACAGCTCTAATGAACACAGCAACCGGAGGTCAGGAAGCGGCAAGAGCTTGCGTGCGGTAATCTATTTACCTATACGGTTTTAATTAATTAAATATCGACGTCCGGCGGGTCCTCTATTGGACGCCTATCTGTGTGTTTAGACAGGCTGTGGTGGGTGTTCTAATTCGATATGCAGTGCGATATTACGAGACTGGGGAACATGGCAAAGTTAAACGGCTGATTGCACAGATACGCCCAGTTTTAATAGCGACTTCCCACAGTATTTAACGTAATTATCTCTTGCTATATCCAAATCATATCACTAGAGCTAGCTCTTTGATAATACTACATTAATGAAAAGAGGTATGATTATCCTAAGAATAGGTGTGTACTTACTTCAAGCTGAATCAGCAGCTCCAGCGTATTATCTCCTTGACTGATGGTGATCTCCCCCTTCTCTCTCTCTCTCTCTCTCTCTCTCTCTCTCTCTCTCTCTCTGCGCTCCCTTCTCATCTCTCCATTTCTCTCTCTTTGAAATGTATATATATATATATATTGAGGCAGTATTTTTAACATTTAAATGATTTCAGTCAAATTATATCATATGTAAATTCAATAACAGCCCGCCTTGAAGCAATATGTGTGTGTAATAATTTGTAAAATGTATGTAACAGTCATTGCATATGCTTATATTGTAAATATGTTCAATGATGTTATGTGAATGCATTACGTAATTTAATAATGTAGGAGCTGTGAGAATAATAAGTTAAACGTTGCTAACAATGAGGTAACCTTGAGGCAATAATGAGTTTGAGAGTTTAAATGCTATTTGTGATTCTTGGAAGCATTAATGTAATTTAAAAAAAAATTATAAAAAAAGTAGCCAATCAACAACCAGAAAAAGCTTTAGTTAAATGCAGGTATTCTATTGGTGTAGGATTAGCCAATCAGAGACTTGAAATACAGAAATTTACAAGTTTAGACGGTTGAAATCTAGTCAGTTGCCTGCGAACAGTGTTTGTAACTGGATGCGAGATGTGTCCTCGAGAAATGAATTACGTATTCGTGAGAGTCGAAAAATAGTATACTTGTTAAAAAGTGCAAGTATTAAATAAAGGAATCTCACAGCTCTCAGTATCAGTGAAGTGTTATTTAATTTGTGTCAAGGATTAATAAAAAGGAGTGAATTAAAACTTAAAATCTGTGTAAGCATACATTCTTGTCGCATCACGCCCTGCCAAGACTTCCATGTCTCTAACAATAATACTGACGCAGCCGAGGCAAACAAATATTTAATACTTAAAGAAACATTTAATTACAAAGTTAATATTTTTTTAAACTTGGGGCGAAGGCTACCGGAAACCGGGTACTATATGTGCGATTGCAACGAATTTCAAGTTCGGCTCCCCAACAGTTGAAATGTAGTACAACTCCTACAATACAAACTACTTCAAATCGGCTTTTCATACGTAGCAGCAAACAGCGTAAAAAATAAAACTACTTCAATATATATATAAGTAGAAATAAAATGAGAGAGCTGGCCCACAGAGAGATGCCGACAAGCGATAAAGTTCTTTGTTCTACGCCGACAAGCCCCGCCCCCTCCCTTTGAGGGCTTACATGCCGCCAGGTCTCGTGTCGTTAGGCCCCGCCCCCTCTCGCTTTGTGTGCTCACCTAATGCCGACAGTGTCTGTGCTAACAGGTCCTACCCCCTCTCCCATGCGTTCTACTGGGGCGTCCTGACTTGAGGGAATTGTTTTCTCGAGTCCTGCCGCCCCCCGGCAAATTAATTAGGTAATGTTCGTCAAACATTTTTTTTATGATTACTAAGGTCTGCAGATTGCATCCTCGAGCAATTAAGTTTTTTGATTAATGAATTGTTGACTGGAGCGTGAGTATAAGTAGTCTGCTCACGGTAACAGTCTGTCATGTAATGAAACACTGCAGCCTTCTTCTTCTATCTGGGGAAAGCGCTTGTCCATTAGCTGAACATGTTAGACGCTTTCACAACATTAATAGGCTTTTAAGTTTACATTCCGGATCTGTTTACATACATTAGCGATCAACGACATACTTCCGTCTGGAGGTAACGGTGACACACATTAGCTGACCCGTTAGACGCTTTCACTCCATTAGCGAACAAGAGCCCGGCATGTAATGAAAAAACCCGTAACCTACTTCTGTCTGATGGTAACGGTGACCTCTATTAGCTGACATCTTTAGACGCTTTCACCTCATTAGCGAACAATGCCAGTAATTGTTTTCCTAAGTGCTCTACAATCTCTCACCACTTCAGCTTTAGTGGGGGAATTATATAAAAGCAGCATCTTCTCCAATGATTTTCACAGTATCGTAAGAACACTGCGATCTAAGCACTCTGCAAACTTTATTCTTTCAACGTGGAAATTACATCGAACAGCATGTCTGGTAAGTTGTATCACCAATTCATCTTCATTAAAAAGTTAACTTATTACTTAGTACATTTAACTTTTATTTGCGTTCTTGTTTTTAATGACGGCTCTTTATTTGTAAATAGCTGAGCATTCTAAAAGTTAATAGCTAGACAGTTGAATTTTTTCTGAAATGTGAACAGTTTAGTTAAGTATTCATTTTAGACAAGCTTATTCTACATTTAATAGCTAACTGCTCGAATTCTCAAAAAATGTGAACAATTTAGTTAAGTATTCATCTTGTTGAGTAATTATTATTCCAGATATTTAAATACAGGGTTTCACAGAGTGAATTATATTCCTTTCTAGACAAAATACAATTACTTGATTACCCTACGATTCGAATAAATAATGTTCTGTATAAATATTCTTCCGAGGGTAAGCGGCGGTATTCAATCCGGGGACTTCATGTTTGCATGCATTGATCGAACATTCATCAGTTAATGTTTCATTCCTCTTGTGCATTTTATTTAGTAAAAACTTCCAGTCTGTTTCCATCACATTAAAAATTAACGTTTTTGCTTTAGAATATTACAAAAAATCTGTTGCGCGAATCATTCACTCTAACAAAGTAAATGTTTACATTATATTAAAACATTTAAATCGGAAAATATAGTACTTAATGAACTTCATTAGTGAATCAGAACCTCAATTATATTTACACATATTATCATTTTTATTATTATATTATACAGAAAAAGTTAAGAATTTTGTAACTTTCAAATAAATGAAATTTAGTTATGCAACACATTCTCTAATAAAGAATATGTTTTTTCTCTTCCTAATGCAGAAAGTTTGACATCTCAACTTAACACATTGGCTGAGGGTAGCATTTACCCGACCGTTCAAAGACTACAAGATCTTCAGCCAGAGGAGCCTTATAATATAAAATCCATAAGAAAAATTGATACGAGATACGGTGCTAGAGTGGTTGCGGTTTTAGACAATAAGCAAGTGTTTCTTCCGACAAGATATTCAACCCTAACAAGCCAACAGTTGGATGAAATGCCAGGAAAGTTTCAAATGGTATATCATGGTGTAGTACCATCCGGCAAGTTTAAGACATGTAAATTGTCTTTTCTTCCTGTTAAGGTTTGTAGAAATAATTCAGCTATCCTTTCAAAGCTTCATTTAGAGTTACATTTGTTGAGTTTATAAATTCACACTTCCTAGGATAACATTCATCTAAAGTATACATCACTGTGTAAATAACGCTTAGGATGTAGTCTGGGCGAGGACCTGCAGAAAGAAGTTTAATAGTCTATTCACTGATTCTTTACCTCAAAGCAGATACCTACAGCAAGTTGCAAATAATTTCCATTAGGGTAGCAGTTGTCAAAGCATGCATCACTGTATTAAAACAAATATGTGTAAATAATGTCTAGATTGTAGTCTGAGTGATTTCGTGCAGAAAGAAGTTTAATACCACATTGCATTGATTCTCCGCATCGAAGTATATACCTACAACAAGCTACAAATAATGTGAATGTTTGTTACAGGAATGTCCAGATGAATGTAAATGAAGAGGAAGAATGAGATAGCTTAAAACAACACGAACAGAAATGTGATAGGAACATCCTCAACATGAAGAATTGCAGCACCGTCCAGCATGGAACATTCGAGTGTGTAGAATATAGCAATAATATATAAATTATGTACTCATTATTACTGCTATACATGCCAATACCATTGATTTCATAAATAATTTCATAATTGTTTAAAGAAGAATGTATTATCTTAAAACATTGATGCTACATGAAATCTAAACAAAAAAGTTATTGAACTATTACTGAAAGAGACCTGAATAAATGGGAATCTAGAAGCCAGAACCATCTTAATATTGGACTGTATGATATGAGGTGTATAAAAAGATTAATAAAAATGAGGGCTATGTAATATAAACAACATTTATTTTTTATAAAACATTTTCCTATTACATTCCTTCACAAAAAAAACCCGAACATATTTCCCAAAGACAAAAGTGATAGTCTAGACCTTCTAAACATGCAGTTATAGGGGGAAAGGATGCTCTCCTGAAACATTAGGTCTCTAGACAGAAGCATTTATAGGGGAGAGATAGGGAATACCAGGGCTGATGCTAGGCTAGTCAGATGCTAAAGGAGGGAGGGATATGCTTTATACGAGAGAGATAGGGAATACAAGGAAAGATGCTATACTAAACAGGACTTGAAGGGTAGAATATGAGCGATATAGCGAACCGAGGAGAGGTATTAGGATAGGAGTTTGAATGATAGAGTAGGCGTTTATATGCGAGAGATAGGGAATACGAGGGTCGATGCTAGGCTAGACGGTGTTGAATGAGGGAATGCATCTTATATGAGAGAGGTAGGGGAATATGAGGAGACGTGTTAGGCTAGACAGGGTTTGAGGTGTGGAATATGCGTTTATATGGGAAAGATAGGGGAAACGTGTACATATAATAGGCTATACAGATGCTGAAGGACGGGAATATAGGCTTATACGGGAGAGATAGGGAAATACGAGGAGAGGTGCTAGACTAGACTGATGCTGAAGGAGGAGAGGATACTCTTTATACGGAAGAAATAGGGAATACGAGGAGAGGTACTAGAAGGGTAGAATATAGCGTTTTTATATGAGGGAGCTAGCAAACCGAGGAGAGGTATTAGGCATGGATGTCTGAATGAGAGATTATACGTCTATATGAGAAAAGATAGGGAAAACGAAGGTAGGTGCTAGGTTGAGAGAGTCTTCAAGGAGGAAAATGCATTTATATGAGAGCGGTAGGGCATACGAGGAGAGGTGCTAGTCTAGACATGGTTTGAGGATTAGAGTATACGTTTATATGGGAGAAATGGAAAACGGGAGAGATACAAGGATAGACAGAGATTGAAGGAGGAGGAATGTAGGTTTATACTGTAATATAGAGAGTAATTCGATTATAAAACTTTCCTCATCCAGCGTTACAATACTTTTATATACTTATTTTCTAAACCTTACAAACTTTATATTTGTTAAACAGTAGTGCGCGAGACGGAGAGGGACAAACAGTATATCGGTTTACAGTGAAGTATACGTCCTAACCTATTCCCACCTTGTTTGTTCTGGATCTTCTCATTGTCTATCATCATCTAACGTAACCACGTAACAAGACGTAACACAGGAAATCATACATATGGCACATTAATAAAAAAATAAATAAATAAAGGTATATATAATGAAACATAAACAAGTAGACAGAGGGTCATTGATACACAGAAAACCAGGAGTTGTATGTACTGAGACCATAGATTAGTATAGGCAAACAACAAAGAAGTGAATTTATAGTGTAAATAACCTAATATTTTCAAATATTATTATAGTCTAAAAGTATATAACTTAATTATGTACAGAGTATTGAGAAATAAACGTTATTCATGATTCACTAATCTAAGATCACTGCAATTGTATTGAATCAATTCACAATTGTTAATGCCATTCAACTTTCATTTGTCTCTGATACATAAACAAATTGCAAATGGAGAAGGACGAAAGTAATAAAAAGACTCAGGCAGCAAATTTTAAGAAAGAAGAGAAAGATATATGACCGACATTGTTTTGGAACACAAATTAGTGTTGAAAATAAAATGACTGATAGCTCTGCTAAGCGTAAGGAAGAGACATGGAAATAAATTGCAAATGAATACAATTCTAGGAAGATCATCCAATGTGAATGAAAATCCCTGAAATGATATTATGAGAACATAAAGAAAAGAATGAAGCAAGCAAATGTCATTGACAAGGTACGATTGTACAAAACTGGAGGCGTATGTATGTACCGCCTTTCTTAGATAATAGTAGCCAAATAACAATTGTTGCTCTTCTATTCAATCGCCAGTGAGTTTAATGATGAAGATGGATTCCATTCAGAAGTAATCACCACAGTGAAGGACATTGAAATAGTAAATCCAGTTCCAACATGTCCTTCAGCAATTTTAATAACAGGTAAGGAATTTGAAAAAAGAGAAAGTGTAAAGGTGGCGTCTGCAGTTCCCATACAGAACTTTCAACTCCATTGCCTGAAAAGAACAAAGATGGCATAAGAGAAGGTTTTTATGAGAGGAGGCTTGAGTGTTTGGAAGAAGAGTACACAGTGAAAATGAAGATCTTGAAATTGGAACTAGAAATGAAAGAATCTCAGAAAAATTAAGCGTTGTTAATAACTTATACAAACATAAATATATTACAAAAAAGTACTGAAACAGGCAAGGAATAATATGGATAAAGAAACTGTTAAGCAGATCTACTACGACACATTTTAATTTGCAAACAACGATTACATTTCAAAATGTTGGTATTCGGACGATCCAGTGTTAATTATGATAGGCACAGAAGTGTTTCTCAAAATCTAAAAACGCTTAGCAATTTAAGATATCTATGTATTAATCTTTAGAGAGAAACTGTACTTTTACTCAGTGTTTAATAACTTTTAAAGCTAGAGAATGTCATTTAAGGTTTCCACCTCCCAAAAAATTCTGATTTCTCAGCATTGCGCAATTTTCATTACACGCTGTTATTTATTTTCGTAACTATTCAAAAAATTGCATACGTGAGCTTTTTTCCCTTAATTGCATTCAGTTAATCATACCTTCCATAATACTTATACATTGCCTACACGAGCTCAGGAGAAACATGGCAAGGCTACTTAATACTCCAAAAGTATCCCTTAAATTACTGGGGAATTCCTGCGAACAGGAGTATTTCGGGAATGTTTAATGTCACAAAAATATTTATTTAAAATAAATTGTATTTATCTAATAAGATATTCATTTCTTCAGCAGTAAGTTATACAGATTCCCTGGAAATAAAGAAAACTTTATAGAACTTTTGATACGCATTTTATTTATTATACAAATATAGCTATTTTTCAGAAAATCAAATATAAGGAATCGCAGTCACTGGCATCTTTAAAGAGCGTCCAACTCCAGAATGAAATTTAGCATTTATCTGGCTTTTCTTATGATGTTACGCTGTTCACAGAGATTTACGAGTTGAAAGACTAAAAACACGTAAACATGTATATGCACAAGCGCGAGCCCACGCGCACACGCACACATATGTACGAAGCTCTTTGCTTTCGTTTACAGGACCTCAGAACATGCATTACGCTGCGTGTCCCTAGCGTTTCCAGCTCTTGAATCGTTCCAACTAGTGGAATGCCTCTACCATCTTCATGTCAACAATCTGTTACTCCGAATTAAAGTTTGGTGATCTGTATAGACCTGTACAACATGCATTACGCTATGTAACAGACTCATCACGCTATGTAACAACATGATCACGCTATGTAACAACATGATCACGCTATGTAACAACCTGATTACGCTATGTAACAACCTGATCACGCTATGTAACAACATGATCACGCTATGTAACAACATGATCACGCTATGTAACAACCTGAGCACTCTATGTAACAACATAATCACGCTATGTAACAACCTGATCACGCTATGTAACAACATGATCACGCTATGTAACAACATGATCACGCTATGTAACAACATGATCACGCTATGTAACAGACTCATCACGCTATGTAACAACATGATCACGCTATGTAACAACCTGAGTACGCTATGTAACAATACGATCACGCTATGTAACAACATGAACACGCTATGTAACAATACGATCAAGCTATGTAACAACATGAACACGCTATGTAACAACATGATCACGCTATGTAACAACATGATCACGCTATGTAACAACCTGATCACGCTATGTAACAACATGATCACGCTATGTAACTGACTCATCACGCTATGTAACAACATGATCACGCTATGTAACAGACTCATCACGCTATGTAACAACATGATCACGCTATGTAACAACATGATCACGCTATGTAACAACATGAACACGCTATGTAACAATACGATCACGCTATGTAACAACATGAACACGCTATGTAACAACATGTTCACGCTATGTAACAACATGATCACGCTATGTAACAAACTGATCACGCTATGTAACAACATGATCACGCTATGTAACAAACTGATCACGCTATGTAACAACATGATCACGCTATGTAACAACATGATCACACTATGTAACAACATGATTACGTTATGTAACAACCTGATCACGCTATGTAACAACCTGATCACGCTATGTAACAACCTGATCACGCTATGTAACAACATGTTCACGCTATGTAAGAACATGATCACGCTATGTAACAAAACGATCACGCTATGTAACATGTTCACGCTATGTAACAACATGATCACGTTATGTAACAACCTGATCACGCTATGTAACAACCTGATTACGCCATGTAACAACTGATCACGCTATGTAACAACATGATCACGCTATGTAACAACCTGGGCACGCTATGTAACAACATGATCATGCTATGTAACATCATGAACACGCTATGTAACAATACGATCACGCTATGTAACAACCTGAGCACGCTATGTAACATGTTCACGCTATGTAACAACATGAACACGCTATGTAACAACCTGATCACGCTATGTAACAACCTGATTACGCCATGTAACAACTGATCACGCTATGTAACAACCTGAGCACGCTATGTAACAACATGATCATGCTATGTAACATCATGAACACGCTATGTAACAATACGATCATGCTATGTAACAACCTGAGCACGCTATGTAACAACATGATCACGCTATGTAACAACATGAACACGCTATGTAACAACATGATCACGCTATGTAACAACATGTTCGCGCAATGTAACAACATGATCACGCTATGTAACAACATGATCACGCTATGTAACAACCTGATCACGCCATGTAACAACATGTTCACGCTATGTAACAACACGATCACGCTATGTAACAACACGATCACGCTATGTAACAACATGATCACGCTATGTAACAACATGTTCGCGCAATGTAACAACATGATCACGCTATGTAACGACATGAACACGCTATGTAACAACCTGATTACGCTATGTAACAACCTGATCACGCTATGTAACAACCTGATCAAGCTATGTAACAACATGTTCACGCTATGTAACAACTGATCACGCTATGTAACAACATGATCACGCTATGTAACAACCTGAGCACGCTATGTAACAACATGATCACGCTATGTAACACCATGAACACGCTATGTAACAATACGATCATGCTATGTAACAACCTGAGCTCGCTATGTAACAACATGATCACGCTATGTAACAACATGAACACGCTATGTAACAACCTGATCACGCTATGTAACAACATGATCACGCTATGTAACAACCTGATCATGCTATGTAACAACATGTTCACGCTATGTAACAACACGATCACGCTATGTAACAACACGATCACGCTATATAACAACCTGATCACGCTATGTAACAACATGTTCACGCTATGTAACAACATGATCACTCTATGTAACAACATGATCACGCTATGTAACAACCTGATTACGCTATGTAACAACCCTATCACGCTATGTAACAACTTGATCACGCTATGTAACAATCTGATCACGCTATGTAACAACATGATCACGCTATGTAAATAGGGTGGACCATTTAAGTTGAGGCTATACAATATATCCAAAACTAAGCGTTGTAGAAGGAAATGTCTTTAATAAAACTTGATTGATATTATGCCGAAAGTAAATGCCGCTAGTCGTATTTTGTTTGGAGGACGTTATGAGGGTCATTTTGGGTCAATTTATTTTTTTTAAATGGAAACCTACAATTAGGGTCCCATTTAAAAAGACCCTGAAATAACCATCACAACGTCCTCCAAACAAAATACGACTAGCGGCATTTACTTTCGGCATAATATCAATCAAGTTTTATTAAAGACATTTCTTTCTACAACGCTTAGTTTTGGATATATTGTATAGCCTCAACTTAAATGGTCCACCCTATTTACATAGCGTGATCATGTTGTTACATAGCGTGATCAGATTGTTACATAGCGTGATCAAGTTGTTACATAGCGTGATAGGGTTGTTACATAGCGTAATCAGGTTGTTACATAGCGTGATCATGTTGTTACATAGAGTGATCATGTTGTTACATAGCGTGAACATGTTGTTACATAGCGTGATCAGGTTGTTATATAGCGTGATCGTGTTGTTACATAGCGTGATCGTGTTGTTACATAGCGTGAACATGTTGTTACATAGCATGATCAGGTTGTTACATAGCGTGATCATGTTGTTACATAGCGTGATCAGGTTGTTACATAGCGTGTTCATGTTGTTACATAGCGTGATCATGTTGTTACATAGCGAGCTCAGGTTGTTACATAGCATGATCGTATTGTTACATAGCGTGTTCATGGTGTTACATAGCGTGATCATGTTGTTACATAGCGTGCTCAGGTTGTTACATAGCGTGATCATGTTGTTACATAGCGTGATCAGTTGTTACATAGCGTGAACATGTTGTTACATAGCTTGATCAGGTTGTTACATAGCGTGTTCATGTCGTTACATAGCGTGATCGTGTTGTTACATAGCGTGCTCAGGTTGTTACATAGCGTGAACATGTTGTTACATAGCGTGATCAGGTTGTTACATAGCGTGATCAGGTTGTTACATAGCGTAATCAGGTTGTTACATAGCGTGTTCATGTCGTTACATAGCGTGATCATGTTGTTACATTGCGCGAACATGTTGTTACATAGCGTGATCATGTTGTTACATAGCGTGATCGTGTTGTTACATAGCGTGATCGTGTTGTTACATAGCGTGAACATGTTGTTACATGGCGTGATCAGGTTGTTACATAGCGTGATCATGTTGTTACATAGCGTGATCATGTTGTTACATTGCGCGAACATGTTGTTACATAGCGTGATCATGTTGTTACATAGCGTGTTCATGTTGTTACATAGCGTGATCATGTTGTTACATAGCGTGCTCAGGTTGTTACATAGCATGATCGTATTGTTACATAGCGTGTTCATGATGTTACATAGCATGATCATGTTGTTACATAGCGTGCTCAGGTTGTTACATAGCGTGATCAGTTGTTACATGGCGTAATCAGGTTGTTACATAGCGTGATCAGGTTGTTACATAGCGTGTTCATGTTGTTACATAGCGTGAACATGTTACATAGCGTGCTCAGGTTGTTACATAGCGTGATCGTATTGTTACATAGCGTGTTCATGATGTTACATAGCATGATCATGTTGTTACATAGCGTGCTCAGGTTGTTACATAGCGTGATCATGTTGTTACATAGCGTGATCAGTTGTTACATGGCGTAATCAGGTTGTTACATAGCGTGATCAGGTTGTTACATAGCGTGATCATGTTGTTACATAGCGTGAACATGTTACATAGCGTGATCGTTTTGTTACATAGCGTGATCATGTTGTTACATAGCGTGAACATGTTGTTACATAGCGTGATCAGGTTGTTACATAGCGTGATCAGGTTGTTACATAGCGTGATCAGGTTGTTACATAACGTAATCATGTTGTTACATAGTGTGATCATGTTGTTACATAGCGTGATCATGTTGTTACATAGCGTGATCAGTTTGTTACATAGCGTGATCATGTTGTTACATAGCGTGATCAGTTTGTTACATAGCGTGATCATGTTGTTACATAGCGTGAATATGTTGTTACATAGCGTGTTCATGTTGTTACATAGCGTGATCGTATTGTTACATAGCGTGTTCATGTTGTTACATAGCGTGATCATGTTGTTACATAGCGTACTCAGGTTGTTACATAGCGTGATCATGTTGTTACATAGCGTGATGAGTCTGTTACATAGCGTGATCATGTTGTTACATAGCGTGATGAGTCTGTTACATAGCGTGATCATGTTGTTACATAGCGTGATCAGGTTGTTACATAGCGTGATCATGTTGTTACATAGCGTGATCATGTTGTTACATAGCGTGTTCATGTTGTTACATAGCGTGATCGTATTGTTACATAGCGTGTTCATGTTGTTACATAGCGTGATCGTATTGTTACATAGCGTACTCAGGTTGTTACATAGCGTGATCATGTTGTTACATAGCGTGATGAGTCTGTTACATAGCGTGATCATGTTGTTACATAGCGTGATCATGTTGTTACATAGCGTGATCATGTTGTTACATAGTGTGATCAGGTTGTTACATAGCGTGATTATGTTGTTACATAGAGTGCTCAGGTTGTTACATAGCGTGATCATGTTGTTACATAGCGTGATCATGTTGTTACATAGCGTGATCAGGTTGTTACATAGCGTAATCAGGTTGTTACATAGCGTGATCATGTTGTTACATAGCGTGATCATGTTGTTACATAGCGTGATGAGTCTGTTACATAGCGTAATGCATGTTGTACAGGTCTATACAGATCACCAAACTTTAATTCGGAGTAACAGATTGTTGACATGAAGATGGTAGAGGCATTCCACTAGCTGGAACGATTCAAGAGCTGGAAACGCTAGGGACACGCAGCGTAATGCATGTTCTGAGGTCCTGTAAACGAAAGCAAAGAGCTTCGTACATATGTGTGCGTGTGCGCGTGCGCTCGCGCTTGTGCATATACATGTTTACGTGTTTTTAGTCTTTCAACTCGTAAATCTCTGTGAACAGCGTAACATCATAAGAAAAGCCAGATAAATGCTAAATTTCATTCTGGAGTTGGACGCTCTTTAAAGATGCCAGTGACTGCGATTCCTTATATTTGATTTTCTGAAAAATAGCTATATTTGTATAATAAATAAAATGCGTATCAAAAGTTCTATAAAGTTTTCTTTATTTCCAGGGAATCTGTATAACTTACTGCTGAAGAAATGAATATCTTATTAGATAAATACAATTTATTTTAAATAAATATTTTTGTGACATTAAACATTCCCGAAATACTCCTGTTCGCAGGAATTCCCCAGTAATTTAAGGGATACTTTTGGAGTATTAAGTAGCCTTGCCATGTTTCTCCTGAGCTCGTGTAGGCAATGTATAAGTATTATGGAAGGTATGATTAACTGAATGCAATTAAGGGAAAAAAGCTCACGTATGCAATTTTTTGAATAGTTACGAAAATAAATAACAGCGTGTAATGAAAATTGCGCAATTCTGAGAAATCAGAATTTTTTGGGAGGTGGAAACCTTAAATGACATTCTCTAGCTTTAAAAGTTATTAAACACTGAGTAAAAGTACAGTTTCTCTCTAAAGATTAATACATAGATATCTTAAATTGCTAAGCGTTTTTAGATTTTGAGAAACACTTCTGTGCCTATCATAATTAACACTGGATCGTCCGAATACCAACATTTTGAAATGTAATCGTTGTTTGCAAATTAAAATGTGTCGTAGTAGATCTGCTTAACAGTTTCTTTATCCATATTATTCCTTGCCTGTTTCAGTACTTTTTTGTAATATATTTATGTTTGTATAAGTTATTAACAACGCTTAATTTTTCTGAGATTCTTTCATTTCTAGTTCCAATTTCAAGATCTTCATTTTCACTGTGTACTCTTCTTCCAAACACTCAAGCCTCCTCTCATAAAAACCTTCTCTTATGCCATCTTTGTTCTTTTCAGGCAATGGAGTTGAAAGTTCTGTATGGGAACTGCAGACGCCACCTTTACACTTTCTCTTTTTTCAAATTCCTTACCTGTTATTAAAATTGCTGAAGGACATGTTGGAACTGGATTTACTATTTCAATGTCCTTCACTGTGGTGATTACTTCTGAATGGAATCCATCTTCATCATTAAACTCACTGGCGATTGAATAGAAGAGCAACAATTGTTATTTGGCTACTATTATCTAAGAAAGGCGGTACATACATACGCCTCCAGTTTTGTACAATCGTACCTTGTCAATGGCATTTGCTTGCTTCATTCTTTTCTTTATGTTCTCATAATATCATTTCAGGGATTTTCATTCACATTGGATGATCTTCCTAGAATTGTATTCATTTGCAATTTATTTCCATGTCTCTTCCTTACGCTTAGCAGAGCTATCAGTCATTTTATTTTCAACACTAATTTGTGTTCCAAAACAATGTCGGTCATATATCTTTCTCTTCTTTCTTAAAATTTGCTGCCTGAGTCTTTTTATTACTTTCGTCCTTCTCCATTTGCAATTTGTTTATGTATCAGAGACAAATGAAAGTTGAATGGCATTAACAATTGTGAATTGATTCAATACAATTGCAGTGATCTTAGATTAGTGAATCATGAATAACGTTTATTTCTCAATACTCTGTACATAATTAAGTTATATACTTTTAGACTATAATAATATTTGAAAATATTAGGTTATTTACACTATAAATTCACTTCTTTGTTGTTTGCCTATACTAATCTATGGTCTCAGTACATACAACTCCTGGTTTTCTGTGTATCAATGACCCTCTGTCTACTTGTTTATGTTTCATTATATATACCTTTATTTATTTATTTTTTTTATTAATGTGCCATATGTATGATTTCCTGTGTTACGTCTTGTTACGTGGTTACGTTAGATGATGATAGACAATGAGAAGATCCAGAACAAACAAGGTGGGAATAGGTTAGGACGTATACTTCACTGTAAACCGATATACTGTTTGTCCCTCTCCGTCTCGCGCACTACTGTTTAACAAATATAAAGTTTGTAAGGTTTAGAAAATAAGTATATAAAAGTATTGTAACGCTGGATGAGGAAAGTTTTATAATCGAATTACTCTCTATATTACAGTATAAACCTACATTCCTCCTCCTTCAATCTCTGTCTATCCTTGTATCTCTCCCGTTTTCCATTTCTCCCATATAAACGTATACTCTAATCCTCAAACCATGTCTAGACTAGCACCTCTCCTCGTATGCCCTACCGCTCTCATATAAATGCATTTTCCTCCTTGAAGACTCTCTCAACCTAGCACCTACCTTCGTTTTCCCTATCTTTTCTCATATAGACGTATAATCTCTCATTCAGACATCCATGCCTAATACCTCTCCTCGGTTTGCTAGCTCCCTCATATAAAAACGCTATATTCTACCCTTCTAGTACCTCTCCTCGTATTCCCTATTTCTTCCGTATAAAGAGTATCCTCTCCTCCTTCAGCATCAGTCTAGTCTAGCACCTCTCCTCGTATTTCCCTATCTCTCCCGTATAAGCCTATATTCCCGTCCTTCAGCATCTGTATAGCCTATTATATGTACACGTTTCCCCTATCTTTCCCATATAAACGCATATTCCACACCTCAAACCCTGTCTAGCCTAACACGTCTCCTCATATTCCCCTACCTCTCTCATATAAGATGCATTCCCTCATTCAACACCGTCTAGCCTAGCATCGACCCTCGTATTCCCTATCTCTCGCATATAAACGCCTACTCTATCATTCAAACTCCTATCCTAATACCTCTCCTCGGTTCGCTATATCGCTCATATTCTACCCTTCAAGTCCTGTTTAGTATAGCATCTTTCCTTGTATTCCCTATCTCTCTCGTATAAAGCATATCCCTCCCTCCTTTAGCATCTGACTAGCCTAGCATCAGCCCTGGTATTCCCTATCTCTCCCCTATAAATGCTTCTGTCTAGAGACCTAATGTTTCAGGAGAGCATCCTTTCCCCCTATAACTGCATGTTTAGAAGGTCTAGACTATCACTTTTGTCTTTGGGAAATATGTTCGGGTTTTTTTTTGTGAAGGAATGTAATAGGAAAATGTTTTATAAAAAATAAATGTTGTTTATATTACATAGCCCTCATTTTTATTAATCTTTTTATACACCTCATATCATACAGTCCAATATTAAGATGGTTCTGGCTTCTAGATTCCCATTTATTCAGGTCTCTTTCAGTAATAGTTCAATAACTTTTTTGTTTAGATTTCATGTAGCATCAATGTTTTAAGATAATACATTCTTCTTTAAACAATTATGAAATTATTTATGAAATCAATGGTATTGGCATGTATAGCAGTAATAATGAGTACATAATTTATATATTATTGCTATATTCTACACACTCGAATGTTCCATGCTGGACGGTGCTGCAATTCTTCATGTTGAGGATGTTCCTATCACATTTCTGTTCGTGTTGTTTTAAGCTATCTCATTCTTCCTCTTCATTTACATTCATCTGGACATTCCTGTAACAAACATTCACATTATTTGTAGCTTGTTGTAGGTATATACTTCGATGCGGAGAATCAATGCAATGTGGTATTAAACTTCTTTCTGCACGAAATCACTCAGACTACAATCTAGACATTATTTACACATATTTGTTTTAATACAGTGATGCATGCTTTGACAACTGCTACCCTAATGGAAATTATTTGCAACTTGCTGTAGGTATCTGCTTTGAGGTAAAGAATCAGTGAATAGACTATTAAACTTCTTTCTGCAGGTCCTCGCCCAGACTACATCCTAAGCGTTATTTACACAGTGATGTATACTTTAGATGAATGTTATCCTAGGAAGTGTGAATTTATAAACTCAACAAATGTAACTCTAAATGAAGCTTTGAAAGGATAGCTGAATTATTTCTACAAACCTTAACAGGAAGAAAAGACAATTTACATGTCTTAAACTTGCCGGATGGTACTACACCATGATATACCATTTGAAACTTTCCTGGCATTTCATCCAACTGTTGGCTTGTTAGGGTTGAATATCTTGTCGGAAGAAACACTTGCTTATTGTCTAAAACCGCAACCACTCTAGCACCGTATCTCGTATCAATTTTTCTTATGGATTTTATATTATAAGGCTCCTCTGGCTGAAGATCTTGTAGTCTTTGAACGGTCGGGTAAATGCTACCCTCAGCCAATGTGTTAAGTTGAGATGTCAAACTTTCTGCATTAGGAAGAGAAAAAACATATTCTTTATTAGAGAATGTGTTGCATAACTAAATTTCATTTATTTGAAAGTTACAAAATTCTTAACTTTTTCTGTATAATATAATAATAAAAATGATAATATGTGTAAATATAATTGAGGTTCTGATTCACTAATGAAGTTCATTAAGTACTATATTTTCCGATTTAAATGTTTTAATATAATGTAAACATTTACTTTGTTAGAGTGAATGATTCGCGCAACAGACTTTTTGTAATATTCTAAAGCAAAAACGTTAATTTTTAATGTGATGGAAACAGACTGGAAGTTTTTACTAAATAAAATGCACAAGAGGAATGAAACATTAACTGATGAATGTTCGATCAATGCATGCAAACATGAAGTCCCCGGATCGAATACCGCCGCTTACCCTCGGAAGAATATTTATACAGAACATTATTTATTCGAATCGTAGGGTAATCAAGTAATTGTATTTTGTCTAGAAAGGAATATAATTCACTCTGTGAAACCCTGTATTTAAATATCTGGAATAATAATTACTCAACAAGATGAATACTTAACTAAATTGTTCACATTTTTTGAGAATTCGAGCAGTTAGCTATTAAATGTAGAATAAGCTTGTCTAAAATGAATACTTAACTAAACTGTTCACATTTCAGAAAAAATTCAACTGTCTAGCTATTAACTTTTAGAATGCTCAGCTATTTACAAATAAAGAGCCGTCATTAAAAACAAGAACGCAAATAAAAGTTAAATGTACTAAGTAATAAGTTAACTTTTTAATGAAGATGAATTGGTGATACAACTTACCAGACATGCTGTTCGATGTAATTTCCACGTTGAAAGAATAAAGTTTGCAGAGTGCTTAGATCGCAGTGTTCTTACGATACTGTGAAAATCATTGGAGAAGATGCTGCTTTTATATAATTCCCCCACTAAAGCTGAAGTGGTGAGAGATTGTAGAGCACTTAGGAAAACAATTACTGGCATTGTTCGCTAATGAGGTGAAAGCGTCTAAAGATGTCAGCTAATAGAGGTCACCGTTACCATCAGACAGAAGTAGGTTACGGGTTTTTTCATTACATGCCGGGCTCTTGTTCGCTAATGGAGTGAAAGCGTCTAACGGGTCAGCTAATGTGTGTCACCGTTACCTCCAGACGGAAGTATGTCGTTGATCGCTAATGTATGTAAACAGATCCGGAATGTAAACTTAAAAGCCTATTAATGTTGTGAAAGCGTCTAACATGTTCAGCTAATGGACAAGCGCTTTCCCCAGATAGAAGAAGAAGGCTGCAGTGTTTCATTACATGACAGACTGTTACCGTGAGCAGACTACTTATACTCACGCTCCAGTCAACAATTCATTAATCAAAAAACTTAATTGCTCGAGGATGCAATCTGCAGACCTTAGTAATCATAAAAAAAATGTTTGACGAACATTACCTAATTAATTTGCCGGGGGGCGGCAGGACTCGAGAAAACAATTCCCTCAAGTCAGGACGCCCCAGTAGAACGCATGGGAGAGGGGGTAGGACCTGTTAGCACAGACACTGTCGGCATTAGGTGAGCACACAAAGCGAGAGGGGGCGGGGCCTAACGACACGAGACCTGGCGGCATGTAAGCCCTCAAAGGGAGGGGGCGGGGCTTGTCGGCGTAGAACAAAGAACTTTATCGCTTGTCGGCATCTCTCTGTGGGCCAGCTCTCTCATTTTATTTCTACTTATATATATATATAATTTTTTAGGTTCTTTAACTGTGTAGGTCATTCGAGTGATGAAAGATGAAATGATGTTCAAATGTGCCCAGGACCTATAGATCTTAAAGCTATCCCATATGCATCTATTCAGAATATGGGAAAACCCCGCAAAAAAACCTTATACGGGTAACTCGTTCCCTAACGAGGTCGAACTCGAAACCTCTTGTGTAAGGCAGACACGCTACCACACCACGGTGGTGGACTAAAGAATATTTTGTTAGGGGACTTCCTAAATAGCTACCTATAATACCCATACATCTGTAATCAAACATTGTTGGCACTTTTCTGTTTTGGATTAATATATGAGGACGTCGTAACCATTATCTCGTAGTTAGTTGAATGATGAGTTCTTAATATCTCTCAGGATCGATTGTGGCCAGAGAAGGTGAACAGATTAATAGGAATTGGTTTTAAAAGTGAATGATAATAATAATTAATAATAAATTCTCTACAAAGCTAATACGAAACACTTCGTATTGGCTTTGCTTCAAGTGAACAGATTCGTTGCGCGTCATAGGAATTATTCCTCACTCATTCGCGTATATTCTTTACGACTTTTTTGTTCCTACAATGAAACAAAAATCACAAAATTGCGTAAGCGACGATCTTTAATTATGAATAATTATATTGTTTTACATTTCGATGATGATTTCACTGTTTCTTTACTCTTGTTCAAATTCTGGTGATATTGTAACGATTACGTTCTTCTTATCAAGTTCACGAGTCATTCAATTGATTCAGTAATTCCAGATACAACTCGTATTATGACGACGAGGAAATAAAGAGTAGCGACTTTACACTTGAAAATTCAAAGCAATAATGAAGAAATCTCAGAAATGGTTAATGTCATAAAAACAATGCGGTAGACAAGTTGTGTGCTTTAAGGAGATTTAATTTTTTTGCATAGTAAGCCTTTGTCTTTTATGGCTTACCAGTTGCACAAATTTAAGCAAAATTCATTCTGTGCTAAGTGGTCTTCGCAGAAAACTCAAGATATCCATACATTTTATTTGTCATGCAAATATTTTAAGCATATGGTATTTTAATCGAAATCCTTAGAGCTTTTTTGAGAAAATAGAAAATAACTGAACATTTTCCATGTAAAGGGTAATTTGTAGTGGGAGATTTTTATGAAAACCTTCGTATCTCATCCTTGAAAGGTGCTGATTGGATTGGATTGGCTACGGAGGAGACTCGGCAGTGATCCAAATAGGGGATATTGTGCCTACGCCCCACAAGGGGGCGTCCCCGGGAGGAAGGATGAGGCGACACCGGGCGCACGGAACCAGGCACAGGAATGGGGGGTCTTTAAGTTTTCAGATAGAGACTCCCCGGCAGATAGAGAGGCAGATCGGGGACCCCACCCCGCACAGAGGGGGTCCAACGCCCCTTAAGAGGGTTCAGGTATCCCCGGCAACGTTTTACTTATTATTCTCACAACTCCTACATTATTAAACCACACAATACATTCACATAACATTATTAAACATGTTTACAATAATATAAGCATATGCAATGACTGTTACATACATTTTACAAATTATTACATACACATGTTGCTTCAAGGCGGGCTGTTATTGAATTTATATATAATATAATTTGACTAAAATGATTTGTGTTAAAAATACTGCCTCAAACTCATGTTACTGTACAGGCTAATATTCGCATTTGTGCAAAATAGCAAATTACTACAAATATTTCAGATGAAATATTCTTCTTACTTTTTATTTATTTCCTTTTTTTAATGTTTTATTTGTACAGCCTCCTTTAACTTCTTTAGACATATCGGGGGGGACTTCAGAAACAACTGGTGGTGTTATTTATTGCTCGCTGAACTGTAAGATTTCTCAGTTGTTAACTATTAAACACTTACATTCACACTTTCAGACCCTGTAAGATATAGGAATTATTCTGGTTAAATAAAAATTCCCCAACCCAGTCGGGAATGGAACCCGGAACTTCTGGCTTAAGAAGCCAAAGCGCTGACCACTCGACCGCAAAGGCAATCGTTTGTTATTATTGTAGGTAATATTTCTGACGATAGGCAGCTGCTGTTAGCAGCATTAACGTGAACCCAAATGACAATGATGGCAAAGTAGGACACCCCGTCTGGAAGCCTCTGCAACAAAGGATGTTATGGTCCATCGCTCTCCCTGTATAACTGTTTAGTAACTCCGGTACATGGATCGCTAACAACTGTACAGGGTCGCGTTGCGGAAGTGGCATAAATTGCTACAACCTAAGTATTTAATATTTTCTTGGCATTTTCAGAGTTGAATGTATGCTGTGGACAGAATATAGCGACCTTTTTACTCGCACTAGGAGACGGGAGACGACCCTCCCATTCCACTCGTAAATTTTATGACCAAACAAAATTTGTTATGATACCAAACACAGCCAGACTTCAACAAGCACAGTTGTCAGCTCCAGCATTTTTAATTTCAGATCAACTTGTATGAGCGAATGCATTGACGGAAGTGAATATATCGTTTACATTTCGGCTGTAGTTAAGTGGTGAAACTTCTCCAGAGCATGATACCAAGCAGGATCAAAATCCTGTTCTTGCAGGAGCTATTGCTATACTTTTAACAGATCGAAATCTAAACACATCTTTTATTGATCCTGCTATTTCAATAGTAGGTGCAAGTCTTCTATGGTAAAAAGTTCAAAAAAGGATGCAAATTTTTTTTTCTGAAATAATAAATAATATTATTTCTCATTTTTCATGCTTTCTCATTTTTCATGATCCTTCATCAGAAAGGATTCCAGCTTATGGTAGAAGTCATCAAATATTCATATTATTAAATAACCAACCTAGCCAGAAGAATTATGCTTATCAGCTTTTATTATTTAGCAGTAATAAAAATATTTTATCCCATTTTCCAAATCCAGAGGTCGCAGGTTCAATTCCCGTCTAGAGGATGGGAATTTTTCTTCAGCCAGAATTCGATTCCTCCCTAGAGTCCGGAAGTATGAGTGCGTGTGTAAATGTATGTGTAAAATTAATGTTTAAATAGAAAACCCCAAGATTAACACCATAGTAAAACGAGCGAACATCATTGCAGATGTCGTCCTTCGTGGTGTAGTGGTTACCATGCTAGCCTCCAGTTCCCGAGGTCGCGGGTTCAAACCTGACGAAGGGTGGTGAATTTTTTTCGGGCGTAAAAGTCCTTAGCATGGCTTCCTTCGGAAGGGAAGTAAAGTCGGTGGTCCCGTGTCGTAGATTTACGGCACGTAAAAGAACCTCAAGTCTGATGAAGAGACCTCTGAGCAAAATTACCGGCATTTCACCCCAATATAGAATGGGACACTAAGGACCACAACAGCGTCCATAAATAAAACTCAATTCAAATTGATTATCATTGCAGATGAGCAATTGTTTCAAAGGCAAAGTCGCCGATATGACCTTAGATATTAAAGGCGGCATATAAATGAAACAACGATTTCTTTAGGACCATTTATAACCCTTTTGGGGAAGTAATTCACATAAATACTCTACTCTGTGAGACAAAGAAGCTTTCCTCTGGCAGAACCGGGAGAACTGGATTCATCTGAGGCGGCTCAGAAAGACTGCAGTTTGGCAGGGCCGAGAACAACTTTCCAACGAGCAAGCATCCACGCCATCTTTCCGACACCAACTGACACTGTACAGCTAATCGTGCCTGAAACATGAAGGGGGAAGCGAATTATCACAAAGCTTATAAATAAATTATAGAAAATTATTCCAACAATTTTACTACTATTATTATTATTACTATTATTGGTATTTTTTCTCCCTCTCTCTCTCTCTCTATTGTATTTTACGTCGGTTTAATTCCTTCGTCATATCGCGACGGATCTGTTAGTGGATAACTCTTAGAACGATATGTGATGGACAGTTAGCCTTCTAGGTCTCATCCCTGTAACCACCCGCTCTGTCACGTATCACAGAGACCCTAGCGCATAGCTACCAGATCTTCTGCTTCGTGCCGTGCAGACGGCATTAGGGTGCCGTCCAGTCCAACCGCCGCCCGCACACAGAAAAGCGGAGAGTTAGCCTTCTAGATCTCATTCCTCTAACCACCTGCTTCATGCCGTGCAGATGGCGTTAGGGTGCCGTGTAGTCTAACCCCCGCCCTCACACAGAAAGGTGGACAGTTAGCCTTCTAGGTCTCATCCCTGTAACCACTTGTTTCATGCCGTGCAGATGGCATTAGCGTGCCGTCCAGTCCAACCACCGCCCTCACACAGAAAGGCGGACAGTTAGCCTTCTAGATCTCATCCCTGGAAATGCCATCTTGCTTCATCACGTGCCCTCAGAGACCCCCAGCGCATGGCAGCCGGATCTTCTGGTTCGTGCCGCGCAGATGGCGTTAGGGTGCCGTCCAGTCTAACTGCTTACATTGTCTGTAAATAGATGGCATAGCATTCGCTATTACCACTTACTTTCCATTTTACTATTGTTTTAGACTTAAGGTGGAGCTTTGGGTCGTGGTATTAAATATCCAATCCGGTATTTATCTTGGCAACTGAGGAAACCCACGAAAAAACCTCAGATAGACCTCCCGAATGCGGACCACAGACTTTACCGCCTGAGCCATTCCGCTCGGCTTTGGTATTGTTATCACCTTTCTTCGTATCTTTCTTCGTATTGTATCTTCTTCTTCTCCTTTCAAGGATTAGGTGATATCACCTATTCCGGTCTCTAGCCATCTCTTGGGTGGTCTTCCTAAACTTCCCCCTGTCGGTTGGTAGTTTATTATCTTTTTTGGTATTCTATCATCGGTCATTGTGTCAACATGTTTCCAATTTCTTTTATTTTCATAAATCCTATTTTACTGATACAATATTCAAATCTGATCTTATTGATTCATTTCTTATTTTATCAGCTCTAGTGATCCCCTTATATACCTCAAAAATTTCATTTCGGCGGACTGAATACTGATCTCTCTCTTTTTGTTATTGTCCACGACTCGGAACCATATAACACAGTAGGTAAAGTCATAATCTTATAGAACTTAATTTGTGTTTCTTTTCTAGCTTTTCGTATTGTAACTATGCCTTTAAATCTATAATGAAATACAAATGCGTTACATTAACCACAGCATGAGAAAATTCACGAAAGTGATTAGTTAAGAGCAATTGAGAGGGGGGGAAGTGGCAACCCTTAATAAGACACATATGATGATGGTCCTTGGTGGAGGATGTGGATGGATAGGTTAATCAGGAAGGCCACTATTTTGTCTACAAATATATGATTTACATATTTATGGTCAAGTCACTACTATGTAAACGTTTAGGTGTTTAAGAACAAATGATACGGAGTTCAAAGTTTGGATTATAGTCGTAAATATGTTGCCAAGTGGTTATTGCTCATCTTTACACATAATGCGTCTCTTCCGGACACTTGTATTCATAACAGTTTCACCAGAGACTGCAGTAACATACAATGGATTTCAATGGGTTTAACACCCTTCGCTTTGCACCTCACAGTAGATGGGATTTTGGTATTGGCGCGTTCATTCTCAAATCTGTTACGCTCATCACGTAAAAATATCCGCTCTACCAACTGAAGGCTCAACAACAATAGACCGGTTGCAAGAAACGCCTGCATGGATGTTTGTGAAGACGTTTCCGTATTTAATTACTCATTAGTTTAGATGTAGTTATGGTTTAAAATTAAAAAAAGCTCGCCAAGTATCAACGGTAGGCATTGCGCTTAGTCAAAGTTTTGGGTAAAGCTGCAATCTCTTTCTTTCTTTCCTTCCGTGTGAAGGATGAATTCGCACTACAATGGACCAGGAAGAGCCTTGACATAAAAACTCTGCGTTCAAAACATCTGCGTCGATATAATACTCATGAAGAACATAACGCTACAGTCAAGCAACCAAAGTGCTCTGTCCAAAGCAGATACTTCACTGCAAATCTAGCCTCCTCCATTTATCCGCGTTTTCTCATCCCTTCGTCTCCACATAAGAAATATTTACCTTAGTATGTTCTATAATCTTTTATTTTCTGCACTGAATCTTTCCTGCCATCCACTGTTTCTTCTGGTGAATCTCTTAACAAGTACTTTTTACTTTCTCTACTACGTATAGTAAGTAGGGGAAGTATTGTATTCCACCCAAAAATTCAATACCGAGATTTCACCGGAAATACATGTTTTGAGACCCCTGAATCCAAAAAAAGCATTTTTGGAAACATGTCCGTGTGTGTGTCTGTGAACAGCATAACTCAGAAAGCAACAGTCGGATAAATACCAAACTTGGTATTTAGGTTCAGTATCTTCCAGAGATGCGACACGAAGGTTTTCAAGAAAATCCCCCCACCCCAGACTACCCTTTACATGGAACATTTTTCGAAAATTTTAATTTTCTCAAAAATGGCTCTAACGATTTTAATTAAATAACATATGTTTAAGATATTTTGATGACAAATAAAATTTATATCTTGAATTTTCTGGGAATGTCTACAAAAGTATTCTTCATTCTGAACGACTTTTGCATAACTGGTAAACCATAAGAGATAGACAAAATTTTACTACACAAAAAATGTAGATCGCGTTACAATACACAACTTATGTCATATACATTTCTTTTGTTGAGTGAACCGTTTTCGAGATATTGCTTGTTATTCCCTTAAATTTTCCAATACTTATACTTTTTCTCAAATTCGTTATTCATTTTTTTTTATATCCTGGACATGCAAAGAGAATGGAATGCGCCACATAGCAACCAGCGTTAAAATATCTGACTATCGCTTAAAGCCTACCAATTCCCCTTGCATCTACAAGAAAATTACCAATAAGATTGACATCTCGATATCTCGATTAACATGAAGCATATGGAGAATAAGCGTTTGTAAAAATAGTTTGTACAAGAGTAGAGAAAGTCATGTGAGTGTAACACATCAGATTTTTTCTCATGTGATGTTCCAACCAATTTCGTTTCCTCTTCCTGACGAATTCCAACATTGTTTTTCCTTAACCTACTCTTTCCAAAACAAGTTCCTTACTTGTTTTGTCTACCCATTTCTGACACTCCATTCCTATCCTTATCCGCACTTCAAAATCTTCTGATAGCTTTCTCTCACTTTGCCGTAACGTTCAAGTTTTCTCACTATAAAGTGCCAGCAACTTCATTCTCCACACAAAGCATTTCACGTTACTAATCAAAAACTTGTTTTTCCTGTGTTGTACTGTTTGGCTTCCTGATAACAGTTCATCTTGTTGCAGTATATCTACTTACCCTAATTGCATAATACTTTAGTGGCCTTGTCCTCCGTGGTGTAGTGGTTACCATGCTAGCCTCTAGTTCCCAAGGTCGCGGGTTAAAACCCGACGGAGGGTGATGGACGTTTTCGGGCATAAAAATCCTTAGCATGGCTTCCTTCGGAAGGGAAGTAAAGCCGGTGGTCCCGTGTCGTAGATTAACGGCACGTAAAAGAACATCAAGCCTGATAAAGAGGCCTCTGAACAAAATTACCGGTCCTTCCGCCCAATGTACTAGAATGGGACGCTAAGGACCATAAATAAAACTCAATTTTAATTTAGCGGCCTACCGTTTTGGAAGCAGCGACGCGATAAACAAAATCCTGATGTCAGTGACCAATCATACCAACTTTAATTGGGTTTTAAACAAAATTCTTGGATCACAAAAGAAGAAATATAAGACAGCATTGTTTATGTTAATCATAAACTTTTGCACCAGTTCTTAAATGCAATATATTCCTTCTCATACTGCTGCCGAGATTTTGCTGGCAGTAGCTCCGATTCAATGTTTCTGGCTCGGATTGAAATTTCCTTGGGATTTGCACTCATGTTTTCAATCGCAAGCTTGTTGTTTAGAAATGAGTGCTTAGAATGAGCACTGCTATCTACATCCGCATCTCGTGTTGTTATGGTCAATGTTTCCTAGGGGTCGTTGGTACGCTTCATAGCGTAGAATTCAGGCGGCTGTGAGAATATATCAACAATTAACTATGTCTCTTACATTAAATACCGGATTCATCGCTAAATCTGTATTTTGCATACTTGACACAAAAATACCTATTATTTGATCCTTTGCATAATTAGACCAAATCTAATAAGATTAGCATAAACATAGCGATTGTTTTCTTCCCTCATTAAGCTGCATTTTCTCTCATTTGCAAATTATGTTGCCGTATTGTAAAGACATGATTATATTCATTCCATCATTCCACTTTCTACCGACGAAAGTAATGAAATGTTGACTTTCAACCAATCACAGCGCCATGCTGGATTATTTTGTTTTTAGATTATCGCATCTTCCTTCTTTTGTTTTCTCCGCGTCGTTAATTGCACATTTAATGAATGTGTATTCCAATGAGAGATAATTGATTAAAATACAATTTTAATTCAGCTTACGTAACTATATGTTTCTTTTATACCTAACAAGAGAAAAGCATATGTGTGATTACAACTGTGAAACCGTTTTTCACTTTTCTCTATTGGCATTACTGACAGTAATTGACATTGTCTATTGCAGTTTCAAGATGGCTGAAAAGGAGTTCTCGTAAATATGCAGTTATTAACATTTAATCAACATTTAATTTAAATTGTTATTTTATTCATAAAATAATCCCAATAGTACGAGGGGCACTATTTATATTTTGAGCCTTGGCAACTCTGAATGTTTTAGGTGCTATCTGACGTTTCCAATGAAAAGTTTGACATTTTTGAGCATAATCTACTGCAAACATTTTGCCAATAGAGCGTCATTTGTTTTGTTTACACTAACTTGAAAATTGTGTGTCAACAAAAACATGGAATTAACTCGTGAAAATGTTCGTGCAATGATTTATTACGACTTTCGACGTGGATTATCAAGACAAGAGTGCATCGATCAACAACTTCCACATTTGGCGACGAAGCTCCATTCTTTGCCACTGTGAAACGCTGTTATAACGAATTTAATCATGGCCGCCGTTCGCTCAATGATGAAGTTCGTGAAGGTCGTCCAAAATCAGTTGTTGTACCAGAAAACATTGATGCTGTGCAAGAACTAATAATGAAAGAACGTCATGAGACATATTGTGAGATTGAGGCAACCCTAGGCATTAGTTCCACCAGCATATATAAAATATTGCATGATTATTTAGCCGTGAAAAAGGTTTGCGCTCGTTGGATCCCACATAATTTTACGCAATCTCAAAAAGATGCTCGTGTTGATTGGTGTACAAAAATGCTCAAGAAATACAATGGCGGTGCCTCAAAATACGTGTATAAGATTGTAACAGGTGACTAATCATGGATCTATGCGTATGAGCCGAAACGTAAACAGCAGTCGACTGTATGGGTGTTTCAAGATGAAGTAAATCCAACAAAAGTTGTTCGCACTCGAAGCACTTCGAAGCAAATGGTCGCCTGCTTTTTCAGCAAAACTGGCCATGTGGCAACAGTGTTTTTAGAGGAACGTAAAACGGTCAATGCCGAATGGTACACTACCATTTGTTTGCCGGAAGTCTTCGGTGAAATAAGGAAAACCAACAAGAACCGTAGGATCGTTCTTCATCAAGACAATGCGAGCGCACACACATCTCGTCTAACAGAGTATTTGAAGGCTCAAAAAATCGAATTGATGGGTTATCCGCCATACAGTCCTGATTTGGCACCCAATGACTTCTTTTTGTTCCCGAACATCAAGAATAAATTACGTGGACAACGATTTTCGTTGGTAGAAGAAGCCCTTGATGTCTTCAAAAACCATGTTTTTGAGGTGTCTCAAGAAGACTGGAATAAATGCTTTGACATGCTTCAAACGGATGCAATAGTGTATTGATCATAAAGGAGAATATTTTGAAAAACAATAAAGCAGTTTTCAATCAGAAATTACTTTGTTTTAATTATTAGGCTGAAAATATAAATAGTGCCCTTCGTATCATTCGAGGATCTAACCTTTGCAGATGAATTCATCATTGGTGCATTGCATTGCATTGCCTTGGTGAAATTATCGGCAATCTCAGACGCTATTGTGACTAGTTTCTCTCTCGCTCTCGCTCTCTCTCTCTCTCTCTCTCTCTCTCTCTCTCTCTTAGCAACAGTGAGCATGCTTCTCCACTTTAGAAAAATCTAGCAGCCAAATTAACAGAGGAAAAGCTTCTCATTTTAATACGTAGAAAAAAAACTATATTATGGTAGAGTGTACCGTCGTTTCTTTAATTTTTTTCACATTACTTGTCAGATAATTTATTGAAAATTGCACTGAGTTTTTCAACGTTTTCATGTATGGTATTTACAGAATTATTTCATATGCATGTAGTGGAGAATCTTTTTATGGAATACCTGAGAATGTCACCGGCTTACGTTATGAAATGACTGGGAAATAATTGTGTGAAACGTACACACTGAGGCATTAATGAGAAAGCTCAGTAAAAATGTTAATAGTTCTTGAATTTGACATTTTTGCTCAGAAAGATCAAAATTCATTTACACCGAAATGTCTGATATACAAAAAGTTGTGACAGGTTTTTAACATGCCTAGACAATTGATTTGGAGATGTATTGTAGCTGTAGTGGTGCCCCGTTTTTTACTTTGTCTACCAAGTAACTACAGTAGATAAGAGAAAGAATTGTATTCCACCCAAAAATTCGATATGGAGATTCCACCGAAAATACATGATTTTGGATCCCCTAAAAGAAAAATGCATTTTAGAAAAATGCATTTTAGAAAAATGTCCGTGCCCGTGCGCGCGTAAACAGGATAACTCAAAAACGAAAAGTCGGGTTTAAATACCAAATTTGATGTTTTAAGTTCAGTGACTTCACGATGTGACACAAATATTGAAGATTTCAAGTAAAGCCCCCCCCCCACACACAAATTACCTTTTACATGGAAAATGGTTATTTCTTATTTTCTCAAAAACGGCTCTAACGATTTTGATTTGTTTAATACATTGACATGAGAAATAAAAGTCATATTCATAAAAAGTTAATAAAATATATCTTCAAATTTCTGTGAATATCCTGTGAACTCTTCTTTATTTAATTGAATTTTATATAATTTTCTATAACAAAGCAATCCTAAGAAAACTTACTGTAGGAAAAATGTAGAGCTCATTAAAATATATAATTTGTGTGGAATTTTATTTCCTGGCGTAGCAGTTTTTGAAGTACTGCGTGTTGCAATTTAGACCTTTCGGTCATACTTTAAAGTTGCGATTCTTCTTTCTTTTCCCCCTTTACTTTCCATTGTAAGAGCTTGCTGTCACGAATTTGAACGCTGCTTCCGCATGCTTTGACTATGCTTAATTTGAAACAATTGCTAGGTAAAATATATATCGTAACATAACGAGGATAGAAGAATAGCATAATATACAGGGATTTATGAAGAACTGACACATTAATTTTTGTAATTGTTTCAAAATGTGTTATGCTAGCGACAACTTATTATACCTAAATGCAGAGGAATTTTGGGAGATTATTTACCTATATAGCAAATGTTGAAAATGTCATCCATCCTGTATAAGGCACAAACTCAACACGTCGTTCCATGTTACTGGCCACTTGTGGAGGACTCTGTTGTCAATAGCTTTAATCTCCTGTGTAATGTGCTTCAGATCGTTCAATGTCTGGGGACGTGTGGCATAAACCCTGTCGGACGGTGTCAAATCCGGAGATCTTGGTGGCCACAGGTTCTTGGAAATTATCCGGTCGTCAAAGAAACTTGCAATTAGTGCCATGGATTCATTTGATGTATGGCATGTCCTGCTGAAAATACCCTTGATTCAGCTGTAGGTACATCGTCTAGTTGCTCAACAAACTCCATGAAAATCTGTCGGTACTCTGCAGTGTTCACATTGTTTAAAAAAATGGTCCCACTATTCTCTGTGCGGATATTGCGCAACAAACTCCGATTTTAACGAATGCATAGGTGCTTCATGAATAACGTTGGATTCTCGCTGGCCCAATAGCGTGAGTTTTTTTAGTTCACATAGCCGGATAAACGGAACCATTCTTCATCTGTGAACCATGTGATGGACAATATGACAGGATTTTCCACAATGAACGCCTGAAACCAACGACAATATTTCAGTCGTCTATCCTTATCTGGTTGCTGTAACCGACGGACAACCACAATGCTATACGGCTTTAGGTCTGCACTTTTCACAGTTTTCTGATACATTGAGTAGCTCTACCCTGTCTCCTGCGACAAACGTCTTAATGATATTTGGGTGACTGATCCAGTCGTGCCCTTACGTCAACAACAACCGTGGGAAGCCTAGATGAACGAGTTTTTCCTTTTTCACTCACCAGTGATCCAGTTGTTTCCAATTTGTTTACCAGTCCCAGTATCGTTTCTTTTGGAATGGATTTCGAACACCAAATTTTCTCTGGTATGCCCTTTGAGTAGCTGTAATTGAATTCGTAATCCAGGATTGGTTTACTAGGAAAAGTCGTTCATTTAATGTATACTCCATTTTCATGGTGACTAGAACAAAATCTCAAACAGTTGCCGACAATCAAACTAACAATTATGAATAAAACATGAACATCTGCGCATCTAGTGACAGGCAATCGAAACTGCAGAACATTCTTCTTAATTTGGTGCCAAAATTGGGGCATTGAGTGAATTTCGAACGAATAATTAAGGAAAGAAATGTGTCATTTCTTCATAAATCACCCTGTACAATTAATATATGTGAATTTGTCATTGGTACAGGAAGTCGTGTGATTGCATCACTTCAGATTTTTTGGCCTCCATGATGCAACAGCAACTTTTGTAGCGAAACACCTTTGGTCTTTGAGGTCTAGTTTTGATACACTGAGCGAGAACGAGTCCAACAGCTGAGTTAGCCTTAATATTGCAAAATACTCTTCAAAAGTTGCTGAACTGAAAACTTTAGTCGAAAACTCATTTAGTGTATTCTGTACGCCCTTCAGTGTATGCTTGTTCTAATACTTTACGGTCCATAAATCTCGCTGAACGGCATTTTTCACCTGATATAAATGAAATGCCGGCTTCTCATGTTCTTAGAATACATACAGGCGCTATCCCAGAGGTATAATGCAACATGGTAGTTGAAATGTTCTCAATAGAAAATTTATGGAGCCACCAAGCATTCGTAATAGAGGATTTAAACTGTTTTTTTGTTGAAACAGTATTTTCTATCATGACAAGGAGTGTGTGTGTGTGTGTGTGTGTGTGTGTGTGTGTGTGTGTGTGTGTGTGTGTGTGTGTGTCTGCGTTAATTACATTCGCATATTACTCCATTTAACACATTAGCTTATTTAAGATGTAAAACTTCCACTATTATCCATTCCAAACCAGAGTGCCTTTCACTGTCAACAAACTCTTTGTATTATGCGCGCGAAAGTAGTTCGCAATCCCCGCCCCCTAATGGCCGCTTCTTCCTCTCGCATGTGCTTGCTGAATAACACATACAGCTGAGCATTGTTTCAATCTAGAAAAAGGCGCCTTGCGTGAAAATCATAGTTCAAAATGCAACTGAAATAGCAATTGGTGTTATAAACATGCGGAAATGTACATTTTACTTACGTTAATCACAATCCTCAGGCAAAGCTGCAACACCCAAATCTTCCCAAGATGACTCAGCTACCATACAGGAATCAGAACTATCCTCCAAGTTGATTACAAGCTTATCCACAACACTGTCGCACATAAAATCGAGTTCCCACATTTTATTCTCCTCTTCTATTATGTGCTTAATATCCGCCTGCCACATAGCGGATGTCACGCGATTGCAGTGTTGAAGTGCTCTTTGTTGTTTCTAGCGACATAGCCTTTTAAAAATGCCCAAACCAGTTCGATTGGATTTAAATTGCTATGATAGGGAGGTAATCTTAGCACTCGATGTCCAGCTTTAGATGCAAGATCGTCTATCTCATATTTTCTTTCATCCTTGTCAGAAATTTCCTGCGCTATGTGCACTAATTCAACTTTTACACTATTAGTTTCGGCAATACACGTTCAAACCAGTTACGGAAAACATCGCCATTCATCTCCTAATGGTAATCACCTGTTTTTTTAGTCTCGAAAATTAATAATCCACCGTCCACGAAACCACTGTCGCTGCCAATATGGGTGACAATTAGGCGTTTGCCTCTGCCACTTTATTTGCACTACAAGCACCTTCCTCTGCCATGAAAACTCAAATACCAACTGACTAATCATAAGATTTGACCTGAGCTGAGCACACGTGTGCTAGCATATTATGATTAACTAATCGCTTATCATATTTCCTGTGTTTATCCCGTACTCAGATAGCACCTCTGGGAATTCATTGCTGCAATTCTGTATATGCAAGTCAGTGATAGTCAAGCATACTGTTGGTAATTAACAAGCACGATACTCTCAGCGTTAGCTCTATAGCAGACGACATCAACAAAATCATATTTTGTAATATCTTAAAAGTTAGTATTTTTCCATTACCTTTAGCAATGAGTTCTTATAATAACCGCAATAAAATTCGCAGTTCTATACCTTCCCTGCCCCAATATTTCACGATAAAACACATTTATTAAGGAACTATTTTCATTGGCGTAAGCATACGTGCTTAGGTTCGTGACAAGCAGAAGCACGTGCTTTTGTTTACATCAGAGGGAACTCTGGTTTGGAATGGACTTATAGCTACAAATTTTTCCACTGATGCATGTGTGACACAATAGCGAGGGTGGATTTGCAGAAGTAAATAAAAGGTCTTTTGTTAGATCTCAGCTCTAGGACCTAAGTAACTCGAGTTGTGGAGATACCCTCTAAATTCTGAACTCGGGGATTTCTTATTGTGTAATACCACGTGACGGTTCAAGGAACCACTGGGCAAGAACCACATCCCCACCAAAATCTCTAAATTTAAGAAGTCGGGCTTAGCGGCAGCCAATCAAAATATTCTAACTAAATCTAGAACCACCAAACTCTAAGGATATATAAGCCGAGATTATGATGGTAAAGTGTCTTTTCGGAACTCAGTCTACGGCAGAATCCGCGCCACTCTGCATAATTACTCCGCGCCAAAACTTGCCAAGTGAAGTAGATATTATCTTTACGTTATTTGCCCCACGTTTTGGGCGTCAATTTGAAGTAGGTTGTATTGAAAGAGTAGTATTATAGCTCAACTGTTGGGGAGCCGAACTTGAAGTTCGTTGCAACCGCACGTATAGTACCCGGTTTCCGGTAGCCTTCGCCCCAAATGTACTTTCCGGTGGCCTTTGCCCCAAATGTTTAAAAAATATTAACTTTGTAATTTGACTGTTTCTTTAAATATTATATATTTATGTTTGCCTCGGCTGTGTCAGTATTTTTGTTAGAGACATGGATGTCTTAGCAGGGAGGTGGTGCGACTGAAGAATGTAGGCTTACACAGAGTATAATTTTTAATTCACTCTTTTTTATTAATTCTTGACACGATTTTAAATACCACTTCACTGATATGAGAGCTGTGAGATTCTTTTATTAATTAATTACTTGCACTTTTTAGCACGTAAAACTATTTTCGTCTCACACGAATACGTATTAAATTTCTCGAGGACGTGTCTCGCATCTGATTAGTAACACTGTCTGCTAGCAACGCGTCCAGTTATGAGCACTGTCTACAAGCAACTGACTTGATTTCAACCGTTAAAATTTGTAAATTTCTGTATTTCAAGTCTCTGATTGGCTATTCCTAATCCGATAGAATACCTTTATTTAACTTAAGCTTTTTTCTGGTTGTTGGTTGGCTATTTTATAAACTGTCATAAGAATCACATTGTTGTTGCTCCAAGAATGACTAGTAGCATTATTACACTTTCTTACTCATTATTGCCTCAAGGTTACCTCATTGTTAGCTACTTTTAACCTATTATTCTCACAGCTCCTACATTAAAAATTACGTAATACATTCACATAGCATTGTTACACATGTATACAATATTATAAATATACAAAATGACTGTAATATACACTTTTTATATATTGTTATATACATATATTGCTTTAAGGTGGGCTGTTATTATATTTTATATTAGGTATATAATTTGACTGAAATCATTTAAGTGTTAAAAATACTGCCTCACAAGTATTAATAAAGGAAATTAATCATAAGTGCGCGATGTGAAGTATTTCTAATCAACGTTAAGTGTTGAATGTACGTACATTCAATCAGAAACAGCCTTCACGGGACTCATTCGACGGCAAAATCCGCGGCAATCCGCGCCAAAACTTGCAAAGTGTTAACAAAGATAAGTAATCACAAGTGCGCCATGTGAGCTTTTTATAATAAAAGTTAGCTGTACGTGGATAATAACTCAAATACAGTCCTCAACCAGAATTTGCGCGCTACATAATAAGCGACGAATAACTTAGTCGCGTGAACTTCGTGTGCGGGAGTGAAGCTTCGTGTGCGCTAATTAATTTGACGCGGTACTGACGTTAAGAACAGTGGAAATATCACCGAGTCTATATAAGACAGAAATAAAAACTTAACATTGGAATTGCGTCACCGATATGTAACTCATATACAGGCTGTTTCAGAAATACTTTTACAAACCTCGGGTATGGGTTCGTTACACCACAAGAAGGAAAAAAGTTCATATGAACATATGTCCCATAATCCTTTGTTTTCTCGTTAGGAGGTGTTCAACACAGTGGTACACTTATAACACACAAAACTCATAATAAATGCTCGAAATGTCCTCCTCTTGTCTCTATTCATGCCTGTACTGTCGAATCATGGAATATCGCACCCTGTCAAAAACTCGGGGATGGTGTCGAATGGTTTCGAAGGCTTCCATGACACGTCGATGAAGCGTTTCTGCATCCGGGATGACTGCTCCATAAACCAACGATTTAAGATGCCTCCAGAGGCAAAACTCCACAGGATTGAGGTCGGGAACTGGCCCTCCTCTGCCTATCCATCGGTCATGGTAGATACCAGTCAGTGCATCTCGAACAATGCGACTAAAATGTGCCGGAGCCCCATCATGCATAAACCACATTTTTTTTTCTTATTTGCAAAGGCACATCTTCGTGAAGTAAGTCGGGAACAGTGTGCTGGATAAAGTCCCTGTAGACAGCACCAGTAAGACGTGCTGGTAAAACGTATGGACCTACCAGACAGTCACCTACAATGCCAGCCCACACATTCAGACTAAACTGTCGCTGATATCTAGCCTGAAGTACAGCATGAGGATTACGATCTGCCCATACGTGTACGTTGTGGAAATTAGTAACTCCATCTCTCCCAAACGTTGCCTCGTGTGTAAAAAGAACTAACGAGACAAACAATGGATTGGCTGTTTGTGCTACAAACCATCGGCAAAAGTTATCCCGTGGTGGATAATCGGCAGGCGAAAGGCTCTGCACACGTTGAATATGATATGGATACAGGAGCTGCTCGTGAAGTACCCTCCATGCTGTCACGTGTGATGTACCAGATGCCACAGCCAATTGTTTTGTACTGATACCTGGATCGTCTTCGACACACTTTAACATCTGTCCTTCGCGTTCCGGCGTACGAATAACTCTTGGTCTTCCTCGATCAATAGTCCGTGGTGCAACGGTTCCTGTCTCAGCAAGGCGACGATAAACAGTGACAAAGATTGGATGACTCGGTTGTCTTCGGTCTGGAAACTCCATCTGATAGAGCCGTGCAGCCTCGCGTCCATTACCATTCGCGCGACCATACATAAAAATCATGTCTGCCTGTTCACGAAATGAATATCCAGCTATGGTGGAACGAAACACGTGCAGTTAACTCACTACATGTACACAATTGAAACGTTGAAGACAGACTAATGATAAATGACAAACGTAAACAAGTCTCCATGGCGACACTTCGCCATCTACCGTATGTAATACAATGGGTCAACGCCTTCTATAAATGCATAGAGAAATGAAATTTTGAGGTTGGACCCCGAAGGCCGTTGAACTCACACTTTCATTGTGACAGGAATAACGCAAAAACCAAGGATTATGGGACATATGTTCATATGAACTTTTTTCCTTCTTTTGGTGTGAGGAACCCATACCCGAAGTTTGTAAAAGTATTTCTGAAACATTCTGTATTGCAATTCTTACTTGATATCAACCACCGAGATTATATAAAGTTTCTCCAATTTGATTATTATTAAATTCAGTTATTCTAAGCTAAATCATTGTCTTCCTTTAAGCTTTCCTATGTCACACGACCACTCATGCTCAAACTAAATTTTATACTATAATAATCAGTGATGCTTTAGTTCGTAGTTACTAGGCAACATAACATATACTTTATATTCTAACAAAACACAAAACACGCTACCAAAACATAAAATATAGGTTCAACAAAACGTAAAATACACTCTTTAAAAATGTCTTTAATTTTCCAACCGTACTGATATCAATATTATCGTTAATCATAACAGTTGATCTCGTGGAGTATTCACTCCAAAGACTCGAAGCTTTAATACTTTTCGACTTCTCATAAAATACGCCAACAAAGAATCTTCATTTACATCTGCTTCATTACTCACACACTAGTCCTTGAATTTGTTATAACTACATAAATAAACTTTCCTCGACTTTTCTGGAGGTATATTCCAGAACGAAAACAACATTCAAAATGTAGGTTCCCACTAAAAAGCATTAAATTGATAACCCTAAAATTACCATCATAACGTCCTCCACACAAAACACGACGGCATTTACTTTCTCCCATAAGATCAAGCAACTTTTATCAAAGACACTTCTTTACAACGCTTAGTTTTGGATGTATTGTACAGTCTCAACTTAAATGGTCCATCCTGTATATCGTATTCTATCTTTATTTGATTTTCTTAGTTTCTTTGTGTGCTATGTCTTTGGAAGCTACATTTCAGTTTTCTATTTTTGCACTAAAATACCATCCTCCTGTTACTTTCAACTACAGGTTTAGTCAGAATGGGCTCATGTTTGGTATAGACTGGTAATATACATGTATTCCCTAGAATTACTCTGAATTGTTTTGCAGTTTCTTAGCGAAATTCTTAAATGTGCAGAAAGATATTCCTTTTTATTTTGAGTAAAAACTGAGGATTCATCACATTAAAAAGTCATCCGTCTTAAATTTATGACACAGAGCAATTTCAACGGCGCGCCTCTGTAGTGTGGAGTTAGCGTGTCTGCCTCACATTCATTGGTCCCGAGTTCGAATCTCGGTTACGTTGAGTTACCCGGATAAGCTTTTTCCGGGGTTTTCTCTTATCCTGAGAAGACCAATGTCGCGTAACTTTAAGCTCTAGAAATCCCGGGCTCATTTGAGCATTATTTCATCGTTCGATATGATCAACCAGGTAAAAGGACATAGGGTGAGCCAAAAACCTACGAACCGACTGCGCGGTGTTTTTCCTGTCCGCGTCCTCGGCGCTCGTTGCCGCCTGCCGCTATCACAGAAAGGCGCGAATGAAATCATGCATTTTTAAAACTACTTTTAAAGGCTTTACTTACCAACTTTATGAAAGGAAATGCTGAAACTGGCCACCGTCGTTGTCCATACATTTTTGGCGCCTCTTTAGGAAACTATCCATCACTCGCGTAGTTCACGTTGTGAAATGCTGGCAATTTCCTGGCGGATAGTTTGTTTTGATTCTTCCAGGATGTGTGGGTATGTCTTGTACACTTTCTTTTAGATTATACCAGAGATACAAATCGCAAGGGGTTAGGTCGGGGGACCGAGGGGGCCACAAATCTGTACTAATAATTCTGTCCTCAAACACACTTTCAATTTTTCTCATCGAAATATTGGCCGTATAAGCTGTTGCAGAGTCTTGTTGAAAAAAGGCAAAGGCACGCTCCCTGGCTGGTAATTCTCTAAAAAAAGGGGGCAAAATTGTATTCATATATGTAGATACGGGCTTCAACTGTTGACTCGAAAAAAAATGACGAGTGATGGATAGTTTCCTAAAGAGGTGCCAAAAAGGTATGGACAACGACGGTGGCCAGTTTCAGCATCTCCTTTCATAAAGTTGGTAAGTAAAGCCTTTAAAAATGTTGTATGGTTTCATCAGCGGCAGACGGCAACGAGGGCCGAGGACGCGGACAGGAAAAACACAGCGAGGCGGTTCGTACTTTTTTGGCTCTCCCTATATATAAATTCCTCGAATGTGTTCTTCAACTAGAGAGCATTAAACTTACACCACTACGTTTTAATGCAGTGATTTGAAAACAAATTTAAAAATTAAAATGTAAGGCGTTATTTTCACTAGAGTTTTGAAAGCTACAGAGTAGATTACCTTGCTGAGACACAAAGATGCAGAGAAACTGTGAGCACAGACGCTTCAAATATTAAAATGAAATTTAAACTTAATATTCTAGTACCGAATAAATTCCTCATTAGCATGTTTCACGCCATTATTAAATACAGCATAGTTAAAAAACAAAAGAGAATGAAAACATCCTAGCAAGCAGCGCACTGAAATATTCAATAAGTGTGCCTTCTGAAGGGATACAAATATTAGCACTGCAAAACGAATGCGGAAACACGTTCCAGCACCGGCTGTGTTGTGAATCTCGTTCCGCGGCACACTGCATGATAAGCAAACGCCGAAGAACTGCTGAGCAAAATGGGTGGGAAAGGAAAGCGACTATACAATGGCAGAAAAGGAAGTGACATTGCGCTTACATAGACAACACATGTCTCAGAGTTAAATAGAACAAACTGTGAATGGGAGCCGTTTTTCAGTTAGAACGGTAATTAGCAACTTAAGGAGAAAAACAAACCTATAAGTTATCGGATATAAAGCGGATGGGGACACCTCTCACACAGCGACCTACATAGATCTATTGCGACTATCATCCTGCAGGAGGAACCACAGGAGGCTACAGGCCGTTGCAGACAGGCCATAGAGACGCGCACTTCCTAAGACTTCCACGCTAGAAGACTCGCCCCACTGCTAGAGCTGCCTAGAAAGGGCGATGAACAACCCATCGACCAAGCAACCCTCCAGTGTCCACGGGGAGTACATTTTCCTTTGAGCAAGCATCCGCGCCATCTGCCCGATACCTCCATACGCCACGAACCCTAGAAGTACATCTGAAACCTGAGAAGGAAACGGAATGAAAGAGAAATGATGGAAAAGAAATCGTGGTAGATGAGCATTCGCTTACCGACCAGGGGAAACCACGAAAAACCCAAGGTCAGAGTGGGCGGTCGACGAGAATCGAACGCGAGACCTCCTGCTGCCTCAAAAATTACCGCTGAGCAATCTCGCTTGGTTAAAAATAAACTTGAATAAACCAGCCGTGAAATGGGCGACTATTAAAGCTAGAAGTAGGCAGAAGAGAAGGCAGCGATACAGAATTCCAAGATTACCGCAACGCAAATAACAGTAGAAATGAATGGATATTTGGGGAAATGTCTACATACGATATCAAGAACGGATAGCATGTAGGATGTGGTTATCGGAGGAGGTCACCTCGCCACTGCGACCAGCTCGATTATGGCTATATCCCTCTTGGGGCAGGGATAAGGCGAGAAAGCCGTAGGAAGTCTCAGGTTCGTAGGCAGACGGACCCACAGAGACGTGCAGAATTACCTAATATTTCCAGTTTGAACACCCGCGCACCAGTAGAGGTAAAGAATCCTGAAAGAGGGCTGGACAATGCATCCTGGCGTTCACGGAGAGAAATCTTTACAATGCGCCAGCAGCTACGCCATCTGCCCGACACCGCCAGCACCGCAAGCACCGCAGGACCCGAAGACAACGTGAAAGGGGAAATCGACCGACGTTCGTCTAGGCGACAGGGGAAAACCACGAAATGTCCCATGGTTAGAGCGGGCGGTCGCCGGGAATCGAATCCGGGACCTCCCGAATGCGGGCCAAGACGTTACCGCCTGAACTATCCCGCTCGCTCTCAAGAGCGGGTACAATGCAAGAGTCCCAAGAAAGAAGCCCTATATTAATAAAGTGAAGATGAAGAATCTAGTTTTCTAACGAATGTGTTAGAAGGATTATGAGTTCTGGAATAACTTATAGTATCAGAAGAAAGTAAATTTAACATTTATAAAAACGACGGATGTATTTTATATGGAGGAGAAGGAATATAGAGTGAAATTAGCAAAATATACAACCTACTGTAAAACGTGCAGGTGATGATATTTTGGTAAAGGAGTGTATGACGGCTTCTACGATAGTCACTTCTAGTATACACTACGTGATCAAAAGTATCCAGACACCTGGCTGAAAATGACGTACAAGTTCGTGGCGCCCTCCATCGGTAATGCAGGAAGTCAATATGGTGTTGGTCCACCCTTAGCCTTGATGACAGCGTTCACTCTCGCAGGCATACTTTCAATCAGGTGCTGGAAGGTTTCTTGAGGAAGGCAGCTCATTCTTCACGGAGTGCGGAACTGAGGAGAGGTATCGATGAAGGTCGGTGAGGCCTGGCACGAAGTTGGCGTTCCAAAAAATCCCAAAGGTGTTCTATAGGATTCAAGTCAGGACTCTGTGCAGGCCAGTCCATTACAGGAATGTTATTGTCGTGTAACCACTCCGCCACAGCTCGTGCAGTATGAACAGGTGCTCGATCGTGTTGAAAGATGCAATCACCATCCCCGAATTGTTCTTCAACAGTGGGAAGCAAGAAGGTGCTTAAAATATCATTGTAGGTCTGTGCTGTGATCGTGCCACGCAAAACAAGGGGTGCAAAACCCCTCCAGGAAAAACACGACCTCAACATAACACCACCACCTCCGAATTTCACTGTTGGCACTACACACGCTGGCAGATGACGTTCACCGGGCATTTGCCATGCCCACACTCTGCCATCGGATCGCCACATTATGTACCATAATTCGTCACTCCACACAACGTTTTACCACTGTTCAATCGTATAATGTTGACGCTCCTTACACCAAGCGAGGCGTCGTTTGGCATTTTCCTGCGTGATGTGTGGCTTATGAGCAGCCGCTCGAACATGGAATCCAAGGTTTCTCACCTCACGCCTAACTGCCATAGTACGTGGAGTGGATCCTGATGCAGTTTGGAATTCCTGTATGATGGTCTGGATAGATGTCTGCCTATTACTCTTTACGACCCTCTTCAAATGTCGGCGGTCTCTGTCAGTCAACAGACGAGGTGGTCGGCCTGTACGCTTTTGTGCTGTACATGTCCCTTCACGTTTCCACTTCACTATTACATCAGAAACAGTGGACCTAGGGATGTTTAGGAGTGTGGTAATCTCGTATAGACTTCTGACACAAGTGACACCCAATCATCTGACCACGTTCGAAGTCCGTGAGTTCCACGGAGCGTCCCATTCTGCTGTTCTGTCTAATGACTACTGAGGTCATGGATAATGAGTACCAGGCAGTAGGTGGCAGTACAATGCACCTAAGATGAAACACGTATATTTGTGGGGGTGGATACTTTTGATCACATAGTGTATATGGTTGAAACAATGGACAAATTTGTATAAGATTTCTACTGCTAGCAAGACGACTACTACTTGCAAGTTGGCTATGGATTGTCAGACTCTATACTGTATAGCAGTTATGGGGAGATTAAATCAACGTTAAATTTGCAACTTCGTAGCACATCTCAGAAACTATTAAGGATATTATGAAACTGAACTTTACACAGCATATACGAGTAGATGCAAGCCTACTAAGTTTAATGACATACTTTTATACAATAAAGTCGTTTTTAAGGAAGTTAGCTTTTTTTTTTCTTGTGTAATACTTGTTATTAAAGTCTTGTCTTCATCATCCTATTATTCAATTTAGTTGTCTTCAATGGTTTCTGAGTTAGGGTCATTTATACTAAAAAAAAAGGGTAATTCACAGGAAAGGCTGTTCAAAGAAAAAATGGAGAGAAAAACTCGCATACATTTGCAGAGAATGAAACCATATGTTTTGGGACACACGGAAGCTGATTTAGTAGTGACGCCAATTACAAAGCTAAAGTCCCCTAAAAGAAGGCCTTAAATTTACCCTTTTACTACCAAGAGTAGAGAAATAATTATTTTTTGTGAAGTGATGCAGAATTCAGCATTCAAAATGGCAGATGCAGTACCATTGTAAGTATGCTATAGAGGGTGGACCATTTAAGTTCAGGGAGTGCAAATTAAAGCTTGAATTGTATTCATTAAATTCATAGCAAGGCAGTACTTTTCAACAAAAAGTAAACAGAAATATATTCTCACAGTGATATCAATGCTTGTTGCTGCATAGAAGCAAACGCAATAAATAAATAAATAAATAAATAAATAAATAAACAAATAAACAAATAAAGCATGTGTTCGTTCTAATTCGAACTATAATTGGTTAATATACCTTTACTAACGTACTGCTGATCATAGGAATGCAACAGGATTATAGACAAAAATACAACCCAATTTTATTGCCATAATGTTTGTTATATTCGGTAAACCATATGCATATTCATATTTATCTCTAGTTTCTAAACATGATCAGTCAATAATAACAAAAGAGTAAGTTGTGTTTGTAAACGAATATCATCATCTCCGGATGTTTTGCGGGAAGTACCCACTTTCTGACGAGTATGTAAACCGTCTTCCCCATTTTCCTGGAATATTTTTATCCAGAAATTTACTATAAAAATGCACTGCTACTTATGCACTGCCGTTGCAATTGCGCGACCAGCCTCCCACATACCCACGACACGACCACGAGTAATTTCGCTTGTATACGGCATGACTGGTTCTGAGACAATAAACATGTTTTGGTTTCAGTAACACCAGAAAAAGCAAGGGCATCAACCTCCCCTCTTTTCCCCCTTATTGCTATATCATCAAGCCACCACGTTCTGCGATAGGTAAGGTGAAGGACACTCCTCAAAAGACCGAGAAAACAATACAAAATCCGCCGAAGATTTTCTTTGGCTCTCTGTGTACATTGGTACTCCTCATTCGAAAACAAGAATAGTTCAAGAGTGTGTCGACTTTATAGCATACCATTTCGTGTTATGGAAAAGCGAAGGTGACGATTGCATCAAAACGCTGCCGCTGGCAATATTTACGTATAGACTAGCAGTATTGGGCAACAGGTGAATGGGGAAATCGAACATCATTGACCAAGAGTTAGAAATGGCAATGGCTAGCTTATTCTGTGAAATACTGGGACATTTTCTAGGTGCCGATGAGCTCGCAATTAGTCTAGATGCTAATATAAATTCTCTAGGCTTTGTATGTGAGCCATTTTCAGATAGATCGCCCATCTCAGCTAAAAAAAAATAAATAAATAATTAATGAAAACACTAACAAAATGCCTTTAAAAACAATTTTCTGTACCCCCCCCCCCCAAAGGTTAGGTGTCTCCGAAAGAGTTTACACACTACCCAATGAATCTGTGTTATTTTAAAGTTTTAATTTCTTTTCACTGGCTCTCACCTCCGTCCTCATCTGGGGCAGAGTGGAGATTCTCACAAATCAGCTGTACTAGTCAAAATAGTTCAGCTAATTTTGTGAATCATCCTGAAGATCAATTTGTAATTTGTTCAAACATACAGAGCAATGCAAACCTGATTTGTATCTTCCTATGATTCATTTTCAATGAATTTTCCGATTTCACCAGAATCCATTGTACCTAAAAGGTGTGCTTTCTTGATAAGAAATTCACAATTTGCATGAATCAGCAAGTGTCTGTCTTTGAGCCGCCCAAGTTTCATTTCTAAAAAGCTGATGTAGGACAAAACACCATCAGTTTACCTTAAAAACTTTTGTATAAGATCTTGTTGAAGCTGTGGCAAACCAGGTCTCATGAAATACTCTTCGAGTTTTGCTTTTATTTTTATTCGGGCAAGAACCATTATAAAGAAAATCCTGAACACATCACGATATCTCATACAATTATCGGCAAATCTGGTTCTCCCTAGAAGAAATTCCCCTCAAAATATTGTAACCTTAGCTCTCTTTTTACTGAAATACTCGGAGGCTTTTCTTTCTTTCTTTCTTTCTTTCTTTCTTTCTTTCTTTCTTGTATCGTTTTACAACGCTACCAAAAATCCCTACAGTAAAAACGCTGCATTTTAAAGCTGCTTCTATTTGGTGTGACCCAACTTCCAAGAATTTCTTCCTTACTTCCCCTTGTCCAGTTCGTATTGTTTTCTTAACTAATTTTCTAGGTGAGGGTGAGCCTACAGAGGTTTTAGATGATTCCTTCGTATAAGTACGTCTTAGTTTTCTTTTAGCTGCTTATTTTCAGTGGTTTTCTCAGCTTATTTATTTTTTTATAGTGCCCCTAAGCCCCCTTGTCCAGTTCGTGTTGTTTTCTTAACTAATTTTCTAGGAGAGGGTGAGCCTCAGAGGTTTTAGATGATGCCTTCATATAAGTACGTCTTAGTTTTCTTTTAGCTGCTTATTTTCAGTGGTTTTCTCAGCTTATTTTTTATATAGTGCCCCTAAGCCCCCTTGTCCAGTTCGTGTTGTTTTCTTAACTAATTTTCTAGGAGAGGGTGAGCCTCAGAGGTTTTAGATGATGCCTTCATATAAGTACGTCTTAGTTTTCTTTTAGCTGCTTATTTTCAGCGATTTTCTCAGCTTATTTATTTTTTTATAGTGCCCTTAAGTGCTGCCTTCTTTGATTATTTTTGCCTCTTATTTTCTTTGGTATATCGTGTCTATTAAGTGCTTGTGGAAAATAAAATCCCTTAAGAAATTACAATTAATATTAATGTCTTTTCTTATTATTTTAATTGAAATAACAAAGATTAATTAGGGATATGGATTTTGTTAGAATAAATCATGAACACTATCAGAAGATAACAAATCATCACCTCCATCCCTATAAAATGGTGACGGAGTGGGACGGAGGTGAGTATTGCAGGGAAATTAATATTTTTGCCATTTCCTTTGGGAACACTGTTCAGCTTGGTTACGCCATTGCTTTCTCGTCAAACACTGATGTTAGGAAAAAAATGTTTCAAATTCACATTATGTTTTCTCACCAAGAGGCAAACTAAGACGGAGTTGATAATGTAGGATCGAAAAGAACACCAAGTGATGCTAAAAGGTCGCAAAACATCCGTAATTATTCATGAATTAATGAAATCAAAGTCAATACACAAGCTTGCCTTTCTGATAAGTTTTTGCCATTCAACCTGCACTTTTTGGCGGCAACAGAGAGATATTTCTTGGGATGGAGATGAGAGAAAAAGAAGCACCAAGAAAAAGGAAACATCCTTTCTTTGTTGTTGCAGGGACAGAAAGAAGTTGTTAATGTAGAATATTATACTCTATATGTTTCTACTCATTTTAGACTTATTAAAACAAAATACCTCATCACAAGTGTAGCGGTTCCTCCTTGGTAGGACCCCACTACGTTGATGATGATGGATACTGTGTTACTTACGTGTAGGTCGTCTTGATGCCCATACTCTTGTGATCTATCTTGAGCTTCTCGTAGACTGGAATCTGATGGTCGTGTATCTGTATTCTTGTGTGTGTGTTAGTATTTTGTAATTATTATTTTATAATTATGCCAGGACTTCTGTATATTGTGTCGGAGAGCACTTGTGTCTTGTCAGGGTTAGGTATGGAGAAGGTTAAAATATTTTGCACTCACGTATTCTGTTAATTATTTCACTTGTATTTTAGATAAACTACAATTGTAAATATTCACAATTCACTATTACCTTTGTCATGTTAAAATATTTATAACTAGTAGACTTTAAATACGTAGTTTTAGCGTCTATTTAGAGACGAGCTTATACACTACCTTCTTGCTTGAACACTGACGAGCTTCTGTTAGCGTTCCCTTCAACCGTTTTCTTAACGTACGTATTTGAATTATAGGCATGTATTAATGTATCTATTGGTGCTACCATCCAATAACATCCGATAACAGTTTATGTTACACACACACACATATATAATTATATATAGCTTCCATTGTCTTAATTATGAATCAAAGGTTCGTTACATGCTTACGTAGATACTACTGCATTTCTCGTAATTTTATATTACTGGTTATATAGCTAACAATGGTCTTTCCCTCTCATGTTATATTTTATATGTTATATACTTGTACATTATGAATATATGTGTTTTAACATCCTCTTAATTATTATACGTACAATATTAGCAAAGAAAATACATAGCATGTAAAACTCGGAACAAAATATTAATGAAAGAAATTATTAATGTGTTGATGCTGAGAAGCTGTGAATTAGATATCTTATTACATTAATGAGTTTTTGTATTAGTTTGTCCATGGCTAGTACTGCATGTTGCTTCACAAGTGATTACTGTTGTCTCTATGAATGGAACCAAGGTACGGAGAGTGAGATTTACGCATATTTTGGGTGCATAAAAATTAGAGCGATAAACAAAATTAAGTTTTCATTGGTTAATAACGTAAAGGAGTGTTTATGATTTACTTTTATTATAACATAAGTGCTGCTATAAGAAAAACAGGGAAGGGAAACTCTGGAACACGCTGAAGGCAACCTATTTGAAAATGCCTCACAATGTTTCACGCTTATTTTATAGTGCCTATAACTGCCTTACTTTCATTGTGTGTGCCTTTTCGTTGCTTAAGCGTCTATTATGGCTATTTTGTTTTTTTTAATGAGAACTTTAGCAAGGTTTATGCCTATCGTTATTTGTTATTGGCGGTCATTTATTAATATTATTTATTAATGTGATGTTAAACCTTGGTATTGCATTAACATTTCGCAATCTGAGCCAAAGGGCCATTGTTGGCAACATGCCTGAGGGAGTTTGTATTATCGAATTCCTTTCCTAACGTCAGCAGTTGCATTGTCTCATATAATAATAAAATAGTGGCTAGTTAGCACAATAAGGCCCAGGTAAATGGGCAACTACAAAAAGCTATTGTTTTCGACTAGGAAATCGATCATTTTAATTATTAACTCATCGCTTTGTTCATTATCACGATGGCTTTATTGTTACTTCCCACGTGCCTACTTCATTGCAAACGCAACAACAGTCTGTTTAAGAACAACGTGTATTATTCTCAAAACCAGCGTGGGAATATAAAAGTATTCAAGAGAGAAGTTACTTAAAACTTGATAATAGGATTTTCCATAAAAATACATAGTAACTGAAGAGTGAACATTTAGAGAATAATGCAATTTAGTAAATTTAATATATCTATGGCATATGGGCTATAACTATTTTATATGTGATATTTCTATATTATTCTTACATGTCGAAATGTGTTTTTAAGCGGTAAATGAATAAATGTGCCTACTTCAATGTATATCGTTCAGATAGTGTCGATTGTGCTTGTCTGCCTATTTAAAGCTTTTAGCGCCTCATACGCCGAGCTCAAAGATGATTACGCGTAAATATATTACGCCTGCCATGGTACCATTGGCAGTACATAATGTATACATAAAAATTAACTTTGAATTTCATGTAAGCCTAAAAGCTTGCAAGCCCCAAGCCCTCATGTTTAATCTACATCACAGATAAGCAACCAGCCAATTAACGAGATTCTCTTCAGATTCCGCACACACCTCATCAGGGGTCCTTCTGCAGTCACACTTCAGATCCTCCTAACACCTTGCCATGTAGGACTTGCCGATTACGTCACTTTAGAAGCTCACAGCACAAGCCATGAAAGGTTGAGATAAAAACCAATAAATGGATTTGAAGTTTTTGAGGAACGAATTGTGGGGAAAACTAGCTCCTGTCCATGTTGGTGTACGTTCATAAAGTTTTTTGCGTGACATGACATTGTGTACTGGTGATATCTTCGCAGGTGGCCTTATTAACTTAGCTATTTCACACACTGTTGAATTGGCTACTGCTTATGTCTCCATTTTTACTTTCTCTACTACGTATAGTAAGCAGGGGAATTATTTCATTCCATTCAAAAATTCGATGTCGAAATGTCACCGAAAATATGTTTTGTGGTCTCCTGAATCCCTCCCCAAAATGGCATTTTTAGAAAAAAGGTCTGTGTGTGTGAACAGCGTAACACAAAAACGAAAAGCCAGATAAGTGGCAAGCTTGGTATTTAGGTTCAGTATCTTCCAAGGATACGACACGAAGACTTTCAAGGAAATCCCCCACCCCAACTACCCTTTACATGGAATATTTTTAGAAAACTTTGATTTTCTAAACAATGGCTCTAAGGATTTTTATTTAAATACCATATTTAAAGATATTTACATGACAAATAAAATGTATATCTTGAATTTTCTGGGAATAGCCTTTGAAGTCCTCTTCATTCGGAAGAATTTTGTATAATCTTGTATAACTGGTAAATGTTAAGGATAGACGAAAGCGTACTACATAAAAATCTGATGTGTTACACTCACATGACTTTCTCTACTCTTGTACAAACTATTTTTACAAACGCTTATTCTCCATCTACTTCATGTTAATCGAGATAAACATTTGCAGACTCTGTCTTATTGCTAATTTGCTTGTAGATGTAAGGGGAATATATATTTACAAGGGCAATATAGATATACAGTAGCCTTTAAGCACATACATATCTCTTAATAGCTGGTTGCTAGGTGCAGCACCATTCCCTTTGTCACAGATTAATACTCTTTGCATATCCAAGACAAAAAATGAATAACGAATTCCCATTTGAGAAAATAAGTATTGAAAAATTTAAGGGAATAACAAGCAATATCTCCAAAATCGTTCACTCAACAACAAAAATGCATATGACATAAATTGTGTATTCTAACGCGATCTACATTTTTTGTGTAGCAAAATTTTGTCTATCTCTTATGGTTTACCAGTTTACCAAAAGTCGTTCACAATGAAGAATACTTTTGGAGACTTCCCAGAAAATTCGAGATATACATTTCATTTGTCATGAAAATATCTTAAACATATGATATTTTAATCAAAATCGTTAGAGCCATTTTTGAGAAAATTAAAATTTTCGAAAAATGTTCCATGTAAAGGGTACTCTGGGGTCGGGGGATTTTCTTGAAAACCTTCGTGTCGCATTTTTGGAAGATACTGAACCTAAATATCAAGTTTGGTGTTTATCCGACTGTTCGTTTCTGAGTTATGCTGTTCACAGACAGACACACGGACATGTTTCCAAAAAGCTTTTTTTGGATTCAGGAGATCTCAAAACATGTATTTCCAGTGAAATCTCGGTATCGAATTTTTGGGTGGAATACAATACTTCCCCTACTTACTATACGTAGTAGAGAAAGTAAAAATGTAGATCTCTTTAAGACACAATTTATTTCAAATAAGTTTTTGTAGCATAAGCCATTTCTGTCGTCTTAGTGTCGCTTGCCATCCTCTGCAACTAAGGAATTGGTATTTTATATTACATAGAATTTTGAAGACAGTTTGTCGACACATTCCAAGTGCATCTTAAATCAGCACAAAATTAAGAGTAGCCTGAAGATAGAGCCTCCTACAGTTTTTAAGACTAGAACTAACTGCAGGGAGACTTAGGACCTCGACCTACAATGTTCTTGTGTTTGAAGCTCCAAATGGGGTGCCCGCGGGAGGGAGGGGTGAGCTGAGACAGAGGGTTGTCGGTCCAGGGGGCACGACAGGGCAGAGGGCAGCTTCCCTACCTTTTACATATTGAAACTCCGTGATGGCAGCTGGCGAAACCGGCTCCCCCCCCCAGCGGGCTTGCACATCCCCTGGGAACCCGGGGCTCGAAGATCGTCCCATTCCGGGAAGAAGGGACTCGTAGAACATCCTTTTCGCCTGCCGAGATTCCCGCCGACACTTTCAAATCTGAAACAGACCAAACAGATGAAAGGTGAAATGAGAATGGATGTGAATTTGAGGGACAGGAAATTCGGGGGATGTAATGGAACTTCCCAGCATTCGCCTAGCGACCCAGGGAAACCCCGAAGAAACACATGGGTCAGGAAGGTCGGCGTGGGAATCAAACCCACGACCTCCCGAATGCGAGCCACGGACGCAACCGCCTGAGCCATCCAGCTCGGTTGCAATGTTTAAGTTTTCAGGCGAACCGCTGCACATACGAAGTTCAAACAGTATATATGAGAGTTTGAAGATTTGTCGGCACGTTTCAGTTTTGTTTGAAATCTGTTCAAAATTGGGATAGTTAGATGCAAAGTCTCCTAAAAATGTTACAGCCCCCCCTCCGCCAAATATTTAGTCAAACCATTGAAACTGCAAAACTGAAACTTTGGGCTTTAGAGTTCGATTTTTTTTTTATTATTTGATACAGTATTTTTTTCGGAACATGCTATGATATATTAAAAATGTTATCCGCAACTCCAAAATTTTAGTCAAACCTTTGAACCTACAGAGCAAAAACTTTTTAAACATGCTATGATTTCATTATATATTCAGAGCATTTATCCGCAACGTGTTGTCATGAACAACTAATTCTAAATTTGAGTATACCATGAAGCCAAAAGCTTGTTAATGGCAAATACAACAAAATTTGGCATTTTGGGCTAATAATTTAGTTTATACTAGCATTTTATCTGAAGGCTCTTAAAGGACTGCTTGGTTTCTAACGTTCACTGGAATTTCGGCTATGTATAGCTGTTAGAAATGCAAGTATTATACATGTAAACAACTGAAATATGAAACAACACATCGGTTATGACGGCATTTTTAATACGGCATTTTTAAATATTATATATATATATATATATATATATATATATATATATATACATACAGCGTATACCTAATAAAATATTAAGAAAGTGAGGCACGTTGCAGCTGCACGCTTTTCCTTTTATGCAGCCTTGGTATGTAACTTTTAAGAATCGGCTGCTTATTTATTCTTAGATTACAAAAATCTGATGTGATACATTCACATGAGTTTCTCTGCCTTCTATGGTTTACTAGTGAGTACACAAACTATTCTTACTAAAGCTTATTACTTTCTCTACTACGTATAGTAAGTAGAGGAAGTATTGTATTCCACCCAAAATTTCGATACCGAGATTTCACCGGAAGTACATGTTTTGAGATCCCCTGAATCCAAAAAAAAAGGATTTTTGGAAACATGTCCGTGTGTGTGTATGTCTGTGAACAGCATAACTCAGAAACGAACAGTCGGATAAACACCAAACTTGGTATTTAGGTTCAGTATCTTCCAGAGATGCGACGCGAAGGTTTTCAAAAAAATTCCCCCACCCCAGATTACCATTTACATGGAACATTTTTCGAAAATTTTAATTTTCTCAAAAACGGCTCTAATGATATTGATTAAAATATCATATGTTTAAGATATTTTCATGATAAATGAAATATATATCTCGAATTTTCTGGGAATGTCTCCAAAAGTATTCCTCATTGTGAAGGACTTTTGCATAACTGGTAAACCATAAGAGATACTACACAAAAAATGTAGATCGCGTTAAAATACACAATTTATGTCATGTACATTTTTTTAGTTGAGTGTACCATTTTCGAGATATTGCTTGTTATTCCCTTAAATTTTTCATTACTTATTTTCTCAAATTGGAATTCGTTATTCATTTTTTTGTCTTGGATATGCAAAGAGTATTAATCTGTGGGAAAGGGAATAGTGCTGCACCTAGCAACCAGCTATTAAGAGATATGTATGTGCTTAAAGGCTACTGTATTTCTATATTGCCCTTGTAAATATATATTCCCCTTACATCTACAAGAAAATTAGCAATAAGATAGAGTCTGCAAATGTTTATCTCGATTAACATGAAGTTTGTAAAAATAGTTTGTACAAGAGTAGAGAAAGTCATGTGAGTGTAACACATCAGATTTTTTTGATTCAGTGGGCCTCAAAACATGTATTTCCGGTGAAATCTCGGTGTCGAATTTTTGGGTGGAATACAATACTTCCCCTACTTACTATACGTAGTAGAGAAAGTAAAAAGTAAATTCAATTTTTAAAATCTAGTATACCCAGAACACAGTATCAAGCTACGCCACTGCTACAAGCCCTGAATAAGACATTTTCCAACAAGATTATGCAGTGGAGAATGTCTGTACACTCGCGCCAAAAAATAAAGACCGAAAAATAGCCTTCAGCACTTAGACTTTGCGGTTTCCGCTAAGATCGGCAGTATAAGGTTCGTTGTTATCAGTCCTTAACAGATTGCCACCGTCGCTTAAAGAAGAGAATTGCGCAACAATAACAAAAGTCAAATTGTAGTTAGCTTCCATGTTAGGTCTTTACTTGACCGAGCGAGGTGGCGAAGTGGTAACGTGTGCGACTCCTTGTCTCCGGGAGCTCCCGGGTTCGATACCCGGCGACCGCCCACTCTGTCCCATGAGTTTTCCGTGGTTTCCTGAATCGGCAGGCGAATGCCACGACTCTCCTGTACCCATCATCTTCCTTGTCGTCTGTTTCAGGGTTGTAGGACCAGGCGAGGGTGTTCGACGGGTTGCGGCTGAGCGGTGGCTTTGTGATTTGTGAAGGTTTCTTCCAGACGTCGTTTCAAGGACAGCTCGGTTAGGATTCGCTTCCGGGGACTTTCGGGAGGTACTCCTTCGGGAACTCCTTGGTGGCTCGGGGCCTGTGAGTGGCTCCTAGCGTCGTTGGTTGCGTTCAATCTGGAAACATTAGTGTCTCCGCCAATGCTTGCGTCCGTCCTCATCCCTTCCTCCAAGGGATCACGACAAAAGCACAAGGGGCTGAAGGACCTGCGTGGTATGTTCTGCCCCTGTTTCGGGGGCCCTTCCGTTCGTCAGTACCTTCACCTTCACCATCACCTTGAACGTCTTTACTTTTTTGTGCAAATGTACAGTGCTCCAGAGACAAGCGAGTTAATTCGGAAACTACAGAATACGCTTCGATGACGTGTTTTGTGACGTCATTCTCCACTGAAGAAACACACTCATTATATAAACATGGATTAAAGGAAGGAACCAAAAATCTCAATCCTGGCAAGTTTAAAGCTTTTGTGAAATGTACAAACAAATGTTCACGAAGTAGAGGAAGTATTGTTTTCCACCCAAAAATTCGATACCGAGATTTCATGGGAAATATATGCTTTGAGACCCCCTGAATCCAAAAAAAGCATTTTTGGAAACATGTCCCTGTGTGTGTCTGTGAACAGCATAACTCAGAAACGAACAGTCTGATAAACACCAAACTTGGTATTTAGGTTCAGTATCTTCCAAGGATGCGACACGAAGCTTTCAAGAAAATCCCCCACCCCAAATTACCCTTTACCTGGAACATTTTTCGAAAATTTTAATTTTCTCAAAAATGGCTCTAACGATTTTAATTAAATAACATATGTTTAAGATATTTTGATGACAAATAAAATTTATATCTTGAATTTTCTGGGAATGTCTACAAAAGTATTCTTCATTCTGAACGACTTTTGCATAACTGGTAAACCATAAGAGATAGACAAAATTTTACTACACAAAAAATGTAGATCGCGTTAAAATACACAATTTATGTCATATGCATTTTTTTTTTTTGTTCAGTGAACCATTTTCGAGATATTGCTTGTTATTCCCTTAAATTTTTCAATACTTATTTTCTCAAATGGGAATTCGCTATTCATTTTTTTGTCTTGGATATGCAAAGAGTATTAATCTGTGGCAAAGGGAATGGTGCTGCACCTAGCAACCAGCTATTAAGAGGTATGTATGTGCTTAAAGGCTACTGTATATCTATATTGCCCTTGTAAATATATATTCCCCTTACATCTACAAGCAAATTAGCAATAAGACAGAGTCTGCAAATGTTTATCTCGATTAACATGAAGTAGATGGAGAATAAGCGTTTGTAAAAATAGTTTGTACAAGAGTAGAGAAAGTCATGTGAGTGTAACACATCAGAGTTTTATTACTGGTTTCCAGAGCCTTATTTGAAATGCTCATTGCACAGAAGGAGGGAAGGAAAAGAGGTAACAGCAGGTGAGAGCATGGCAGATAGGAAGGAAAAAGAAAGATGGGAGAAAGTGAGAGGGAGGGAAGCACGAATGGAGGAAGAGGGGCAGAAGTGAGAAAGGGAGATGGAGGGACAGAATAAAAATGAATAGTTACGGCAATAACGCAAGCTGAGTGGCGGGTTCTACTATTTTCAGAATAAATCTGTGTTGAGACAGATAAAACGATAATGTTCAAGGCTTTCTTTAACCTTGATGATATATTAGAAATTATATGAATAAAAATCGGAAATATTGCTAATAGTTGTGTCAAATATTCTTCATAGGAGTATTAAATAATATACTATAACCGAGCGGGATGGCTCAGGCGGTATCATCTGTGGTCCGCAGGGAAGTCTCAGGTTCAAATATCGTGGGCCGACCCATCTGAATAAGGTTTCCCTCAGCGGCAAAGGTAAATACCGGATATTTAATACCACGACCCAAAGTTCCACCGTAAGTCTGAAACAATAGTAAAATGAAAAAGCAGGTAGAAATAGCGAATGCTGTGCCATCTATCCACAATCAATGAAAACAGGTAAACTGGACGGCACCCTAATACCATCTGCCCGGCTTGAAGCAGAAGATCTAGTTGCTATGCGCTAGGGTCTCTGTAAACACGTGACGAAGCAAGATGGTATGATTACAGGGATGAGACCTAGAAGACTAACTGACCGCCTTTCCGTGTGAGGGCGGCGTTTGGACGGGACTTCACCCTAATGCCATCTTCACGAAGCAGAAAATCCAGTTGCAGTGCACTAGGGTCTCTGTGGACACGTCGAAGCGGGTGGTTTCAGGGTGGAGACATAGAAGACTAACTCCGCCGTTCCATATGAGGGCAGCGGTTGGACTGGATTGCACCCTAATGAATCTGCACGGCACGGGGCAGGGGATCCGGTTGCTATGCACTAGGGTCTCTGTGGACACGTCGAAGCGGGTGGTTTCAGGGATGAGACCTAGAAGACTAACTCCGCCGTTCCATATGAGGGCGGCGGTTGTACTGGATGGCACCCTAATGAATCTGCACGGCACGGGGCAGGGATCCGGTTGCTATGCGCTACGTCTCTGTGGACACGTCGAAGCGGGTGGTTACAGGGATGAGAACTAGAAGGCTAACTGTCCGCCACTCCTCGATCTAAGAGCTATCCACTAACAGATCCGTTGCGATATGACCCTGTAGTTAAAGCGATGTAAATGTGTGTGTGTGTGTGTGTGTATATATGTATATATGTGTATATATATACAGTATGTTCCATTATTTGTGGAAGAATATTGGCAGAGTGCATAAATCAACTTTTGCTTTGTCTTCACAGATTTATTTTCATCTTCTTGGTTGTTATTTGTTAAATAAAAACTGTGCTTGTGTTTGATATTTATCCGAGATACTTTAGTTTAACTGCATAGAAGTTTATGCTAAGTTAGAAGTTTACAGGTAACACAGTGAATTTATAGCATGCCTAACTTAAAGCCCAAGTCCAATTTACAATACAGAAACGCCCTTACGGAGAGTCCCTTAGAGACATTCTCAGACTTCAACGTATTTCTGCCTCAAAGCGCTTCATATTCTGAAAGTTGCAGTAGAAAGTTTGTTTGTTGCACGCGCGTTCTATGTAGTTGTGAAACATGAAGGGAAATTTCGTGGCTGTGCTCTGTTCAGAGACTGTTGATGAGAAGCGTCCCTTCCCTGGAGCAATAAGGAAGTACAACTAAACTTCAAGGCAAACGAAATATTAAGTGAAAAGTATGACAAAATCCCTACTTTTAATAGTGAAGCTCTTTAATGCAATATACCCCTGATGTGTAACAAACAACTTTCTCTATCCATTAACAGTTTATAAGTATCCAGTTCTATGCACAATAGGAACTCTCTTCATTTCTAAAGAGCCACAATTGTTTATCAATAATGAATGCTACAGGGTGATTTATGAAGAATTGACACATTTATCTCTTTAATTGTTTCAAGACGAGTTATGCTAGCGACACCTTATTATACCTTGAAATGCAGAGGAATTTTGGAAGATTATTTACCTCTATAGCAAATGTTGAAAATGTCCTCCATCCTGCATAAGGCACAACTCAACACGTCGTTCCATGTTACTGGCCACTCCTTGGGGGACTCTGTTGTCAATAGCTTGAATCCCCTGTGTAATGTTGCGCTTCAGATCGTCCGATGTCTGGGGACGTCTGGCATAAACCTTGTCTTTACGTAACCCCATAGAAAGAAGACCGGTGATGTCAAAAACTCGGAGATACCGGTGGCCACAGGTTCTTGGAAATTATTCGGTCATCAAATAAACTTGCAATTAGTGCCATGGATTCATACGATGTATGGCATGTAGCGCCGTCCTACTGTAAATATCCTTGACTCAGCTCTACATCGTCTAGTTGCTCAGCAAACTCCATGAAAATCCGTCGGTACTCTGCAATGTTCACATTGATTTAAAAAAAAAATGGTCCCACTATTCTCTGTGCGGATATTGCGCACCAAACTGCGATTTTAACCGGTACATAGGTGCTTCATGAATAACATGTGGATTTTCGCTGGCCAATAGCGTGAGTTATTTGAGTTCACATAGCCGGATAAATGGAACCATGCTTCATCTGTGAACCATGTGATGGACAATATGGCAGGATTTTCAACAATGAACGCCTGAAACCAACGACAATAATCCAGGCGTCTATCCTATCTGGTTCCTGTAACTGATGGACAACCATAATCCTATATGACTTTATGCCTGCACTTTTCACAGCTCTCTGACACATTGAGCAGCTGTACCCTGTCTGCTGCGACAAACGTCTTAATGATTTTTTGGGTGACTCCTCCAGTCGTGCTTTACGTCAAGAACAACCGTGGGAAAAAATGGAAATTGAGTTTTATTTTTGGACGCTCTTTAACTACTGTTAGCGTCCCATTCTATATTGGGCGTGAAAGACCGGTAATTTTGCTCAGAGGCCTCTTTATCAGGCTTGAGGTTCCTTTACGTGCCGTAAATCTACGACACTGGACCACCGGCTTTACTTCCCTTCCGAAGGAAGCCGTGCTAAGGATTTTTACGCCCGAAAAAATCCATCGCCCTCTGCCGGGTTTGAACCCGCGACCTAGGGAACCAGTGGCTAACTCTCAACCTTGGGAAGCCTAGATGAACGAGTTTTGCCTTTTTCACTCACCAGAGTTCCAGTTGTTTCCAATTTGTGTACCAGCCCCAGTATTGTGTTTCTTTTAGGGAGGATTCCGAACACCAAATTCTCTCTGGTATGCCCTTAGAGTAGCTGTAATTGAATTCGTAATCCAGTATTGCTTTACAAGGAAGAGTCGTTCTGTAATGTATACTCCATTTTCACGTTGACTAGAACAAAATCTCAAAAACAGTTGCCGACAATAAAACTAACAATCACGAATAAAACATGAACATCTGCGCATCTAGTGACAGGCAATCGAAACTCCAGAACATTCTGCTTAATTTGATGCTAAAATTGGGGCATTGAGTGAATTTCGAACAGAATAATTAAACAAAGAAATGTGTCAGTTCTTCATAAATCATCCTGTAGTAAATTTCTGCTAAGAAAATGTACAGGAAAAACTCACAAGACTCGAAGCTTACGAAAATGAAACTAGTTCGCGGTTGAATAATTTGTGATAACTAAGTCCCCTCCCTCTATATTTACTTTCTCTACTACGTATAGTAAACAGGAGAAGTAAATACAAAATTGTATTTTTCCAAAAATTCGGTATCGAGATTTAATAGGAAATGTATGTTTTGAAGCCCCCTGGACCCAAAAAAACACCTTTAGAAAAAGGTCCGTGTATGTGGCTGTCCGTGTGTATGTGTGTCTGTAAACAGCATAACTCAGAAACGAACAGTCGGATAAACACCAAACTTGGTATTTAGGTTCAGTATCTTCCAGAGATGGGACACGAAGATTTTCAAGACAGTCTACCCATCTCAAACTACACTTAACATGGAACATTTCTTGGAAATGTTTTATTTTCTAAAAATAGGGTCTATGGATTTTGTTTAAAATACCATATATTAAAGATATTTACACTACAATTAAAATGTTTATCTTGAATTTTCTGGGAATAGCCTATGAAGTCCTCTTCAAGGTGAAGGAATTTTGTATAATCTTGTATAACTGATAAACGTTAAGCGATAGCGAAAATGTATTACACAAAAAATATAGATCTCTTTAAGACACACAATTTAGTTGAAATAACCTTTCTTGAGGCATCAGCAGTTTCTGAGATATCCGTTATTACTGCTTTGATTTGCTCAATACTGTATCAAAGTCCTATCAACAATCAGTTTCTCGCGATTGAATGGAAACAGTATGGAATTTTAAGGCCAGCATATAGCGTCCAGTTCTTAAACATTTTACTATCGCTGAACTCTGCACCCTAACGAAATATGTTATATATATAGCTAAGGTTCTGCAAAGCTTTATCTCGTTAAAATTAAGTAGACCGAAAAATAAACTTTCGTAAGAACAATTTGTACACCTACTTATAAACGATAGAGGGTAGAGAAAGTTGTGTGAATGTAACGCATCAGTTTCTTTCCTGCAGTAAGTTTTTATCCAGCTCTTATGGTTTTTCAGTTTTACAAACTAGTTATACATTGAGATTGAAGAGACTTTTCAGGCTATTTACACAAAAATTACGTTATAACTGTATTTTATTCTCAATATCAGTATCTAAAACATATAACATTTTAATCAAAACTGTTAGAGCCACTTTTAAGACGATAAAATGCAATAAAACTGTTGCCATGTAAAGGATATTATGGCGAGAAATTTCATGAAAATCTTCCTATTGTTTGCATGAGAGCTACTAGGCTTAAATATAAAGTTTGGTAATCATCCATATCTTCGTTTCACACACATACGCACGCGCGCGCACACACACCTGCATTTTTCTAAAACCTCCTCTGTTTTTTCCTCCCATTCCTCAAAACGTGTATTTTGGGTGAAATCCGATACCGAATATTTGGTGCAATATAGTCAGGAGGTCTACCAAGAGTTGAGGTTCTCCTCAGTCGCCCAGGGGAAGGATCCTTCCCTCCAATATCTGAAAATTGTAGGGACGGAAGTGGATGCCCCACATACATACGTCAACCCCATAGGGGAAGACTACGGAACACCTCGGTGGGGGCGACAGTGTCTAGCCACTGTCTACCAGCTCTCCAGGTTGGTGCCAGAGAACATTAAGGTGTCTTACAACGCCGCCTAAGCTTAGCTCAGACGTACCCAATCTCCCATAGGTTTCGGGAACTACTGTCCCGCCGAGTCAAACCCAATCCAAACAGCTCCCTTCCGGGAGCGGCTCCAATGTTCGGCCCGGCGTTCTTCTAGTAACGTCAGAAGTACCACGAGTGTAAAGGTCCGCAGCGCTCGCACCATGGCAGCTGAAGTGCCGGAACCCCCCACCTAAATGTGTATTTTAAGTGAAATCCGATACTGAATATTTGGTAGAATGCTGTAACTCCTCTACCTACGACACGCAAGAAGTAGTGTCTCATAATATTTTGTCTGAACAGCTTGCACACTCGCTATGAAAAGGTGGGTAGAGAAATTTAAATGGCCGTTAGCACATCGATTTTTTTAAAACGGCAAACCTTATTCCTGTGTACAGAGAAATACATTAGCGTCTCTTTTTAAACTTACTTTTGTACAGAGCTTCCCCCGTGTGAATAGAGCCGTGTGCTGAGGCACTGGAGTCATAAATTACTGGCTCGTGCTGCTTTGGTTGGTTCGCTTAGAAATCCGATGAACTAAAGAAGGTAGAAAAAGCTGAAAGTTCAGCAGAAAGAACGGTGAAGTGTTCTTAATTACGTGCTTCGTTAAGAGTTGAAACGAACTTAGCAAAAGAGATTTTATTTCGCGCAAAGTAATGAATTGCATCTATCATATTTTTACTTTCTCTACTACGTATAGTAAGTAGGGGAAGTATTGTATTCCATCCAAAAATTCGATACTGAGATTTCACCGGAAATATGTGTTTTGAGACCCCTGAATCCAAAAAAAGCATTTTTGAAAACATGTCCGTGTGTGTGTGTGTGTGTGTGTGTGTGTGTGTGTGTGTGTCTGTGAACAGTATAACTCAGAAACAAACAGTCGGATAAACACCAAACTTGATATTTAGGTTCAGTATCTTCCAGAGATGCCACACGAAGGTTTTCAAGAAACCCCCCCACCCCAGATTACCCTTTACATGGAACATTTTTCGAAAATTTTAATTTTCTCAAAAATGGCTCTAACGATTTTGATTAAAATATCATATGTTTAAGATATTTTCATGGCAAATGAAATGTATATCTCGAATTTTCTGGGAATGTCTCCAAAAGTATTCTTCATTGTGAACGACTTTTGCATAACTGGTAAACCATAAGAGATAGAAAAAATTTAACTACACAAAAAATGTAGATCGCGTTAAAATACACAATTTATGTCATATACATTTTTTTTTGGGTGGCCCATTTTCGAGATATTGCTTGTTATTCCATTAAATTTTCCAATACTTATACTTTTTCTCAAATTCGTTATTCATTTTTTATGTACTGGACATGCAAAGAGAATGGAATACTTCACATAGCAACCAGCTCTTAAAATATTTGACTATCGCTTAAAGCCTACCAATTCCCCTTGCACCTACAAGAAAATTAGCAATAAGATTAACATCTCGACATCTCGATTAACATGGAGCATATGGAGAATAAGCGTTTGTAAAAATAGTTTGTACAAGAGTAGAGAAAGTCATGTGTGTGTAACACATCAGATTTTTTAACAAGAGTTGCATATTATCGATCTTTTTAATCTCGATACAACATGCCTCGTGCTGGTATCGCTCTGTATCTATCTCATATCGCCCTCCCACTTTTTTTAATCATTTTACTTGTCACCAACAGTTTCGCAATCATATAATTTAGCATCTATATAATGGGACGACGAATTACAGCACTTATAAGTGTTGACATCTTTATAAGGTTTAAGGATAGCTCACGTTATTTGCCGCTTTATCCAGCAAACGTTACTCTTACGCGTTCAAAAACTTCTATTGTATAATTTCAGAGCTTTCCGTGAATCATCTAACCAAAGATTAGACCTCCAAATTTTAGGCATGAAGAAGTGATATTTGAGGCACCCAAATTTAAGGTCCTTTGTTTGTGTGTGTGTGTGTGTGACGAGAGAGAGAGAGAGAACAACATAACTCAGAAATGATAACTCGGATGAATAACAAACTTCATATTTAGCTCCAAAATCTTAGGCTGCAGCACAAATATTTTTATGAATTTAAGAATTTTTATAAAAATATCTTATACTTCAGATATTACCACGGAGAACTAAATGTATATCTTTAATTTTATTAAATAGCAGGTCCTCTTCATTACAATCAGTTTCAGTTAAATATTTTCAAAGCACCTTCGAGCGAGCGCGCGATTCACAACCATCAAATTCTCTGCGCCGCTTTGGCTAACACTATACATAATTCAAGCCACGACGCATCATTTGTGCTACCTCCACATCGAGCTTGGCGTCGAGCAGTGGTTAGGCTACGTAATTTCTACGCAAGCAGCTGGGTTCAATTCTGCGTAGTGGATTGTTATATTTGTGTAATATAGTTAAATAATATTACGTTACTTCTCATTTTACTTACAAATATAATTACACAATAATGGTGAAATTTGTAGTTATAAAGTTAAATTGATTTGAGTATGAAACCTCCCCCAACCGATAAATTAACGCCATGGTTGCCATCTACCGGTATTGCTGGCTATAAATAAAAGCCACATACATAAAAATGAAGAAAATCTGTTATATTTTTAGTCGTGTACTTCAGATGAAAAGGGAAAAAGGTTGAGCAGCTCCACGGAAATTTGAACTTGCAATCTCAGCAACAGTAAGCTAACTCTCTACCATTGAGCTAAGAGTGCTGCAGCAAGCTGGCATTGTAACGAGCTTTAGTCATACTCCACTTGAGAACCATAAATCAATCAAGTGCGTTTTGGTTACAGATATTCGGTATTGAAACGCTCTGAAACTTGTGTCTGAAATCTCGTATATTAATTATTCTCTCGGAAGACTTTTGTGATTATAGTTGCGTTCCCCATTATAACTATTACAAGAATATACGCTGTGAAACATATGTCTGAAATCTCGTATATTAATTATTCTCTCGGAAGACTTTTGTGATGATAGTTGTGTTCCCCATTATAACTACTACAAGAATATACGCCGTGAAACATGTGTCTGAAATCTCGTATATTAATTATTCTCTCGGAAGAATTTTGTGATTATAGTTGTGTTCCCCATTATAACTACTACAAGAATATACGCTGTGAAACATGTGTCTGAAATCTCGTATATTAATTATTCTCTCGGAAGACGTTTGTGATTATATTTGTGTTCCCCATTATAACTACTACAAGAATACACGCTGTGAAACATGTGTCTGAAATCTCATTTATTAATTATTCTCTCGGAAGACTTTTGTGATTATAGTTGTGTTCCCCATTATAACTACTACAAGAATATACGCCGTGAAACATGTGTCTGAAATCTCGTATATTAATTATTCTCTCGGAAGACTTTTGTGATTATAGTTGTGTTCCCCATTATAACTACTACAAGAATATACGCTGTAAAAGATGTGTCTGAAATCTCGTATATTAATTATTCTGTGGGAAGACTTGTGGTTATAGTTGTGTTCCCCATTATAACTACAAGAATATACTATATTATGTCACTTCGGGGTGAGTTTTAGAACATTGAAACGCATTTTAAAAAATAACGAGTTTGCAGAGGAGAAAACTTCTTTGAATGTATTTTTTGGCCCAGCAAGATTTTCTAAGGCAAGGCAACACATTTCTCAGAGAGTGTTTATGTTATTGACAAACGTTTCCCGAGGAACCATTTCAAAATAATGTTAATGGGCTTAAATACACACAACATGCAGAAATAACTTTCACCCGCTTTTTGTTAGTAACGGGCTCAAGTCATTCGGCAAAGGAAAATAAAAAACACTTCGAATATTCCACCATATAACTCACTTCAAGTTGTAAAACATAAAATAATATAACATAGATATCTCGAAAACTGCTATTGTACTTGACATAAATGGTGTCTTGGTTGAATTCTACATTTTTTCTGTAGTAAGCGCTTGGCTATGTCTAAAGGTTTAGTAGTTACAGAAAACTATACAAAATTCGGTTTGAATGAAGAGGATTTCAGGTTTATTCGCAGGAAATTTTAAGATATATATATATATATATATATATACTTTTTCATGTCAGTATCTCAAAAATATCACTTTTATCAAAGTGTTAAGAGTGTTTTTCGGGAAAACAAAAATAACGCCTTTTTGTATTTAAAAGGTGGTTTGGGACGGGGGAATTTCATGAAGATATTTATGTTTCATCCTTGTAAGGTGCTGGACTTAAGTATGAAATTTGGTATTGATCCGACTGTTCATTTCTGATTTATGCTGCACACATGCGCGCTTTTGGATTACGAGATCTCAAAACATGTATTTTCTAGGAAACCCCAATACAAAATTTCCGGAAAACATACATACTTCCTTTACCTACTATCTTAGATAAGCGATATAAAAATTAAAAATAAACATTAATTATTATTTCTAAAGAACACTTTGTACCTTTAGTGTCATTTACTTCTTGGGTGTTTTGTAGTCGGAGTTTTTTAAACATCGTCGCGTAAACGTTTTAAACCTTATACGAATAACATCTGGTGCCCTATAATTATTTAAAATTCCATTTTGCTCAGTTTTGGATTTTCTTAAATTTTTGCACACTAGAAATGTTCCACACGTTGCAGTTTGTAACCAATGTACTTAAAGTTTTAGTAAAAACTAAGAAGGAATGAATAAAAGAGGTCGATTAGTTTTACTTAAACTTGGAAACAATAAAGATAACACATAATTAATTTGGTCATTCAGGATGAGTTGCAGAAAAAGGTTTGAAGTAAATTTTATAAGAACAGTTTGCTTTAATTAGTGTGGAAGTTTTGATTAATTAGCAAAATAAATGTTATTAATTTGTTCTCCTTTAAACATTTGAATAGCAGTAATAAAATAGTATGCGGCATCTTTTGAGACAAAATAGAACCTGTGGCTGTTGATGCTCTTTAAAGACAATACATTTATTTGAAGTAAACAGCAACAAGAAAATGGTTCTAAGCATTATATTGAAAATAAATTAAACCTTCATATTAGTGCCCTGTACACTGTTGCATTGTGTTTTCTATACAAATTATTGTAATTTTTGTTTGTGTGATTTAATAAATTACGCATACTAATACGCCAATATTTTATTGACTTTAATATTGTACGCACAGAATTTGCCTTCTTCTGAATTTATTCAGATTCCCTACAGTAAACATTCTCCTGGTGTAACTAAAGCTTGAGCAGTATTTTTAACACTTAAATGATTTCAGTCTAATTATATAATATATAAATTCAATAACAGCCCGCCTTGAAGCAATGTGTGTATGTAATAATTTGTGAATGTATTACGTAATTTAATAATGTAGGAACTGTGACAAAATAGGTCAAAAGTTGCTAACAATGAGGTAACCTTGAGGCAATAATGAATTTGAACGTTTAAATGCTACTAATCATTATTGGAGCAACAATAATGTAAATTTTGTGACAGTTTATAAAATAGCCAATTAACAACCAGAAAAAGCTTTAGTTAAATGGAGGTATTCTATTGGAGTAGGATTAGCCAATCAGAAACTGAAAAGGAGAAACATTTACAAATTCAGAAGTAGTTCCCTGCAGACAGCATTACTAACCAGACGCAAAAAGTGTCCTCAAGAAATATAATTGTATTCGTGTGAGACGAAAAATAAGTTTACGTGTTAAAAAGTGTAATTAACTAATAAAAAGAATCTCGCAGCTCTCTATATCTGTGAAGTGTTATTTAAATCGTATCAAGCATTAATAAAAGGAGTGAAGTAAAATTATAATCTGTGTAGGCCTACATTCTTGTCACTTCACAACCCTGCTAAGAAAAACGTGCCTCTAACAATAATACTTACGCAGCCGAGGCAAACATAAATATTTAATACTTAAAGAAACAGTCAAATTACAAAGTTAATATTTTTAAAAAAATTGGGGCGAAGGCTACCGGAAACTGTTTACCATAAGTGCGATTGCAACTACTTCAAGTTCGGCTCCCCAACAGTTGAAATATAATACAACTCCTTCAATACATCATCTTCAAAATGACTTTCCATACGTAGCAGCAACAAACATTCTTCTTTAAGCTCTAAAATTCATTGATATATTGGAGGAACATACATTTCGACTTGCAGAATCATCTCATTCCAGGTTTTCCATAAAAGCTAACTTTTCTTTTTGAGTTGTCCATCATAAGTAATAAGAAGGTGGCTATTGGAAGAAACTTGAGCCACACCTTCTTTACTCACCACAGATTTTATAGCAATTTTTATTAGAAACGACTTATGTTAATCAAAAGAAATAAATTATCAGTCTACACTGAGCTTAAAATTTGATATTAGTTGCTTAATAAAATAAACTGCCTCATATAGAACATATTTTACTTTCACTACCACGTGCACGGTAGGTAGAGAAGGTATAGCATTCCATCCAAAAATTCGATATTGAGATTTCACCAGAAGTACATGTTTTGAGGCCCCCTGAATCCAAAAAAAGGTATATCTAGACAAAGGTCCGCGCGCGCGTATGCGTGTGTGCGCGCGTGTGTGTGTGTGTGTGAATAGAATAAACCAAGAAGGAAAAGTTGGATAGATACCAAACTCTGTATTTAGGTTCAGTACCTTCCAAAGATACGACACGAGTATTTTCAAGAAAATCCCCCCATCCGAAATTACCTTTTACGCGGTAATTTTATGAATTTTTTTTATTTTCTCAAAAATCAACTATAACAATAATGATCAACATACCATGTATTAAATATACTTGCATGGCAAATAAAATGTATATCATGAGTTTTCTGGGAATAGCATTTAAAGTCTTCTTCATTCGGAATGAAATTTGTATAATCTTGTATAACTGGCAAACGTTAAGAGATGTACGAAAACGTACTACACAAGAAAGGATGATCTCTTTAAAACACACAGTTTATTTGAAACCTTCTTTTGGGAGCATCAGACATTTTCGAGATACCCACTATTAATCTTCGATTTGTTCAATACTTAATCATTCTTTTTTAAGTCCCGTCGATTTTCAGTTGTTTCTCGCGATTGCAAGGAGAAACGGTGTGGAATTTTAAGGCCAGTTCTTGAAAATTGATTATCACTGTTCTCTGTATATCCTAACGAAATATGCAAACTATTTCTGTAAATGTTTATCTCGATTAAAATCAAGTAGATAGAAAAAAAATCTAATGTGTTGCTCTCACATCACTATCTCTGCTCTTGTACAAACTATTTTTACAAACGCTTATTCTCCATAGCTTCATGTTAATCGAGATATCGAGATGTTAATCTTCTTGCTAATTTTCTTGTAGATGCAAGGGGAATATGGTAGGCTTTAAGCGATAGTCAAATATTTTAAGAGCTGGTTGCTGTGTGGGCCATTTCATTCTCTTTGCATGTCCAGAACATAAAAAACCGAATAACGAATTCCCATTTGAGAAAAAGTAAGTATTGGAAAATTCAAACAAATAACAAGGAATATCACGGAAAGGTTCACTCGACAAAAAAAGGCATATGCCATAAATTGTATGTTTTAATGAGATCTACATTTTTTGTGTACAAACATTTTATCTGTCTCTTACGGTTTACCAGTTATGCAAAAGCCATTCACAATGAAGAGGACTTTTAGGGACATTCCCAGAAAATTCAAGATATACATTTCATTTGTGATGAAAAAATCTTAAACATATGACATTTTAATCAAAAACGTTAGAGCCATTTTTGTAAAAATCACAATTTTCGAAAAATGTTCCATGTAAACGATAGTATGGGGTGGGGGGATTTTCTTGAAAGTCTTCGTGTTGCATCTTTGAGAGATACTGAACTCAAATACCAACTTTGGTATTATCCGACTTTTCGTTTTTGAGTTATGCTGCTCACAGACACACACAGGGATCTTTTTCTAATTTTGTGGATTCAGGGGCCTCAAAACACGTATTTCTTGTGAAATCTCGGTATCGAATCTTTGGGTGGAATGCAATACTTCACCTACTTACTATGCGTAGTAGAGAAAGTATTAAACTTACGTGAGAATAATTTGTTTACACACTAATAAACGATAGAGGGTAGACAAAGTTATGTGAATGTAACACATCAGAATTTATTTTTGCAACAATTCTAGCGTACAATATCTCAGTTGTAAACCATAGAAACTTGAAACCTATCGAAAAATATGGAATTTTCATCCAGTTAACGTAATATATTTTGGTGGGTTCTATTTTGATGTTTTACCAGAACAGTAATTTAGTTTTTTTCGTCTGCTGAAAAATTACGTTGATTGGACATTAGGGTTTCTGCAAAGGTGAATAAAGTGCCTTATTATCTAAATCAGGCGTGCTGAAAAGGTGCTTCGTGGTTATATTTGGACTTCCCTCCACCGCCTAACCTATGTTGGCAGTCTACCTGATTTTGCTTTGTATTTTACCTGTTGCTAGTTTGGATATTGACGTAACTCGGGGAACGAAGGTATTTTTGTTATGACTAATTACCCTCCTTACCTTCTTTTTCGTGGACAAGTCCGACACCTGAGTCAGATGGTTGAGGAACTGTAGAAAGTTAGGGGCTTCGGATAACAAAAACCCTGAAGGGCGATCAGCCGGGCATTGGATGAGTTTAAAGAAGGAAATAAAATATAGAAATGATCGATAAGAAAATTCACGGAAGTTAACCAAACCAGCATCCAACTAGCAGCAGAGAAGAAAAAATAAAGAAAGAAATAAACAAAGAAAAAAAGGAAACCGCTCTGGCAAGCTTGGCTGCCCCCAAGGAATGTGAACCTAGGACTTCCTGAATGCCAGCCACAAGATGGTACTCTCAATGATTAATGTAAGCTAAGGAAGCTAATTTTACGTAAGGCCATGATGTTAACTAAATGTTTTATATACATAATAACGAATTCAGTGTTACCAGACAAGGCATATTCTGGAAATGCTGGATGAGTCCTCAAAAACTTTTACATACATGGTGCATACAATAGTTTTAAGTACAAGATCCCTAAATTGTATGACCAAGTCAAAATTAATTGTTCGATTCTATTCAGCTTTGGAATATATGTAAATTAAATAGATGACAAATTTTGCAGTTATTGTGTGCATTGCCTTTGTTACTCTGTTGTACAGCAATAAGATACTAACAAAAGGAAAAACAATAAACAACCAGATACAAGTTAAATTGTGATTGTTATATTAAATGGTAATTATTTTCATGTGTATAGGCTATGTACGAATATGGATTTCGTTTGTAAGCAGCGATATAAGATATAAAGCTATTTATTTAACAAACACTTTGTGTAGTTTTGTAAAAATATGATGTGTTACACTCACATGACTTTCTCTACTCTTGTACAAACTATTTTTACAAACGCTTATTCTCCATATGCTTCATGTTAATCCAGATATCGAGATGTTAATCTTATTGCTAATTTTCTTGTAATTGCAAGGGGAATTGCTAGGCTTTAAGCTATAGTCAAATATTTTAAGAGCTGGTTGCAATGTGGAGTATTTCATTCTCTTTGCATTACCAGGACAAAAAAAATGAATAACTAATTTCCATTGTAGAAAAAGTATAAGTATTGGAAAATTTAAGGGAATAACAAGCAATATCTCGAAAATGGTTCACTCAACAAAAAAAATGTATGTGACATAAATTGTGAAATTTTCGAAAAATGTTCCATGTAAAGGGTAATCTGGGGTGGGGGATTTTCTTGAAAACCTTCGTGTCGCATCCTTGGAAGATACTGAACCTAAATACCAAGTTTGGTGTTTATCCGGCTGTTCGTTTCTGAGTTATGCTGTTCACAGACAGACAGACAGACAGACAGAGAGACACACATACGGACATGTTTCCAAAATAGTTTTTTTTTTTTTGTATTCAGGAGGCCTCAAAACATATATTTCCGGTGAAATCTCGGTATCGAATTTTTGGGTGGAATACAATACTTCCCCTACTTACTATACGTAGTAGAGAAAGTAAAAAATGATTTCAATATGATTTGTTAGGGAAACGATGTTCTGAAGTATTGTAAATGGAAACAGTTATTTTTACTGTTACCTACCTTCTTTGCTTCCTACTCTTGTGTATCCGCTGTGACCCCCACTCCAGGAGGTTTAAACTATACTCTATAAATCTATGCAATTGTAGCGAAGATGCATTCTGTAGAGCATATGTAGAGGCAACGGCCCGCTAGGTATTTTAGAAAGTTGCGTTATCGTCAGAACGCATAGCGACTAAAACCTGTTTGAGAGTGTCCGTGAGATTATGTGATTTCTTTTCCCTCAAGGGAAGTCACTCTGCTTGTCACATCTGAAGCGAAAACGCAATCCCTCAGAAGATGTAGAGCAGCACTTGGAGGCAGAAGGCTCTACATGGCAATCTTGAAATGTCTTTGAGCAAGAAAGGGCAGAAACAAGACAAACTCACCCCCCTGCGTTATTGCGTTAAATGGGAAGGTTTTTCTTTTTTCCTTTTCCACTCCTCGCTCTCCCCCATCTATGTCTTTCTCTCTCTCTTTGTTCCTTCCCTTTTCTCCCTGTTCCTTTTTTGTTGTTTTCCATGGTGTAGTGGTTACCATGCTAGCCTCTAGTTGCCGTGGTCGCGGGTTTAAACCGACGGAGGGTGATGGCCGTAAAAATCCTTCGGAAGGGAAGTAAAGCCGGTGGTCCCGTGTCGTAGATTTACGGCACGTAAAAGAATCTCAAGTGTGATAAAGAGGCCTCTCAGCAAAATTACCGGTCCTTCACGCCCAATATAGAATGAGACGCTAAGAACCACAGCAGTTAAAGAGCGTCCATAAATAAAACTTTTTTCTCTTCCTTTTTATATTCTCTTTGCAACTTAGATGTAATGTGATGTTTTAAAACTCGTATAAAGTTTCTTCTTCTGGGTAGCAATAAAAATAAAAAGGTTTAATAATACACAAACTTTCGTCTATTCCTTTTGCTTACATCGCGATCGGAACTTGTGGTTGAACACTAATTTCATGAGTGTTCAACCTAACAGAAGTTTGTAAACAACAAACCTTGTCAGAATCAGCATGCTTATAAGTTATAATCTTTTGTTTTAGACTATTTTCGAAAAACTGCATAACCGAGATATTTTGGTATTTTTTTATTATTATTTTACCCCTTTAAAAGGACCCCCATCTCTGTTTTCATCGAAAGACTGGATACTGCTATCAAAATACTAACTGACTTCCAGCAAATGCCGTATTTATAATTTTAAAGACAAAGTATCATTTTATAGCTTATAAACAGCATTCCATATTTTGTATTCTTACTTTGCAATTAACAGTAGGATGTCATTATAAGCTGATACAAGCAATGGATCATCTGAACCATAAAGTCGCGGAACTTACGCACGCAAACACGCGCCAAAAAGGAAGACAACCAGAATGGAACTGATAGATATCAGTCTATCAGCATGTAGACAGATAGTACCTAGAAATGCAAAACATATAATAAAAATCTGATGTGTTACACTCACATGACTTTCTCTACTCTTGTACAAACTATTTTTACAAACGCTTATTCTCCATATGCTTCATGTTAATGGAGATATCAAGATGTCAATCTTATTGATAATTTTCTTATAGATGCAAGGGGAATATGGTAGGTTTTAAGCGATAGTCAAATATTTTAACGCTGGTTGCTATGTGGCGCATTCCATTCTCTTTGCATGTCCAGGACATAAAAAAATGAATAACGAATGTGAGAAAAAGTATAAGTATTGGAAAATTTAATAGAATAACATGCAATATCTCTAGAATGGTTCACTCTACAAAAAAAATGTATATGACATAAATTGTGTATTTTAACGCAATCTACATTTTTTGTGTAGTCAAATTTTGTCTACCTCATATGCTTTACCAGGTATGCAAAAGTCGTTCACAATGAAGAATACTTTAGCAGACATTCCCAGAAAATTCGAGATATACATTTCATTTGTCATGAAAATATCTTAAACATATGATATTTTAATCAAAATCGTTAGAGCCATTTTTGAGAAAATTAAAATTTTCGAAAAATCTTTCATGTAAAGGGTAATCTGGGGTGGGGGGATTTTCTTGAAAACCTTCGTGTCGCATCTCTGGAAGATACTGAACCTAAATACCAAGTTTGGTGTTTATCCGACTGTTCGTTTCTGAGTTATGCTGTTCACCGACAGACACACACGGACATGTTTCCAACAATGCTTTTTTGGATTCAGGGGTCTCAAAACATATATTTCCGGTGAAATGTCGGTATCGAATTTTTGGGTGGAATACAATACTTCCCCTACTTACTATACGTAGTAGAGAAAGTAATAAACGTAATCACATTTATTTGTCTGTATATGAAATAAAATGTCGCATTACGAAAGATTATGCAGTTTTCTCACAGAGCAGAGGACAAAATATTTTAGGCTGGCCCCGTAGAGCAGTCGGTCATTTTTCCCGGTAAGCCAGGGGGAGATCTGAAATTGTATTGAGATGACATACCCCAATAGCGTCTTACAATGTTGTAAGTACTTTAAGTTCCGGGCTTCATAGTTTCAACCACTATTAGGTCAATTAATGGAAATAAAATGCGAATCACCTGGAGAATTTAGTGTTGTGCCGGCATGTTGCCATGGTAGCTCAGTGGTTAGAGTAACCGGACGGAGACCGGAATATCCGTGGTTCAAATCCCGGCTATGACATTGAATTTTTCAGTCGCCTGATTCTACCTGTCCAACACACAGCTTGTGTGGAACAATTATTTCCAAGAGTTACAAGTTAACACTATTGGCAATAAGTTCCAAAGGAAAGGCCGCCGATAAGACCAATGCAGTTAAAGGCGGGGTATAAATGAACTAAAAATATATTTTAAAGCTATTAACGAAAATGTTTTTCTGTCAAAATGGAATATCTTCAACATAATATCCCTTAAAGCTTTATATTTTCCTCATTTTGTATAATCCTTCATAGACATTATGCACTGTCTCAAAAAGACCCAACTCCCATTTACCTTTCCTTACTATGTCTTCTAAGAACTTCTTTCTCCCCTGGTCTTATCCGTCTGCTTTTTCTTGCTTCGTCGCCGTAATAAGGAAAGTAGGGGGGAACTATGTTACCTCATCATAAAGGATTTTGGCAACGTAGGAGCGCTGATAAAGTGCACAAGTCACTTCTCTCTATAGCCTGAATGTCTTCCCGTTTTTTATTATCCCAGAAAAAGAGGGAGCAGCAAACAATGAATAGCGGCTGCGAGGTTGTCAGGTGTAACTTGGGCTAGAAGGCACGCGGAAGTTGTGAGAAGCCCTCATAAAATATGCAAAAATATTGCCGAATAAATAATCGTTTAAGACGTTTATTCATTCAGTGGTCAATAATTTAATAGCGATGAGAAGTCGTTTAAGTTAGTTCCAGTGCATTGCTTAACACGTTTATGTTATCGTTCTTGATTACTTGGGTAGCGTCATGCTGTTTATCCGCATCTTCTCAGCATCTCAGCATCTATAAAGACAAGGATACATTTAGTTTTACATAAATACCTTTGGCCATTTTAGGAAGAAATCTTCATGAACATTATGCATGCTTTTCATGTGTTAATGTATTCAATATCTTTACTTTCTCTATTACTTAACCGTAGTAGAATAGAGTGGAATATTTATTTATCAACAATTACATACATTTCTTACAATTACGAGCGCAGTCCCAAAAGTACACGACCTGATGTATAGATAGTAGTTGTTGTTGTTGCAAACAAATGACTGTGGTAGAAAGTACCACCCTTATAAAGCTTAAGTTTGAAATTTGACGATGTTACATTGTTTAGTAATTGTTTCGCAGCCATCAATAGTGAACTCTCTCAGCGAATTTGTAAACATGGGTAAAACTGGCCATCGTTATGTGATACAATTCTTTCGTTTCAAAGGTCTTAGTCCAACTAATATTAAAGATGAGCTAGATTCTACTCTGGGGGAGTCTACTCCTTCGTTTACAACAGTAAAATATTGGGTGGCAGAGTTTAAGCGAGGCCGTACGAGCTGCCAAGACGAACATCGCAGTGGTCGACCAAATGAGGTAACCACGCCAGAAATTGTGAAGAAAATCCACAAAATGGTATTGGATGACCATCGACTGAAAGTGCGTGAGCTAGCAGACATCGTAGGCATTTAAAAATGTTGTACATCGCACACTGGCTGAAAATTTAGACATGAGCAAGCTGTGTCCAAGATGGGTGCCGCGTTTACTCACAATGGAACAAAAATAGCATCGTGAAGATGTTTCAGTCGAGTGTTTGGCGATGTTTTGCTGCAATAAAGTCGAGTTTTTGTGTCGATTCATAAGCATTCTTCACACCTGAGACGAAGGAACAGTGAAAACAGTGTCTTGAAAGGAGAGAATCGGCTCCAAAGAAGGCGAAGACAGTTGCACTTGCAGGCAAGGTTATGGCGTCAGTTTTTTGGAGTGCGCGTGGAATAATTTTCATTGATTATCTTCATAAAGGAAAAGCAATCAATGGCGAGTATTATGCAAAGTTATTGCAGCATTTGAATGATGAAATCAAGCAAAAACGGCCGCATTTACTGGAAAAGAAATTTTTGGTTCATCAAGACAATGAATGCTCCAGTTCACACATCCATTATCGTCATGGCCAAAATCAATGAGTTAAAGTTCGAATTGCTTCCTCATGCACTCTATTCGCCAGATTTAGCCCCCTCTGATTATTTTCTATTTCCAAAGTTGAAGAAATAGCTTGGTGCTAAAAGATTTGCCAACAGTGAAGAGCTGGAGTCTACAGTTGATGGCTATTTTGCAGAACTCGATGGTTTTCAGTTTAAACAGGATATCGAAGCTATTGAACATCGCTGGGAAAAGTGTATCGAACTGAAAGGAGACTATGTAGAGAAATAAAGATGTTTTTTCTCAAAAGTTAGTGCTTTCTTTGTTAGGAAGCGTACTTCTGGGACAGCCCTCGTACATACATTTCTTGTAATTCAGACTGACACACTTTCCTATGCTGTGACTCCCAGGTCGTCTGCATGCATTCGGGCGCTAATTTGACTCCCTCCCATCTTTTTCTCTTTTAACTTTTCTGATCCATTTACTCCTTATCTTCCTAAATATTCACACATGCTTCTACTTCTTTCCCATTCTCTGTCAACATTTTTGTTGCCACTGTAATATTTTCCAATTGATCCCATTTTTTATCTCAAATACCTTCCCTCCACTTACTTGTTTCTTTACGCTGTATCAAACAATGGAGCATACCCTCTGATTCTCCACACATAACACACACTTCCATGTTACTGTTCCTAAAACTTTTGGTATACAATACCCCCGAACGCATCCATGCAAATCTCTCTCTTCCTTGCTTATCACAACTATCAACATACTTTTCCCTTTCCCATTCTTTCTTTATTATCTTATACAGCCTCAAAGAACTTTTATTCTCAAAATTAGTCCATGTCTCTTGCCTCTCAATATCTTCTAATCTCTTCCTTATTTTCCTCCAAAAACCGATTGAATCATTTTCACTCCCCTCCCATACATCCTCCACACCAATCTCTTCCGAAGTTTCTTTCAATTTCTTCCCCAATTATTGTGTCCTAATGCATTAACCATATAAATAGAGGAAGTATTGTATTCCACTCAAAAATTCTATACCGAGATTTCGCTGGAAATACGCGTTTTGAGACTCCGCGAATAAAAAAAAGTAGAAAAGGGTCCCTGTGATAGAGAGAGAAAAGAGTATATTAAAAACGAAAACTTAGGAAAATTTATACGGAAAATTTTCGAAAAGTTTGATTTGATCAAAAATGGCTCTAATGATTTTGCGCAAAAAACCAAATGTTTAAAATATTTTCATGATAAGTGAAATGTATATCTTGAATTTTCTGGGAATACCCTCTGAAGTCCTCTTCATTCTGAGCGACTTTTGTATAATTGGTAAACCGTAAGAAATACACAAAATCTCCTCCTTAAAATGTAGATCTAGTTAAAAAGCATACAATTTATGTCATATGATTATTTGTGGGGTTAACCATTTCCCAGATATTGCTTGTTATTGGTTTGAATTTTCAAATATTCAAACACTTATACCTTTCTCGTCTGGGATTTTTACTTTCTCTACTACGTATAGTAAGTAGGGGAAGTATTGTATTCCACCCAAAAATTCGATACCGAGATTTCACCGGAAATACATGTTTTGAGACCTCCTGAATCCAAAAAAAGCATTTTTGGAGACATGTCCGTGTGTGTGTGTCTGTGAACAGCATAACAGAAACGAACAGTCGGATAAACACCAAACTTGGTATTTAGGTTCAGTATCTTCCAGAGATACGACACGAAGGTTTTCAAGAAAATACCCCCACCCCAGATTACCCTTCACATGGAACATTTTTCGAAAATTTTAATTTTCTCAAAAATGGCTCTAACGATTTTGATTAAAATATCATATGTTTAAGATATTTTCATGACAAATGAAATGTATATCTCGAATTTTCTGGGAATGTCTCCAAAAGTATTCTTCATTGTGAACGACTTTTGCATAACTGGTAAACCATAAGAGATAGTCAAACTTTTACTACACAAAAAATGTAGATCGCGTTAAAATACACAATTTATGTCATATACATTTTTGTTGTTGAGTGAACCATTTTCGAGATATTGCTTGTTATTCCCTTAAATTTTTCAGTGCTTACTTTCTCAAATGGGAATTCGTAATTCATTTTTTGTCTTGGATATGCAAAGAGTATTAATCTGTGGGAAAGGGAATGGTGCTGCACCTAGCAACCAGCTATTAAGAGATATGTATGTGCTTAAAGGCTACTGTATTTCTATATTGCCCTTGTAAATATATATTCCCCTTACATCTACAAGAAAATTAGCAATAAAATACACTCTGCAAATGTTTATCTCATTAACATGAAGTAGATGGAGAATAAGCGTTTGTAAAAATAGTTTGTACAAGAGTAGAGAAAGTCATGTGAGTGTAACACATCAGATTTTTTTTCGTAGTCATGCAAAGAATATGAAATTTTAAAACCATCACGCAGCGACCTACTCTTTAAAAATGTGACTATCGCTTTATCTACGGTATGCTATAACTAAATGTGTAAATGTGAATTGAAAGTTTATCTGAATTAACAATAAGTAGGTGAAATAATAAGCTTTTGTAACAATAGTTGTATAAAATGAGTAGAGAAAGGCATGATCATGCAATACATTAGATTTTTCAAGTAGATATGCCATATTTGAGTAATTTAAGGCAGTAAACCATGCGTAACATTTTCGTATTTCAAGCCACAATTGTGTATTTGGACAGCGCTTCGTCACATATGTCTACAATTTGTATAGGTATAACTACTATTTGTATTCTGCAATACAAAACTTTTGTGGATCATGTGGAAGTAGATTTACTAGACGTTTGTAGAACAAGCATACAAAGAAACAGGGCCAGTGAATGTCTGAAGGGGAAGAGACGTTGGTACAAAGAGAGAGGTGATGAAAATGGAAATTAACTGGATTGGATATAAAGAGATGCACGAATCTTGTCCGCTGAGAGCAAGTGATCAGTTTGAATCCAAACCGTTAACTTCCGCTCCTTCTCTGCAGATGAACGGGTTCATCAGGCATGTTATTCCCCATTCTTCGTTCCCTCGCTTCTTACTTGTCTTGATCTTCTGTCGCACTTCCCTGTTCTGATCTTCCATTTTGCTGTTCCTCAGTTATTACCATTAAGATCTTTTCCTATTTTTTCCCTCGAATCTTTATAGTGCCGGTGCGTGTGGGAGGGAGGAAGAGAGAGAGAGAGGGTAAAGAGAACAACATAACTCAAAAAGCAAAAAGTCGGGTGGATACCAAACTTGGTGTTTAAGTATACCCAGCGTCTTATCGAGTGGGATGGCTCAGGCGGTAACGTCTGTCCACATTCGGGTGGTCGTGGGTTCGATTCCTGTGGACCCATAGGTTTTCCCCGGGTCGCTAGGCGAATGCTGGGAAAGATCATTAAGTCCCCCGAATTTCCTGTCCCTCTATTTCATCTCCATGCTCATTTCACTTCACCTTTCATCCCTTAGTCTCTTTCAGGGTTGTACATATCGGCGAGAGGTTTCGGCTGTGCATAGCAGGGGAAAAGGATGCTCTGTGGAAACCTTCGTCCCCCGGAATGGGGCAGTCTCCGGATTCCGGGCCCCCCAGGGGAGAGCCGGCGGCACCAATGCCCATCCAGGGGGTTTAATCTGTAAATGGTAGAGACCCTGCCCCCTGCATGTCGTGCCCCCTGGTCCGGCCGCCCTCCGTCTCCTCTCGCCTCAACCGTCCCTCCCGGGGGCGCTCCGACCGGGACGTAGGTCGACGTGCTAAGTCCCTCTCCGCGTTGAATCCTAATCCTATGTCCTTCAAGGAGACGGATAAAAGTCTTATGAAAATACCTGCACCCCAAGTGACCCTTCACATGGAAAATATATATTGGTTTGGGTGGCTCAGTTGTTTATCATTAGCCTTCTGATCCCAAGGTCGCGGGTTCAAACCCGGCCCAGACAGGATTTTAAGTGACAGCCAAACTCTGCGCAAAAAGGACACGATCAAAAAATGAATATACAAGATGTGACAATGCTACACTCATGAATGTAATGTAATCTTGTGACTATTTCACTGCAATAAATATATTAATTAAAAGCGACAGCCCATGTCAATAGATTTACTAGCATGTAAAAAAAAAGCTCCTGCGGTACGAAATTCCGGCACATCGGGGCGCTGATACGATCCCAACAATTGACAGCGTTGTTCACAAACAAATGTGTGTGTATGTGTATATATATATATATATATATATATATAAATATTTGTCATATATATAACAAATGGAGTTAGGGAGATTTGGTATTAAGGCTAAAGTTATTGAAAGAATAGCGAAATGTTGGTTGAGAATTGAGGAATCAGAGAATAATATTTTAAAACAATGTTTGGAGGTAGGCGGCGCCGTGGCCGACTGTTTAGACCGCTCGCCTCCCACCGAGGGCGGACCGGGTTCAATCCCAGGGACCTGCATGTGGGATTTGTGGTGGACGAAGCGGCGTCTGGGCGGGTTTTCTCCGGGTTCTCCGGTTTCCCCCGCCATTCCTTCCCCTGCCATTCACGTTTCCTTTCATCTATTTCACCAACATTTCGCTTCATCTACTTTCTTCATCCCATACCAGGCATCGGGCTGATCACCCATCCTGGATGTTCTGTCTGATCCATGAGTGTCTGCTCCTCGACGGGCCTCTGACCCGCCTTTAAGTGGGGGGAGTGTAAGTCCTACATAAGAGGAGGGTAAACAGATAATGAATGAATGTATGTTTGGAGGTTCAGCGAAAGCTAAATAATGAGGATACTTGGTACAAGCGCCGAGAAGCAATTCTCAATTAAATAGGGTGTAGGGATATTTGGAAATATAGGCAAAGAGTTAGACTCTTGGAAAAGAGTTAGATTGAGGATTGAAGATATGAAAAGACAGGTAGTTTTAATTCGAAAAGATCATTACATGTATTTACAGAGATTAAAAGGGAAAGAGAAAACTATGCTGATGTTTGTAATAAAATAGCAAGAGAGGGCTTTGCATGTCAGGGGTGGTGAGGTTAAAAGGCATAGGAGAAGGAGAAAATGAAGCTGCCCATTATGTAATAGCAAATTTAATAATTATTGGAATTTAATGTTAGAATGTGAAGGAACAATGAATATGACGAAAACATTGCAAATAGGCAAAGAAACAATTACCAAATGAAATTATAGGTAAAATGATGCTAAGAGTTAAATCCAAGGAAAGTTTATTTGAAATAGGAAAATATTTAGGTGTAGTAATAAATAAATAGCTGAAAAAAAATTAGAAATAGGGAATAGAAAGAAAATATAGATTGTTGAATCATAAAATTAAACTAACTAACAAAGTGAAATAATATATATATATATATATATATATATATTTACTTTCTCTACTACGTATAGTAAGTAGGGGAAGTATTGTATTCCACTCAAAAATTCGATACCGAGATTTCACTGGAAATACATGTTTTGAGACCTCCTGAATCCAAAAAAAGCATTTTTGGAAACATGTCCGTGTGTGTGTGTGTGTGTGTCTGTGAACAGCATAACTCAAAAACGAACAGTCGGATAAACACCAAACTTGGTATTTAGGTTCAGTATCTTCCAGAGATGCGACACGAAGGTTTTCAAGAAAATCCCCCCACCCCAGACTACCCTTTACATGGGACATTTTTCGAAAATTTTCATTTTCTCAAAAATGGCTCTAACGATTTTGATGAAAATATCGTATGTTTAAGATAAAGTCATGAGAAATGAAATGTATATCTCGAATTTTCTGGGAATGTCTCCAAAAGTATTCTTCATTGTGAACGACTTTTGCATAACTGGTAAACCATAAGAGATAGACAAAATCTTACTACACAAAAAATGTAGATCGCGTTGAAATACACAACTTATGTCATATACATTTCTTTTGTTGAGTAACCGACCGTTTTCGAGATATTGCTTGTTATTTCCTTAAATTTTCCAATACTTATACTTTTTTCAAATTCGTTATTCATTTTTACTTTCTCTACTACGTATAGTAAGTAGGGGAAGTATTGCATTCCACCCAAAAATTCGATACCGAGATTTCACCGGAAATACACGTTTTGAGACCTCCTGAATCCAAAAAAAGCATTTTTAGAAACATGTCCGTGTGTGTGTCTGTGTGTGTGTGTCTGTGTGTGTGTGTGTCTGTGTGTGTGTCTGTGTGTCTGTGAACAGCATAACTCAAAAACGAACAATCGGATAAGCACCAAACTTGGTATTTAGGTTCAGTATCTTCCAGAGATGCGACACGAAGGTTTTCAAGAAAATCCCCCCACCCCAGACTACCCTTTACATGGAACATTTTTCGAAAATTTTAATTTTCTCAAAAACGGCTCTAACGATTTTGATTAAAATATCATATGTTTAAGATATTGTCATGACAAATAAAATGTATATCTCGAAGTTTCTGGGAATGTCTCCAAAAGTATTCTTCATTATGAACGACTTTTTCATAACTGGTAAACCATAAGAGATAGACAAAATTTTACTACACGAAAAATGTAGATCGCGTTAAAATACACAATTTATGTCATATACATTTCTTTTGTTGAGTGAACCGTTTGCGAGATATTGCTTGTTATTCCCTTAAATTTTCCAATACTTATACTTTTTCTCAAATTCGTTATTCATTTTTTTTATGTTCTGGACATGCAAAGAGAATGGAATGCCCCACATAGCAACCAGCGTTAAAATATTTGACTATCGCTTAAAAGCTACCATATTCCCCTTGCATCTACAAGAAAGTTATCAATAAGATTGACATCTCGATATCTCGATTAACATGAAGCATATGGAGAATAGGCGTTTGTAAAATTAGGTTGTACAAGAGTAGAGAAAGTTATGTGAGTGTAACACATCAGATTTTTTTTATGTCCTGGACATGCAAAGAGAATGAAATGCGCCACATAGCAACCAGCGTTAAAATATTTGACTATCGCTTAAAAGCTACGATATTTCCCTTGCATCTACAAGAAAATTACAAATAAGATTGACATCTCGATATCTCGATTAACATGAAGCATATGGAGAATAAGCGTTTGTAAAAATAGTTTGTACAAGAGTAGAGAAAGTCATGTGAGTGTAACACATCAGATTTTTTTATGTCCTGGACATGCAAAGAGAATGGAATGCGCCACATAGCAACCAGCGTTAAAATATTTGACTATCGCTTAAAACTTACCATGTTCCCCTTGCATCTACAAGAAAATTATCAATAAGATCGACATCTCGATATCTCGATTAACATGAAGCATATGGAGAATAAGCGTTTGTAAAAATAGTTTGTACAAGAGTAGAGAAAGTCATGTGAGTGTAACACATCAGATTTTTTTTTATTTGTTACCGGGTGAGTCTTCTCAGCCTGCAGATTGAGAAGTATCAATTTCGGCCAAAATGACTGCTTTGAACCGCTGTGCATGCAGTGACTTGCACACGTAGGGCAATAGTGTGCACGTTGGCCTTCAGTGGTGAAAGTCCCAGGTTCAAATGCTGCCACTTAAAGTACTTTTTATAGACGACGTGCCGCCGTTGCATTCTGCTGCGCTTTCCTGTGTACTAACAGCATGTCCATATACTCGCTGTTCGAAAACATTGTCTACAGTGAACACGAATGGTTGGAACTTCGTATTTATAGGCAAATCCACTTTCTAGTGCATTCGGAAAGAAATCATCATTTGCTGGAACGTTCTGAAGCATGAACAGAAATGAATAAAATACTGATATATTAGCAGGCGTGATTTGAACTTTTGACTTCGCCCTGACTTTCCAGTATGGCAACCATTGTGCTACAACGAGCACCACCGTAGCCCTAATCAGCGGGCTGGTGAGTGCGGTGTCAGAACCTGCATTTCGCTTCGTCTGTAAAATTCAGGGTTGTCTAGTTGCCAATTCCCAGGATGAAAAGACCGAGATTTCACCGGAAATATATTTTCAGACCCCCTGAATCGAAAAAAGCATTTTTGGAAACATGTCCGTGTGTGTGTCTGTGTGTCTGTCTGTCTGTGAACAGCATAACTCAGAAACGAACAGTCGGATAAACACCAAACTTGGTATTTAGGTTTAGTATCTTCCAGAGATGCGACACGAAGGTTTTCAAGAAAATCCCCCCACCCCAGATTACCCTTTACATGGAACATTTTTCGAAAATTTTAATTTTCTCAAAAATGGCTGTAACGATTTTGATTAAAATATAATAAGTTTAAGATATTTTCATGACAAATAAAATGTATATCTTGAATTTTCTGGGAATGTCTCCAAAAGTATTCTTCGTTGTGAACAACTTTTGCATAACTGGTAAACCATAAGAGATAGACAAAATTTAACTACACAAAAAATGTAGATCGCGTTAAAATACACAATTTATGTCATATACATTTTTTTTTGTTTTTTTGTTGGGTGGCCCATTTTCGAGATATTGCTTGTTATTCCATTAAATTTTCCAATACTTATACTTTTTCTCAAATTCGTTATTCATTTTTTATGTACTGGACATGCAAAGAGAATGGAATACTTCACATAGCAACCAGCTCTTAAAATATTTGACTATCGCTTAAAGCCTACCAATTCCCCTTGCATCTACAAGAAAATTAGCAATAAGATTAACATCTCGACATCTCGATTAACATGGAGCATATGGAGAATAAGCGTTTGTAAAAATAGTTTGTACAAGAGTAGAGAAAGTCATGTGAGTGTAACACTTCAGATTTATTTTTTTTTTATTTTCTCAAGGTTTCTCTAACAGTTTTGATTAAAAGATCACAAGTTTAAGATGCTTGCATGACTAATAAAATGTAAATCTGCAATTTTCTGTGAATATCCTTAAATTCCTCTTCACACTGAATGAAATTTGTATAACTTGGAAACCATAAGAGATAGTCAAAAACTTACTGCAGGAAAGATGTAGAGCCCATTAAATTATTTCAGTTAAATAATTTTTTGTAGCATTAACAGTTTTTCGATATATTCCATGTTGCATGTTTACACTTTCTGCTAATGGACATGCTTGAACATTTTGCAATTCTTCTTCTTTGTTTCCATCGCAAGACCCCGTCCAATTCACAGCGCTAAACATCTGAATGCACTTTCCGCATGTTAAGAATTCCATGCTTTATATAACTGAGCACTAATTACTTAGTTTGAAAATATTGGGTAAGAGATGTTAGTGAGTAACGTAACGTGAATAGAAGAATAACAATTAATATGGATAGTATAATATAGGTATAACGAATATATTATATGAATTTATCATGGTTAGAGAAAGTCGCATGAGTACTCACATTAGATTTTTGGAAAATTCTATAAAAGAATTATTCGATTATGTGAAATTAAAAGAAATAGCTGGCGTCTTTTCCGATAAAGCTGGAGGCTGCATAAAACTAGTATAATGTTTTAATTTATATTATTTAATTAGCTCCATAAAATGAAACACTTCGTAAGATGACGTTGCAAGAACGTTTAATTAATATTTTACATAACCTGAACGGTCTGTTAGATGTATCGACGTTTTCTTTTTTTTTGGGCGGGGGGGGGGGTTAGCGTCCTTTAACCGCTTAGGTCATATCGGATGATGAATGAAATGTGGCTGAAATGATGCTCAAATGGGCCCGGGTCCTTTAGAACTTAAAGTTACCCGATATTCGTCTTTACAGGATAAGGGAAACCCCCGAAAAAAACATAACCGAGTAACTCATCCTAACCGAGTTTCGAACTCGGCACCACTTGAATGTGGGGCGGACACGCTACCGCTACACCACAAAGGCGGGCATGTATCGACTTGTTTTACAAACAGTTAAGGAATGGTCATTATTAACATGGAGTAGAAAGCGTTAATATTGCTATGTATATTAATATAGAGATGAAGACATCGCTAGCGAACATACAAAACTGCAAATTTACACTTTACTAACGGGCGCCGGGGTAGCGCGTTTTTGTACGTACGGCTCTCGTACGGAGGGTCCAGGTGGCGATGTTAAGTCTGTCCTATCCACGCCTTCAACTCTGACTTGCTCGTGTGAGTATTCCCAATGCCCAACGTGATTCGGATTCCACGGTAAAAGCTGTAGGTCCTCTCATTCCACCGCCATTCTCATCATCACTTTACCATCGGAGGCAACGGATTCCGCCCGCTGGGTGCCTCCATCTCCAAAATCGGTCCAATCATCGCTTGGTGGAATGAGGTATCCCCGAAGGTCATAGATCGTATGGGGAGAGTTATAAACAACGAAAATTTACTAGTTTTGCGCTACAGAAAACAAAGGTTCGATTCCCACTTGGGGCAGGAATATTTTCTTTAATTAGGTTTATTCCTAAATCTCCGGAGTGTTTGAAAATGCTATGCTATGTATTATCGTAACTGAGTTAATATCGAGAGATTGTTTAGTCAACCCGCCAGTATCATCAGGATAGCTAAAGGCGGCTATGTATTATATTAAGCATGTATCCGTGCGTACTTGTGCCTGCGTGCACTTTCACATTTTGAAGGCAGTCACGATGTACATACAGGTTTTGTTATAAAGTTGTGTTTTAATTTCACAGTTTTAATTGTCATTACGTACTAACAGTGAAAGTAAATAGGTTTATCATTTCCTCTTCCGATGCGATATTTTGCTAATTCGCAGACAATATGGCATTTACTTATCAGATTTGTTATTTAGTAACTCGTCCTGCCATTTACTTATAGTAGGTAAGCGGAAGTATTGTATTCCAACCAAAAATTCGATGTCGAGATTTCACCTGAAATAAATTGTTCTGAGATTCCCCGAAAAAAAATTTAGAAAAAGTCCGTGTGTGCATCTGTGAACAACATAAGTCAAAAATAAAAAGTTTAATAAGTACCAAACTTGGTATTCAAGTTCAGTATTGTCGTCCTCCGTGGTGTAGTGGTTACCATGCTAGCCTCTAGTTCCCGAGGTCGCGGATTCAAACCCGACGGAGGGCGATGGATTAGCCTTAGCATGTCTTCCTTCAAAAGGGAAGTAAAGCCGGTGGTCCCGTGTCGTAGATTTACGGCACGTAAAAGAACCTCAAGCCTGATAAAGAGGCCTCTGAGCAAAATTTCCGGTCTTTCACGCCCAATATAGAATGTGGCGCTAAGGACCAAAGCAGTTAAAGAGCGTCCATAAATAAAACTTAATTTAATTTTTAATTTAAGTTCAGTATTTTCCAAGATTGTGACATCGAGATTTTCAATAATATCCCCTCGCCCAAGTTGCCGTTTATATTGAAAATGGGTCTAATGATTTTGATTAAAGTACTACATATTTAAGATATTTACTTGAAGAATAAAACATATATTGAATTTCCTACGAATATCCTGCGAAGGATTTTTGTATAACAGGTAATCCATAAGAGAGACAAAAACATACTATATGAAATATTAAATCGCTTTAAAATAATTAAGTTACTTTCAAATAACGTTTTTGCTGCATCAAACATTTCCGAGATATTCGCTGTTGTTATTATTGGTTTTAATTGTTTATAATATGAGGGATGTTCAACAAAGACTGGCAGCGAATATTTTTCCTTTCGTTAAGTGACTGCTTGCGACATCTGTCCACGTGCAGAGCAACTACATACTCTTAATCGCTAATCTCTGAAGGTTTCACAGTAATAGCTCCGTTGGCAGCCCATGAGAGTGAACGTGTTTCATAATCGCCTCTAAACATCCTCATGACTAATTTTCATGGGCAGCGTTATGTAATAAAGTTATGTGTTCTCTTGAAGAAAAAGCTACCGCAACCTTCGACGATCTTATGGAGACTCAAATCTCGTCGAGCATGTTTTCGTTGGAATCATGCTTTCAAAGATGGCTGTGAAAGCGCTGAATTGTAGGAAGGAGAAGGTGCACATGTTATTGCCATAACAAGGCACAACAATCAAAACTGCAGGTTTCATTATTGACACCAGCGATGAGATTTCAGCGTTCGAGTGTATCCGGAGCCAATATCGCCTGTTAATTTTGTTTCCTTTTACTCCTAGAATTGAAGAGAAGCATAGTCGAAGATGGAAGATTATCTGGCAGAATGTGCTCTGCAAATATGTTCCAACTGATTGGCAGGAGACGACCTATGAAATCTTAAATGAGACCATACCGACGGCAGAAAAACTCTGGCGACATGGACGAACACAATCTAATCAGTGTGCAGTTTGCTCAGGACTTGTTACCTTGGAGCACCGGATTGCCTTTTATCGGCAGGTTGATGACATCTGGATGGTGCTCAGCGCCGATTAACTTCATATCATGATGGTGCCAACCGTGGGCCCGCCATGCTTTGCGGAACTGCAGCGCTTGGAATTTCGCTTTTAGAATATGGCCCTCCCAGCACTGTGTGATTTGGTTGGTAACGGCAACTACACTGGATCTTTAAACGGAATGTCGACAATGTGGCAAAGAGGGTGGAATGATTTGGCTTCTTGAGACCAGAACGGTGGAAGCTGATAAAGTCCGGATTCATTCTCTCAATGCAACTCTTCATCTCACGTTTTGAGCTCGCTAATTAATACTGTTGTACCGAAATCCCAATATTAAAAGAAAGTGGCCTATGTTACAAACTGATGAGGATGACCTACACGGACCCTTGTACATCTGTTATAAACAGAAAATAAATAGATGAAAAACTTGAAAAAAAAACATTGTATAGCCCCTAATATCCATTATTATATAAAAAAATAGCAACCCTTTGGATTGGCAGTGATTAAGGGTGCATCTATATTTAAAAAAATCTGATGTGTTACACTCACATGACTTTCTCTACTCTTGTACAAACTATTTATACAAACGCTTATTCTCCATATGCTTCATGTTAATCGAGATAAACATTTGCAGACTCTATCTTATTGCTAATTTTCTTGTAGATGTAAGGGGAATATATATTTACAAGGGCAATACACAAATACAGTAGCCTTTAAGCACATACATATCTCTTATTAGCTGGTTGCTAGGTGCAGCACCATTCGCTTTGCCACAGATTAATATTCTTTGCATATCGAAGACAAAAAATCTGATGTGTTACACTCACATGACTACTCTTGTACAATCTAATTTTACAAACGCCTATTCTCCATATGCTTCATGTTAATCGAGATATCGAGATGTCAATCTTATTGATAATTTTCTTGTAGATGCAAGGGGAATATGGTAGGTTTTAAGCGATAGTCAAATATTTTAACGCTGGTTGCTATGTGGCGCATTCCATTCTCTTTGCATGTCCAGGACAAAAAAAATGAATAACGAATTTGAGAAAAAGTGTAAGTATTGGAAAATTTAAGGAAATAGCAAACAATATCTCGAAAACGGTTCACTCAACAAAAGAAATGTATATGACATAAGTTGTGTATTTTAACGCGATCTACATTTTTTGTGTAGTAAAATTTCGTCTATCTCTTATGGTTTACCAGTTATGCAAAAGTCGTTCACAATGAAGAATACTTTTGGAGACATTCCCTGAAAATTCGAGATGTACATTTCATTTCTCATGACATTATCTTAAACATATGATATTTTCATCAAAATCGTTAGAGCCATTTTTGAGAAAATTAAAATTTTCGAAAAATCTTCCATGTAAAGGGTAGTCTGGGGTGGGGGGATTTTCTTGAAAACCTTCGTGTCGCATCTCTGGAAGATACTGAACCTAAATACCAAGTTTGGTGTTTATCCGACTGTTCGTTTTTGAGTTATGCTGTTCACAGACACACAGACACACAGACACACAGACACACAGACACACACACACACACACACACACACAGACACACACACGGACATGTTTCCAAAAATGATTTTTTTGGATTCAGGAGGTCTCAAAACATGTATTTCCGGTGAAATCTCGGTATCGAATTTTTGGGTGGAATGCAATACTTCCCCTACTTACTATAAGTAGTAGAGAAAGTAAAAATACACAATTCGTAGGTATAACCCTAACATATTAAGCTAAAGCGATAGCCAAATCCCTCAAACCTGATCTCTATGTGATAGCTTTAGATTGGTTGGCTATGGAGGGGACTCGACACTGATCCACATAGTGGATATTGTGCCTACGCCCCACAAGGGGGCGTCTCCGGGAGAAAGGAAAAAAGAATTATTGGTGATGACTCTCGTCTCACTGTGACAGAGCTTGCACGAATCTCTGAAATATCAGTTGGGAGCACTCACACAATTTTAAAAGAGCATTTGCACATGTCTAGTGTGTACGTTCGATGGATACCGCAGCTGCTTACTCCACAGCAAAAGCAGCCATGCGTCGATGTGTGCCGCTATTGGAAACAGTGTGTTGAGGACAAGGGTGATGCTTGGTGACAGAATGTCATCACTGCTCACGAAACATAGGTGTCTGCTATGGTCCAGACATGAAGCGGAGCAGTACAGAATGGGTGCAACATGGTCAACCACCACCACAAAGGGTCATCCAAAGTCAGAAGTCATCCAATAAGGCCATTGTCATCACCTTTTACTTTCTCTACTACGTTTAGTAAGTAGGGGAAATATTGTATTCCACCCAAAAAATCGATAACGAGATTTCACCGGAAATATATGCTTTGAGGCCTCCTGAATCCAAAAGAATCATTTTTGGAAACATGTCCGTATGTCTCTCTGTCTGTCTGTGAACAACATAACTCATAAACGAACAGTCGGATAAACACCAAACTTGGTATTTAGGTTCAGTATCTTCCAAAGATGCGACACGAAGGTTTTCAAGAAAATCCCCCCTCGCCAGATTACCCTTTACATGGAACATTTTTCGAAAATTTTAATTTTCTCAAAAATGGCTAACGATTTTGATTAAAATATCATATATTTCAGATATTTTCATGACAAATGAAATGTATATCTCGAATTTTCTGGGAATGTCTCCAAAAGTATTCTTCATTGTGAACGACTTTTGCATAACTGGTAAACCATAAGAGATAGACAACATTTTACTACACAAAAATTGTAGATCGCGTTAAAATACACAATTTATGTCATACATTTTTTTTCAGTGAACCATTTTCGATATATTGCTTGTTATTCCCTTAAATTTTCCAATACTTGTACTTTTCTCAAATGGGAATTCGTTATTCATTTTTTTTGTCCTGGACATACAAAGAGAATGGAATACTGCACATAGCAACCAGCTCTTAAAATATTTGACTATCGCTTAAAACCTACCAATTCTCCTTGCATCTACAAGAAAATTAGCAATAAGATTAACATCTCGATATCTCGATTAACATGAAGCATATGTAGAATAAGCGTTTGTAAAAATAGTTTGTAGAAGAGTAGAGAAAGTCATGTGAGTGTAACACATTAGATTTTTTGATTACCAGAGGATGGTGTACACGCACACAGTCCGAAGCACACTACGGTCTTTGCAGATTACTACAAGAACGTCCGGAGGCAATTGGTAAATGATCAAAAACGAAGGAACCTCAATGGGAAATGGAAACTCCGTCACGACAATGCCAAGCTTCGTGTTTCTAAAGGTGTTATCGAGTTCCTGACCAAAAAAAAAGCATCTCTACGGTACTTCATCCGCCTTACAGTCCCAGCTTGGCTCCGTGTGACTTTTTTCTCAACCCGATGACAAAAAAGGAACTTATTCGACAACAAGGCCAAGCATTGAAAGCTTTAGGGGCGACCCTGAAGAGGACGTCAAGGAATGACTTCCTGCAGGTCTTCCAGGAATGGCAAAGAAGGTGGGACAAGTGCACTACATTGGGGTGGAAGCGTTTTGAGAGGGACAAAAGTCGCATGAGTAATACTTGTCAATAAATTGTTTTATGAATATTTGTGCCAGACTTTATTGCACACCCTTCGTACCTGTAAGTTTTTTAAAGTGCTGTAGCTATTCAGTTGTTTTTCACGACGTCACGGAAATCTAGTGCGTAGATAAGGTCATATGAATGTAACTCGTTTTTTCAAGTGGTAAGTCGCTATTCTTTTCTTCTCCCGGTCAACAAAGAGGAAGGAACTTTAAAGCCATCACATAGCGATTCGCATTTTTAAATAAAAACATCTAACTTGCTTTAGCCTACTGCATCGTTTATACCTACAACCAAATGTGTAATGAAGGTTTATCTCGATTTGTTCCGTGCAAGGATATGCATCTAATGGAAGTGTTTATATGTTTGTACACAGGTTAGCAGCATGCCTCCTCTGAAGCTATTCGGAAGGAAATGGTTAGCCGCGGCCGACGACCTGGTCTTCCCCGGCATCTTCGAACTTCTGTTCCGCTTCATCTGGTAAGTGTTCGCATGCTAATCTGGCCTTGCCGACACGTGTCTCTGTGGCGATAGTGACCTTGATAGTCTCTTACCCACAATCATCCATAATGTTGCGTTTACGAGAGAGAAAATAAACGCTTGAATTATTTATTACCCGTGTATTACTCGCAACTAAATTTATGCACCCGCCTGCCATAACCTATATGTTATTGTTGTGTTTGTCAGCTTTAAGAAACGTGTATACATAACTCAGGCTAGTACCGTACGCCGTTTATCTAGAATGTATATATGACTCAAGCTTATTCAAAGCTTTCAGCAGTAAAGATGTGTGCACGAGAGAGAGGGAGCGGGAGAAACTACCAGGAAGTTCAACAGTTTAGGACATACTGTGGTGGATTCCTTTCAAGAAAGGAAACCGCGGTTTTCGTGACTCACGGCTATAAATAAGCCCGGGGTTCCTATGCTAATGCTTGTTTCTTCTTTTTCCTTTAATGCCAGTTTATCTGAAACAGTTTTTGTAGATTCTCCTCTGTCAGAAGAGAAGAGCCTAGAGAAATGACCTCAGTTCCATAGTCGCCTTCCTGTTCCATAGTCGACTACCACGAAGTTCAGTAGTTTAGGACTTACTGTGGTGGATTCCTTTCAAGAAAGGAAACCGCGGTTTTCGTGACTCACGGCTAAATAACCCCGGGATTCCAATGCTAATGCTTGTTTCTTCTTCTTCCTTATTTAATGTCAATTTATCTGCAACAGTTTTTGTAGATTCTCCTCTGTCAGAAGAGAAGAGGCTAGAGAAATGACCTCAGTTCCATAGTCGCCTTCCTGTTCCATAGTCGACTACCAGGAAGTTCAGTAGTTTAGGACTTACTGTGGTGGTTTCCTTTCAAGAAAGGAAACAGCGGTTTTCATGACTCACGGCTATAAATAAGCCCGGGGTTCCTATGCTAATGCTTGTTTCTTCTTTTTCCTTATTTAATGTCAGTTTATCTGCAACAGTTTTTGTAGATTCTCTTCTGTCAGAAAAGAAGAGGCTAGAGAAATGACCACAGTTCCATAGTCGCCTTCGTGTACCATCTGCTTGAACAACTTGCTAGCAGTAATTCCTTAGACAATATCACTAATTTTATGTTATTTTGTTTTACAAAAAAAGAAATAGCGTATAAATGTATTATTATTATTAATATGTAATAAACTATAACATTATAAGCTTATTTCATAATACTATGCTAAGTAAAATAATATAGTTACATGTTTTTCGTTCTATTTAACAATAAAGACAAAAAAATTCAGTACAAAATTGTCAAATATTTGTCCACCTTTCCAGCTAATGTAGATATACAGAGTGAGCCAAAAGACTCCGCGGTGTTTTCCTGTCCGCGTCCTCGACGATCGTTGCCGTCTGCCGCTATCATAGAAAGGCGCGGATGAAACCATACATTTTAAAACTACTTTTAAAGGCTTTACTTACCAACTTTACGAAAGGAGGTGCTGAAACTGGCCACCGTTGTTGTCCATACATTTTTGGTACCTCTTTAGGAAACTACCCATCACTCGCCGTATTTCACGTTGAGAATTTTCTGGAGGATATTTTGTTTTAATTCTTCCAGGGTGTGAGGGTTTGTCTTGTACACTTTATGCTTTAAGTTACCCCGGAGGGGTATTTTATGAACAATATTACCGGCTGCGTGGTGTTTTTCCACTGAGCGTGTGGAAATATGATAAAAACTATAACGCACTGCTGCTATAAACAAAGTCACGCTGTTGTGGTTTTGCTCTGCAGTGTGAAGTGCAGTATTGAATTGAGATGTGATGTAGTTCAGTTACTACGAGTTATTTATTATTTTGTCCTGTACTTAGTCACAAAGTATATTATGGCTCAGTATACAATGTTTTCTACTGCACAGTGTGTATTTATTTATGATTCGTATGTGTTAACTCGGTCAGCTCGCCAAGTGAAAGTACGATTTGCAGAAAGATTTCCAGGTGTAACAGTTCCAGGCCGTACAACAATTCATGAACTTTACAGTAAATTTCAGGCCACAGGAAGTGTTCAGGCTAAGAAATCTAAAAGACGGCGTTCGGTTCTTACCGAAGAAATATTAGACGACATCGGTCATCGTTTGGAAAATTCCCCCCAAAAATTCCATGATGGATAGTTTCTTAAAGAGGTGCCAAAAATGTATGGATAACGACCGTGGCCAGTTTCAGCATTTCCTCTCATAAAGTTGGTAAGTAAAGCCTTTAAAAGTAGTTTTAAAAATGTTGTATTGTTTCATCCGCGCCTTTCTATGATAGCAGTAGATGGCAACGAGCGCCGAGGACGCGAACAGGAAATTCACCGCGCAGGCGTTTCGGAGTCTTTTGGCTCATCCTGTAGTATGTTAACGAATGCTAAGCGAAAATTAATACATGTAGTTTGAAATCGATATAAATTTAAGTGTAGTTACATGGAGAGTCTGCAAAAAGCTGTACGATCTCAAGGACTGTTCCTAAATGCAAGACACAAAATGTTATCTACGAATGCACCTATTTACGAACTTGGAATTAATGGAATGCTCTGAATTTAGTTGGTGTTTGTTCAACCATGTGTTTAACCAAGGTTTGGCATAATGACGGCAGTTATTGGAATTTGCAGTTGAGTCGTTATCAGAATGTCATAGCGGTTCTTTGAGACGGCGATGAACATACTCTTAGCCAAGGAGAAGCTTTCAACTTACCTTGAGGGACAAAAACATCTCGGATAACTTTGAAGGATGCGCTCGCCGATATCTTCTCTTTGTTTACTCCTCTTGTTGTTCTCCTTTCTTCCTCCGGAATTCCTTTTACAAGTTCTGCTATCCCATGAATCTCTTTGTACACCAGTGCCGTCACAAAGGATATGTTAATTGAGAGATCTGGAGATAATTGGATTAAGAAAATAACTACATAAAGCGATTAAGAAAGGAGGACAGCGTCTATAACGCCCTGTCGCGTTTCAGAGGACCAAATGCAATCAGTCAGCTGTGAAAATGATGGAAAACAAATTACTGTTAATGGAATATGCTGGGGAAACTTCACGGTACAATTTGTAGAAGTACTAGAACTTAACTAGATCGAGGACTACTCTATTATTATTATTATTATTATTATTATTATTATTATTATTATTATTATTATTATTATTATTACTACTACTACTACTAATACGATTTATGAGTTAATCTAAGCTAACACATGCAGAAGTCTCTCGATAAAGTAAAACATAACTGGCAGGTTTTACTAATCCTGCTAAAAATAAATTTTCTCGCAATTTTTAGATGCATTTTAGGAATTTTATGTAATCGCAAATCGATTCTTAATGTAATTTTACGATTCATAAATCAAGTCATTGTGAAAGGGATATACCACATATATATATACATATTTACATAGACATATAAATCAATATTAAACAAGAATTGTACATAATAATATAATTCGCCAAGAAATATGTTAGAATATTTAACAACCAAGAATTGTACAAAAGCAGATTGTAACTTAGATAAGTAAGGGACGGGCGAGCTAGCTAATTCCAGGTAAAAGATAATTCTAGGTAGAGCCCACCTTTCACCAAGCTAATGCCCAAGGAATTGTAAGTATTAAGGAGAAATAGAAAGAGACAGAGATATTGAATCTGCTTCACTGGGCGCGTATGCGAAATCTTTTGGAGCAGAATATTCGCATACATAATAAGGTAAGGCGATCTCAGGGCCAATTAGAAATGTTACATTTTGAGGCGCGAAGGCGAGCGTCACTAGGCTTAAGTATAAAAAGGGGAAGAAAGCCCAGATTTTCACTCTCTTATAGAACCTCGTCTCTTATATACTCTCTGGACGACAAATGCACGTGTGTACATTGGGGTGGGAAGCGTGTGTAGTTAGATTAGGTTCCTAATAAATGATTATGGTGGGAATTGTTACAATGGGAAAAGCTAGCCGCCCATAAATATTTATTTGATAGTAAACCACACGTTTCAAGGGAAATGCAGTGTATTTAATTTGCCTCACCTACGAAAACCCTGAGATCCTTGAAATTAGTTAGATAGGTAATTGATTAGGAATGGAGAAAACAGCAGCCGACGAGCAGCAATAGCCGGAGACAAGAATACTGCAGCAGAGGGCATCAACCAGAGGAACAACGTTTTCGTGCTACAAATGCTGCACAACGCTTTCCCGCTACAATTGGTTCTACAGAAGTTAATCAGGAGCTCAGGGCTTATGCAGTAGTTTAGGGTTAAGATTGGTATCTCTTACACTGTGATCATGGGTTCATATACTGGTTATATAAAGCTGCTCCTACATGAGATTTATTTTTACTTTCTCTACTACGTACAGTAAGTAGGGGAAGTATTGCATTCCACCCAAAAATTCGATACCGAGATTTCACCGGAAATACATGTTTTGAGACCTTCTGAATCCAAAAAAAGCATTTTTGGAAACATGTCCGTGTGTGTGTCTGTGAACAGCATAACTCAAAAACGAACAGTCGGATAAACACCAAACTTGGTATTTAGGTTCAGTATCTTCCAGAGATGCGACACGAAGGTTTTCAAGAAAATCCCCCCACCCCAGACTACCCTTTACATGGAACATTTTTCGAAAATTTTAATTTTCTCAAAAATGGCTCTTGAAAATATCATGTGTTTAAGATAATGTCATGACAAATAAAATGTATATCTTGAATTTTCTGGGAATGTCTCCAAATGTATTCTTCATTGTGAACGACTTTTGCATAACTGGTAAACCATAAGAGATAGACAAAATTTTACTACACAAAAAATGTAGATCGCTTTAAAATACACAACTTATGTCATATACATTTCTTTTGTTGAGTGAACCATTTTCGAGATATTGCTTGTTATTTCCTTAAATTTTCCAATACTTATACTTTTTCTCAAATTCGTTATTCATTTTTTTTATGTCCTGGACATGCAAAGAGAATGGAATGCGCCACATAGCAACCAGCGTTAAAATATTTGACTATCGCTTAAAAGCTACCATATTCCCCTTGCATCTACAAGAAAATTACCAATAAGATTGACATCTCGATATCTGGATTAACATGAAGCATATGGAGAATAGGCGTTTGTAAAATTAGATTGTACAAGAGTAGAGAAAGTCATGTGAGTGTAACACATCAGATTTTTTCGATATGGTGCCTCAAACATTAGGTTTGACACAGGCAGTGTTAGCGCTTTAGTCCCCTAAGCATTCATTCAGTTAATTCATTCCATACGTCTGCACGTTCACTGAAAATCTAATATTAGCTGTGGAGTAAACAGCAAAGAAAAAATATGACAATAAACAAAATTAGTGCGCATATAAACAGTTAATAAAAGACTTCAAATAAAATGTATATGAACTTATGTGTAATAATAAAGTCATAGCAAAAATGTGCGTGCGCGAAATCACAAAATTCAGGATACGATTTGTGTTTAAATTAGGACACTCAATCTTGGTATTGATACGCTGTGTTAAAATAAAGCATGACTAATTTTTTTTTCGACTAAATTCTTAATTCTTACTCCTATAGTGGGGGAAACACTTATTTCGCTAATGTTACTGTCAAATATGCGAGCTTTGCTATTTTAGTAAAACTTAACCTTCCAAGAAGCGAATACACTGATAACAATGTAGCGCAATTTTGGTTGTGTAAGTAAAACAGGTTGCAAAATACAATTGCACATTTGTCGTAATCTGCTTTTTTGTTTATTTTCTTTCTTACGTAGCCATGCAGCTTACATAGTTTAATTTAATTTAATGCTTTTAATTCCTCATATAAAAGTTGTATGTTCTAAAACAAGTAGTAATGGTAGATGGAATGATCACAGGATAAGTGTCGTGCTAAGGGAATATTAGCAATGACTGCTATAAGAATATGCTTAAAGAAAATGCCAGATATGCAAATTAAATTGTTGGAAAGGGTTTACAAAGCTGTAGTTGAAGCAAAAATGGTCTATGGATCAGAGATTTGGGGAAGTGGCAAAGCATGGGAGATGTTTGATAAAGTACATAGATCGTTCTGTAAATGTATGTTAGGTTTATCTATTTCATCACCTAATGGAACAGCAATGTTGGAGTTGGGAAGAGTAGGTAGCAAGGGCATGATAGTAGAAAGGATACTTAAATATTGGCATAGATTGAAATCATTGGACGAGCATAATATCATGAAGTAATGTTTAATAATACAAGAAAAATCCAATGACTGGGCTCAAGGAATAAGGATAATTTTACAGGAAATAGGAATGGGTAACTTATTGGAGGGGAGAGAGAGGTTAGTTAAAGATTTCTGGAAAGAAGTGAGGAACAGAGTAGAACATATAGAGAAACAAGAATTATTTCAAAGTCTGGAAGGAAAGAAAAGTTTGGAACTATATAGACAATTAAAGGTGGACTGGAGAAGGAGAAGTATGTGGATGTAGGTAATAGGTTAGTGAGAGAAGGGTGGGCCTGGTCTAGATTAAGTGCATATAGGCTAAGGGGAGTTAGGAAGGGAGCGAATTTGGATAGATGTCCTCTTTGTGGAGAGACAGATAATGATTTGCATTATATAATTGAATGTGAAGATACTAAGTTGTGGGGAGATCAGTTTTTACCTAAAGAATGGGAGAATGTTAACAAAGAAGTATTAAAAGTTAAGGATAATGAAAATACAAAAGGAGAGGGATATAAAAAGAATAGGAGAATATATGGGGAGAGTAAGAGAAAAATGGTTTAGAAAAATAAAGCAATATGAATTTGTTATGACCTACCATGCATAAATAACCACGGAGTTAAAATGCATGATGGATCAAAGAAAGAAAAAATAGCAACTCAAAGTAATATATTAAAATTTGTAAGAATTTTGTATAGCATTATGGAAATAAAATACAAATACAAAACACCATATGCATTCCCGGCATAACAGCTCTTCTTTCACAATACCAACTTAACAACACAATTCTTTTCGCTCAAATGGAACCGATACCTAACCACATGGCTTCCCTAATGTAACTTCCTATGTGGACACATCAAGAAGCCGATATTGTGAACACTGACCGCCTAAGGCGAAAAATTGCTGGTTAATGATTTAATTCTTGGTATTCTGGAAATAGTCGAGGGGGTTGGTGTTTCGTTTTTCTGATCTAAAGAATCCATTGCCCTGATGTTGGAGGTAGCCAGTTTCAACTTTTCTTGTTGGTTTCATCTTTCAAACTGAGAAATATTACGTGACTGATAAGACAAACGCTACTGAAAAGCAAAACGGCTTCATACGTTATATATTCACGAAAAAAAAAGTTCTATGTAATATCTACTGGTTATCTGATTCATACACTGGTAAATGAAATACATGACGTTCGTTTTCTGTTGTTAAATCTTTTAAACCCTTTCACAACTTTCCTCAAATTAAAGCTGAAATGTTTCATGGTTAGTTGATTATTAAACTAATAAATGGAACATAATTATGACATTCATTTTTTGTTATTAAAATCTCTTAACTTCTTTCACAACTTTTGTCAAACTTGAGTTGAAATGTGCATGTTTTTTCTTTGTAACACTGTTATTTAAATGTTTTTCCTTTTCCAAAATGTAGAATTCACCATTCTTCCTCTTTTCCTAATCTGTCATCTCGTAAAACATTCGCACTGTAATCCTGTTTCGTGGAATACCTTTACATCCAAGAATTCCGTATAGTTTTCATTTACCGCATAAACATACTTATGCAATTTCATCAATTCTTCTGTGTAAAATCCTTTAAATGTACACCAAATTGAGTTGCGCATTTAGTTCTATTTAACGTAAAGCAGAAACCACTTTTTCAAGTAATAAAATAGATTGATGCAGTATCACAGATTCGAACCCTCGCTCGTCTTGTGTCAGCATATGTGTAACTAGCTGCATGTTTCCATTCCATGCCTGTCCACATTTAGCACAAGTGGAACCAAAGCAGAGTGGCGTGTTACCCTCGATTCGATTACATTCCATTGCGGACAATTTTGAACCTAGAGACCACAAGTTCCCATCTGGAAATATTTGGCTTTCATCTCCTTATGCAGATTAGTTATGTAACGTCCTATACAGAGTGCCTATTAGAAACGATATTACCAAATAGGTTGGTACCATCACAGAATTACTATTACAGTGAGTCTATATGTTGGGACACGTTTCCTTTTGCAGCAGAGATATCAGCCTCTCTAAACTTTGCTCATTGATAGTAAAAGACCAATTAGACCCTCGAAGCCTACAAATTATCATTCATCTTCATTCTGTGGAAATATATTTTACAGCAAATTCCATCCTGATTTTAAATGGATCGTTTAATTCGTTTTATTACATTTACTAGCGACATATCATTTGCGTATCAACCATAAACCGCCTTCCATCAGGTGAAAGAAGATATCGATTCGGTCGCGGTTGAAGTTTTGATTTGGTGTGAACCAGATTACCTACCTGAAGTTAAGAAAAGATTCCAAGTTATCACCAAAACCGCTTCTTCCATAAATTAATACGATTTTAAGATCGTAACAATATACTTAATTATAAACGTCTAAAAACAGCATAACTGTACACAGTAAAAAAATTCATAGCTCTTCAATTTTTCTTTTAATCGTCAAATTGTAGAAGCCTTACGCCGCCATTAAAGATCAAAACACTCACGCTTATGACATGGTGTACCGTCCGGCTCAAATTTTTCTTTGGCTTTGAGTGTGTTAATCTTTTTACTTTCTCTACTACGTATAGTAAGTAGGGTAAGTATTGCATTCCACCCAAAAATTCGATACCGAGATTTCACCGGAAATACATGTTTTGAGACCTCCTGAATCCAAAAAAAGCATTTTTGGAAACATGTCCGTGTGTGTGTCTGTCATATGTTTAAGATATTTTCATGACAAATAAAATGTATATCTCGAATTTTCTGGGAAGTCTCCAAAAGTATTCTTCATTGTGAACGACTTTTGGTAAACTGGTAAACCATAAGAGATAGACAAAATTTTACTTCACAAAAAATGTAGATCGGGTTAAAATACACAATTTATATCATATACATTTTTTTTGTTGAGTGAACCGTTTTCGAGATATTGCTTGTTATTTCCTTAAATTTTCCAATACTTATACTTTTTCTCAAATTCGTTATTCATTTTTTTATGTCCTGGACATGCAAAGAGAATGGAATGCGCCACATAGCAACCAGCGTTAAAATATTTGACTATCGCTTAAAAGCTCCCATATTCCCCTTGCATCTACATGAAAATTACCAATAAGATTGACATCTCGATATCTCGATTAACATGAAGCATATGAAGAATAAGCGTTTGTAAAAATAGTTTGTACAAGAGTAGAGCAAGTCATGTGAGTGTAACACATCAGATTTTTTCTATGTGCTTCTGATGAAGGGCTCTTGTCCGAAATATAAAAAAAAAAATATTGCTGTGATAGTGTTTTAATGTGCTTGTTTTTATAATTCGACAGCTAGTTCGTTTTATATAGTTTACAACTTGACCAGGGTTTACGATTTTTCATTAAAATAGAACGCATACAAACAGGGTGCGGAAAAACAATGTGCACAAAATTGTAGAGTATAAAGACAGCAGCAAAATAAGAATTTTGAGAATAGGAACAGGGGTCGCAGATAGAACATACTAACAGGAGCCTCCATGAATATATTTGAAATCTGGCTATACAAGGGACACTATTTATATTTTGGGCCTAATAATTAAAACGAAGTAATTTCTGATTGAAAACTGCTTTATTGTTTTTAAAATATTCTCCTTTATGATCAATACACCATTTGTCAAAGCATTTATTCCAGTCTTCTTGAGACACCTCCAAAACATGGTTTTTGAAGGCATCAACGGCTTCTTCTGTCAACGTAAATCGTCCACGCAATTTATTCTTGATGTTCGGGAACAAAAACAAGTCATTAGGTGCCAAATCAGGACTGTATGGCGGATGACCCATCATTTCGATTTTCTGAGCCTTCAAATACTCTGTTGTTAGACAAGATGTGTGTGCGCTCGCATAGTCTTGATGAAGAACGATCCTACGGTTCTTGTTGGTTTTCCTTATTTCACCGAAGACTTCCGGCAAACAAATGGTTGTGTACCATTCGGCATTGACCGTTTTACGTTCCTCTAAAGGCACTGTTGCCACATGGCCAGTTTTGCTGAAAAAGCAAGCGACCATTTGCTTCGAAGTGCTTCGAGTGCGAACAACTTTTGTTGGATTTGCTTCATCTTGAAACACCCATACAGTCGACTGCTGTTTACGTTCCGGCTCATACGCATAGATCCATGATTCGTCACCTGTTACAATCTTATATACGTCTTTTGAGGCACCGCCATTGTATTTCTTGAGCACTTTTGTACACCAATCGACACGAGCACCTTTTTGAGATTGCGTTAAATTATGTGGGATCCAACGAGAGCAAACCTTTTTCACGGCTAAATAATCATGCAACATTTTATATATGCTGGTGGAACTAATGCCTAAGGTTGGCTGAATCTCGCAATAAGTCTCATGACGATCTTTCATTATTAGTTTTTGCACAGCATCAATGTTTTCTGGCACAACTGATTTTGGCCGACCTTCACGAACTTCATCATTGAGCGAACGGCGGCCACGATTAAATTCGTTATACCAGCGTTTCACAGTGGCAAACGATGGAGCTTCGTCGCCAAATGTGGAAGTTAGTTGATCGATGCACTCTTGTCTTGATAATCCACTTCGAAAATTGTAATAAATCATTGCACGAACATTTTCACGAGTTAATTCCATATTTTTGTTGACACACAATTTTCAAGTTAGTGTAAACAAAACAAATGACGCTCTACTCACAAATTGTTTGAAGTAGATTATGGTAAAAAATGTCAAACTTTCCATTGGAAACGTCAGATGGCACCTACAACATTCAGGGTTACCAAGGCTCAAAATATAAATAGTGCCCCTCGTATGAAACATATTCATTTGTCAGTCAAAATGAAATGTAATTCACAGGACAAGTGTGTACATACTGTCTCAACTAATGAGTACTGGTATACACAATGGGAAACTAAACATTACATGCGCTAATTACAGCAAAATACGTCTTAAAATGCTGAATGTAAGCAAGTAATGCATTGATCCCAAAATAAAATCATACAATACATTTGATATCGATGATATGGGAAAGGTAAACAGTAACATTAAATTCATTGGTATATTTATAATACAATACAATGGCTCTAGCGATTTCGATTCATAAAACATTCATTTCTGTTTGTAATACATTCTGTAATTAAATAAAATAAGTCATAACTAGTCACATAATTCCATTAATATTTGCATGCATGTTTACAGATTATCATTGAGCTATGGCTTATATATCAGATTTTTACTTAATTATGGCAATATCAATGTATACTCAAGTAATAATTCATCTAATTCTGTATTAAAACAAATACTGTATTTGAATAAAAGCAGTGGTTGAGCCAGAAGCTTAGTTTTAAATCCGGGAAATTTTTCGATTCTTTCTAATTTATCAGGAAGTTTGATATACCTATAGTTTGGTATCTGAATATACTGCTCCATCTTGTAATGATTTTGTATTGGTTTTCATCATATGAATATTAGATTTATCTCTAGTATTATGGTTCTGAATTTGTTTATTAGTTAAAGAATGGTATTAAAGTTGATATTTTTCTTTGTAAAACATATTAACGATTACATATAAATACTTAAGAGAGGTAAAATATTAACATTTTTACTTTCTCTACTACGTACAGTAAGTAGGGAAGTATTGTATTCCACCCATAAATTCGATACCGAGATTTCACCGGAAATACATGTTTTGAGATCCCCTGAATCCAAAAAAAAAGGATTTTCGGAAACATGTCCGTGTGTGTGTCTGTGTGTCTGTCTGTGAACAGTATAACTCAGAAACGAACAGTCGGATAAACACCAAACTTGGTATTTAGGTTCAGTATCTTCCAGAGATGCAACACGAAGGTTTTCAAGAAAATACCCCCACCCCAGAGTACCCTTTACATGGAACATTCTTCGAAAATTTTAATTTTCTCAAAAATGGCTCTAACGATTTTGATTAAAATATCATATGTTTAAGATATTTTCATGACAAATAAAATGTATATCTTGAACTTTCTGGGAATGTCTCCAAAAGTATTCTTCATTGTGAACGACTTTTGCATAACTGGTAAACCATAAGAGATAGACAAAATTTTACTACACAAAAGAAGCAGATCGCGTTAAAATACACAATTTATGTCATATACATTTTTGTTGTTGAGTGAACTATTTTCCAGATATTGCTTGTTATCCCCTTAAATTTTTCAATACTTATTTTCTCAAATGGGAATTCGTTATTGATTTTTTTGTCTTGGATATGCAAAGAGTATTAATCTGTGGCAAAGGGAATAGTGCTGCACCTAGCAACCAGCTATTAAGAGATATGTATGTGCTTAAAGGCTACTGTATTTCGATACTGCCCTTGTGTACAAGAGTAGAGAAAGTCATGTGAGTGTAACACATCAGATTTTTAAAAATAGATCTGCATGTGGTTCTACTATTTGCCCCTGCCATAGGGAAAATGTAATGTTTATGCATAACGTTTAAAAAGTTTCTGCGACCCCTTGTTCCTATCCACAAAATGCTTATTTTGATACTGCCAATCTAGTCTACAATTTTCTGCACATTTTTTTTTCGCACCCAGTATAAAGTTTCATTCCCCACCCCCATTCACAAAAGGCTCCAAGGCATACTGTATACCGTAAATTAAAATAAGTTAGCTCTCTATCGTTCTGTGTTGCAGGCTGCTATGGTAAAGAGCTCCATGTGTGCTACATGGTCACTCCTGTCTAACAAAACAGGAAAAATACTCGGGTATTTATTTGAAACCCGGTCTAATGCCTTATTTAAAGAACAATTGAAGTTAGTTGTGGTCAGTTCTATTAAGAAACGGAACAGGTTACAGATTTTTCTAAGATTCCAAATAAACTTAAGAAATGTAAGTTTTACATAAGAGGAACGTAAAAACCCCAATGCTTCTTTACTTCATCAACCAAAGGTTGTCACAAGCAGTAGTGTGAAAAATGAAGATTTGGAAATATTTTAAAAGGTTTTAAGTGATTAATACAGTCCTGCAATGTTTTTCCTTCTTACTGTAGCTCGAGCGCCGGCCGCCGCAGCTCGGACTCCCACCGACAATTATAATATCCCCGGAACCGCCGCACGTTCTCATAGTTAAAATTATAATGATAGTAAGCATATACTATATGTTGGAAATGTTGTCCTCTATCCGCATATTTCTGGCATCTCCTTAGGAACATTTCATTAACACTGTGGAGTTCCATATTCGAAATTGAGTGAATTTTTCGCCTGATGTTTTCTTATAGTTCTTCCAATGTATGGGGTTTGTTGCTTACACCTTATTACTTTCTCTACTACGTATAGTAAGTAGGGGAAGTATTGTATTCCACCCAAAATTTCGATGCCGAGATTTCACCGGAAATATATTTTTTGAGACCCCCTGAATCCAAAAAAAAAAAAAAAAAAAAAAAAAAAGCATTTTTGGAACCATGTCCGTGTGTGTGTCTGTCTGAACAGCATAACTCAGAAACGAACAGTCGGATAAACACCAAACTTGATATTTAGGTTCAGTATCTTCCAGAGATGCGACACGAAGGTTTTCAGGAAAATCCCCCCATCCCAGATTACCCTTTACATGGAACGTTTTTCGAAAATTTTAATTTTCTCAGAAATGACTCTAACGATTTTCATTAAAATATCATATATTTAAGATACTTTCATGACAAATAAAATGTATATTTCGAATTTTCTGGAAATGTCCCCAAAAGTATTCTTCATTGTGAACGATTTTGCATAACTGGTAAACCATAAGAGATAGACAAAATTTTACTGTACAAAAAGTGTAGATCGCGTTAAAATACACGATTTATATCATATACATTTTCTTTGTTGAGTGAACCATTTTCGAGATATTGCTTGTTATTCCCTTAAATTTTGCAATACTTTTTTTCAAATGGGAATTCGTTATTCATTTTTTTGTCCTGGTAATGCAAAGAGAATGGAATACTCCACATAGCAACCAGCGCTTAAAATATTTGACTATCGCTTAAAACCTAGCAATTCCCCTTGCATCTACAAGAAAATTAGCAGTAAGATTAACATCTCGATATCTCGATTAACATGAAGCATATGGAGGATAATGTACAAGAGTAGAGAAAGTCATGGGAGTGTAACACATCAGATTTTATATTTTTTATATTCTATATTTTTTTTATCACGCAATAAATGCAGGGAGGTACGAATAACCTATAGTATTTCTTGAACAGCTGATGTGGTTGAATGTCAGTCTGGATTTTTTTCAACAAGACTTTGCTACTCTGCACACAGCTGAGTCATTAAACTTAATCCAGGAAATGCTTTAAGATAGGCTAATTATTGAAGCATTTTGGCCATTAAGATCCCCTGATTTAACTGTGAGGATTTTTACTTTCTCTACTACGTGTAGTAAGTAGGGGAAGTATTGTATTCCACCCAAAAATTCAATACCGAGATTTCACCGTAAATACATACATGTTTTGAAGCCCCTAAATAAAAAGGTTATTTTTAGAAAAAGGTCTATATGTGTGTCTCTGAACACCATAATTAAAAAAACGAAAAGTCGATAAATACAAACTTGGTATTTAGGTTCAGTACATTCCAGGTATGCGACACGAAGACTTTCAAGAAAATCCCCCACCTCAAACTACCCTTTGCATGGAATATTTTTCGAAATGTTTGATTTTCTAAAAAATTGCTCTAACGAGTTTGATTAAAATGCAATACATTAAAGATATCCACATGACATATAAAATGTATGTCTTGAATTTTCTGGGAATAACTTCTGAAGTCCACTTCAGTTGGAAGAAATTTTGTATAATCTTGTACAACTGCTAAACGTTAAGCGATAGACGAAAACGTACTACACAAAAAATGTAGATCTCTTTATAACAGACAATTTACTTTAAAGAAGCTTTTTGTGGCATAAGCCATTTCTGATATATCCATTATTAAAGTTTCGAATTGTTCATTACTTGGTCATTCTTTAATGTCTTTTAGCATTCAGTTGTTTCTCGCGATTGCATGGAAAGTGCATGGAATTTTAAGGTCAGCATATAGCGTCCAGTTCTTAAACATTTCACTATCGCTGTTCTCTTTGTACCTATAACGAAATGTAGTGTAGCTATTTCTGCAAAGGTTTATTTGGATTAATGCAGTAGATAGAAAAACGAGTAAAAGGCATGTCCTTGACACCGTTCTACTCGGGAACTCCGGAATGCGGGCCACAGACGTTACCGCCTGAGCCATCCCGCTCCTTAACTGTACCATTAATATCTGCAGGAAGAATCTCCATCTCCATCAGTTAATTTTCAATACTACCTTCAGTTGGAAAGATATAAGAATCTGCGGTAAACTCAGATATGGATGATCTTAATTCTGTAAAATATAGACACCCTTAAAATTTAGCCCAAAATCAAAACAAAAAAATCCAGGTTCCTAGCTCTCCAATTTAACACTCTGGTTTCCGAGTTCGCGGTATCTTTAACCGGATTTCGTTTTGTGACGCATTATATGGCTTGAAATTGCAAAGCCCATTCCTTCAAATGTACTTCGGATAGATACATCTGATATGGGCCAATCCGGTCTATGAGTAATTTAAATTTTCGATTTTATACTGTTGTAAAACTGTCTAAATAATATTGCCGCATACATTCTCCAATTGTTCCTAGCTTATAAGCAATGTACGTTAAGAAACCATCTTGTGTGTTACACTCACATGACTCTCTCTACTCTTGTACAAACTATTTTTACAAACGCTTATTCTCCATATACTTCATGTTAATCGAGATATCGAGATGTTAATCTTATTGCTAATTTTCTTGTAGATGCAAGGGGAATTGGTAGGTTTTAAGCGATAGTCAAATATTTTAAGCGCTGGTTGCTATGTGGCGCATTCCATTCTCTTTGCATGTCCAGGACATAAACAAAATGAATAACGCATTTGAGAAAACGTACAAGTATTGGAAAATTTAAGGGAATAACAAGCAATATCTCGAAAACGGTTCACTCAACAAAAGAAATATATATGACATAAATTGTGTATTTTAACGCAACCTACATTTTTCGTGTAGTAAAATTTTGTCTATCTCTTTGGTTTACCAGTTATGCAAAAGTCGTTCACAATGAAGAATACTTTTGGAGACATTCCCAGAAAATTCGAGATATACATTTCATTTCTCATGACAATAACTTAAACATATGATATTTTAATCAAAATCGTTAAAGCCATTTTTGAGAAAATTAAAATGTTCCATGTAAAGGGTAGTCTGGGATGGGGGGATTTTCTTTCAAACCTTCGTGTCGCATCTCTGGAAGATACTGAACCTAAATACCAAGTTTAGTGTTTATCCGACTGTTCGTTTCTGAGTTATGCTGTTCAGACAGACACACACGGACATGTTTCCAAAAATGCATTTTTTTTGGATTCAGGGGGTCTCAAAACATATATTTCCGGTGAAATCTCGGTATCGAATTTTTGGGTGGAATACAATACTTCCCCTACTTACTATACGTAGTAGAGAAAATAATAAGGCGAATGCAAGAAATCCCACACATTGGAAGAACTAAAAGAAAAGATCAGGTGAGAAATTCACTGAATTTCCTGAAAATGTGCCAGAAATAGGGCATAGAGAAGGACAACATTTTCAGCACCTGTTATGATAAGGTATGTGCTTATTATTGTTGTAACTATAACTGTTAATGTGAGAACGAGAGGCGGTTCCAGGGATATTATAACTGTTTTGGCGGAGGTCCGACCTGCAGCGCCCGTCGCGCAAGCCACCGAGCTGCGGCCTCAGTGTGAAGGAAAAGCACTGTAGTTGCTTTATACGGCTTACATTTTGATTAACTGCAATGAACATTTAAATTTGATGGTTATATCACGAATTTTTCTTGATTGCTAGTTATTATTTTATGTATACATTAAGATGTACTGTTTTGATTACCAAACCAAATTAAGAATAACCATGTTTGTTATGAAGTTGATGTTTGCATCCGTCCCCAAGCCTCTTCAAAGACACATTAGTTCAGGTTGATTTTTTTTTCCACGTCATGGCCACAGACGGTGTCTGTGTAGTATGTTTGCAACTTCTTATTCGGCTCGAAAAAGACTCTTAATTCCAGTCTTTATATCAGCATGAACCTCATACCATAATGATAATACGTATCACTCTTTATTGCTGAGAACACGAAAAAATAATGTACTGAAGAACCAGCTATGCTTTGTTAAGCAACTTTGTCCGTGACCAGTTGTTTCCAGACGGGTGGCGTGAGAGACTTGGAAGAGAAGTACAGACAGAAAGATGAATGAAGTCTGTGATCTGATAAATAATAAAAAGATAATTACACTTTGCCAATAATAGCTAGAATACGGATTTTATAATATTTTAATGTATAAATCGCTTTAAATTGCATTAGAAATGCGTACTAATTGTGACTATATATAAATTCATGTGTAGGCCCTACAAAATTGTTCATACACATCATTTTACTGTCTCTTAAAATATTTACTTGTTTGGTTTTTATATTCGCCGGTGATTTATTGAACGGATGCTCCCCAGTAACATAAGGATTGATTTTCTTGGTGTCAAAGGCCTGAATGTAGATATTATGTTTACTTCTGGAGTTAAAAACATGAATTTCGGAATTTCGGCATTAGTTTTATTTACCTAGCTATTTTAATAAGAAAATAATATTTTTAAAATGATTTTGATTATGCATAGTTGCCCCTGTGCGTTAGGTTTCAAATTGTTTTTAAAAGTATTCAGATAAATTAACGTGAGCGGAACAAAGAAAGAAAGAACGAAAGAAAGGAGGGAAGAGCGGGAGGGAGGAAGGAAGGAAGGACCAGCAGTGGCCTGGCAAAACTAAGACAACTGGTAAAAAAATAATTGTTAATAAAATTTTATTTGAATAAAAATATCTCGTTTGAATAAATATTTAAAATAATTTTTATTTGTTGAATTTTAGCTTCAAACGAGAGATTTTTTTATTCAAATAAAAATTTATTAACAATTTTTTTTCCACTTGGTATTTGTTTGATTGTAGCATTTCAGTTTTTATGCGCATGACGATGTGTTAAACCGTAGGTTCCCAAGTTTTCCCTTATGGCACCCGCCTTTTCAGCTTAGCAATTAACGTTTCCCTTCTACAGTTATTAAATATTTTTCGTGACATTTGAGAACATAGGTTCATATGATATAAATAATCACTATTTCACATTTTTCGAGTAAATACTCTAGTACATTTTCAGCATCTACGTAAATTTGAGTACATACTCAATAAAAGCTAGCATATTCTGTTTTACATGTTCAGTCTCTTCTCGTGTTTAGCGTGGTTAGATTCGTACTTATTTCTGATGTTAATATTAATTTCTTTCGCTTATAAGTAAATCTGAAAATAATGACAAATTTATGAGTCAATATAGTGTTCTTGGAAAAATACACTAAGTATAAATGCTGCCATAATCATTCAAGGAGTTCTAAAATCCTCTATTGCTTCACGAAAGCATAACCTAGAAGAAAATTGAAAGCCTTATTAATTAAGCTCGATGTGCATCATGTTTAGTTTAGTTATTGTTTTGTTAATTTAATTGACATGCCTTTGTGCATATTGCTTCAGTTAAAGTTTTCGTTTCTTGACGGGCTTCATCGATGCCTTCATATTTGTTAAACAATAGGGACACTTCCTGGGCGGTTTTGCAGGTTGCTTATGGGACAGAAGAAAATGCAGTAAAATAGGATAAAAAATTTGATGTAATACATTCACATTACTTTCTCGATTCTCTATCGTTTATTATTGGGCATACAAACTATTCTTACTAAAGCTTATTTTTCAGTCTACTACATTTTAATCCAAATAGGCTTTGCAGAAATAGTTACATTACACATTTCGTTATACATACAAAGGGAACAGCGATAGTCAAATGTTTAAGAACCGAACGCTACATGCTGGCCTTAAAATTCCATTTCTGTTGTTTCCATGCAATCGCGAGAAACAGCTGAATAATAACAGGACTTAAAGATGACCAAGAAACGAATTATTCAAATCTTTAATATGGGATATCTCAGAAATGGTTTATGCACAAAAAAAACTTCATTTAAATAAATTGTATCTTTTAAAGAGATCTGCAGTTTTTGTGTAGCAAGCTTTTGTCTAACGCTTAACGTTTACTAGTTATACAAGATTGTAGAAAATGTTTTCCAAATGAAGTGGACTTCATAGGCTATTCCCAGAAAGTTCAAGATATACGTTTTATTTGTAATGTAAATACCTTTAATATATGGCACTTTAATCAAAATCCTTAGAGGCATTTTTTATAAAATCAAAATGTTCGAAAAATCTTTCATGTAAAGGGTAGTCTGGAGTGGGGGGCTTCTTGAAAATCTTCGTGCCGTCATCTTTGTGAGGTACTGAACCTAAATACCAAATTTGGATTTATCCCACTTTTGGTTTTTGAACTATGCTGTTCACAGACACACACAACACAGGACATTTTTCGAAATTTGTTTTTATTCAGGAGGGCCTCAAAACATGTACTTCCAGTGAAATCTCGATATAGAATTTTTGGGTGGAATACATTATTTCCCTTGCTTACTGTACGTAACAGAGAAGGTAAAAATCTACTCCATTATATCAGAATGCCAAACAATTGATGCTCAAAGAAGCTGTATGGTCAAAGAGTATAGATAACACGCGTGCATTCATTTAGGTGAGCAAGATGGCAGTGGAGATGAGCAAATACTCGCGTGAGGTAGTAGGTTTTTATTCTTACGAAGAGAGTATGTAATCAATTAGCTGAGTATATAAGCACAGAAAGTGTTCATAATCACGAGTATTTGCCTTCTATTCATATCACCCATGGGATAAATATGAGATGGTTTCAAAATTCACGGAAAGACAGTAAATAATTTTAACAAAACCTCAAGATACATGACGGACAGAAGAACGTATTTTGAAACGCATAAAAATAATAATTCCTCAAAACAAAACAAGATCGGTTTGCTAAGTACCAGGTGCATTGGGAAACCATTGTTAACATAAATCCTGGCGAGGACCATGAAGCAAAGCTCCTCCTAAGAATATAACATCTATAGTTAAACTTGTCCTTGGAAAATCTCAATGTTGGGCCATGACATTTGGTAGCTAAGACATTACTTAAATCTAATGATAAGAGACGGTTTATCGCTTCGCTGTATCCGAGATAAATGATCACAGTTAACCCTGACCTAGCATGAAGAATGCTCTTTCTCGTCGAGGGTCCGGGTTTTTCCTCAACCTAAAGGACAAAAGGACTAATGCTTTTGACCCTGGGATCAGCGTACAATTAAATTGTTTATAACTATAAACAACTGTTTCTTAAGATCAAAGCCAACGACACAGGATGTTAATGGCGAATTTTCCCACCATTTATTCTATCAACAACTATCATGAATAGACTACATAACTCTACACCTAGCAATTGTGTATTGGGAATAGACTACGCTATTGCCTTATTTGCCACAAGAAGGAAACTCGAGAAGCTGTCTTAATATACGGACTTAGCATTACAACCACTCATGCGAACGTCTCTCCTTGTCGAAAATGCATCCGAAAACCTCAAGTGTATGTGGTCCGTGTGCACTTCCCAAAGACTCTGCAACCTCTGCTGCACAAAAACTGAATAAATGAAATTAAATAATAAGGAACAAAAATAGATTCATAAATTTGCAAAGTTAATTTCCCTGCCTCACAGAGGACGTTTAGCAATTCAAGTACCTCAGTTCCTTCTCTTGATAGGGAAAGAGTTTGTTGATGGACCATATTGTCGCTCTCGCCAATCATGTAACATCTATTGTGAAACAAATAATTTGATTTATTCAGCTTTGAATTAACTTAATACATACATAAGTATAGCCAATATTTTACAATATTGTGACTATTGCGGTGGTTGAGAATAAATTGAGATATTATAGCGTAAATATTCAAATATGTATTTGCTTTACATTTTATCTCTTCCTCTTCCCCATAAAATCTAAAAGGCTCCTCCATAGAACTTGGTTTTAAGAAAGGTACTCCGAGGACAAAATATTGGGGAATGCCTGCTTTAAGGTAATGCAAACGTGATTTCTTTAAAAAAAATCGCTCAAATACCTATTAACTTAGTTTTACTTTATCTATCACTTGCCTAAAGTAAAGGAAGTATTACATTCCACCCAAACATATATTTCTGAAAGCATGCTTTTGATGTCCACTAAATTTTAAAAAAGTAATTTTTAGAAATGTCTCCATGAACAATATATGCCTGATATGTCTCTGTGAACAACATAACTAAGAAACAAAAAATCGGATGCGTACCAAATTTTTAGCTCATTTTAAGAATGCAAGGTGTGCTTATTTTCAAGGAGTTTCTCTCATCCGAAATGATCCTTTAAATGATTTTTTTTAGATTTTTTATTTCTTATTTTCTCAAAATTTGTTTTAACGATTTTGATTCAAACATGTTTTCGAGATTGTGACCAAAATGTGCATACTGAATTCTTCTCTAAATGGCCGGTGAAATCCTGTTTCTCACTCAAACTTTTTAATCTCAAAAGCATACCTACAGCAAAATTAGAAAAAAAAATTATATGTATATAGCTCATTGAAATATCCACTTTATGCCAAAGATCCATGTTATTTTTCTTGTACGGGTTAAACCTTTTCGAGGTATCCCTGTTTAAATTTCTCAGTATTTTAAACAATACACTGTGAAATGTTAAGCGCTCGTTCTTCTATTTATCATGAACTCAGGTAAACAGTATTTAATATCAAGACTAGCAATTATCAAACTGTTTTTTAATGCTTGGCTGTTTCCTCAACCTCCTGTATGCTCCTTTGGTACAAGTTTAACATAAAGTAAATCCATTAAGTAAATAGTAAACTTTTTTTTGAATAACTTATAGAATATGTATGAAAATAAAAAATAATAAATAGAGGTATGTTTGAAAAACATACGATTTTAACTCGCCTTGTGCCATAAAATAAATAAAGTTGTGTACTTTAAAATTGCTCTTGTTTTGGCTTAGGACAGGCGCAGCATGTCTAATGTGTTTTTGCTGTGACCCTGCATTTTCTCACCTTGAACATTTTCGAAGATTCAAAATGTTCTTCATAATGCAATTTGTTAAGTCTTCATGCAGTTCTACCTAGAGATCTAATATCGACATGAAAGTAACTTTGTTAATTATTTTTGTGCTGCAAAAACATTTATCAGTCCTCAGTTATATTTATTTTCATCCTTTGGGAACAAGTTACATTTGTTTTTGAACACGTCAGAATTGGATATGTAGAAAATTTACATTACAGTAGTAATACTAAAATAATTCTTAATAATAATTACATGCCAGTTTCTTTTCAAAAATACTATGTCACAGAATAACAAAATTATATAATCTATGTACTTTAATTATGTACTTATGGAAAACATAGTTCATTTAAACAGTCATTTATATGAAATATTGGCTTTTTAGAAGTAGTTTTCTTAGTTTACCTTTAAAAGCTTCTTTATTTAAGTTTTTTATTGGAGTATCTAGTTTGTTATATATTAAGATACCCAGATGGGAAATGCTTGCTAGGCTTTTTGTAAGCCTGTGGCTATCATGTATGTGGCTATACATTTTATTTCTGATTTTAAAATAAGAAAAAAATATAATCTTATAAAAACAATTTTCGTCTTATAGTGAGCTGAAAAATCAGAACCCCACAAGTGAAATGTTGATATATTATTGTTTGAGGCATTATAAAAAAATTTCCTTCTTCTAACTGATTTTAAGCAGTGTATAATTTCATTACTTGTTTTAGGTTATGTTCACAAGTGAAACGATAATATTTTCAAACAAAGTATAGAAAACTAAATGTTTTACAATTCGCTTACACGTTATCTCAAGCAACGGAACTATTTGTCCCTCTGAAATCCCAAAATAATGTTTCTTACCAGAGGAGGAGAAGGTGAAGAAGCAGCTGTACTTTCTTTTGAGAAAAATTGGAGCAATCTCCTAGTGGAAAAGGCGTTCCTTCTTCCTGTTACGTGCATTTATTTTACGTCCAATTCTTTTAACCTACACCTGAGATAAAAAATAGAGGCGATTTACTCTACGGGAAGAATTATATGGCGCCAAAAATACTTTCTAAAATCCTTTAGTGCAATTCTTTCGTCAAAACGTGGCTACGGCAGTATCCTTTTGAGATAAAGGCGAAATTAGTGTAATGGGTTGTGTTTCACGGTGGTTCCTAAATTGCCCGGACAATAATGGCTGGCAGTTTCTGCATTTCCTTTCCTAATGAGAGTGCAGTTCTCTATTTAAACCAGCGTTAGGCTGCCCACAAAATATTACATTAGTTTGGTGGGACGTGGTAACACCATTTCATTTCTCCGCATTTTACTCATGGTACAAAGAGAAAGTATTGTATTTCACCCAAAAATTCGATATCGAGTTTCACAGAAAATATTGTTTTGACATCCGCCCCTTAAAACAATAAAAGGCATTTTTAGACAAAGATCCGCGCGGGCGCTTGGCAAAGATCTCGAGGTGGAAACATCTTAGGGAATATAATTTTACGATATGAGCGTGGGAAGTGCACTATTACAGAATGGAGGAATAGTTTGAAAAGACGAGACGAAGTCGAGATTCCGTTATGCAATTCACACATGTGTTTCACACTGTTTTTGCACGTTCATGTGTTTTATTTTGAATTAATTATTCATAAAAAAATTAATGAAGTTACTCATCTGCCTCAGTGACGCAATCCTGCCAATTCAACAGATATAAGGAACTAATATTGTTATCGTTGTGGTTGTCTATGGCTGGCTTGGTAAATCTACAATATAGGAGGCTTTGTCAGTTATGGTTGATGTCGTGACTCAAAGAAATAATAATATGGATGATAAGAGATTCAGTATTTCAAGAAGAATTTGAAGTCGGTGACTTGGATTATGAAGATGCAAATATTGAAGAGGGATAGGTAATTGGATTGTGATATTTCTAATTATTAAAAAATCTATGTGATACGTTCACATGATTTTCTCTACCCTATATCTTTATTAGTGGGTATACAAACCCTTCTTACTAAAGCTTATTTTGCTACCTACTTCATTTTAATCCAAGTAAACTTTTACAGAAATAGCTATACTGCACATAGCGATAGTCAAATGTTTAAGAACTGGACGCTATACGCTGCCTTAAAATTCCATACTGTTTCCAAGCAGTCGCAAGAAACAACTGAATGCTTAAAGACCTTTAAAGTATGACCAAGTAATGAACAATTAGAACCTTTAATAATGGATATCTCAGAAATGGCTTATGTCACAAAAAGACTTATTTGAAGTAAATTGTGTGTTTTAAAGTGATCTACATTTCTTGTAAAGTGCGTTTTCATCTATCGCTTAACGTTCACTAGTTATGCAAGACTATACGAAGTTCCTTCCCAAAGAAAAAGACTTCAAAGGCTATTCCTAGAAAATCCAAGATATATATTTTATTTGTCATGTAAATATCATTAATATATGGTATTTTAATCAAAATCGTTAGAAACATTTTTTTTAGAAAATCAAAAATAAAGGGTAGTTCCATATAAAGGGTAGTTTGTGGTGGGGGATTTTCTTGAAAATCTTCGTGTCGTATCTTCAGAAGGTACTAAACCTAAATACCAAGTCCGGTGTTTATCCGACTTTTCGTTTTTGAGTTATGCAGTTCATACACACGGACCTTTTTCTAAAAATGTTTTTTTATTCAGGGGCCTCAAAACATGTATTACCAGTGAAGTATCGGTATCAAATTTTTAAATGGAATACAATACCTTCTCTATGTAGTGTGTACGTGGCAGAGAAAGTAAAAAGGATGTAAATGAAGGCTTCATGTGTAGTTTTCTTCCCGCCCTAGTGTATACTGTATGTTATTACAGCCGCCAAATTTATGCTGGTAGACATTGGTTGCCGTCCGCAGTGGGCAGAGTGTGGAGCTATAGTTGTTGATCACGGAATACCCGGGTTCGATCCCACCCACGGGAGTGCGCATTTTAAGTCTCGATTATAGCATCGTGAGAAAATTGAGGAGCTGCAATAGGCAGCCTCGAAAGCCCACATTCCGCTGGAGGATGCGTGATACTGACCACATCACCTCTCCGAATCGGTTGGATCGTCCACCTCTGCCGGCAGTCGAGCTGGTCGGTTAAAGCTCCATTCGGGCTCTAGTGCCATGGGATTAGATATGGATTTCCTTGAAAATGAATGCGTTGAATTAACTGCAATAGTCATATCGGCAGCCTTTTACCTTTGGAACATATCGCCTATCGGTAGTTGTGAGTTGTGTTAACTCGTATACAGTTGTCACTGGATTTCTGATTTTTCTTTAGTTTATATACATTAGATCTCTCACACACACATTCACACATACATTCACATTCTCTTTCACACTTCCAGACTCGAGGGGGATAGGGAACAATTTGGGTTCCTTCTGTGTAAATAGCATCGGGAATAGTAGAAAGCATCTTTATATCATCTTTGATTCGTAATGTGGCATCTGAGGACGAGCAAATTCGCAACCAGTTGAAGCCATCGTGATGCGACACTTTTGAAGCGTACTCTTTGCTTCAAATTTTGAAGCTACTATCTCGTGGTTGCATCAACTTGTACAACATTTAACGTTACCTGCTCTGTTGATAAGTTTTATGATGTCTTCCCGTAGCTCGTCCTGCGTTGTCTCGAGCGCTAGTGTATAGCTACGAGTTCTTTTTCTCAGGGTATGCGTGAGTGTATTTTGAAAGGATAGCACCAGTTTAGTTAGCTGATAAATTTTAATGTTGAATAAAATGTTCATGTGAGAAGAGTCACCGACTGTTGAATTTAGAATTAATTACTTCTATGACAATAATTAAGCGAAGCGTCAGTTGTCGTAAGTCGCAGAAATGTTCCTCGGAAAGATCCCTCTCAATAGCCGTTAAGTCTTTCTAACGCCGGCGCGTTCATGTGCGCTACCTGATTTAAAAAGTTACACATTGGAGTAAGCCACATGAGAGTCAAGAATCACAGGGAAATCACGAATATGTTTCGAATGTATGCACGAATGTGTGCACGAATGAATGTGTCACTGATTTAGAATGCACGAACGCTTCTTAACTTAAACTCCGCCCACATGGCAACACCAATGTACCTTCATACGCGGACCAATCTTAAAATCCTACGTATGCGTATCTCACACTGTTACTATGGAGTATCTCCTCGAATCTCAGAATTTCATTTTCTTTCTAATTTACAGTTTTCTGCCTACGTAACTTTTCAAACGTACTGAACTTGACTCTCACTGCATTCCAGGAACTCTTATACTAATGTATTTCGTTACTATGGCTCGCTAATGACCTTTCTCTCCGGACAAATCTTTCAACTTAGGGTTATTACATTATACATTGATTTAATATACAGAAATTATTTATTGCAATTATTTCTCTAACTTACTATTATTTCATTATTTAATTATGTATATATCCCGGTTATTAATTACGGTATCACATTTAAATGCCGTAGAATATGATCCAGCAAGCAGTGGCTAGCACTGAAGAGTCAGTTTATTAGGAGCAATGCACTTACAAGGAGTAAATTATAAATTTGGGTTGAATGAAAGACATATTGAAGTTCTTCCACCGAAAAACAAGGATTTCATTAAAATTCTGTTGTAGCAGAATGAATGAAACATAGGTACCGCTGTTGTAAATAGAGTATTGTTTTTTACTTTCTCTACTACGTATAGTAAGTAGGAGAAGTATTGTATTCCACCCAAAAATTCGATATCGAGATTTCACCGGAAATATATGTTTTGAGGCTCTCTGAATCCAAAAAAAAGCATTTTTGGAAACATGTCCGTGTGTGTGTCTGTGAACAACATAACTCAGAATCGAACAGTCGGATAAACACCAAACTTGGTATTTAGGTTCAGTATCTTCCAGAGATGCAACACGAAGGTTTTCAAGAAAATCCCCCCACCCCAGATTACCCTTTATATGGAACAATTTACGAAAATTTTAATTTTCTCAAAAATGGCTCAAACGATTTTGATTAAAATACCATATGTTTAAGATATTTTCATGACAAAGAAATGTATATCTCGAATTTTCTGGGAATGTCTCCAAAAGTATTCTTCATTGTGAACGACTTTTGCATAACTGGTAAACCATAAGAAATAGACAAAATTTTACTACACAATACACAACTTATGTCATATACTTTTTTTTTTGAGTGAACCATTTTCGAGATATTGCTTGTAATTCCCTTAAATTTTCCAATACGTAATACTTTTTCTCAAATTCGTTATTCATTTTTTTATGTCCCTGACATGCAAAGAGAATGGAATGCGCCACATAGCAACCAGCGGTTAAAAGATTTGACTATCGCTTAAAACCTACCAATTCCCTTTGCATCTACAAGAAAATTAGCAATAAGATTAACATCTCGATTAACATGAAGCATATGGAGAATAAGCGTTTGTAAAAATAGTTTGTACAAGAGAAGAGAAAGTCATGTGAGTGTAACAAATCAGATTTTTTTATATAATACGGTGGAAACTATGTAAAAATAAAGAACATGAATTTCAAATGAAGTTTTGGATGAGTCGCATTAAAATGATTCAAAATTTCAGAAATTCAGTTCATACAAGTTTTCAGGTTTTAAATCTGTTGATCACACCCAAGTACGCTTATAATAATTTGGAAACTAAAACATTAGATTTCTTTTTGTTATACAGAAGTCACTGAAGATTGACTCGCTGTCTGTATTTTGTATAACACAAGTGAATGGAATTGCGTATTATAGATGCATAAACTTGTTATTCCTTGTGTTTCGATCAAAGGCATGTTTCACAATACGTTGTCTAGACACTTCTATGGTTGGGATTATTTCTTCAGTGAGGGATGACTAGTAATCACTTTCATCCCAATGTTGTCTAATGCATCCACGTATACATGATGAGAGCAGTGTAAATGCAAATCTTTTCATCATAAACGGAAAATGATGTAATGGGACAGTTCAGCCACTTAAAATATAAGGGAATAAACCTATAAATATTTTATAAAGGATGAGTGAGAAGGTACAGATGAGGTATTTTCCTCTTTTTATGCAATATTTTTGTTATTTAGATACGTTTTAAAATCATTGCCCTAACTACTGCAATAAACACGTTTAATTCATTTGGCGCAAATTATGATGTATTTAATAAACAGACGAGTAACAAATGTTTAGGCCCTGAACAATGCTAACATGTACTACAATAATTTTGGAACGGATAATGCGTTTCTTTGCCGGCGATTTTTATAACCTTACTCACTCTGTCCCATATTCGTGACAATGGGGGAACATGATTAAACGTGCAGATTTAAATGTGGTAGTCAGACATTTTTACTTTCTCTACCACTATATTAAGTAAAATATTGTATTCCACCCAAAAATTCGATATCGAAGTTGCGACACGACCATGTTCAAGAAAATTCCTTTTATTTTCTCAATTATTGCCCCTAACGATTTTGATTGAATTGTCATTTATTTCACATATTGACAAGAGTAATAAAACGTCTTGAATTTCTGTAAATAGCATGTCGATTTGAGTGAATTTTGTATAACTAAGAAACTACAAGGGAGAGATCTTACTGCAGGAAGATCTCATTAAAATTATCAAATCGTGTAATACCCATATATATTCGATCGATATATTCGTAGCGTTTGGCCTTTTTTTTCAGTTCATGCAGGAAAATGGGGATCTTCCCTCCTCTCTTTCTTTTGCAAGGGTTGTTATCACATAAATATTTGAATGCTGTTTTCGCTTGTTTCATGTAACCATGACCATACTGTTTGAAATCATTCTTAAGTAAAAACAACGCGAGTAACATAACATGGATGAAATAATCACCGTTTATATGAATACTAATAATATACAGGGTTGACCATTTAAATTGATACTGTACAATATATCCAAAACCAAGCGTTGCAGAAAGAAATGTCTTTAATAAAAGTTGCTTGATATTATGGGGGAAAGTAAATGCAATTAGTCGTGTTTTGTTTGGAGAACCTTATGATGGTGATTTTAGAGTCAATTTAGTTTTTTTTAATGGGAACCTACAATTAGGGTCAAATTAAATTGATCCTAAAATACCATCAGAACGTCCTCCAAACAAAACACGACTAATGGCAACATTTACTTTCCCCCTATAATATCAAGCAACTTTTAATAAATACATTTCTTTCTGCAACGCTTAGTTTTGGAGATATTGTACAGTCTCAACTTAAATGGTTCACCGTGTATAACGTATATAGTGAATTTCTCATTGGTAGAGAAATCATGTGCATCATATCAGATTTTTATCACAACACATTATCCTAGGAAGTGAGAACGAAGTTGCAGATTAGAACTGTAAATACAGTGTTACGCGCTAAATGTGATAGGATTATTCTTCCCTCAATGTCCTTAAACCCATTCACGATCTCCGCGGAGAAATGCAAAGCTAATTCACACATTGAGCAATAGCTTCAAAACTGTCTTCACTAGGACAATTCCATACAAGACTGCTTTTTAAAATGTATACTAGCAGTTGCTATCTAATCATTTGGGGTCGAAAGCAGCAATTTCCTTATCTAAGATACCGAAACGGTATAGAAGTTAAAACAATAAAAATAGTGCCGAAATGCTATTTGTTGGCAAATAATATATGTACATGCGTGGAAAAATTGTTTAGAAAAGGTAAGTACATTGAAAACACATTTAAAATTACTGAGATAGAATATACTTTGGATTTATTTTACGTTACTCTAGTACAATATGGAATAACCCACACTTATTTGTTTACCTGAGCGTGATGTTCTGACTGAAAGCAACGCCTACGCAGGCTTCCTCTAGCAGTGATGAAAGACTTCCTCAAAGGACAGGAACTGTGTTGTTAGGAAGCTAATGGCTTATGAAAGAATCAAAACAACCCTTGCCCTTTGAAGCTCGATGCAGCCCTTGCTCTCAATTTTCCAGCCTTAAATAAGTTTAACATGGTGCTACACAACACAGTCAACACTTTGGTTCAGAGAAACTGTTCTAAAATACGTGCGGGTAGTTTTTGCTGCTATCTTTTTTTTTCTGCCCTCTTTACCAGCTCGACCCTGGGTGTGGTATCTCCTTTCTTTCTTCATATTGCATCACCCCCGTTCTCCTACTCTAGTTATAAATCTCGCCATTAATGCACGATCAGTGATCCTGACATCCATTTTTTACTCGGGATAAGATTTAGTCTGGACGTTATCCCTTTCTTCAGTAGATTATGTATATTCCATCTTACAAAATCAGACTTGCTTTTCCAAGTGGAAACCAGTTTCAATAGATGCAGTATCTCATTATATGTTTTCACTAAAGTAATGTATAAATGAGAAAACGTAAAAGTGAATTTTCTTATAGACCTGAAACTGTTATTATTATTATTATTATTATTGCTGAAAATAATTATGTGTTATTTAATAAAAGAAAACAATCAATTAGACACATAAATAATAAATATACTTACATGCATACCAGTACTGTTATTCATATTTCAAATTTTAAAAAATTCAGATTACCGGTGCTTTAAACTGGTTTTAAAAAATCGTCAAATTTTCTTTGTTTCTTTAATCTCCCACACTGTCATACACTAGTCGTTTGTATGCTCTAAACACAGAAATAATATCATTTAGGCTTTGCGATGATAGAAATCGTTGTATAATTTCTACAGCTTGAATTGCCTCATGCACGCTGAGAACACGTTCGTTATTTAGGCTTACTTCTTCATCAGCGTCATCAGTATCATCAGACACAACTTGGAGAGGAAGACCTTGGGCAATCGTATTGTTAATAACTGCGTAGCAATAATGGGTTCCGAAAATCTTGATGCCTCGCCCAACATGCCTGCTGTTTTTACTGCGACAATAACTTAATATAGCATAAGCTTAACGTATAAATGAGTAAGTAAATGACTATATTTCGCTCATGTGACGTATTAATGAGAAAACGTATAATTCAGCTAAATATTGATCGACAAAATTTGGTGCCTAAAAAAATAGCGTATGTCTGCGAAAAACGAAAAAATAACATATAAATGAGTGCAAATATATAATCACTTCGCATTGCAAAGTGCAAATGCAATCTGAACACAACAGATTATAATTTCATTGCGTTCTATTTTCTCAAAAATAAGTGTAACGAATTTGATTAAAATACTATAGGTAATTTTAAGATATTTACATGACAAAATGTGTATCTCGAATTTTCTGGAAATATCCTATGAAGTCCCCTTCATTAGGAAGGAATTTTGTATAATCTTGTATAAGTGGTAAATGTTAAGTGATAGACGAACACGTACTACACACACACACACACACACACACACACACACACACACACACACACACACACACAAATGTAGATTTCTTTAAAACACAATTCATTACAAATATTTTTTGTGGCATAAGCCATTTCTGAGATATCCGTTATTAAAGGTTCGAATTGTTCAGTACTTGCCATTCTTTTAAAGTTTCGTCGATTTTCAGTTGTTTCTCACGATTGCATGGAAACAGGTGGAATTTAAGGCCAGCATACAGCGTCCAGTTCTTAAACATTTGACTAGCGCTGTTCTCCTTGTATCTGTAACAAAATGTGCAATGTAGCTATTTCCGCAAAGGTTTATTTGGGTTAAAATATAGTAGACAGAAAAATAAGCTTCAGTAAGAATAGTTTCTATACGCATTAATAAAGATAGAGGGTAGAAAAAGTCATGTGAATGTTATCACATCAGAATTTATTGGGGAATCAGTAGTATACCACTAATGTCAATCCAACTTAAATATGTATAAAATGCTCATAAGCTTAAAATTTAAAAAAAATTGTATAATGCAATCATTTTGCCTCCCTAAAACACAAAACAAACAGGGAAGAAAATGTGACCACGCTGGTGCTGACCCTTTTCTCCACTGCGTCATGGAAATAATATCTTACGAAATGATATCTGAGGATAGATTTTATATATTTTTTCACCTTGTGATAAGTCTAAAAAGCTTATATTTTAATATTATTCGTACACGAAATTTGCTTTCATTTAATACTTGTAAAGTAGGATTATGTATTGGCATCGGTGGAATTAAAATGAAAAGTGTGACACTAAATCATTGTTTTAGAGTTCTAATTCATTTAAGGTACCATATAGGGATCATCACCATTATTATTATTATTATTATTATTATTATTATTATCACTGACTAATTATACATAAGTACATATCTTGTGGCGTGAGTCATTTGCAAGGGTATATTCTTGGAATATAAATAAGGAAAAGTTAAATTAACCAGCAGACTCTTCTATATTACTAGGCAACGGCATTTTCAATCTTTGCGGCTGCAACAATGTCTGATATTTTTGAGTGCATAAGACAGTCTGTAGTACTCAGGGATACATTGCGTTGTTAAATGAAAGCCAGTTGAGCAAAATATCTAAACAAAATGTGTTCATATCTCGAATGCATTCAATTAATGGGAGTGCGGCTGAAATAATTTATTTTCTTTCATTGCGTATACGCGTATAGGTAACTGCCGAGCTAAAATGTGTGTGTGCGTGTACTTTCTTTCGTTCTTTCATTCAGAGTTAAAAGCTCAGCTACTTCCATAATACACTTCATTACACAAAGAAATGCAAGAATTAAATACCTCTAGCAGAAGTGAGTATCGTTGCCGTAATGCAGTACACATTTGTGGCCTGCTTCAGAAACTCAGTGTACACTTTACTGACGTACAGGTACCGACACGTGTGGCCGAGCTCGTTAAAGCACAGACTAGCAGCGGCAGGTCCGCGGTTCAAATTCAGCCAGATCCGTCCTCCCTGACTGAGGTTTCTTCCAGGTCTTCCTTAGTCCTCATAACTGGGAAATGACGTGGGCAGGTACCTTAAACTTATGCCTGGAACGTTTCCTTCCCAAATTTCCTTTCCTAATAATAATTCCATTTCATGCATCATTAGTGTCCACCGCCTGTAGTGCCGTATGCAACAGGCGTTAAACACTACAAAAAAGAAAGAAAGAACTGTGGAACAGGTGATTTTACCCCTCAAACGGGAAAGTAAAGGTACGTATCATAGAGGGGCCCCCGGAACCGGGGCAGAGCACCGCATGCAGGTCAGTCGGCCCATTGTGTTTCCAACGTGACCCTTTGGAGGGAAGGATGAGAGGAGAGACCCGATGGGCGACCAGATCCGGATGCGCAAGCATGGACGGGATCCCTATCGTTTCCAGATATAACGCACCCAAGCTCTAGGGTCCCCCGGATCGGAGCCCCACGCTGAGGAGAGTATTAGATCCGGATACCAACGGGCGCAAGCATGGACGGGGTCCATAACATTTCCAGATAGAACGCATCCTCCGCCACACGTCCCTGCCCAAAAGCCACCAAGCTCCAGGGTCCCCCGGAGCGGAGCCCAACGCTGAGGAGAGACTTAACTAGCGGTATTTAACGCGGCGACACCAAGGAAGAAAACTTTACGGAGTACAAGTCATCGCCCAGCCGCAATGCGCCGAACACTGTCACCTGGTCCTACAACTCTGAAACAGAGGATAAGGAAGATAATGGGTACAGGAAATGAGAGGAAGGAGATTCGTGGTAGAGGTTGAACCACCACAGCATTCGCCTGGCGACCCGGCGAAACCACGAAGAACCCATGGGCCTCCTCAACGTGGGCCAGAGACGTAACCGCTTGAGCCACCCCGCTCGGTCTCAAGCGGGAAAAGAAAGAAGAGAAAGCGTGTGATTGCCCAAAAATAACTATATTTCAAATAGTTTTTCTGCAAACCTATAAAATGTGTTAGAAAAGTGTTCTTAAACGTTTTTAATGTTGCCAACTCTCTCTCTCTCTCTCTCTCTCTCTCTCTCTCTCTCTCTCTCTCTCTTTGTTTAAGGAATAACATATCACCTGCACCCAGTATAGAGACAAGAGATCACGATAGGTACACCAAGAAAAAGATTGGCCGTGCCATAGTATCTTAGATACATATTATGCAGTAATATATGGGCTATAAGCCGTTTCTCTGTCCAAAGAAAGCGCCTGCACGCCTTCCCTAGATAAGGTTGAGCGCTTGGTCGCACTATAAAAGAGCATTAGTGGGACAGCTGATTTTATCAGTGAAAAATGATTTTGTATTTGATGCTGAAAAGTAGGGAATGCAGCAGTTATGGGATTATGGTGAGGTTAGGTCAATAGCTCGTCTTTGAGGTTTCATAATAGCGATGCATACGTCAAGTTCCAAGGTACTTCTCTTTGAGCAACGTTGCCATTTTCCCTAATGTTGGTATAACTTAAAAGTGTCCAAAGTTGCATAATTTATATGTGATAACTCGATAACAATTCCAGGGTCATGGCTCAGATTGGCAGACGATAGTGTTACGTCCTTCATGACGTAGTTCTACAGCAAACTGTAATTCGAAAACGGATTTGCGTAGAAAACAAATAGAATATCTCCTGAAACCCTACTTCCAAATTAAAGAATAAATTCTACGGATTATTGTCCCCTTTGCCCTCTCTTTCATGTTCTAGTGGATGGTTCTAATAAAGATATCTCGCAGACCTGTCCCACTGCTGGAGCCGCCGAGAGAGGGCGATAAACGACCTACCAGTCGAACAGCCCTCTGGTGTCCACGGGGAATGTTCTTTCCAGTGAGCATACATCCGCGCCATCGGTCCGGCACCTCCATACACCACGAAACGTATAAGCACGCCTAAAAGATCAGAAGGAAATGGAATGAAAGGGAAATGACGGAAAGGAAATCATGGCAGAGAGGAAACAACCCAGTATTCGCCTGTCGATCCCGGGAAACCACGAAAAACCCATGGGTCAAGAGTGGGCGGTCGCTGGGGTACGAACCTGGGACCTCACGAATGCAGGCCACAGCCATTCAGCTCGGTAATTAGGTAGACAATAGTTGAAAGTAACAAACTGAAGATGAAAAGAAGATAAACGCTACGATGTTGCTTAAGTATAAAGGAAATGCAAGAAGTAGAACGAAACTTCCTCTTTTTCTTATTAATTTAAATTTACTTCTCATGCTTTTAATGCAACGCCTGTTGCTGGCGGTAAAGTGTTTAAGCCGTTTTTGTCTTACTAAACATTTTATGAAACCTTTTTGGAAATGAGTGGCGTTGTACGCAGACTTGTGTTAAAATCTGGCCCACCAAAGCAGAGTGTGATCTTAATTAAGCAGTTTTCTCGTTGGTTTTGTCTCTAACCTATTGCAAAAACTCATAAAACCGGCAAAAATGACACTTAAAATCTAGAAGCAAATGATGAGAAAATTGCTGCATTAATTATAGTTATAGAATGTTGCAGGTTGGAACAACATGGACTAAAGGAGAAACAATGAGATAACTGGTATAGATAAACATTAATTTATGCAAAATTCAATTTTTTACTTTCTCTACTGCTTACTTGTGTTTGATAGAGGAAATATTGTACTCCGCCCAAAATTTTAATATAGAGATTTCACCCGAAATGCATGTTTTAAGGTCCCTAACGTCAAAAATATTTAGAGAAAGTGTGTGTGGAAATATATATAACACAAAAGTGAATGCCAAATTTCGTATTTAAGAACCAGGCTCTTTCAAGCGCACAATATGAAGTTTTTCGCGATTTTCGCTAAATTTTTCCACTCCAAACCATCCTTTACATGTGTGTGTGTGTGTGTGTGTGTGTGTGTGCGCGCGCGCGTGTCGAAAAGTCTGATAAATGCAAATCTATGTGTGTAGGCCCAACATCTTTAAAAGGTTTTCAAGATAAGAATTTTCATGACATTCTTCACGATATTCCCCTCCCCAAAAGCTCTTGTTTTTCTTTCTCGGTTTACCCTCTCCCTTATTAGGGCTTACACCCCCAGGGCTTACAAGCGGGTGCATGGAGTCATATGCCTATCGGGGAACACAGACTATATATCAGAGAAAACAGCCAGGATTGTCGATCAGCCCGAAACCTGGTATGAGAGCGAGGAAGATGATATGAAATGGCGGTAAGTTGAATGAAAGGCGATGATGGAGCAATTGGTGGAATGAATGGTGGGGTAAACCGGAGAACACGGAGAAGAACCCGCAGAAACGCCGCTTTGCCCACCACAAATCCCACAAACAGTTCTCTGAGATTGAACCCGGGCCGACTTGGTGAAAAGCGAGCGGTTTAACTACTCGGCCACGGTCTTCTCCAAAAACACTCTGCGTGGAAATGTTTTGCTTACTCCCTTAACTTTCTCAATGGTGGAATGAATGGTGGGGTAAACCGGAGAACCCAGAGACGAACCCGCAGAAACGCCGCTTTGCCCACCACAAATCCCACAAACAGTTCTCTGAGATTGAACCCGGGCCGCCTTGGTGAAAAGCGAGCGGTTTAACTACTCGGCCACGGCGCCGTCTTCTCCAAAAGCACTCTGCGTGGAAATGTTTTGCTTACTACTTTAACTTTCTCAAAACCATCTCTTGAATTAAAATTCATATTGTTTAGATCAGGTATCGGCAGGGTTTGCCCGATCGAGTTTGCTCTTGCGCCCGCCGCTGGCTGAGTGTCTCAATGCGGCTCTGGGTTGCGTCAGGGACGTGCTTTATAGATAGGGGAACTGAATACACAGCAAGTAAAATTATCTAACGCGAACGTCTAATAATAGTGAACCAATGTTTTACATTTATAGCATTACGAAGTACATGAATGGAATTACAGACATATATGTTACAATATGTCAGGACATTTATCACACCTAGTTCTGCGTTACACCTATGATAGAAACGTTTCTCTCTGTTTATGTGTCTGATTAATATAATTATTACACACACATACACACACATACACTGGTGTGCAAAGCCTAAGGACGAGATGAGTAAAGTAACATAACAAATGAACTACTAGGTGGAAGTAGATGAAGGTGCGGGAGCATGTTACCGGAGGTATCTCACACGTACACAGAAAGCTGGACGTCACATGGCGTGAGTGTAGCGAGTCTATAATGCCAAATGTGTCAGGTCCGCAACCCGAAAGTTGGGGCAGTTGACGAAACAGGACAAGACGGTGTGCGGCAATTAGCGAGCTGTTACGGTGCACTGTAGCGATGTTCTTCATTGCAACATGGCCTGTAGACACCATTTGGATGACTTCAAAGGGGAAGAATCATCGGGAAACTGGAATAAGGGTGAAGTGTGACGAGTGTTGCTCAGGATTTTGGAATTGCCACAGCATTGTTTCACGTGCTTGGGGAACCTTCCAAACCACAGGCACTGCTGTCCCAAGCAGAGATAGTGGTCGACCACGCTCAACTACAGCAGCAGATGATCGCTACATGTGCAACAGGCAAGAAGGGGTCCACGCCAAACAGCGGGTGCAATTGCAACCACATTTAACAGGACAGCTAGGCACACAATATCACGATACACAGTGGCACGGCGACTACATAGAGGTGGTCTCTTTGCCCGACGGCCAGCACCTTGTGTTCCATTGACATCTGCACTTCGGCGGCACCGTTTGCGATGATTCCAAGAGCATCAAAATTGAACCAACGAGGAATGGCGTCGCGTGCTCTTCTAGGATGAGAGCAGATTCAGTCTAAGTAGTGATTCTCGACGTACCCTCATCTGGCGAGAGATGGGAACACGTAATGAACCCAGGAACATCCTTGAACATGATCGTTTTGGTGGTCCGGGTGTTATGGTTTGGGGAGGCATAATGTTGCATGGGCGCACCGACCTCCAAATCTTTGAACACGATACGCTCACTGGTCAACGTTATTGTGATACTGTACTCCTTCCCCATGTGCGTCTTTTCAGGTGCAGTCGGCCCTGGCTTCATTTTTATGGATGACAATGCGCGACCGCATCGAACAGCGCAGGTGGAGGATCTCTTGGAACGAGAGGAAATTCGGCGAATGGACTGGCCTGCCCGTTTCCCCGATTTAAATCCCATCGAACACGTGTGGGATGCTTTGGGGAGACGCATTGCAGCACATCCACATGCACCAACGATCATCCAACAGTTGTTAACAGCGCTGGTGGAAGAGTGGAACGCCCTACCACAAGAACTGCTTACCAACCTTGTGGCCAGCATGAGAGCACGATGCAGAGCATGCATTGCTGTCCATGGTGACCATACACCCTTTTAAACACCATGTATCGGTTTCTGTAAATCTTAGGGAGCCATCATATGTCGTATTGACTTTAGTGTAGCTTATGGTCTATGAATAAAAGTGGCATTTCTGGTCGTCTCATTGCATATTTCGTTTAGTTGCCTACTGTGGCATACTGTAACAGTTTTCTCTATGTATGATTCAAGTTTCATCGAGCTATGTTACTTGGCAGTGTCACAGCATGCGAAGATTGCTTTCGTCCTTAGGTTTTGCACACCAGTGTAATAAAGGAATGAAGCAGAAACCATGGTTCCACGCTTAACTGATCAACACTTAACGAAAGGAATAACATATTTCAGAATACAAAACCCAAGACAGATAATTCAAACAGAACAATTTAAGATATAACTGATCAAATAATTTATAAGTAACTTATAGCAATCATCGAATAGAATAAAACGAAACTGTAATTTGAATTAAATGTTTATTTTTTGTTGCTAATATTGTTGTGAATATTTGGGGTGATATTTTGTGCTGCCTTGTTCTGAGAACTGCGTTCAGATTTTTATCAAACAGCTTACTTTATTGCTGTCCGCGTTTTCTTAATTTCAAACCGGAGAATAAGTATAAGTGGTACCGAACTTGCACAATATTTTAGCTGCATTATAGATGAGGAACTCTTAGGGTAAACGTTGAGGGGAGCTTAGCACGTCGATCTACATAAAGTTTTGTACCTGTGCCTCGGACGGGGCGGAGATGAGAGGAGACACAGGACGGCCGGACCAGGAGGCACGACTGGCAGAGGGCAGGGACCCTACCATTTACAGATTTAAACTCCCCGGGTGGGCACTGGTGCAAGCGGCTCCCCAACCCCCTGTGGGTTTACACATCCCTTGAGGGTCCCGGAACCGGGAGACCGCTCCATTCCGGGTGACGATATTTTCCACAGAGCATCCTTTTCCCCTGTCGTGCAGATCTCCGCCGACACGTACAACACGTACGAGTGGATGAAAGGTGAAATGAAATGAGAATGAAAGTGAAATGGAAGAACAAGAAATTCGGGGTACTTAATTATCCTTTCCTGCATTCGTCTTGCGACCCGGGGAAACCCCGAAAAAAATCCATGGGTCAGGAAGGTCGGACACGGGAATCGAACCCGCGACCTTCCGAATGCGGGCCACAGACGTTACCGCCTGAGCCATCCCGCTGGTGAGAAAATTAGTAAAAGCCAACTAATTCCAGCTTGTTATTAAACTTGTCTATCAGTTCTCTCTCACACCCTAGGTCAATAATTTCTAACTTTAAGTTTGTAGGAACTGCATCAACATTTACTGAAATGGGCTATGAAATATATAAAATTGTGTTTCTAGACCTTTCAAGTCCGGAATCGTATTTCAAGTTATTCCTGCAATGCTGTAAGAATTTCAGCATAAAAAGTCATGCTGAACATCAACTTGAAGAAGAGAGGCAAGCTTTGGAAAGTGAGAAGTATTTGCAAGCTGACATCCCACAATCGACGTTCCATTTTGAAGGTCTTTATTTTATCCCACATTTGAGTTATAAACTGTCGTGTCCTTTGTAGAGATACAGAAAGAGGGTTCGAATGCGAAGTCAAATCAGCAAGAACACATTTCTACTTTGAATCCGTGAAATCCCACTACATTGGCAAGCTGTCCACAGCTGTGACGTCACCTATCGCTGCCCTGCTTAAAAGTACTGTAGCTGCTGGTGCCTGCTTTAGATATTAACGTGACAATTAAAACATATAGCTTAAATTTTAGTGAATAACCTGTGAAACTATGAGATATAAACAAAAACTTATAAAAAAATCTGATGCGTTACACTCACATGACTTTCTCTACCCTTGTACAAACTATTTTTACCAACGCTTATTCTCCATCTACTTCATGTTAATCGAGATAAACATTTGCAGACTCTATCTTATTGCTAATTTTCTTGTAGATGTAAGGGGGATATATATTTACAAGGGCAATATGGCAATACAGTAGCCTTTAAGCACATACATATCTCTTAACAGCTGGTTGCTAGGTGCAGCACCATTCCCTTTGCCACAGATTAATACTCTTTGCATATACAAGACACAAAAATGAATAACAAATTCCCATTTGAGAAAATAAGTATTGAAAAATTTAAGGGAATAACCAGCAATATCTCGAAAATGGTTCACTCAACAAAAAAAAAATGTATATGACATAAATTGTGTATTTTAACGCGATCTACATTTTTTTGTGTAGTAAAATTTTGTCTATCTCTTATGGTTTACCAGTTATGCAAAAGTCGTTCACAATAAAGAATACTTTTGGAGCTATTCCCAGAAAATTCGAGATATTCATTTTATTTGTCATGAAAATATCTTAAATATACGATATTTTAATCAAAATCGTTAGCCATTTTTGAGAAAATTAAAATTTTCGAAAAATGTTCCATGTAAAGGATAGTCTGGGGTGGGGGGATTTTCTTGAAAACCTTCGTGTAGCATCTCTGGAAGATACTGAACCTAAATACCAAGTTTGGTGTTTATCCGACTGTTCGTTTCTGAGTTATGCTGTTCACAGACAGACACACACACACGGACATGTTTCCAAAAATGCTTTTTTGGGATTCAGTGGGTCTCAAAACATGTATTTCCGGTGAAATCTCGGTATCGAATTTTTGGGTGGAATACAATACTTCCCCTACTTACTATACGTAGTAGAGAAAGTAAAAATACGGAACCCATTAAAATAAGCAATCCTTTATATAAAATAAGATAAGCCCATGAGATCGCTGAACAGCAAGGACCTCCTGCCTTTGTGGTAGGGGCTCACAGGTTGACTCAATCCCTGTGAATTTCGTTCTGTGTATTCCTTCTATACTTCTAATTTTGTTGTTCTATAGTCTAGTATCGCCTACTTCACTATGCTTAATTGCATTTTTGATCACTTTCATCCTACTTATTTGCTTGAAGAAGGTTTGTTGCTGCTACGTATGGAAATCCAGTTTGAAGATGTATTATATTTCAACTGTTGGGGAGCCGAACTTGAAGTAGTTGCAACCGCACGTATGGTAAAAAGTTTCCGGTAGCCTTCGCCCCAAAAATGTACTTTCCGGTGGCCTTTGCCCCAAAAATGTTTACAAATATTAACTTTGTAATTTTTACTGTTTCTTTAAATATTATATATTTATGTTTGCCTCGGCTGTGTCAGTATTTATATTTTTTTAGAGACATGAATGTCTTAGCAGGGAGTGGTGCGACTGAAGAATGTAGGCTTACACAGATTATAATTTTACTTCACTCCTTTTATTAATGCTTGACACGATTTAAATAACATTTCACTGATATAGGGAGCTGTGAGATTTTTTTATTAATTACTTGCACTTTTTAACATGTAAACTATTTTTGTCTCGCACAAAATACGTATTAAATTTCTCGAGAACGCATCTCGCGTCCGGTTAGGAACACTGTCTACAAGCAACTGACTTCTGAATTTGTAAATTTTGCTCCATTTTAGTTTCTGATTGGCTAATCCTAGTCCAATAGAATACCTTCATTTAACTAAAGCTTTTTCTGGTTGTTGATTGGCTATTTTATAAACTGTCACAAAAATTACATTATTGCTTCCAAGAATCACAAGTAGCATCATTAAACTTTCAAATTCATTATTGCCTCAAGGTTACCTCATTGTTAGCAACTTTTAACCTATTATTCTCACAGCTCCTACATTATTAAATTACGTAATACATTCACATAACATTATTACACATGTATACAATAATATAAACATATACAATGACTGTAATATACACTTTTTATATATTGTTACATACACATATTGCTTTAAGGCGGGTTGTTATTGAATTTATATATTATATAATTAGATTGAAATCATTTAAGTGTTAAAAATACTGCCCCATGCTTCACTTTAACTATTTTATTCCTATTAGTGTCTCTTTTCACTTTGTCCTGCCTTTGCTGCCGTGGATCACTGTACATCCATATCTATCGCTTACTTGAAGTCGTGACCCCATCTTTGTCGCTAATGCCCTCTGCTCCTTTTTCCTGTTCTTTTATTTCATTTATGTTATGTAATAGGATTTTAAATGTTATGTCTGTTCTTTTGTTTCTCATCAGCCATGCAAAGACAATGTTATAAGTTGATAACAAGGCTTGCATATTCCATTGCATTATTTTTTTAACAGCATACTGTTGCGTGTCCCGTCTTGATGTCTGCGTCCCTGATCCATACCAAAACCGTATATGGGGAATATTTATCACGATTAACAGGAAGTACATAGAAAACTGAGCTTTCTATAATTAATTTGTGGAAGAACTGTGAAAATATAGAAAAACTCGAGTGATTTCATACGGAAGATTATTTATTGTTGTTATTGTTACTTTGTTTCATGTATACAGCCACCATAACGTCAAACTGGAGGTTTTGACGTTAGAAGCAATAAATGTTTTGTGTGGTTTACTTTTTGACATTTAACATAAGGTTCTAATTGTTTATTGTTTTGAATCATACTCGCATTTACTCTCCATTCATTGAAGAAGTTATTTTGTTGTAGGAGTTGTATTGTAGTTCAACTGTTGGGGAGCCGAACTTGAAGTAGTTGCAACCTCACGTATAGTACCCGGTAGTCTTCGTCCAAAAATTTAAAAAAATATTAACTTTGCAATTTAACTGTTTCTTTAAATATTATGTATTTATGTTTGCCTCGACTGCGTCAGTATTATTGTTAGAGACATGGATGTCTTAGCAGGGAGTAGTGCGGCTAAGAATGTAGGCTTACACAGATTATAATTTTACTTCACTCCTTTTATTAATACTTGACATTATTTAAATAAAACTTCACTGATATAGAGAGGGCTGTGAGATTATTTTATTAATTACTTGCGCTTTTTAACACTTAAAACTATTTTTCGTCTCACACGAATACGTATTAAATCTCTCGAGGACGCATCTCGCATCCGGTTACAAACACTGTCTGCAACCAACTGAACTCTAAATTTGTAAATTTTGCTATATTTCAGTTTCTGATTGGCTAATCCTAGTCCAATAGAATAGCTTCATTTAACTAAAACTTTTTCTGGTTGTTAATTGGCTATTTTATAAACTGTCACAATAATTACATTATTGCTTCCAAGAATCACAAGTAACATTATTAAACACTCAAACTCATTATTGCCTCAAGGTTACCTCATTGTTACCTCATTGTTAGCAACTTTGGATCTATTTCTCACAGCTCCTACGTTATTAAATTATGTAATACATTCACATAACATTATTGAACATGTTACAATGATATAAACATATACAATGACTGTAATATACACTTTTTATATATTGTTACATACACATATTGCTTTAAGGCGGGCTGTTATTGAATTTATATTTATATAATTAGACTGAAATCATTTAAGTGTTAAAAATACTGCCTCATCATACACTTTAGACTCTGAGAGCAGAGAATGGTTCTAATGAAAGAAATGATCCCCCATCCCAGCCAGGAATCGAATCTAAGACTTTGATAATCGCCACTAGACCGCAGAGGCAGTCAAGATCAATGCACGCATTTTTCGACGCTGTTGTACTTAGCTTTTCATCTTTTTTTATTTTTATTTTCTTTCTTTCTTCTTCTTCTCTCTCTCTTTTTTCCTCTGATTTTACACATACATACTCCTAAACAATGATAATGATTTCGTAACCCTTATCAGCTGATCCAGCTCCAGTCATCACACATTTAATACGAATATCGATGGTTTCGGCATCCAATATAGCTTATGCTCAGCAGTTAATCCAACTAGTTCATTCCTATGAACTCCTTAGTTCGTTCGTACTAACTGTTGTGAGTAGTTGAACTCAAGCAGTTCGTTCAGGAAATATGTAAACATGGAGAAGTTTACGAACCTCTCATTTAGGAACGCTTTCGTTCACTACATCTTGCTCAAAAGGCATAGAACAACAAACTGGTCAGAAATATACCTGCCAAATTAACTTGTAGTGCTCCAAGGGTCTGACAATGAACTAATGCTATGAGAAGTTTACGTTTAAATTCACGACGGCTATTTTTCATGCTAGCCTAGCAGCCAGTTTTTAGCTCAGCAATAATAATTAATAGGAGGAAATGACAGCCGGATGGAATAAACGGTAAATATACTGAAGTATGAGAAATGTGAAGTATGTATAGTTGGCGGTTCGCAAGAGTGAAACCTTAATTTTAAGTGACACTTTTACATTACTACTGTGTAATATTTTGAAGTTGCCTGTTGAGATCAGTTATTGAAAAAAACAGCGTAGTTATATTTCACAAAGATTTCGTAAAAGTTATAATGTAAGATAATTTGACTGTCAGTAAGCAGAACAGAACTGATTTAAATAAGTCTGAAGGAAAAGTAATCGCATAAAGAAGATGAGAACCTATCAGCTGTCTTTGTTTCTTGCTCCTGATCTTGCCGTTAGTCGCTATAATGAACGATCCATCGTTTTCTTGTACGTGTCTTCCAAAAAGAACAAAGTTGAGCCTTAACCTTTGACACTGTGCAGAGAAAACAGTAATCTTGAAGCACATCATACATGATGCATGACGCATTACCATATTATAACCCTGCAGATTTTTTTGTGAAGCTGATAGGCTGGAAAACCCACAGTTTGATACTACCTGGAGTGAGGAAAATGCGCACTTGAAAAGAAGTAAATACAGGTTGTCTTTGTCTGCAGAGGTGAAGGATTCACGACCTTCTGACAAAGTGTGAAGCGGTGACAGGCCATTAGCATTTGTTTTGGGTGTCGTCAGTGTGTTTCGATAATACCCTCTTGACACCTGTCTGCACTCCTTGAACTTTTGATAGCGTTTAGGCGCTGTGGGACGGGAAACGAAATGAATGGCTTACTAACACAAACAAGCAGCTATAGTGATACGTCAAGATAAATATATTTTAGCTGAAATGCTTTAAAAAATCTAGTGTTTCATTCTTATCACTTTCTCTGCCACCTGAGGTTTATTCTTACATAGCCTCTGCAAACCCTTCTTATGGAAGCTTGTTTTTATATTTACTTCATGTTAATCCAGATAAATCTTTACAGAATTAGCTTAAATATGCATTTAGTTGGAGCTACAAGATGGAATAGGGGGAATCGAATCGATAGCCAGATGTTTAAAAGCTAGTCGGTATATTCTGGCCTTAAAAGTCCATACTCTTTCCATAAAAATCGAGAAACAACCGAGTAGCGACTATGTATTAAAAAATTCAATAATAACGCAAATATCTGAAATGGCCGATGCCACAAAAAGTGTTAACTGAAATAAACGGTGTGTTTTAAAACGTTCCAGTCTTTGTGTAATACGTTTCTGTCTTCTTAAGGTTAACCAGAGAAACAATTATACCAAATTCCTCCTGGCTATTCCCACAAAATTCAAAATATACATTTTATTTGTTATATAAATACTTTAAACACGTGGTATTTTAATCAAAATTGTTAGATTTTTTTTATAAAAATCGAACATTTCGAAAAATGTTCCATGCAAAGCGTACTTTGGGATGACGGAATTTTTCTTAAAAATTTTCGTGTCGCATCTTTGGAAGATACTGAACTTAAGTACCAATTTTGGTATATATTTTGGTATAACACTTCGTTATTGAGCTATTCACAGACACACACACACACACACACGGGCCTTTTTCTAAATATGCTTTTTTGGATTCTGGTTTTCTCAAAACATGTATTGTGGCAAAATCTTGATACAGAAAGTTTGGGTAGAATAGGTACAATACTTCTAGGTTGGTGGCAGAGAAAGTAAAAATGCATGAATGCGACTCGTGATGACTTTCTTTACTCTTGTACAAACTATTTTTACAAACGCTTATTCTCCATCTACTTCATGTTAATCGAGATAAACATTTGCAAACCCTATCTTATTGCTAATTTTCTTGTAGATGTAAGCGGAATATATATTTACAAGGGCAATTTGGAAATACAGTAGCCTTTAAGCATATACATATCTCTTAATAGCTGGTTGCTAGGTGCAGCACTATTCCCTTTGCCACAAATTAATACTCTTTGCATATCCAAGACAAAAAAATGAATAACGAATTCCCATTTTAGAAAATAAGTATTGAAAATTTTAAGGGAATAGCAAGCAATATCTCGAAAATGGTTCACTCAACAAAAACAAAGTATGACATAAATTGTGTATTTTAACGCGATCTACATTTTTTGTGTAGTAAAATTTTGTCTATCTCTTATGGTTAACCAGTTATGCAAAAGTCGTTCACAATGAAGAATACTTTTGGAGACATTCCCAGAAAATTCATGACATACGTTTTATTTGTCATGAAAATATCTTAAACATGATATTTTAATCAAAATCGTTAGAGCCATTTTTGAGAAAGGGTACTCTGGGGTGGGGGGATTTTCCTGAAATCCTTCGTGTCGCATCTCTGGAAGATACTGAACCTAAATACCAAGTTTGGCGTTTATCCGACTATTCGTTTCTGAGTTATGCTGTTCACAGACAGACACACACACGGACATGTTTCCAAAAATGCTTTTTTTTGGCTCAGGAGATCTCAAAACATGTATTTCCGGTGAAATCTCGGTATCGAATTTTTGTATGGAATACAATACTTCCCCTACTTACTATACGTAGTAGAGAAAGTAAAAATCCACAAGGAGGAGGGAGGGAAGTAAAGAACGATAGTAATTTATTGCAAAACTTGAACCAGAATGTAAACAAGTATATTTATTTATCACTGATTTGTCATTTAACTATGCAAAAGGGAAGACATTTAAAACAATTCAGAATATATGCTGGTTTATATTCATCCTTGCTCGTCAGATTTTCTTTTCTTTCTTACATCTATTGATGAGCTTCGAAACGTATTCCTTTGTGCGGAAATACGAGATTCGAAGCTTTATTTACAGCATCGGCTTTGTTTGTTGTCTGCTGGGGAAAGACACTTGTGTGCGTGTACGTGTTTGTTTGTGTATTTAATTACGTTTTGGTATCCTTTGTTTGTGAGTAATTGGAGCACAATGAATCTCGCTTCTCTGGGGAACGCAATCTAAGAGAGAAAATTACGTTTAAGCTCCATGTATGTGTGTTTGCCTAATCCTCTTGAGTACTGCTAGCGAACGCATCTCACGTCTTATATATTTTATTGAGCGCATCCAATTAGGTGACAAAATTTACCGATATTGGAGTTTTGTATCGAACAGTCGAGATATTGTGTATCTGTATCCCTAAATTGACAAGCAGATATTTCGAGGCGATGGATAAATAGTGATTAGTATTAAGTTTTCCGGGGATCATTTCACGTCATGATGAATCTGAGCTCGTATGTACGTATTTGGAAATTACGTAAGAAAGTTACTTCACCATCCAAAATAATAGAAAGTAATAATTATTCCAATTATTGCAGTCGTTTATTTTGTGAGGCTCTTTCTGTAATGTTCATTGTCTTCTGTTGCAAAATAAAAGACAAATTCAGGGAAAGTTCCAAATTGCTAAATAGGCCCCTTTTTCCCAAGTAACTGATTTCTTTCAGTTTTAGTTTCTCTGCTACGTACATTAAGTGTATTCCACCCTAAAATATAATGTCGAGAGTTCACCGGAAATATATTGAACAAAAATTAAGCATTTTAGGGGGGGAAGTCATTGTATGTAAGAGTCAGTTAAAAAACCAAATTTGGTATTTAAGCTCAGTATCTTCCAAAGATGCGACACGAACATTTTCAAGAAAATCCTCGCACCCCAAACTACCCTTTGCATGGAAAATTTTTCGAAACTTTTGATTTTCTCAAAAAATGTCTCTAACAATTTTGATTAAAATACCATATGTTTAAGATATTTCTTGACAAATGAAATACATAGGTATCTTGAATTTTCTGGGAATAACCTTTGAAGTCCTCTTCATGCTGAATGATTTGTATAACTGGTAAACCGTAAGCGATAGACAAAGTCTTACTACACAAAAAATCTGATGTGTTACACTCACATGACTTTCTCTACTCTTGTACAAACTATTTTTACAAACGCTTATTCTCCATCTACTTCATGTTAATCGAGATAAACATTTGCAGACTCTATCTTATTGCTAATTTTCTTGTAGATGTAAGGGGAATATATATTTACAAGGGCAATATAGAAAAACAGTAGCCTTTAAGCACATACATATCTCTTAATAGCTGGTTGCTAGGTGCAGCACCATTTCCTTTGCCAAAGATTATAACTCTTTGCATATCCGAGACAAAAAAATGAATAACGAATTCCCATTTTAGAAAATAAGTATTGAAAAATTTAACGGAATAACAAGCAATATCTCGAAAATGGTTCACTCAACAAAAAAATGTATATGACATAAATTGTGTATTTTAACGCGATCTACATTTTTTGTGTAGTAAAATTTTGTCTATCTCTTATGGTTTACCAGTTATGCAAAAGTCGTTCACAGTGGAGAATACTTTTGGAGACATTCCCAGAAAATTCAAGATATACATTTTATTTGTCATGAAAATATCTTAAACATATAATATTTTAATCAAAATCGTTAGTGCCATTTTTGAGAAAATTAAAATTTTCGAAAAATCTTCCATGTAAAGGGTAATATGTGGTGGGGGGATTTTCTTGAAAACCTTCGTGTCGCATCTCTGGAAGATATTGAACCTGAATACCAAGTTTGGTGTTTATCCGACTGTTCGTTTCTGAGTTATTCTGTTCACACACAGACACACACACACACACACACACGGACATGTTTCCAAAAATGCTTTTTTTGGATTCAGGGTGTCTCAAAACATGTATTTCCGGTGAAATCTCGGTATCGAATTTTTGGGTGGAATACAATACTTCCCCTACTTACTGTACGTAGCAGAGAAAGTAAAAATGTTGATCTCGTTAAATCACGCAATTTATGTCAAATACATTTTTTGTGCCGTAATAATTTCCGATTTATTCCTTTTTATTGGTTTGCATTTTAAAAAACATGCGTTTCTCAAAGGGAAATCGTTATTCTCCCCCTCCACTCTCTTGGCTATGCAAGAGAACGGAATTTCAAAGCCATTGCACACCAACCCGCTTTTAAAAGGTTTGGCTATCGTTTAAACCCTGCTGTATTCCCCTAATCCCTTTATGCCTACAAGGAAAGTATGCAATAAGACAATTTCTGCAACTGTTTATCTAGATTAACATGAAGAAGTTCGAATAATAAGCATTTGAAGAATAGTTTGTACAAGAGGGAATATATGAAATCATGTAAGTGCAACACAGCAGATTTATTTAGCTTTTTGAAGGGTAAGGAGTTAATAAGCTAGTAGGTGTTAATAGGTGCCGTGAAACAATTCCAAAATTCTTCGCTGATATCTGGAAAATGTTGGCTTACCCACTATGGACATTAAATCATTCGAAACGTCTGCTTTGAAAGAATCAGTAGCTATTAAGAAATCATCTTTATAGCCCTTGTAATCCAGTGGCGCCTCCCATGTCCTGGTTTCCCCCAATCATCGTGAATTTACATTTGTAAAAGTTTGAAAATTTTCATTCAGGTTAAAATGTTTTATTAATCTTAACATTATTACTTCCTTTTAACACTTTCATTGTATGACTTTATTCTGTTCTGCATTTATTGATCATTTTGTATTTATTATGCTTTGTCCAAGAGGCAGCCTTTCAATAGAGGAAGCTTTAAAATTAAATTAATCATAATTTTATACCTAATGTCCCAACTATACAAAGTGATTGGAAAAGTAGAATCAGATGACTGAAAAATTCAAGGCCATAGCCGGGATTTGAACCACGGATCTCCCGTCTCCGTCCGGTTGCTCTAACCACTGAACTACCATGGCAACATGCCAACATTTTTCAGTCATCTGATTCTACCTTTCCAACCTTGTCCAACACATGGCTTGTGTGGAAGAACAATTAATTCCATTAATTGACCTAATAGTTGTCGAAACTATGAAGCCCGGGACTTAAAGTACTTACAACATTGTAAGTCGGCATTGGGGTATGTCATCTCAATACAATTTGAGATCTCCTTGTGGTTTACCGGGAAAAATGCGAGTCAGCTGGAGAATTTAATGTCGTGCCGACATGTTGCCATGGTAGCTCAGTCCGTGGTTCAACTCCCGGCTGTGGCATTGAATTTTTCAGTCATCTGATTCTACCTTTCCAACCTTGTCCAACACACGGCTTGAGTGGAAGAATGATTAATTCTACACAAAGTGATTCTTTGGGAGCGGGTTTAGGAGTATATTATTGATTTAGCGCTTATGCGTCAAGCTCAATATCCGTGGTTCAAGTCCCACTCATGGCACTGAATCGTTCAAGTGTGATTCAACTTACCAACTAATATGCTGCTGTGATTACGACTTTGAATAGCTATGAAGGCGAGTTGAAATTTCATTATTAATATGCTGAAAATTTTCGTGTGATTGTCCTCTCCATTACATTGGACATATGTAAGTAAATACAATTACAATTCTTGCAAAACCGTCAATCTGCACTTTTTAATTTTTGAGGAGAAGAAAAAGCAATGCACTTAATTTCTGCCTTAATCACTTCTTACGAATTTGAAGCTGCACGTTGCGCATTCGATGAGTGACCGCCTGAACTTGAAACTGCATCAAGGTGAAAGAAATTAAGCTTTTCGTTTTATTCACTTTAATCTAAAGCGGAATTGCAGCTTTATTCTCGTGAAAAAAATGAATACCACACATTCAGCCGATATACAAAATGAATCATTATACTGCAGTCACATAAGGCTCTCAGCGCACAGGTTTGAATCTCGTTTTCTCAAAATTGTATTTATTAAAACTGCATCATAGGTTCTGCAATTTTCAAGATGTCTGCACAAATCTTTGCAAGTATGTTCTTGTCTTGAAGTCAACAATTTGAGCGTAATTTCTCTCTAATATAATAAATCCAGAAATTGGCGAAAATGTATTCTAAATTAAAATTTCAAAAAAATCCCTTTTTTAAACAGTTTATCTATTGAATGTCAGGAAGTATATGCGTTGTTTTATCTATATATATATATATATATATAATCTTATGTAGCACATTGACATAACTCTTTCTCTCTAATCACTATCATTTATTTTTTATATAATTTCTAAAAGCTATTCTGTTTTCTAACTCCTTAATGTTAATCGAGAAAAATATTTGCAGAAATAATTTCATTACACATTTTGTTCTAGAGACAAAGGGAATACACTGGATTGAAGCGATAGTCAACCCTTTAAAAAGTGAATCGCTACATACTGACTTTGAAATTCCACACTCTTTGCATGACATCATGAGAAACAATTGAATGATTACAGAACTTCAAAAGATGACAAAAGTATTGAAAAGCTCAAAGCATCAACAACAAATATCTCGGAAATACCTGATGACATAGAAACGTTACTTAAAATAAACTGTGTTTTAATACACTACGTGATCAAAAGTATCCGGACACCTGGCTGAAAATGACGTACAAGTTCGTGGCGCCCTCCATCGGTAATGCTGGAAGTCAATATGATGTTGGCCCACCCTTAGTCTTGATGACAGCCTTCACTCTCGCAGGCATACTTTCAATCAGGTGCTGGAAGGTTTCTTGGGGAATGGCAGGCCATTCTTCACGGAGTGCAGAACTGAAGAGAGGTATCGATGTAGGTCGGTGAGGCCTGGCACGAAGTCGGCGTACCAAAACATCCCAAAGGTGTTCTATAGGATTCAAGTCAGGACTGTGCAGGCCAGTCCATTACAGAGATGTTATTGTCGTGTAACCACTCCGCCAAAGCCCGTGCAGTATGAACAGGTGCTCCATCGTGTTGAAAGATGCAATCGCCATCCCCGAATTGCTCTTCAACAGTGGGAAGCAAGAAGGTACTTAAAATATCAATGTAGGTCTGCGCTGTGATCGTGCAACGCAAAACAACAAGGGGTGCAAGCCCCCTCCAGGAAAAACACGACCACACCATAAAACTACCACCTCCGAATTTCACTGTTGGCACTACACACGTTGGCAGATGTCGTTCACCGGGCATTCGCCATACCCACACCCTGCCATCGGATCGCCACATTTTGTACCGTGATTCGTCACTCCACAACAACGTTTAGCCACTGTTCAATCGTGTAATGTTGACGCTCCTTACATAAGCGATGCGTCGTTTGGCGTTTTCCTGCGTGATGTGTGGCTTATGAGCAGCCGCTCGACCATGGAATTCAAGGTTCTCACCTCACGTCTAACTGTCATAGTACTTGGAGTGGATCCTGATGCAGTTTGGAATTCCTGTGTGATTGTCTGGATAGATGTCTGCCTATTACTCTTTACGACCCTCTTCAAATGTCGGCGGTCTCTGTCAGTCAACAGACGAGGTCGGTCTGTACGCCTGTGTGCTGTACATGTCTTTTCACGTTTCCACTTCACTATCACATCAGAAACAGTGGACCTAGGGATGTTTAGGAGTGTGGAAATCTCGCGTACAGCCTTCTGACACAAGTGACACCCAATCGCCTGACCACGTTCGACCACGTCTGACTACTGAGGTCGCGGATAATGAGTACCAGGCAGTAGGTGGCAGCACAATGCACCTAAGATGAAAAACGTATGTTTGTGGGGGTGTCCGGATACTTTTTATCACATAGTGTATATCTGCATTTTTTGCATAGTAAATTTTTGCCTCTTACGATTTGCCAATTACACAAAATTAATTCCGAATGAAGGGGATTCGCACGCTATTCGCAGGAAATTAAAGATATTAGTCATGCAAATTTCTTCCACATATGGTATTATAATAAAATCCTTAGGTTTTTTTTTAAGAAAATCTTTCCATGTGAAGGGTAACTTGGGTTGGGGGAGTTTTTTGCGTTGCATGCTTGGAAGATGCTGAACTGACTTTTCATTTTTGAATTAGTTCCACACACACTCTCTCTCTCTCTCTCTCTCTCTCTCTCTCACGAGCCCTTTTTCTAAAGATGCTTTTATGGATTTAGGGTATCTCAACACTCGCATTTTCAATGAAAACTCGATATCAAATTTTTGGTAGAATTTGATATTTTCGGTACCTACTATAGATAGGTGTTAGAGAAAGTAAAATGGGATTATTTAGAAAAAATAGAAGATTTTTGGAGATCAAGTTGTAAGCATCCATATGATCCATTACCAGCAAATAAGATCTCAATAATAATAATAATAATAATAATAATAATAATAATAATTTGCAAATTTCCTAACATAGAAAAACACATCTCTCAAAGCACAACTTTCAAACGTTAAGCACTCGAGATTTCAGAATAGGGTGGGAAAATCTTTTCGCATTTTATCTTATTTATTTCTATATAAATGAGCCAGCGCTCGCGATAGGGACAGTACGTAAATATATATAATTTAATAATGTGCGATAATATATGGCAATCAATATTTTATATATATATATATATATATATATATATATAGAATATTGATTGCCATTCCAAAAACAGAATAGAAACAAAAAAGAAAAACATCACTTACTTAGGATTAATTTGTTTACTTTAATACTTAACAGTGTTGTTGATAAAATAAAGTATAAAATAATGTCAAGTACAATGTACAGTACACAGAAATATAAAACTAAAAGAACGCGTGAAGAAATGAATTATAAAAATATTTATCTAACAAGAAATACTTTACTTTCTTTCTGAACACTTTATCTGAGTTTAGGGAGATCGTTTTATGAGGTAAGTTGTTGCATAATGCGGCAATTAAGTTCATAATACCCTGTGAACCATATCTGTGCGTATTGGTGGTTTACGTTATCAAGTTATTTTGCCCCTCTGGTCCTATGGTTAAGAACGTCGGTATTTTTATAAGATTTAATTGGGAGTTGTCTTGTGTTCAAGCAGTTTGTTTACAAGGATCATACAGAAGCTGATAATGGCATAAGTTTCAAATTCTGGTACAGATATTTGGCAGGGGTTAAATTATAGAAATTAAATAATATTTTAAATCACACACAGCGAAAAACAAACTTTTGAATGATTTTTTATCACCAGAAAAGAAGAAGAATGCAGTCGACTGCGCAAAAATCCTGCGTTATAATTTCTTAGAAAATTCAGCAAGCAGCCCTTGCCGCTGGAATTTAAACGACAGGGCTCAGAAAGGCAGCGAAATAGCTGCTGCTGGTGCAATGAATGGATGGGATAATTAATTATTAATGTCAAGTGCAAAAATTAAACCTAACCTAACAAACCGCGCAACGATCCTACATTGAACTTCATCCATGCGAGAATAGGCGCCGCCACGTTGCTCGCATAGCTTGTTGTTCTTTCTTAATGGAATTTAAATTAATTGGATGAAGGAAGTCACGAGTTAACTGCTTCTGGTAGGGTAAATCGAAAATTGTGCCTTTTATAGGCAGTTTTTAAATGCATTCCCCTCCTATATAGGACCTAAGCATTGCTCTGGGAGCCTGCACGCTTGGAATAACTCTACAGCCGCAGTAAGTAAGAAGTTATAATCCTTACTAATACGAGTATATAAAGAAATAGTGTAAGAATGTTTTGCTCGAAGATACATCGGGAACTACTCATCCGATTTGAACAATTTCTCCACAGGTGGACAGCTTGAACCCTTGTGTTTAACATGATCGATTAAAAAAAATTCTGATGTGTTACACTCACATGACTTTCTCTACTCTTGTACAAACTATTTTTACAAACGCTTATTCTTCATATGCTTCATGTTAATCGAGATATCGAGATGTTAATCTTATTGCTAATTTTCTTGTAGATGCAAGGGGAGTTGCTAGGCTTTAAGCGATAGTCAAACATTTTAAGAGGTGGTTGCTATGTGAAGTATTCCATTCTCTTTGCATTACCAGAACAAAAAAAATGAATAAAGAATTTGAGAAAAATATAAGTATTGGAAAATTTAAGGGAATAACAAGCAATATCTCGAAAATGGTTCACCCAACAACAACAAAATGTATATGACATAAATTGTGTATTTTATCGCGATCTACATTTTTTGTGTAGTAAAATTTTGTCTATCTCTTATGGTTTACCAGTTATGCAAAAGTCGTTCACAATGAAGAATACTTTTGGAGACATTCCCAGAAAATTCGAGAAATACATTTCATTTGTCATGAAAATATCTTAAACATATGATATTTTAATCAAAATCGTTAGAGCCATTTTTGAGAAAATTAACATTTTCGAAAAATGTTCCATGTAAAGGGTAATCTGGGTTGGGGTGATTTTCTTGAAAACCTTCGTGTCGCATCTCTGGAAGATACTGAACCTAAATGCCAAGTTTGGTGTTTATCCGACTGTTCGTTTCTGAGTTATGCTGTTTACAGACACGCACACACACACACACACACACACACACACACACACGGACATGTTTCCAAAAGTGTTTTTTTTTATTCAGGGGTCTCAAAACATGTATTTCCGGTGAAATCTCGGTATCGAATTTTTGGGTGGAATACAATACTTCCCCTACTTACTATACGTAGTAGAGAAAGTAATACAATATTTTAAAAGGAACATTCCATATTTAAGCAATATTTAAGCATATAATCATGGCAGCCCTATAAAAAACGAGCTCTATCTTTAAAATTAAAACATTTTTCCTTTTCCCCTTAAGAATAGCTCTTATATAGGATGTTGCAGAATTCAACCGACAAACTTTCAGGGGTACAGAAGAATCGTGTATGGACACCTTGATATAGGGCACCTATGGTCGTGACGGCAAACTTTGAAGTTATGCATTGGTTTTTCATTTGAATATTCGTACTGAAAATGTAGATTAATAAAGACTTAATACGGTACTGATTTCTACACTAAAATAATTAATTTCTCTCTCACAAAACGCGAAAATAGCTACCACTTGCTTCTTCTGAAGAAATGCTAAATGAGCAAGGGCCAGTGTACTACTGATATCTCCACTTACACATGGAGAATCGCATGTGTCAGAGAGAGAAACAAAGTATGTTGTAGTAATAGCGCAGTTATTAGCGTTCATGCCTGTCAGGCTGCTGGTGCTGGTTTAAAACATCCTGAAAGTTTTTAAACACTTTTACTTTCTCTACTACTTACCTATAATAAGTAGAGGAAGTGTTGCATTCCACCCAAAAATTCGATACCGAAATTTTACTGGAAATACACGTTTTGAAACTCCCTGGGTCAAAAAAAATCTGTAGAAAAGGTCTGCGAGTGCGTGTGTGTAACAGATGCATATAATGTTATTTCTACATTACAACAGTACGGCTGTCTGCATAGTAACCCTAAGCTCTCATCTTTCGTGGATGGCCATCTTGTCTTATTGCATTTTTTAGCTTTATCTATAGAGATCTAGGTACCTGAAAATAAATAAGGTAGATTCTTTCTCAGTGGCAAGGGCATTTAAATTACGTCGAATTGGAGAGTCTAATTCTAGAAAGGTTTCCAGTAGATGCTACCGAAAGAGCCATTAAGTACCAAGACTGTGCTATAAAAGAAAGAGATCACAAACTACAAAGACAACAAGCAGCTTGCAAGACTCGAAGGGGAAACTAGACTGATGTAGAACGCATAATATGTGGCCACTCCCCAGTAACAGATCGTATTTTGATTAAGTCCATATACTCAAGTCAATTAACGTAGCGGACAAATTGGTCATATTTAATCGGTTGAGATAAAACATAATAAATAAAACATGAGTAGGCTTTGATGTGTTGCGGTAAACGCACCGGGGACAAATTTTACCCAAACTAGAATTCCCCGCTTCCCAAGACATCCAACTGTTATCATTGTCTCATTTCTTGTTTAATGTTGAGAACATAACACAACCGTTGCCAAAAAAGTTCGCGTTCCACTTTTATAATTTCAATATTCAAGGGCGAATTTACCAATTTATTGATAGTTTACTTCCAGAAGTGGACATGCAACCACAGGTTTTACAAATGTGATTTATTTCAGATGACCAACTTTTCTTCTAAAGTTATCTGTGCGACAAGAGTAAGTTTGTGGTATACGTAAGAATTATTCAGAAGAGAAATGACTATCCACGGAGCGAAACCGCAGGTAAAAAACTGTATAGCGTGCGTTGGTTGGAGAGAAGGAGAGGGGAGATTCCCTCAGCTTTTCATCTGTTCCGAACTCCTATCGGAAGGCGAGTAGAAATTTCCAAATTCCCCTGTCCTGACCTAGTGCAAAACTTGCGATGGCGCCGTCGAATATGAAAGGGAGGTTGATCGCTGGTCCCGCGATGTTGTGTGTACAATTCAGTACTGTTCTGCTATTTCCTCAGCGAATCCTTGCTGTTTGCAAGTAGCAGTTGTCTACGCGAGGAGAGGGGAGGAGAGTCTCGAGTTCGACACATTAGAGCGCAACAGGAAGAGAGAGAAGAGACTAAGCTGCGCTCCTGTGAACTGAAGTGCTACGTGTAGGAAAAGCAAATAGTGAAAGAGTGAACAGGCATAATATAAACGTTGGAACAACATTTCTGGGCGTAATTCAGATTTGCTTAATCAAGGGTAGTTAAATGAAAATCTTCCTTAAAGTGGCGAACTGCTGCGTGTACGGAGATGAAGGTTTACACATAAGAGTATGAAGAACTATATTGATAACACCTCAAAGTTTGTTTGAAATCTGTACAAAATTAAGGATGATTTATATGAAGAACGTCTTAAATTGTACGATTTTTAGTCGACACGCTATCCGTACGGAGTTGAAATGTCATATGCAAGAATTTAAAGCTCGTTTGCTGGCACATTTAAAGTTTAGTAAAAATCTACACAGTGCTAAAGGTGAGGCAGGATTTTTCACACGTATACTACATTAATTAAACAACGCCTCAGCCCAAGCAGTAATTATCAGTGCCAATGGCTTACAGGTCAAATAATTTTCATGCATTTTTATTGTTTATATAGTAGTTAGCAGTGTTTATATATAAGTTAAGAGAAATATTATAACTGTTTGTTGCAAGGGAGTTCGCTGTTGAGGACCAATACATTAAATTTAGGGGGAAGTGTGTGGGACCACAAAAAACAGAGGCGACGAGTTTCATGGAACGCGGTTTAATAATTGTAACAGAGTCATGTGATTTTCGAAATAGCTAATGATAAAGCTAGGGACGTAGGTGTGAATTATTTTAGACAGCCAATCAGAGACCTGTAAGCAAAAGGTTTGAAATATTAAACGTAAGTTGGTGAAGCCACACTATAAACTGCTCAAAGGAATGTGAAGGTGAAGATCGCTGTGAAGTGTGCTCGCGCAAAGTGTATTAACAATCTCCTGTAATTATGTAGGAAAGGTCACTTAACTATTACAGATCGTAAGGGGAAGTCAAGGGATCCATACTGAACTAAAGTTTATGTGCGAGTGATGTTCTAATGTGTAGAAACGGACTTAGTCAATTCCGCGGCAATCACAGCAGCTTACTCCCATATTTACTTTCTCTACTACGTATAGTAAGTAGGGGAAGTATCGTATTCCACCCAAAAATTCAATACCGAGATTTCACCGGAAATATATGTTTTGAGACCCCCTGAATCCAAAAAAAGCATTTTTGGAAACATGTCCGTGTGTGTGTGTGTGTGTGTGTGTGTGTGTGTCTGTGTCTGTGAACAGCATAACTCCGAAACGAACACACGGATAAACACCAAGCTTGATATTTAGGTTCAGTATCTTCCAGAGATGCGACACGAAGGTTTTCAAGAAAATCCCCCCACCCCAGATTACCCTTTACATGGAACATTTTTCGAAAATTTTAATTTTCTCAAAAATGGCTGTAACGATTTTGATTAAAATATCATATGTTTAAGATATTTTCATGACAAATTAAATGTATATCTCGAATTTTCTGGGAATGTCTCCAAAAGTATTCATTGTGAACGACTTTTGCATAACTGATAAACCATAAGAGACAAAATTTTACTACACTAAAAATGTAGATCGCGTTTAAATACACAATTTATGTCATATACATTCTTTTTGTTGAGTGAACCATTTTCAAGATATTGCTTGTTATTCCCTTAAACTTTCCAGTACTTATACTTTTTCTCAAATTCGTTATTCATTTTTTTTTGTCCTGGTAATGCAAAGAGAATGGAATACTCCACATAGCAACCAGCTCTTAAAATATTTGACTATTGCTTAAAGTCTACCAATTCCCCTTGCATCTACAAGAAAAAGCAATAAGATTAACATCTCGATTAACATGAAGCATATGGAGATTAAGTGTTTGTAAAAGTAATTTGTACAAGAGTAGAGAAAGTCATGTGAGTGTAACACATCAGATTTTTTGTAGATATTGAACAATATATAGTAAAGATTGCCATCTAAGTTTACTTACCGATGTTGTAATTTATCAACTCCACTTCTTTCACGCTTCCACACCCTATAGGAGATACACTAACTAGCCGGAACATTTGTAATAAGAATCATAATTCCAATAAATTCAGTTTTATCTATTACCATTACTTAAATTCTGTTTATCATTTGTATAAACAGTGGCGCTCAACAGTAATTTAATGACGTTCAGGCACGGACCGGCGCAAAGGTAATTCATATTAAGAACTTTTTTAAATTTATTAATGTTTTAGAATATTTACCAAACCATACATTTTACCAACGCTACTGCATTATTTTGGTCATAAAACTTTTGCGCCTGAAATGTCTGTACTTACTATTATGTTTACATTAGCCTTTGTTTAAAAGCTTTGAAAATAAGTTTCATATGATGCATCAGTTGTGAGCGTTGATAGAAGAATAGCGTGACGTTATGTCATTTCCAAGACTGTGACAGAACGTGTTTCATTCTCCCATGCTAACGAAACCACTGCAAATAACTGTTCTGCCAAACATCAATTAATTTATAATTATCTCACTCGTTAACTAAGGATGTACTTGTTAGAAATAGTCTTTTATATCTCATCATTTTTTAGTGTAGGTTAAAAAAATGCGTGAGACACTCCTGCGTTAGAAGTGAAACGTCTTAGGTTCTAGCATTTGTTAACGAATTTATTATTTCAGGATAAGGAAATGCTCATGTGGAATTTGAGTGAAAAAAATCCCTCTTAATTAAATGAAATACCTATTTCTTTTATTCATTAATTTCCATTAATTCATACTCTAAGAAAGAAATTATGGGTTTATGATAGCTGAAGTATGATACAAATAATTTAGACTGTAAATTTTTAAATAACGAGAGAATATTGCGTCGATGGTTGTAAACTGAGGTTTGTCAGTGCTCAATTTTAACTTATTTTTCATCCAAAAATCTTATCAATGGTTGGGCTTGAAGTTGAAATCACCACTCGTAATCATTGGCATTTTGTCCAGATCTTTTCCAACAATGCTGCACTCTCAGTAGTGTATGCGAATAAGACTTTATGAATGTTTTCAAGAATATCATTAACTCTTGAATTGTTTGATATGTAGAAGGCCACCATCATAATTATCTGAGCATTTTCTAATTTGTAGCATTTTTCCCTTCGTCGATGGTGAAGTGGGTTTATTACCTGTGATAATATCGTTGTTGTTGTGCCCGGTCCAGCAGAGTCGTCACAGTTGTAGGGTCCAGGTTGAATCTCAGGGTCGACCCTTTTCTTCTCGGCTATGAAAAGTAATTGTGGGCAATGTCCAAGGATACGGGATGCAGGTATATGCTGCACTTAAGGAAAAACACGATAATTCACTTTCAATAATGCTGTCAGAATCACCATGCCACTTGCAAGTTTATTATGCCGCACTAAAAAAATATTCCATTTGCTAATCTGCCATTCTTTTGTTTTTTTTACTTCCCCGACATACTCGTGTTCTTAACTAGGTGTCGTCCTCCGTGGACTAGTGGTACCGTACTAGCCTCTAGTTCCCAAGGTCGCGGGTTCAAACCCGGCGGAGGGCGATGGATTTTTTTCGGGCGTAAAAATCCTTAGCACAGCTTCCTTCGGAAGGGAATTAAAGCCGGTGGTCCCGTGTCGTAGATTTACGGCACGTAAAAGAACCTCAAGCCTGATAAAAAGGCCTCTGAGCAAAATTACCGGTGTTCACGCCCAATATAGAATGGGGCCCTAAGAACCATAGTAGTTAAAGAACGTCCATAAATAAAAAAAAAACTCTTAACTAGATTCTCGCGCGCCGATTTTTGCTCTATCACTTGACTTCTTTTCAACGCCAGAAATAGTCATATACTTAGTACTTATACTTTCCTATGTCTTATTATTTTCTATCATTAATATAGACTGCGAGGAATTAAAATCTCGACTCGCGAAACGTAACTGCTACATGATTTCTGAACATGATTTCTCGACTTGTTACGCACAGATTTAGACTTCGAACTCAACTGACAAACCTGGACTGACTGACTTTTTCATTCCCCCACTAATCTTTATATTGTTAGCAGTAAACCTTTGTGATATCTGCACGTCGTCAATCTTTATCATCTTCTCATTGGTTCTTTTCCTTTCTGCTATTCTATTTTGTTGTGATTTCTCATTGGTTACTTCAAACATTTTGTATTTTTAACTGCCTTTTAAAAGATGTTGTGTATCCCCAACGGTTCGCCGAAACTCATAACTGTAGACAATGGCAATGCGTTACCCACGCCACCGCGTTTGAAATATAAATAACTATGACAGGAACGGTCTCGAAACTTTATTTTCTGCGGAAAATCTTGCAAGTAACACTGCATGATTACGGGCTCATTTATTACTCAATATATACAAGGTTTATAACATAGTGGTAGTTTTCTACGGGATTTCTAATGGTGCGAATTTCAATTCTATAATGCCAAAACTGTGGAATTTGGTCAATTTTGATTTCAGTTAATGTCTGATAATATATTAATGACTGATATTTAACTATTTATTTTCTGACCATCAGAATTATCGCCTCAAACTGATATTTGGTTGTACAAGTGACACAAATTCCGTACTCAGTAAGCCGAGTGCATCGGCTTAAAGTACATAAACTTTCTTTATTTAAAACAGGAAGCTGGCTAATACAATAGTAATATTGCGTGTTCAGCTTAAGTACAGTATAATACGCAAGCGTCTACTGGTTCCCTGTGCCACCTATTAACACAGCACACGCGGCGCGTGCGCGTAGACCATAGCCTACTACATATGGTTTAGTGGGCTGTGGCGTAGACTGTATATGACGTGTGCGATGGAGAGAGTAGAAATTATTCTTCCTCTCTTTCTAATCAACTGACGGTTGGAGTCTCTCGATCAGGCAAACTCATGCGTTTCACTTTTCGTCTGATCCAGGCCAATTTGCCCTACCGCGCCTAAAGAAGTTCACTTCAAAAAATATCCACAGTGGAATACTACCGGGAATGGCAGGCTAAGTGGTAGCAGATTTATTAGTGTTGTGACGTTTCAAACATTGAAATTGATTTTATGCAATGAATACCTATTGTGTAAGACTGTGTTTATAATTTTGTATGATTTCTACAATGTTGTGAATACAGCAATATAAAGGTTTCTTGTATGTTCTTATGGCTCCCGGTTTAGGCCGTGTCTTTGTTTTTACATAGCTTCTACAGAGTGAACCAAAAAACTAGAACCGGCTAACTACTTTAAAGGCTTTACTTACCAACTTTATGAAAGGAGATGCTGAAACTGGCCACCGTCATTGTCCATACATTTATGGTACCTCTTTAGGAAACTATCCATCACTCGCCGTAGTTCACGTTGGGAAATGCTGGCAATTTCGTGGCGGATATATTTTTTAATTCTTCCAGGGTGTGTGGGTTTGTCTTCTATACTTTGTTTTAAGTTACCCCAAAGATAGAAATCGCAGGGGGTTAGATCGGGGGACCGAGGGGGCCACAAATCTCTACTAATAATTCTGTCCTCAAACACACTTTCAATTTTTCTCATCGAAATATTGGTTGTATAAGCTGTTGCAGAGTCTTGTTGAAAAAAAGGCAAAATCACGCTCCCTGGCTGTTAATTCTCTAAAAAAAAAAAAAAAAAAAAAGTAAACATGTATTCACATAGTACGGGCTTCAACTGTTGACTCGAAAAAAATGGCGAGTGATTGTAAGTATTGTAAGACAGTAAGTTGGTAAGTAAAGCCTTTAAGAGTAGTTTTAAAAATGTTGTATGGTTTCATCCGCGCCTTTCTATGATAGCGGCAAACGGCGTCGAGCGCCGAAAAACACCGCGCAGGCGGTTCATATTTTTTTGCCTCTCCCTGTAAAACTTCTTGCAAACGCTTATTCTTTCTAGATAGTACAAGTTAATTTAATAAATATTTACATAAATAATTTATTTACACATTTTGTTATAGGAACAAAGTGAGTAGTGATTATCAAATGTTTAAAAACTGGTCGGTGTACAGTGGCCTTGAAATTTCATACGCTTTCCTTGACATCGTGAGAAACAAGTGAATAATGACAGTGCTTTAAAAAATGACAAGGTATTGAAAATTTGAAGTAAATAATAACGTATATGTAGAAAATGGCTGATGCCATAAAAAGTTTTCTTAAATAGAAGGGATATTTTAAAGAGATTGCATTTTTGGTGTAATACGCCTCTCTCTCTCTCTCTCTCTCTCTCTCTCACTCACTCACTCTCAGGATTTTCCAGTTATATACAATTATACAAAATTCCTTTGGAATGAAGAGGACTTCACAGGCTATTCGCAGATAATTGTTGAGTTGTGCTGTTCACAGAACGCGCGTATGGGCCTTTTTCTAAAAATGCTTTATTTCTATTTTGGATGATTCATGTAAAAAGGGGGAAAATTACAATTGCTGTTAATTTCAACATCAATAACATATTCTGTTACACACGAACACTTACAGTAAAGGATCTTCAGGAGAAGGGAGCGCATGCCACGCCTTCTTCACTTTTAAGGTTTCATGTACATAGAAATGCACTTCTTACTGTCTCAATTATTACTGCATTCCACCAAAACTTCAATACCGAAATTTCAGCAATAATAACATGTTTAGATGCCCCCTGAATGCAAGAAAACAGGTGTGTATGTGTGTGTGTGAGAGAGAGAGAGAGAGAGAGAGAGAGAGAGAGAGAGAGAGAGAGAGGGCAGCATAACTCATAAATGAAAACTCGGATAAATATTAAATTTGGTATTTAAGTTCAGCTTTTTTGAAGATGCGTCGCTAAGATTCAACAACCCTCCGCAGTCTAAACTACCCTAAGCTACTTTCCTTTATATGATTTAATTTTGAGTCGACATATTATATAAAAAGCCTTCACTTTGAAGTAGTATTCTTCTTTACGTTGTTTGCAACACCCTTTGGGCATCAATTTGAAGTAGTTTGTAATGAAGGTGTTGTATTTTATTTTAACTGTTGGTAAGCTGAACTTGTAGTAGTTGCAACCGCACGTATAGTAAACAGTTTGCGGTAGCCTTCGCCCCAAATGTATTTTCAGGTGGCCTTTGCCCCAATTAGCTTTGTAATTAAACTGTTTCTTTAAATATTTATGTTTATGTTTGCCTCGGCTGCGTCAGTATTATTTTAGAGACATGGATATCTTGGCACGGCGTGATGCGACAAGAATGTAGGCTTACACAGATTATAATCTAACTTCACTTCTTTTTATTAATCCTTGACGCAAATTAAATAGCACTTCACTGATATCGAGAACTGTGAGATGCTTTTATTTAATACTTGCACTTTTTAACTAGTATACTATTTTTGTCTCACGCGAATACGTATTAAATCTCTCAAGGACGCACAAGCAACGCATCCAGTAATGAGCACACTCTGCAGGCAACTGAATAGATTTCAACCGTCTAAACTTGTAGATTTCTGTATTTCAAGTCTCTGATTGGCTAATCCTACTCCAATAGAATACCTCATTTAACTAAAGCTTTTTCTGGTTGTTGATTGGCTATTTTTTATAAACTGTCACTAAAATTACATTAATGCTTCCAAGAATCACAAATAACATTTAAACTCTCAAACTTATTATTCTCACAGCTCCTACATTATTAAATTACGTAATACATTCCTATAACATTATTGAACATGTATACAATAATATAAACATATGCAATGACTGTTACATACATTTTACAAATTATTACATACACATATTGCTTCAAGGCGGGCTGTTATTGAATTTACATATTATATAATTTGACTAAAATCATTTAAGTGTTAAAAATACTGCCTCAACTTACATCAGCCTTCAGTTACAAGTCTAACTCAACCAGCTGAAGATGAGGCCATTGATGCCTCGAAACGATCGTTCATTCATCTAGACCATCATGATGTAAGTGAAGGCTTTTTATGTAATATGTCGACTCAAAATTAAATTACTTTGAAACTTCACTGTTAATAACGTCCCATTGTAACTAATTTACTTTCCTTTACTTTTTATTATCTCAAAAATGGCTCTAACTCTTTTGAAGTATCATATGTTTAAGATATTTTCCCCGACTAATAAAATTGAAATGAATGTTATATAATTTTGCATTAAACCTTAGATAAGACAGAAACTTACTTCTCAAAACAATTAGAACTCGTTAAAATACAATTTATGTAAACTAACCACTGTAAATGCAAATATTAACCACTTCCGAGACATTCATTTCCATTGTTTCATTTTTCCAATCCTTATACGTTTTTTGAAGCGCTCAGTCACCGTTATTCTCTCTCTCTGTCTCTCTCTCTCTCTCTCTCTCGTGATGGCATACAAAGAACATTTCCAAGAGAACATATAGCGACCGACCCGGCTTTTAGAGTTTTCACAATCGCTTCAGACTGTTGTATCTCCTTTGTACTTATAGGTGTAGGTTATTCAATGGAGGGAACACCTCGCGCTCAGCGACCTATAGGGATATATTGTGCCTACCACCCAGGAGGAAGGGATGAGGTAAAGGAACCATATGAGGCTACAAGGTCGTAAGCAGATTAGGCTACAGAGACGCGCGGAAGTCCCTAACATTTCTAAGCTTGCAGACCCGTCCCACTGCCGGAGCCGCCGAGAGAAGGCGATGAACAACCCACCAATCATCAGCCCGCCGTGCCCATGGGGAATATTCTTTCCACTGAGCATGCATCCGCGCCATCTGTCCGGTACCATCATACACCACGAAGCCTAGAAGCACACTTGAAAGAGAGAGTGTCGTTCTCCATGGCCTAGGAATGTCATTCTCGCCTCTGGCTCCCGAGGTCGCGGGTTCAAACCCGGCGGAGGGCGATGGATTTTTTCGGACGCAGAAATCCTTAGCATGACTTCCTTCGGAAGGGCAGTAAAGCCGGTGGTCCCGTGTCGTAGATTTACGGCAGGTAAAAGAGCCTTAAGCCTGATTAAGAGGCCTCTGAGAAAAATTTCCGGTCTTTCACGCCCAATATAGAATGAAACACTAAGGACCACAGCAGTTAAAGAGCGTCCATAAATAAAAGTAATTTAATTTACAGCTGAAAGATAAGGAAGGGGAACGAAACCGGGACCTCCCCAATGCGAGTCGCACACGTTACCTCGGAGCCACCTCGCTCGGTTCCGTTGTATTTACAATGAAATGCGTAATGAAGCCATTCTGCAAACCTACGTATATCTCGATTAACAAGAAATAGATAGAAAAACAAAGTTTTGTAACAACATTTTGGATTAGAAATATAAAAATAAACAATAAGAATGTAACACCAGATTTTATACTTTCTCAATTTGAGATTCCCTGAACACAAGAAAAGCTTGTTTTTTTCTTTTTTTTTAGTTTGTCTACGTATAGTAAGTAGGGGAAGTAATGTATTCCACCCAAAAATTCGATACCGAGATTTCACCGGAAATATATGTTTTGAGACCCCCTGAATCCAAAAAAAGAATATTTTAAAACATGTCTGTGTGTGTCTATGAACAGCATAACTCAGAAACGGATAAACACCAAACTTGGTATTTAGGTTCAGTATCTTCCAGAGATGCGACACGAAGGTTTTCAAGAAAATCCCCCACCCCAGATTACCCTTTACATGGAACGTTTTTCGAAAATTTTAATTTTCTCAAAAATGGCTCTAACGATTTTGATTAAAATATCATACGTTTAAGATATTTTCATGACAAATAAAATGTATATCTTGAATTTTCTTCATTGTGAACGACTTTTGCATAACTGGTAAACCATAAGAGATAGATAAAATTTTACTACACACAAAATGTAGATCGCATTAAAATACACAATTGATGTCATATACATTTTTTTTTTTTTTTTTTTTGTTGAGTGAACCATTTTCGAGATATTGCTTGTTATTCCCTTAAATTTTTCAATACTTATTTTCTCAAATGGGAATTCGTTATTCATTTTTTTGTCTTGGATATGCAAAGAGTATTAATCTGTGGCAAAGGGAATGGTGCCGCACCTAACAACCAGCTATTAAGATATATGTCGATGCTTAAAGGCTACTGTGTTTCTATATTGCCCTTTCAAATACAAAACAAGGGGAACATAGTACGCCTTAAGCGATAGTCAAATATTTTTAGAACTGGCCGCTATGTGTAAAATGTAATTCTCTTTGCATGTCAAAAGATCGTTCCTGCAAATGTTTATCTCGATTAATATGAAATAGATGGAGAATAAAAGTTTGTAAAAATAGTTTTACAAGAGTAGAGAAAGTCATGTGAGTGTAACACATCTTTTCTTTTTTTTTGTTTGAGAAATGGTCCCTATGAACAAAATATATTTGCGCGCGTGAGAGAGGGAGATAGGAAGGGAGAAGGAAAAAAACATACTCATGCATGAAAGATCGGATAAATACCACAGCTGGTGTTTAAGGTCAGCATCTTCAAGGATGCCACACGAAGATTTTCCAAAACACCCCCCACTCCAAATTACGTTTTACATGGAAATTTACATTATTTTTATTTTTTCAGCTTTAACAGTTTTTGTTAAATATCGATATTTAAATTATTTTATGGCTATGAAGATGTGTATCTTGAATTTTCGGGTAATTGTTCCTTTAATTCTGAATGAATTTGTTATAATTTTGTGGAGCTGGTAAACCGTAAGAGATAAAACAATCTACTCCAAAAATGTAGTCATTGAGGTATTCAGTTTACGTCAGATAACATTTTTTTAGCCTTCGATGTTCTCGAAATATTCGTTGCTACATCTTAATATTTTCCCAGATTGAACTGTCATGCGGCATCTATAAAGCGTCTTAGGCGACTCTTCTTTTTTCCCGCTTGGGTTCGTTAGTAAGACATGAACATGGGAAGTGCATTATTACAGAATCGAGGAATAGTTCGAAAAGACGAGACAAAGTGGAGTCTTCTATTTCTGAGATTCTGTTATGCATTCCACACACATGTATTGCACAGTATTTTTTACACTGTAATAAGTTTTATTATTTTAAATTAACAATTAATAAAAGAAAGCAGCTTCTAATGAACTTGCTTATCCATCGTCATCTCAGATTTCCAGTAACTCAGTGCTGCCAATCAACAGCTATAACCAAGTGAGCATAGTAAGATACCAAAATTGCAGAGCGAGATAGCTCCGCGGTAACGTATGAGGCTCGCATTCGGGAGGTCCCAGGTTCGATTCCCGTTGATCGCCCATTCTTGGAGTTTTGTGGTTTTCCCTGGTTGATAGGCGGTTTCTCATCCACCACGATTTCCTTTGCACCATTTCCCTTTCATTCTGTTTCATTCTCAACTTTCAGGTGTACTTCTAGGCTTCGTGCCATGCCGGATAGATGGCGCGGATGCTTTTTGAAAGGACTCTAGAAGGTTGCTTGATCGACGGCTCGTTCACCATCTCCAGGCAGCTCCAGCAATGAACACTTCCTAGAAGTGTTAGGGCGTTCCGCGCGGTCGTCCTCCGTGGACTAGTGGTACCGTGCTAGCCTCTAGTTTCCGAGGTCGCGAGTTCAAACATGGCTTCCTTCGGAAGGGAAGTAAAGCCGGTGGTCCTTTGTCGTAGATTTACGGCACGTAAAAGAACCTCAAGCCTGATAAGAGGCCTCTGAGCAAAGTTTCCGGTCTTTCACAGACTAGGACAAAAAAAACTGAATATCGAATTCCCATTTGAGAAAAAGTATAAGTATTGGAAAATTTAAGCGAATAACAAGCAATATCTCGAAAATGGTTCACTCTACAAAAATGTATATGACATAAATTGTGTATTTTAACGCGATCTACATTTTTTGTGTAGTAACATTCTATCTATCTCTTATGGTTTACCGTTTATGCAAAAGTCTTCACAATGAAGAATACTTTTGGAGACATTCCCAAAAAATTCAATATATAAATATTATTTGTCATGAAAGTATCTTAAATATATGGTATTTTAATGAAAATCGTTAGAGCCATTTCTGAGAAAATTAAAATTTTCGAAAAATGTTCCATGTAAAGCGTAATCTGGGATGGCGGATTTTCTTGAAAACCTTCGTGTCGCATCTCTGGAAGATGCTGAACCTAAATACCAAGTTTGGTGTTTATCCGACTGTTCGTTTCTGAGTTATGCTGTTCACAGAGTCAGACAGACAGACAGACACACACAGACATGCACGGACAAGTTTCCAAAAATGCTTTTTTTGGATTCAGTGGGCCTCTATACATATATTTCCGGTGAAATCTCGGTATCGAAATTTTGGGTGGAATACAATACTTCACATGACTTTCTCTACTCTTGTATAAACTATTTTCACAAATGCTTATTCTCCATCTACTTCATGTTAGTGGAGATATCGAGATGTTAATCTTGTTGCTAATTTTCTTAAAGGTGCGTGGGGAATATGGTAGGCTTTAAGCGATAGCCAATTCTTTTAAGAGCTGGTTGCTATGTGGAGCATTTCATTCTCTTTGCATGTCCAGGACATAAAAAAAACGAATAACGGAATTCCCATTTGAGAAAAAGTATAAGTATTGGAAAATTCAAACAAGTAACGAGGAATATCTCGGAATTCGTTCACTCTACAAAAAAATTGTATATGACATAAATTGTGTGTTTTAACGGGATCTACATTTTTGTGTAGTAAAATGTTGTCTATCTCTTACGGTTTACCAGTTATGCAAAAGCCATTCAGAAAGAAGAGGACTTTGGGAAACATTCCCAGAAAATTCAAGATATGCATTTTGTTCGTTATGAAAATATCTCAAATATATGATGTTTTAATCAAAATCGTTAGAGCATTTTTGAGAAAATCAAAATTTTCGATAAATGTTCCATGTAAAGTGTAGTTTGGGGTGGGGAGATTTTCTTGAAAATCTTTGTGTCGCATCTTTGAAAGATACTGAACTTAAATACCAAGTTTGATATTCATCTGAATTTTCGAGTTTTTGAGTTATCCTGTTCACAGACACACACACGGACCATTTTATAAAAGTGCTTTTTTGGATTCAGGGGCCTCAAAACATGTATTTCCGATGAAATCTCGGTATCTAATTTTTGGGTGGATTGCAATACTTATCCTACTTGCTCTACGTAGTAGTGAAAATATAAATAACCTAGTATAGATCTCCTTCCAAACTTACGGTATGTTACCATACTAGAGAAATAAAGAGGTAATTGATTATTTTGGTAAAACCAGTGCTGAATTTACACACTTCAGCAGAGCGATTTGATTCACAAGTGAGAAAGAGAGGGGGGTATAGGAACTGTGGATAAGGAAAATCTGGGCAAGGAGACCGAATGCAGTCGCCGCTTTTAGCTTGATCAATTTAGGGCACACACAAGGGAGGCTCCGAGGAACAGCTGAATATCGAGTTTAATTCCAAAGTCTCCATCTCCAGTAAACCGTATAACGACTACGACAGGCATGCTTGACATGTTCATCAGATCCAGACATCGGAAGCAATACAAGCACGATCAACTTCCTCAGAGTTGTCGGTGAACCGTAACAAGGGAATAATTAATACCAATATTTAATTCAACGGTCTGCCACAAATCAGAAGGAAGATCTTAGTGAAGTTCCACGCTGTGACGAAATTCACTTATTTCCAAACTAATAATAGTACGATGAAGAAAAGAAAATAATAATAATAATAATAATAATAATAATAATATGTTACTTCCACATAACGTTCTCTGCCCATTCTTCTGGAAACCATACTTACAAACGCTTATTCTTCGCTATACTTCATGTTAATCGAGATAAATGTTTGCAGAATGATTTCATTATATATCCCGTTGTAGATAGAAGTCTGAAATGATTATCATATCTTTTAAAAAAATCTGATGTGTTACACTCACATGACTTTCTCTACTCCTGTACTTCCTACTTTTACAAACGCTTATTCTCCATATGCTTCATGTTAATCGAGGTATCGAGATAATTAATCTTTTGCTAATTTTCTTGTAGATGCAAGGGGAATTGGCTTTAAGCGTTTAAGAGCTGGTTGCTATGTGGAGTATTCCATTCTCTTTGCATTACCAGGACAAAAAAATGAATAACGAATTTGAGAAAAAGTATAAGTATTGGAAAATTTAAGGGAATAACAAGCAATATCTCGAAAATGGTTCACTCAACAACAACAACAACAACAAAAATTTTGTATTTTAACGCGATCTACATTTTTTGTGTAGTAAAATTTTGTCTATCTCTTATGGTTTACCAGTTATGCAAAAGTCGTTCACAATGAAAAACCCTTTTGGAGACATTCCCAGAAAATTCGAGATATACATTTCATTTGTTGTGAAAATATCTTAAACATATGATATTTTAATCAAAATCGTTAAAGCCATTTTTGAGAAAATGAAAATTCTCGAAAAATGTTCCATGTAAAGGGTAGTCTGGGGTGGGGGATTTTCTTGAAAACCTTCGTGTCGCATCTCTGGAAGATATTGAACCTAAATACCAAGTTTGGTGTTTATCCGAATGTTCGTTTCTGAGTTATGCTGTTCACAGACAGACACACAGACAGACAGATCGACAGACAGACAGACACACACGATCATGTTTCCAAAAATGCTTTTTTTTATTCAGGGAGTCTCAAAACATGTATTTCCGGTGAAATCTCGGTATCGAATTTTTGGGTGGAATACAATACTTCCCCTAGTAGAGAAAGTAAACTAGTCTCTATAGCCTGGCTTTGAAATTCCATACTTTTTACATAACCACGAATGATGGCCTTACAACTTGAAAATTCAAACCAATAATAACGAATATCCGTAAATGGCTGATGACACAATAAAAGTTTATTTAAGAGGAATTGTGCGTTTTAAAGAGATCTACATTTTTGTGTAGTAAATGTGTCTATATCTTATGGTTTACCAGTTATACAAAATTAAACAAAATTCCTTCAAAAAGAAGCGGACTTCACAGTCTATTCGCTTAACATTTAAGTTATAGTTGTATTTGTCACGTAAATAGCTTAAATACCTATATGCATTTTAATCAAAATCGTTAAAACTATTTTTTAAAAACTCAAAATTAACCAAATATTTTCCATGCCAAGTGTTGGGATGTTCATACACGCTTATGTATGTGAGCGCGCGGACCTTTTTCTAAAAGTTTTTTTTTTATTTCGGGGACCTTAAGGGGTATGTTTACCTACATTCTTTCTCTTTATACCACCTACTATGGTACATATCTGATATCGAAATGTCAGCGAAAATGCACATTTAAAGGTCCTTTAAGTCCCCAAAAAGTCTCTTTGGGAAAATATCCATATGCGTGTCTTTTTGAACAACGTAATTGAAAAACGAAAAGTCGGATGGACCCCAAACTTCGAGTTTATGTTCATCTTTTAAGGATGCATCACGAAGTTTTCAGTATATTCCCCACCCCAAAATACCTTTTACATAGAAATATTTTTATTAGTTTGTTTTCTCAAAATCTATTCAACAATTTTAATTAAAATATTAGTTTATGTTTGAGATGAAGAATAAAATTTATACCTTGAATTTTCTGTAAGTAGCTTGTGAAGTTTGATTGAATTCTGTGCAACATTGTTTGATTGGGGAACTTTAAGAGATTGATAAAAATTACAAGAACAAACAGACACATCTGGTTAGTATATACAATTTATGCAAATAAAAAAACCTGATGTTACACTCACATGACTTTCTCTATTCTTGTACAAACTATTTTTACAAACGCTCATTCTCCATATGCTTCATGCTATTCGAGATATCCAGATGTCACTCTTATTGCTAATTTTCTTGTAGATGCAAGGGGAATTGCTAGGCTTTAAGCGATAGTCAAATATTTTAAGCGCTGGTTGCTATGTGGCGCAATCCATTCTCTTTGCATGTCCATGAGAAATAAAATAAATAACGAATTTGAGAAAAAGTATAAGTATTGGAAAATTTAAGGAATAACAAGCAATATCTCGAAAATGGTTCACTCAACAACAAAAAATATATATATAACATAAATTGTGTATTTTAACGCGATCTGCATTTTTTTGTGTAGTAAAATTTTGTCTATCTCTTATGGTTTACCAGTTTACCAAAAGTCGTTCACAATGAAGAATACTTTTGGAGACATTCCCAGAAAATGCAAGATATATATTTCATTTGTCATGAAAATATCTTAAACATATGATATTTTAACCAAAATCGTTATAGTCGTTTTTCAGAAAATTAAAATTTTCGAAAAATGTTCCATGTAAAGGGTAATCTATGGTGGGGGGATTTTCTTAAAAAACCTTGGTGTCGTATCTGTGGAAGATACTGAACCTAAATACCAAGTTTGGTGTTTATCCGACTGTTTGTTTCTGAGCTATGCTGTTCACAGGCGCACACACACACACACACACACACACACACACACACACAGACATACACACGGACATGTTTTCAAAATTGCTTTTTTTGAATCAGGGGGCCTCAAAACATATATTTCTAGTGAAATCTTGGTATCGAATTTTTGGTTGGAATACAATACTTCTGAGATAATCGGTTTTATTGAGATATTGATAAAAATTACACGAGCAAACATATACATCTGGTTAGTATATACAATTTATGCAAATAAATTTTTCGAAGTACTAATTAACCCTTCTTATCTCTTTTAGTTCATGCAAGGAGTAATTTCAAAGCCAGCATACCGACCTGGTCCAGCATTTGAATATCCTCAGCTTCATTTATCCTCCTGTGTAACCACAACAAATTGGTAATGAAAGCATTTCTGCTAAAATTTGTCATGATTAATATGAAGTAGAAAGAAAAGTAACTCTTAATGAAAGAATAAATTGTAAAATACATATGAATATAAATGATGGTGAGTGGAGAAAACCGCGTGATGGTAACATGTGGCATATTATTAGACTCTGCATAACGCAGATATGCTGCCAAGGTTTCTTCGCGTTAGCAGTATTTGCAACCTTTAAGCTGCTTTAAGTAAAATTAATTTCAACTTCATGTTCGTTTTTCTTTTCCTTCTTTTTCACGACTAGCCTGTTGCGACCAGCGAAGCGTGTAGAGGTGTTAACCTAAGTACTAACGTTTTTGTTAAGGCAAAAGAATATTCCTCAGCTTGTTATATCCTACATTACGCAACGAAAAGAAAGGGAAAAAAAACATTCTTCTCTAGCTTTTCTTCTTTTCTTTTTTTAAATATAATTTCCGGAGGTGAATAAGGAAAAGCAACATAGACAATCATTGTTATAGATGGAAGTGTTGCATTCGACAAAAAAATTATAAATCCTAATTTCACCGGAGGTATGTCGTCTTATGTTCCAATATGAATCTAAAGGAAAGCATTTTTAGAAAGAGGTTTATATATCCTATGCTTGCGTGCGTGTATATGTGTGTGTACAGCATAACTCAGAAATGAAATATCGGTTAAATACTAAAATTGGTATTTAAGTTCTTTGCATCCCAAGATATGAAGATTATCAAGAAAATCCCCCAAATTACCCTTTACATGGAAAACGTTTCGTTATTTTTTATTTTCTCAAAAAGGTGTCTAACCATTTTGACTAAAATATCATATATATACGATTGGATGACAAAATTTTCAAATAAAATTATTTTTCTGCGAATTGGTTATGAAACCCTCCTCATTCTGAATGACTTATATAACTGGTAAACCCTAAGAGATATACAAAATCGTACCACATAAAAATATAGATCTTGTTAAAGTACACAATTAATTCAAATAAAATGTTTGTGGCGTTACCATTTCCGATATATTTTTTATTAATGGTTTAATTTTCAAATATTGTATTTTTCAAGTGGCGAATCGCTAATCATTTTTATTGTTTTTTTTTCTTTCCTTCCTTTGTTTGTTTCTTGTTTGTGCTTTTATTTTGATTTTATAATATCGTGACGTGAGTAGGGAATACAATGAATATTATACATGCTGTGTTGCATTCGACAAGAAAGTTAGAAACCGTAAGGGGCCTTCACAATGAAAATTAAGCATTAACATAAGAAGTAAATCTTAAGACATAAACTTAAAGCAATGCGTTGTCATTCGCATCGACAACTGCAAACTTAGGCAGTAGCCAATCGCAAGAGAGGGTTAAACAGTTGAGCTAATATGGCGTCCTGGAAAGCGATTACCGTCAAAATAGGTTATTGTAGTTGTTTGAAAATAAATAACATCCCGGTTAAGGGATTTTAAAGTCACAAAAATGCATCACCTACAATAACAAATTGTTTTGCTGCGATTTTTATAGACACCCCCAGTGATTCCTGGTCCGTGATCTCGCACAGAATGTGTGTTAGCGAATTAACACATGGCGAAGTAAAATCTGATGGCATGGCAGAATGACCACGAGATGAGAATCGCTCTGTGATTGGCTAGTTTCTTATGTTAGACGTAGACATAAGCTTAAAAGCTTGTACCTTCTAAGTAGAAGCATGCAAGGTCAAAGCTTTTAAGTTTACGTCTAATTCATTGTTTATTTTTATGTTTATGTGATTTATTGTGAATGCTTCCATTACAATACATAGCATCTAGCTTTTAAGTTTACGTTATTCTTACGGTTAATTTTCATTGTGAATGGGGCCTTATTTTTACCGGAAAGACGCATTCTATCCTCCTCCTCCTACTACTACTACTAGTAATAATAATAATAATAATAATAATAATAATAATAATATCTGCATTCCGTCCATATAAATACCAAACTTCGCATTTAAGTCCAGTATGTTTTAAAGGTTGCAACGCCAAGATTTTTTAATGAAATATTTTCCAGCCGAAACATCCTTTTACATGAAAATTTGTTACTACATTTTAGTTTTCATAAATTATTTTAATGCTTTTGAAGTACTGGTATGATAAATTAAAGTTTTATATAAACTGTTCTTCACGTAGCATTTGTATAGTGAATGCAAGATAAGCAGAATTGCTGATTTATACCAAAGTACTGCTATACTAGTCCCGGGCATCCTTTCCCCAACCGGCTTCAAAGTGAACGGAAAGCTTTGAAGCCTGACCATAAACCCATCAGTAAACGATTAGTAGGGTCTTCCCATCCCTTAAACACAACACGTGGTCCTTTCTCCAGCTCCACCAAAGCAAAGCGTTGTTGCCGGTTTTAGCAGCTGTGACTGTTCGCTCGTGCTTTTCTTCCATGTTCAGCTAAGCTTCTATATTACTTCTTCAGAGAAGTTATATAGTGTTTTACTTAGTGCAGTTTTGTAAGTTTAGCAGTGTTTAATAGTTATTAGCGTTTAATAGTTTAATTAAGATGTGGAGACCTTGGGAAACGAACCAAGTTGATGCCCCTCCGGTCGCACCAGCAAGTGACCCTCTGCCGAATATCAGTAATGCCAAGACCACGAAGAAAAGGGCTACAAAAACTGAATAAGCAAAGCCGATTTTTATGTGTAATGTTCAAGAACATGTAGAAAAGAACCTTTTATGTGGAAAAATGTTTGTTATTGTTTTGAATTTCTCAAAAACAGCTTAACGATTTTTAGTAAAATACCGCAAGTTTAAGATATTTGCAGGAAAAGTAAAATTTGTATCATGAATTTTATATTCTGGGAATAACTTGTAAAATTTTCCTCGTTCTCAACTTGTTGTATTACTGGTAAATTCTAAGAGAGAGACAAAATCTTACTCTGCGTAAAATGCAATCTCGGTAAAGGACAAATTTTAGGTCAAATTGTGTTAACCATTTCCGAGAAATTTTTTGTTGTTGGTTTGAATTTTGAAATACAAGTTGGAAGTCTCTGTTTGTATTTTCCTCGTGGTCATGCTAAGAGCATGGAATTTCAAAGTCATCATATAGTCATCTGTATTTTAAAAATCTGACTATCGCTTTAGCCTATGTATCCTTATATTTACAACGATATGTGCAATGAAATTTTATCTTATTATTTAAGAAGTAGATAGAATAAGCTTTTGTGAAAGTAGTTTGTAGAAGAGTGAGTAGAGATAATCTTGTGAATATAATACATAAGATTTTTTTTTATTTTCTTTCTTTTGCCTTCGTATTTTTACTTATCCTGCATTTTATAATAAAGCTATTCATTTAAGTAAACAGAAGATGTCATGCTTATAAATCTTACACCTTAAACAATACACAACTTCTTGTATTAGCTTTATATTAATAAAACATTGTTGTGATACAAGTGATAAAAAACTTTTTACCATAGCTCCGCGCACAGCATAATCAAAAATGATGCTTTGATTTGGGAGTAAGAGTTCCTTTCAAAATAAATTAATATTTATGTATTTTAATTATTTAATGATAGTCCAACAATGTATAGTTTATTCGGAACATGTTTCTAAGTTTCTCTCGGATATGTTAACATGCATTTCTATTCTTGTAGCGCAGTATATTAGTTCAGATCATTCATTAGTTCAGTTATATTTTAAAGCGTTTGCAACTTAAATGTAATTACTATGCGATTCATAGTTATTTACATAGTTATTTTGTGTGTAAAGCAAGCAGACAAACTGCATGATTGTATTCTGTACATGTGGAAATCACCTGCAAAGTTTTGCTTTTAAATACTATTTTTAATTTTGGCAACAACGCGCATATGCACATGGATGTCTCTAAGATTTTATGGTGCTTGCGGTTAGGGAGGGTAGGGAACAAGTGTTTGGCTACTGCACAAAGGTCGCCGCTTGGGGATCCGAAGGCTGCGATGACCATACCCGTTGTATTTCAGGCTAACCTTTTCGCCTGTAAATTAGCGAGGCAAATGATTTCAAATATGGTTGTATTTTCTCAAAGCAGAATAGCTCTAGCTGGATGTGGTTTCACAGAAACATACCCAGTTAAAACAACTGACGGGCTAAGTCAATAAGCTGCCATCCGTGGAAATTAGGTACAGGAGCATAGATTTCATCTCTTTCATCTTTTGCTGCAATATAGGATAAGATGACTGGGTAAAGAATTTTTCACAAGTTCTATAAAATCAAGCACTAAAAAGACAGAGGAGATATTCAATAGGATTTCTGTAAAAGGCAAAAAGGCAACGCAAAAGAATAAGAGAAGAAGATTGCTGAGAAATGTAAAAGGGCTTTATTAATTATGCATAAATGAACAGGAAGCAGGTACCGGAAGAAACTGAAGAGTATAAATATACGATGAAGAAGCAAATCTGTATGCGTAGCGTTAACTTTCAGGTGCGTTCGTAACATTATATCTCGATTTCTGACATTTAGTCGCATCTTGGAAAATAATCCTAAAGTTCGTACATCCTAATTTGGTTATTTCTACCAGGTATGAGGCACGTATATGAATTTCTTCAAACCGCTATATTGCAACTCGCCATACGCGCTTCTGTATTTATCGTGTGTAAGGCCGGCCAAAATATGCTCTGCACTCTACCCGTATCTAGTAGGTAGAGAAGGAATTGCTTTCCACCTCAAAAATTCGATACCCAGTTTCAACCGGAAATACCTGTTTTGAGGCTCCTGAATAAATAAATAAGTAAATAAAAACAAAACGTTTTTGTAAAAATGTCTGTGAGCAGCATAACTCAGAAACGAAAATTCGGATAAACACCAAACTTGGTAGTAAAGTTCACTATCTTCCAAAGATGCGACACGAAGATTAACAGAAAATTCTCCCCCACACCAAACTATCCTTTATATAAGTTTTTTTAATTTTTCTAAAAATAGCTCTAAAGATTTTTATTATAATACCATACGTTAATGATATTTACATGACAAATAAAATGTATACCTTGAATTTTTTGGGAATAGCATTTTAAATCCTCTTCATTTGCCAGGAATATTGCATAATCTTGTATAATTGGTAAACGTTAAGCGATAGACGAAAATGTTCTACACAAGAAATATAGATCTCTTTAAAACACACAATTTATTTCAAATAATTTTTTGTGGCATCAGCCTTTCCGAGAAACCTGTTATTAATGGTTCGAATTGTTGAATACTTAGCCATTCTTTTCAAGTCCTGCAAATTTTAGTTGTTTCTCGGATTGCATGGAAAGAATATGGAATTTTAAGGCCACCGTCCATTTCTGAAACATTTAACTGTCGCTGTTCCCTTTGTATCTGTAACGAAATGTGCAATGTAGCTATTTCCGGAAAAGTTTATCTCGATTAAAACGAATTAGACAGAAAAATAAACTTTCATGTAAATGATTTATATACTCATTAATAAGCTATAGATGTTAGAGGAAGTCATGTGAATGTAACATACTTAAACGACTACATTCATATTTCTAATTTTAGTAAACCAAATGCTGCGTTCTTGAAAATAGCGGATATGCAAAATATTGTAACTATAGGCTATAAAAACATTGCAGAAACATATACTGCGCCTGTCTCGATTACTTTCATCTGTTTAGGACTTAGGTCCCATTCACAATACAGCCGTAGGCGTAACGCAAGAACTTGGCATCCGTAAATTTGCGGCGGTTTTATGTTTATTTATTTATTGAGCCCCACCTTTGGGAGCCAATTTGCGACGGTATTAGTGTTTGTTTAAAGAATGCTACTGTTTATTTGCAAGAACTTGGCATCCGTAAATTTGCGGCGGTTTTATGTTTATTTATTTATTGAGCCCCACCTTTGGGAGCCAATTTGCGACGGTATTAGTGTTTGTTTGAAAGAATGCTACTGTTTATTTGCCGCACGTATGAAAGGCAATTTGTCGCGGTCACTTCGTGTTAGCTTTTACTGAGCGCCTGTTATTTTATTTAATTTTGGGTTCACTGTCCTCCGGCTAGCTATGATCTTTTTGGTCGAGCACTTATCTTATACAGGTGTGTAAACGGAAAGGAGTCTTGTATCCAAAGATAACACTGATGAAGAATTTGTTTACACTTTTATTGTCGTAACACATTATGCAATTCCACATATTAATCTTGACACTCGCCAAACTGAAACTGTTATAATAACTTCTTTACTGAACATTATTAATTCGCGTACTTCAACTTTTTGTGTAATTAACTTTACGACACTTGAGATTTTTTCATAACTTTGCTACGTATTCACCATGACTTTTTCTGTTTAACTCAGCGACGTGTAATGCACAAATGTTTCCGATGGACTGAACTGATTTGACTCTGACCTAACCCTTTTTATACTCCTACACCCCGATATACCTAAAGATTATAACCGAGCTGCTATTGGTTAATAAAACGCGCCAACATTAGCGTCTATTTTTATATCCAATGAAAATTACGAAAACATATGCTCTAGGAAAAATGTTCCAGCAAATTCCTAAGAAAAACGCGCCAATATTACGTCATTTGCTCGTCTCTAATAATGATAAACAGCTCACCCCCTCGCTACATTATTGCACGCTATTATTGTCAGTTTCGTAAGGCCATATAAACCCACTTCTCGACAATGCTTACAATCATCAAACATCTCAAATCAATGTCACATAACAATGCATATTCACACTATAATCACTCTTGACATTTACATAATTTGTGATACAAATTACTGCGTCAAATTGCATGCGGAAATCTTCCGAACTTACCGCAAGTTTCAAACTGAATAACGCAGCCAATAATATCTTAAATGAAAATTCATCCAGTCTTTATAAATAATTAGGACATAAGAAGATATGTTACCAAGGAAATAAAAGAGCAACGTCTGGTGTTACCGTTTAAAATGGAATGGCATATCCAAATGGATTGTACAGTAGTGGACGTAAACTCTCGTATCGCGATCTCCACGAGCTGATAATGCATGGAGTAAGCTGGGTACACTTCCATTATGCACCCAACGCAAGCATAAAATTTGAAGTGTGCAGTCTCTTGCGTTACATAGCACGTTACGGGACTATGTGAATGCTTCCATTAAATAATATGCGTGCAAAGTCTGCTGCGTCTGCGCCGACGTTTTGTTGCGAGTGGGGCTTTATATGATCCGCCCCCCCCCCCCAAGCAATTGCGTCAGAGATCCATAAATGAGCTATCAACTCTGAACCACGTTGGGATGATGGTAAAGGTGAGAATTAAATGAAGAAATTGGTTACAGAAAAATTCGCTGAAGTAAGTTGAGCAACTCAGCATCCGCCTGGAAGCTGAAGAAAACAGAGAAATCTTTGGTCAGAATGATGCCCCAAGAAATTTGAACCAGAGACATCCTGAAGGGAGACACAAGGTTACCAACTGGGTCATCTCGAACAGCATACTACCAAACTGCAACAGTTAGTATTAATTGTTAAGACGTATACAACACATAGAACGTTATGACAAAAATAGGCAGTTTGGTCAGTTTTGAGTTACTTGCAGAACCCGCGGCTCCGCTTGCATTGTTGATTTAACTACAGAGATTCTTGTCCCCCTTTTCTCTCTCCCCTTTATCTTCGTCTACTCTATCGGTCTCCCCCTTTCATTTCTCCTTTACTTTCTATTTCTCTACAATTGACACCCTATCCCTTCTTCTCCCTCCCTTACGCTATCTGTCCACCACTCACACTCCCTCTTCTCCTTTCTTTCATTATGCTATTCATTTTTTGTACCCCCCTCTCTACTCACTTTTCTCCTTCTCACACCCGTCACCTTCTGCCCCTCTCTCTTCCCCTCTGTGCAACGTTACTTTATGTGGTACTTTGAAAATGAGTAACTTAAAGTTTTTTTCTAGGATATTAATAAAAATTAAAATATAAATTCGAAACTATACTTTTTCGTGTGGTAACTGGTTTACGTGCATTAATCAATAATGTTAGCCAAAAGTTTGTGTAACTAATTATGTTTATAAAATTTTGTTTTATATTTTTTCAGAAAGGTCTGTAATGTGCCAGATATTTCTATTTTCTGATTTCGCACCCCTTTTGGGAAAGTAATTAAGATACCATAGAGCTTATTCTCTTAAGTGGGACCTAACGTTAAATACCAAGTGTCACATCATTGTTAGTCGCCATGCGGTATGTCATCTCAAAATCAATTTGAGATCTTGTGGTTATGATGGTCCTTTTAGGGTCAATTTATTTTTTTAAATGGGAATCTACAATTAAAAGCCTACAAAAATGACCATCACAATGTCCTCCAAATAAAACACACCTATGACATTTACTTTCCCCCATAATATTAAGTAACTTTTATTAAAGACATTTCTTTCTACAACGCTTAGTTTTTGGTGGAAAAGGAAACAGTGCAGTATTTCGAATGTTCATGTTTAGGTGTATGTTTTATTGCAAATAACCACATTTCGCTTTCGTTGCAGCATCATCATCGAATTTAATAATTTTTCTTCAGTCTAATGACCAGTGGAGTTTTCTCTTACGTATCCACGTCCCTACAGTAGATATCAGTTTGTGCTGACTCGCTACCGGACCTCTTCTGAACAGGAATTCTTTGCGCTGGTTGTTGTTTACAGCTGCTGTACCATCAAACTCGTTGAATTTTTACTTTCTCTACTACGTATTGTATTCCACCCAAAAATTCGATACCGAGATTTCACCGGAAATACATGTTTTGAGACCCCCTGAATAAAAAAAAGCATTTTTGGAAACATGTCCGTGTGTGTGTGTGTGTGTGTGTGTGTGTTTGTGAACAGCATAACTCAGAAACGAACAGTCGGATAAACACCAAACTTGGTATTTAGGTTCAGTATCTTCCAGAGATGCGCCACGAAGGTTTTCAAGAGAATCCCCCACCCAAGATTACCCTTTACATGGAACATTTTTCGAAAATTTAAAATTTTCTCAAATATGGCTCTAACGATTTTGATTAAAATATCATATGTTTAAGATATTTTGATGACAAATAAAATGTATTTCATGAATTTTCTGGGAATGTCTCCAAAAGTATTCTTCATTGTGAACGACTTTTGCATAACTGGTAAACCATAAGAGATAGACAAAATTTTACTACACAAAAAATGTACATCGCGTTAAAATACACAAATTATGTTATATACATTTTTGTTGTTGAGTGAACCATTTTCGAGATATTGATTTTTATTCCCTTAAATATTCCAATACTTCATACTTTTTCTCAAATTCGTTATTCATTTTGTTTTTGTCCTGGCAGTGTAAAGAGAAAGGAATACTCCGCATAGCAACCAGCTCTTAAAATATTTGACTATCGCTTAAAGCCTACCAATTCCCCCTGCATCTACAAGAAAATTAGCAATAAGATTAACATCTCGATTAACATGAAGCATATGGAGAATAAGCGTTTGTAAAAATAGTTTGTACTAGAGTAGAGAAAGTCATGTGAGTGTAACATATCAGAATTTTTTTTAATGAAACATCATAGCCTAAGGAATAAATTCAAGAATTACAGTGCTTGTCGAGTTAGAAGTTCTGCTATATTTTCAGCACAGGAATGTCACATTGCGTGACAAGTTTCGACATTCGAGCTGGGCTTCTACTTGTATAAGAAGGCATCTTAGTTTTCATCTCCGGCTTGAAGAAAGGCGAATGTCAACAAAGCGCCTTGCATTTATATAGCAATGTTATTTCCGGACCTATCCCATTTCTAAGGATATTGCATGAAGACGTGTCCTAACAGCAAACGTGCAGCAGCTCCAGACAGTATTTCTGGCGTTATGGGCGGTCTTGGTTTTCCCCAGCAGAGTAAAACCTCAGGCATTAATTTGAGAACTGTCAACGTGTTGCCAGTGTTAGTGTTGATATAATTTTATGACGTTCTCTGTTTCTCGCCTGCGGCTTTTACCATCCAATGGCATATACTCAAAATTAATCTTCTACTTTTTACTTTCTCTACTACGTATAGTAAGTAGGGGAAGTATTGTATTCCACCCAAAAATTCGATACCGAGATTTCACCGGAAATACATGTTTTGAGACACCCTAAATCCAAAAAAAAAAAAAAGCCTTTTTGGGAACATGTCCGTGTGTGTGTCTGTGTGTGTCTGTCTGTGAACAGCATAACTCGAAACGAACAGTCGCATAAACACCAAACTTGGTATTTAGGTTCAGTATCTTCCAGAGATGCGACATGAAGGTTCCAAGAAAATCCCCCACCCCAGATTACCCTTTACATGGAACATTTTTCGAAAAGTTTAATTTTCTCAAAAATGGCTCTAACGATTTTGATTAAAATATCTATACTTAAGATATTTTTATGACAAATAAAATGTATGTCTTGAATTTCCTGGGAATGTCTCCAAAAGTATTCTTCATTGTGAATGACTTTTCCATAACTGGTAAATCATAAGAGATAGACAAAATTTTACTACACAAAAGATGTAGATCGCGTTAAAATACACAATTTATGTCATATACATTTTTTTTGTTGAGTGAACCATTTTCGAGCTATTGCTTGTTATTCCCTTAAATTTTTCAATACATATTTTATCAAATGGGAATTCGTTATTCATTTTTTTGTCTTGGATATGCAAAGAGTATTAATCTGTGGCAAAGGGAATGGTGCTGCACCTAGCAACCAGCTATTAAGATATATGTATGTGCTTAAAGGCTACTGTATTTCCATATTGCCCTTGTAAATATATTATCCCCTTACATCTACAAGAAAATTAGCAATAAGATAGAGTCTGCAAATGTTTATCTCGATTAACATGAAGTAGATGGAGAATAAGCGTTTGTAAAAATAGTTTGTACAAGAGTAAAGAAAGTCATGTGAGTGTAACACATCAGATTTTTACTTTCTCTACCATGTAGGTGGAGAAGGTACTGCATTCCACCCAAAAATTCAATACCGAGATTTCACTGGGAATACGTGTTTTGAAGCCCCTGAATAAAAAAAAAAAGCATTTTTAGAAAAACGTCCGTGTGTGTGTGTGTATGTGTCTGTGAACAACATAACTCAAAACGGAAAAGTCGGATAAGTACCACACTTGGTATTTAAGCTCAGTATCTTCCAAGGATGTGGCACGAAGATTTTCAAGAAAATCCTCCACCCCTACTACCCATAACTTGTAACACTTTTCAAAATGTTTTATCCTCTAAAAATGGCCCTAAAATGTTTATTAAAATATATATTAAATATATTTACATGACAAAATGTATGTCTTGAATTTTCTGGGAATAGTTCTGTGAAGTCCTCTTCATTCGGAAGGAAGTTTGTATAACTGCTAAATGTTAAGCGATAGACGAAAACGTACTAACAAAAAATCTAGATTTCTTTAAAACACACAATTTATTTCAAATAAGTTTTTTATAATATTAGCAGTTTCTAAGATATCCGCTATTAAAGGTTCGAATTATTCATTATTTTGCATTCTCTTAAAGTCCTGCCAACATTCAGTTTTTTCTCGCGGTTGCATGGAGACAGTATGGAATTTCAAGGCCAGGGTATAGCGTCTAGTTCTTAAAGTTCCCTTTGTATCTATAACGAAATGTTAATGTACCTATTTTCTGCAAAGGTTTATTTGAATTAAAATGTAGAAGATAGAAAAATGAGATTTATTAAGAATACTCTGTATACCCACTAATAAAGATAGAGGGAAAATAAAAGTCATGTGAATGTATGCATCACATCAGATTTTTCACAAATGAGTTGTACAAGACCTTCGTTTCCATGCAGTTTTTAAGCTGCATCTATACCATATGTCAAATGCAGAAAAAATGTCGATGAAGTTACACAATATATCTGTAGCTGGCTTTTGTATTTATATTTGAAGAGATTATTTTAGATGGCTGAGTCACTAGAGATATACACAACAACAAAATTAAACAATATTAATGTTTCCTTTTACATTGCTCTAAGCTCTCTCCTTTTTTAAACTATAAAAATAATTAACACATGCAGGTTAAGAAATCGTAGAAAATGATGTTTTAGAATATTTTAATTCAACCTGATTTAATGTAGTGATATCCTGTGTTTATTTTCGCCAAATAAGTATTGGGCAAGTGAACGAATGGCACTTTCGAAAATGCAAAAGGTGTTTTCTTTTTCTCTCCCATAACAGAGTTGTCGAACTAAGCATTGTAACCTCGCTCAATTAATTCTCTTCATTGTCCTATGGTACAACATAACGGGAAGAAAAAAAGGATTTAAGAAACAAATACGACGGGATTAATAAAGAGCGTAGCACTTTGCAGCGATTGGATTTAAATAGGAAGAATGGTCCAAATTGAGATAGTTAAGTGGGGTGGGAATGAAAGACGAGGGATTTATCTTGTTAAACTACACCTGCGTCAGTGCTCAGAAAGCAGATCGTGTGTCGCCCCATAGAGAATGTAGCGTCTCTTATTTCTCAGGCTTACACAGACGATTTATAATCAGTGAATGCCCAAATGAATCCTAGGATCAATAGAATGAGAATACATTATACTGCTCGGGCTGAATCACCGGCGTTGAAAAAAGAAAGGTTGGGGGGGGGGGGTTATCCTGACGTTTCGCCAGCTCTAGTGGCTGGCATTCTCAGAGGTAGCGGACTACGAATAGAATGCTGTGCAGATCGTGATTACAACTCTATAATGGTGGCTAGAATGTAAAGTGTTCTGGAAATAAGTGCGAAAGAAATGGGAGCTTGTTCACTAGAACTGACGAAACGTCTGGAAAACCTTATTATGTCCAGTGATGTCTAAACAGCATAATTTTATTTCTAAAGGTACGTGCCACAAAAGCCTAGTATCTTATTATAGCGTGATGCAGTAATTTGTGTCATAAATTATTTAAATGTAAATAATGATTATAGTATGAATATGCATTTTTATGTGACATTGATCTGAGATATTTGTTGATTGCAATTATTGTTGAAGTAAGTTTATACTGCCTTACTGAAACTGACAATAATAGCGTGCAATAATGCAGCGAGGGGGTGAGCTGTTTATCATTATTAGAGACGAGGAAGTTACGTAATATTGGCGCGTTTTCTTTAGAATTTGCTGGAACATTTTACCTAGAGCATATGTGTTCATAATTTTCATTGGATATAAAAATAGACGCTAATGTTGGCGCGTTTTATTAGCCAATAGCAGCACAGTTATAATCTTTAGGCATATCGGGGTGTAGGAGTATAAAAAGGGCTAGGTTAGAGGTAAAGTCCTTCAGTCCGTCAGTTCGTAGAAAACGTACGTCGCCCTCATTCCAGCAGAAATATTTGTACAGTACACATCGGCTATCGATTTGCAGGTTACGCGTAGCAGAGTTATGAAAAATCTAAAGTGTTGTAAAGTTAATTATACAAAAGGTTGAAGTACGCGAATTAAAAGTGATCAGTAATGAAGTTATTATAACAGTTTCAGTTTGGCGAGTGTCAAGATCAATGTGTAAATGTGATAGTGAATGTGTTCGACAATAAAAGTGTAAAACAAATTCTTTCATCAGTGTTATCTTTGGATAAACGACTCCTTTCCGTTTACACAACCTGTATAAAGAGAAGTGCTCGACCAAAAAGATCATAGCTAGCCGGAGGACAGTGAACCAAAATTAAATAAAATAACAGTAGCATTCTTTCAAACAAACACTAATACTGCCGCAAATTGCTAACACCAGATGGAGCTAACAAACCTAACAAAGAATCACGTCACAAAATGGCTTCACCACGTGGAGTAAACACAAATACACAAACATTATAAATAATACCGCCGCAAGCGAGAATTGTCAGCATTTATGTTATCAATTTAAAGGCAAACAAATTATCTAAACAATATGTGACTATTCATACCACGGTATTGGATGAAGACCGGGCGGGGAAAAAGGTAGAGGGCTACTTCACAATCGAATACCAATAATTCCAGTTATTGAAATTGTCAGGCTTCCTTATGATGTTTTATTTTTTTTTCTTTATTGGTCTTCTTTTTCATTCCAAGTGTAGGCTAATAGCGTGTTCTGTCCTGATTTCTTCTTACTTCCACCTCTTTCTCGGGCGTCCAATCTTGGTTTAACCCGTCCGGCTTACTGAGGTGGGAAACAGGATTATTAATATTATTATTATTATTATTATTTCTTATTTTACAACAAAGAAGCAACCAAACTTTCAAGGGTGTTCTTTCAGGATCTCCTTCCCAAAATATAAGTAAAAAGAAACGGTGCGCCTGTATTAGATAATTTATTCACGAATATCCAACATTTAATACGATTAAGCGCTCAGAGTTTTAACTGAGGTGCAGCGTAATGAGCTGCTGAAGGACAAATACAAATAAGCTAATTTGGTTGATTCAACTGTCTGCCAAATGACTTATTTCCTCGTTTGAAAGACTTTGCACGAGGACTAATATTAGTGTTCGCATCAACGTGTGTGCGTGCGTGCGGGCGCGCGCGCGCGCGCGCGTGCGTGCGTGTATATTTTCAAAGATGAAATGATGTGGCGTATTATTTATTTTATTTCATTACCAGACGCACTGTTGTGCGGTATTGTTGCTACCAGACGTAGCATTATCGTGTCTCTTCAGTTATATTTCGGCTTAACGATCTTTCCTTTCGTTGTGAACTACGTCAAAGGGAAAGATCTGTTTCAAACTGTCTGGTATGACGTGAACCTTGTCTAGCTACGGCTAAACACTGTTGGTGGGGTAAGATAGCGTCACTCCAGTGAAAGTGGTCGTTGAAGCCAGGCGTGTGTGTGGCCGGTCTACTGTTTTGTGGCATCTTCCTCCAATCTGTTTCCTTTGTTAATTATGTAGAGTCGCCAAACGTTTTGTGAATAAATCCCAGATATGTGAAGGTAATGTATGTTATGTAATTCTTCAGTGTAATATAAAACCCACGTCTTCCTCTTAAATCTACACACCAAGGTCCCGGACTTTTGCTGCCAGCGAGATGCGCCCCCATGTGCCTGTTGGGGTGATCTAAATTATATCATTTTCTGGTAACCTTTTGGCCTTCACCCCAACATGTAACAGTATTTCAAATGAAAGTATTGGTCTGCTATAAATAATAAACATTTAGACACCGTTTTGATGATGGGCAACACAAAATTAGAATCATACATGTCTGCAATTATAGCACAGAAAAGTCAGTTTCTTCACCTCATTGAATATAAACTGCTATTAAGGCAAAAATACTTCAGTAATAGGTGTTGATATAGACTATTGATTATGAGTTACATTGTCATGAGACTATGAATGCAAGACTGGTCATTTGTTAAGTATTTAATGATCTGACCGGTTATTAAATGTGGCTTCGCCCGCAATTTATTCTGTGACGGTTAGTAACCCCCGTTATGAAAATGTTGGCTTTAGGAGAGTTACCTTCCCTATAGATATACGTTTTTGTTGTTGAGTGAACCATTTTCAGATATTGCTTGTTATTCCCTTAAATTTTCCAACACATACTTTTTCTCAAATGGGAATTCGTTATTCTTTTTTTTTTTTTTTTTGTCCTGGTAATGCAAAGAGAATGGAATACTCCACATAGCAACCAGCTCTTAAAATATTTGACTATCGCTTCCCTTGCATCTACAAGAAAATTAGCAATAAGATTAACATCTCGATATCTCGATTAACATGAAGCATATGGAGAATAAGCGTTTGTAAAAATAGTTTGTACAAGAGTAGAGAACGTCACATGAGTGTAAAACATCTGAATTGTTTTTAATTTGTATGAATGCAGTGAGTTCACGTAGGCTGTGTGAACAGTAATAGCAACTGAAAATGCCACGCTTTGAAGACAAAATTTTGGTAACATAAAAGAGCTGTAAATTATTTAATGCCAGAGAACATAAAGACGAACAAAAGCACGATGTGGAACTAATTTTCAGAATTCTGTACGGAGAGAAATTATAAAACTGACGGCTCAGTTAGCGACAAAGAAATTACTTCCATTCTCTAAAAAGACATGGTTGGCTCTAAACCAGGTAGGTTCATCATAAGTTTTTCGTGTCGAGTAGCACTCTTGCTACCAGTTTTACATGGTAATTTAAATTGAGTTTCAAACTCGTGCATCTTTTGATAAGATAATTGTTTTTGGACCTTCAGTCTGAAATATTTATAGTGAAAAGAAGCATTCGTTAAACTCAATTAAATTGTCGTAAAACTATCAGCACTGTTGCTACTACTGTTGATAGTACGGGAGAAGCGCGGGAGAGGCTTCTTGCACGCCTTCAAGTGTGCACGACCCGTATGTATTTGACCCATAAGGTAATTACATCATTCCAATTGCGCATGCGTAAAAGCTCTTTAAAACGTGCACAAGTCAAGATGTGCTACCGACCCTGTTACCACATTTCATCGAGTTATGAGCGCGTTAGATTTAAACGCCGTAGATTTTAAATTATCGTATATACGTTACGTTTAATAGCATTCAAAGAAAACATTATCAATAAATCTGCAAGGTGTCAAAAGTTGGGATATTCACGTGCTCCTATACTGCAGTCGCCACTGCCCAAAACACGCATTTCCTGTGAAATTTCGACATCGAATTTTTGGGTGGAATACAAGGCTTTCTCTAACTACTAGGTACGTGGTAGAGAAAGTAAAAAGGTTAAGCTGTATCCTACAAGTAACTGATTTCGGAAAGAAATGTGCATAAATGATTTTGTTGTTTTATACGAGGAAGAGGCGCAAGCGAAGCATTAAAAAAAGTCTGATGTTACACTCACATGACTTTCTCTACTCTTGTACAATCTATTTTTACAAACGCCTATTCTCCATATGCTTTATGTTAATCGAGATATCGAGATGTCAATCTTATTGCTAATTTTCTTGTAGATGCAAGGGGAATATGGTAGCTTTTAAGCGATGGTCAAATATTTTAACGCTGGTTGCTATGCGGTGCATTCCACTCTCTTTGCAAGTCCAGGACATAAAAAAATCTGATGTGTTACACTCACATGACTTTCTCTACTCTTGTACAATCTATTTTTACAAACGCTTATTCTCCATATGCTTCATGATAATGGAGATATCCAGATGTCAATCTTATTGATAATTTTCTTGTAGATGCAAGGGGAATATGGTAGGTTTTAAGCGATAGTCAAATATTTTAACGCTGGTTGCTATGTGGCGCATTCCATTCTCTTTGCATGTCCAGGACATAAAAAAAAATCTGATGTGTTACACTCACATAACTTTCTCTACTCTTGTACAATCTAATTTTACAAACGCCTATTCTCCATATGCTTCATGTTAATCGAGATATCGAGATGTCAATCTTATTGGTAATTTTCTTGTAGATGCAAGGGGAATATGGTAGCTTTTAAGCGATAGTCAAATATTTTAACGCTGGTTGCTATGTGGCGAATTCCATTCTCTTTGCATGTTCAGGACATAAAAAAATGAATAACGAATTTGAGAAAAAGTATAAGTATTGGAAAATTTAAGGAAATAACAAGCAATATCTCGAAAACGGTTCACTCAACAAAAGAAACGTATATGACATAAGTTGTGTATTTTAAAGCGATCTACATTTTTTGTGTAGTAAAATTTTGTCTATCTCTTATGGTTTACCAGTTATGCAAAAGTCGTTCACAATGAAGAATATTTTTGGAGACATTCCCAGAAAATTCGAGATATACATTTTATTTGTCATGACAATATCTTAAACATATGATATTTTAATCAAAATCGTTAGAGCCGTTTTTGAGAAAATTAAAATTTTCGAAAAATGTTCCATGTAAAGGGTAGTCTGGGGTGGGGGGATTTTCTTGAAAACCTTCGTGTCGCATCTCTGGAAGATACTGAACCTAAATACCAAGTTTGGTGTTTATCCGACTGTTCGTTTTTGAGTTATGCTGTTCACAGACACACAGACACACAGACACACAGACAGACACACACACGGACATGTTTCCAAAAATGCTTTTTTTGGATTCAGTGATTCTCAAAACATGTATTTCCGGTGAAATCTCGGTATCGAATTTTTGGGTGGAATGCAATACTTCCCCTACTTACTATACGTAGTAGAGAAAGTAAAAATCTGATGTGCTACACTCACATGACTTTCTCTACTCTTGTACAATTTAATTTTACAAACGCCTATTCTCCATATGCTTCATGTTAATCGAAATATCGAGAAGTCAATCTTATTGGTAATTTTCTTGTAGATGCAAGGGAAATATGGTAGCTTTTAAGCGATAGTCAAATATTTTAACGCTGGTTGCTATGTGGCGCATTCCATTCTCTTTGCATGTCCAGGACATAAAAATAATGAATAACGCATTTGAGAAAAAGTATAAGTATTGGAAAATTTAAGGAAATAACAAGCAATATCTCGAAAACGGTTCACTCAACAAAAGAAATGTATATGACATAAGTTGTGTATTTTAACGCGATCTACATTTTTTGTGTAGTAAAATTTTGTCTATCTCTTATGGTTTACCAGTTATGCAAAAGTCGTTCACAATGAAGAATACTTTTGGAGACATTCCCAGAAAATTCGAGATATACATTTCATTTCTCTTGACATTATGTTAAACATATGATATTTTCATCAAAATCGTTAGAGCCATTTTTGAGAAAATTAAAATTTTCGAAAAATCTTCCATGTAAAGGGTAGTCTGGGGTGGGGGGATTTTCTTGAAAACCTTCGTGTCGCATCTCTGGAAGATACTGAACCTAAATACCAAGTTTGGTGCTTATCCGACTGTTCGTTTTTGAGTTATGCTGTTCACAGACACACACACAGACACACACAGACACACACACACACACACACACACACACAGACACACACACGGACATGTTTCCAAAAATGCTTTTTTTGGTTTCAGGAGGTCTCAAAACATGTATTTCCGGCGAAATCTCGGTATCGAATTTTTGGGTGGAATGCAATACTTCCCCTACTTACTATACGTAGTAGAGAAAGTAAAAATGAATAACGAATTTGAGAAAAAGTATAAGTATTGGAAAATTTAAGGGAATAACAAGCAATATCTCGCAAACGGTTCACTCAACAAAAGAAATGTATATGACATAAATTGTGTATTTTAACGCGATCTACATTTTTCGTGTAGTAAAATTTTGTCTATCTCTTACGGTTTACCAGTTATGAAAAAGTCGTTCATAATGAAGAATACTTTTGGAGACATTCCCAGAAAATTCGAGATATACATTTTATTTGTCATGACAATATCTTAAACATATGATATTTTAATCAAAATCGTTAGAGCCGTTTTTGAGAAAATTAAAATTTTCTAAAAATGTTCCATGTAAAGGGTAGTCTGGGGTGGGGGGATTTTCTTGAAAACCTTCGTGTCGCATCTCTGGAAGATACTGAACCCAAATACCAAGTTTGGTGTTTATCCGACTCTTCGTTTTTGAGTTATGCTGTTCATAGACACACAGACAGACACACAGACACAGACAGACACACACACGGACATGTTTCCAAAAATGCTTTTTTTGGATTCAGTGAGTCTCAAAACATGTATTTCCGGTGAAATCTCGGTATCGAAATTTTGGGTGGAATACAATACTTCCCCTACTTACTACACGTAGTAGAGAAAGTAAAAATGAATAACGAATTTGAGAAAAAGTATAAGTATTGGAAAATTTAAGGGAATAACAAGCAATATCTCGAAAACGGTTCACTCAACAAAAGAAATGTATATGACATAAGTTGTGTATTTTAACGAGATCTACATTTTTTGTGTAGTAAAATTTTGTCTATCTCTTATGGTTTACCAGTTATGCAAAAGTCGTTCACAATGAAGAATACTTTTGGAGACATTCCCAGAAAATTCGAGATATACATTTCATTTCTCATGACATTATCTTAAACATATGATATTTTAATCCAAATCGTTAGAGCCATTTTTGAGAAAATTAAAATTTTCGAAAAATGTCCCATATAAAGGGTAGTCTGGGGTGTGGGGATTTTCTTGAAAACCTTCGTGTCGCATCTCTGGAAGATACTGAAGCTAAATACCAAGTTTGGTGTTTATCCGACTGTTCGTTTTTGAGTTATGCTGTTCACAGACACACACACACACACACACACACACACACACACAGACACACACACGGACATGTTTCCAAAAATGCTTTTTTTGGATTCAGGAGGTCTCAAAACATGTATTTCCGGTGAAATCTCGGTATCGAATTTTTGGGTGGAATGCAATACTTCCCCTACTTACTATACGTAGTAGAGAAAGTAAAAACAGAATGAAGGAACCAGCGTGTTGTGCTAATTTTGTAGAAGATTTAAAAAGCTCCCTTTCTAGAGTCATAGTTGACGTTTGGCTGACTTAAACTTACAGCGCTTCTTATCTGCAGCAGACAGTCTTATTCATCGAAATACCATTTCATGAAAGACGCCTAGTAAAATGACTTCATCCCCTTAGATTTCCTATTATTGACATTGGGAAATGCGTCAAGTGGTAACCTTGGAGATGGTTGTCGCGAGGGTTCAAAAGGGCAAGAGATAACCCGGCACTGCCATCCAATTCGCTGCATTCTTTCAAGCGTGATATGTTTGTGGTAGTGTAGACTCCGAGCAAGGGTCGACCATTCATTCCCATCTCTGACAAACTTTCAGGAAGTTGTAGGAAAAGTAGGGTGGGAAAGAACTTTAATTTGATCCGAATGGACTGTTGTAATGAGCACATTAAAAAAAAAAACTGAAATGGGAAATGTTTGGAATGAACATGTCGGCAAAGTAGGAAATTGTGGAGGAGGCCTTATTTAATGAACAGAAACAGAATACGGATATTCTGATTCGCAGATTTCAGACTACCACGAAGATTTTTTCACTCTTTGTGTGTGTTTGTTTCTTTGTTCACACTTTCAGTATCGCGCAAAAGAAGTAGAGAGAGTATTACATTCCACACAAAAATTTGATATCGAGAACACCGAAAATAATGTTTTGTGTCCAAATAATTCTGATGTGTTGCACTCACATGACTTTCTCTACTCTTGTACAAACTATTTTTACAAACGCTTATTCTCCATATGCTTCATGTTAATCGAGATATCGAGATGTTAATGTAATTGCTAATTTTCTTGTAGATGCAAGGGGAATATGGTTGGCTTTAAGCGATAGTCAAATATTTTAAGAGCTGGTTGCTATGTGGAGCATTCCATTCTCTTTGCATTACCAGGACAAAAAAATCTGATGTGTTACACTCACATGACTTTCTCTACTCTTGTACAAACTATTTTTACAAACGCTTATTCTCCATCTATTCTCGGCGCCGTGGCCTAGTGGTTAGACCGCACGCCTCCCACCGAGGCGGCCCAGGTTCAATCCCAGGGACTTGCATATGGGATTTGTGGTGGACGAAGCGGTGTATGGGCGGGTTTTCTCCGGGTTCCCCGGTTTCCCCCGCCATTCATTCCACCAACTGCTCCATCATCACCTTTCCTTTCATACATTTCACCAACATTTCGTTTCATCTACTTCCTTCATCCCATACCAGGCATCGGGCTGATCACCCATCCTGGATACTCTGTCTGATCCATGAGTGTCTGCTCCTCGACGGGCCTCTGACCCCAGGCACCCGCTTGTAAGTCCTGGAGGGATGTAAGTCCTACATAAGAGGAGGGTAAACAGATAATGAATGAATGAATTATTCTCCATCTACTTCATGTTAATCGAGATAAACATTTGCAGATAAACATTTTCTTGTAGATCTAAGGGGAATATATATTAAGGGCAATATAGAAATACAGTAGCCTTTAAGCACATACATATCTCTTAATAGCTGGTTGCTAGGTGCAGCACCATTCCCTTTGCCACAGATTAATACTCTTTGCATATCCAAGACAAAAAAAATCTGATGTGTTACACTCACATGACTTTCTCTACTCTTGTACAAACTACTTTTACAAACGCTTATTCTCCATCTACTTCATGTTAATCGAGATAAACATTTGAAGACTCTATCTTATTGCTAAGTTTCTTGTAGATGTGAGGGGAATATATATTTACAAGGGCAATATAGAAATACAGTAGCCTTTAAGCATATACATATCTCTTAATAGCTGGTTGCTAGGTGCAGCACCATTCCCTTTGCCACAGATTAATACTCTTTGCATATACAAGATAAAAAAATGAATAACGAATTCCCATTTGAGAAAATAAGTATTGAAAATTTTAAGGGAATAACAAGCAATATCTCGAAAATGGTTCACTCATTAAAAAAAATGTATATGACATAAATTGTGTATTTTAACGCGATCCACATTTTTTGTGTAAAGGTGTTATAGCTATTCAGTTGTTTCTCGGGATGTCGTGGAATAAGCATGGAATTTCTAGGCCAGCATATAACTACCCGGTTTCCTCCATCCCTATCCCCCTTGTACCGTTAGCGAAATGTTATATGAAACTGTTTCTGGAAAGGTTTATCTCGATTACATGAAGTAGAAAAATAAGAATAGTTTGTAGACTCTACCTAAAAATAAACGATAACAGGTATATAATGTAACACATATTTTTTCTTCTTCATTGTTTCATTTATATAGCTCCCTTTAACTCCTATGCTAGCACCGGAGGCATTGACTTGAGAAACAACTAATTGACTGTAGGTTCTTTATTGTTGTTTTTTAATCATTTTTAACATTAAACACATTCACTTTCGCATACATACTTCCAGACTCTATGGAGAGTAGGGGGAAATTAAATTGAGTTTTATTTATGGACGTTCTTTAACTGCTGTGGTCCTTAGCGTCCCATTCTATACTGGGCGTGAAAGACTGGTAATTTTGCTCAGAGGCCTCTTTATCAGGCTTGAGGTTCTTTTATGTGCCGTAAATCTACGACACGGAACCACTGGCATTACTTCCCTTCTGAAGGAAGCCATGCTAAGGATTTTTACGGCCGAAAAAATCCATCAACCTCCGCCGGGTTTGAAACCGCGACCTCGGGAACTAGATGCTAGCATGGTAACCACTACAACACGGAGGGCTACGAGGGTAGGGAAACATTTTAATTAAAGAAAAATTCGCCCCAACCTGGAATTGAATATGAGAACTCTGGGTTGAAAAGCCAGAACGCTGATCATCCGACCACACCGGTAGTGCTTTTCACTTTTGTTTCTGTAGTTTTGGAAGTTGCTCATTTTACTTTCTCTTATATTTACCTTTAGAAGGATGAGGAAGAAATACATTCCACTAAAAATTCATTTTCGAGATTTCACCAGTAATATAGGTCTTGAGGGCCAGTGAACACCAGAAAAAAATGTTTCTTAACAAAAAGGTGTGTGGGTGCGTACGTGCATGTGTGTGCGCGTGGGTGTCGTCCGCGTTGGTCTAGGGGTACCTTACTAGTTCCCGAGGTCGCGGATTCAACCCCGACGGGGAGCGATGGATATTTCTCGGGCGTAAAAATCCTTAGCGTGGCTTCCTTCGGAAGGGAAGTAAAGCCGGTGGTCCCGTGTCGTAAATTTACGGCACGTAAAAGAACCTCAAGCCTGATCAACAGACCTCTGAGCAAAATTACCGGTCTTTCACGCCCAATATAGCATGGGACGCTAAGTATCGTAGCAGTTAAAGAGCGGCCATAAATAAAATTAAATTTAATGTTTTGTATGTGTATGTGGGGAGAGAGGGAGCGTAACTAAAAAAAACGAAAATTCACAACAGTGCCATATTTTGTGTTTGAGTCAATGTTTGAACATACCAAATCAAAATTTTCAAGAAAGTCTAAGCCCAAATCTCCTTTTACATGAAAAGTTTCATTCTTTTTAATTTTCTCAAAAATGGCTTTAACGATTTTCATTAAAATACTATTTGTTTGAGGTAATTAAATGATCAATAAAATGTATATCTTGAATTTTCTGTGAATATCTGTTAACATTTTTTTTATTCCGAAAACATTTTGCTTAACTGGTAAACCATACGAGTTATGAAAACTTTCTAGAGGACAAATGCAGTTTTGTGACAATACACAGTTTATGTCGAATAAACTCTCTTCTGGAATTACTCATTTTGGAGATATTCGTTGCTATTGGTTTGAATTTTCCAATGGTTTATCATAAAAAATTAAGTGCTAAGTTACCAAACTTTTGTTTCTCGACATGCCATACAAAGAATATGGAATTTCAAAGCCAGCTCGCTTTTTAAAGATTTGACTATCGCTTCAGCCTCGTGCAACCCGCTGTATCCTCAACGAAATATGTAACGAAACGTTTTCTACAGAGTTTTTCTCCATTAACATGAAGTAGATAGAAGAAATATGTTCTTTTAAGAATATTTTGTAGAAGAGAGATAGAAGTAATTCTAGTGGATAGATAAAGCCATGTGAATGTGACACATCAGATTATATGTCCTCTTTTCTGCACTTAAACATTGCCTCAAAATTGTTTGGAGTTGGTGGCGATTGTGTTGTTGTTGTTGTTGGCCACACCCCAAAGTGACTTGTGCCCTGCTGACTTGTAAGAATTAAAGGAATTGCTTCCTCTCTATTCCACTTCAATACCAAACTTTTAACGTAAACTTCATCAAACTAGAACGTGTCTAAACAAATAAAAAGGGATAGTGGAGAAATAATTAAAGCCAGTACGAGCATTTTCTACCTAACACAGAGCCACTAGAGTTATCTACTGCATCAACGTATAAAACTAAAACGAAGCGTACTCTCATGTTTTAAAACAAAGAATCGAATGTGGTTAGAGGGTTGAGATCCGCTCTTTGTTTCCGGTGAATAAAAAGTGATTAAAATCATATTCATCCCTTATCAGTGCTGTTACGTAGGTTACCCATCAAAGGATGCGAAATTCTGCATCCTTTTCTATTTCAAAAGAGGAGGTTGTAATGTTTGTTGAGTGTATTTACCGCCATTCTGAAAGCCAAACAACCCGAGCCTCTAAGCGTTTATCAGTTATACAATAGAATAGACTATACCGACGTTCTTTGAAGCAAGCTGTGCACATAAATGACCCTGCAGTTTTATTTTTGGTGTTTCTAGTGTTAATATTTGCTGCTTTTTCTGATTTACACGAAGGAGTTTGCTTTGTAATATTTGTTTTTGAAAGTAACCGTTTGTCTTAATAATGTGCTCAAATACAGGATGACGTTTTAAGGAAACTGCGCCTTAAAATTCATCATGATTTTCCTGTTTATTTACGCGCTTGTAAAGCGAAGTTCGGCTTCCCCCCGTTTATTTGTAGATCCCTCTAACTTCTATGGACGTATGGGGGCTTTGACTTTACAACTGATGGTGTTGGTTTTTTACACGCTCAAATCTCTTTCTTGAGGTTTATTTTACTTTTACTCTTAAATACACATTCACTCTCACACTCATACACTACGTGATCAAAAGTATCCGGACACCTGGCTGAAAATTACGTACAAGTTCGTGGCGCCCTCCATCGGTAATGCTGGAAGTCAATATGGTGTTGGCCCACTCTTAGCCTCGATGACAGCGTTCACTCTCGTAGGCATACTTTCAATCAGGTGCTGAAAGGTTTCTTGGGGAATGGCAGCCCATCTTCACGGAGTGCGGAACTGAGGAGAGGTATCGATGTAGGTCGGTGAGGGCTGGCACGATGTCGGTGTTCCAAAACATTCCAAAGGTGTTCTATAGGATTCAAGTCAGGGCTCTGTGCAGGCCAGTCCATTACAGGGATGTTATTGTCGTGTAACCACTCCGCCACAACCCGTGCATTATGAACAGGTGCTTGATCGTGTTGAAAGATGCAATCGCCATCCCCGAATTGCAAGAGTGGGAAGCAAGAAGGTGCTTAAAATATCAATGTAGGTCTGCGCTGTGATCGTGCCACACAAAACAACAAGGGGTGCAAGCCCCCTCGAGGAAAAAGACGACCGCACCACATCATAACACCACCACCTCCGAATTTCACTGATGGCACTATACACGCTGGCAGATGACGTTCACCGGGCATTCGCCTACCCACACCCTGCCATCGGATCGCCACATTGTGTACCGTGATTCGTCACTCCACACAACGTTTTGCCACTGTTCAATCGTGTAATGTTGACGCTCCTTACAGCAAGCGAGGCGGCGTTTGGCATTTTCCTGCGTGATGTGTGGCTTATGAGCAGCCGCTCGACCATGGAATCCAAAGTTTCTCACCTCACGCCTAACTGCCATAATACTTGGAGTGGATCCTGATGCAGTTTGGAATCCCTGTGTGATGGTCTGGATAGATGTCTGCCTATTACTCTTTACGACCCTCTTCAAATGTCGGCGGTCACTGTCAGTCAACAGACGAGGTCAGCCTGTACGCTTTTGTCGTGTACATGTCCCTTCACGTTTCCACTTCACTATCACATCAGAAACAGTGGACCTTGGGATGTTTAGGCGTGTGGAAATCTCGCGTACAGACTTCTAACACAAGTGACACCCAATCACCTGACCACGTTCGAAGTCCGTGAGTTCCACGGTGCGTCCGATTCTGTTGTTTCACGATGTCTAATGACTACTGAGGTCGAGGATAATAAGTATCAGGCAGTGGTGGCAGCACAATACACCTAAGATGAATGTTTGTGGGGTGTCCGGATGCTTTTGATCACATAGTGCACTTCCAGACTCTGCGGAGGATAGGGAATAGTTCTAGTTAAAGAAACATTTCCCGCCCTAGACAGGAACCAGGAACCGAACCTTCGACCCTGAACACTCGAGCACAGAGGCATGACGTACTGAATTATGCATAGAACTAGAGCTTCTTACTTAAGCAGTGGTCGTGCATTGCTTTCTTAATAGTCGCTGCTAGCCAGTTTAAGCTGGTGGCTTAAAACCCTCCTTCTATTTGCACTATCACGAAAAAAGGACATTTTTTTTTAAAAAAACCGTCTTTTGGAACCAAATACCAAGCTTTAGTAAGATTGCGCAGCCTAATATTTAGTGGTCCATCTCTATGTTGCTACCCTTAGGGATGTTTCGTTCGTTTTCGTCTAAAAGCTTGCTACTTTGGATAAAACTAAAACTTTTCAAAATAAATTAAACAATTTACATGCAAAGATGCATTTAACAAGGAACACTCAATTCTAAATTTGAATTTCGTTCGGGTTGCAAGGCTAGCTGAGATTACTTGTACAACTCAGAAGTTGAGTGGTCGACATTGGCTCGATGTGTGAAATAACATGGAAGGAGCGACAGGGCAACAACGTGGCTAGCGTGCAGGTGAGTGGCTGCGAGTACAATGAGAATTACTTGAAGACAAATCAGCTATGGCTTACAGTACAGCTGAATGTTGCGACATCACTTGGTATTGAGAAAGATTGAAGATCGTCATGTTGTCGCAGTTAGGTTGCATTTACATGGAACTTTACCCACAGCGTAGTCCCCCTGATTCACAGGTTTTAGAACTGCTAGATAGATAGTTGCATTACGCTTGCTGTACAAGTCCCCTGACCTTGTACATACCGTAAACTTCACGTCATTGATATTTTCTTGATATTTAACTATAATTGCTATGCGTCATGGGCCAGAGAAACTTCTACTCCAATGTGGGTAAAGATTTGTCTCCATTTTTAATCAGAATACCTTGCAAATGTCATATCATATTTCATCGCCGCATGTTAAAATACCTCCGATAATGACTAGAGATCATCATGATTTTCCACCCTGGAGGTTAACTATTCCTAGGATTAATATGGATATGAAAACTCACCAGAAATCACATACAGATTCTTTCATATATAAACAAATTTACCAGGAAATCCGTAACACATATGCTAAATATATATATTTATACAGACAGAGTGCCCCAAATCTGATCGGGGTAATGGCTGTGCTATAATTAATCCGGATGCTAAACTTAAAGCACAAGCTTCCAGACTTGTTCTCTGTCTCCTCTGAGCTCTGTGGTATCAAACAAGCTTTGATTTACATTACCTCAGCAAAGCATACACACAGTGCAATTCTAACTGAGTCACTAAGCACTCTTCAGAGTATCCGAGACCGTTCTACTAACTTAACATTAATCCAAGATATCCAAATTACTACAAATAATCTAGAAGAATTCTTCTGGATTCCTCCCACTGGGAATATCAGGAAATGAGTAAGCAGATAGGGAAGCCAAAAAAGCAACTTTGCCAACTCCAGTGGAAGAATTGCCAGTGCCCTACAGAGATGCTCAAAGTTATTTTTTTAGCAGACCAACTACCAAATGGAAGCAAGACTGGACCATTAAAACATCAAGCAAACTCCACATAGTTAGGAAAGGTTCCACAAAACCCTGCACAAAGAAAAGATCACTGATTATATCACGTTTATGAATAGGCCATTCACGCCTAACCCATTCCTTCTTACTCACCAAAGAAATGCTCCTCACTGTGAGATCTGCAAACACCGTATCACCATCGAACACCTCATCACTAAATGCATAAGTTATACCATGGAGAGAAGAAGACATAACATCCCTGAAGATATATTTTTAGCTTTAAACGACCCTACTCATTTCAAAAACATTATTTTTTTTCTTGAAAGACATCAAACTGTTTAACAAGATTTAAATATAACACAACAAATAAAAATGTATAATAGGTTATACCGTTCTAGCTGTGTTCAAGACTTAATAATGTAAAATCTGTTTGTAATAATGTATTACAATTTTTGTACTATTTAATCGTTGTAAAGTATACAATGTATTATTATTCTACTTGTATATATGGATATTATCGCGATATGATCTAGTAATCAAAGCTACTATAAATAAAGAAAAAAAATCTGATGTGTTACACTCACATGACTTTCTCTACTCTTGTATAAACTATTTGCAGAAACGATCTTTTGACATGCAAAGAGAATTACATTTTACACATAGCGACCAGTTCTAAAAATATTTGACTATCGCTTAAGGCTTACTATGTTCCCCTTGTTTTGTATTTGCAAGGGCATTATAGAAATACAGTAGCCTTTAAGCATATACATATCTTTTAATAGCTGGTTGCTATGTGCAGCACCATTCTCTTTACCACAGATTAATACTCTTTGCATATACAAGACATAAAAAATGAATAACGAATTCCCATTTGAGAAAATAAGTATTGAAAAATTTAAGGGAATAACAAACAATATCTCGAAAATGGTTCACTCAACAACAAAAAATGTATATAACATAAATTGTGTATTTTAACGCGATCTACATATTTTGTGTAGTAACATTTTGTCTATCTCTTATGGTTTACCAGTTATGGAAAAGTCGTACACAATGAAGTCGTTCATAATGAAGAATACTTTTGGAGACATTCCCAGAAAATTCAAGATATACATTTTATTTGTCATGAAAATATCTTAAACATGATATTTTAATCAAAATCGTTAGAGCTATTTTTGAGAAAATTAAAATTTTCGAAAAATGTTCCATGTAAAGGGTAATCTGGGGTGGGGGGATTTTCTTCTAAACCTTCGTGTCGCATCTCTGGAAGATACTGAACCTAAATACCAAGTTTAGTGTTTATCTGACTGTTCGTTTCTGAGTTATACTGCTCACAGACACACACACGGACATGTTTCCAAAAATGGTTTTTTACTTTCTCTACTACGTATAGTAAGTAGGGGAAGTATTGCATTCCACCCAAAAATTCGATACCGAGATTTCACCGGAAATACATGTTTTGAGACCTCCTGAATCCAAAAAAAGCATTTTTGGAAACATGTCCGTGTGTGTGTCTGTGTGTGTGTGTGTGTGTGTGTCTGTGTGTGTGTGTCTGTGTGTGTGTCTGTGAACAGCATAACTCAAAAACTAACAGTCGGATAAACACCAAACTTGGTATTTGCGTTCAGTATCTTCCAGAGATGCGACACGAAGATTTTCAAGAAAATCCCCCCACCCCAGACTACCCTTTACATGGAACATTTTTCGAAAAGTTTAATTTTCTCAAAAATGGCTCTAACGATTTTGATGAAAATATCATATGTTTAAGATAAGGTCATGAGAAATGAAATGTATATCTCGAAATTTCTGGGAATGTCCCCAAAAGTATTCTTCATTATGAACGACTTTTGCATAACTGGTAAACCATAAGAGATAGACAAAATTTTACTACACAAAAAAATGTAGTTCGCGTTAAAATACACAACTTATATCATATACATGTTTTTTGTTGAGTGAACCGTTTTCGAGATATTGCTTGTTATTTCCTTAAATTTTCCAATACTTATACTTTTTCTCAAATTCGTTATTCATTTTTTTATGTCCTGGACATGCAAAGAGAATGGAATGCGCCACATAGCAACCAGCGATAAAATATTTGACTATCGCTTAAAAGCTACCATATTCCCCTTGCATCTACAAGAAAATTACAAATAAGATTGACATCTCGATATCTCGATTAACATGAAGCATATGGAGAATAAGCGTTTGTAAAAATAGTTTTTACAAGAGTAGAGAAAGTCATGTGAGTGTAACACATCAGATTTTTTTTTTATTCAGGGGGTCTCAAAACATATATTTCCGGCGAAATCTCGGTATCGAATCTTTGGGTGGAATACAATACTTCCTCTACTTACTATACGTAGTAGAGAAAGTAATAACAATATCTTCTATCTTACCCTGGTCTTCGAAGACGCCATTTTGTGTTTACTCTGCATGTAGTTTCATGCATCGCTTTGAAACTCCTGTATACTCGTATGTTCTAAAACATTATTCTGTTGTTCTAAAGTGCTGTCAATTTTACGGCTTGGAAATGTGTAGGATGTTTAATGTTCTAGAAAGGTTGAATCCAGTCTAAATATCAAAGGTCCACAACACAAAATTTCGGAAAGCCTCACATCGTAAACATCCCAGCAAAGTTTTTGTATCACCAGCGGTTGAATAATTGTGCTGCAAGTTGGAGGATGAAGAACGGTTGGAACAATAATTAATCACTGTAGCACCTGGCAGCGTGCACCGTTTATTTTAATTGGGACTAGATGAATGGTGTCTGCTATAGGAGAAGTTGGGGATATACGACAAATCGCTTTATAGAACTAAATTTATGTTATGTAGGTTAGTTTGTAAATGTCAAGTCATAAACACGAACGCGATACAGCAAGTAGAAAGATTTCTCATCACTTAATGAAAAGAGCCCAGCACACCAACAAACTACCCTTTAGACTGTCCCTACAGTCGAGTGATAAGCGCTCTATTTCTCAACCCAGAGGTTCAGAGTTCGATTGCCAGCTGGGACGGGGAGGTTGTCTTTAACCACAATCATTCCCTATCCCCCACAGAGTCTATGAATGTGGGAGTCAATGTGTTTAATAGTATTAATCCGAAGTGTTGCATTCGCACGACTTTCTCTACTCCTTCCTCTACATACTATTCTTAAAACAGGCCATTATTCCAGTTATTCTTATTAGATAAACTTTCAATTCACATTTACACATTTCGTTGTAGGATGCAGTAGGTAAATCAATAGTCAGATTTTTAAAGAACGTGTCGCTCATTGTATGGCCACGAGAAAAATCTGACGTGTTACATTCACATGACTTTCTCTACTCATTCATCAACAAACTATTATTACAAAAGCGTATTTCTCTGCCTACTTCATATAATCGAGATAATATTTGTAGAAACGGTTTTAATACACATTTCCTCATAGGTACAATGGGAATAGGGGAATACAGTAACTTAAGCGATAGTTAAATCTTTTAAGAGCGAGTCGCTATGTGGACTGGTTTGAATTTCCGTTCTCTTTGCATAACCACGAGAAAAAAGAAATAAAAAAAAAGAAAGTATAGTGATTTTCTTCTTCAGTATAAGAATTTGAAAATTAAAACTAAGTAATATATTGGAAATAGTTAATTCTAAAAGATGTATTTCATATATATGTTGTGGTTAAACGAGATCTACATTTTTGTGCTGTCTCTTACGGTTTACCAGTCATGCAAAAGTAATTAAGAATGAAGAGGACTTCAGATATACATTTCATTTGTCATGAAAATATCTTAAACATACGATATTTTAATCAAAATGCTTAAGAGCCATTTTTTAGAAAATCGAAATTTTCGTAAAATTTTCCATGTAAAGGGTAGTTGCAGTATTTTTTTGAAAATCTTCGTGTTGCATCTTTAGAAGATACTGAACATAAATACCAAGTTTGGTATCTATCGGACTCTTTTGAGTTATGCCGTTCACACACACACACACACACACACACACACACACAGACGGACGTTTTTCTAAAATTCTTTTTACTTTCTCTACTACGTGTAGTAAGTAGGGGAAGTATTGTATTCCACCCAAAAATTCAATACCGAGATTTCACCGGAAATACATATTTTGAGACCCCTGAATCCAAAAAAAAGCATTTTTGCAAACATGTCCGTGTGTGTGTGTGTGTGTGTCTGTCTGTCTGTGTCTGTATGTGTGTCTGTTTGTGTGTGTGTCTGTCTGTGAACAGCATAACTCAGAAACGAACAGTCGGATAAACACCAAACTTGGTATTTAGGTTCAGTATCTTTCAAGGATGCGACACGAAGGTTTTCAAGAAAATCCCCCACCCCAGAGTACCCTTTACATGGAAGATTTTTCGAAAATTTTAATTTTCTCAAAAATGGCTCTAACGATTTTGATTAAAATATCATATGTTTGAGATATTTTTATGACAAATAAAATGTATATCTTGAATTTCTGGGAATGTCTCCAAAAGTATTCTTCATTGTGAACGACTTTTGCATAACTCGTAAACCATAAGAGATAGACAACATTTTACTACCCAAAAATGTAGATCGCGTTAAAATACACAATTTATGTCATATACATTTTTTTTTTGTTGAGTAAACCGTTTTCGGGATATTGCTTGTTATTCCCTTAAATTTTCCAATACTTATACTTTTTCTCAAATTCGTTATTCATTTTTTTTATGTCCTGGACATGCAAAGACAATGGAATGCGCTACATAGCAACCAGCTCTTAAAATATTTGACTATCGCTTAAAACCTACCATATTCCCCTTGCATCTACAAGAAAATTAGCAATAAGATTAACATCTCGATTAACATGAAGCATATGGAGAATAAGCGTTTGTAAAAATAGTTTTACAAGAATAGAGAAAGTCATGTGAGTGTAACACATCAGATTTTTTGTATAGTTATATTCTTATATTGGGCTCACTATCTTTATTTTATTTTATTCAGGTGCCTCAAAACTGTATTTACGGTGAAATCTCAGTATCAAGATTGGAATATAGTACTTCCTCTGAGCATACCATAAGTAGGTACATAGTAGAGACGTCAAATAAAGACTTTTCAATTGAGAAACGCATAAGCATTTGAAAATTCAAACTCATAACAAGGAATATTTCGGGAGCTGTTGATTCCACAAAAAATATTCTTTACATATTAGTTTTAACGAGAGTGAAAGCCCATGAGCTATAGCGAATTGTCAAATTTCAAAGGTTATTTGCAAACTGTAAATTATATATATATATATATATATATATATGTAACTTTCGAATGTACTTGACATACATGCCTACTAGAAATACTCAGTACGAAAGGCGAAAGTTAAAGGATCTAAAAGCTCAATTTGTACCTAGTTTGCAGCATTTTTCGCTAGTTTTCATTGATTCTACAACGAATGAAAGGATTGTGGAAGAGAAAATTGTAAATAAACCATATTAAGAACCGAAACTAACATTAAATTTATACTATATAATGTTGACATATCAGGTAAACGAAATTTTGGATTATTCACCTTATTCACATCTTTGAAACATGTCATTGTTTTCATTGCCAACCTAAGTCAAAAGGAGTCGAAATGTGGTTGATACAGAAGGCTTTAGACTTTCTCATGAGGAAATTAGAATAGAATCTAGTGTGAATGGTATTCAAGGCAGAAAGGGACGGCTCTGCTCGTTTTGAATCATCATAACAGCCTGTTTGTAATGCAAAGGCTGCCTAAAAATATAAATGAAGGCATCATATTCTGAAACTCTGCCTAAGGGATGTAAACTCAGGAACTTGGCAAGGATTGAGAGAGGTCTGGGAGTAACTACAGAAAGGGCGCCTAGTGAAATTGTAAACCATAACTGTATGTAATATATTTCTACATAACTCTACAATATTATAATCTAAACCAGCACTGATGTACTCTTGTAAAACGTGGACACTAAGAACTAGGGAAAACACAAGACTGGAAACAGCCTAAATGTGATTTTTACGATCGTTGTTGGGAATTAGTAGAAGAGATAGGATTAGGAATACTGTAACAAGAGAACAGCTAATGGAAGAAAACATTAATGAACAAATAAAGAGATGCCAAAAACGTTGGAAAGAACATGTCTTACGAATGCCCCCTTCAAGGTATCTACGGCAAGCTTTATTTTACAGACCTTCAGGAAAAAGTATTGGACAACAGCGAGGAGTTGGAGTGACCAGTTTAGTTAGCTTCGGAACAGGTCGAAAGGTCTAAACCTGAATGTGATGTTGGTTTAGTGTTATTTATTTATTGAGCCCCACGTTTGGGAGCCAATTTGAAGTGGTTATTATTAATTTTGTGTTTATTTAACATTATTGTATATGTTTGTGTATGTGTGTTTACTTCACGTGGTGATGCCATTTTGTGACGTAATTCTTTGTTAGGTTCTTTGTTGCTGGTGTTAGCAATTTGCGGCAGTATTAGTTTTTGTTTGAAAGAATGCTACTGTTATTTTATTTAATTTTGGTTCTCTGTCCTCCGGCTAGCTATTATGTTTTGGTCAAGCACTTCTCTTTATACAGGTTGTGTAAACGGAAAGGAATCTTTTATCCAAAGATAACACTGATGAAGGAATTTGTTTTACACTTTTATTGTCGAACACATTTACTATCACATTTACACATTGATCTTGACACTCGCCAAACTGAAACTGTTATAATAACTTCTTACTGATCACTTTTAATCCACGTACTTCAACCTTTTGTATAATTAACTTTACCATACTTGAGATTTTTCATAACTCTTATACGCGTAACTTGCGAATCGATAGCCGACGTGTAATATTTCTGCTGGACTGAAGGCGACGTGTATCATACAAAATATTTTCGACGAACTGACGTGAAGACGACGTGTAATGTATAAAGATTTTCGATGAACTGACGGGGTCTACCTCTAACCTACTCTTTTTATATTCCTTCACCCAGATATGCCTAAAGATTATAACTGAGCTGCAATTGGCTAATAAAACGCGCCAACATTAGCGTCTATTTTTATATCCAATGAAAATTATGAATACATATGCTCTAGGGAAATGTTCCAGAAGCTTCTAAAAGAAAAACGCGCCAACATTACGTAACTTCCTCGTTTCCAATAATGATAAACAGCTCACCCCCTCGCTGCATTATTGCACGCTATTATTGTCAGTTTCAGTAAGGCCGTATAAACTTACTTCTCAACAATAATTACAATCAATATACATCTCAAATCAATGTCACATAAAAATGCATATTCATATTACAATCATTATTTACATTTACATTTGTGATACAAATTACTGCATCAAATGGAAGAAGAAGAAGAAGATTATTGTTTTACATGTTTAGCTATCTGTTCATTTCTGTGAACCTGCCTGGAAGGAAGCTAAAATTCGACGAACGTCTCACATAGTGCTGCTGTCCACACACTTGAAAGTTTTCATTGGCTGTCTGCGCATGTGCATTCTCTTGTGCATACCAGAAATATTCGAGAAGCTCTCAACGTCTTTTCTATTTCAAAATTCTCGATGTATCATCTTCCAACGGACTAGTGCTAGCCCATAATTATTATAATGTTGCCCTTTGTAGCGGGATGGTTCGGTGGTTGGTCTGGTGGCGGGTGTTGATTCAGGTGAAGGTTAGAATTTTGCCGGATGCTCAAGGTAGAGGATGGATTGTCGGTTGGTTATGAGACTCTTTTCTCAGGAAATGTGGACAAGAGATGAATAACACTCGAAATTCCTCCTTCACTGACCGCTTTTAATGTGATAATCCACACTGATACAATTCCTTCTCGAGTACTCCGTCACACAAGACTTGCCTTAACGACCCCGTCTACAATTTTGAATCTAAACTCGTATACTTCCCCTTTCCTATTCCCACTTAACGTAACCTCCCCTGACACTAACTTGACACGAAGTAGTGAAGTGATACCCGTTTGAATCTGCTCTCCCTACCTAGATATTTTTCTAGTCTACTCCCCTTTTCTATTTTCGTCCAACCCTTTTTCTATGCACGTGATATTGATATCTTCTAGTTGGTTATTTTTATAAATTTTTCTCCGCTTCCATTGGTTCTCATGAACTAGAAAGTTCGTCTTCTCCGCGTGTGACATTATCACGTTATTTTCGCCTGATTGATTCCCATCTATTGTACCCCTAGCCATCACGAATACTAAGGAGCCTAAGTGCTTTCTAATGACCTCCCTCCTGGTTGCTCATGAAACATTACTAATTGCTACGGTTTCAGCTCGCCTCTGTCCGCTCTGAAATACATGGTTTCATACGTTTTATTCATTTTATTTTTATTCAAATTCTTTTACTTATTATCTTCAGTTCTTTTCTTAATCTCTGTCGTTATTCTGTTTATTCCCCCCTTTTCTAATCTTTATTACGTTTACTATTATTATTATTATTATTATTATTATTATTATTGGTGGTGTTTTTTGGCGCATATTATTGCTTCACCTTACGTCACAGTATGCTTCAGGAAATGTTATAAATATTGCACAACTGTATTGTTGTTTTAATATTAAATACTCACAGTTATGAACATTACTACTATTATTCTTTAAATGGCATTTATGTTTTGTTACAGGCTGGTGCTACTGTCGCTGGCGTGTGCCCGATACTATCCTCGTACATTTGAGTGTGAATCTGGAGGTATATTGGTGCGGGTGTATCTTCTGGGTTCCGTGTCGCTGCTGGCTGCCAACATTTTACTCCTGGTGCCGATCATAAACCGCAGTGCTCAAGGATCCATCATGGACACGGCAGCCAGAAGGATGGTGGCTCCCCTTCTTACTGTCAAGTGAGTACCTTTAACATCGTAAACCACAGTTAATCATATGTAGACACAAACAAGGTATCATAGAACACTTAGCCTTACTCAATGTGTACCGAAAATGTTTCCATAAATAAGAGAAAAATACATCAGAAATCATCGCTGAGTTTCCACTTGACAACAGTACTCGCTTAAAGATAATTTTTCTGCCATAACTTCTAAGTTAACAAAAATATCACCATTATCTTATTCACTAAACTGTGGTATAATTCATGACAACTAGAGTATCATATTTCCCGATCTGGCTGCTGCGACAGATTGAACAAAACACAATTTGTTGCAGTAAAATTGTTATAAATGAATCTACAGCACAGAAATAACTACAAACAGAGGATTTTAACCATTAGCGTTTGTGACACGCTGAGGATTTGAACTGATTTAATAGCAGATTTTGGAATACGTAAGGAATCTGCGACTTTGTTAGAGCTTAGAGTGTAATTTTACAATATTTTGACCATATAGGTTAAACAGCGCATAAAGATGTAAAGAGATCATAAGGGTTGTTTTTGAGATCTGTAAGAAGCCTATAATTTTCGCTGGATCCAGTAGTATAAGTGCATGCATTTTATCTAAACCCAAGAGTATTTATTTATATGTTAGGGGTTGCAAATAAGGAAGTTTTTCAAAGTTATAAGATACTTTATCATTTTTTTACAGATTCTAAAACACAACTGTACCAAGTTTTGTCAAACTATTACCTATAATACTCCTTGATAATATTTAAGGAAATCCAAGGGAAATTGGGCGGTATGAACGCGATATGCAACTGCAATAACCATTTTAAAGCGTTTTTAAGCCTCCCCATTTACTCCTTTGGGTTGGAAGTCATCTACCATGTTCTCAATAAAGGACAAAAAGATCTATGATATTGTTAGTCAATGAAATAGGATTGAAATTTGATGACAAATATGAAAATCCCTCAAAAACGCATTTTAATTTGGGGGGGAAATATATAGCCTGTATCCGTCGAGAAGAACAAGTGACAGAACTATCAAAATTGGTGAAGGGGTTTTAATTTTCTCTCTTTATAATATTAGTACAGATAAACAAATAATTCTAAAATGATTTTATAGTAATTTCCTGTTTTCCTGGTGTATCTGAACTTAATTTTACTCAAACTGACATAATGGCAGCAAGACACTAATTCAGTTGCCAACTAGCTGTAACACATCAAAATGTGCGTGTTTCTTGCCAATAACTCATTTGTGTGATTATCTTTAGCTTCAATTTTTCACTGTTTGTTGAGAGAAATTGGCTGTAATGGTTGAATTAGAAATGAAGATTTATTGCGTAATAGAATCGCTCTAAGATAGTATGTCAACTGTACATTAATGTACACAGTTATATGTGCTATGTCCATCGATTATAACCGGTTCATGCTGAACTAATGGCATATTGACCTTGTAGGAAACACCCTTTAATTTCATAGCAAGACCAAGCCTCTAATAGGGAAGTACATTAACCTACCGCACGCGCGTGATTTAAAGACAGTGTAGGGAAATAGCCTTTCCTCGCAAACAAAAACAGAATCAATAATGACAAAATTGTAACCTATTGTGATCATTTACAACTGCTAACGAACGGTCCATGATATTCAGCAAGGTAAATTGAATGCTCGCAATTGTGGTTCTCATACATTTGGCAAATATCTCTTCTGAGAAATATAAATCACGCTTATTTTTATTTAGTTGCTTTAACATGAGGGTCAGTGTTCATCTAAAATGTTCATAACATTAATAAACATTCCTAACGGATGTAACTTTTGTTATAGACGATCTTTTAACTACTGTCCTTAGCGTCCCATTCTATATTGGGTGTGAAAGACCGGACATTTTGCTCTTTATCAGGCTTGATGTTCTTTTACGTGCCGTAAATCTACGACACGGGACCACCGGCTTTACTTCCCTTCCGAAGGAAGCCCTGCTAAGGATTTTTACGGAGAAAACATGCATCGCCCTCCGCCGGGTTTCAATCCGCGACCTTGGGAACTAGAGACTAGTATGATATCCCTAGACCACGGAGTACAACAGGTTGTAGTGTTTAAAAATGAAACGTTTTGTATTTTGGATAAATTAAATTGAAGTAAATTGAGTTTTATTTATGGGCGCTCTTTAACTGCTGTGATCCTTGGCGTCCGATTCTATATTGGACGTTGAAAGGGGATATATTATACGTATATAGGAATTGTACATATGAAAGGGGAACCATACATAAGAAGTGTACAGTAATAATATAATTCACTAAAATAATCAACATCCAACATTTGTACAGAGCTGATTGTCAGAAACGGGCGAGCTAGCAAAATTCCAGGAAAAGCATAATCCTAAGTAGAGCGTACCTTTCACCAAGCCAACAGGCAGGGAACCGGTAACGGTACGGAGAAATAGAAAGAGATAGATAGAGAAAAGAAAGATACGGAGATATTGAATCGGCTCCACAATGCACCGGGTGACGCTTAAGCGCACGGACTTGAAGAAACACATTCTCATACATATTAAGGTAACGCGGTCTGAGGACCAATAGGAAACGTTACATTTTTAAACGCAGAGGTGAGCGTCACTAGGCTCACCTATAAAACGGCAGACAAGGCCTCAGAGCCCACACTCTCTCTCTCTCTCTCTCTCTCTCTCTCTCTTCTGATCTTCAAGAATTGTCGTTGGTACGAAGTGCTGCAAATGCACGTGTGTGAAAAAAAGGGTGGGAAGGCGTGTGCAGATAGCTAGGTTCCTGACTAATTTAAAGTGGTGGCATTATAATAATGGGAAAAGCTAGCCGCCCATAATTATCTCAATTGTGAATAAACTTCATTTATTAAGGGAAAATTGCAGTTATTTCTTAAACTTGCCTCACCCACTATAACCTGAGAAGTAAGAATTAGATAAAGGTAGGAAAAGTTACGAATGGAACAAGCAACAACCGAGGAGCCACAATAGCCGAGGAAGAACACTGCCGAAGACCAACAATTTGCTCTGAGGTCTCTTTATCAGGCTTGAGGTTCTTTGACGTGCCGTAAATCTACGACACGGGACCACCGGCTTTATTTCCCTCCCGAAGGAAGCCATGCTAAGGATCCATCGCACTCCGCGGGTTTGAACCCGCGACCTTGAGAACTATTTGGATAAATATGATAAAGTGCTTTTCTCGGAGTTTGGAATATTATAACTTCACAGTTTTGTAATAAAAAAAAGATTCTTGTGTATAACATCGTCATAAAAGTCACAGCTTTAAACTTTTATAACCCTGAAACCTTTCAAGTAAATTATTTAAACGACACTGTATATTTCTATCTGAACATGTCTCCCCTTTTATAGATTTTTGTCTTTTAAAGTCCGACAGTGTATATTTCTTTTAATTTAGATGGGATTAGCATGAAGATACATTTTTGGAATGGTTTATAAATATTGTAGATACAAACACAAGCACAGGCTTTGTCTTGGTGGTATTTGATATTTTAAAATTAGTAATTATTTATTTTACACCTGAATCTCGAAGAAGTATACATGGTAATAGTGTATCCCTATGTATCGAGGGTGACGCAGCATAACGTCTGGCGGGCGTATCGACTTTCGCCACGCCAACGGCATACTCAAACTATATTTTGTGTGTTTACGGCTACAGATTATGTCACAATTTAGAAAACAAATATCAAAAGTTTACCCATAACGGGGAAAAATGGCTATTTAGAGTCCTTCCACTCAAAGCTGGTACTTCTCGCTCGCCAGTACTACTCCTCATGCAGCGGTGGTCATGACATCCTTCTCTGAGGGCAATTTCATGACGATTGGTAGAAGTTGCTTTATTTAACTCATAAGCATAGTAAATATTGCAGTATTTGCAATTATAGGATAGTATAGCCAGAAGGCGAGGGTCTCTAGCCACTGGAGCTCAGTACCGCGGGTAGGCATTGTGTCCTTCTGGTCCCTGGGAGGAAGGGATGAAGGCGAGATCGAATGGCGACCAGATCCGGACGACGATGCGCGCTACCAAGGACGAAAGTTCCAGAATTGCACCAATCCTGATGCCAGCGCGAGTCTACCTGCGCCATCATCAACCCGAGGGTCCTGGGATGAGCACTCCCTAGGAAGGGCCACCACCCGGCCAAGCAGACGCCATGAGAAATACATCGCCACGCACAAATCGTCATTGCCTGATTCTGCAACCCCAGCATTCGCCTACTGGCCTGGGAAAACCACGAAAAATCCCAAGGAAGGCCCAACCGAGACCTCCGTAATGCGATCCTCACATGATACCGCAAGGTAATTGCAGCTATAGTTTATATGAACAAAACGTTTAAGATTTGGAAAGACCAGAAAATACACCAGAGAAGCAAGAATCACATAAAATATGACTTGACTACTGAGTAAAACAATCGTTTCAGTTTAGCCTTGCGGCCAATAACAGAACAGAAATGAGTAAAACACATCTTCCCACTGTGTTTATATTTCCCATGCCGGATTTAGACTAAACCATACAGAAATAGACACAAGACTTCTTTCGTGCCCCAAATGTGCCTTCCAGTGCACTGCTTTTGCGCTCAAAAGGCCTTCTAGCCTAAGCATTATTATTGTTATTATTATTATTATTGTTGTTAACTGTGAATGCAAATTTAGTAGACGTAAGGGTTTAACTTGAATGGAATTATGTAAATACCAAAAGAAATTATGAATTATCAAGTCCGGGAAAACTAATTGTTTACGTGTTAATAACATTTAAAGCAGCACAGCATGTTCACTGCAACATCATTAATTTATTTATTTAATTAATTTCTATGTTCCAAAATGATAAGGAACATATGTATTATGCCATATTTGTAATCCATTGCATCTGTGTTAATATCTATATTCATTCTACTGTTAAATTTGTTAAGTTTTAAAAACTGAAACGACGCTCTAAAACACGTTACGCGTCACGGCAATATTGTAAACTAGAATAAAGTCTAGATAGAACTTAGATCCCAATGAAAAGCTAAACAATCAATAACTCCACACACATACACACATATTTTATATATATACACAACATTTGCAGTTGGAATAATAAGTGCATTTAATTGAGTTATTGTCCTATACATAAAGTTAAGGCAACAAGCTGAAATGTTATATTTTGTGATAATAGTACGAGTAATAACAAAAGCAGCAGCAGCCGAGACAGCCATAAGAAACTTTGTGAAGTCTGAAACTATATTCTGCATAGCTACACCACTAAAATGTGTTTTTTTTATCGGTTAGGTTTTTTTTTGTGTTATCTTTTCTGTTAAGCATTAAATCGCACATCCACATTCTAAGGAGCATAGGAAGTAATCTTGGCTAAAGAAAAATTTCCATATTCCGCCCGGAATACAACCTGGGCCTCTGGATCGAAAGGCTAACATGCAAACACTGGCCAAAGAAAGACACGTTTTTATTTATTCTGATTCGTACATCGTCATCTCAGTGGGTAAAATGTTATAGCAGCTAAGTGAGTAACAACAAGAAAAGAGAAGAGGCCGACGCAACTCAGCATCTTCATTAAAGCAACGTCTACATCACTACGATTAGCCCTGTTATATTAACATAAACGCCAGTAAAACAATACAAATAAATACAACACAATAACTGAATGAGTGCATAAAACAGTTAAAAGTAAATACAGAAATAAAGCACCAACAGCCAGCAGGATACTATCAATTTACAATATCATTCCTGTTACAAATGGCCCTTTTTCCACATAATTTTTTTTATTTTTGGTAGCATTATTTTCTTTTTTGTATTTCTACATTAATTCTGCATATTAAAAAAAAATTGGAGGAAAAACTCCCTACCGTGTGTGTGTGTGTGTGTGTGTGTGTGTGTGTGTGTGCGCGCGCGCGCACAATCGTATACACATTCCCTTTGAACAATTCAGTTTTAAGTATTTTATTAAAATTACTTTATTCTCAGATATATTTTGAGCAATTGATATAACTTTATTATACACACACATTCTGTTTCGTTTTAATATAAGTGTATTTCTGTTTGTGTGAGATTTTTATACGTTATGGGTCGATGTAATGATGAGTTCTCGGGTTCTTCCTTGAAATTTTTGCGTAGTATGTTCCATCAATCACATCGTACATTTCACTCTTCCTGGTCGTCTTCTTCTTCTTCTTCTTCTTCTTCTTCTTCTTCTTCTAATTCTCTATACTATTAAGGTATCTTTTTGTGATATGTTCCAATGATGTTTCCTTTCTGGTTTTATATTTCATTAGTATGCTCACCGAACTTTTCCTTTATGATAAACGGTCGCTATACAATTCTATTCTGGAGTATTCTTCTCTCCTACTTTATAAATTCACCTTGTCGCCTATCTTGGGGTTCCGTTTTGCTTTACGTTTCCTTAATTCTGCTTTCTTTAGTGTATTCTCGTATGCTATTTTACACTTCTCCTCCTCCGTTAGTTCATTTTCCTGCTGTAACTGTGGGTGGAATATTGCTTATCTTTCGTTTAGGCTTTATTTCAAGATAAGTTCTTTAGGTGCAAAACCAACTTGGACTAGCTAAATCATTTAACAAGTCTTCTATTCTTATTATATAGTCGTACCATCTCTCATGTGCTCGTGACATAGTATTCGTAAGTATATGCCAATTTGTTTCATGACTCGCTCACAAGGGTTACCCTGGCAGTAATATGGCGGTGAATGGTATAATTTAATTTGGTTTTCCAGAAGTGTGGTATTAAAAAGTTTGCTCTTGTGCACTTTTGCGTTGTCTGATAGTATTGTTGTAGTGTTTCTATATTTTGGAATTGTTTTATTATTGCGACCGCCTGCTTGCGTATTAGGTTTAGTATTGGTCTTGTTTTGTAAGGCGTAGGTTTTAGATTGTAACCTGGAAATAATATATGTATTTATTGCATGTACCTGGTTTCTCGCCAAAAAAACTTACATTTCTAGCTAGGCTTTTTGCTTGGAGTCTACACCATGCCTATCGTTTAACTTGTTGCATGGTATCCGTTAGCTGGCTACTGTGTGTATCTTTGATGTTTATACCTCGTATTTGAAATTGTTGTCGCTGTGACCTACAGAGTATTTATTTATATCACTTATGCAGTTTGCGTTTTCACATATGATATTTACTTCATTATGCATTACTCCTTGCGCGTTCATATTTATTACCCTGCATACCCTGATGCATTTTACGAAGAACTTTTCTGCTTCGCCAGTATATCGCTGCTTGAGTTGCCTTCCGCAGACTCACGTTACTATAACCTATAAGGGAATTATTACCTCATTTTATCATTAATTATTGATTATCGCGCTTTGAAATTCAATATGCTCTTCCAGTAGCAGAGTGTGTCGCAGCCCATTATTAACTCTGTTTACAATCTTGGCACAACTAAGATTATAACGTTGCTCTGCCAATCACAAGTGATATTTTGGTATTTTATTACTTTCTCTACTACGTATAGTAAGTAGGGAAAGTAATGTATTCCACCCAAAAATTCGATACCGAGATTTAACCTGAAATACAGGTTTTGAGGCTCCCTGAATCCAAAAAATAGTATTTTTGGAAACATGTCCATGTGTGTGTCTGTCTGTGAACAGCATAACTCAAAAACGAACAGTCGGATAAGCACGAAACTTGATATTTAGGTTCAGTATCTTCCAGAGATGCGACACAAAGGTTTCCAAGAAAATCCCTCCACCCCAGATTACCCTTTACATGAAACATTTTTCGAAAGTTTTAATTTTCTCAAAAATGGCTCTAACGATTTTGATTAAAATACCATATATTTAAGATACTTTCATGACAAATAAAATGTATATCTTGAATTTTCTGGGAATGTCTTCAAAAGTATTCTTCATTGTGAACGACTTTTGCATAACTGGTAAACCATAAGAGATAGACAAAATTTTACTACACAAAAATGTAGATCGCGTTAAAATACACAATTTATGTCATATACACTTTTGTTGTTGAGTGAACCATTTTCGAGATATTGCTTGTTAATCCCTTAAATTTTCCAATACTTATACTTTTTCTCAAATGGGAATTCGTTATTCTTTTTTTTTTCTCCTGGTGATGCAAAGAGAATTGAATACTCCACATAGCAACCAGCTCTTAAAATATTTGACTATCGCTTGAAGCCTACCAATTCCCCTTGCATCTACAAGAAAATTAGCAATAAGATTAACATCTCGATATCTCGATTAACATGAAGCATATGGAGAATAAGCGTTTGTAAAAATAGTTTGTACAAGAGTAGAGAAAGTCATGTGAGTGTAACACATCAGATTTTTTTTATTAATATTTCCTCTTGCCTACAGCCACCGAGAAATATACTGGAGTCACGAGGAAACCTCTTACTCGTTTAATGCTCCGTGAATGGTTCCTTCCACGGTATTATATGTCCCTTGTGCAAGACTCTATTGCGGTCTGGGATCGTAGTATCTTGTACCACTCCCCCTGTACCTTGGCCTATACCTAGGACGGCCTCTATACCCGTAGTACTATTCCGGTCCTTGTAGAAGGCCAAATGGCTGATTTGGTTGGTGCGCCTTCTATCATCTGATTCTCGCAACCGTTCATTCCTGTTTCGCTTTCTGGCAGCGTTCGTCTGTGGGATCGGATATGTTGGTAGTGAAAGGGGATATATTATACATATATAGTGGAATTGTACATATGAAAGGGGAACCATACATATAAGAATTGTACAGTAATAATTTAAGTCACTAACATGTTAAAATATTCAACACCTAACATTTGTACAGAGCTGATTGTAAGACACGGGCGAGCTAGTAAGAATTCCAAGAAATCATAAAAGAGCGTACCTGGCACCGAGCGGTACAACGCTACATGATGGCGCCTAAGCGCACGGATCTGAAACCACACATTCTCATACATCTCAGGCTAACGCGGCCTGAGGGCCAATAGGAAACGTCGTTACATTTTCAAACGCGGAGGTGAGCGTCACTAGGCTCCCGTATATAAGGGCAGACAAAGCCTCAGAGCCCGTTCTTATTCTAAATCTAACTCATCGAGAAGTCACGTCGACACGAGGTGCTACAGAGTCACGTGGGTGCACAAGGGTGGGGTGCGTGTGAATATAGCTAGGCTCCTGACTGACTTAAAGTGGTGGGATTATTATAATAATGGGAAAAGCTAGCCGCCCATAAATATTCAAACTGTGAAATAAACTTCATTGATTAAGGGAAACTTGCAGTGTATTTTTAACTTGCCTCACCCACTAGAACCTGAGATTTAATAATTAAAGATAGTTAGGAATGGACAACCGACGAGCACCAATAGCCGAGGAAGAAGAACACTGCAACAGGCAACAACGACCCAAGGATCATCGATTTCCCGCTACAGTAGTTACCCTGAGTGTTGGGGCTTCTTCAGAGCTTGTATGTCCAGGCCTCCCTATTGTAAATTTGGGTGCCTTTCAGTACCTTGACTGCGCTCTCGGTAGTTTGGCTATCGTTGGTACCCCTGCTTCATGCGATCCCTGCCCATTGTAACGGGGCTTCCCCTTTTCTTTCGATTCGAATCTATAGTAATTCAATTACGTCTGTCAAATCGATAGGTTTAGCTACTATGAGATGATTTCGTATATTTTCAAGAAAATGACGTATTAACGTCGTGATCTCCTGATCAGCTATTGGTGTGCGTGATATACCACATTTGTTAGCTAACTTCATGAAATAATCCTAAATTGTTAGATTACCATCTGGATCATAACTACGTATAGCCAACTCCGTGCGAATTTGATTCTGTTTCGCCTGCTCCCAACAGCGCGAAAGGAAAATATTCCTAAATACTGGATGTGTTTTATCGCCTAATAGTGTCATTTTCAATCATTCGGCGGCGAATTTTCTTGGGCTCTTCCATATTACATACATTCTCAGCTCGTATGAAATATATTTTATGCGGAAATATTCCTAAATTTATTTTAGGAAACGTTTCATGAAATTGAGCTTTATTTATGGGCGCTCTTTAACTACTGTAGTCCTTAGCATCCCATTCTACGAGCTACGATAGTACTTTTTCTCTATTTGTTTCATACTTACTTTTTCTGTAATTACTTTTAACTGATTATTCATTCTTGTTTCAAAATCACTTTGCTTATTATTTACATCTTTTATGATATCTTGTCGTACATGCATTTCAATTTGTAAGTTACTTTTAGTACTGTGTGATGCAGTAATTTGTATCACAAATTATTTAAATGTAAAGAGTGATTATGGTATGAATATGCATTTTTATGTGACATTGATTTGAGATATTTGTTTATTGTAATTATTGTTGTGAAGTAAGTTTACACTGCCTTACTGAAACTGACAATAATCGCGTGCAATAATGCAGCGAGGGGGTGAGCTGTTTATCATTATTGGAAACGAGGAAGTTACGTAATGTTGGCGCGTTTTTCCTTGAGAATCTTCTGGAACGTTTCCCTAGAGCATATGTATTCATAATTTTCATTGGATATAAAAATAGACGCTAATGTTGGCGCGTTTTATTAGCTAATTGCAGTTCAGTTATAATCTTTAGGCATATCGGTGTGTAGCAGTATAAATAGGGTAGGTTAGAGGTAAAGTTCATCAGTTCATCAAAATTCTTTGTACACTACACGTCGCATTCCCGTCAGTTCATCGAAAATATTTGTAAAGTACACGTCGCCTTCAGTCCTCAGTTCATCAAAATTCTTTGTACACTACACGTCGTCTTCACTCCAGTTCATCAAAATTCTTTGTACACTACACGTCGCATTCCCGTCAGTTCGTCGAAAATATTTTGTATGATACACGTCGCCTTCAGTCCAGCAGAAATATTACACGTCAGCTATAGATTCACAAGTTACGCGTAGCAGAATTATGAAAAATCTAAAGTGTTGTAAAGTTAATTATACAAAAGGTTGAAGTACGTGGATTAAAAGTGATCAGTAAGAAGTTATTATAACAATTTCAGTTTGGCGAGTGTCAAGATCAATATGTAAATGTGATAGTGACTGTGTTTCGACAATAAAAGTGCAAAACAAATTTCTTCATCAGTGTTATCTTTGGATAAAAGATTCCTTTCCGTTTACACAACCTGTATAAAGAAAAGTGCTCGACCCAAGAAAAGATAATAGCTAGCCGGAGGACAGTAAACAAAAATTAAAACAAATAACAGTCGCATTCTTTCAAACACTAATACTACCGCAAATTGCTAACACCAGATGGAGCTAACAAACCTAACAAATGAATCACGTCACAAGATGGCTCCAACACGTTGAGTAAACACACATACACAAACATTATAAATAATACACCCGCATGTGTTTAAACCACTATAACCAACATTGAACAGTCAAGATCACATTTGCACTTTACAAACACTGCACTTTCTTTCTAAACACACGAAAAGGATTGTATGAAATGATTTTTTTATTCACAAAGAATAAAACCTTTCTTCATAAAGAAAAAGGAAACACAAAATGGCGTAGTATCAAGAAAATTTAAAACCTGCACATAACATCCAAAAATACAACATAAATTTCAAAATAATATTTGAATTTAATACCAAAAGCCTAAACTAACACCAGAACTTAGAAAACTTACGCCAAAACTTAGAAACTTAGCTCATGATGATGCCGTAGGGGCAAATGCTAATACGCAAATACTGATGAAATTCACACAACCAAGAAAAATGCACCACAAAATAGCAAATAAACAGTGAAATATAGTCAAGAAGCTGTAATATATATTAATTTAAGCAATCATAACGAAAAACAGGTGCCAAACTCAGGTTAAAATTTATAACGACAGCCGGAACAAAGAAAATCACTTTTAAGTTCACAATATGCCCAAAATTACAGCAGAAAAACATGCATTCACCCAAATACTTCTAAAAGTGGTCACATTCTAATAAAGAAGTTAGTTGCAAGGTGTAATTACGCCAACAAATACTTAAACTAAAATGTTACCATAGCGAGCATGTGGTGGTGCTAAGAAGCGAAAAGTTTTACATTGTAACTATCTCCAGAACAAGAAAAACGAGAACATTTCAAAACAAAGTGAATATGTACCTTTATTTTTATAAAAATTTGGGATGAATTTAAAGCAGAATAATAAATCATAAATTTAGACGAAGAGAACAAAGAAATTCACAGTACGTGGTAAGCCAAAACCAACACCTAATAAAGAATTATACAAGTATACTACCACGCCAAAATCAGCAAAAATAGTACAATTTCAGCATTACAACATTAAAACCCAAATCGCAATAAAATCACATCAGAAGGAAAGAGATGAATCCAGGACAAAAGAAAAAAAATATCCACGCGTTGGAGGATGACTTATTACCCACAATTTCTACCCAACAAAATTAAATTTCTGAAACTAATAAAAACGGCTCTACCCGCGCCGAATACCAATCTTGTCACAACCTTAGTTTAATTAAACAAATTTACTGAACTTTCCTTACTTCAGGCAATTAGGGGGAGGGCGTCTACTCGCTTGGCATGCAAAACTACGGAATTGAAATCAAGAGGATAACCAGGATTAGGTTTATTATGGAGAAATATAAAACAAATCGTCGATAAGCCGCTTTACGTTGCTCTTAAAAGCGATGAAAGTGATGTCTTACATGTCATACAGATGTCACCCTATGTCATCCTCTAGCTCCAACACAATGCTGGCAACATATGAATAACAAATGCCGCCATAGCCAGTAAGATGCCGCCAACGCTCTCAGCATGCGTTCCTCATTACTTTTTATTTTAGGTTTATTACTTTTTTGCGTTTCTGATTCACGGGAGGTTAGATTAGGGTTAGTCTTTTTATATAAGCTTGTTTTAATTAGTTACCAGTGGATACACAAAAGCACGCGAGCGAAGCGAGCATGCGTTCCTAAGCTTAGGTTTCTGATTCACGGGAGTTTAGATTAGGCTTACTTTTTTTTAATATAAGCTTAGGTTTCTGATTCACGGGAGGTTAGGCTAGAATTAGTTGTTTTTTTATATGCAGCAACTGTAAGTTTTCAACACCTAATTGTTCTCTTAGTATCGTGTACACTATGTTTTCGCATCCTCCGCAAGCCATTTTGTTTCCTATTATGCATTGTTAATAACAACGCGTTGCATTTCTGTCAGTGGCAAAACAATATGAAGAAGAAGAAGTAACAACACATCGCTTATTCCGCGCATTTCACTTCTCATTTAGGTTGGCAGTTCCCATTGCGTACGATAACGACAAGATAGCTACGTTTGTTGGCTTCACGTCGTAATTTTGCTATAAAAGTAGACCACCTAAAACGGGGGGGGCTTTAGAACAGACAAATCTGCTTCCAAACTCACTTCTAAGGTAATTTATTCCCTTTCTTTTAGCTTTTATTAACGTTTTCAGTGAAGACCAAGCAGAATTGCTGAAGTCATTTCAATTTTAGCAATTTTATCAAGAATTTTATCAATTCGATTTTTGCAATTTTAATAACACAATATCTTTTATCTTAAAGATCACATATTAAATCCTTTACAAAAACATCCTCAACCCAACAACCCCCTCGCCCTGAGGCAAATGCCCGGAACAACTCGCACTACTAAGGTCCCATATCTAAAGAGAGCGAATCAAGCAATCCCATAATTTTTATAATTAATCATTCCCACCAGTACTTCCATTAATACGTCACCCCCAAACTACTCGACTATTCTGGATGTTTCCAGACCAATCCAGAACAAATACAATACTGCCAAGGTTAAGCTGATTCTTCCGGGATAGGCCCACCAACCCATTCCGGGAGAATCAACTTCAGGCCTACCAAACTAAATCTACATGTGCTCGCCACAATATCCTGATTGACTTTCATCTCTTCTGCTAATCTATCTTGATTAACTTTCATATCTTTTAACAAAGCCAAGGTTGTTTGCTCCACAGAATACTATTACTGCCCCCCCAGTTCCTAACCCCATTTGGCTCGGATACTAGTTCTTCTTATTGATTCATTTTCCGAGGTGTTACTTTTTTACCAATTTTAGTATCATATAAATACTTTCATAGCAATGTAGAATTTTTCCCCCACTTGGCGCTGCGAAGAATTTTTATATGCCTTTGGTTGATTATGCGTCCAGTAGCTCTTGAGGATTTCTCCAGATTCACTCAGATTCAGGCCTCTATGTTGGTTCCCATTTTGCAGTGGAAATATGGCTGAATGGTCACCATTAGCAGTGGTATGTAATCGGTGTGATACCCTGGTTTTGCTTTCAATCTCTTCAGGATGCTGCAGCGTTGCTTCTAGAATTTTATTGCTTTACTTGCCCCCTTTTTTGGCGTCTTATCTAGTTGAATGATAATCCACTATTTAATCTGTGGCGTCTCTCCACAACGTGGCCATCATTTTCTAAATCTGTTGATTTTTCTTGGCAACCACTAGGACTTCATTTTTTAAATTATATTTTAGTTATTAAACCATGTTTTATTATAATAAATATCTTCAATACCGAATTTGATAAAATAACAATTACATGTGAAATTACTTCAACATCGCTTTCTGAAGCTTTTTACGTTATTAGAAATATTATTCTTTGGGCGATTTCTATATTATGTACATTTTTTATCTATTTCTCGTTTGTTATCTTCTTCTTCTTCTTCTATGTCTTAACATAATAAAAGAAGTGTAACTAAACATTTCAACATAACAATTTACAATGCATGGTTATTCAAAAAGAAGGAACAGACTTTAAATATTTATTTCTAATGAACGACAATAAATAGCGACACATAAGACACATCATTGAATAGAGAAAAGTTCAAAGTTTTAAGCCCCACCTACTAGTTCCATTCAGTGCCTACAGCGGCGCTGGTATTTATTTACGAGAAAATGGCGACGCCAAAGGAAAAGTCGTTTTGTGCCCCGCATTATGCAAAAAGTGAAGGTATTGTTTCATTGCAACGTGCATTTCGTTGTAAGTTCAACAACAAGCCGCCTTATAAAAATTCACAGTTGATACTACAAATTGGTAGAAGATGTTTGCGTATGCAAACGAAAAACACTGGTCGTCCTCGCATAACAAATGGTGCTCATTTTGAATTTTTTTTTCTATTCAGTGATGTATTGCATGTGTCGCCATCTATTGTCGTTCGTTAGAAATAAATATTTAAAGTCTGTTTCTTCTTTTTGAATAACCTTATATTATTCCTGTTAAGCGCTTCACGTCTTCACCGCTTCCCTTTAAACAGAGACACAAACACTCTATTCTTAATGTTTGAAGTATTCAAAGTATATGTACAGCACTGACAAAAATCATTCCGTGCTCATAATTTTCATTTTGGTTTTTGCATCTGCTTATGGAAGAAGTGGGCATGGGTTTTCCCCAGAAGTATTTCCTTCTCTTTAGTAATATAGGCATGACTCTTTAAAGAGCTATCGTTGCTGAAAGGACTTAGCCACGTGCCCTTAATATTGGTTTAGGAGAAACAGTCACTAGAAATGAAAATCTCCTACCCTTATGTGTCAACACTGGAATGGAAACTTCTTTTGAAAGGAGGGAAGAAGCCTCGGGTACAGAGCAACGCTGATTTCCGCCATTCCCTACTTGATGGCACCAGATGGTACCCTGTCGTCCTTGCCCGGGGCTGCTGCCATCCTCAATGTTCATTTTGATGATCCGATGCACAAACAGTCTTGTTAGTTAAGGCTTTTGGATAAATCCGCTTAAGGGAGAATTAAATCGTATAGTATACTTTTAACTATAGCTTGGTGACGAAGCAGATTTCACCCTTTCGGATTATTTTGCCTACTTGTCCTCCGGGATGTGGTGAGGGATTACCAAGCGCCACATGTATTGGCAAAACGCAGCATTGACCCTAACTTCTCCAGATGGTGCACTCCCCGTATTGTCAATAGGGATGTAACAAACAGTTATTTTCGAGTGATGGTTATGCAATGTGCGTTAACGATTACCAGTAACGATTAAGTTATTTGTTTTCATGGTTATCACGCTCACAGTTACATTACATTAATGGTTAGTCGTCCTCCGTGGTGTAGTGGTTACCATGCTAGCCTCTAGGTCCCGAGGTCGCGGGTTCAAGCCCGGCGGAGGGCGATGGATATTTTTTCGGGCGTAAAAACCGTTAGCATGGCTTCCTTCGGAAGGGAAGTAAAGCCGGTGGTCCCCTGTTCTAGATTGACGCACGTAAAAGAACCTCAAACCTGATAAAGAGGCCTGAGCAAAATTACCGATCTTTCACGCCCAATATAGAATGGGACGCTAAGGACCACAGCAGTTAAAGAGCGTCCATAAATAAAAAACTCAATTTCAATCTCAATTGAGCTGAGTATATAATCACAGAAAGTGTTCATACTCATGAGTACAAACTTTGAGAAAGTACTTGCTTTTTATTCATGTCACCCATTATCTAACAGTCAGGATTTTGCAGCTGTCACTGTGTCTCAAGATAATTGACAAGTTAGATATTTAGACGGAAGGTTAGGACATTTATAAGTCTTAAAGGTATGAACTTATTAAAATATGGTCTAGCTGATGGTATTAACTTTCCTAAACAGAAAAGTGTTGTATTTCTTGTACAGAATGCAAGATAAGGAGAAAACCATTTCCTAAGGGTCAAAGTAGATGAGCTACTGCTTTACTGGAACTTATACACTCTGATGTTTGTAGACCAATGCCAGTAAAAACATGGCTGGTTCAAGCTATTTATTAACATTTTGGTTATCTGCTGAAAGATAAGAATGAGGCGTTAAACAAATTCAAATAATTTAAAATGGAAGTAGAGAAACAAAGTGATCTCCATAGAAACCGCTTAAAAACTGGTAATGGTAAAGGTGAATATGAAATCCAACAGTTTGCAAGCTTTCTTCAAGAAATGGTATTCATGAAACAACGGTTCCTTATACACCAGAACAAAAAGTGTCAGTGAAAGACTAAACGCACACTTATAGAAAAGACAAGATGTTTCCTTCAAAATTCTGGATTATATAAGCATTTCTGAGGGAAAAACATCTTCATAGCTATTTATTTGACAAATAGGAGCCCTATGGCTGTTCTCTGCGACACCAGAAGAAGTTTGGACTGGATGCAAAGTAAATTTAAAACACTTACGTGTGTTTGGTTCTGAAGTGTATGTTCACATACCGAAACAATTTCGAAGAAACTTGATCCAAAGGCTAAGCCATGCATTATGGTTGGTAATTATGATCACATACCAAAGGCTACAGATTTATTGATCCTATGAAGCCTATATAGGTTGTCAAAGCACGTGATGTTATATTTATTCAAGACAACAATGTAAATGAGTCACCTATTTGCAACAAGAACTCAAGAACAGATGAACACAGTATTTGACAACACTGTACCAGTAGTTGACAATTTGAGGCAGTATTTTTAACACTTAAATGATTTCAGTAAAATTATATAATATAATTTATAATAACAGGCCGCGTTAAAGCAATATGTGTAAAATATAATATATAAAATGCATGTAACAGTCATTGTATTAATGTTTATATTATTATGTACATGTTTAATAATGTTATGTGAATATATTATGTAATTTAATAGTGTAGGAGCTGTGAGAATAATAGGTTAAAAGTTGCTAACAATGAGGTAACAATAAGGTAACCGTGAGGCAATAATGAATAAGAAAGTTTAATAATGCTACTTGTAATTCTTGGAGCAACAATAATGTAATTTTTGAGACAGTTTATAAATAGCCAAAAAACAACCATAAAAAAGCTTAAGTTAAATGAAAATATTCTATTGGAGTAGAATTAGCCAATCAGAAACTGAAATAGGGCAAAATGTACAAATTCAGAATTCAGTTGCAAGCAGACAGCATTCCTAACCGGACGCGAGACACGTCCTCGAGAAGTTTAATACGTATTCAGTCTAAGACAAAAAATAGTTTACGTGTTAAAAAGTGCAAGTAATTAATAAATAATCTCACAGCTCTCTATATCAGTGAAGTGTTATTTAAATTGTGTCAAGAATTAATAAAAGGAGTTAGGTAAAAATTATAATCTGTGTAAGATTACATTCTTAACCGCACCACTCTCTGCAAAGAAATTCATGTCTCTAACAATAATACTGACGCAGCCGAGGCAAACATAAATATATAATATTTAAAGAAACAGTCAAATTACAAAGTTGATATTTTTAAACATTGGGGCGAAGGCCACCGGGTACCATACATGGTTACAACTACTTCAAGATCGGCTCCCCAACAGTCGAAATACAATACAACTTTCCTCCTAAAATACAACTCCTTCCTCACAATCTTGTGTCAGTAGATGACAGTATTGTTCCAGTTGATGAAAAACAACTTTCATTACACGATCACATTATAAACGAAGATATGTCTGAAGTTGAAACTTCAAGAATTTAAAACAGAAAAACTGTTCGTGAAGTGAAGAAGCCTAAATGGATGCAAGATTATGTTTGTCCTATAATAACTAATAATTTTGTTAAACCAGAGACATTTCAACAAGTATGGAAAGTGAATTAAAAGAAGAATGTTTAGAAGTAATGAATTCAGAATACAACTCGCTAATCAAGAACAATGCATAAGAACTTGCTGATTGTCCAAAAGATGAAACTGTGCTAAAGTGTGAATGGGTTTATAAAGCGAAGAAACATGCAGATGGCGATCTTTATAGGTTCAAAGCGCGCCTTGTAGCTAGAGTATGGCGTTAATTACATAGAAAGCTTTTCACCAACAGTGCGTTACTCGACAATACGACTATTGTTCTCCGTCGGAAATGAACTAGATTTAGACATTGATAAAACACCTTTTTGCATAGATCTTTGGACGACACCGTTTGTTTGGAGCAACCAACAGGTTTTGAAAAAGATGTGAACAAAGTTTGTCTCAGGAAGGGTCTTTATGGACTAAAACAAGCTAGCAGATCATGGAATAAAACTGTGAATAATGTGCTGCCAAGTATTGGTTACAAACAGTCAAAATATGAACCATGTGTATACACTAAAAACAGCAAAAACAATGTAACTATAATGGATCTGTATGTTTATGATTTTTTTAATTTATTGCTTCACTGAAAGCTTTAGAAGAAAAAAATCTGATGTGTTACACTCACATGACTTTCTCTACTCCTGTACAAATTATTTTTACAAACGCTTACTCTCCATATGCTTCATGTTAATTGAGATATCGAGATATCAATCTTATTGATAATTTTCTTGTAGATGCAAGGGGAATATGGTAGGTTTTAAGCGATAGTCAAATATTTTAAGCGTTGGTTGCTATGTGGCGCATTCCATTCTCTTTGCATGTCCAGGGCATAAAAAAATGAATAACGAATTTGAGAAAAAGTATAAGTATTGGAAAATTTAAGGGAATAACAAGCAATATCTCGAAAACGGTTCACTCAACAAAAAAATGTATATGACATAAATTGTGTATTTTAACGCGCTCTACATTTTTTGTGTAGTAAAATTTTGTCTATCTCTTATGCTTTACCAGTTATGCAAAAGTCGTTCATAATGAAGAATACTTTTGGAGACATTCCCAGGAAATTCGAGATATACGTTTAATTTCTCATGACAATGTCTTAAACATATGATATTTTAATCAAAATCGTTAGAGCCATTTTTGAGAAAATTAAAATTTTCGAAAAATGTTTCATGTAAAGGGTAGTCTGGGGTGGGGGGATTTTCTTGAAAACCTTCGTGTCGCATCTCTGGAAGACAGAACCTAAATACCAAGTTTGATGTTTATCTGACTGTTCGTTTCTGAGTTATGCTGTTCACAGACAGACACACATACAGACATGTTTCCAAAAATGCTTTTTTTGGATTCAGGGGGTCTCAAAACATGTATTTCCGGTGAAATCTTGGTATCGAATTTTTGGGTGGAATACAATACTTCCCCTACTTACTGTACGTAGTAGAGAAAGTAAAAATGAAGCAAAGTTTCTTGACAGTAACAAACGCCTTGGTATGAATGTCACAAGAAACAGAGTAGATGTTATCACATTGTCACAGAGTTGATATGTCAAGGAGCTGCTGGAACGCTTTGGTGTATCAAAAGCTTAACCAGTAAAAACTCCTTTGCAATAAACCTGGAACTTGAAAAAGCTAAAAATGAAGAAACATCTAAATATCCGTATCAAGAGTTGATTGGAGAACTTTTGTATCTGTCTGTATGTCCAGACCTGATATAGCCTATTTAACCAATTATCTAAGTCAATTGTCATGATGAGAAACACTGGATAGCAGCAAGCAAGGGCTTCGCTATCTACTGGTTACGGTTAACTACACCCTCGTCTTTACGAAGACTTGGAAATGCTTTGATTTGCAGGCTTTGGTGGATACACATTGGGGAATTGATGTGACAGATCGTAAATCAACAATAATAAGAATTGGAGATTGTACAGTTTCATAGGAATCACGAAAACAGCATACAGTTCTCTTTCCAATACGGAGGCAGAATATTTGGCTATACGTGATAGCGTGAAAGAAGTGTGTTTTGTGAGAAATATCCTAAGTGAAATTATTGGCTTAAGTGAATCTCATCTAGTTGTAGTATATAATGAATATCAAAGTGCTCAAAAATTTATTTCTAATGAAAGGACACACAATTGTACCAAACATTGGTGTTTGGCATTATTTTGTCAGAGAAGTTCAAAAAGGTATAGTAATTAAGTATATGCCTACCGAAAAGATGATAGCTGGTGTATTGATCAAATTGTTGCCTAACCCTAAATATTAAGAATTTATGAAAAACCTTGACTTGCAAGTGGTTTAAACTGAACCAGAAGCTTTTTTTGTTATTATTTTGCTTAATTTGCAAAGATATTTGATTAGGGGGTGTTTTAAGTATATGGCATACTTAATCCAACATCTATATATTTTACATGTCCGTGGGCTTATTGTTCTTAATATTCTATGCACTTCCTGTTTTTCTTCCCTCTCTTTTTTGTTATAATCTCCTTACGATAATGGTGTTTAATAAAACAGATTATGTTTGAAACTAGTGCTTTCTTTCGCTCTGCCTAATAATGGTTACAAGTAACTATTAGATGTAACTACATTTCAATATGAACGATGTCGATACAGACTAAATCTATTATGTGATGCAATCTAAAAAGAAGTTTCTCTAGCTGTGTCAACGCTTTGATTACTACAGTAATTTATAAACGCAAAATGCATTCCCACTTACTTCTACATTCCGACACACACACACACACACGCGCGCGCGCGCGCGCGCACATACTATTCCTCCGCGTTGCCTTTTCGCTATTGGCTAAGTTATTCGCGCCGTAAGTGCAAATGTGAACTACCATGAGTAAATGAAAAATCATTACATACATTCATACAAATCGAGGTCGGAAGCATGCAGTTGTGCGGTATTAATAAATAATATGTAGTGATTTCTACGTGGTATTTCCCACACGTCAAAGTGACACTGTGCGCCGAGAACCCCACTAAGTTGATGATGATGGAAGCTGTGTTACGTACCTGTAGGTCGTCTTGATGCTCGTACTCTTGTGATGTATCATAAAGTACTCGTAAACGAATCTGATGATCGAATATCTGTATTCTTGTGTGTGTGTGTGTGTGTGTGTGTGTGTGTGTGTGTGAGTGTTAGTATGTTGTAATTATTATTTTATAATTATGCCACGGTTGCTGTATTTTGAGTCGGAGAGCAATTGTGTCTTGTCAGGGTCAGGTATGGGGAATGTTAAAAATATTTTGTGCATACGTATTCTGTTAACTATTTCACTTGTATTTTAGATAAACCACATGTAGATATTCACAAATCACTATTACCTTTGTCATGTTAAAATATGTATAACTGGTTGACTTTAAATACGTAGTTTTATAGTCTATTTAGAGACGAGCTTATACACGGCCTTCCTGCTCGAAGTCTGACAAGCTTCTGTTAGCGTTCCCTTCAACCGTTTTCTTAGCGTACGTATTTCAATTGTAGGTATCTATAAATATACCTGATTGGTGCTACTATCCAATAACAGTTTATGTTACACACACACATATATATATATATATATATACTTGTTCTCTACCATGTGTACATTATGAATATATGTGTTTTTAACATCCTCTTAATTATTATACTACAATATTAGCAAAAAATACATAAGACATAAAACTTAGAACAAAATATTAAAGAAAGAAATTATTAATGTGTTGACGCTGAATAGCTGTGAATTAGATATCTTATTACATTAATGAGCCATCGCATCAGTTTGTCCGTGGCTAGTACTATAAATTGATTCAAATACTTATTCGACTTACAATTATGGTGTGTTTGGTAATGAGCCAACCTTTTCAACTTGGAGGTTTGATTCGGGAAATACTGATTTAACCCTGTCATATATTGTCGGCATTTCATTGTACTTTGTCATGCAAGATTAAAGGTGCAAATATCCATAACAAATCCAAAAGAACGGAAACACACACCTTCACACGAGTTTTTCGAATTTGAAAGTCGAAGAAATTTCAGGTTTTTTTTAAAGCTATCTTAGAGAATAGACTTGATGAAATTGTGCAACTCTGGATCTTGAATTACCACTGTTAAAATTTATGTACCGTTGTTTGAGGTTAACGGCCCGTCCATAGTTTGCTACTAAACAGCATTAATTGCTCATTCATACCCATCTGCATAAAAATACGTGCACCTATAGTCATATGTGAGTAAACATCTTAATGGAATGCATGCAGCTTTGCTGCCTAGGTGTTGATTGACTCGTGATTGCCCCGTGAACTATATCCGAAGCGATGAGCAACACCTGTAATAAACAGATATATACTTGCAACTTCATGCGAGGATGACTCAAGTTGTAAACGGCTTGAGGTAACTAGTAACTAGTTACTTCATACTTGGGCTATCATCATTAAGGAGGCGCTAACTAGACTATAAGAACTGTTTGCCAGAAGAAGAAAAATAAGAAGCTAGTTTGTATTCGTTACTTTGGTAGCCATTACGTTATTTTCTGCCCATCTCTAATTGTCAAAGACAGGATCGGGCAGAGGGTTCAGATGTGGAGAAGAAATAGTTCTTTCCTCAAACCACATTTTCGCATAAGCAGTACATCACCTCCACCATACCTCACCTGCAACCCTGAAAGATTCGGCGAGAGGTGTAATGAGAGGGAATGAGGGATGAGAAAATCCGTTTTACCTAGTAATCCATTCTAGGCGACCAGGCGAAACTACCAATAACTCCTAGGGCTTTGAATCTGTACCCTATGCGTCAGAAGCTACATCCCGAGCCATCTCCCTCGCTGGGTTCATCCATATTCTCCATCCATCTATTTCTAATTAGCCCAACACGTTTATTCCTCCCCAGTGTGATGCACTTCTCCCAGCGATGTTCTAACATTTCTACAGCTTCTTGTCCAACCTCTGCATATCACTGATTTACTGTCTCCGCGACTTCAGAGTGTAATAAAAATTTTCTTTCACTTTTGGAAATACAGTGTGATTCTCTCGCTAGAGGTCCCAAACATTTGTCTATCTATTGGCCATTTATGTGAGTTTTGTGATGAAAATTTGTGTACGCAAACCTTGAACTGTGCACTGTCACATCCGATGCTGAAAATCGTCCCCTCCCACATCCAAACACGTTTGTACACGTCGCTCCAAATTCTGGAATACTTTTATTAAAAGTCTCCTCGGTAATGGCTTCAACTCTTCACGTATAGCATCTTTCAACTATGCAATTGTACGTGGTCTATTTCTGTATACCTTTCCCTTCAGACATCCCCACAGAAGGAAGTCGGATGGTGTTAGGTCAGGAGAGCTTGGTGACCAGAGAGTTTTTGAGATGATTCGATCTTCAAAAAAAGCTTTCGATTTCCCTCATGCTTGCACGTAACGTGTGACTTGTTGCACCATCTTGTTGGAAATATCCGTGAGTTAATTCATCACTTGTTAACTGATTAACAAAGCCAGTGAACATTCTAATGTATTCTTCAGTGTTTACCGTATTCTAATGAAAAATAGGGCCTATAATATACATACGTGACACTGCGCACCACACTCCAATTTTCTGTGCATGTAGAGGTTCTGCATGTAGGGCATGAGGATTTGTTTGTGTTCTGAGAGTTTATGTAGCCATTCAGAATGAAACCACGCTTCATCTGTGAACCAAGTATAGCCCAAAATCCCAGGATTCTGATTAATAAAGGTTTGAAACCATACACAGAACTGCACACGTTTTTCATGGTCCGTCGGTTGCAATTCTTGAACACATGTATATTGAAATCGTTGAAAGTACCTAATCTGGAGGAAAAGGAATAGTTCCAGCAGTTCAAACTTCCTCTGTTTACTGCATCCATTGCATATCAAGAACTAGGCTTGAAGCATTTTGCTGAAGAAAGAAGGCACCTTGACTAACCTTTCCCGGCGTTTCTGCTTGAGTGCATCTCCTTATTTTTAAATTATATGTGCATAGTTATTTTCCAGTTACTGAATATGCATTTTGCAAGTAGGTAATCAACAAAAATGACAACTTGTGGATCTTAAAAATCACGATTTTTACCTGATGATGGTTCAACCTTGAATTCCTGGGGGCGAAAATACCTTATGCTTCCATTACTTTCTCTGCAATTTGGTTTCAGGGTCATAGAGATGAACCCAGGATTTTCATAGCCAAAAGTCTTTCGAGAAATTTCTATTTGTCCTTGCGAAGAGCTTTAAAATGATGTTTACAGATGTTTACTCTTGGCCATATTTTGAGTGGGCTTCAACAATTGAGGTACCATTTTTGCTCTTAATTTGTTCATTTATAATTCTTTTAAAATGATATGAGATCCCGTTTCCTCTGCTATATACCTGATAGCAATTCGTCGAGCTTGCAACAATAAATCTTAGTCAGTTCACGTTCAGTTGTAACAGTTATCTAAGGACCAATACCATATCATTTTCATAGGTTGCTCTACCGTCAAATGGCAGAAGAGCAGCATAGAGATCAACTTTGTTTCTACTCAGCTTTCTTCATGTATGACTATGACTCTCGCCTCGACCCAATCCGGATCTTTTGTGGCTACCACCCCCAAGGAGGAACCGATAAAGTGAAGGAATCGCAGAAGGATATAGGTCACAGCCAGAGACGCGCAGAGGTCCCTAACAATTCCAAGCTTGTAGACCCAATCACAACTTTCGCTTCTCAGAGACCCTTTCCAATGAACAAGCTCTGCGCCATCTGTCCGACACCGACTCACACTGCATAGCTCCAAAGTCCACCTGAAACATGAAAGGGGAAATAAAATGAGAGGGAATAAGGGGAAAGGAAAGGAGAAACCACAACAAAATTCGCCTGTAGATCAGGTAAAATCACGAAAAATCCATGGTCAGAGTGGCCGGTCCAAGAAATCCAACCCAGGACCTCCCGAATGCGAGCCTCACACATTACCACGGCGCCATCTCGCTTCGTTTCATGCAAAAGCTATTGCAAATATCCACATAGATTTGTGCGAAAAGCTTACCAAGCATTGTCGGTGATGTTTTGAATCACCCGGTATGTTTTCATTACCCTCTGAGATGTAGAAGCAATTTCTTCATGAGTATGTGTGTAAATTTAGTTTGGTTACATAATATAGGTTAGTTTCTCAGCTGCGTCTGAGAAAGAAGCTATGTTGGAAAATCGGGGATAAGGCATCTACTTATCTGTTCAGTCTTGTCTTCTTTACCCTCGATGTTCTGTTCGCAAACTGGCGCCATAGCATGGCCGGTTGAACACCGACGAGGGGTCCTGGATTCGATTCCTGGCTGGGCTCAGGGGAAAAAATGTATCTTGGTACGGACAGAGTCAGATGCGTGACTTTTGAGTGTGTTGTTTTTTAATAACCGATTCGAATCAAATTTAAGAATTGGCACCGGGCATAAATACCTGTGCACAATTCTGAGTCATTTCATAGATGACAACAGCGCCGCAAAGTCAACAAATTAAAAAAAATAGTACCAGAAATAAAACTGGCCTTCCTCAACAAGAACCGCTCATGATGAAAGAAAGTATGACGTGTACAGCTCACGAGGTGTCTTCAATTGCTGTCTTATAGATAGGCCTGTGTATGCTGAAATTGGAAACGCAGAATAAGACTGAAAAAAAAACGTAGAAAAAGACGTGTCTCAAGTCTCTAGTTCCCTTAGGTTTATAATACATTGCTAGCTTAGGTAATCTACAAGGTGACATTCTCATAACATGCTCTTTCCATTGCTTCTGGTAGTTGCAGATTTCAGCTGCTATATTCTCGACTCCCAACTGTGTTCTTATGTCTTGATATCTAACTCTGTCTCTTCTAGTCTTCCCCGCCAGATAACGCATAAAATACATTTGTGCTGCTTCTAAACGGCGTTTATCCCGGCTTCTCAGCGTCCAGGTTTCACTTCCATGTCTCAAGGTCGGCTTGGATACTATATTATACAATCTCTGTTTTATTTCAGTTCTCATACTCCTTCCAAAGTGTTTCTTAATACATCCATTCAGTTTGTTATGTTCTACGATGTTCGTTTCCAAGTCGTCATTCATTCGTTCAGTACTTATAAAGGGTCTTTCAACAAGAGTGTCCTATTTTTAACATGTGATAGCTGCCGTTGTTATTGAGTTACAGCAGTCATTTTTATGTGGTTACAGTTGTTATTGACAAATAGCCATGGAACGTTACAGCATTCAGCAACGCGTAGAAATTGTGAAAATTTATTATCAAAATGGATCATCTGTTCGCCAAACCTTCCGTGTATTGCTTGAAGTTTACGGTGTACATAATCGTCCCTGCGAGAGAACGATTCGGCGTTTGATCGATAAATTTGAAAGAAGTGGTTCTGTAAGCGATCAAAGAACGCCTGTACGTAATCGACGTAAGCGCTCCAACGAAAACATAGACGCCGTTCGTGAGAGTGTACGCGAGAACGGAAACAAATCAATTGCTCGTCGAGCGCAAGAATTGGAGCTTTAGCCAACCACAACTTGGAGAATTCTGCATCTGGACTTGAAGCTTCACGCTTACAAAACGGTGTTAACTCGAGAACTAAAGCCCAACGACCATAGGTTGCGCCGTGTATTCGCTGACTGGGCTATGGAGCAATTGGAAGCTGACCCGGATTTTTGTCGAAAAATAATCTTCAGTGACGAAGCCCACTTTTGGATGGATGGTTGTGTTGACAAACAAATTTGCCGCTATTGGAGCAATCACAATCCAATGCAGATTCAAGAACGACCACTTCATCCCCAAAAGGTTACTGTGTGGTGTGGATTTTGGTATGGTGGAATCGTTGGTCCATATTTTTTCCAAGATGATGGAGGAGAAGCTCTGTCAATGGAGAAAGATACCGGGTGCTTATAATGGACTATTTTTGGCCTCAATTGGATGATATGGATCTCGAAACATCTGGTTCAGCAAGATGGTGCCACATGTTATACTGCTGTCGAAACAATCTATCTTTTGAAGGAGAAGTTCAGAGGTTTCATCATTTCCCGTGGTGGTGATGTTAACTGGCTCCCGAGGTTATGTGAGTTAACGCCGTTGGAATACTTCTTGTGGGGTTATGTTAAATCTCAAGTTTATGTCAACAAGCCAGAAACAGTAAATGATCTTATGGATAACATCACCTAATTTACGTTCTTCTGTCATTGAAAATTGGGTCAACCGTATACGCGCAACCCAGCGAAGTCGCGGTGGTCACTTAACTGCTGTTCGTTTCCACAGGTAATGACATTAATTATGTTCCAAAATAAAAAAGAAATAAACCTCTATCATTTATAGAACGTGTTTTATTTAAGTTCAAAGATAGGACACTCTTGTTGAAAGACCCTATATAACATCCCAGGTAATTGAAAATGGAGACCTGTTCTATTATTTTATTATCTACTACTATTTTCACTCGTTTCCCATTGATTTGGTTTTCTGAGAGGATATTTTCATATCATATTCCTTTGTCATTGCATTCAAAGTATTCATCCAACTTTGTAAGCTATCTTCAGAATCTGATAGTAGTAATTGAATCATCAGCAAACAATATTGTTTTTATTTCCTTTTCTTAACTTAAGTGAATTTCTTTCGGGTCTTTTATAAGCCATTTTTCCAGAATTATATTCATATATATTCTAAACAGAAAAAAAGTCGGAAATATGGCGACACAAACAACGCTTAGTAGTTGTTTTAGGAAAACGCAAACCGACTATTTTTCTAAAGCGGACTCACGACCGTATGATTTGGGTGTTATGAGGGCGCTATGTTTAAATTGCTATGATATCCTAACATATGCAAACCATTGTCCTACGCATGGACAATATTCGCACTCTAATGAAATGATTTGTTGTATTTACCACTGTAATAAGGTTGTTGATAGCAGTAAAGCTCTGTAATTAAGTACGAAGTGACAAATCGAGCCCCTTGAGGCAGTATTTTTAACACTTAAATAATTTTAATTAAATTATATAATATGTAAATTCAATAACAGCCCGCCTGGAAGCAATATGTGTATGTAATAATTTGTAAAATGTATGTAACAGTCATTGCAAATGCTTATATTATTATAAACATGTTTAATAATGTTATGTGAATACATTATGTAATTTAATAATTCAAGAGCTGTGAGAATAATGTTAACGTTGCTAACAATGAGGTAACAATGAGGTAACCTTGAGGCAATAATGAGTTTGAGAGTTTAAATGTTACTAGTCATGATTAGAGCAACGATAATGTAAATTTTGTGACAGTTTAAAATTAGCCAATCAACAGTTAGAAAAAGCTTTAATTAAATGCAGATATTGGACTAGGATTAGCCAATCACAGACTTGAAGTACAGAAGTTTACGGGTTTATACGGTTAATATATGTTCAGTTGCTGGCAGACCTTGGTAGTGACCGGATGGAAGATGTGTTCTCTAAAGAAATATTACGTATTGTTGTGAATCGTAAAATTAAATATACGCGTTAACAAAGCACAAGTTTTAAATTAAAGAATCTCACAGTTCTTAATATCAGTGTAGTGCTATTTAATTTGTGTCAAGGATTAATAAAAAGAAGTGAATTTAAACTTAAAATCTGTGTAAGCCTACATTCTTGTCGTACCACGCCCTGTCTAAAAACAATATTGACGCAGCCGAGGCAAACATAAACATAAATACTATCTATAGAAGCGGTTTAATAACAAAGTTAATATAATATTTTTTAAACTTGAAGCGTAACAACAACAACAAAAATACATCATCTTCAAATCGGTTTCACATACGTAGTAACATATTACGTAACAAACAATCCACTTCAAGTTGACGTCCATACGTGGAGCTAAATAAACAAAACTCCAATGTAAAGACAATATCTTCTTCAAGTTAGCTCACATACGTGAGGCAGTTAAATTAAAGCAACTATTCTACTTTCTTCAAATTGGCTTCCCAAACGTGGAGCAGCAAAAAATCTTCAAATTAACGTCCATACGTGGGGCACACCACCTACTTCACCCTTTACTAATTTAATGCACAGTTTGTACCCCAAATTATATTGGTGGAGGATTCTTGCTAAAATGCCAAATCCTGCTTTACCGGACTTGGTTCTCCGTCCCCACAACATACTAAGCGTTGTCAGTGTTGTTTTGAATCACCCGGTACAGAATGAAGATCAGCAACTCTGACACCTCCGGGCTTGATATCAGCTAGAAATTTGGAGTTGAAGCTATCACTTCCGTTCAGAACTCGCCAATGCTTTTAACAACAGTATAACTCGTAAGGAACAAAATTGTGATTTTTTGGGTGCGAGGGCTATTTTCAAACATAAATCTTAAATTATCCTCATTGGTACATATATCGTGAATTAGAGTTTATCAGTATACACCGACAGAATCTAAAATGATTATAAAACATGAAGAAAACGGATGTGTTACATTCACATGACTATCTCTAACCTCTATCGCTTATTAGTCGGTATACAAACTATTCCGACTAAAGCTTATTTTTCTATCTATTTCATTTTAATCCAAATAAACATTTGCAGAAATAGCTGCATTACACATTTCGTTATGGATACAAAGAGAACAGCGATAGTCAAATGTTTAAGAACTGACGCTATACGCTGGCCTTAAAATTTCATACTGTTTCCATGCAATTGCAAGAAACAACTGAATATTGACAGGACTTTAAAAATGACAAAGTAATGAACAATTCGAGCCATTAATAACGGATATCTCAGAAATTGCTTATGCCACAAAACGTTATTTGAAATAAATTGTATTTTGTTTTAAAGAGATCTACATTTCTTATGTAGTAGTATATTATTTGTCATATAAATATCATTCATATGTTATTTTTAGAAAATAAAGTTTTGAAAAATCTTCCATGTAAAGGGCAATTTGGGGTGGGGGGATTTTCTTGTAAATCTTCGTGTCGCGTCTTTGAAAGGTACTAAACCTAAATACCAAGTTTGATGTTTATCTGACTTTTCGTTTTTAAGTTATGCTGTTCACAGACACGCACGCGCGCGGAGATCTTTTTCTAAAAATTCTTTTTTTATTCAGGTGGCCTCAAAACATGTATTTCCGGTGAAATCTCGATATCGAATTTTTGGGTGGAATGCAATACCTCCTCTACCTATTATGTACGTGGTAGAGAAAGTAATAGATACACTGTTTATTAATGCTCATGGTCTTCGGCTTGCATTTTCAGCACTCGTTTTATTTCTAGCAAAGCTGTCACTTTTAGTTGCATGTTCCCTTCGATAAATCATATTATTCAGTGCATTACGTGCCGTATAACACATCATGTACGATTCTGTTAACTGTGTCTAGCTTTGGACTAATTCGTGCGATGATACATGAAAGGGTGCAATGAATTGCAATATCATTGACCACAAATGCGTTTGGCAATAATACCATTATTAGCACTGATATGCAAACACGGGCAACAGCCGTATTCATGTTTAAACAGAAAGCGAATTACCTGTACATATACCTGCAGAATTATGCTGACATTGCGTAGTTGTAGGTTAATACTAAAGCTCATATTATTATACTTAATAATAGGTTATTTTCTTTTAGACAGAATGTCCTAAAAGTAGAACTTCTAACACGTGCACACGAGCTAAAAGCTTTAGATGATTGCACTTCAATTTATCGCAATTCGTTGTAGATTTAACTTACACGTTATATTGGCAGCCGCCCGCTTTCTTTGAATAAAACGTTATTTTTTATCTAGTACAACTTACACAAAGATTCAATGGCGGCAATTATGAATCCAGAAGAAGCTGAAATGGAAGAACCAGGTGAAGCAGTAGAAAGTACTTACCCAAAAATCTGATGTGTTACACTCAGATGAGTTTCCCTACTCTTGTACAAACTATTTTTACAAACGCTTATTCTCCATCTACTTCATGTTAATCGAGATAAACATTTGCAGACTATCTTATTGCTAATTTTCTTGTAGATGTAAGGGAAATACATATTTACAAGGGCAATATAGAAATACAGTAGCCTTTAAGCATAGACATTACTCTTAATAGCTGGTTGCTATGTGCAGCACCATTCTCTTTGCCACAGATTAATACTCTTTGTATATCCAAGACAAAAAAGTGAATAACGAATTCCCATTTGAGAAAATAAGTATTGAAAAATTTAAGGGAATAACAAGCAATATCTCGAAAATGGTTCACTCAACAACAAAAATGTATATGACATAAATTGTGTATTTTAACGCGATCTACATTTTTTGTGTAGTAAAATTTTGTCTATCTCTTATGGTTTACCAGTTATACAAAACTCGTTCACAATGAACACTTTTGGAGACATTTCCAGAACATTCGAGATATATATTTTATTTGTCATTAAAATATCTTAAATATATATTTTAATCAAAATCGTTAGAGCCATTTTTGAGAAAATTAAAATTTTCGAAAAATGTTCTATGTAAAGGGTAATCTGGAGTGGGGGGATTTTCTTGAAAACCTTCGTGTCGCATTTCTGGAAGATACTGAACCTAAATACCAAGTTTGGTGTTTATCCGACTGTTCGTTTCTGAGTTATGCTGTTCACAGACACACACACACGACATGTTTCCAAAAATGCTTTTTGCTTTCTCTACTACGTACAGTAAGTAGGGGAAGTATTGCATTCCACCCAAAAATTCGATACCGAGATTTCACCGGAAATACATATTTTGAGACCTCCTGAATCCAAAAAAAGCATTTTTGGAAACATGTCCGTGTGTGTGTGTGTGTGTGTGTGAGTGTGTGTGTGTGTCTGTGTGTCTGTGAACAGCATAACTCAAAAACGAACTATCGGATAAACACCAAACTTGCTATTTAGGTTCAGTATCTTCCAGAGATGCGAAGGTTTTCAAGAAAATCCCCCCACCTCAGACTACCTTTTACATGGAACATTTTTCGCAAATTTTAATTTTCTCAAAAATGGCTCTAACGACTTTGATGAAGATATCATATGTTTAAGATAATATCATGAGAAATGAAATGTATATCTCTAATTTTCTGGGAATGCCTCCAAAAGTATTCTTCATTGTGAACGACTTTTGCATAACTGGTAAACCATAAGAGATAGACAAAATTTTACTACACAAAAAATGTAGATCGCGTTAAAATACACAACTTATGTCATATACATTTCTTTTGTTGAGTGAACCGTTTTCGAGATATTGCTTGTTATTTCCTTAAATTTTCCAATACTTATACTTTTTCTCAAATTCGTTATTCATTTTTTTATGTCCTGGACATGCAAAGAGCATGGAATGCGCCACATAGCAACCAGCGTTAAAATATTTGACTATCGCTTAAAAGCTACGATATTCCCCTTGCATCTACAAGAAAATTAGCAATAAGATTGACATCTCGATATCTCGATTAACATGAAGCATATGGAGAATAAGCGTTTGTAAAAATACGTAGTTTGTAGTTTGTACAAGAGTAGAGAAAGTCATGTGCGTGTAACACATCAGATTTTTTTTTGATTCAGGGGGTCTCAAAACATGTATTTCCGGTGAAATCTCGGTATCGAATTTTTGGGTGGAATACAATACTTCCCCTACTTACTATACGTAGTAGAGAAAGTAAAAAATCCAGAAAGCAATATATGTTGAAAGTAATTTCACTGAAAATGACTGCTAGTGAATCAACAAAACAAAAACATCTGACATCTCGCTTTTTTAACGCCATTTCTCTTTGTTTCAAGAACCGCGTTCTAATCGTGATCTCTGTTAGTTTCAAGAATCAATATAATATTATTGATATTTTGCAAAGTCGAGCACTGTCTGAAGTAGAGTATATGCCACACATGTTAAAAATGGTTTCATTTTGCTGGTAGAATTGCGAAACGAAGAGGGGGACTTAGCACCACGACCTATGAAGATATTTTGTGCCTAGGATGGCATGAGGTGAGAGGAGACAGAAGGCGGCCGGACCAGGAGGCACGATAGTTAGAGGGCAAGGTGCAGATTTAAACTCCCCCGGTGCTGGCTGGTGTAGCCGGCGCCCCTCCCACCTTTGCGATTACACATCCGCTGAGGGTCCGGACCCGGAGAGCGTTCGCAGTCCGGGAGACTAGTTCCCTTAGAGCATCCTTTCCCCTGCCATGCACATGCCGAGACCTCCCGCCGACACTTGCAACCCTGAAAGAAAGCGACGAAAGTTGAAGTGAAATGAGAATAGAGATGAAATGGAGGGACAGGAAATTTGGGGGATGTAATGATCCTTCCCAGCATTCGCCTGGCGACCCGGGGAAAGCCCGAAGAAAACCCTGGGTCAGAAAGATCGGCCACGGGAATCGAACTCACGACTTCCCAGTGCGGGCTACGGACGTTACCGCCTGAGCCATCTCGCTCGGTTATATGGTAGTATCTTGACCTGACTATATTTTCCACGGAATTAAACATAATATGTGCATTTCTTGTTTCATCATCTTGAAAAATTGTGGCAAATTCAACAATGTAGAGGAAAGCTGTTTTAAATAACGTTCAAAGTCCAATATTGAGTAAATGCTCTTTTCGGAACATATTTCAATTCTCCTTCCCCTGCATTACCCTTTGCTTTCAGTTATTTAATACGATACTTTCAGATATCCCAGTGTACCTTCCATTGAGGTTTAACAATATTTAGGACAATCACAATAGAAAACTGTACAAATAAAGGGAGTTGAAGACTTTAACTATCATTTATATGAAGTTAAAGTTACTTCGTGCTTATAAAAGAACCTACATGAATTAAGAAACCATTTCATCATTTCACCCCCTTGAAACCGAGAGAGATAATATGTGAGACTGGCATTCGGGAGGTCCTGGATTCGATTCCGGTCGACCCGGCCACTCTGACTTGGATTTCTTTGTGGTTTCCTAGTCGGTAAGTGAATGTTGAAGTGGTTCCTCTTCTATCTTGAATTTGCTGTCCATCGTTTCCTGTCCCAATCACCTCGTTTCATCTGTTTCATCTCATGTTTCAGGGATGTAGGGCCAGGCGACAGCGATTTGTGCGTTGCGGCGGGACGGTGCAATTAGCGCTGTATAAAGATTTCACTCTGGCGCTTGGATGGCCGGCTGGTGCCTCTTCCTGGGGGTCTCGTTCGTCCCAGGCCTTCCAGGTTGAAGAGGCGCAGACAGTCTCGCGCCTCCGTCAGGATTGGTGTTTTCTGGAGCCGTTAGGAACCCCGTCCTTGCTAGCGCGCATTGTGGCCCAGTGGGTCACCCCTCTATCTCTTCCTCCCAGTGGTCACATCACGTAAGTCACAAAGGGCCCGCTAGTGACATATGTATGTTGCTGAGCTCTAGTGGCTGGGGCCTCCTCCGTCTGACTAATCCTAAAATCAATATGCGGCTAGGAATTATATTATAAATTACATGAGAATCCGGTTTAAGGATAATAACATTCAAAGTGGAATATAAAATACAAGCTCTTTTTCTGCTTGTTAGTTCTGCTAGGTAACCTTACTGTTGTTGCATTCTGTTGCTTTAAATCGTACCTAGGACACCAAATTATTGTATCCTGCATTTAGATGCAAAGATGTACCACGCCATCACATTGTCGCAAAGAAGAATAGAAAAAATCTGATGTGTTACACTCACACGACTTTCTCTACTCTTGTACAAACTATTTTTACAAACGCTTATTCTCCATATGCTTCATGTTAATCGAGATAAACATTTGCAGACTCTATCTTATTGCTAATTTTCTTGTAGATGTAAGGGGAATATATATTTACAAGGGTAATATAGAAATACAGTAGCCTTTAACCACATACATATCTCTTAACAGCTAATTGCTAGGTGCAGTACCATTCCCTTTGCCACAGATAAATACTTTGTATATACAAGACAAAAAAAATGAATAACGATTCACATTTGAGAAAATAAGTACTGAAAAATTTAAGGGAATAACAAGCAATATCTCGAAAATGGTTCACTCAACAAAAAAATGTATATGACATAAATTGTGTATTTTAACGCAATCTACATTTTTTGTGCAGTAAAATTTTTTCTATCTATTATGGTTTACCAGTTATGCAAAAGTCATTCACAATGAAGAATACTTTTGGAGACATTCCCAGAAAATTCGAGATATACATTTTATTTGTCATGAAAATGTCTCATATTTTAATCAAAATCGTTAGAGCCATTTTGAGAAAATTAAAATTTTCGAAAAATGTTCCATGTAAAGGGTAATCTGGGGTGGGGGATTTTCTTGAAAACCTTCGTGTCGCATCTCTGGAAGATACTGAACCTAAATACCAAGTTTGGTGTTTATGCGACTGTTCGTTTCTGAGTTATGCTGTTCACAGACACACACACGGACATGTTTCCCAAAGTGCTTTTTTTGGATTCAGGGGGTTTCAAAACATATATTTCCGGTGAAATCTCGGTATCGAATTTTTGGGTGGAATACAGTACTTCTCCTACTTACTATACGTAGTAGAGAAAGTAAAAATCGGATATGATACATTCACATGACTTTCTGCACCTTCTATCCTTTATTAATGAGTATATAAACTAAAGCTTATTTTCATATCTACTACATTTTAATCCAAATAAACCTTTGCAGAACTGCTACATTACACGTTTCTTTATAGATACAAAGGTTACAGCGATAGTCAAATGTTTAAGAACTGGACACTATACGCTTGCCTTAAAATTCCATAGTTCCTATGGAATCACGAGAAATAAAGGAATTTTTGACAGGACTTTAAAAGAATAACAAAGTACTGAACATTTCGAACCATTAATAACGGATATCTCGGAAATGGATGATGCCACAAAAAAGTTATTTGAAATAAATTGTGTTTTAAAGAGATCTACATTTCTTGTGTATTGCTTTTCGTCTATCGCTTAACGTTTACCAGTTATACAAGGTGATACAAAATTCCTTCCGAATGAAGAGGTCTTCAAAGGTATTCCCAGAAAATTTCAAGATATACATTTTATTTGTCATGATGTCTTTCATATATATAGTACTTTAATCAAAATCCTTAAAACTATTTTTAGAAAAACAAAATTTTCCGAAGGTTTTTCAGGTAAAGGGTAGCTTGGGGTGGGCGATTTTCTTGAAAATGCTCGTGTCGCATCTTTGGAACATATTGAACCTAAATACCAAGTGCGATACGTATCCGACTTTTCGTTTTTGAGTTATGATGTTGTCAGACAGACAGACAGACACACACACACACACACACACACACACACACACACACACACACGTACCTTTTTTTCTAAAAATGCTTCTTTTGCATTCAGAGGGGTCTCAAAATATGTGTTTCTGGTGAAATCTCGGTATGGAATTTTTTGGTGAAACCAATACCTTCAATACCTACTATGTACGTGGTAAAGAAAGTAAAAAGGCCAAGGGAAGAAAACAATTTTAAAATTAGAGGAATCGAAAACAATTTTGTGATGTCTCCAGAAAAGTGAACCGCTTATATCTAGGACGGTCACCAAAAGCAAACTTATGAATAATTTATAGAGTTAATCGTTTAATATGCATATTGTTTTTCTCCCACAAATGCTCACATAAATTAATTTTCACCCACAGCCTTCATTTCTAGAAAATGTGGATAGAGAGGAGCGAAGCTTTAACTGACGTACAACATAATCTGAGGTCACTTAAAGCGCGAAGAATATCCCAAGGCATTTAATTAACAGATTACGTTTTTATACAGTTCTTCACGATGGTGGATTTCCTTCGCTTAAGTTTGCTATATTCAGGGATACCTCATTAGTTCATTTCCTGCCACTAGTGTGGTTGAATTTGTGATACTTGCGCGAAGATGCCATTAAAACTAATGTTTGAGGAAAACTTGGATCTGCTCTATCCTTCGGTTTCTATCATCGCCCATTCGTAGCTAGTAATGACAATCATATTTACTTTCAAACATCTATATGTTTGTTGGATATTAATCTTATTGTTTTTTTTTCTTTCTCTACCACGCATCTAGTAGGTAGAGAAAGTAATGCATCTCAACCAAAAATTCGATACAGGGATTTCACCGGAAGTGCATGTTTTGAGGGCCCCGGAATCCAAAAAAAAAGCATTTTTAGAAAAAGGTCCTTATGTGTGTGACTGTATCTATGAACAGCATAACTCAAAAACGAAAAGTTGGATAAACACCAAACTTGGTACTTAAGTTCAGTACCTTCCAAAAATGCGGCATAAGATTTTCAAGAAATTTCAATCTTTATTACTTTCAAACATCTGTGTGTTTGTTGGATATTAACCTATTTTTCCTTTCTCTACCACGCATCTAGTAGGTAGAGGAAATATTGGATCCCACCCAAAAATTCGATACCGAGTTTTCACCGAAAATGCATGTTTTGAGGACCCCTGAATCCAAAAAAAAAACATTTTTTGAAAAAAGGTCCTTGTGTGTGTGTGTGGGTGTACGCGTGCGCCTGCCTGTATCTATGAACAGCATAACTCAAAAACGAAAAGTCGGATAAACCCCAAACTTGGTATTTAAGTTCAACACCTTTAAAAAATGCGGCATGAATATTTTCAAGAAATTCCCCGCACCCCAAACTATCCTTTACATGGAACTTTTTCAAAATGCTTGATTTTCTAAACAATGGTCCTAATGATTTTGATTAAAATACCATATATTAAAGATAGTTACTTGACAAATAAAATGTATACCTTGAATTTTCTGGGAATAGCATGTGAAGTCCTCTTCATTCGGGGGCGTTTTGTATAATGTTGTACATATATGACTGGTAAACGTTAAACGCACTACAGAAAAGATGTAGATCTCTTTATAACACACAATTTATTTCGAATAACTTTTTTATGGCATCAGCCATTTCCGAGAAATCCATTATTAATGCTTCGAATTGTTCAAAACTTATTCTTTTAAAGTCCTATGGATTTTCAATTTTTTTCGCGATGTCGTGGAAAGAATATGGAATTTCAAGGCTTGCATATACCATCCAGTTCTAAATAATTTGACTATCGCTATTCCCTTTCTATCTGTAACGAAATGTGTAATGCAGCTATTTCCGAAAGGGTTTATCTCGATTAAAATGAAGTAAATAGGAAAATAAACTTTCGTAAGAATAATTTGTATACCCATTAATAAGCGATATAGGGTAGAGAAAGTCATGTGAATGTAACACATCAGATTTTTTTAAATTTCATAACATAATGTAATAGCCTCCTAGCATGTGATATTAAATGATGCTATTTAAGGCTGGCTTAACGTGACTTCTCTCAACTTTATGTAATATAAATTTGCTGGTTTTATTCCTTTCCAGTTCATTAATTTTCTCCGTCACGTGATTAATTCCAACCAATGAGCTGGAGCAGATCCTGGATTGCTGAACTCCATGAAATTGCTTGCAAATTTCTGTTGCTTACCATCAGTTCTGTTATTTTCAAACATCTAGGGGAAACTGAAAACGTTCATAACAACCTAAATTACTAAACGGGCTTTTGTTGTCTAATTTGGCTGCTAGAGTGAAGTAGAATATATCAGCCATGTTTGCTGAGCATTAGAAGAACAACGTCTGTATATTAGTGTCAGTTCTTAAATCACGTTACGCTACGTCACGTAAACTCATCATAATCCCGGCTTAACCAATGATAACCGGTCGTTGACTGGCGGTTAGCTGTTTACCATGGTCAGTTTGGTTATAGATTACTGTGCTTGACGTCCCGGAAAATAGTGTTAACCGGGTTGAAGTCAGAATTCCACCGCGATAATTTTGATCGAGAGAGATTCACTCGACCATAAATGTAGATGTTTCTAATTTTAAAGCTTTAACCCTTCGTCTAAAAGTCAAAATCTGATGTGTTGCACTCACATGACTTTCCCTACCCTTGTACAAACTATTTTTACAAACGCTTTTTCTCCATATATGTGCTTAATGTTAATCAGACATCGAGATGCTAAACTTATTGCTAATTTTCTTGTAGATGCAAGCAGAATATGGAAGGCTTTAAGCGACAGTCAAATCTTTTAAAAGCTGGTTGCTATGTGGAGCATTCCATTCTATTTTCATGTCCAGGGCTTAGGAAAAAAATCTGATGTGTTACACTCACATGACTTTCTCTACTCTTGTACAAACTATTTTTACAAACGCTTATTCTCCATCTACTTCATGTTAATCGAGATACACATTTGCAGACTCTATCTTATTGCTAATTTTCTTGTAGATGTAAGGGGATAATATATTTACAAGGGCAATATAGAAATACAGTAGCCTTTAAGCACATACATATCTCTTAATAGCTGGTTGCTAGGTGCAGCACCATTCCCTTTGGCACAGATTAATATTCTTTGCATATACAAGACAAAAAAATCTGATGTGTTACACTCACATGACTTTCTCTACTCTTTATTTTTACAAACGCTTATTCTCCATATGCTTCATGTTAATCGAGATATCGAGATGTTAATCTTATTGCTAAATTTCTTGTAGATGCAAAGGGAATATGGTAGCTTTTAAGCGATAGTCAAATATTTTAACGCTGGTTGCTATGTGGCGCATTCCATTCTCTGCATGTCCAGGACATAAAAAAAATGAATAACGCATTTGAGAAAAAGTATAAGTATTGGAAAATTTAAGGAAATAACAAGCAATATCTCGAAAACGGTTCACTCAACAAAAGAAATGTATATGACATAAGTTGTGTATTTTAACGCGATCTACATTATTTGTGTAGTAAAATTTTGTCTATCTCTTATGGTTTACCAGTTATGCAAAAGTCGTTCACAATGAAGAATACTTTTGGAGACATTCCCAGAAAATTCGAGATATACATTTCATTTCTCATGACATTATGTTAAACATATGATATTTTAATCAAAATCGTTAGAGTCATTTTTGAGAAAATTAAAATTTTCGAAAAATGTTCCATGTAAAGGGTACTCTGGGGTGGGGGAATTTTCTTGAAAACCTTCGTGTCGCATCCTTGGAAGATACTGAACCTAAATACCAAGTTTGGTGTTTATCCGACTGTTCGTTTTTGAGTTATGCTGTTCATAGACACACAGACACACACACACACACACACAGACATGTTTCCAAAAATGCTTTTTTTGGATTCAGGAGGTCTCAAAACATGTATTTCCGGTGAAATCTCGGTATCGAATTTTTGGGTGGAATGCAATACTTCCCCTACTTACTATACGTAGTAGAGAAAGTAAAAATGAATAACGAATTCCCATTTGAGAAAAAGTATAAGTATTGGAAAATTTAAGGGAATAATAAGCAATATCTCGAAAATGGTTCATCCAATAAAAAAATGTATATGAACTAAATTGTGCATTTTAACACGATCTACATTTTTTGTGTAGTAAAATTTTGTCTATCTCTTATGGTTTACCAGTTATACAAAAGTCGTTCACAATGAAGAATACTTTTGGAGACATTCCCAGAAAATTCAAGATATACATTTTATTTGTCATGAAAGTATCTTAAACATATGATATTTTAATCAAAATCAGAGCCGTTTTTGAGAAAATTAAAATTTCATGTAAAATCTTCCATGTAAAGGGTATCCTGGGTGGGGGAATTTTCTTGAAAACCTTCGTGTCGCATCTCTGGAAGATACTGAACCTAAATACCAAGTTTGGTGTTTATCCGACTGTTCGTTTCTGAGTTATGCTGTTCACAGACACACACACACACACACACACACGAATCTTTTTATAAAATTTTCTTTTTTGATTTTGGAGGCCTCAAAACAAGTATTTCCGGTGAAATCTCGGTATCGAATTTTAGGTTGGAGTGCAATACTTCTCCTACTTACTATACACACGTAGTAGAGAAAGTGAAAATGGAAACGTAAAATTTATGTCAACTTCCATATTACGTTTAATTTGCAAGTTCCTGTTCCAGTTAGTTCATCAACGCATGTTTCATTGTTTAAACAATGGAAAGGCAACAGGATGACAGAGCAAATAAAGGAAAGTATTTTTATAGGAGTATACATTCATTGGCGCGGACACACGGATTGGAAGTGGATTTTACAAGCTCTGAATTTCTATAGTTTTGTCAATTTGCATAACTATGTTAATGTCACTCGGTATATATAATGGTGTGTAACTACAGTCACTGCTCTCTCTCTCTCTCCGTGTGTGTGTGTGTGTGTGTGTGTGTGTGTGTGTGTGTGTGTGTGTGTGTCACGACCTTTCACATGTTTTTCCTCGCTAGAATCCATCATAATATCAATGAATTTGTCAGTGTATCTTTTATCGTAATCCTGTTGTTCCCGGCATTAGTTTTAATATATAATTTATATTCTCAGAATTTACTACCGTGCAAAAGCTATTCTTAAAAACTCGGATATTCATAGTCCTTTTAAAATCAACCCTATACATTTCTCATGCAAATTATAACTACAATAACTACATACCTTTGTCATAGAAGGTGTTGGAAATGATGCCCTTGTGCCGCCACATCTCTCTCGCATCTTTTAAGAAAAGTTGCATTAAGAATCATTAAATTTCTATGGTGATATTAAATCATGCATCGTTTAAAAAATATTAAATGCGGGTCAATAGAGCAATCTTTGGCATTATCCAACACCCAATTACAAAAATACTCTACTCTTATTATCACACGGTTGCAATTCCTGAACTACAGTTATCTTGTAGGGTTTGAATTTTAAAAGTTTAGTGTCATTTCAAGCCGAGGTTTGAGAAATTCCTGATTCCTGTTCTCAGAGATTTCTTTGAAATTTGTAACTTTTCTCCGATGTCATCGTGGTTTTCCTCTGTAAGAACAGGGCGATTTAATTTCGGTTTCTAATCAAGAATACATCTCGTTTCCCTAAATCTGTTCACAAGATAACGGCCCGTTTCTCTGTGAGGCGCACGAACGTCGTATCGGGAGCTTTGACTGAGACTTTTGATGGTGTTTTTACTCTTTGAACTTTTTAAGTTAGGTTAGTGTAGATTTTGTCGTTTTTTCTTTCTTTCTTTTCTTCTTCTTAACTTATTTTTCACCTTACATCCAAATTTCCAGACTCGATGGAGGATGGGAAATAATTCTAAATGAAGAAAAATTCCGAGTCCCAACCAGAATCGAACCCGGGACCTCTGGGTGAGAAGTCAGCTAGCCGAACACTCAACTCGAAGGAAGTTAGCAGGGAATCTTGTCTATAAATTGTACGGCGCTAACATTTATAACACCGAAACACATGGTCTCATAACATGGTCTCTGTACAGCACAGGCTTCGCGTCAACTGATTAGCCGGCACGCGGAAAGGAGGGAAAGCGAAGGATGTACAGAACCGGTTAGTAACAGCACAGTGCAGGGGGCCAATTCCCCGTAATACGGCCACGTGTCTAAACGAAGGCTCTATATGAGGTTTCATTATAGTATAATCCGCAAAACAATGAATGGATCGAGTCTTGATAAAATACGGTCTATGTTTTCTCACTGTCTGTCCACCATACCACTTGTTTACATGTCTATCCAGGACTTTTTATATGGCAACTCTTTAAAGCCACCTTTAGTTTTTGTGCCGATATTACATTCTGCTCTGCTTCGTAAAAATCTCTACAAATTCGGCTGATTGCGGTTGGTAATAATGAGAGTTGTTAGTACAGTAAAGAAAAAAATGTGTGATACATTCACATGACTTTGTCTACCCCCTATCTTTATTAGTGGGTATGTAAACCATTCTTCCAAAGTTTATGTTTCTGTCTACTACATTTTAATCCAAATAAACCTTTGCAGAATAGCTACATTAGTGAGAAATAACTTAAAATTGATGGGACTTAAAAGAATGACAAAGCATTGAACAAATCGAACCATCAATAATGGATATCCTGTAAATGGCTGATGCTGCAAAAAAAAGTTATTGGAATTAAATTGTGTGTTTTAAAGAGATTGCGTTTTTTGTGTGGTTCGCTTTTTCTATCCCTTAGCGCTTACCAGTTATACAAAATTCTATAAAATTCCTTTCAAATAAAGAGGACTTCGCAGGCTACTCCCAGAAAATTAAAGATATACATTTTATTTGTCATGTAAATATCTTTAATATATTACATTTCAATTAAAATCGTAAGAGCTATTTTTTAGAACATCGAAATTTTCTAAAAATGTTTCATGAAAAGGGTAGTTTACGACGGGATGATTTTCTTGAAAGTATTCGTGTCGCATCTTTGGAAAGTACTGGATCTAAATATCAAGTTTGGTTTTTATCCAACTTTTCGTTTTTGAGTTATACTATTCGTAATAAATATTTAGGCATTTTAATTAAAAATGCCAAAATTATTCTAAGGTATAAGTAAAAATTCGTAAAATCATTTATATAAACTAAATAAAAAACTAAATAATTTAAATTACAGACAGACAGACAGACAGACACACACACACACACACACACACACACACACACACACAGAAGAGACGCACACGCAGACAGACTTACACACGCGCGGAACTTTTTCTAAAAATGCTTGTTTTTATTCAGCGGGCCTTAAAACATGTATTTCCAGTGAAATCTGTATGTCGAAGTTTTGGGTGGAATGCAATACCTTCTCTACGTACTATGTACGTGGTAGAGAAAGTAAAAATGAACGGATTAAAAACTATTTGAAGGCTAATCCATTTACGGCGCATTGCGTTGCTGTAACAGTATATTACTATGTGGTAAGTGCATCATTGCAGAACGAGGAAGAATTCGTCTCGTATCTTCTAGTACCAAGATTGTCCAGTGCACTTAACGCATGCGTATTACATACTATAATAGAAATAGTATAGTACGATTTTTTCCTCCTGACCTTACTCAGCTGGATGCGCAGTAGATGAGCTGGGCGAATATTGCCGCTTTTTTCTCCCCTCCCCTCACCAACCTTCTCCTCGTTTGCGTCTTTGCACGCTCAGGTCGAAAAAATCGTAGTATACTTATGCAAAAATAGTATTAATTACTAACTGATATTGAACATGGTAGTTCAAGTAGCAAGGTCACCACTTTAACATTGGTGGCGAACTGGCTATCGATTATCCACGCCTGGTTGTTTACCTTTAAAACAAAGTCAATAACTTGCAGCTTATACTTCTGCTGCTGCATGGATTAAATCGTAGGTAAATATTAACTAGTAGAAAGGAAGTAAAGATCCAGGTAAGATTTAAATGGTAAACTTCAACTATCAAATATGATTATATTCCATGCCTGCTACAATAAATGTATTAAAACTTAAAGGATTCAATGCACGTGCGTCTGGTAAAACAGGCAAAACATTCAGGTAGGTTAGATTACCAGCAATGAATGCAAAAAATGGGCTTTTCTCCATAGCAGTATGAATGAGAAGTGGATAAGAAAAAATCTGTGTTACACTCACATGACTTTCTCTATTCTTAAACAAACTATTTTTACAATCTCTTATTCTTCATCTATTTCATATTAATCGAGATAAACATGTGCAGAAACGATCTTTTGACATGCAAAGAGAATTACATTTTACACATAGCGACCAGTTCTAAAAATATTTGACTATCGCTTAAGGCGTACTGTTCCGCTTGTTTTGTATTTGCAGGGGCAATATAGAAATACAGTAGCCTTTAAGCATAAACATATCTCTTAATAGCTGGTTGATATGTGCAGCACCATTCTCTTTGCCACAGATTAATACTCTTTGCATATCCAAGACAAAAAAATGAATAACGAATTCCCATTTGAGAAAAGTGTTGAAAAATTTAAGGGAATAACAGGCAATATCTCGAAAATGATTCACTCAACAACAAAAATGTATATGACATAAATTGTGTATTTTAACGCGATCTACATATTTTGTGTAGTAAAATTTTGTCTATCTCTTATGGTTTACCAGTTATGCAAAAGTCGTTCACAATGAAGAATATTTTTGGAAACATTTCCAGAAAATTCGAGATGTACGTTTTATTTGTCATGAAAATATCCTAAAGATATGATATTTTAATCAAAATCGTTAGAGCCATTTTTGGGGAAATTAAAATTTTCGAAAAAGAACACTATCGTGGAAAAAATAATTGTAGTTACAATTTTATTTTTATACATAGTACCTAGGAAATTCGATTTTGAGCATTAATATTGATTAGTAATACCTTAGTGATTAGTGGTTGCAAAAGCAAACATACTTCATAGTGATAAATTATTAACTGCAAAAGATGCGTGAAAATGTTGCAATGAAAGCTTACGAAATTGGCGCCATTTACTTCAGCAGACAAACTCCTGGCGAATTGAACTCGCAGCGAAGCCTTTCACACACGCGATGTATCGCGATGTTTTCATCCCCACTGCAGTTTTAGCAGCACACACCAGAAGAAATGTTTGGAATGTTTCACAATACAGTGGGACATTACAATATCTAAGAATAGAATTACAGACAATATTTATTTCCAACCACGTCGCACTTGACATTTTAATTGAAATTTCCACCATTGTTAAAATATGGCGTGATGGTTCACATGTTCTTTCTTTTCTCTACAGTGCGCATGCGTACTTGACTACTGTAAACAACTGTCGATAGTGGCTGATTGATGAACGAAGATTGCTTTCGAAACCAATGCACAATTCCTGTTTCAAACCCAGCAATTAACGGATGTCTTCTGTCACTCCATAAATTATTGCTTTTTAATGCGTTGTTGAATTGGTAGGAGGTAATAAGGCTTTCATTGACATTCGTTTAGAGTAGGGCAGCGATTAATCACTGCCACGATGCAGTAAGTTCTTTTCTACAGAACTTCACTTCTGATATAAACAGTACAATGTTGTCTCCACATTTTTACTTTCTCTACTACCTATAGTATAGTAGGGGAAGTATTACATTCCACCCAAAAAAATCCATACCGAGAATTCACCGGAAATACATGTTTTGAAGTCCCGTGAATAAAAAAACCCTTTTTAGAAAAAGGTCCGTGTGTGCGGATGTGTCGGATAAATACCAAATTTGGTATTTAGGTCCAGTATCTTTCAAAGATTTTCAATGAAATCTCCCCACCCCAGACTACCCTTCACTTGGAACATTTTTCGGAAATTTTGGTTTTCTCAAAGTGGCTATAACGATTTTGATTAAAATACCGTATATTTAAGGTATTTTATGCCAACGAAATGTATATCTTGAATTTGCTGGTAATGTTCACAGAAGTCCTCTTCATTCTGAATGGCTTGTTTATAACTGGTAAACTGTAAGAGATAAACAAAGTTTTACCACACAGAAAATGTAGATCTCGTTAAAAAATACAATTTATGTCATATAAGTACATTTGTTTTATCAAGTGAGCCATTTCCGAAATATTTCTTGTTATTTGTTTGAATTGTCCAATACTTAACACCTTTTCCCAAATGGGAATTCGTTATTCGTTGTTTTATGTCCTGGACATGCAGAGAGAATGGAATGCTCCACATAGCAACCAGCTCTTAAAAGAATTGATTATCGCTTAAAACCTACCATATTCCCTTTGCAGCTATAAGAAAGTTAGCAATAACATAATTTCTGCAAACGTTTATCTGGATTAACATGAAGTAGATGGAGAATAAGCGTCTGTAAAAATAGTTTGTACAAGAGTCATGTGAGTGTAACACATCGGATTTTTTTATATTTGCTATTAATTAATGTACGTCCTTCCTATTTTATTACTTTCTTTACCACATACTTAGTATGCAGCGAGAGTATGTTGCATTCCACCCAAAAATTGTATCAGCGGAAATACATGTTTTAAGACCCCCTGAATCCAGAAAAAGCACTTAAAGAAAACCGCGTGTGTGTGTGTGCATGCGTGCGTGTGTGTGTGTGTGTGTGTATGTGTTTCCCCTTATAGACTTCTACAATGTTGTACTGATTTTGACCAAACTTGTTTCCTATAACCTTTGACACATGGTGAAAAAGCTTAGTGTTCCAAATTCCGCCCCATTTCTAACGACTAATTATTTCATTTTATGTGACGCCTACAGATGCTCGCAAGACCATTTATATATTTATCATTAATAACCGTAATAGATCGAACATTGCCAACATAAGAACAAATATTACTTAGGCTTCCACGGTCTCAGAAAATAACAAAGGAGCAGCGTGTTCATATAGGAGTTATTTACTGATCTCTCTTCTGACTTTGATCAAGGAGTAATAAGCACATTCAAATAAATAATTGCAACAGCTTGTCACTTGTAGCTATGCTTGCACAAATGTAGAGGCGCTACAATCGCTAAGTTGAAAATTTTACAAAATTTCGAAATGTATTGCATTAGACTGTGATAGCACCAACAGCATGAAACCAGATTAAATAACACTCATTTATGTTCATATGAGTGTTGTGTGTTGATATAAAATAACAACTAAAAAAGTCTATGACCGCCTCTGTGGTGTAGGGGGTAGTGTGTCTGCCACATTCAAGAGATCACGAGTTCGAATCACGGTTAGGGTGTTACCCGGATAAGGTGTTTTCTGTGGTGTTTTTTTTTTTTATCCTGAGAAGGTGAATATCAGGTAAGTTTATGCTCTATGGACCTTGGGCTCAGTTGAGCTTCATTTCACCCATTTCATTCATTCATCCATCGTCCGAAATGTCCTACCAGGTTATGCTAACATAAGAGTAATAAATAAGTCGAAGCTGATATCCATACATTCTGCGATCATACTCCGATGTTCGGATATTCACTTCTTATAATTTGTAGTTCCTCATTTTTTGTAAGCAATGGATTTCTTTCTCTATGGGAAGATTTTGATGTTTTTATAAGCAGAAAAACAAAAATCGAGTCTCACATAAAAATTATAGTGGGCGTGGATAGCAGCAAGGACATCAAATCAGACGAAGTACAGCTTCTTCTTCTTCTTTTATTTTGTTTTGTCTTTGTTGCATTTTGTTAGTAGTTATATGTGTATTGGTTACTTAGAATAAACAAGGTTATATTGACGCTACTTCAACTCCTAATATTTCTTCCCAACTGAGATTTTCTCTATAGATAGCGACGAGGCAGCCCGGATGTAACAACGTGGAGGTCGCTCAGCTGCATTTACTAGAAATCGTCATTACAAACTGTGACATTTGTGACCGGGCATTTCAGCTGGTCAAAAAATAAAATATTGTTTGTGAAATGTTTATATAATAAAGTTATATTGTTACATGCTGGGGTGAAGGCCAAAATGTTCCCAGCAAATTATTAAATTCTGATCACCCCAACACGCACATGGGGGAACCGTAGCTTCAAACGGCGAGAGGGCCAGGACCTTGGTGACTACATTCCGATGAAGGCGTGTTTTTTTTAACAAATTATACACAAATATCACATCATTAACATTACCTGTGATTTATTAATAAAACAATTAGTGGACCTACATTGCACACAGGGGAATAATGGATTGAGGGGAGATGCCTCACACAGGCAACCTATTCCTTGCACACTTACTCAACAAGTGACTTTAAAGAAGTAACGCTAACATCTATCCCCCCTCTCCAACCCTGGCTAGGCACGCCAGCCAGAGCTGCGAGTGTCGCACCAGACGGAACTTCCAACAAGCCGAAGGAAATAACAAATCACCCCAATAATACCGTCGACAATGCGTCTGGCATGACAATACCCACTCACACGCCACAATATCGAGCTGAATATAGATAAATTTTAATGCTGTCTTGAACAAACAGAAACTATAATCTTAAGTTAGCATGGAAGTATTCTGGAATTATGATTGTCAAATATCCATCACAAACACAATTTTGGAAAATGTTATAGTCCGATCGATAACACACTGTTAGTAGCCCGTTTAACATTAATATACAAAGGGAATTCATTCCCTTGCTTACCATCACCAGTCATGAAAACGCAATACAATGGAATGTGTTTTTCGTAATTGCATTTAAGCATACATTGTGTCTTTTTTCTTTGCTGGGTTCATTATAGGCTTGAGCAAAGTCACAAATAGTACGGGTGTAAATGCTAAAATCAGTACTGTCGCAGCAAAAGACCTCAGGTTCAAGACTACAAACCACTGAACACCAAAACTCCCTAAAAGCTATATCCTAATAAGGTACAAGGTAAGAAACGGGAAAGCGGCTAAACCAGGATTAAATCGTTCTACCTAATTCTTCAATCAAATTTAACTCCAGGGGAGACGGCCATAATTTTCTTAATACTGTAGTAGACGAGAACGTTAAAAAATGTGTGTTACATTCACATGACTTTCTCTACCCTCTATCGCTTATTGGTAGGTATACAAATTATTCTTACCAAAGCTTATTTTTCTATCTACTTCATTTTGATCCAAATAAACCTTTGCAGAAATAGTTACGTTACACACTTTGTTATAGATATAAAGGGAACAGCGATAGCTAGTCGAATTTAAGAACTGGATGCTATGCACTGGCCTTAAAGTTCCATACAGTTTCTATGGAATCGCGAGAAACAACTGAATGCGCACTTCAGAAGAGTGACAAAGTATTAAACAATTCTAACCATTAATAACCGATATTTCGGAAATGGATGATGCCACAAAACAGCTATTTGAAATAAATTGAGTACTTTAAAGAGATCTAAATTTTTTGTGTAATACTTTTCGTCTATGGCTTAGCGTTTACCAGCCATACAAGATTATACAAAATTCCTTCCGATTGAAGAGGACTCCAAAGGCAGTTCCCAGAAAATTCAAGATATACATTTTATTTATCATGATATCTTTTATGTATGGTATTTTAATCAAAATTCTTAAAACCATTTTTTAGAAAATCAACATTTTCAAAAAGTGTTCCACGTAAAGGGTAGTTGGGGGGGGATTTTCTTGAAAATCTTCGTGTCGCATCTTTGGAAGATACTAAACCTAAATTGTATAATTTGTGTAAGCCTACATTCTTTAGCCGCACCACTCCCTGTTAAGAAAAACATGTTACTACAAATTAGTATTGACGCAGCCGAGGCAAACCTAAATATATAATATTTAAAGAAATATTAAAATATAAAGTTGAAAGTAAACTTGGGGCGAAGGCCACTGGAACTTTGTACATACGTGGGGCAGTTATTTCTCAAGTTTGGCTCTCCAACTGCAGCAATACAATACAACTTCTCCTTCAAAGATACTACTTAAAATTGGCTTTCCAACAGTGAGGCAAATCACCTTTCTCAAAATACCAAGTTTGTGACGTATCCGATTTTTCGTTATTGAGTTGTGCTGCTCACAGACACATACACAGGCCTTTTTCTAAAAAACAAATATTATTTATTTATTCAGGGAGCCTCAAAAACCTGTATATCCGATGAAATCTCGGTATGGAATTTTTGGGTGGAATGCGATAACTTCCCTACCCTATGTACGTGATAGAGGAAGTAAAAGGAAATCTAATTCATTCAAGGTGATAAATCCTTGCATTTTGAAAATGTATACATTGACCATCTCTCTATGGACCGGGGCATTTTTAGTTATTTATTTAAATGACATCCAACATTTATTGCACTTTTGTGCTGACAATCAATAATAAGTTGATGCTTTTTGCAGAGTTAATAATATTTGTATTCTCACGTCTGGTGTAAATTGAACACACCCTTGATGAAAGAGGAACTTAAAATGGTCTTTGTTACAATTTTTCCTTAATAAAAACAAATATCAATGAACGAAGTACATGATTCAGCAAGTCAACACTGGATCCCATGAATTTCCTTCTTTGTACTGGTGTAGTCTTTGCCGCAAATACCTTTTTTTTTATGGTGAAACAAAATAATTGCTACTGTAATCATAATCGCTTGAAGCATGTTTTTCCTTTCTCCACCTAAGGTCCCAAATCCGCATGGGGTTGGAGTTTGGCCTACTGCTGCCCTTAGAATATTTCACCTTTATTTTCTTAATACTGTGGCGGAAATATTGTAAAGACCGTACGAATCAAAATAGAAATACCAATGAAAGACTCAAATCAGATGCAAATTGTACCATTTACTGTTGAAATAATTATAAAAAATTTGATGTGTTACACTCACATGACTTTCTCTACTCTTGTACAACCTATTTTTAGAAAACGCTTATTCTCCATATGCTTCATGTTAATCGAGATATCGAGATGTTAATCTTATTGCTAATTTTCTTGTAGATGCAAGGGGAATTGGTAGGCTTTAAGCGTTTAAGAGCTGGTTGCTATGTGGAGTATTCCATTCTCTTTGTATTACCAGGACAAAAAAATGAATAACGAATTTGAGAAAAAGTATAAGTATTGGAAAATTTAACGCAATAACAAGCAATAACTCGAAAGTGGTTCACTCAACAACAAAAATGTATATGACATAAATTGTGTATTTTAACGGGATCTACATTTTTTGTGTTGTAAAATTTTGTGCACGTCTTATGGTTTACCAGTTATGCAAAAGTCGTTCACAATGCACACTTTTGGAGACATTCCCAGAAAATTCGAGATATACATTTCATTTGTCATGAAAATATCTTAAACATATGATATTTTAATCAAAATCGTTAGAGCCATTTTTGAGAAAATTAAAATTTTCGAAAAATGTTCCATGTAAAGGGTATCCTGGGGTGGGGGGATTTTCTTGAAAATCTTTGTGTCGCATCTCTGGAAGATACTGAACCCAAATACCAAGTTTGGTGTTTATCCGACTGTTCGTTTCTGAGTTATGTGTTCACAGACAGACATACACACGGACATGTTTCCAAAAACGCTTTTTTTGGATTCAGGGGGTCTCAAAACATATATTTCCGGTGAAATCTCGGTATCGAATTTTTGGGTGGAATACAATACTTCCCCTACTTACTATACGTAGTAGAGAAAGTAAAAAGGTAATGGAAGTATGTTTCTGCCAAAACTCATGTGCCATTTCTCTTATTTGCGGAGGTGAAATAGCCGTAGGCCGCATTAAAAGAGAACATTTTAACAAGGACAGGAGTTTCGGTAAAACAGAGTACACTTGTAACTAATGCAAAAAGAAAAACTCAAACTGCTTGCTCTAAATGGAACTGGAATTTCACTCAGTTTGTCAGACAGCCGGAAATTAATTGACTAAGTGAAAAGTAAAAATCGAGATAAGCTCGCGGCGATGTGACAATAAGCAACATGACAGACAAATGGTTACAAAAGCTTGCCGCCTGCTGAGTGACAAACACTGGAAGCCAGAATAATTACTGCAAAAAATAAGAGTCGTTGGCCATCTCTCTCGGGAATATCCTCTGTTTAAATGAAATGGGAACAAAAGTTATATTTTTGTAATCGCCCAGCTACGTGTATATAAAGTTCAAAAGAAAGAAGTAAAAACAGGAGTTCTTTTGTAGAAAATTCAACATACAGTCACGCATTTATGTTGCCATTATCTCATACGTGATAATTAATTTCCTTAGGGTTATTCTGAGAAAACAAGAAATAAAGAGTTTTGCAACTGAAGCTTAGTTGTGATGAGATATATATTCTGAAAATATTTGCTTTAAATCTTCAGCATAAGTAGTAATTTTCCGACTGAGGTTTAGTTGGGATGGGGGAATATTTCCTTAAAATCCTTTATATTTAGAAAATGCTTGACTGAAGTATTAAACGTTCTAAGAGTACTTGTTTTTAATTTACTTAACGAACATTTTTATATATTGCATTATTGTTAGTTTTGTTCATAGAGAGACATACAAAATTCACAAGGAATTGCAGGTATGTATGTGGGGTCCTCAGTAGTTACATATTGTGAGATGAAAATTCATATAAGTAGGTCTATGCCGTCTTCGTCGTGCTCGCTTCTGTGGCATGTGTTGAGGTATACATCTGTGCTAGTGTTTACGCTCGTGTCACACTGGGACACCGTTGACGGTCGCTAGAGACTGTCACCGGTGATTGCAGTGAACACTCCTAGGTCAATGGTGTCTGACACTGCAGGTATTACCAACTGTTTGTTAGTGAAATGGACTCGAGCGAGGAGAAACTTTTGTTGTTAATACTTTTACGTAGGAGGAGGGGAATGAAGAGAAAACGTTCATTACATCCACTGCTGTGTTATCGGCTGGAAAAGGGATTGTTTTACACTCTGTATGACGATCCAAGACCAGATGACAGGAATTTTTTTCAATATTTCCGACTGTCAAATACTTTATTTGATGAACACTAGAAATGGTAAATCACAGGAATTGGCACTATAGGAAGGCTATCCCAGCAAAAGAAAAATTGATATCCTACATAGCAGGACGAAATAAAATTGGGTTTTATTTATGGATGCTCTTTAACTGCTATGGTTCTTAGCGTCCCATTCTATATTGGGCGTGAAAGACCGGTAATTTTTCTCAGAGGCCTCTTTATCAGGCTTGAGGTTCTTTTACGTGTCGTAAATCTACGACACGGGACCACCGGCTTTGCTTCCCTTCCGAAGGAAGCCATGCTAAGGATTTTTACGCCCGAAAAAATCCATCGCCCTCCGCCGGGTTGAACCCGCGACCTCGGGAATTAGAGGCTAGTATGGTAACCACTACACCACGGAGGACGACATATATAGCAGGACGACTTTATACTTAGCCTATAAAATCTTCCGCATTAATCAAATCTAAACTCATGACTACCATAAAGCAGATACCACTGTGCTCGAGTATACTACAAAAATGACTGCCTGTCTCAAAGACTTTGTCTTTGTTGGCAAATCTGCAGTGTTGTGTCTGTGAATGGTGTCCTAGTGTGAACACTCCAATTCAAACTAATGCATTTACAAAGCGGCGACTGCTCTGAACACAGTGGCCTTGTCCGTCACATGTGACGACGGTGAGACACTGATGCGTTACTGTGATTGGATGAGGCACTGTAGTGTCCCGGAGTTAATTAAATTGAGTTTTTATTTATGCACGCTCTTTAACTACAATGGTCCTTAGCGTCCCATTCTATATTGGACATGAAATACCGGTTATTTTGCTCAGAGGCCTCTTTATCAGGCTTCAGGTTCTTTTACGTGCCGTAAATCTACGACAGGGACCACCGGCTTTACTTCCCTTCCGAAGGAAGCCATGCTAAGAATTTTTACGCCCGAAAATCTCCATCGCCCTCCGCCGGGTTTGAACCAGCGACCTTGGCAATTAGAGGCTATCATGGTAACCACTACACCACGGAGGACAACTTGTGTGTGCCGGAGTGAATGCTCCAATTCAGACGAATGTATATCTATCACTGACCGTCACTGGTGACCATCACCGGTGTCCCAGTGTGAAACAAGCCTCCTTTTCTTGTTCGCTGAAGGAAGTGAAGAGGCGTGTGTAACAGGACTGAAGGGTAGTATCTTTATGAAGTGTTGAATTGCGTATGTGCATTCGCTATTAGGCGAAAAATTAAATTCAATTGCTTTTTATTTATGGACGCTCTTTAACTACGTACTATGGTTCTTAGCGTCCCATTCTACAGGGAAAGCCAAAAGACTACGAACCGGCTGCGCGAAGTTTTTCCTGTCCGCGTCCTCGGCGCTCGTGCCGTCTATTGCTATCATAGAAAGGCGCGGATGAAATCATACAACATTTTTAAGACTACTTTTAAAGGCTTTACTTAACAACTTTATGAAAGTGTGTTTGAGGACAGAATTATTACTAGAGATTTGTGGCCCCCTCGGTCCTCCGACCTAACCCTCTGCGACTTTTATCTCTGGGGTAACTTAAAACAAGGTACAAGACAAAACCACACACCCTGGAAGAATTAAAACAAAATATCCGCCAGGAAATATGCCAGCATTTCTCAATGTGAACTACGGCGAGTGATGGATAGTTTCCTAAAGAGGTGCCAAAAATGTATGGACAACGACGGTGGCCAGTTTCAGCATCTCCTTTCATAAAGTTGGTAAGGAAAGCCTTTAAAAGTAGTTTTAAAAATGTTGTATGGTTTCATCCGCGCCATTCTATGATAGCAGCAGACGGCAACTAACGCCGAGGACGTGGACAGGAAAAACACCGCGCAGCCGGTTCGTAATTTTTGGCTCCCTCTCTCTCTCTCTCTCTCTCTCTCTCTCTCTCTCTCTCTCTGTGTGTGTGTGTGTGTGTGTGTGTGTGTGTGTATTGGGCGTCAAAGACCGGAAATTTTGCTCAGAGGTCTCTTTATCAGGCTTGAGTTCTTTTACGTGCCGTAAATCTGCGACACGGAACCACTGGCTTTACTTCCCTTCCAAAGTAAGCCATGCTAAAGATTTTTACGCCCGAAAAACTCCATCGCCCTCCGCCGGGTTTGAAACCGCGACCTCGGGAACTGCTATTAGGCGAAGGACCCGATTCTGTATAGTTTGTATTCTGTTGAGTTGTTGGTATAGAGCCCCAGCCTGAACAAACATACAACCAGACGCGTTTCATTAACAAGAAGTAGATCAGCCTTTTTTGAAGATAATGGTAAGGGTGAAGTATCCAATGCCAGGAATTTTAATTGATGAATTTTCTGTCTAAGTTTCTTGACGAGGTCAGAAGTATGTTCATTTCAGGTTAATTTTGCATCAAGAGTTAATGAACGATGTTCTTCCAGTGTACTGATAGACATGCACATGTCGTCCTCCGTGGTGTAGTGATTGCCATGCTAGCCTCTAGTTCCTGAAGGCGCGGGTTCAAACCCGGCGGAGGGCGATGGACGTAAAAGCCGGTGGCCTGGTGTCGTAGATTTACGGCACATAAAAGAAGCTCAAGCCTAATAAAGAGGCCTCTGAGCAAACTTTGCTGTCTTTCACGCCCAATATGGAATGGGACGCTAAAGACCATAATAGTTAAAGAGCGTCCATAAATAAATCTGAATTTAATTTTAATTTAAGCATGCACATTATCCTTTTCCTAAAAGCATCTTCTCAAAATCTGTAATTCTTGTGAAATAGAGGTCGAATGCAGCATTCCTCCTAGCTAAGTCCTAGCAAAAGTACAATGATGCTAAGGCATGGCCGTGAAAAATAAACACTCTTCTTCTTCACTTCTTGGACTAGGCAAATCGCCTGCTCCACACTTCTTCCATACCGAGCGAGATGGCACCGCGGTAACGTGTGAGGCTCGCTTTCGGGAGGCCCCGAGTTCGATTCCCGGCGACCGCACACTCTGACCATGAGTTTTGGTGGGTCAGTAGGCGAATGCTGAAGTGGTTCCTCTTCTTCCACGACTTTCCTGTCCCTCATTTCCTGTACCATTTTCATTTGTTTCAGGGTTGAAGGACCAGGTAACGGTGCTCGGCGTATTGCGGCTGGGTGGTGGAATGCGGTTTGTGAAGGTTTCTCCCTGCCGTCTTTCGTGCTCAGCTAGGTCCCGCCTCCGGGTGCCTAGGAGCAAGCTCCACTTCAGCGGACTTCTGGGGGGTCAGGGTCTTGTGAGTGGTTTTGAGCGCCGTCGGATGGGTTCGAACTGGAAAAGTAGGGACTACTTGCGGTGCTCTGCCCCGGTATTGCGGGACACTCTATAATATGTACCTATACCTTTTATATTGTTTCTTCCAACTTCTCAAAGCTTTTCCTAAATTCATTTTACCTTGGTTAATAATCAGATGCTGCTTTAGGTAGTCTATTTGCCTCATTCTTTCCAAATGTTGCTTCCATTTGTCTTTATATTCCTGGATTTTATCATTTATTGAATATATGTTTAATTTTGTTCGTTACGTATTCTTTCTAATTTTGTACAGCCTTTGGTTCTTATGACAAGGTTCATCTCTGCAACCTGTATTCTACTTTCCAACTTCCTTTGTTATTACCCAAGTTCTGCACTCATAAAACAACATAGGAACAGCTATAGTTTTAAGAATTTCCTAATATTGTGTATTTCATTCTTTTATTTTTATATATCGTTCCGCACATCATTTGGAATTCAGGTACTTTCACATTTATCGCCATTTCTGGTTTCTTATTTACACTAAAATGGCATCCTCAATAATTGACTCCTGACACTTGCTGTAAAATGTGGTTATCAATCACAATTTTCAAATTTACACGATCATCCCCCCAAAATGCAACTATTTTTTCTTTATATATTTAAAATCATATTCTTCAAATTAAAATTAAATTGAGTTTTATTAATGGATGCTGTTTAACTGCTGTGCTCCTTAGCGTCCCATTCTATATTGGATGTGAAAGACCGGAAATGTTGCTCAGAAGCATCTTTATCAGACTTTAGGTTCTTTTACGTGCCGTAAATCTACCAAACGGGACCACCGGCTTTACTCCCTTCCGAAGGAAGCCATGCTAGAGATTTTTACGCCCGAAAAAATCCATCGCCCTACGTCGGGTTTGAATCCGCGACCTCGGGAACTAGAGGCTAGCATGGCAACCACTACACCACGGAGGACGACACGTCATATTCTTCACATATCTTATTAGCCCATATAAGACCTTCCGTAAACTGTGTTCATATTCTTGAATTAAAACAATGTGGCCAGCATATGTTACAATGCCTAAGCTAAACGTATTTGATTTTATTCCCATAGTTCAAGTACTGCTCTATTATTTTGGATGTTATGAAACAGGTTGTGCTCAAAACATAACGACCTGTGATAATTCTCAGTGAAGGAGAAAGCTATATTTATTGATGCGATAAATTAAATTCCTTTTTAGAGCAGAAGGATTTGCAAATGAAGAAACTTCCCCAGGCTGTACTCGGTAGTACTGCTGTATCACAGATACTAGTAATACTCCTTGTTTGACAGGAAGGAGATGATCAATATGCAAACTTCCGGTTGACCTCGTGTCGTACCTGCGTGAGCCTAATAATAACACACGCTTCATGTCACTAATAATTGGGTAGCATCGACATACAATGTTCGGTGAACCGCAACGGGATTCCGCGGAATATGTGATGCTGGCTTTTGGGGTCTTGTTGCACCAAGATTTGAAGACACGTGCACAACTTGTGGACAGCAAATGGCTAATCAGATCTAAACGCATATCTGCAAAAAAAAAATGGATTTTTAAAGCCGCTTGTACACGATCATATTTTTATCAAATTCAATATATTATAAGACTTTTTAAGAGTTGTCACAACTTCACAACCTTTCTTGTCAAATTGCTTCCAATACTTTTAAAGTCTTTGAAAGTCTTGAAAGCAAATAAGTATTCACAGTGCGTCTCGAAATCTGCAATATGGCTGAAAGTGAAAAGTAAACAAAAATGGCTACCCGGCCAAGGTATATCGTATGCGAACTGATTAGGTTACACATAAGCTAGCCATGTCTCTACATCGAGAACTCAGTGGATTACCACAAGATGGAGCAGATGAAGGCGGTTATGAAGAAATAATTGCCAGGCGGTTTTCCGAACTAAGTATACATTAATGCAATGTTATATAGTGTGGTTAACCTTTCGGTCGGTGTTATTTTCGTTGTATTCCATACTCGTAATGTGATTTCATTGCATATAATACGTGAAAGTGCTACATAATACTAGTAAAGAACAATATTTCATTGCGAATTGTTATACTGTGACGCAAATACTAAATTGCTTTGCGTGTGATAAATTATCAATGTGTTCTGAAAGGTTTCAGTTTGGCGAAGAGACAACTTGTAAATACACATTTTTGACATTGTTAAGTCTTTTCCAATCTTGTCACATATTGAAAAATATTTCACAATTTTTCTTGTAAACTCTTGAATTGAAAAAAAAGTTTGATCGTGTACAAGAGGCTTTACAGAGATCGAAAAACGAAAATAGGGAGCTATTGAGAATAAACATTCAATAAGTTCATATTCACTATAAGCGTTACGCTGATGTGAACATTCCCGTAGATTTATAAAAGTTATTCTAACCTCTTGTAATTTAGTTTTATTTAATTTGTAGTTTACTTTAACCTAATACACATCATTTCATCACTTTCTACTCAAGGGCTGATACTACCCTTGAGAACCGAGCGGGATGACTCCGCAGTAAGGCATCAGGCTGGCATTCGGGAGATTCCCGTCGGGCCGGACATTCTGATCATAGGATTTTTCGTGGTTTCCCCGGGTCGGTAGGCGAATGCTGGGGTGGTTCCTTTTCTACTACGATCTTCCTGTCCATTTCCTCTCCCCATCTTTTCTTTCATCAATTTCCGTCACCAGACCACGGCGTTCGGTGTGTTGCAGCAGGACGGCGGATTGAAAGATTTCTCTCTGGGTTTGGTTGGATCGACAAGGGACCAGGGGTGGCTCGGGACCTCCGGGCGGTGTGCGGCTACAGCTTGGCTATCAGTGTCAGAATGTGCTCCATCTGGAATCGTTAGGGACCCGTCCTTGTTGGCACGAAGAGTTACCCAGGGGTGGGGACGAAGGGTTGCCCCCAAAACCCATGTGTCAGGAAGTTCGGCCGCAGGAATCGAAACCACGACCTCCCGAATGCGGGCCACAAACGTTACTGCCTGGGCCATCCCTCTCCAACTCAGATGTCTAAATCCCAGAGAAGAGATCTGTTCTCAAATCAAACGAAAAATAAAATAAGTCTGAATTCTCACATTCACATGATTTTCTCCAGTTATTACCGTTAATTTTTATACAGCCTCTATAATTCATACAAAAACTATGATTTTCTATCCACTTCATGTTAACCGAAATATACGTTTGCAAAAATGGCTGCATTACACATTTCGTTGTAAGTAAAAGAGGAATACAGGAAGCGAAGCTATAGTAAAATCTTTAAAAAGCGGTCAGTAAATGCTGGCCTTAAATTTCCATACCTATTCGTTCCATGACATCGCGAGAAACAATTGAATGGGGACAGCTCTTCAAAAATGATTAAATATTTTTATTACGCAAACCAATAACAACGAATATCTCGGAATTTGAAATAAACTGTGTGGTTTAAAGAGATCTACAGTTTTTGTGCAGTAAGTTTCTGTCTATCTCTTACACTTTACCAGTTACTCAAAATAAAAATTCCTTCAGAATTAAGATGACTACTTACTTTGCAGAAAATTTACGCGAATATGTGTTTTGTTAGTGATTGAAACGTTAACATATGGTATTTTAGTAAAAATCATTATAGCGATTTTTGAGAAAATCAAAAATAATGAACAACTTTCCATGTAAAGGATAGTTTGGGAAGAGGGGACTTTCTTGAAATTTGTGTTGCATTCGACTTTACTTTTTGAGCTATACTGTTCACACACACACACACACACAAACAAACACACACACAAACACACACACAAACACACACACACAAAACACACACAAACACACACACAAACACACACAAACACACACAAACACACACACACACACAAACACACACACAAACACACACAAACACACACACACAAACACACACAAACATACACAAACACACACACAAACACACACAAACACACACACACACAAACACACAAACAAACACACAAACAAACACACACACACACAGGCGCACGGTCGCGGACAGACGGACCATTTTCTAAAGTATTCCTTTGTGGGGGGCGGGGGGCTCATGAAACCTCAAAACATGTCTTTCTGGTGAAATCCCGAATTCGAAGTTTTTGGGGGAATGCAATAATTCCTCTACGTACTACAAGCAGGTGGTAAAGAAACTAAAAATGAGAAAGCTTTTGGGAGAGAAAAATGGTTATTGAAGTGCATAATTTGATACTGTGTTCCGTTGAAAATATTTATGATAAGAGAAATCGGTCCATTTAGGTATAGAAGACAATGCAAACAACAAATAACACCGAACTATGGCAAGTGTCAAATCTATTGCAGCTTTAGTAACCCACAAAGAAAAAGATTTAAATTCGGAATATACTATTGATAAATAAATGCGATTTGCTTGTAACGAATAAGCACTATATCTACGTTGGCGGTACACTAATTGTTGTCTTTACAAAAATTAATACATAAAAGCAAGGAAAAGATGTACAAAAATCTGATGTGTTACACTCACATGACTTTCTCTACTCTTGTACACACTATTTTTACAAACGCCTATTCTCCATATGCTTCATGTTAATCGAGATATCGAGATGTCAATCTTATTGGTAATTTTCTTGTAGATGCAAGGAGAATATGGTAGCTTTTAAGCGATAGTCAAATATTTTTAACGCTGGTTGCTATGTGGCGCATTCCATTCTCTTTGCATGTCCAGGACATAAAAAAAATGAATAACGAATTTGAGAAAAACTATAAGTATTGGAAAATGTAAGGAAATACAAGCAATATCTCGAAAACGTTCACTCAACAAAAGAAATGTATATGACATAAGTTGTGTATTTTAACGCGATCTACATTTTTTGTGTAGTAAAATTTTGTCTATCTCTTATGGTTTACCAGTTATGCAACAGTCGTTCACAATGAAGAATACGTTTGGAGACATTCCCAGAAAATTCGAGATATACATTTCATTTCTCATGACATTATCTTAAACATATGATATTTTCATCAAAATCGTTAGAGCCATTTTTGAGAAAATTAAAATTTTCGAAAAATGTTCCATGTAAAGGGTAGTCTGGGGTGGGGGGATTTTCTTGAAAACCTTCGTGTCGCATCTCTGGAAGATACTGAACCTAAATACCAAGTTTGGTGTTTATCCGACTGTTCGTTTTTGAGTTATGCTGTTCACAGACACACACACACACACACACAATCACACAGACACACACACATACACGGACATGTTTCCAAAAATGCTTTTTTTGGATTCAGTAGGTCTCAAAACATATATTTCCGGTGAAATCTCGGTATCGAATTTTTGGGTGGAATGCAATACTTCCCCTACTTACTATACGTAGTAGAGAAAGTAAAAATGTGCATTAATACATTTAACAATTTTCATAATGTAGCTCTTTCAGGGTCAGAAAGTGATATCACTGATTGAAGAAGGTGGTTGCATCGTTTTGTTATTACTTTCTCTACTACGTATAGTAAGTAGTGGAAGTATTGCATTCCACCCAAAAATTCGATACCGAGATTTCAGCGCAAATACATGTTTTGAGACCCCCTGAATCCAAAAAAAGCATTTTTGGAAACATGTCCGTGTGTCTGTGTGTGTGTGTGTGTGTGTGTGTGTGTGTGTGTCTGTCTGTGTGTCTGTGAACAGCATAAATCAAAAACGAACAGTCGGATAAACACCAAACTTGGTATTTAGGTTCAGTATCTTCCAGAGATGCGACACGAACGTTTCCAAGAAAATCCCCCCACCCCAGACTACCCTTTACATGGAACATTTTTCGAAAATTTTAAATTTCTCAAAAATCGCTCTAACTTTGATTAAAATATCATATGTTTAAGATAATGTCATGAGAAATGAAATGTATATCTCGAATTTTCTGGGAATGTCTCCAAAAGTATTCTTCATTATGAACGACTTTTGCATAACTGGTAAACCATAAGAGATAGACAAAATTTTACTACACAAATAATGTAGATCGCATCAAAATACACAACTTATGTCATATACATTTCTTTTGTTGAGTGAACCGTTTTCGAGATATTGCTTATTTTTTCCTTAAATTTTCCAATACTTATACTTCTTCTCAAATTCGTTATTCATTTTTTACTTTCTCTACTACGTATAGTAAGTAGGGGAAGTATTGCATTCCACCCAAAAATTCGATACCGAGATTTCACCGGAAATACATGTTTTGAGACCTCCTGAATCCAAAAAATGCATTTTTGGAAACATGTCCGTGTGTGTGTGTGTGTGTGTGTGTGTGTGTGTGTGTGTGTGTGTGTGTGTGTCTGTGTCTGTGTGTCTGTGAACAGCATAACTCAAAAACGAACAGTCGGATAAACACCAAACTTGGTATTTAGGTTCAGTATCTTCCAGAGATGCGACACGAAGGTTTTCAAGAAAATCCCCCCACCCCAGACTACCCTTTACATGGAACATTTTTAAAAAATTTTAATTTTCTCAAAAATGGCTCAAACGATTTTGATGAAAATATCATATGTTTAAGATAATGTCATGAGAAATGAAATGTATATCTCGAATTTTCTGGGAATGTTTCCAAAAGTATTCTTCATTGTGAACGACTTTTGCATAACTGGTAAACCATAAGAGATAGACAAAATTTTACTACACAAAAAATGTATATCGTGTTAAATTACACAACTTATGTCATATACATTTCTTTTGTTGAGTGAACCGTTTTCGAGATATTCCTTGTTATTTCCTTAAATTTTCCAATACTTTATTACTTTCTCTACTACGTATAGTAAGTAGGGGAAGTATTGCATTCCACCCAAAAATTCGATACCGAGATTTCAGCGGAAATACATGTTTTGAGACCTCCTGAATCCAAAAAAAGCATTTTTGGAAACATGTCCGTGTGTGTGTCTGTGTGTGTGTGTGTGTGTGTCTGTGTGTTTGTGTGTGTGTGTCTGTGAACAGCATAACTCAAAAACGAACAGTCGGATAAACACCAAACTTGGTATTTTGGTTCAGTATCTTCCAGGGATGCGACACGAAGGTTTTCAAGAAAATCCCCCCACCCCAGACTACCCTTTACATGGAACATTTTTTGAAAATTTTAATTTTCTCAAAAATGGCTCTAACGATTTTGATGAAAATATCATATGTTTAAGATAATGTCATGAGAAATGAAATGTATATCTCGAATTTTCTGGGAATGTCTCCAAAAGTATTCTTCACTGTGAACGACTTTTGCATAACTGGTAAACCGTAAGAGATAGACAGAATTTTACCACACAAAAAATGTAGATCGCGTTAAAATACACAACTTATGTCATATACATTTCTTTTGTTGAGTGAACCGTTTTCGAGATATTGCTTGTTATTTCCTTAAATATTTCAATACTTATACTTTTTCTCAAATTCGTTATTCAATTTTTTTATGTCCTGGACATGCAAAGAGAATGAAATGCGCCACATAGCAACCAGCGTTAAAATATTTGACTATCGCTTATAACCTACCATATTCCCCTTGCATCTACAAGAAAATTACCAATAAGATTGACATCTCGATATCTTGATTAACATGAAGCATATGGAGAATAGGCGTTTGTAAAAATAGATTGTACAAGAGTAGAGAAAGTCATGTGAGTGTAACACATCAGATTTTTTTTTCTCAAATTCGTTATTCATTTTTTACTTTCTCTACTACGTATAGTAAGTAGGGGAAGTATTGCATTCCACCCAAAAATTCGATACCGAGATTTCACCGGAAATACATGTTTTGAGACCTCCTGAATCCAAAAAAAGCATTTTTGGAAACATGTCCGTGTGTGTGTCTGTGTGTGTGTGTCTGTGTGTGTGTGTGTGTGTGTGTGTGTGTGTGTGTGTGTCTGTGTGTCTGTGAACAGCATAACTCAAAAACGAACAGTCGGATAAACACCAAACTTGGTATTTAGGTTCAGTATCTTCCAGAGATGCGACACAAAGGTTTTCAAGAAAATCCCCCCACCCCAGACCACCCTTTACATGGAACATTTTTCAAAAATTTTAATTTTCTCAAAACTCGCTCTAACGATTTTGATGAAAATATCATATGTTTAAGATAATGTCATGAGAAATGAAATGTATATCTCGAATTTTCTGGGAATGTCTCCAAAAGTATTCTTCATTGTGAACGACTTTTGCATAACTGGTAAACCATAAGAGATAGACAAAATTTTACTACACAAAAAATGTAGATCGTGTTAAATTACACAACTTATGTCATATACATTTCTTTTGTTGAGTGAACCGTTTTCGAGATATTGCTTGTTATTTCCTTAAATTTTCCAATACTTTACTTTTTCTCAAATTCGTTATTCATTTTTTTTTATGTCCTGGACATGCAAAGAGAATGGAATGCGCCACATAGCAACCAGCGTTAAAATATTTGACTATCGCTTAAAACCTACCATATTCCCCATATTCCCCTTGCATCTACAAGAAAATTATCAATAAGATTGACATCTCGATATCTCCATTAACATGAAGCATATAGAGAATAAGCGTTTGTAAAAATAGATTGTACAAGAGTAGAGAAAGTCATGTGAGTGTAACACATCAGATTTTTTTTTAAATTGTTTGCACCACGCTTTGGGCGTCAATTTGAAGTACGTTGTATTGAAGGAGTTGTATTATAGTTCAACTGTTGGGGAGCCGAAATTGAAGTAGTTGCAACCGCACGTATGGTACCCGGTAGCCTTCGTCCCAAATTTAAAAATATTAACTTTGTAATTCGATTGTTTCTTTAAATATTATATATTTATGTCTTAGCAGGGCGTAGTGCGGCTGAAGAATGTAGGCTTACACAAATTATAATTTTTAATTCACTCCTTTTTATTAATTCTTGACACAATTTAAATAACAGTTCACTGATATAGAGAGCTGTGAGATTCTTTTATTAATTACTTACACATTTTAACACGTAAACTATTTTCGTCTCACACGAATATGTATAAAATTTCTCGAGGACACATCTCGTGTCCGGTTAGGAACGCTGTCTTCAAGCAACACGTCCAGTTATGAGCACTGTCTACAAGCAACTGACTTGATTTCTAGCGCCTAAATTTGTAAATTTCTGTAGTTCAAGTCTCTGATTGGCTAATCCTAGTGCAATAGAATACCTTCATTTAACAAAAGCTTTTTCTGGTTGTTGATTGGCTATTTTATAAACTATCATAAAATTACATTATTGTTGCTCCAATAATGACTAGTAGCATTATTACACTTTCTTACTCATTATTGCCTCAAGGTTACCTCATTGTTACCTTATTATTAGCAACTTTTAACCTATTATTCTCATAGCTCCTACATTATTAAATTACGTAATACATTCACATAACATTGTTACACATGTATACAATAATATAAACATATACAATGACTGTAATATACACCTTTTATATATTGTTACATACACATATTGCTTTAAGGCGGGCTGTTATTGAATTTATATTATAATTAGACTGAGATCATTTAAGTGTTAAAAATACTGCCTCATGCTATGTTTATCACACATCTGCCTACTGTGTTTGCGGCATCCTGCGAAGGGTATGACCCCGACACTGTCTTAAACATTTCCTTGGAGACTGTACAGAGTTATTCAAAAAGAAGGAACAAATTTTAAATATTTATTTTTAATAAACGACTATAGATAGCGACACATACGACACATCATTGAATAGAGGAAAGTTCAAAGTTTCAAGCCCCACCTATTAGTTCCATTCAGTGCCTAAGCGGCGCTGTGTTTATTTACGAGAAAATGACGTCGCCACAGGAAAAGTCGTGTTATGTGCTGCAGTATGCAAAGAGTGAATCCATTGTTTGATTGCAGCGTGCATTTCGTTGTAAGTTCAACAACGAGCCGCCTCGTCATAAAATATTTACAACTGATACAATAAATTCGTAGAAGATGGTTGCGTATACAAACGGAAAAGCACTGGTCGTCCTCGCATAACAAACGGTGCTCATTTTGAACACATAAAATAAAATTTTGAACTTTTCTCTATTCAGTGATATATCGCATGTCGCCATATACTATCGTTCATTAGAAATAAATATTTATAGTCAGTTCCTTCTTTTTGAATAACCCTATATAACGATTTGGACGAAAGGGGAGAAGACTCCCAAAGACCAACAGGGGCATTAAGTCTGTTATCAGTTTTGGGTTTGTAAACAAGCCATTACTGGACCTTTCAAAATATTATTGCTGAGGTAAGAGTTGCAAAGTTTGGAACTTCTGATTAGGTTCTCTACAGTTCCGTATTGTTCGTCCTCTATCTTCTTTCCTATGCGTTCTTCCACTTTCCTTGCCTCTCATTTCCTTATTTTTTTCTCCTTGGACTTCCCCACAGTTTTTTCTACTATGCCTTGCTCCTCTATCTTTAAAGTTGTTTTTTTACATCCTATCTTCGCTTTTTCTGGAGAATACTTTGAACTTTGTTTCCTGAATTTGACATCGATCATTGTTGGAGAGCGTAAAGTCGATATTCGGTCCTATGCCTCTCCGCCTCCAAAGAGATATAAAGCTTCCTTAGCTTCCTTGGTTTAGACGAGAAAAAAGTTTGTCTCTGGATAAATAAAGCCGTACATTACAGTTAATGGTGTGGGCAAAATACGAGATGTGTAGGATGGCAGTAAAGAAGAAGCACTTTGGGTGTTACTATATCTGACGGAAATGATGTAGCGGGTCGACCACTCTCATTGGAAAGGGTTCGCTGTGACGTTTCTCTTCTTATCGACAGACTGTTATGAAGTGTGAGCCCTCAGGGGAGTGTAGGAGTAATGCACTTGCTGACCGGTTTCAAGTCCCGGTTGTATCAAGGCGCGTGCTGCTTGAAGTTTTATCGCAACCCAAGAAGTTTTAGTATTTAGAACTCCGAACCCATTTGCGTATTCATCCATTTTCCCTTCAATCTCCCTGGTTAAAATGCGTTAAATGATACCAAGAAGGTCAATCCTTAATGAACAACATATAATTTTCTGTACGATTTATCATTCCATGGCAATTCTGCAGAATATTCATATACGTACTACATATATTACATTCTCTACTACGTATAGTAAGTAGGGGAAGTATTGTATTCCTCCCAAAAATTCGATACCGAGATTTCACCGGAAATATATGTTTTGAGACCACCTGAATCCAAAAAAAAAAAGCATTTTTGGAAACATGTCCGTGTGTGTGTCTGTCTGTGTGTCTATCTGTGAACAGCATAACTCAGAAACGAACAGTCGGATAAATACCAAACTTGGTATTTAGGTTCAGTATCTTCCAAAGATGCGACACGAAGGTTTTCAAGAAAATCCCCCCGCCCCAGATTACCCTTTACATGGAACAATTTTCGAAAATTTTAATTTTCTCAAAAATGGCTCTAACGATTTTGATTAAAATATCATATGTTTAAGATATTTTCATGACAAATGAAATTTATATCTCAAATTTTCTGGGAATGTCTCCAAAAGTATTCTTCATTGTGAACGACTTTTGCATAACTGGTAAACCATAAGAGATAGACAAAATTTTACTACACAAAAAATGTAGATCGTGTTAAAATACACAATTTGTCATACATTTTTTTTTGTTAAGTGAACCACTTTCTAGATATTGCTTGTTATTCCCTTAAATTTTCCAATACTTATACTTTTTCTCAAATTCGTTATTCAATTTTTTTGTCCTGGTAATGCAAAGAAAATGGAATACTCCACATAGCAACCAACTCTTAAAATATTTGACTATCGCTTAAAGTCTACCAATTCCTATTGCACCTACAAGGAAATTAGCAATAAGATTAACATATCGATTAACATGAAGCATATGGAGAATAAGCTTTTGTAAAAATATTTTGTACAAGAGTAGAGAAAGTCATGTGAGTATAACACATAAGATTTTTTAGATTCAGGGAGTCTAAAAACATGTATTTCCGGTGAAATCTCGATATCGAATTTTTGGGTGGAATACAATACCTACTTCCCCTACTTACTTTACGTAGTAGAGAAAGTAAAAAGAATTGGTATGGTTGAAACATTACGGTAGTTAAAAATCTTGTTTGTGGCATTCTTACCATAAAATGTTGGCAGGGTCATTATTAAAATTGTGTTTATGTTCTTGACTGCTTTCAACGATTTCATTTTTAACATTTAACTTCATGAAACACTTACAAGATTTCATGTAGCAGGTTCAATACGAAATATTGTTCTGCAGAACCTTGTGATATCTAAATTTCTAACCATCGACTACAAATAAAGGCTTCCCGTTCTCACTTGTCATCGATTCCATGGCTCGTGCACAACTGAGAATGAGAAACATTACGTATGCCCAGTTTTACCTTTATGCTGTATATGACGTAGTAGAAAGCTGCTATAGTGTTAGGCTGTGTCTTATCGAACCTAAACCTGCCCAAGCTAACGCAACCGACGTACTGATTATTCGTAAACATGTTTACGTGGACGCTACTGACATAACCCCGCCTCCTATGGTTGCTTCACTTTATTTCTTCCTCCTTGGGGGTGGTAGACACAATAAATCTATGTAGGTCACAGAACGCGAGGTGTTACCCTCCATTGTATAACCTATAAATATATTGTAGTAGGTAAGTGTAGTACAAACACTCGGAAAATGAAACGAATCGACTTCTTCTCGTCTCTTTTCCTGGTTCTCGTAATCCTCACTTACAACACTAATATCGCAACATGCTTTGACTTGAGAAACTGGTTAAAATTGAATTGAGTTTTTTATTTATGGACGCTCTTTAACTGCTGTGCTGTGGTCCCATTCTATATTGGGTCTGAAAGACCGGTAATTTTGCTCAGAGAGCGCTTTATCAGGCTTGAGGTTCTTTTACGTGCCGTAAATCTACGACACGGGACCACCAGCTTTGCTTCCCTTCCGAAAGAAGCCATGCTAAGGATTTTTACGCCCGAAAAACTCCATCGTCTTCCGCCGAATTTGACCTCACGACCTCGGGAAGTAGAGGCTAGCATGGTAACCACTACACCACGGAGGGCGACTTGAGAAACAGGTGTTTTTTTATGATGCTTTTTTTTCTCTACTACTTACCTATAGTAAGTAGAAGTATTGTATTCCAACCAAAAATTCAATATAGACATTTTACCGAAAATACACGTTTTGAAGTCCCATGAATAAAAACTTTTCTAGAATACCAAACTTTGTATTTAATGGAAAGGTAGAATCAGATGACTGAAAAATTCAATGCCATAGCCGGGATTTGAACCACGGATCTCATGTTGCTATGGTAGCTCAGTGGTTAGAGCAACCGGACGGAGACCTGGAGATCCGTGGTTCAAATCCCGGCTATGGCATTGAATTTTTCAGTCGTCCGATTCTACCTTTCCAACACTGTCCAACACACGGCTTGTGTGAAAGAACAATTAATTTCATTTGTATTTAATTTTAGCATCCTAACGATTTTGTTTAAAGTATCAAACGTTTAAGGTATTTGCATGGCAAATAAAATATATACCTCTCTTGAGTTTTCTGGGAACAGCTTCTGAAGTTCTCATTGGAATGAATTTTGTATAATCTATATTAATATTATAAAGAGATAAAAGTTGTGTGTATTTGTGTATGCAGGTTAATCTCAGGAACCACTCAACCAATTTTGATAATACTTTAACCATTGAAAAGCCCAAACACATGGCACTATAAACCACCGTCTAATTTCATTTCATAAATCACTTAAAGATTAAAAAGGATTTTCAAAGCCGTTGTCTTGAAAGTGAACACATTCATAAAAGAACGCACTTGCGAAGACGGCCTTGTCTTCTAGTTCTGTATAACTGATAAACCATAAGACATGGACGACTTAATGCACAAAAAAATATTGATCTCGTTAAAACACACAATTTATGTGAAATAACTTTTGTATTTCATTAACCATTTCTCCCCCTCCCCCCAACTTTAGAATATTCCTCATGATGCAATGTTTGTTCAGTTTCTTTCAGATTTCCAGTGTACTTTCTTGAACGTAAGTGAAGTGATCTTATAGTTTAGTTACTAAACCTAATTTGTAACGTGTTGTCTACAATATTTTATTTACGTTCTCAGTATTTTAGTATATGTTGTACATTTGGTATATTTAATGAAATTTATATATTGAGAGACGATATGTTTAGAGAAAGAGTAATGTGGGCTTTGAAAAAAAAATCTGATGTGTTATACTCACATGACTTTCTCTACTCTTGTACAAACTATTTTTACAAACGCTTATTCTCTATCTACTTCATGTTAATCGAGATATCGAGATGTTAATCTTATTGCTAATTTTCTTATAGGTACAAGGGGAATATGGTAGGCTTTAAGCAATAGTCAAATCCTTTAAGAGTTGTTGCTATGTGGAGCATTCCATTCTCTTTGCAAGTCCAGGATATAAAAAAACGAATAACGAATTCCCATTTGAGAAAAAGTATAAGTATTGGAAAATTCAAACAAATAACAAGAAAATCGAAGATATACACTTTATTTGTCATGAAAATATCTTAAATATATTTTAATCAAAATCGTTGAGCATTGTTGAGAGAATCAAAATTTTCGAAAAATGTTCCATGTGAAGATGGAAGATTTTCTTGAAAATTTTCGTGTTGCATCTTTGAGAGATACTAAATCTAAGTACCAAGTTTGGTATTTATCTGACTTTTCGTTTCTGAGTTATGTTTTTCTCAAATGGGAATTCGTTATTCTTTTTTTTTTTTTTTGTCCTGGTAATGCAAAGAGAATGGAATACTCCACATAGCAACCAGCTCTTAAAATATTTGACTATCGCTTAAAGCCTACCAATTCCCGTTGCATCTACAAGAAAATTAGCAATAAGATTAACATCTCGATATCTCGATTGACATGAAGCATATGGGGAATAAGCGTTTGTAAAAATAGTTTGTACAAGAGTAGAGAAAGTCATGTGAGTGTAACACATCAGATTTTTTTGCATTCAAAACATGCCTTTCCAGTGAAATTTCGGTATCGAATTTTTGGGTGGAATGCAATACTTCCCCTACTTACTATACGCAGTAGAGAAAGTAAAAAAGATACGACAAATCAACAAACTTTGTTGTTATATTCTGCAATTTTCGGTGTTAGTTTCATATGTGAATTTAAAGTAAAAGTAAGCGAAGAAGATGATTTTCACGGTTCATCAGGAAAAATTTTAAAAGCAATTGGAAGATTACTTCCAGAAAAGTCAATTAAAGTCTATTTATGTAGTTATACGAAATTCAAGGACTGATATATGGGTAATGAAGCAGACGTAAATGAAGTTTTTTTTTGCGTATTTTTATGAGAAGTCGAAAAATATGAAAGCTTCGAGTCTTTGGTGTGAGTATTCCATGGTGAGATATACTGTTTTGATTAACGATAATATTGTTATCAATATATTTGGAAAATTAAAGCATTTTTAAAGAGTGTGTTTTACGATTTGTTGAACTTGTATTTTATGTGTTGATAGCGTGTTTTGTGTTTTGTTAGAATATAAAGTATATGTTATGTTGCCTAGTAACTACGAATTAAAACATCACTGACTATTATAGTAGTAGATATGCAGCCTTTTTTTATACCAAGTATTGTATTGGAATTGGGGTTTTAATGGTTTAATATGTGATAGATTTTTAGACAATTAAATGTGTTAGGACTAAGACTAGGAGCGGAGGGAGACCTAGCACCTCGACCTATGAAGATGTTTTGTACCTAAGCCTCTGGCGGGGTGCCCCCGGGAAGAGAGACGGCGTGGCAGAGGACAGGGTACCTACCTTTTTCCAGATTGAAACTCCCCGAATGGCAGCTGGTACAACTGACTCCCCTCCCCCTGCAAGCTTGCACGTTCCCCAGGGGGGACGAAGCGTTACATAGAGCATCCTTTTCCCCGGTCATGCAAACGTCGAGACTCCCGCTGACACTTGCAATCCTGAAACGACTAAGCTGATGAAAGGTGAAGTAAAATGAGAATGGAGGTGAAATGGAGGGACAGGAAATTCGGGGGATGTAATGAACCTTCCTAGCGTTCACCTAGCGACCCAGAGAAACCCCGAAAAAACCCATGCGTCAGGAAGGTCGGCCGCGGGAATCGAACCCACGACCTGCTGAATCTGGGCCATAGACCGCCTGGGCCATCCCGCTCGGTAAATTAAATGTGTTACATGCTTTATAATTCTTTTTACTGCATACTCACCACAGGCAGTGGACACTGATCATATATGTAATGAAATGATAATTTGGAAAGGACATTTGGGAAGGCCTAAGTATATGGCATGTCCCAAGCATTTGCCAGTTATGAGGACTGAGGAAAACCTAGAACAAGAACTCTGTCAGGGAGGACGGTTCTGGCGAGATTTGAACCGCAGGCCTCCCATTCATAAGTCCGTGTCTTAACGATCTGGGCTACCCGCGTCGGTATCTGTGATTGTAAAGAATTGGACTTGAATGATGTTCAGAAGTTAAAAGTTTTAAATTCCTTAGTGGGCAATTTTACGTATGATTCGATTTTAATTTTTGAAAAATGACTTGCTCCGATAGTTAGGTACATAGACCATGAAAGTTAATTTTTCATTATAATGATTTTGAACAAATGAAGTTCAACTAAATTTGCCGAAATTTGTAGAAATTGGCTGTTTCAGTACCGAGAGCCTTTAAAGACAAGTACTGTGCATCCTACTCAGACAAAAATTACCATCCCTCCTCCATAACAAACGTAAAATGGGCCACAAAGGACACATGGAATGTATTCGACCCCGGATGATAAGCAGAAACTTGTTGCATGAACCACATCAACTGATGACTGGACTCCAAGTTTCCAGGTGTAGAAGTTTGAGCGATCTGGTTTCAGTGGAAGTGAAAGTGTACCTAGGAAAACACGAGCCCCTGACCGTGTCCTAGATGTTGTAGGCGCCCTTGGACTCGGGATGTTGCACCAGGTTCATTGAAAGGGGGCCACCCAATTTTCCATCTCATATACGAGGACCATCAAAAATGCTTTTGCACGTTCAGTTTTTACGATAGGAAGCACGTGTGTTATAGATTAAAGAGGAGATGAGAAGTGAGGCCACATTCCGTATTGATCCCAACTTCTGCTCTGAACGGTTCTCTCCTCCTATCCTTGCTTTTCTTCACTTCTCTTCCTCTCTCCTCTTTATCATTTTCTCTCATAATCTCGTCTGCTTTCTTTCTCTTCCGCTTTGATCCGCTCTCTTCCCTTCTCGGATATCCCCTTCCTTTTCTTTACGTTAGTTTCCTCTCTGCTCTGCATACACTTTTAAACGGCCTGTGCTCCAAATCATCTTTTTTTTTTTTTTGCTTTCCTTTTCTTTTCTTTTTTTTATTAATAAAATCGATCAGCACAACAACACTCTATACAGATCTGGAAGCAAAGACACTAAAGAATAAGATAAATAATAAAAAGATTGGGGGTGAGCCGCATAAGGTCCCTCTGGTACTAAACAGTATTAAATAAAATTACAGGTCATTCTCACATTAAAGGGTCTTCTTGTTTGGAGGCACTGCCGGGAGAGAGCAGCCTACTCGTGACCTAAGGAAAATGCATTGCGCCGGGCACAAATCTGAGTCAATAAAAAAATCTGATGTGTTACACTCACATGACTTTCTCTACTCTTGTACAAACTATTTTTACAAACGCTTATTCTCCATCTACTTCAAGTTAATCGAGATAAACATTTGCAGACTCCATCTTATTGCTAATTTTCTTGTAGATGTAAGGGGAATATATATTTACAAGAGCAATATAGAAATACAGTAGCCTTTAAGCATAGACATTACTCTTAATAGCTGGTTGCTATGTGCAGCACCATTCTCTTTGCCACAGATTAGTACTCTTTGCATATCCAAGACAAAAAAAAATGAATAACGAATTCCCATTTGAGAAAATAAGTATTGAAAATTTTTAAGAGAATAACAAGGAATATCTCGAAAATGGTTCACTCAACAAAGAAAATGTATATGACATGAATTGTGTATTTTAACGCGATGTACATTTTTTGTGTAGCAAACTTTTGTCTATATCTTATGTTTTACCAGTTATGCAAAAGGAGTTCACAATGAAGAATACTTTTGGAGACATTCCCAGAAAATTCGAGATATACATTTCATTTGTCATGAAAATATCTTAAACATATGATATTTAATCAAAATCGTTAGAGCCATTTTCGAGAAAATTAAAATTTTCGAAAAATGTTCCATGTAAAGGGTAATCTGGAGTGGGGGGATTTTCTGAAAACCTTCGTGTCACATCTCTGGAAGATACTGAACCTAAATACCAAGTTTGGTGTTTATCCGATTGTTCGTTTCTGAGTTATGCTGTCCACAGACAGACACACACACACACACACACACACACACACACACACACACACACACAGACATGTTTCCAAAAATGCTTTTTTGGATTCAGGGGGTCTCAAAACATATTTCCGGTGAAATCTCGGTTTCAAATTTTTGGGTGGAATACAATACTTCCCCTGCTTACTGTACATAGAGAAAGTAAAAAACAACCAAACAAACAAAAGAATGGTCCTGATGACAAATATACGTAGAGATGATACTGAATCTAAGTTCATGATGTAACTGAATGTTACGCACATACCAAGGGATCTTCAATATGAATCGTAAAACTTTATTTTGGAATACCCGTAGCCGATGAATCATTGACGCATCCCGTCCAAATTGGACAGGTACATATAAGCAAGGGGCGAAGTAAAGATTTGTACAAAAGAGAACTACACTGTAGTCGCAGGCTTTTCTTTTCGGTTTCATATTTCCTGATCTCCTTCCTTTATTCATTCATTCCTCGCTGCACTTTTCGTATCTCTTCATAATATATTTCTGCAGTAGTGGAAATCAGTATAAGGGCACTGCGTTTCGTACTGAAAGGTAGTAGGTACAATTTCTTAGCCATATGTATCTAATTTATTATGAAAGTGAGCAGTATAAAAGTCATGATACAATTAGTTTCTATCATAAAACGAGTAACAAAATAAGACATTTGCATTTCTTGGATGGAAATCCTACTGGTTATTCCATTGTTACTACTTTGTCGAACCGCCTTTATTCTTATATACATTAAGAAGTATCTTAGGCATTTTTGGTGGGGTTTTTTATTTCTTGCATTGAAATGTTGACCTACTCTTCTGGTATCGCTCTTTTCAGCTCAGATATGGCCTGAAGTTGCCTTCCATTGCGAAAAAGATGCCTTCCAAGTATTCGCCAAAGGTTTTTCCATGGGATTCAAAACTGGGATACATACTGGCCAGGACAAGACAGTATCTGTTTCTTCAAACCACATTTTGGCTGTAAACAGAAGAATGCACCCATGCATTATCTTGTTCAAAATTAGACTTGCTTCCCCTAGGTCCTCAAGTGATAAGATCCGTCCGAATAATAAATAATAACGAATAAGAAGAATATTTAATAAGCATATAATCAAAATAAGAAGGAATACCAGTATGAGGGAAGAATAAAAGAGAACTGTAAGAATTAAAGAAAGGGGGGAATAAAATCATGAAGAGAAAAATAAACGTAGAGAGTAGATATTAATTAATAATAAGAACATAAAATAAAATGTAGAAAACGTGTAGTTGAGAACGAACAAACTTGGCGTAAATCACAGAAAGGTTGCAGACGTATTTAAGGACAGGAAAAGCAACATTAGGAATCGCTTTAGTGACAATAGGAAAGGTGTATTACACGCAGGATGTCAGGACAACGGGTAAGAAACCGAAGTCAGCCAAGCGCACAGAAAATTCAGTAAAGCGAACATAATTTGTTAATGTTCGACGCGAGCGAGGCTCAGGCGATGAAATTGAGAGCCAATGGTAGATGGAGGAAAAATTCAGAGATGTAACCAATTAGAATAAATAAAAATCACGTGAATAGCAAAAAGTGAGAGAGAAACTAGAAAAGTAGGCGTTAAATAGAAAATTATCTATGAGGCAGAGCGACGTTCAAACGTGCGTAAGATACTTCACTCTGTGTCGAAACGTCGGGGAGAGAAAAAGTCTCTGTGTAGAAACGTGGGAGAGAGAAGATGAGCTCGGGGAAAGAAGTAGATTTTGTGTAGGAAACGTTAGGGAAAGTAAGATAGATCTAGAAATTCAAAATATCTTATATTACAGAGGGAAACAGTGTAGCAGTCTTCCAGTAACTATTTAAGTATTGAATACCAGTTTAAGGCAAACGTGAGTAACAGGGTAGCTAGGGAATAACCAAAAGGAAAAGTCATTAACGTAATATTGTAACATACTTCAACCTCGCAAAGTAATTAAGAAAGGGGTAAGAGCACGGAAACAGTAGCAGGGGTGACAGGAAAAATCGCGTGTTGTGTGGAAAGGAAATTCGTACGAGGACTTCAACTTCAGTGTGGATCATCAATAAACGGGCCATCTGAGAGGAGAAAGTGAACTTCATTTATCTCCCATCCACACTCCCTGAGGTAAGAGACTCCTGAACCCAAATTCCTCTACCTGAGTAGCCGGTAGCAACAACGATCCTCCCGAATTAACAACCCAACCACCAAGAACCGCACCATTACAACCTTTTCCATTCCCAAACCCCGCTACAGTCCTCATACATTTGAATCTATTCTGTCTCTAGCATCTTGAAGTGCATGTTAGTTCATTCTAGTGTTCATACAAGCAATTCATGATTTACCTTCAGCGCAGAAGGATTCCGAAATCATAACACGCCTGCCACCAAAACTTTTCCTCATTCTTATTGGTTGCTCTGTTCTAAGATCATGCTGATAATATTGAAATGTATTAGGCCTATCTAAACTACACTTCTCATCACTGCAGATCACTTTCTGCCATTCCAAAGTCCATGACATACTTTTTCGTAGAATCCAATAAAGCCTGCGTATGAGTGAGCGTTAAACCTGGATTATGCAGTTGTTTCTTGAATTGAAGATCTTTCTCATTTGAAAAAATTTGTCTTGCACATCTGGCAATTACTGGAACTGTGAATCAGCAACAGGTTGGGAAGAATTAACAATTTTGGATCCTTATTTTGTTCAAAAGTAACTGTTTAGATACTTCGGATAATTTCCTACTTTGCACATAGCTTATGTTCTTTCCAATGTAACAAACCTATCACTCATTTAACGACAAATGTTACGTCATATCCTGTAGAGGCCAACACTGCATTGTTTGAATTGTTTGTTCCCCAAGCATTGTTAGAATTGTTTGTTTCCTAGTATGGGTGATCTTTGTTGGCGCAGAGAAACGAGAGGAGGGTTGGAACTGAGAAACTGCTTTGTTTTGAGTCAGTCTGGCAGCCAAGATGTAACTGAAAGGATGTGTACAAGTTCGAGCGAACCAAAGTTTAAATGTTGCAACTGTTTAGTTTCTATTGTTAATATGTGTTGGTAGTCAAACAGTGTTACAGTAAATATTTAAAGCAGTACCGCGTGTTGCACGTTATTATTTAATGAGCTAACCCTGAACACACGCAATCCGCTAGGATAGCAAACCATTTGACGGTGCTATTCATACTACGAGAAACAACAAAGGTTCAATTTCTTGGCATCGCATGACTAAACAGTCCCATTTTCTTGTACACATTGATTTTTCCTTTTTCATCACATAACTATTTCCCACGTGACATTGTCACAATAATGGTTTATGCAATACACGTCAAGCAGCCATTAGCGGTGTCTGTTTACTGACTGCAGCAGAGGTAGGTACATATGCAAACCTTAACACCACACAGCTCTGACTGCCTTTATACAAATTTCCATCCTCTACCACCTGAATCGTCGATTCCTTGTTATACTGTATTACTGACACAACTGAGATACCATTTTAATGCATTTGTCAGTGTAGTGAATCTCATACTATTGTAGATATACTGTATGCAATAATATTCCAACAGAATATGTTCATTTTACTAGAAATATCTATGTCTTTATGCTAATTTCCACTACTGTATTTATTTCTTTTACTTAGTGCCTCTGTTTTTTTCCGATGTTTGTTGTACTCCTGTAATTCAGCTCCTTTTTCGTTTTCGATCCCCCCCCCTTTGTCCCGTGTTCATTTTCTTTCATTTCCTCTCTCTTTTCATCTGTCATTTTTTGTGCTGTCATTCTCTTTTCGTTTCTTCACTTCTCTCTTTTCTCATAATTTCCCATGTTAGTACATGAACACATGAATCTCTTCATATAGAAAGAGTATGAACCATTGCGTACTCTCTCTATCATTCACCTAAGGATTTAATGTGACATTTTATTCTATAAGAATACATCTGTGAACAACATAACTCAAAAATGGAGAGCGAAGATTAGAAGAAAAAATCTAAATTTCCACCCTAAGAAACCTTTAGATGAAAAGACTTTCGTCTTTATTGTTTTCTCAAAAATAGTTCTAACAGTTTCGGTCAAAACATAGTACGTTTTGGATATTCGTGTGATAAATAAAATGTATATCTTGAATTTTTTGTAAATAGCTCTTAAAGACCTTTTTATTCTCATATTGTGGGTGTGGGTATGTGTGCAAAAAGTCAAAGCTGAGGATGAAATTGTTTACTCTTGGCTTTCCACTTCATTCAAAAGGCAATAAACTTTTTTTTTATTGTACATACTTACTGAAATACTTATTAATTAAAAATTGTTCAGCAAGGGTTTCTTAACAGTTGCAAACTCTCATTGCTCTTGACATTTATGGTAGTTATGAAAATTGTCGCAAACGCGACTAGTAAACAACAGCATTGTTCACTTTGAACTCTTTTGTAAACTAGTGCGTGAGGCAGTATTTTTAACACTAAATGATTTTAGTCTAATTATATAATATAAAATATAATAACAGCCCGCCTTAAAGCAATATGTGTTTACTACAATATATAAAAAGTGTATATTACAGTCATTGTATATGTTTATATTATTGTGTACATGTATAATAATGTTATGTGAATGTATTACGTAATTTAATAATGTAGGAGCTGTGAGAATAGAGGCCGAAAGTTGCTAACAATGAGGTAACCTTGAGGCAATAATGAATTGAAAAGTTTAATAATGCTACTAGTAATTCTTGGAACAATAATGTAATATTTTTAAAAGTTTATAAATAGCCAATCAAAAACTACAAAAGCTGAAAGTTAAATAAAAGTATTCTATTAGAGTAAAATTAGCCAATCAGAGACTTGAAATAGAGAAATTTACAAATTTAAGCGGTAAATGCCAGTCGCTAGAAGGCAACGTACCTGAGCAGTTCGTTCGCTCGGTACGTATTCAGTGTGAGACATATAAAATTCATCACGGCGAGAATATTATAAAGTTTACGTGTTAAAAAGGGCAAGTAATTAATAAATAATCTCACAACTCTATATAAGTGAAGTGTTATTTAATCGTGTGAAGGATTAATAAAAGGAGTGAAGTAAAAATTATAATTTGTGTAAGCCTATATTCTTTAGCCGCATCACCCCCTGCAAAGAGATACGTGTTTCTACAAATTACTACTGACGCAGCCGAGGCAAACACAAATATCTTTAATATTTAAAGAAACATTAAAATACAAATTTGATTCTTAAACGTTGGGCGAAGGGCACCGGAAAGTGAACGTTGGGGGAAGGCCACCGGAAACTTTGTATCGTACGTGGCGAACACTCCAGGAAACTATATCAAGTCTGGCTCCCCAACGGTGGAACTACAATACAACTCCTATTTCAAATTGGCTTTCCATACGTGAAGCTACAACCTTCTCATGCGCATTCCAAGAGTTTTAAACATTCTGTGAATGTTGGAAAGGTAAAATCAGGCTGAAAGGTTCGATGCCATAGCCGGTTTTTGAACCATGGATCTTCCGGTTTCTCTATCAACTGAATTACCATGAGATCTCCTTGTAATTTACCGCGAAAAAAAAAATGCAGTCAGTTGGTGAATTTAATGTTGTGCCGGCATGTTGCCAAGGTAGCTCGGTTGGTTAGAGTAACCGGACGGAAAAGTTCCGTGGTTCAAATCCCGGCTGTTGCATTGAATTTTTCAGTATTATTCTACTTTTCCAACCTTTTTCTGCACACGGCAATTGCCATTGGTGAACGGATTAGAAAAATGCGTTGTTGGTACCCTCCTTAATGGTGATTAAAGGCTTTGAAATGTTTATTAAACAGAACGGCAAAGACACCATAGAGCCTGAATTTGCTTAGAGCATGTAAGGTTTGTTACCTTTAAATGTCAATGATCGTATACATTGATATAATTAGAAAACATTTTGAAATCGTAAAAATGTGTTGGAAACCTTGATTTGGAGAATCTACTGTAAGAAGCCGTACTATGCTACATCGTTTACAGATGTAATTACGTTGCCAACCTTAGTCAGATAGAACTATAATGGCATTGCTAAGACTTTTTACTTTCTCTACTACGTATAGTAAGTAGGGGAAGTATTGCATTCCACCCAAAAATTCGATACCGAGATTTCACCGGAAATACATGTTTTGAGACCTCCTGAATACAAAAAATCTGATGTGTTACACTCACATGACTTTCTCTACTCTTGTACAATCTAATTTTACAAACGCCTATTCTCCATATGCTTCATGTTAATCGAGATATCGAGATGTCAATCTTATTGGTAATTTTCTTGTAGATGCAAGGGAAATATGATAGCTTTTAAGCGATAGTCAAATATTTTAACGCTGGTTGCTATGTGGCACATTCCATTCTCTTTGCATATCCAGGACATAAAAAAATGAATAACGAATTTGAGAAAAAGTATAAGTATTGGAAAATTTAAGGAAATAACAAGCAATATCTCGAAAACGGTTCACTCAACAAAAGAAATGTATATGACATAAGTTGTGTATTTTAACACGATCTACATTTTTTGTGTAGTAAAATTTTGTCTATCTCTTATGGTTTACCAGTTATGCAAAAGTCGTTCACAATGAAGAATACTTTTGGAGACATTCCCAGAAAATTCGAGATATACATTTCATTTCTCATGACATTATCTTAAACATATGATATTTTCATCAAAATCGTTAGAGCCATTTTTGAGAAAATTAAAATTTTCGAAAAATCTTTCATGTAAAGGGTAGTCTGGGGTGGGGGGATTTTCTTGAAAACCTTCGTGTCGCATCTCTGGAAGATACTGAGCCTAAATACCAAGTTTGGTCCTTATCCGACTGTTCGTTTTTGAGTTATGCTGTTCACAGACACACAGACACACACACAGACACACACACACACAGACACACACACGGACATGTTTCCAAAAATGCTTTTTTTGGATTCAGGAGGTCTCAAAACATGTATTTCCGGTGAAATCTCGGTATCGAATTTTTGGGTGGAATGCAATACTTCCCCTACTTACTATACGTAGTAGAGAAAGTAAAAAAGCATTTTTGGAAACATGTCCGTGTGTGTGTCTGTGTGTGTGTGTGTGCGTGTGTGTGTGTGTGTGTGCGTGTGCGTGTCTGTGTGTGTGTCTGTGAACAGCATAACTCAAAAACGAACAGTCGGATAAACATCAAACTTGGTATTTAGGTTCAGTATCTTCCAGAGATGAGACACGAAGGTTTTCAAGAAAATCCCCCCACCCCAGACTACCCTTTACATGGAACATTTTTCGAAAATTTTAATTTTCTCAAAAATGGCTCTAACGATTTTGATGAAAATATCTAATGTTTAAGATAATGTCATGAGAAATGAAATGTATATCTCGAATTTTCTGGGAATGTCCCCAAAAGTATTCTTCATTGTGAACGACTTTTGCATAACTGGTAAACCATAAGAGATAGACAAAATTTTAGTACACAAAAAATGTAGATCGCGTTAAAATACACAACTTATGTTATATACATTTCTTTTGTTGAGTGAACCGTTTTCGAGATATTGCTTGTTATTTCCTTAAATTTTCCAATACTTTTACTTTTTCTCAAATTCGTTATTCATTTTTTTTTGTCCTGGACATGCAAAGAGAATGGAATGCGCCACATAGCAACCAGCGTTAAAATATTTGACTATCGCTTAAAAGCTAACATATTCTCCTTGCATCTACATGAATATTACCAATAAGATTGACATCTCGATATCTCGATTAACATGAAGCATATGGAGAATAAGCGTTTGTAAAATCAGATTGTACAAGAGTAGAGAAAGTCATGTGAGTGTAACACATCAGATTTTTTTTTATTCATTTACTTTTGTAGCTTGCAAGAAAATTAAGGTAACATTGAGTGCGAATAGTTTATGCCACACACAAAATTTATTTGATATAAATTATGCATTCTAATGCGATCTAGATATTGTGTGTAGCAAGTTAATGTCCATCTCTTACGATTTACTAGTTATACAAAATTATACAAAATTCTTCTAGAGTGAAAAGGACTTCACAGGATATTCACAGAAAATTCAGATATACATTTGTCATGCAAAGATGCTAAACGTATGGGATTTCAATCAATATCGTCAAAGCTACGTTTTAGAAAACAAAGATAACAAAACATTTTCAAGTAAAGGGTAGTTTTGGTTTTGGGGAATTTTCTTGAAAATTTTTGTTACAGTATCTTGGAAGATGCTGAACTTAAATACCAAGTTTGGCATTTATCTGAGATTTCGTCTTTGAGTTATGCTGTTTACAGCCATATATACAGACGAGAGAAACACACACAGAACTTTTTCTAGAAATGCTTGTTTCATTCAGGGGTCCTCAAAACTTGCACATCCGGTGAAATCTCGGTATCAATTTTTTGGGTGGAATACAATACTGCCTCTACTTACTATGAGTAAACGGTAGAGAAAGTAATAAGGAATTCACATTTAAGTTTTCGTTTTCCAAAACTTACCTGAATTACGTTTCTTCTTGATGAACCGGTGTCACCGTAAACACAATGTATATCTGTTAATATAACAATAACAATTGGTTGCAAATATTCACTTATCTTGTACAATAACTCAACAACAGGACATGTTTCGAAATCTCTTGATTTCATCATCGTTTTTTCTCTCGTTTATTTACATTGTTGCAGTTACTGCTGCTAGGTGATGGATTGTTAGCTACGGTAATGCCATCTATTGGAAGTAAAACAAATTTAACAGAATCAATCGGCGGAATTTAAAAATTCATTGCACGATCTTTATTCTTTAAAATAAATATTTTCTCCTACACCATTAAATCTATGGGTCCATATAAACGTTTTAATAATTTAACTTCGGGATTTATTTCATGATTAAATGGCCAAAAATGCTCTGCTACACCTGCTTTATCAGTTTGTTTTGTATTTAATATTTCTAAAATGTCCTTTTACGCTTGTTTCCAAATGACGTTTAATTTTTCCAATACAAATCTGGTCACAATCCAAATAGCTTAATTGATAAATACCGGACTTTTATTTTTTGAAATTTTGTCTATTTTATATAAACCTAGCAAAATTTTTATGTTGTATTTATTTTGAGGGACTAAAATTATACTATGTTCTTTAAATTTTTTTGTGAATTTCGTATTTGCCCAAGGATGATAAGTAGTTTTTTTAAAGACATTATCATATTTTATTTTTTTAAGAGTGGAAGCATCTTTAACGCTTTCTGAAATGTAAGTTTATAATTCTTTTTATTTATAAAGTCAGTAGTAAAACCATTAATATTCTTTAATGAATTCATCCTTGAGAGGAATATTTATTAACCTATAAATTAAACTATTAAAAACAGCAAATTTATGTGGGAACAACTGCAACAACGTAAATAAAAAACGAAGCTGATAATATCAAGAGATCTTGAAATACGTCCTGGTATTAAATTATTGTACAAGATAAGTGAAGATTTGTTACCAATAGTTATTGTTATTTTAATTTACATTTATTTCAACAGCTTCATTTTCACGTTTTATTTAACAATGTATACCTACCCAAATGTGCTTTACATAAATGTTACTATATGCCAGAGAAAAAGTATGCTTATAAACCTATAGCAGAGTCAATATCTACATTACGCCCTTGCTGAGATTAGATAGGAAGTTCACGGCACACGTAACGCAACGAACTGAATAAAAACAATGGAAGGCACTCATTATTCCGCTGGTTACCCCTCCCCCCCCCAGCTTTTCCATTTTCCTCTTGACTTCATTATTTCCATTGTCACAGGCCTTCGATACGGTGAATGAAGATGCAAATGAGTGCAGAGTTGCGTCAGTTGCTCTAAGATAGTGTTATGGGCTCGCTGCCTGTTTTTAATCATGGCTATACCCTTTCTTCAGTTTATTTTATGTGTCCCTGTATATACGTAGCAGTTTTTGACACTGTGTTAAAGTATCGTAGTATTAGGCTTACATGTATATTAATATCTATAATTATCTAGGTATATATATGCCCTTTGGGCGAAACTTCACCACAAAGGACTCTCTGGTAAAATGATGAAAGCTCTGATGCAAATTTACAACAGTGTGAATTTCAGCATCAAAATAGACCAAAGCACAATATTCATTCATTATCTGTTTACCCTCCTCTTATGTAGGACTTACAGGCGGGTGCCTGGGGTCAGAGGCCCGTCGAGGAGCAGACACTCATGGATCAGACAGAGCATCCAGGATGGGTGATCAGCCCGAGGCCTGGTATGGGATGAAGGAAGTAGATGAAACGAAATGTTGGTGAAATGGATGAAAGGAAAGGTGATGATGGAGCAGTTGGTGGAATGAATGGCGGGGGAAACCGGAGAGAACCCGGAGAAAACCAGCCCAGACGCCGCTTCGTCCACCACAAATCCCACATACATGCAGGTCCCTGGGATTGAACCCGGGCCGCCTCAGTGGGAGGCGAGCGGTCTAACCACACGGCCACGGCCAAAGCACAATAACTTAATCTAAATCGGCCAGTAGAGGAGTTCGTCAAGGATGTATTTTATCTAATAGCAGAGGAAATGAATGCCCCAAAAGTAGACGATGTCTGCATTCCTGTACTTTAATACGCGGATGACATGACAATTTTGTCAGTGACGATAGAAGGCTTACAGTAAGGTATTAATTGATTGGAAGAATATTGTAAACAATGGAGTTTGATGGCAAACATTAATAAAACAAAAACAATGGTATTACAATGGGCTAGAAATACAACACGTTAAACATTTCTCCTATTTAGGAGTAATGTTAAATATGAGAGGAAAATGGAACAAACATCTATCAGTAAATAACTATAAAGCACGAGGGCAGTTAAATGAATTATTACGTATCCTCTCGCGGATACCGAATGTACCTGTAGATGCATTAGAAAATATGTCTAACTCTATGATAAGGCCGATTTTGTTATATGGAAGTGAAATCTGGGAATGGGAAAGAGTAGAACATGTAAATAAAACGCAGGTAGCATTTTGGAAAAGAGTCTTGGAGTTTCACAAGGCACATCCAATTCGGGGGTATTGAGGAAGGTGGGATGTTATGAAGACACAATACACTGTAAAATAAGAGCAGTGAAATACTGGCTGAGGCTGATGCAGGGGGATAACTCCACACTACGATCCAAATGTTATAAATACCAGCGAAAAAACCTATCTCCTAAGTATTGGTCAGCTGATTTGTAAAGGGGTTTGAGGAGAATAGGAACGGGGTCAGTTGGCAAAGAGCTGAAACGAATGACAAAAACACGTGGAAAGTAGTCAAAAGAAGACTAAGAGACATCAACCAACAAAAAATAGAATCGGGTTGTAAAATTAAGCGTTCTATAAGTCTAGCAAATGAAATAAAATTGAACTGGGGTAAAGAAGCATATTTACTTAATTTAGGAAGAAAGGAAAGATTAGGAATGGCATGGTTTAGACTGGGGGCTGGAGGGCACAGAAAATAACTGACGATTCTGGCAGGAGAATCTGCCCATTCTGCGATTTGGATGAGGACTGGGTACATATTTTGGCGGAATGTGCACAGTGGGAGAACCAGCGAACGATTAAACTCAAAGAAAAATTCTTAAGTCCCTCAAGAAACAGATTTGCATGTTGGCATCTACTGGCTGACCAGAGGAACTGGAAGAACATGGACAATTTTTTGGCTAAAGTGCGCGAAGCTAGGTCAATTTTGTTCAATTAGACAAACGTAATTTATCTCTTATTTTCCTTTTTCATGTTCCTTTTTGCTTTGTTTTGTTTTTCTGTTGTTTGTTTTGTCACCCTACTTGTATCTTAAATATGCAGGTACCGTCAATGACCCATGCACTAAATATTTGTTTAATAACTTCAATGATCTGAAACCAATAAATATACCTGATCTATCTGTATATACAGGGTGATTTATGAAGAACTGACACATTTAATTCTTTAATTGTTTCAAAACGAGTTATGCTAGCGACAACTTATTATACCTGAAATGCAGAGGAATTTTGGGAGATTATTTACCTCTATAGCAAATGTTGAAAATGTCCTCCATCCTGCATAAGGCACAACTCAACATCTCGTTCCATGTTACTGGCCACTCGTTGGAGGACTCTGTTGTCAATAGCTTGAATCTCCTGTGTAATGTTGTGCTTCAGATCGTCCAATGTCTAGGGACGTGTGACATAAACCCTGTCTTTTAAGTAACCCCATAGAAAGAAGTCCGGCGATGTCAAATACAGAGATCTCGGTGGCCACAGGTTCTTGGAAATTATCCGGTCGTCAAAGAAACTTGCAATTAGTGCCATGGATTCATTTGATACACCAAACTCCAATTTTAACCGGGTGCATAGGTGCTTCATGAATAACATGTGGATTTTCGCTGGCCCAATAGCGTGAGTTATTTGAGTTCACATAGCCGAATAAATGGAACCTGCTTCATGTGTGAAATACTTGATGGACAATACGGCAGGATTTTGTACAATGAACACTTTAAACCAATTCAGTGTCTATCCTTATCTGGATGATATTTTGGGTGACTGATCCAGTCGTGCTCTTACGTCAACAACCGTGGGATCCAGTTGTTTCCAATTTGTTTACCAATCCTGGTATTGTGTTTCTTTGGGGAGGATTCCGAACACCAAAATCTCTCTGGTATGCTCTTTGAGTAGCTGTAATTGAATTCGTAATCCAGTATTGCTTTACAGGGAAGAGTCGTTCATTTAATGTGTACTCCATTTTCACGTTGGCCAGAACAAAATTTCAAAAACAATTGCCGACAATAAAAGTAACAATTACGAATAAAACATGAACATTTGCGAATCTAGTGACAGGCAATCGAAACTCCAGAACATTCTGCTTAATTTGGTGCTAAAATTGGGGCATTGAGTGAATTTCGAACAGAATATTTAAAGAAATAAATGTGTCAGTTCTTCATAAATCAGCCTGTATATGTGTGTGGTGTGTGTGTGTGTGTATATATAATATACTCATATGGTTTCATTTCAGTGCAAATGCACATATACACAATATATAGACTCGTCACTTAAATATCGTTTCACTTCAATGCATATATATATATATATATAGTTTTCTATGTAAAAAGTATAATGCTTAAGATTAAAAGTTCCATTGTGATGAATGGGCCTGATTTGGAGAATAAAATTCACATGCAGTGTTTAAACTGATAACGTCTTAGGTTTTTGACCATTGTATGTGCATTTTATAGATGCTGTAAACAGGATGCATTCTTTTATGAGAAATTATATGTTGTTGATATGTGCATTTTTACAACTTTTAAAGGGGGTTTTAAAATATTGTATATTATATAATTTGTTTTGAAAATTAAAATCAAATTATCAAAAGCAGTTATTCACAGTTTACTGTGGAAAAATTCAAATATTAGTTAATTGTATTTTTATGCAAAGCGTTCGTTCCCATATTAATGAATCATATTAATTATAAGTGGAATAATAACAATTATAATAAAAAGAACTGCCATGTGCTGAGGAAAAAGTTACTGCAGAATAATCGTTTTGACTCCTCTAAGGGGTGTCTCTTGTTTGGTCTCTCTTAGTATTGATAGCCACTTGTATTTCTCTACTAAAACGCACAACATCCCCTTTCAAACTTTGGCATTCATTCTAATCGGCGCTTCTTTACAAAAACTTAAGTTAGTTACTTTGTCTTTACGGCAAAGCTTTTGAATTTTCAACATGTTATCTATGAGGGTCATTTGAAAAGTTCTCGAAATGTTCTTATTTTTCAACAGTTTCCCTTAACATAAATGCGCCTAGTCCAGCGCGATGCACCATACCTCCAAGCCAGTAAAATACGCCTGAAATGACGATCTACGTTCTTCGTTGGACGAAAATGTCTTTCCATCAAGGGATTTTCTCAGCTTAGAGAAATGGTGGAAGTCTAAATCAGGTGAATGTGATAGCAAATCATACCCCCCTCGTTGATTTTCGCCGTAGCAACAACATATGTGCGGGCGAGAATTGTCTTGAAGGAAAAGTCTTTCTTCTTTGCCAAACTCTTTTCTCGCGCACTTCGTTCTTCAAGGTCCAGAATGTTAACATAACACGTGATAGATTCTAGATAGATTTAGCAGCACACCCTTGGCATCCCAGAAAAGCAACACCATGATCTTACTGGCGGATTTCACACACTTTATCTCCTTTAGTGGTGGTGAATCTTAGTGTTTCCATTGCTTAAACTGCTTGTTTTGTTTCAGAGTGTAGTAGTACGCGCATATTTCATTATTTCTTACAAATAGACATTTATAATCGGTAGGATTTCTCTGATAACGAACCAAATAACTTTGCTGAGAGATCTGCACCGATTCACTTTTGACCCGGAGTCAGCAATCGTGGCACCCGTCTTTAGGATAATTTTTTACTTTCTCTACTACGTATAGTAAGTAGGGGAAGTATTGTATTCCACCCAAAAATTCGATACCGAGATTTCACTGGAAATACATGTTTTGAGACCCCCTGAATACAGAAAAAAGGCATTTTTGAAAACATGTCCGTGTGTGTGTCTGTCTGTGAACTATGCTGTTCAGAAACTCAGAAACGAACAGTCGGATAAACACCAAACTTGGTATTTAGGTTCAGTATCTTCCAAGGATGCGACACGAAGGTTTTCAATAAAATCCCCCACCCCAGTTTACCCTTTACATGGAACATTTTTCGAAAATTTTAATTTTCTCAAAAATGGCTCTAACGATTTTGATTAAAATATCATATGTTTAAGATGTTTTCATGGCAAATGAAATGTATATCCTGAATTTTCTGGGAATGTCTCCAAAAGTATTCTTCATTGTGAACGACTTTTGCATAACTGGTAAACCATAAGAGATAGACAAAATTTTACTACACAAAAAATCTGATGTGTTACACTCACATGACTTTCTCTACTCTTGTACAATCTATTTTTACAAACGCCTATTCTCCATATGCTTCATATTAATCGAGATATCGAGATGTCAATCTTATTTGTAATTTTCTTGTAGATGCAAGGGGAATATGGTAGCTTTTAAGCGATAGTCAAATATTTCATCGCTGGTTGCTATGTGGCGCATTCCATTCTCTTTGCATGTCCAGGACATAAAAAAATGAATAACGAATTTGAGAAAAAATATAAGTATTGGAAAATTTAAGGAAATAACAAGCAATATCTCGAAAACGGTTCACTCAACAAAAAAAATGTATATGATATAAGTTGTGTATTTTAACGCGATCTACATTTTTTGTGTAGTAAAATTTTGTCTATCTCTTATGGTTTACCAGTTATGCAAAAGTCGTTCATAATGAAGAATACTTTTGGAGACATTCCCAGAAATTTCGAGATATACATTTCATTTCTCATGACATTATCTTAAACATATGATATTTTCATCAAAATCGTTAGAGCCATTTTTGAGAAAATTAAAATTTTCGAAAAATGTTCCATGTAAAGGGTAGTCTGGGGTGGGGGATTTTCTTGAAAATCTTCGTGTCGCATCTCTGGAAGATACTGAACGTAAATACCAAGTTTGGTGTTTATCCGACTGTTAGTTTTTGAGTTATGCTGTTCACAGACACACACACACACAGACACACACACAGACACACAGACACACACACAGACACACACACGGACATGTTTCCAAAAATGCTTTTTTTGGATTCAGGAGGTCTCAAAACATGTATTTCCGGTGAAATCTCGGTATCGAATTTTTGGGTGGAATGCAATACTTCCCCTACTTACTATACGTAGTAGAGAAAGTAAAAATGTAGATCGCGTTAAAATACACAATTTATGTCATATACATTTCTTTTGTTCAGTGAACCATTTTCGAGATATTGCTTGTTATTCCCTTAAATTTTCCAGTACACTTTTTCTCAAATTCGTTATTCATTTTTACTTACTCTACTACGTATAGTAAGTAGGGGAAGTATTGTATTCCACCCAAAAATTCGATACCGAGATTTCACCGGAAATACATGTTTTGAGACTCCCTGAATCCAAAAAAAAAAAAAAGCATTTTTAGAAACATGTCCGTGTGTGTGTGTGTGTGTGTGTGTGTGTGTGTGTGTGTGTGTGTGTGTGTGTGTGTGTGTGTGTGTGTGTGTGTGTGTGTGTGTGTCTGTGTCTGTGTATCTGTGAACAGCATAACTCAGAAACGAACAGTCGGATAAACACCAAACTTGGTATTTAGGTTCAGTATCTTCCAGAGATGCGACACGAAGGTTTTCAAGAAAATCCCCCCATCCCAGACTACCCTTTACATGGAACATTTTTCGAAAATTTTAATTTTCTCAAAAATGGCTCTAACGATTTTGATTAAAATATCATATGTTTAAGATATTGGCGTGAGAAATGAAATGTATATCTCGAATTTTCTGGGAATGTCTCCAAAAGTATTCTTCATTGTGAACGATTTTTGCATAACTGGTAAACCATAAGAGATAGGCAAAATTTTACTATACAAAAATGTAGATCGCGTTAAAATACACAATTTATGTCATATACATTTCTTTTGTTGAGTGAACCGTTTTCGAGATATTGCTTGTTATTCCCTTAAATTTTCCAATACTTATACTTTTTCTCAAATTCGTTATTCATTTTTTATGCCCTGGAAATGCAAAGAGAATGGAATGCGCCACATAGCAACCAACGCTTAAAATATTTGACTATCGCTTAAAACCTACCATATTCCCCTTGCATCTACAAGAAAATTAGCAATAATATTAACATCTTGATTAACATGAAGCATATGGAGAATAAGCGTTTGTAAAAATAGTTTGTACAAGAGTAGAGAAAGTTATGTAAGTGTAACATATCAGATTTTTTTTGTCCTGGTAATGCAAAGAGAGTGGAATACTCCACATAGCAACCAGCTCTTAAAAAATTTGACTATCGCTTAAAGTCTACCATATTCCCCTTGCACCTACAAGAAAATTATCAATAAGATTAACATCTCGATTTACATGAAGCGTATGGGGAATAAGCGTTTGTAAGAATAGTTTGTACAAGAGTAGAGAAAGTCATGTGAGTGCAACACATCATTTTTTTTATGTTCAGCTCTTTTCTCAAAATATGAGATACACGTCCCCTGAAATTTCCAGAGCTTCAGCAGCTTTGGACACGTTCATTCGGTGATCCTGCAGAACCATGTCATGACAGATTTCGGTCTTCCGCTCCGCATCATCTTCCAAGCTTTCATAGCCGCGTTTAAAGTCCGTGGTCCATTGGACATTGTTTAAAATAATGGTGCAGATCAGAGTGATTGTTGTATCGGTATGCATTTCTGTTGCATTCATATGAAGATCTTAATAACTGCATGGTGTTCGATATTTACCATGTTTCCCGTACATACACAAGAGTGCACTGTTACAAACAGCCATGCCCACTATGATTCTTGAACAATCTCAACGTTACTACACAAATGTTTCCATGAAAGATGGCTGGTTTTGAATACAAATCTACTTTGGAATTGCTGATGCAATCTGTGGGTTATTCCGAGAACTTTTCAAGTAACTCTCTAGCTATGCACTGTACAGCAATAGAAATGCGTTGCTATCAATAATATGACAAAACAATGACTTTCTAGAATGTCAAAAGAGCGCCGATAATTTAAAATTCAAAAGGTAGTTACATAAAGAAGAGTTACATAGAAGAATATTGTATTCTCATTTGTGTTAGCCAGTTTATGATTACTGGGTTTTACTGTTTACTTTACCGCTTATTACCGAAGTTACACACACACACACATACACAAACACCCATTCCGGGACTCGAACCCGCGACCCTCAGCTAGCAGAGCGCCGGGCCATAGGCTCCAAAGACCACAGCAACGAGAGCCGGCAGAGCATATGATGTTCCTTTGGAAGAACAAGAGCTTTTTTTTTTTCTTCTAATTATTTTTAGGCAGGCGAATCATACATCATACCAGGTGGCATGTGGAATCTACAATTCTTAATAGGGATAATATAAATACATAATGTAAGTAATTTCCATAATATTTCGGTGATTACATTATTTCAAATCACTATATGACTATTCATGATGAAAAAATATTTATAATGTTCGGGGAAAGACCACTAGAAATAAAATCTGGAGATACGCCAGGAGAGAAAGCTTTAAACGTAATAGTGAGTCTTGCTGAGACAGCATTTCGGTTTACTTTACACAATATACACTACGTGATCAAAAGTATCCGGACACCTGGCTGAAAATGACGTACAAGTTCGTGGCGCCCTCCATCGGTAATGCTGGAAGTCAATATGGTGTTGGCCCACCCTTAGCTTTGATGACAGCGTTCACTCTCGCAGGCATACTTTCAATCAGGTGCTGGAAGGTTTCTTGGGGAATGGCAGCCCATTCTTCACGGAGTGCGGAACTGAGGAGAGGTATCGATGTAGGTCGGTGAGGCCTGGCACGAAGTCGGCGTTCCAAAACATCCCAAAGGTGTTTGTAGGATTCAAGTCAGGAGTCTGTGCAGGCCAGTCCATTACAGTGATGTTATTGTCCTGTAACCACACCGACACAGCCCGTACAGTATGAACAGGTGCTCGATCGTGTTGAAAGAAGCAATCGCCATCCCCGATTGCTATTCAACAGTGGGAAGCAAGATGGTGCTTAAAATATCAATGTAGGTCTGCGCTGCGATCGTGCCAAGCAAAACAACAAGGGGTGCAAGCCCCCTCCAGGAAAAACACGACCACACCATAACACCACCACCTCCGAATTTCACTGTTGGCACTACACACGCTGGCAGATGACGTTTACCGGGCATTCGCCATACCCACACCCTGCCATCGGATCGCTACCGTGATTCGTCACTCCACACAACGTTTTGCACTGTTCAATCGTGTAATGCTGATGCTCCTTACACCAAGCGAGGCGTCGTTTGGCATTTTCCTGCGTTATGTGCGGCTTATGAGCAGCCGCTCGACCATGGAATCCAAGGTTTCTCACCTCACGCCTAACTGTCATAGTACTTGGACTGGATCCTGATGCAGTTTGGAATTGCTGTGTGATGATCTGAATATATGTCTGTCTATTACTCTTTACGACCCTTTTCAAATGTCGGCGGTCTCTGTCAGTCAACAGACGAGGTCGGCCTATACGCTTTTGTGCTATACATGTCCCTTCACGTTTCCACTTCACTATCACATCAGAAACAGTGAACCTAGGGATGTTTAGGAGTGGGGAAATCTCGTGTAAGACTTCTGACACAAGTGACACCCAATCACCTGACCACGTTCGAAGTCCGTAAGTTCCACGGAGCGTCCCATTCTGCTGTTTCACGATGTCTAATGACTACTGAGGTCGCGGATAATGAGTACCAGGCAGTAGGTGGCAGCACAATGCACCTAAGATGAAAAACGTATGTTTGTGGGGGTGTCCGGATACTTTTGATCACATAGTGTATGTAGCACTACACTCTGAAAATTCATAAATAAGCTAAAAATAAATTATCAGTACAATACAATGCAATACGGTCATGTCATTTGCACCCTTGTGTGTTAATCGTAGGCTTATTGAGGAGCAAATAACTGAATATTCTTGATTTGTTTCCTGTTGCAAGTTACCCACCTAACAGCTGGTGTCACAAATTCAATTACAGTACGTAGGAGGTACTCTAAGTAAACTGGTATTTTAGCCAGGAGAAGGGATAATACCTGCTCGAGCTAGAGTAACTAAAACATAACGGAATGTGACGGTCTGTATACAACAATGCTGTTTTGAAAATTCTCTCTCTCTCTCTCTCTCTCTCTCTCTCTCTCTCTCTCTCTCTCTCTCTCTCTCTCTCTACAAGCAGAGTGCGTCATCCAACCTTATACACACCCTTCACTTGGCTAAAACACCAATGAATAGGCAATAGTTCCGGCTGCGTTAATTTGAGCGCCTCACACACAGTTTAATTACTTCTCGTAATTAATCACTGCCAATAATTGTCACCCGAAACTATAATACTTAGTAGTATACGACGCTGCATTAAACCGCTAATAGGTTGTAAAGTGAAGTACAGGGTCAACAGATTAAGCGGTAACGTTGTTAACGGCACTTGGTTCCCGGGGTCGCGCCACTCGCCTGCCGACACTATCCCCGCGCGGACCGTCAAAAGCATAGGACAAGGCCAACTAGTACCATTATTTCAAAAATTACAATACTGAAATCGCTTACATTGCTTACCTTTTCAAAGATAACGTTGGAAATATTCTTCTTGTGCTCGAAAACAGGCATTGCAGCGTCTTAACAGATTATCATTCACATGTTGCAACTCTTCTGGAGAAATGTTGGCTATTTCTTCCCGTATATTATTTTGTAGCTCTTGTAATGTTCAGGGATTTGATTTACACACTTTGTCTTTTAAATTGCCCCCACAGGTATAAATCGCAGGGCACGAGGTCTGGGGATCGAGCAGGCCACACCTCTACACTAATCACTCTGTCACCAAAGACGTCAGCAATTGCATCCAAAGAACTCTGAGCTGTAGCCCCGTCTTGTTGAAATACGTTGTGCATTCGTGCTTCCTCTGTCAATTGAGAGAAAAACTACTGCAAAATTAAGGCTTGGTACCGTACAGCATTAATTGTTTCGTGAGAGAAAACAGGGTAAATTGTTCTAACCACTCACAGCATACCTAACACCGACCTTAAGATCATGCAGTGGACTTTGATTTGTATGAGTATGAGGGAAGCGGAGTGCAACCGCGATCTAGGTGCCGATAAAAGCGTTGTCGCTTTATCTGATGGCACCGATAAATTCGTGATTCCCAAATTAGCAACACTGTAAAAGCAAGATATCACAGGACATTTTTGTAATATGTTTCCATTTGCTCGACTGCCATTCACGATTAAACATTTTGAAAAGTTCAAAGAGAAAGCACTGAAAGAAATTTCTAATTACTCCAAGTGTAGTGCCATCCAAATTATTCTCTCTCGCTCTCTCTCTCTCTCTCTCTCTCTCTCTCTCTCTCTCTCTCTGTCTCACTTTCACTCTGCATATATGGATAATGTTAATAGATCAGATTCTCAATTGATAAATTGATAACTAGTATAGGGAAATTCTGTAGTACCATTTAATTTGCTTATTTGGTGATTATCTTCGCAGTCGGCCAGTGGCATTTACGGCAATTGAAACCTCACTTATTGTATATCACGTCACCACAGTATTGGTTGCTAATGGCAAGAGAGGGGGGAATTGTGGGTATCCAAAGGTGAGCACAGCTTGAGGCTCTGAAACGTAGTTGAACTGCTTAGTCGACGAGTAAATTACAACAGTGCTACAGTGCTAGTGCTGTTGATATAAAGCAGTGCAATTCATACCACCTGGAACCACTGGACGAGTTCAGCCTCTGGATGTTTGTTTTTCCATTCATATAAAACATATTATCGCACCATCTTAGCTGTGCCTTAAAGGATAGTCCAGTTCACGATAAACTCCACGACAGACTGTTTCGCATTCGGTTGCTTGCCATCATATTCCACCAGTTCTCGTCACCACACTATACCAATATGATTATACAGAGTGACCCAATTGATGTACGCCTTTGAAACGTTATTTCTCAACAACGAAATGAGACAGAAATCATTTGTTTTTTGTGTTCTATTCCTTAAACTGTCTTAAGCCCGCGCATGAACAAAATGTCCATTTTCTGCTACAGTACACTCCCAACAACGACGTTGAACAGAGCTACATACCGTCCGGACTGCTTATAATGGAATATCATTGATGACATGTTCAATCCGATCTCTCGTTTACTCCAGTGTTTGTGATTTTTTTAAGTAAACCGTGTTCTTTAAAGTTCCCCAAAGGTAGAAGTATAGAGGGGTTAAATCGGGAGATCGAGGCGGGTACTCCATAGTAGTTCCTCTGATTGAAAAAATTTCTCACGACATGGAAGTGAGTTGGAGGCCCTTCTTGTTGGAAGTAAACCTCATTTTCATTCTCAAAGAGATCATTAAGACATGGAATCATGGTTTACAACATTTTCAGGTAAGTCTGACCCGTGACAGTCACTTCGAAGAAGTAAGGCCCAATTACTCCTCTGGAAGACAGACCGCACCATATCATTACTCCTGGAAGATTGACGGCATCTTCTTCAACAATATGTGGGTTTTGCTTAGCCCAGTACACACAATTATGCCGATTAATTGTGTCATTAAATTTGAATGTGGCTTCATCTGACCAAACAATTGAGTCTTGAAAGTCTTCCCTTTCGTCACACTTGTTCAGAAACCACTTACAAAATTGCAGTCGCCTACCTGGATCGTCCTCATTTAGTGCGTGGAGAAGTCTCGGAATGTAAGACTTCCATTTTTGACCTCGCACAATTGGATGAACACTGGTTTTCTGGATACCATTCTCACCGGCATTTTGTTTCTTTATAAACACGTGTCTCATTTCGTTGTTGAGAAATAACGTTTCAAAGTGTGTATAATTTGGGACACTCAGTATATGCATTCTTTAAAAGTGGTTAACTAATAGAACGACCTGAACAGTTCATTACTCCCTTCGATCTTGATGGTGCGAACTTTTGTGATCACTGTGGCGCGTCGTTTGTCATCCGGTGTTCAGGTGCAAAATAAGAGTTTGTTTTGAACATTGACAATGTCTATTATGTGAAGTGTAATACATACATCCCATAAAAGGTTGAACCCTGCAAGTTTTAGTCACTAATGTTCTACCGCCCTCCTGATGCACATGATGAGCATTAGCAGCTAATATGTTTCCTGTCTTAATTGTTAACATGATACTTTCAAATGAGCCTAACTATAGATTTAACTTGCGACCTCGCACTCAAGGGGTTCCTTATTCCTTCAAGTTTAAGGAATCGGTATCTGAATACTGTCCAGCGTTGTTGTCCATTGAAAATAATAATCTGCCATCTCCTGATCCAATTCGTGTACTAGCTTCAACTGCACGTCGTAGAAGGTAATTCCAAATTCTGCTTTAATTCTGAGCGGCATATACACAACTTAAGTCAGTTTTGTAATCAGATGTATTTATACACTAATTATAATTGGATTATATAATTCATTCATTATCTGTTTACCCTCCTCTTATGTAGGACTTACACCCCCAGGACTTACAGGCGGGTGCCTGGGGTCAGAGGCCCGTCGAGGAGGACACTCATGGATCAGACAGAACAACCAGGATGGGGGATCAGCCCGATGCCTGGTATGGGATGAAGGAAGTAGATAAAACGAAATGTTGGTGAAATGGATGAAAGGAAAGGTGATGATGGAGCAGTTGGTGGAATGAATGGCGGGGGAAACCGGAGAACCCGGAGAAAACCCGCCCAGACGCCGCTTCGTCCACCACAAATCCCACATGCAGGTCCCTGGGATTGAACCCGGGCCGCCTCGGTGGAAGGCGAGCGTTCTAACCACTCGGCCACGGCGCCGCCGGATTATATAATCTGAAACTTTAATAGCCAGCTGCAGTCAACTGCCTTGAGTTCTAATTAATTTTAAAACTGTAAAACCTGGTACCTTCATTCATCAAAAACGTTCTAGACGTATTCTTATTTGTTTTTTTACTTTCTCTACTACGCATGGTAAGTAGGGGAAGTATTGTATTCCAACCAAAAATTCGATACCGAGATTTCACGGGAAACACATGTTTTGAGACCTCTGAATCCAAAAAAAGCATATTTGGAAACATATCCGTGTGCGTGTGTGTGTCTGTGAACAGCATAACTCAGAAACGAACAGTCGGATAAACACCAAACTTGGTATTTAGGTTCAATATCTTCCAGAGATGCGACATGAAGGTTTTCAAGAAAATCCCCCCACCCCAGATTACCCTTTACATGGAACATTTTTCGAAAATTTTAATTTTCTCAAAAATGTCTCTAACGATTTTGATTAAAATATCATATGTTTAAGATATTTTCATGACAAATGAAATGTTGTCTCGAATTTTCTGGGAATGTCTCCAAAAGTATTCTTCGTTGTGAACGACTTTGCATAGCTAGTAAACCATAATAGATAGACAAAATTTTACTACACAAAAATGTAAATCGCGATAAAATACACAATTTATGTCATATACTTTTTTTTGTTGGGTGAACCATTTTCGAGATATTGCTTGTTATTCCCTTAAATTTTCCAATAATACTTTTTCTCAAATTCGTTATTCATTTTTTTTGACCTGGTAATGCAAAGAGAAGGGAATACTCCACATAGCAATCAGCTCTTAAAATATTTGACTATCACTTAAAGCCTACCAATTCCCCTTGCATCTACAAGAAAATTAGCAATAAGGTTAACATCTCGATATCTCAATTAACATGAAGCATATGGAGAAAAAGCGTTTGTAAAAATAGTTTGTACAAGAGTAGAGAAAGTCATGTGAGTGTAACACATCAGATTTTTCATTTTTCTGACTTGGAAAACATTTTAAGCAAATATCTTTGCTCCCTCTTTTAGATGTTTTTACTATTGTCTTGAGAAGTGCTACTCATTTTAGGAAAAGCATTCAAAATAAACCTTGCGCATTGCATTCGTAAACTAAGCGGATTTCCAAGCCGACTTCGACAGTAGGTAACGGATAACCATGTGTTCATTAATTTCTTTGCCCCGCTTTATCTCAACCCACAAATTCGAAGTCGCAATTTCACTAAATGCATATTTTGTAGCCTTAATAATCACAAAATAATAATAATAATAATAATAATAATAATAATAATATGTACATTCATTTACCAATAAATATTTGTTTGTGTATGTGTAACTACAGGGTGAGCCTAAAGACTACGAACCGGCTGCGCGGCGTTTTTCCTGTCCGCGTCCTCGTTGCTCGTAGCCGTTTACCGCTATCATAGAAAAGCGCGGATGAAACCATACAACATTTTTAAAACTACTTTTAAAGGCTTTACTTACCAACTTCATTAAAGTGTGTTTGAGGACAGAATTATTAGTAGAAATTTATGGACCCCTCGGTCCCCCAACCTAAGCCACTGCGATTTCTATCTCTGGAGTAACTTAAAACAAAGTGTACAAGACAAACCCACACGCCCTGGAAGAATTAAAACAAAATATCCGCCAGGAAATTGCCAGCATTTCTCAGCTTGAACTACGTCGAGTAATGGATAGTTTCCTAAAGAGGTGCCAAATATATATGGACAACCACGGTGGCCAGTTTCAGCATCACCTTTCATAAAGTTGGTAAGTAAAGCCTTTAAAACTAGTTTTAAAAATGTATGGTTTCATGTGCGCCTTTCTATGATAGCGGCAGACGTCAACGAGCGCCGAGGACGCGGACAGGAAAAACACCGCGCAGGCGGTTCGTAGTTTTTTTGGCTCACTCTGTATATACATCATGGCTCAAGAACTAAAGGTTTTATGAATACCACATTTAGTATTAAAGTCGGAGATCTTCCAAAGGTAGAAGGTACAGCCTTTCAAGAAATGTCTTCCACAGCAACTAGCATCTTATATGCGTCAGTTTCCGCTGAAGATTCTTTTAACAGTTTTAATGCAAATATCGCGACGTCGAGGTAATTGTATGACGAACAAAGTGTGTACCTGGAATATTCTGTCGAACACCTGTTATAAGTTACACCTCGCGCTCTTTGACCTACATAGACCTATTGTGACTACTATCCCCCAGGAGCAAGGGATTGAATTAAGGAAGCACAGGGGGCTACAGGTCGCAGGCAGACAAGCCATAGAGACACGCGGAGGTCCCTAAGAGTTCCAGACGCGTCCCACTGGAGCTGCCTAGAGAGGGCGATGAACGACACGTCGACCAAGCAGCCCTCTAGTTTCTTTTGAGCAAGAATTTGTGCCATCTGACCGGTACCGCCATACGCCACGAAACGTATAAGCACACCTGAAAGAGGAGAAGGAAACGAAATGAAAGCAAATCGTGGTAGATGAGAAACCACCCCAGGATTCGCCTACTGACCAGGGAAAACATGAAAAATCCAAGGTCAGCGTGGCGGTCGACGGGAATCGAAGTCGGGATCTCCTGAATGCGTGCCTCACACGTTACCGCGCAGCCACCTCGCTCGGTTGAACATTGATTAAGGTTCATGTATGCTTATTAAGTGTGGAATAGCCGGGGAAAATATATATGATAAACTACAAATTACTACGCGAAAAAGTATTTCTTATTATTAATTGGGCCATAATGATTTCAGAACTATTCGCTGTTCTACATTTAAATTTTCCTGGATTGAAGTTCTCATTTTGTTTCTCTTGAGCTGATCTAACGCGTAATGGCTTGTTTATAAACAGTTAACCATTTCTAAGTCCCAGTGTAAAACAGCATGTATTACTTAATTGAAACCATTTTTATCCAGATTATTACAGTGAATGACCAACATGACATAGATACAAAAGTAACATTTTGTGAACAAGCTGCTGAATGGTTTAATTAGATTTGAAAAGTCCAATCACAGTCGGAACTCGAATTGTAAATCTTCGGTTTACCGTGCCCAAGACCCTTAAGGGCGAGGAAAAGAACATAGAGTATTGAGGTTATTAATAATTAATATCTCTTTCTCTCTTATCGTTCTTCTGTTATTACTTTTCGTGGGTCAGGTGATATTGCTGTATGACAGGAAGCCCAGTAATTAAAACTCAACTGAAATGTGAGGCATCTCTTAGCAGAGGTCGCCGATGATTGGCATAGACTAAATGAAATTTTCCATAGCCCAGGTAACTGATTACTGGTCCTTTGAGTATCGCGTCTACAGGGAGATTCGATGCTCGCTTAACCGTAAACTGGCAGTTCCAATAAGGGACACACATTGTATTTACCCTAAACCAATTAGTGGCTTTGACCTGAATTTATCATAGGCAACGTCTAAAGAGATTTCGAGATACGCGAGTAAGTTCAAAACTTCGAGTGAAATATGTCGTAACCGTTTCAAAACTAAGATCGATGTGCCTTACACAAATAAATTAATTTCTATTTACGTTCTGTTTAAAAACAAATCATCACATTGCGGTGTATTTTACCATTAGTGCCAACTCCTGAATTATGAAACATAGGTGACCAGAGACTTAACCTCAAAAGCAAAGGTAAAACGTTACATTAATAGAATAAAAATCCAAACCCTTTGTTAGAACAATTTTATTACTTTGGAAGTATTGCATTCTACCAAAAATGCAATACCGAGATTTCACCGAAAATACACTTTTTGAGCTCCCTGAATCCAAACTAAAAAGCATTGTTAGATAAAGGTCCGTGTTTGACGTTATCAAAACGATAAGTCGATAGAATCTTCCAAGAATGTGACACGAGAATTTTTAAGGCAATCCCTCCACACAAAGCTACCCTTTACATGGAAAACATTTCCCTATGTTTGATTTTCTCAAAAATGTCTCTAATGGTTTTGTTGAAATATCATATGTTTAAGATATTTGCATGACAAATGAAATTTATTTGTTGAATTTACTAGAAATAGCCTGTGAAGTCCTATTTATTCTGAATGATTTTGTGTAATTGGAAAACCGTAACAGAGAGATAGTCTTACTACCCGAAACAAGATGCAGATTTTGTTAAAGCACACAATTTAAGTCAAATGCATTTTGTAGCGTTAAGTATTTCTCAGATGTTCTTTGATATTGGTTTGAGTTTTAAAATATTTATACTTAAGTGGTAGAATGTAGTTATCGTAGGGGACACCTCGCGCACTGCGACCATCTGGCTCTACTGTGGCTACAACCGCCCCAGGAGGCAAAGCTGAGATGAAGGAGCCGTAGGAGGTCCCAACTACTATTAGGAGGTCAATGAAAATTATATAATCTGCAAGTGCCGAATGGCGAAACTCATAAGGTAGCATTTATATTGTGTCATTAAATAAATATGTCTGAGTAGAGTTATGTGATACAAATATAGAAGATTTGATTAACTTACACTCAGAAATAAGCACTTTGCCCGATAACTTCATGTGTCGCACAACGATAATATGCAGCCTTGAAATGTATCCCTACAGATAGCGAGCGATGTCTAGCGAGAATATTAAACAATTGCTAGTCGCATTTTGTAATCAGGAAAAATATTAATGTTAAATCACATACGTTTTTATTCTGATAACAATCATCATAAATAAGAATGAATTTATATTAACTGATTCCGTAGCTTGCTAAATAAATTGGGTGTTTCATATTTCTTTGTGTTTCACCGCGTGAGTCTTCTCATCCTACGAATTGGTAACTAGGCAACTCTGCATTTTACAGACGATGCTGATTAGGTGCTCGTTGTTAACGTGCTCTAGTATCGCAATAGTTAACATGCTGGAAAGTCAGGTGAAGGTTGGAAGTTCAAATCATGCCTGCCAATAAATGAGCTTTTTATTAATTTCTGTTCATGTTTGGATAAAGTTCCAGCAAATCATGATTTCTTTCCGAATGCACTAGAAAGTGGATTTGCCCATAAATACGAAGTTCCAGCCGTTCGTGCTTACTGTGGAACCAGGTTTTCGAATGGAGAGTATCTGGACATGCTGTTAGTATACGGGGAAGCGCAGCAGAATGCAACGGAGGCACGTAGTCTTAAAAAGTACCTTCAAGCGGCAGTATATGAACCTGCGACCTTCATTACTCAATGCCAACGCTCACACTGTTGCGCTACGAGTGAAAGTCGGTGCAAAGCAGTCATTTCGGCCAAAATTGATACGACGCGATGCAGTGGACAGTATTTGCGGCATAGCTTGTACAACGCCGGGACTGCAGAACTTCTCAATCTGCAGACTGAGAAAACTCACCCGGTATATATACATATACGTGTGTATACATACACATTCGGCCGTTGCCGCCAGTCGGTTGTCTGCGCATGACGCCAATACTTTGAAGCGAGTTTATCACCAGTGCCTCTGGCAGAGGACCAGCGAAAGATGAGTGGAAGCATAGCCGTCTCTAGTCTAGTGACTAGAGACGGCTATGGTGGAAGGGATGGATGTCAACAGTTTCGAAGCCACCTTAGTGAAATGAGACTTGTATCGTACCTTTCCAGTATTTACATTTGGAACGTCTTTCGCTTGTGTCTCGTAAACTCACAATCGGAAACGCATGTCTAGCTTTAGTCGTCATAGAAGAGTTAAAAGATCTTATGATCTATGTTAGCCAAAACAGACTACTCATGGATGAGCTTCATGAAGTTTTTGTTTATGTATTACAAAGATAATAGTGATCATACATGAATGCACTTTCCAACGTTGCTTAGGAGTCAATACTGTTGAAACGGTCAGGACATTCAGACACTTTTAACTCATTAAAACTCCCTCAGCTTCTGTCAACAGTTATTGATAATATGTAGTAATAATAATAATAATAATAATAGATAACCTGTCTCTTTTACCTTGCGATGCTCTAACCCTGAGCTAACTGACAAGGTATTAAACCTTCTCATCTGATTCATGCGATACATGAGATGATTGCTCCAAGGCAATCTAAATTATTTCTAAATATGACACCTTACACGCGACCTGCATTATTACTTGAGCTCTAGAATATATCATTATGGTAGCCAGGGGTAGAGCATCGACACGGAAAGTCAATATCCGTGGTTCGCTTACCGGACTTAGTGTTGAATTTTTCAATTCTGATTCGACTTTCCAACGACAGCCAGCGCCTGCCAATGTGAAAATCAATATCAAACATAAGTTAACCTTGGTAGTGCATTTAACTAGAAACCTAGTAAGTACTAGCAACATTGAGATCATTTTGGAGGTTCACCGGGAAGTATGAATCAGATGAGAAAGTTTAATACAGTTAAGTTTCTCGTCGCGGTAGCTCGGGTAGAGCATCAATACTGAAACCCGTGTTTGTGTCCCTATTTTAGCCTAAACATTGCCACTGTAACCCACCTACTTGGTGTGGGGATAGCATATCTGTCTTTCAGCCTCGAGGGTCCGAATTTGAACCTTGGTTCTGTGAGTGGCCTGAATAAGGCTTCTTTCCCGGTTTTTGTCTTAATCTCACAAGGAAAAGTCAGCCAACTCTCCACTCTCCATCTCTGTAGACCTAAATTGTTTAAGGGGACTTACAAAACAAACAAAATTGTCACTGTGAAACGACAAGTATCAAACTATCAGTTATTAATAGAATTAAAGATTGAGATCAACATGGTAAATGTCCATAATTTTTACAGCAATCTTTGGTTTCAGATGAGAGCAAGAAGTTTGAATTCATACTGAAGTCATAACACCAAGTAATGCAACCATTATGCCCCAAGTTTACGATGTTCCCTCGTCTATAAGAGATTTCTCGTTGTAGCGGAGTACCATCCTGCTGGCAAATGAGATTTGCGATATAGCTCCGGGTCGCGCAATTCCAGCTACATTGTATCAGATGAAGAGAAAATTACAAATGCTTTTAAGGGGAAGTTATTACTTTCTAGGCGGCTTTAAGATAATGACATTGAACGCTGCGAGGGTCTTGGACGAGTGAAAATCTGCCCAGATGTTTCATGGGATCCAGTTGCGCGCCGTTAACCCTTGGCAGAAGCAGGTTCGTTAATGACCGTAATGATAGGAGTTCTGCTTTTAGAAATTAGACTTTTGTTCCGAGCTCAGCTCCGTCTTTACTAAAGCTTCTCTTTCTTTATCTTTCTTACTTACCTTCTTAGTTCTTTCATGCTGTCTAATGGAGTCTTTCAAGCAAAAGGCTGCCAGGAAATAAGAAAAAGGGTTTAATCTGTGATTTCTGTGTCCAGTGGACTGTGATCTTTAGTTGATGTTAACATTTCATCTGATAGCTTAGTTATGAAAATATCAGTTTTTATTCTTAATCATTATTGGTGATGAAGGAGTTACAATAAAAGGATATTCGATGTACGTAACCGCATAAAAGTTTACAAGTGAAAATTGTCATTTGCTGGTATTGTTATTATTATTATTAATTAATTAACTTCTTGTGCTTACAAGTACTACTTGTCACAATGGTGTAACAATTTCATTTGTTGTATGTATTACTTACTTGTGTCGGTTAATAATTTGAACATAAATTATTAATTATAACGAACAAAATAATATAGATTTTGAAATGACACTTGTTGCTGCTACCACTGACACTGCTAACTGCACAAGAAAATACTAACTTAGTGTAGTTACTGATGTATCTCAACTACGTCTAGTTACTATGACTTGAGCGTTTACTGAGGCAGTATTTTTAACACTTAAATAATATCAGTCTGATTATATGATATAAAATATAATAACAGCCCGCCTTAAAGCAATATGTGTATAAATAATATATAAAGTGTATGTAACAGTCATTGTATTATGTTTATATTATTATGTACATGTATAATAATGTTATGTGAATGTATTACGTAATTTAACAATGTAGGAGCTGTGAGAATAGAAGCCGAAAGTTGCTAACAATGAGGTAACCTTGAGACAACAATAAATTAGAAAGTTTAATAATGCTACTAGTTTTTCTTGGAACAATAATATAATATTTAAAACATTTTGAATAAATAGCCAATCAACAACTAGAAAAAGCTTAAGTTAAATAAAAGTATTCTACTGGAGTAGGATTAGCCAATCAGAAATTGAAATAGTGGAAATAGACGGCAGATGCTACTAGACAGCGTTCCCGAACAGTTCGATACATATTCAGTGTGAGATATAAAAAATTCATTACAGCGTGAATAATATAAAGTTTACGTGTTAAAAAGTACAAGTAACAATAATCTCACAGCTCTACAGTAGGATACATCAGTGAAGTGTTATTTTATCGTGTGAAGGAATAATAAAAGGTGAAGTAAAAAATTATAATTTATGTAAGCCTTCATTCTTTAGCCGCACCAACCTCTGCTAAGAGATACGTGTTTCTGCAAATTACTACTGACGCAGCCGAGGCAAACATACATGTATAATATTTAAATAAACATTAAAATACAAAGTTGATTTTTTTAAAAGTGGGGCGAAGGCCACCGGAAACTTTGTAACGTGCGTGGTCTAAACAACTTCAAGTTTGGCTCTCCAATAGCAGCAATACACAAACTTCAACATATGCGCATGCTCTCCGCATCCCGTCTTGCATTGAGGGTATGTAGTTGATATGCCACCCATCAAACAACAAACATACTCTGAAAAATTAAATTAACATTTTTTGTTTTCATGAGCCCTTGGCCAACCACTTACTTTTATAATTGTTTCACTGTTGTCTCAACCTCATGATTTTCTTAGATATCTTCCTATTGATATTCGATATACGTGTTCTCTTTCGTTCTAAAATTGCAGATTCTATCGTTTACTTTGTATATACTCGATTCTTGTCTTATTGTTTGTTTCTTATTCTGTCTCGTCTAGTCGATCTCATGACTGGCCTTAAAATCTTACTATTGTCCTTATATCTCTTACTAAAAGTCAACTCTCAGTACCGCACAAACATAGAGATGTCATTGTTGTGTAAAATATCTGTCCTTGTTTGGTTTTTAAATGTCCTGGTTATTGTGCTGTTTGTCTGGTTAGATCAATCTATTTTCTATTCTTGATAAATAGTCTTAAAACCAAAATATTTAAAACAGTTGCCTCTTCTATTATTTGTTCTTTAATTATATTTTTGAACCTAATGGAATATTGTGTATGAAATCCATCATTTTAATTGTATTTGCAGCTATCGACATAGTGTATTCTTTCCTATTTTGTTTAATGCATAGATAGCTTTTGGTAGTTCAGCTTCATTGGATTGTCAGAGATTAACATACGGTCACTTGCTTTAAGGAATGACGATATACAATTCCTTGTATTCCAACAAGTGGTTAAAAATTACAATTGCTAGTTTCCGCTCTGGATAACTTGTCAACAAATACACTTGTCTTAACAGTCTTATCGAGGTTTTCTTCCAAACTTTGTAAAGGATCAGCTGAGTAATAAACTGTCCATTATTTACCCTCATTGAATAATCGTTTCTCTACAGGTCATAGTTTTTACACAGCCTGCTCTTGAGTTACGTAAGCGCTAAAACCACGTGCCTGATGTTCTACGCATGCATCACATTACGGTAATGAAAACACCAATAACGTAACTCGACATTCTGAGTGATTTAATGTGAAGGTTTATGGTAATTATCATAGCGCAAGAGAGTCAAGAAATGTCCTTTTGACGATATACGCTTATGGAAGGAAATTCATAAATCTACTTCAAATATGTCAGAATTCGCGCGACCATAACCTCAAAAGCATCAGGTCTATGTATAACCGGCTATTCGAAACAGAAATCTTGGTCACCTAAATTATTTAAATGCAAATTAGAAAACTGGTTCCTGAATTACTCATCTGTTTATCTGATGGATAATCTTATCCTTTAACAAATCGTTTACAATGCTGCTATCTGAAAGTCATCCATGTTATTCTACTAGGTGTTCAATGATGGGGACAAAAAATATCGTGGTAATAGTTTATTGTATTTACGGCATAGCGAAATTTAACGAAAGGCTGTACTATATTAGAAAACACGCCATCACGAAGACTCTCCAAAGTCATGTTGAATAGAGTCTGTAGAGTCGCTGCCAAGTGGTTGGCACAGAGAGTGTTATTTAACTGTCACAAAACATATTTTTGGAGTTTAGTCGTACATATCACAGAGCCCTCCCCCCGGAACAGGGCAGAGCGCCGCACACAGACCAGACGGTTCATTGTGGTTCCAACGTGACCCCTGGGAGGAAAGGATAAGGGCAGAGACCCGAAGGGCGACCAGCTCCGGATGCCGAGGGGCGCAAGCATGAATGGGTCCCTAACGCTTCCAGATAAAACGCATCCGACGCCGCACGGTCCCTGCCCACAAGCCACCAACCTCCAGGGACCCCAGACCGGAGCCCCACGCTGACGAGAGAGCAACTGAGCGGTACCGCAGCCACGCCACGGAAGAAACCTTTACAAGCGCAAGCCACCGCCCAGCCGCAACCGCCGAACACCGTCGCCTGGTCCTACAACCCTGAAACAGATGACAAGGAAGATGATGGGTACAGGAAATGAGAGGAAGGAGAGTCGTGGTAAAAGAGGAAGCATCCTAGCATTCGCCTGGCGATCCGGGGAAACCACGAAAAACCCATGGGCTAGAGTGGGCGATCGCCGGGAGTCGAACCTGGGACCTCACGAATGCAGGCCACAGACGTAACCGCCTAAGTCATCCCGCTCGGTTTGGATTTTAGTTACTAAAAATCAGAAATCAGCAAGCAGCAATATATTTCATCTGTTTATTTGCATCACTTATAAGATAAAGCCAGAACACTTACAACTGAGTTATAATTGCTTTTCTTACCGACAATTTTCACACGGAAGTGCGGCTGGTCAGGCCTTGATCAGAAAAAAATTGCTACACCTTAGATCTTATAGAATAAAAAGCTTAATATCACATGAATTTACAATGTTCATGTTCATAAACAGGTGATTCGCCAAAAAAAAACTTTAAACTAAAAACAAATTAACATTGCGAAAGTATATAAACATGTTACTTCAAGATCTTGACACCTATACGTATAATGTCCTCATAAATCCATTTATTGTATACAAGTAGTGATCCGACAGGTGTGCCTATTACCGCTGATTTTTTGTTGTCAGTTTTGTTTGAGCCTTAATATTTTCTGGTGATTTATTGAAAATTTTGACTGCCATGTACTTAAAACGGTTCTCATACGTTTTTGTGTTTGTTCTTTGTCTTATTTTGTAATTATGTATACTATTTTTAGCTACAAAATCAATAGTAGCTGTTGTATATAGCATCGTAAGTGCTGACACGATCTGTTTCTTGTGTTCCCATAGGATCTTGTTGTTGATCCCAGAAATAGGCTGGAATGTTCTGGGAACTCTTTGGGCGTTCTGCAACTACGTACAATGCAGTGGGCCAGAGAACTTCACGCGCGGCGTCACTGAAGGTAAAGTATTTGTCGTGTTATGCAGGTCACATATCATATTCCTGCTGCCACACATCTTGAAACGTTCACAGCTTTCAGTTATTATCGCAACATATTGTTATTGTTCATTCAGCGTTCTGGCTTATCAGACCACAGGTCTCGGGTTCGATTCCCGGCTGTGTCGGGAAAAACATAGGAAACAGAATCATTCCCCACTTTCCGCAGAGTCTGGAAATATGAGTGAGAGTGTTTCATTCTAAAAAATATTAAAAACTAAAGTTAACAAAACCTAGAGTAATAACACCATCAATTGTTTCTCAAGGAAAACCCAGATTTTACCATAGAAGTTAAATGGGGCTATATAAATTAAACAATTAAAAACACTGTACCTCTTGCCCGCTCTTAATACGGCTTCACAGGCCCTGACACTGGTGCTGCATGAAATGATAAGTGGGAAGGAAAATTTGGGAAGCCTAAGTTTAGGGCACCTCTCCGGCATTTGCCAATTATGAGAAAAACCTGAAGAAAGAAACTCAAGTCAGGGAGGATTGTCCTGGCGAGATTGAAGCGGAAACCTCCCGTTCCTTGATGACCTCGGCTACCTGTGTCAGCATTGTACCTCTGCAGATTAAGGGCAAATGTACTAAACTATCGATATTAAACTTATTTGCCTTTAAACACAGTAAATTTAATTACTTTTAGTTGCAGGCCTTATGAAAACAAAATCTATAAGTTACACATAGTATTGTATTCTAAAAGAAATGAATTTCATCACAGTAATTACAGTACAAGATAATAATTTTAAATCATGAGAGCTACTTGAACAGTAAAGAAATGCACGCATACTTACACCCAGCCTCAGTAAAACAGGCATGTCAAAGTAAGCCCATTGGCCCGGTGGCTTAAAGTGCTGGAGCTAAGCGCTTTACCGCTAGACCAGAAAGCCGTAGTCAGATTGGCGATGTCGCCTGATGGTTTTGCAAAGAGGTATCTAAAGGCATCTTCTATTATATAAGTTGCATGAATGTCCAATGAAAAAAAGCACAAATAAGAAAAAAAAAAGCATTAAACTCTTAATTCTCCTTCAGCTCGGCAGTCATAACATGCGTATGCGGAAAACCAATCAAATAAGTATCTGGATTTGCATCCTAAAATGTGTTACTGACAAAAAAATAAATATGCATCAGGAATACTTCTAAAAGTTTAATTTCTTTATTTTTACGTTCTCTACTACTCATAGTAAACAGGGGTAGTATTGCATTCCACCCCCCCCCAAATAAAGCACTTTTAGAAAAACGTCTCTCTGTGTGTCTGTGAACAGCATAACTCAAAAACGAAAAGTCGGATAAATGCCAAACTTGTTAATTAGGTTCAATAGCTTTCAAAAATGCTACACAAAGATTTTCAAGAAAATGCTCCCACCCCAGACTACTCTTTACATGGAACATTTTTCGAATATTTTGATTTTCTGAAAAATGGCTCTAACGATTTTGATTAAAATATCCTATACGTAAGACATTTTCATGACAAATAAAATATATATCTTGAATTTTGGGTATGTCCCCAAAATTTCTCTTCTTTCTGACTGGTTTTTGCATATCTGGTAAACCGTAAGAGATAGACAAAATATTTCCACACAAAAAATGTAGAGCTCGTTAAAACAAATAATTTATGTCATATGATTTTTTTTAAGTGAACCATTTCCGAGATATTCCTTGTTATTTTATAACAAGTAATATCTCGGAAATGTTTCACTGGACAAAAAAACGTATATGACATAAATTGGGGTTTTTTTTTTACGAGATCTACATTTTTTGTAGTAAAGATTTGTCTATCTCTTACGGTTTACCAGTTATACGAAAATCGTTCAAAATGAAGAGGACTTTTGGGGACATACCCAAAATTCAAGATATACATTTCATTTACCATGAAAATATCTTAAACATATGACATTTTAATTAAAATCGTTAGACATTTTTGAAAAAACAATTTTTTTTATAAATGTTCCATGTAAAGGGTAGTCCGGGGTGGTAGAAGTTTTTCTTAATATCTTCATGTCGCATCCTTGAAAGCTATTGAACTTAAATACCAAGTTTGGTATTTATCCGTCTTTTCGTTTTTGAGTTATACTGTGCAACTGCACAAAGTAATATTATGAATACAACTACCATATTTTATGAAGTATGGTTCAGTGGCATACGTAGTTTCCATAGATTACTCTCAGTTTATATGGTCTTAAACGATATCGATATAGAAACATGAAAATTGTTGAGAAACTACAAGCCAGTAGAGGATGTTGAAATAAAATTCGCAGCAGCCTCACTGAAAACATCTGCAAACCGCTTTCAAAGAAAATCCAGGATATCACCCCCACCCCAATATTGAAAAAGGTATTGTCTTTACGTTATTTGCCCCACGTTGAGTAAGCTAAATTTGCATTTGCCCCACGCTTTAGGAGCCAATTTGAAGAAGGTCTGTATTGTAGTTCAACTGTTGGGGAGGCGAACTTGAAGTAGTAGCAACCGCACGTATAGTAAAATGTTTCCGGTAGCCTTCGTCCCAAATGTACTTTCCGGTGGCCTTTGCCTCCCCCCCAAAAAAATGTTAAAAAATATTAACTTTGTAATTTTGACTGTTTCTTCAAATATTATATATTTATGTTTGCCTCGGCTGCGTCAGTATTCACATATATATGTAGAGACATGAATGTCTTAGCAGGGAGGTGGTGCGACTGAAGAATGTAGGCTTACACAGATTATAATTTTTACTTCACCCCTTTTATTAATGATTGACACTGTTTAAATAACACTTCACTGATAGAGAGAGTGAGCTGTGAGATTTTTTTATTAATTACTTGCACTTTTTTAACACGTAAACTATTTTTGTCTCGCACGAATACGTATTAAATTTCTCGAGGACACATCTCGCGTCCGGTTAGAAACACTGTCTACAACCAACGCGTCCAGTTATGAGCGCTGTCTACAAGCAACTGACTTGATTTCTACCTCCTAAATTTGTAAATTTCTGTATTTCAAGTCTCTGATTGGCTAATCCTAGTCCAATAGAATACCTTCATTTAACTAAAGCTTTTTCTGGTTGTTGATTGGCTATTTTATAAACTGTCACAAAAATTACATTATTGTTGCTCCAGGAATGACTAGTAGCATTATTACACTTTCTTACTCATTATTGCCTCAAGGTTACCTCATTGTTAGCAACTTTTAACCTATTATTCTCACAGCTCCTACATTATTAAATTAGTAATACATTCAGATAACATTATTACACATGTATACAATAATATAAACATATACAATGATTGTAATATACACTTTTTATATATTTTCGCATATACATATTGCTTTAAGGCGGGCTGTTATTGTATTTATATATTATATAATTAGACTGAAATCATTTAAGTGTTAAAAATACTGCCTCAATATTTAGAAGAGAGCAGACGACTATCTCAGTTCCGTTATGCCGAAGAAAAAACATAAAAAGAACCATGTAATGAATCTGCCATATGCACGCGCGCGTTTGTGTGTGAGTGAAAAAGACGGACATAAAATGTTAACATACGTAGGAATGAGGGCTCATTCAGAGAAAAAATTATGAGCAAAGAAACTGTTAATGTTTTATATGTATCTGCAAAACGGTGCTTACCACGTCACAAAGTGAAAGGTTTTCCCAGGCTGAACTGGTAGTACTCATTTAGAACGTTAGGATTTGACTGTTGTAATATTCTGATGTTTATTCTCCCCTTTCTTCTTATATTTGGAGGTATAGCTCACTTATCAATCCCCGGTTCTCTTCATTTCTGGTACTTTTTGAGCTTGAATAAAATATACCTCTAGTGGCTTGCTAGGGCGGCTGTTGATAGGTTTCATTTCGCGGTTTTCCTTCCCCTAGACCAGTCGCTTTCACCACAATTAAAGAGCCTGGTCCGCCCTGCTAGTTTTGGTAATTCAACCTGGGTATTTAATTTCCCCAGTATCTTCCAGTTTGGCGAGCATTCCCTAGGGAGGCGCCGATGGAGACTAGCAAACCCCACACGGGGTGAGGAACAGAAGACATGAGTGCCCAAGCAATATGTGACTGGGTGGGTAGACTAGGATTAGCGAACGGAGGTGACACGTAGCACCTCAACCCGCAAGGTATCTTTTGTGGATACCCCAGGGAGGAACTGATGAGAGGAAGGAATCGAAGATGTATGAGCTGCAGGATCGGCCGACGCAGGGGACAGAGATGCGCAGAGTTCCCTAATAGTTACAGGCTTGACCACCCGCCCCGAGAGCGCTCGGCGGCGATCCTCCCAAGCTACTGGAGGGTGGCTCACAGGCTTCCCTCCAGCATAGACCAGCGAAAGCTCGACCGAGCAGTGGAGGCTTGAACAGCTGCCATCTGACGGGGCCGAGAAGGAGTTCTAAAGCGCAAGGCCCTGCACCACATGCGCCGCCGACCGACACACAGCCCCGGAGTCAACCTGCAACTGAAAGAAGGAGATGAAATGAGGGACAGAGGTGATCTGTGGTAGACAACACTACCCCAGCATTCACCTTACCGACCAGGGAAAATCACGGAAAAACCCATGGTCAGACTGGATGGTCACCAGGAATCGAACCCGGGACCTCGAATGCGAGCTGCATACGTTACCTCGGCGCCATCCTGCTCGGTCGGGTGGGTAGATAGAAGAAGATTCGAATAGAATGAACATGTATGGCACATGAATTAGGATAGAATTGCACGCGTGGCAAGAGGTAAGTATGCTAGTGGATGAAGATCACCTGGGAGACCGAAAAAGAGATGGAAGGACTGGATATTATGTCTGGATAGAACAGCCTGTAGGCCTAATAGGACGAGAGGAAGAATCCTCCATCAGAAAACCAATACCAATTTTACCAATATGTTTCACCTCTCCCATAAAGAATGTGAGTTACTGATCCGTTAGCAAAGAAAAACGAGGACGAAAGATTTCTTTATTAATCGAGCCATTTGAAGCCTACGACTTTCAGCATCTACTCTTCCTATAATACATAGCATATTCCAAGCTGTTTTAAAGACCTTTATTTGGTAATTTATACCACGCCATGTAGCTTTTGAGTACATTTTCCCAAAAGATTGTTTTTAGGTGTGTTTGCTAGTGCGGAGTCGCTATCAGCTACTGTCTGTCTGTCCGTACCATGAAGTAACTCGCTAATTGTTGCAAACATGGAGTCGAGGTTTTGTATTTTGAGTTTGAAGAAAATTTGTTAACATATTTCAAATTTCGCTGAAATCTGCACAAAATTAAGAGCAATATATATGGGGAACCTAGGCGAACCGCTGCATTTGTAAAGTTGAATTTTGCATACGAGAATTTGAATAAGATCTGTCTACATATTTCAGATTTATTTGATTTTGGTCCAAAATTAGGAATAGCTTAGTTGGAAAGCCATATCCAAATTTGTATTTTTCAATTTTTAAGTGAACCAGTACACGTATGCACTTGAAATTTTTTACACAAGACATTTTGATATTTGTAATTTTCTTGTTTTATGCAGTATTTGTTGGAATATCCTACAATGATTTTTTAATTGTTAGTTCCATTATTTGGAAGATATTTTCATAAATATTTGTATAGGCTGCTGGTTAAAAACCATTACTGGAATTTCGGTTATAATGTTTGCTGTTGGAAATGCAAGTATTATAAACAACTGAAGCTTGTTATCAAACGACATTATATTCTCAAAATAATGCAAGAAAAAATGTAAGTGCTGAACAAAATTAAATACTGCATCACTGTTCATTAATATAATTATGTATACAGTTTATTTCCAGGACATCATAGTATTTTAGGAAAGAGACTTATTATACAGGTAGTTTTTTTACTTTCTCTACTACGTATAGTAAGTAGGGGAAGTATTGTATTCCACCTAAAAATTCGATACCGAGATTTCACCGGAAATACATGTTTTGATACCTCCTGAATCAAAAAAAAAAAAAAAAACATTTTTAGAAAAATGTCCGGGTGTGTGTCTGTGAACAGCATAACTCAGAAACGAACAGTCGGATAAACACCAAACTTGGTATTTAGGTTCAGTATCTTCCAGAGATGCGACACGAAGGTTTTCAAGAAAATCCCCCACCCCAGATTACCCTTTACGTGGAACATTTTTCGAAAATTTTAATTTTCTCAAAAATGGCTCTAAGCATTTCGATTAAAATATATATTTAAGATACTTTCATGACAAATAAAATGTATATCTTGAATTTTCTGGGAATGTCCCCAAAAGTATTCTTCATTGTGAACGACTTTTGCATAACTGGTAAACCATAAGAGATAGACAAAATTTTACTACACAAAAAATGTAGATCGTGTTAAAATACATAATTTATGCCATATACAATTTTTTTTTGGGTGAACCATTTTCGAGATATTGCTTGTTATTTCCTTAAATTTTCCAATACTTATACTTTTTCGCAAATAGGAATTCGTTATTCATTGTTTTTGTCCTGGTAATGCAAAGAGAATGGAATACTCCACATAGCAACCAGCTCTTAAAATATTTGACTATCGCTTAAAGCCTACCAATTCCCCTTGCATCTACAATAAAATTAGCAATAAGATTGACTTCTCGATATCTTGATTAACATGAAGCATATGGAGAATAAGCGTTTATAAAAATAGTTTGTACAGGAGTAGGGAAAGTCATGTGAGTGTAACACATCAGATTATTTTTCCTTTCCTTTTTTAAGTTTAACCTCCTTTAACCTATTAGGCCATATCTACAATTTTGAGTTTTTATCTATGGACGTTCTTTAACTGCTATGGTTCTTAGCGACACGAAGGTAGCCATGCTAAGGATTTTTACGCAAAAAAGAAGTCCATCGTCCTCTTCCGGGCATGAATTCGCGACCTCGGGGTTGGTTATAGCGGACAATGAATAAATGAAATGATGTTCAAATGAGCCCGGGGTCTATAGAGCTTAAAGGCACCTCAGGATAAGGGAGAACCCGGAAAAAACTTATCAGGTAACTCACCCTAACCGAGATTCGAACTCGGGAGCTCTCGAGTGTGATGCAATCACGCTACCACCGCACCACAAAGGCGGGCCCTTCTGCATACACAATGAACAGTAGTTTATATGGAGAGCCTCCTAAAAATACATAATTTTTAGGATTGTGTTCCAAAATGATCACCAAATATCAGTATGTAAGGAACCGAAGTTTTGCGAACGCATCTGAGATGCAACGATATACGTGCATCTAAGTTCTTCTTTTATTGTTTTTTAATTGCCGCATTCATTGTGCAGACAAGTGCTCGTTAGTATTTACTCGTTTCGCCTTATGTTATAATCAGTTTTTATTTATTTATTACTTTGAATGACACTCTGGTCCATGCCTCCAGTCTGTAGGAAGGAGAGGGAATAATTCTAATTTAATAATAAACGCTCCTCCCACCGGCTGAGAATTGAACCGTGGATCTCTGAATTTAGAACACTAACCAGTAGACCACAGAAGCAGTCCAGCCCACCTTTGTTCGCAATGTTTCATATACCGGGACGTTTTGGTGTAAGTGACGAAGCAGGAACAAATTTGTCTAAATAAAACCAAAATTGGGTAAAACGTATTAAAACTATTTACTATTGCAACAAATTGTGTAAGGATTTGAAGAAAGAAAGTAAATTATTCCAAGTTTAAATGTTACTATGATACGATGTTACTCTATTAATAAGCCAAGCAATCTGTATAGTATAAAAATTGTAAACTAAATTGTAAAACAAGTTGTATAATAAAAATTCATTCATTCAATAACAAGCTTATTCAGATATTACCTCTATAAAGGATTCTGTATTGAACATCCTGCCAACTACGTAAAATCTAGAGAAATAGATTCATTGATATAGAAATGAGTGCAGAATTCATAAACATGAGGTTTCCTTATCTTTGTAGACAATTTAAAGACAAGGAATAACTTAACACGTGTTCCATGTCCTGAATGGGAATCAAACCAGGGCTTATTGCATGATCGATATATTTTCTTAAGTACTGCAGTAGAGAAATTCTTAGCTAAACATGGGTATGCTCAAGAGTCTTTCATTACTTAAACAAATAAACACAGTTTTTATATATTATCTAAATAGCAACGGCTTGTGGATAACAGTAAGAAACAGAGTGGAGGACATAGAAAGACAGCTTTGGCGAAGCTTAGAGAATAAAAAAATCACTAACCAATTCTATAGGTTAGTAAAAAGGAAATGGGGAAGAGAAGGATATGTGGATTATTGTAATAGAGCTGAAAAAGAAGCGTTTGCATGGATGAGAAGAGGATCAATGTACCTGAGAGGGTTAAAAGGCAGAAAAAGCAGTATTTGTGAACTATGCAGAGGTAGTGAAAGTACAGAGCATTATACGACAGAATGCAAAGAATTGGCAGAATGGCGACAAAAAGTATGGGAGGAAAAATGGGAAAAAATGGATGGAAAAATAGTAGCAATGAAAATGTTAACAAGAAAAATAAAAATATGGGGGAGTTGTTAAAGAAAGTAAAGGAGAAATGGATTATAAAAGTAAGAGATAAGAAAGGTAGAAGGGCAAACAGAGGCAGGAGAGGATGGATCATAGGTGATTAAGGGTAGCAAGGGCCATAAGGCCAGGGTGCCAGGCAAAATGGGCAGTTTAGGTAGAACATAGCTGGCAAGAAAAGTTTTGTATAAGTTAAGTTAGTTTACAAGTGGAATATTGTAAAAGAGATTGTGTATAAAAGGTGTGCAAATAAAGTTTATTCATTCATTCATTATTTCAAGACAATAAAAATACTAATTGAATTATAACCTGTCAGCAGAGATGCGGCTAGCTACTGCAACTCAGTTATCACCGTCTTCTGGAAATGTACATAAAACAAGGAAAACTTTTGGAGAGGACTATTATAGCTTTATTGATCCAGTCTGATTACTGTTATATTGGAGCTATGCTATTCTGGGGCGTCTGTGGCTCTCATTCATTAGGTCACGAGTTCAGATCTCGTGTATCAGCCAATCTGACTGGTCCCCCCTCCCCGTGGTTTTCCTCAGTCGCCTGGTTAATACCAGATTGGATATTCAATATCACCACGCAAATTTCTTCCATAGAACAACGTAAATAGAAATAAAGTATGGGTACAGGAAGGCGAATACGCAACTAAGAACAATTACCAACAAGTTACTCAAGCAGATGGTACAGGAAGGCAACACTCAACTACAGCTATCAGTTTGGCACACAATGAATAAAGAGGTGACCGCCACGATCTGACCAAAAAAAAAATCTGATGTGTTACACTCACATGACTTTCTCTACCCTTGTACAGACTATTTTTACAAACGCTTATTCTCCATCTACTTCATGTTAATCGAGATAAACATTTGCAGAGTCTATCTTATTGCTAATTTTCTTGTAGATGTAAGGGGAATATATATTTACAAGGGCAATTTGGAAATACAGTAGCCTTTAAGCACATACATATCTCTTAATAGTTGGTTGCTAGGTGCAGCACCATTCCCTTTGCCACAGATTAATACTCTTTGCATATCCAAGACAAAAAAATGAATAACGAATTCCCATTTGAGAAAATAAGTATTGAAAAATTTAAGGGAATAACAAGCAATATTTCGAAAATGGTTCACTCAACAAACACAATGTATATGACATAAATTGTGTATTTTAACGCGATCTACATTTTTGTGAAGTAAAATGTTGCCTATCTCTTATGGTTTACCAGTTATGCAAAAGTCGTTCACAATGAAGAATACTTTTAGAGACATTCCCAGAAAATTCAAAATATACATTTTATTTGTCATGAAAATATCGTACACATATGATAATCAAAATCCTTAGAGCCATTTTTGATAAAATTAAAATTTTCGAAAAAATGTTCCATGTAAAGGGTAATCTGGGGTGGGGGGATTTTCTTGAAAACCTTCGTGTCGCATCTCTGGAAGATACTGAACCTAAATACCAAGTTTGGTGTTTATCCGACTGTTCGTTTCTGAGTTATGCTGTTCACAGACAGACACACACACGGACATGTTTCCAAAAATGCTTTTTTTGTATTCAGGGGATCTCAAAACATATATTTCCAATGAAATCTCGGTATCGAATTTTTGGCTGGAATACAATACGTCCCCTACTTACTATACGTAGTAGAGATAGTAAAAAAATGCTTCGGAGAAATGATAAATTTGTCGCGAGAGACAATCATAATTGATTGAACTTCAAAGTTTCCTCCTACTTTAATGACGGAAAATTGATGACATAGTAAAATTGGAATAGTCTCAAGGGATAATCGTTATTTTGCAGTTCATATGAACATCACTGTTTGAGAATGCAAATACAGAAATTTCAACTCAGACGAAGTACTACCCGGAGCCGAAACTCTCCTTCTAGAGACCAGGTACGGCGTCAACCGGCAACCCTCAGTGGGTTTTTCCATTAGGCCAGTACCTGATTTCTTAAAAAGCCTCCCTACTTTCGTAACGGCACTTAAGCACGTCAACTCCAAAAGGGAAGACTACCGAGAAGCCTTGGCAGGACCGACAATGTTCTAGCACTTTCTTCCAGCTCTCCAGGAGTACATTGAGGAGTCGCTCAACACCACCTGAACATCACCGCCCAGACGTACCCAAATCTCCCACGGATATAGGGAACCACTGCCCCGCCGAGTCCAACCCAATCATTCAGCTCCTTTCGGGAGAAATCTAATAACGCCAGAAGTACCACGAGTGCTAGCGTCCGCAGAGGCCACTTCCAACCAGCGGAATACATTGTTTACCCACACTCATTTAGAAAATCAATTAATGATCGATACTACGTTCGTATGAGTATAAACGGCTGATAGGGACCTTCTTAGAATTGTTTCAAATTAAGCAAGAAGGTTTCAAAATGCGGAAACACCATTGAATATTTATTTGTGGTAGCAAGATCTTGCGATGCGAAGAAAATCGGATGCGTTACAAAAGGATGGTATAAAAAAATAATGAAAAATGTTCCAAGTAAAGAGTAATTTGTTTGAGATGGTGGGATTTTATTTAAAATCTTCGTGCCGCATCCTCTAAAGACTTTTTATTTATGCTGTTCTCGGGCGCACACACGAACCTTTCTTTAAAAATGCTTTCTTTTTCTTTTTTTCTTTTTTCCAGAGAGTCTCAAACTTATTTCAAACTTTTTGGGTGGAATGAAGTGCTTCCTCTGTTTACTATAAGTAGGTGCTAAAATAGAAGAAAAAAAAGGGGGTAAGCTTATATTTTGTAGCTAAATTTTTGTATCCAAAGTCATTAGAACCAAATTACTACAAATAATCAAGAAGTTATATTTTCTGGATTCCATCCCACTGTGGAATATCAGGAAATGAAGAAGCAGATAGGGAAGCCAAAACCGCAACTTTGTTACCTTGAAAGGGGATATATTATACATATATAGGAATTGTACATATGAAAGGGGAACCATACATGTAAGTAGGGCTAGGATTTTTATTATAGGGCATATATTTTTTGGTAGGACTGACATGCTCCTTAAATACATATAAATGCTTCTTATGAAACAGCGAAATGAATTAACCTAGTTTGTGAAGTCATATTTTTGCATATATGACCATTTCTCTCTGATAGAGCATATTTTAGTAAGTAAATGGTCATATTCGTCATATTTTCACTCTTTCAAGAAGAAAAGAACTTTCTCATGCAATTTATTTCTTCCGTGTTACATTTCTCAGAATTGCGCACCTCATTTTGTTTCCTGGAAAATGGCAAGTATCTACATTCCTTCCCTGTTTCCTTTGAATTCACAATATGGACTTCACCCTTACGCATCAGTGAGTTTGTGTAAGCTATTGTTACTCTATGAACAGGTATCTGATTAAGTCATTCTGGACTCTGGACTGCAGACAAGTGTCTAATTCACTCATTGTGTTATTCAGTCTTATTGAAGTCGTAAGCGTGTGCAGTACAGTTCAGAAAAAGTGCCTAAAGTGAAGCAAAATGTTCAAGTAAAACTAAAAAAGTTTGTGTCTCAATATGGTGAGAAAGTATTTTCAAGTGATGGTAAAACACTCTATTGTAAACTGTGCGTCGTAAGAGTAACTGCGGAGAAGTCATTTAATGTTCAGCAGCATGTGGCAACAGATAAACACAAACGTGGAGTACAACGGATTGAAAATGAAAAAACACTACAGCAAATGCTCCTAGGGGAATCCCACCAGTCTTATTCACCATTCTGCGAAGAACTTTGTACAGCTTTCCTTTGTGCTGATATTCCCTTAAGTAAACTAAACCATCGAAAATTTCGTGAATTCTTAGAAAAATACACAGGCAAACCTCTTCCTGATTCTTCCACATTAAGAAAGAACTTTGTCAGCCGAAGCTACGAAAAAACAATACAACAAATCAGACAACAGCTCGTAAATAAAAAAAAGTGGGTATCAATTGATGAAACTACAGAATCTATGGGAAGATATATTGCAAATGTCATTGTGGGAACTTTGAAAGAAGATGGTCCAGGCGAAAAGTTTCTAATAAACTGTGAACATTCAGAAAAAGTCATTTTTTCCACCATTTCTAAGTTGTTCGACAGATCTATGGGTGCCATATGGCCTGAAGGTGTTAAGCATGACAATGTACTTCTCTTCGTAACGGATGCTGCACCTTATATGGTGAAAGCTGCCGATTCTCTAAAAGCATTGTACAGTAAAATGGTGCATGTGACTTGTTTAGCTCACGCCTTGCACCGAGTTGCAGAGGAGATACATAGTAAATTCAGTGACGTTGACAAATTTATTGGATGTGTCAAAAAGATATTTTTGAAAGCCCCTTCACGTGTTGTAGCATTTAAGTTGTTAGCTCCAGACATTCCCTTGCCACCATCTCCCATTTTGACAAGAGGGGGGTCCTGGGTTGATGCCTGCAACTATTACTGCCAGAACTTCAACGTTGTGAAAAGCATCATTGATTCATTCGATAGCAGTGAAGCTACTTCAATTGGACTAGCTCAAGAATTAATGTCTAATGGTGAAATTTTAGGCAAACTTTCATACATAAAATCAAATTTTGGATTTATTCCAGCTGTCATAACTGCTTTGGAGGGATCAGAAGTGCCACTGGTGAAGCAGATAGAACAAGTGAAAAAAGTTGTGAATAAATTAGAGGGTGTTTGTGGTAAAGTGGGAAAAGAAGTGTCAAAGAAAATGGAAAAGGTGTTAGAAAAAAACGGAGGATATCATACACTGTGTTCCGTTTCAATAATTTTGTTGGGTGAAAAAGTTCTCTCTTAATCATTCAGATTTAGATTTAAATGATATTGTTCATTTTAAATATGCTCCTCTTGTGTCAGCTGAAGTAGAAAGGAGCTTTTCAAAGTACAAGGCTTTGTTGCTGACAATAGGAAATCTTCATTTGAAAATTTGCACAAGGTCTTCATTGTGTATTGCAACTCAGAGCTTATATGAAGTTGAATGAGGATGTAAAAAGCACATAGTTTCCTATAATGTTAATAAAAATCATACTGGAATGTCAAATTGCATAGTTTAGCTTGCTTCTCATGTGCAGTTTATTCTCAAATAATTAGTTAATTATCAAAATTTTATCTCATTTTAATATTGTTAGGTCATATTTATTATGTTATTGTGCATATTTTGGTAAATGTTTGGTCATAACAGCATATTCTTTTGTGCATATTATGGTGATTTTTAGGTCATAAATATCCTAGCCCTACATATAAGAATTGTACAGTAATACTTTAATTCACTAACATGTTAAAATATTCAACATCTAACATTTGTACAGAGCTGATTGTAAGAAAGGACGAGCTAGCAAAAATTCCAGGAAAGCATAAAGAGAGTACCTTTCACCAAGCCAACAGGCAAGGGAACCATTAACGGTACGGAGAAATAGAAAGAGACAGATAGAGAAAAGGAAGAGACGGAGATATGGAACTGACGCTTAAGCGCACGGATCTGAAGCCATACATTCTCATGCAAGTTAAGGTAATGCGGTCTGAGGACCAATAGGGAACGTTGTTACATTTTTAAACGCAGAGGTGAGCGTCACTAGGCTCCCATATATAAGGGCAGGCAAGGCCTCAGAGCCCCTCTCTCTCTATCACTGATCTTCAAGAATTGACGTCGACGCGGGGTGCTACAGATGCAAAAGGGTGGGAGTGCGTGTGCAGATAGCTGGGCTCCTGACTAATTTAAAGTGGTGGGATTATAATAATGGGAAAAGCTAGCCGCCCATAATTATTTCAATTATGAATAAACTTCATTTATTAAGGGAAAATTGCAGTGTATTTCTTAAACTTGCCTCAGCCACTATAACCTGAGAATTAATAATTAGATATAGTTAGGAATGGAATACGCAACAACCGACGAGCTTCAATAGCCGAGGAAGAACACTGCCGAAAACCAAATCAACCCATGGATCGACGATTTCCCGCTGCAAATGGCACCCAACGACGATTTCCTGCTACAACCTCCAGCGGAAGAATTGCCAGTGCCCTACAGGGATGCTCAAAATTATTTTTTTAGCAGAGCAACTGCCAATTGGAAGCATGACTGAACCATTAAAACATCAAGCAAACTCCACATAGTTAGGAAAGACTCCACAAAACCCTGTACATTGCAGACTCTAAGAAAAAAAGATCACTGATTATATCACGTTTACGAATAGATCATTCACGCCTAACCCATTCCTTCTTACTCGCCAAAGAAAATGCTCCTCACTGCGAGACCTGCAATTGCCGTATCACCATCGAACACCTCATCACTAAATGCAGAAGTTGTACCATGGAGAGAAGAAGACATAATATCCCTGAAGATATATTTTTAGCTTTAAACAACCCTACTCATTTCAAAAACATTATTTTTTTTCTTGAAAGACATCAAACTGTTTAACAAGATTTAAATATAACGCAGCAAATAAAAATGTATAATAGGTAATAGTTTATACTGTTCTAGCTGTGTTCATGACTTAATGATGTAAAATATGTTTATAACAATGTATTACAATTATTGTATTATTATTTAATCAATGTAAAGTATACAGTGTATTATTATTGTGCTCGTACACATGGATATAAGTCGCGATATGACCTAGTAGTCAAGGCTACTATAAATAAAGAAAAATAACAACAAAACAACTAATCGTATGTAGGCAAATTGGAGCGTTGAATCAATTTTAAACACTCAATGTCGTGCAACAGCAGTGATTTTCCAAATATCGTTCATCCATTCAGCTTATATTTTCTTGTTTATTTATATGTGTTTTCATGTTAAAATATGTGTGCAAAAGTCAATATTTACCTATTTATTCATTGATAAATAGTATAAAGTTGTAATGTGCATTCTTATTTATAATAGTAATAGCAGAACCCGCAGCTTTGCTCGCGCTATTGCGTTAAATTCGGAGATTCTTTTTCTTCCTCTCTCGCTGGCTCTCTTCCTCTCCAACTTTCTCACCATTTTCGTCTTTCTCTCCCTCTCCCACTCTATATTCAACGTCATCGCGTCTTCCCTTCTTTATACACCTTACATGCAATGTACCGAAGGAGATGGTAACGAGTGAGGCTCGCATTTGGGAGGTCTCAAGTTCGATTCCCGTCGACTGCCCACTCTGAACTTGGGTTTTTCGTGGTTTTTTCCTGGTCGGTAGGCGAATTCTGAGGTGGTTTCTCATATACCACGATTTCCTTATCATTTCCCTTTCATTCCGTTTCGTTCTCGTGTTTTCTGGTATGCTTCTAGGTTTTATGGCGTATGGCAGTGCCGGGACAAATGATACATATGCTTGCTCAAAGAAAAGAGTAATACACATGGACACTAGAGGGCATGGGCCGTTCATCACCCTCTCTGGGCGACTCTAGTACTGGTACCGATCTTCGCGCGTCTGTGTGGCCTGTAGGCTCCTGTGGTTCCTTTACTTCACTACTTCTTCCCGGAGGTGATGGGCGCAATAGATCTCCCTTAGGTCGTAGTGCGTAGGTGTCCCGCTCCGTTGTAACCCTATAATGCAATATTATTTTGAAAATGAGTAATATAAATGTCTTCTGGGATTTTAATGAAAAATAAAAACAAATTAAAGATCCAACAGAACACAAACAGGTGCCTTTTCCTTATGCTTTAGGTGCAGTCGAGACACTGCCGTTTCTCGTGGTAACCGCTTTACGTACACGAATAATATTTAATAACGATGGCATAACTCCTTAAACATTCATCCTACCGAAATATTGTAAATAAAAGAAAGTGTTAGAAATATCATGCTTATTTTTATGGTGTAATATTTTTTAAAATACTCAATAATAAGCGAGGTATTAACGATCTTTTAATTTTGGGTCCCATAAGAAAAGCCCACGGGGACAATAATTAAGATTCCATATAAGTTATTCTCTTAATTGAGCCTAAGATATATTACAAACCAAAGCCTTTTGCTGCATAAAAAGGTAGCTTACACACATACATGCATAATACATGCTGTAACTTCGTTCACTTTTTCCTCGGTCACTTTCGAGTTATCCTTGCGCGCAGCGGTGTAACGAACTATGCACAAAACAGTCTCTTCCGCGTCGCTCACTAACTGCCGAACACAGGATTCTGTTTCTCTGTTTCGCGATCGTTCACTTCAATGTCGAACGCTGGACTCCTACTCTCTTTTCCGGTCGCTCACTGGAGTAACAAACCCAGGACTTCTCTCTTCGGTCGCGCACTAACTATTGAGCACAAGACTCCTCTTCTCTCGCTCTATCGCTCGCAGAGTAACGGCACACAGCACTCACTGTTGCGAGCGTGTGTCACGAGCACGCTCGCTTATATACCTATAGCTGCAAGAGCTTTCTGGAAAATTCCCAGGAGGAAGGAAGGAAATAACCAGAAATATCTCCTTGCGTCTCGATGGGGTTTCCGCAATTTACGTTGACCAAGAGCGTTAGCTATGTGACGAAGCGCGGCCCATGGAAACTCCATCACAATACATATATAATTTTTTTTAATTCTTCTTTTTCCTTTAGAGTATTAATTATTCATTCAAAATCGAAACTCTTCTGCCACATTTTATTATGTGTATAGATCGATTTATTTTTATTTAATAAACAGTATCGACAATATCCAGATAGATGTTTTATGTTTAGTGTCTTCTCCACTTACTGTTACTCGGAAATTGTCTGCGAGTAAAACCTGCTCGATCTCTTACAGCAAACCGTTTGGGAGTTAAGAGATTCTTTAGCAGGGCATCTGGTGTTACAAGAGTGCTCTGCGCGATGATCGGGTGGATATATTAGGCGGGAACTTTTCATCACTAGCACCCAGTTTGCATCCTTTTGATTCCAATGGGTTACAGATGTGAATAATATTGCAAATAGAACTGCAGAATCTGTTTTTAAATGGGTTTTTTTTACTTCCTCTACTACGTATTGTAAGTACGGGAAGTATTGTATTCCATCCAAAAATTCGATACCGAGATTTCACCGGAAATACATGTTTTGAGGTGCGCTGAATGCATATAAAGTATTTTTGGAAGCATTGCTTGTGTGTGTGTGTGGTGTGTGTGTGTGTGTGTGTGTGTCTGTGAACAGCATAACTCAGAAACGAACAATCGGATAAACACTAAACTTGGTATTTAAGTTCAGTATCTTCCAGAGATGCGACACAAAGGTTTTCAAGAAAATCCCCCACCCCAGATTACCCTTAACATGGAACATTTTTCGAAAATTTTAATTTTCTCAAAACTGGCTCTGACGATTTTGATTAAAATATCATATGTTTAAGATATTTTCATGACAAATGAAATGTATATCTCGAATTTTCTGGGACTGTCTCCAAAAGTATTCTTCATTGTGAACGACTTTTGCATAACTGGTAAACCATAAGAGATAGACAACATTTTACTACACAAAAAATGTAGATCGTGTTAAAATACACAATTTATGTCATTTACATTTTTTTTTTTTTTTTTGAGTGAACCATTTTCGAGATATTGCTTGTTATTCCCTTAAATTTTCCAATACTTTTTCTCAAATGGGAATTCGTTATTCATTTTTTTGTCCTGGACATACAAAGAGAATGGAATGCGCCACATAGCAACCAGCTCTTAAAAGATTTGACTATCGCTTAAAACCTACCAATTCCCCTTGCATCTACAAGAAAATTATTAATAAGATTAACATCTCGATTAACATGAAGTATATGGAGAATAAGCGTTTGTAAAAATAGTTTATACAAGAGTAGAGAAAGTCATGTCAGTGTAACACATCAGATTTTTTAAGTTTTATTTACGGTCGTTTTGGTTTTATCACGACCTTCCTGTACAGTTATTTACATTATTGGATTACGGTATAATAGTTAAACATTATGTGTATGTTACAATACAGGTTACAATTTGGTTAAATGTATTGAGGTATATTAATTAATTTAAGAAAAATAATTATTTTCTGGATAAAAGTTGCATCATTGAGTGCTGCAGAAATATTTCTGTACATATCATTCCGACTACGTTGATTTTCAAATTTTGGACATGTTAATATAATACGTACTACTGTTAATGCTGTTTTACATGTTTCACATGTTGGAGGATAGCTTCTATTTAACAAATAAGAGTGTGTCAGTTTGGTATGCCCAATTGGTAGTCGGGATATTACAGTTTGGTTTCGCCGCTGTAGCTGTCTTATTGGATATTCTTGAGTTGAAGTTCCGCGTACATATGAAGTTTACTTGTAGAGTTGTCCGTCCAGTTGGTCAGCCATTCTTTGTGTATTTTCTTCTTAAAGTGTGTGACTGCATCTTGGAGAGGTATTTTGATATCAGTATCTTGTGTTGGTAGTTTTGTAGCTTGTTTTGCTGCGGTATCGTGAAGTAGGTGTTTTGTTGCTGCTACGTATGGAAAGCCGATTTGAAGATGTATTCCTATATTTCGACTGTTGGGAGCCGAACATGAAGTTTGTTTGAAACCGCACGTATGGAACCCGGTTTCCAGTAGCCTTCGCCCCAAGTGTACTTTCAGGTGGCCTTTACCCCAAGTTTAAAAAAAAATATTAACTTTGTAATTTTGACTGTTTCTTTAAATATTATATATTTATGTTTGCCTCGGCTGCGTCAGTATTATTGTTAGAGACACGTTTCTCTTAGCAGGGTTGTGGTGCAACTAAGAATGTAGGCTTACACAGATTATAATTTTTAATTCACTCCTGTTATTAATGCTTGATACGATTTAAATAACACTTCACTGATATAGAGAGAGCTGTGAGATTCTTTTATGAATTACTTGCACTTTTTAACACATAAACTATTTTCACCTCACACGAATACGTATTAATTTTCTTGAGGACACTTTTTGCGTCTGGTTAGTAACTGAATAGATTTCAACCGCCTAAACTTGTAAATTTCTGTATTTCAAGTTTTTGATGGGATATTCCTAATCCAATAGAATACCTTCATTTAACTAAAGCTTTTTCTTGTTGTTGATTGGTTATTTTTATAAACTGTCACTAAAATTACATTATTGCTTCCAAGAATCACAAGTAACATTTAAACTCTCAAACTCATTATTACCTCAAGGTTACCTCATTGTTAGCAACTTTTGACCTATTTCTCACAGCTCCTACATTATTAAATTACGTAATACATTCACATAACATTATTACACATGGATACAATAATATAAACATTTACAATGACTGTTACATACATTTTACAAATTATTACATACCCATATTGCTTCAAGGCGGGCTGTTGTTGAATTTATATATTATATAATTAGACTGAAATCATTTAAGTGTTGGAAATACTGCCTCAATCGGCTCTTTCATTGCCTGTTGTTGGAGTACTATATTAAAGGCTTTTAACGCGTGGTTTGGAAACATGCTTTGATTAAAACTTTTCGTACATTTTTATAACGTAAAATTACATCAGCCTGCACATATTCACATGAAAGGTTGTGTTCATCCCCTGTATAAAAAGCTGAAAGACGAAAAGAGAAACTGTTGAAAGAGCGCGAAGCCATCAATCTTCGCACAAAACCTTGGCTTTCGGCTCCAGCGTAATTACTGCGAAATATTAGTCGATGATAATGCAACATTAGCTACATGATTAATCAGCGTCATTTCCTTAATTACATCCATTCCATTAATGAATATGTCTCAAACGCAGTTTATTATTTATGCGTGTCTTGTTACGTTGTCACGTTGTTGTGTACAACTTTGTTTTTGCGCCTCGCTGTATACATAATGGTGTTTCAATGACGCTTTTTCTTTCCGTATTTTATTTTAATGTGTTTGCCATCAAGGACTAATTTTAGCTTTAGTAATGCGTTTTAATCTACCAATGAGTTATCGATCATATTGGACCTACCTCACAAGGTGGTCGCTGTTTCGAATCATGTGTTGGTAAGGTTTCTGTGTATTCCTGTCTCAAAGGAATAATTTGCTAGCATTACTGATCCTGGTGTTGCATTCGTACAGCTCTGACACAGTTCATTGATTACCAAACTCATTACGCTAACGACCAAAACACTCTACAATCAGTGAGTGTCTGATGGTTAGCAGAGGTCCAGGGTTTGGTTCCTGGCTGGAGGGTGGGAATTTTTCTTTAGCTAAGTGATACAGTATTATTGCACCCCGATGAAGGGCTTCGTGTTGATTCTGCTGCCGTGATCTCGTAGCTCGTTCTGTTGTCTGCGTGCCAGCTGCTCTAGTGGTAAGCTATGAGATCTTTCTTTCAGGGTACGCGTGAGCGTATTGTTAAAGGATAACACCAGTTTAAGTTGGCTAGAAATTTATTGTGAACTAATATTTGGGTTATTGAAGTGAATTGCCGACCATCTGAAATGAAGGAATAGATTGACTCTGAATTGTAGCACTCGAAATTATAATAACTCAATCATTATACCTGCTAATTTCTACAGTATCAATTTTACGATTTGAAATAACTGTTTCCACAATAAAAGGAAACCAGTGTATTCACTCTTAGGTTGATCCGCGGCAAAACAAACTCGCGTGGTCAGTGCACCGTGGTGAAACACAGTAGCAATGCGGCCAGGAAAGTAGTCCCATGCTAATCTCTGAATTTTAGAATGAATTTATCCTTAAATAGTATAATATTGTATACAAATACCTGCGGTTTTATTTAACGCTGATTTATACCGTAAAATAGAGCTACAAATCCCATGATGCAATTCGTATGAGTCACCTGACATCCGGGTAGGCGCAGTTGTGTATAGTATCATGGCGGACGGTGAATTTGCTCTTGTGTTTTCGTCGAATTACGTAAAGTATTAGCCGCGCAAACCATTGACTAGTGGTGGAAAAACAATAGTGTTGAATCTTTATTATAAGTTATGTGAGAAATATCCAACACTTTCCGCGAAAGAAATGGTGAAATTAACTTCTGAGTTCACCGGTGTTTCGAGTACAAGTATAAACAGTGCTTGTGCAGATAAATCTGAATCGAGAAAAGTGGTTACACCCGGAAAAAAAAGAAGTCAGCATATGAAATACGCGATGCAAGAATGTAGTGATTTTAAGAAGAATGCAATTCGTGTAACAGTGCACAATTTCTTTTTTAAAATGAGCCGCCAACAGTTAATAAAGTGCCGCTTCCAGAGAGCGAATAAATTAGGTTATCGCATACCTGTTACTTTATTTTTCGCTCATTTATTTTAGAATTAACTATTATTATATGTGCAAACGTTTATTTTATCAGTGTTATCACCTTTAGCCCTTAACAGAATATGCTAGTCACCGTTTCAGTTGTTGAAATAAGGACTCTGTTCTTTTTTACACTACGTGCCGCTTGTACTCGCCACATGGTCTGAAACTATGACAGTATTTCTAGCGCGAATGACGGAAGGATACACTGGTGCGGTGCACTGGTCACCTGGGGTTTGTTTTCACGCGGATAAAACTAAGAGTGAATATAGAGTAGTAGCTAACCTGAGTCGCTAAAATGCTTATCGGCGAGACCTCTCGCAATGACTGCGAAATCTTACTCACCAAGCACCATATGTTGAATCAAGTCAACTGGAAATTTACAGTTGAATTGCTTCTTACTTATTTTAATATATTTAATAGAATAATAAATCTGCGCGACACTAGGCGCAGCATGTACCGGTGATGGTACCAGAGTCAGAGTAATTCTCTAATTTAAAATTGCACGCCTTTATTACTTTGGCTCCGCCTACATCATTACTCCCCACCAACGTTATTTTTCACGCGCAACCAATGCTTAAAAATCCTACATGTATGTCTCTTAACTTCGTTACAATGGGGTTTGGCTAAAATCTCAGAATCTAAATGCCTTGAATTCTGCATACGCGACACTGCAAATGTGCTGAGCTTATAACCTAAGTGAATTCCCAGAATCTTTTAGTTAATGCGTTCGCTACTTCGACTGTCGCTAATGACTTTGGCTAACCTGACTTTCTAATTACCTTCTTCTTTCCAGGCAAACATTTCAATTCAAGCTTATTACGTTATACATTGATTTAATATAACTAAATTATTTATTGTGATTATTTCTTTATCTTACTATCACACCTTTATGTAATTATTGATAATTAAATATGTAATTAATGGCATCACAGGATTATTTCCTATGCTGCCTAGAGTCTGGACATATGAATGAGAGCGTGAATGTGTGTGTGCGTGCGTGTGTGTGTGTGTGTGTGTGTGTGTGTGTGTGTAAATTCAAATAAGAAAGAAAGAAAGAAAGAAAGAAAGAAAGAAAGAAAGAAAGAAAAAATCCAAAATGATACAAACCCAGTGATCAACACAATAACCGAATGAACACCTTGTCGATAACTAGTTTGTCGCAAAGGCAAAGCCGCCAAGGAGACACTCGATGTGTATTTTAGGAACTACTCCCTTGTGGTATATGTAAAAGCCTAGATCGAATCTTCTTTAGAGGAATTTGAAGTTGCAAATTAAGCAAAGATGTAACTAGATTCAGTTAATAACCATCTGTAACACCACCGATAATAATATAATTATTGTTATTATTATTATCTACATTATCATTATCTGTTTTTTAAATGCTCTGCAAAGTAATACTTATCTTTAATATAGGCAGTCTTTACATTTCATATCTCTTTTCGTCGCTTTTGTTTTCTCTTCTCATGTCTGAATTTGTTTAAACTTCGTCGTAGAAAAGAAAGGAAAGGAATTAGACAAACTGCTGTTACAGTTTCTTTCTTCAGCTTTTTAGGTGTGGTAACACATGAAACAGCTAATATCTGTTGCACATATGTATGCAGTTTAAATTCTTATATCATCTAAATCATAAAAATGATTTTCTGCAGTCAGTACAAAATAAGGATAGGAGAGGAGGCAGAATTGATTAATTGTCGACATATTTCAACTCTGGTTGAAATGAGTACAATATAGGTAATTTATATGAAGATCCTCCTGGAGCTTCATGATTTTTAGGCAAACTCCCGTGGATACGAGGTTGAAATTGTAATGAATAAGTGTTTCAAGATGATTTTGCTAATGTGTGTCTGTATCAGTTCAAAATGAAGTGTAGTTTACTCGAAAAAAAAACTCTGAAATTTATGTTTTTATGCGAACCACTACAGCTTAGGGGCTGGAATTTAATGTAATGTGTCTTTTGACACATTTCATAATCGATTAAAATCAGTACATTATTAAGGATGGCTTACATGAAACGATTTTTCAATTTTTTAGTTTCTCTGCTACGTATAGTAAATAGGGGAAGTATTATACTCCACCCAAAAATTCGATACCGAGATTTCACCGGAAATACATGTTTTGAGACCCCCTGAATCCAAAAAAGGCATTTTTGGAAACATGTCCGTGTGTGTGTCTGTGAACAGCATAACTCAGAAACGAACAGTCGGATAAACACCAAACTTGGTATTTAGGTTCAGTATCTTCCAGAGATGCGACACGAAGGTTTTCAAGAAAATCCCTCCAACCCAGATTACCCTTTACATGGAACTTTTTTCGAAAATTTTAATTTTCTCAAAAATGGTTCTAACGATTTTGATTAAAATGTCATATGTTTAAGATATTTTCAGACAAATGAAATGTATATCTCGAATTTTCTGGAAATGTCACCAAAAGTATTCTTCATTGTCAACGACTTTTGCATAACTGGTAAACCATAAGAGATAGACAAAATTTTACTACACAAAAAATGTAGACCGCGTTAAAATACACAATTTATGTCATATACATTTTTTTGTTGAGTGAACCATTTTCGAGATATTGCTTGTTATTCCCTTAAATTTTCCAATACTTATACTTTTTCTCAAATTCGTTATTCATTTTTTTTGTAATGCAAAGAGAATGGAATACTCCACATAGAATCAGCTCTTAAAATATTTTACCATAGCTTAAAGCCTAGCAATTCCCCTTGCATCTACAAGAAAATTAGCAGTAAGATTAACATTTCGATATCTCGATTAACATGAAGCATATGCAGAATAAGCGTTTGTAAAAATAGTTTGTACAATAGTAGAGAAAGTCATGTGAGTGTAACACATCAGATTTTTTTTATTTAAGACTTGTTTCCCAAAATATTCAAATATTGCCGATGTTATCTCACTATTTCCGCTGCAAACAATAACACCGGTAACTTTATATAATATAATGCTTAAATTTACACATTGTGTTTGTAGAACGAAGGCTTCCTCATTCTTACATCAAACGAAGATGAGAGTTAACAGCAATAGCCAGGTTTAGAATCCCGAATTTGTAAGTCGGTTCTTTTACGATGTAAGTGGTGCGTTGTCCATCGTCGTCATTTGTTAATCAATTGGTGCTGAAGGCGACACATGTAGTACCACAGATTTACTTTAGATACTCCCAGCTTGTAGGAGTTTTGGACCACGTATGGGCGCCAAACTTGAAGGAGATTTGGACCACGTATGCAATGGATGCCAATTTGCGGGAGTTATGTTTCTAGGAGTGTTCGTCCCACGTTTTAATTACAAAATTTGCGGTGGTCTTCCCCCACGTTTAGAAACCTACTTTTGCGGCTGCCGTGTGTTTATTTTATGTGTAATAATTATTTCTAATGTTTATTTATGTATTATTTATGCTTCAGCTGCGTCAGTAGTATTTTGTAGAACAAGTATCTCTTATTAGGACTGGTACGGCTGAAGAATAAAGTTTACACAAATTATAATTGTATTTTACTTCTTTATTAATCCTTCACACGGCTAAATAACACTTCACTGATGTATCTTACTATAGATTATTGTTAATTACACTTTTAACAGGTAAACATATAATATATATATATATATATATATATATATATTATCCTCACCGCAATGAATTATCATGTCTCACATACAATCACTAAAACCCGTACCGAACCGAACTGCCTGGGTACGCTATCTAATAGCATCGACCGTTTGAATTTGTACCTTTCTCTACTTCTAGTTTAGGATTGGCTAAGCCTACTCCAATAGAATACCTTTATTTTACTTTAGCTTTTTTTAGTTTTTTTGATTGGCTAAACCTACTCCAATAGAATACTTTATTTTTTACCTTGGCTTTTCTTTCCACATCCACGTGACCATTTATAAACTGTTTTAAATATTACATTAGTATTGTTCCAAGGACTATTAGTAGCCTGTTTAACTTTATAATTTATTTTGTCTCAAGGTTACCTTATTGTTAGCAACTTTCGGATTCTACTTTGTAACTCTGCTACGAAAAGCAGCTTGCTTCTATTCTCACAGCTCCTACATTGTTAAACTGCTTAATACATTCAAATAACATTTTATACATGTACATAATAAAATAAACATAATACAATGACTGTAATATACACTTTATATATTATAACATACACATATTTCTTTTAGGCGGGCTGTTATTTTTTTAAATATTATATAATTAGACTGATATCATTTTAAGTGATAAAAATGCTGCCTAAATTTTCTCACAAAGAATATTTTCCAATACCCATAGTATGCAAATATATGTTTAGGAGATTGAAAATATTAACCTTACTATACATATTTATATTTTCCATCTTAATATGTATATTTTATCGTATGAAGCCAACTTATATAACAGATTTGAAGATTGATTTTCTAAAAATTAGAAAAAAGGGAAATAACCTTCATCCTAATGCAAGATGTTCTTATTGTATCTAAAAATGTTAAAATATATCTTAACGGTTCTTGCTAAATGTAAGGAAAAGGTTGTTAAAGTCAATGCTTTGATAGCTATTTAAGAGCACCTTTTTAAACAAGAAATTTTACCCTGTAGAAGACGATTTGAAAGACAAATCTTCTAATGATCATAAGTCATAACACTTGTATAGCTTTGTAAACAAATAAAAAAAACGCAATCCACTCGTTCTTTTTAATGAAAAATTATTGAAATGATGCATGTTTGGAATTAGTGACAGCCGTAAAGCGTTAGACAGTTTATGAACAACGCTATAAATTGCAAATCAGATATAAAAAATAATTATATTGTACACAGGCTATAAGAGCGTGTGCAAACCTCAAGGATATTTATATTACGTAGCAAAATTTATATTTATTTTCACGTAAGTTCCATTACTGAAGGAGTAGAATTTGTGCATTTTGATGCTGTTTAACTGTACGTGTACACATGCTTGTATTCACATGTACACAGTTTGTGTGATAACTTTTTTTTCATTTATTTACGTCGCTTTAACTACGTGGTCATATCGCGACGGATCTGTTAGGAGATACCTCTTAGATCTGTATGTCGCGGACAGTTAGTCTTCTAGGTCTCATCCCTCTACCATACCATCTTGCTTCGTCACGTGTCACAGAGGCCTTAGTACTATGCAACTGTCTCTGCTTCTACACGTAGATGGCTTTAGGCTGTCCAGTCTTCCTGCTTTCTATCTGTGGATAGATTGAGCATTCGCTATTGCCATTTAGTTTCATTTTTACTTTTGTTTTAGACTTAAGGTGGAACTTTGGGTCGTGGTATTAAATATTCAATCCTTGACGACTGAGGGAAACCAAGAAAAAAAAACAGATTGATCGGCCCTCAGGATTTGAACCCGGTACCTCCCGAATGCGGGCTATAGACGTTATCGCCTGAGCCATCCCGCTCGGTTGTGATAAATTGTATGCAAAAGAAAAACTATAGAGCCTCCTAAGCCTCGAGAGTACTTCGCTTTTCAGACAATAGTTTATATTGGAAAGGTAGAATCAGAGGACTGAAAAATTCAATGCCATAGCCGGGATTTGAACCACGGATTCCCCGGTCTCCGTCCGGTTGCTCTAACCACTGAGCTTCCATTGCAACATGCTGACACGACATTAAATTCTCAGCTGATTCGCGTTTTTCCCTGTAAATCACGAGGAGATCTCAAATTGTATTGAGATGACATACCCCAATGGCGACTTACAATGCCGCAAGTACTTTTTAAGTCCCGGGCTTCATCACGTAGTTTATATTGTAAATGTAGGATCTTCTGTGGTGCATCAGGACCTATTTCCTCCCCTCCCAGGTAAAACAGAGTACCGAGTAAGCTCATGAGGTTTATGCAACGTAATTTTCTGAATCAATCGTAACATAATAAAGGAATACTAATCAGCATTGCCTCTACAAACGAATGATTTGATTTCGTTGGTATATTTGTAATTACATTTATTTATGAATAACTATTGTGAAGAGTAGTTCCAAGAAGAGCACTGAGTACATTTGAGTGTTACCGCTACTTGATTTCATGCTTATGCATTCTGCTGCCTTTGCTGAACCTTATTTTCTTTTTCTTTTTAATTTAAACACACTGTAGCGAAGTTATTAAAAAACCAATTTAAAGAAATACTATGTTCAGTTTATTTCCAGAATATCTTCAGCAGATACAAGGAATAAAATAATTAATAAAAACATGTTTTTGAAGTTATGTTCGCGCATGTGTATAGAGGGGTTTATGATTTATTTTTAATTTGTGTGCTCGCAAAGAAGGGATGATATGAGATTGTATATCCGCACGCAGGTTTGGTGCTGTTTAACTGGATCTTGCTGGCGTTAGCGATATTCGGGCTGGCAGTGGTGTTCGATCCTCTAGGATCTGCTAGATACGACGAGGACGCCGACCTGGAGACGGTGCTACATCGTAAAGTGACACGGCTGTGGCTACGACGATTTCAATGGACCTTCTGTTGGATGAGGAGAGACAAACACAGCTACGATACCTTCTATCAAATTGCCAGTGAGTATGCAGAAGTTTTATAAATGACTACGTATCCTGGAAAAAACTGTAACCCACGGGACGATGTAGATTGATAATAATGAAATATGTACCTTCGCTCTTTATTACTAGCATTTTATTACTGCCTCCCCTTTGTATGATTTCTAATAACAATTTGAGTGACGTCATTCCAAAAGGTGGGCGGAGGATAACATAGTCAATGAGTTATCTTACATTCTTGCTAGATGAATACCGTTGAGTTAATAACAATAATAATAATAATAGCGCATTATAATATTGTTAGTATTTAAACGCTTAAGGCCAAACAGTTATTGCAATTGATAAAAACATCGAAATGATAGCGTCTTTCTCAATCATTTTACACCAACAAACTTCGGTTCTTCGAGGTATGGCCCACAATCTAGCAGCCTTTGCACTGCCACATTTCTATTTGATGGCGGCAGTAGCTTTAGATTTCGTTTCCCTGTCTACCTTAGAAGAACCTTTGTAATAAATGTTGCGGCTCTTACGCATGTTAATGTTACAGGTAACTAATTTCTCACCCAGCTGTTCCTCTACATTGTCGAGTCTCTAGCCCACCTACACATACGAGGGCGGATTGATAAGTCAGTGACTTTTTAAATAAAATAATAATTTTTTTCTAAAGAAATCAATTTTATTTTTCAACATAGTCTCCTTTCAATTCAATACACTTTTTTAACCCTTCCAAAAAATATGATTTTTCGAAGTCTGCAAAATATGAGGTTCTTTCTGCCATGATGTGTTCACTGCAAGCCAACTTTTCAGGTTTGCGAAGAGGAAGAAGTCGCTCAGAACCAAATCTGGAGAATATGGTGGATGGGGTAGCAGTTCATAGCCCAATTCCACAAATGTTGCGATGGCATTGGCTGACTTGTGTGCGGGTGCATTATCCTGGTGAAAGAGAACCTTTTTCTTCACCAAATGGGGTCGTTTCTTTAACAATTCCTTGTGAAACTGATCCAGCATTGCGGCATAATATGAACCGTGATCGTTTTACCCTTTCCTAGGTAGTGGATGTCTATCATCCCTTGTGAATTCCAAAAGACAGCTGACATGATTTTTCCTGCCGACGGAATGGTTTTCGCTTTCTTTGGAGCAGGTTCGCCGAAGGAAATCCACTGTTTTGATTGTTGTTTGGTTTTAGGTTGATAGTAATGCACCCAAGTTTCATCAACCGTGATGTAATGCCGCAAAAACTCATTTGGGTTGCGCTGGAACATGTACAAACATACCTGTGAAATGGTCACACGATTCCGCTTGTTCTCAACTGTGAGCAGTCGCGGCACCCATCTTGCTGACAGCTTTCTCATATCCAAAAATTCGTGCAGAATGTTATACACCCGTTCACTCGAGATGTTTACGGTCTTGGCTATCTCACGGATTTTCACTAGGCGGTCTTCCAACACAATATCGTGAACTTTGTTCACCATTTCTTCTGTTGTACTTCAACCGGCCGTCCTGTGCGCACGGCATCTCTTGTGCTCGAACGGCCACATCGAAATTCTGTGAACCATGCCATGTGATGGAGCAGAGTCCATAATACTTGTTCAGCTTTTCTTCCGTTTCCTTCACCGTCTTACCACGCAAAAAGTAGTGCTTTATCAGAACACGAAATTAACTTTTCTCCATTTTCTACGAAGCAACAAACATCTGCTTATTTTAGACGCTCTCAACAATGTTCTAAGAAAGGGTGACGAATTTCTGCGATTATACCCAGAATAAGACTGGGGTGCAAACAAGAAATTTGTGATTAGAACGCTGTCTCTCGTCAAAGTCGTGGACTCAATCCGCCCTCGTATTTACACTAATACGCAGACTTCGTTAACAGAGGCTAATTCTGACCCTCCCCCACCACTTCATTTCACGTCGATTATTTGTTTATGTTTGTTTCTTGGAATTTGTTTCAAGCTAGTGATAAGGCCTGGATGGAGTTGAATAAGTAGTTAGATAAATATGGAAAACTTACGGAAGTAGAAGCACTACTGTAATCTAGATGAATGGACCTTCATTTGCTCTGCACCCAAATGTAAACGCTACCGTTAAAAATTATCAGAACCACAGTTTACGAGTGAACCGTATCTTAAACGAAGGTAATCTGGTTACACCCTGTTAGAAACAGCTATAGTGGTCGCTCTTAGATCCAGCTTCAAATGCAAACACGTACCTACTTGTTTCTTAAAACTGCTTTTAACTGTAAGCATATTCTTTTTTCGGTAAATATTCTTTTAGAGGCAGTAGCTCCAGCTCATATGCGCTCGTAACAGTTAACTGAAGAAATAATATGGACACAATTTCAGTGGTTGAAATGGTAAAAAGGAATGATGAAATAAACCGTTTCGTTTAAGGTTTTCATCCGCACTTACTTAATAGTTTGAACCGATTCAGGCCAGTGCAACAAAGCAGTACTTAAGCAGACCCAACTTTACAACCTTTTAATGTTCCAATCTTCATTATATGAATATGTGAATAGACAGACGGAATTGCAGAGAAACAGATAAAGTAATGAATTCTTGAAACTGTGTGTTCTGAATCAATTGTTACAGTGATTTAAAATGTGACTTCTATTTTTATCACATCTGCGTTTTACATAAGATATCACTAAAGAAAAATATTCCAACACAGTATAAGGGATGAGAGTATACGAGGAACACATTCAAGAAACACATTGTTGCAAGAAAAATGTGATATTTGCAGCACTACCCATCATAAATTCACGTATATTGCTTATACATACAGGGTTATTCAAAAAGAAGGAACAGAATTTACATACTTATTTATAATAAACGACAATAGATAGCGACACATACGAAACATCATTGAATAGAGGAAAGTTCAAAGTTTTTAAGCCCCCTCCATTAATTCCATTCAGTGCCCACAGCGGCGCTGTGTTTGTTTACGAAAATGGCGACGTCACACGAAAAGTCGTTTTAAGTGCTGCATTATGCAAAGAGTGAATCCATTGTTTCATTGCAGGGTGCATTTCGTCATAAAAATTTACAATTTATACAATAAATTCGTAGAAGATGGTTGCGTATGCAAACGGAAAAGCACTGGTCGTCCTCGCATAACAAATGGTGCTCATTTTGAAAACACAAAATAAAACTTTGAACTTTTCTCTATTCAGTGATGTATCGCATGCGTCGCCATCTGTTGTTGTTCATTAGAAATAAATATGTAAAATCTGTTCCTTCTTTTTGAATAACCCTGATTTAAAAGTGATTCTTCTCCCCACGTTAGGTTATTCGCGATAAATGTTCTCTTAAAAATATTTCAAATTAGGCAATAGGAATTTAGAAGTATTCAGCATTCTGAACCAACACTAAACAGCTCTTGCGAAGGAAAAGAAAAGAAGAATCGCAAATTTTCAAATATGCTCCTTTAGATTGCGTAGGAGAATTGCTTAGGAAAACGTAAACTTAGCATTTCAAAATGCTAATGCTACGGAAAAAAAATTATTTGTCATAAATTGTATATTTTAATAGCTCTACCATGTAATAGTAGAGACAGTAAAAATACAAAGTATTTATTACCATGAAAGAAAATAAATATTCTGTAAAATCGGATAGGATAAAAAAAATGCCGCTTGTAACATTCACTGGGTCTTCATAGCGTACGTAAAGATCATTCCAAGTTTTCAACCTGATGCCATTTGTTATAACATGTCCTGTAATAATATTAGAGTGACTCCAACTATCCCGAATACTAACAACAATATTCAACACTATTTCCAGATTATCATGCTAATGTAGGCTGAAGCCAAACTCATGTTGAGTTGTTAGTTTTAGCTAAAAGTTATAGAATGTTTGCCATTAAAACCAGTTGTACGTAAACGTGCTGGTTTTAACTATTTCAAATTAAGTAAACTAGCTTAAACTTTTTTTATTGTTATTGTATAAATTAATTATACTTTTAATAGACCTTAGCCTGGTCTAGGCAAGCTTTTAATATAGAGTCAACTGAAAAATTCAATGCCACAGCCGGGATTTGAACACGGTTCTCCCGCTCTCCGTGCGGTTGCAGGTCGCCGCTAAGTTTGTCATCTCGCGGGAGATGCTTTAGTAGGTATATCTGGGAAACAACTTGAGTCAATTCGGGAATTGAATGTCCCACCGGCATGTTGTCACAGTAGCTAAATGGTTAGAGCAACCGCACGGAGAGCGGGAGAACCGTGTTCAAATCCCGGCCCTAGCTTAAACTACGTAGCGGTCGTTTTGTGGCCCGGCTTCAATCGCGTATATGCTTGATTCGCTTGCATTGTAATGACCTCGGCATTGTGCCGCTAGCTCCTAGCGGTGAGTGGCCCATGTGAATTCAACTGTAAGTTACTGCCTTCTGTTCGTGCTATAAAGACTAGAGTTTGTTCATTGTGCATCTCAAAAGTAAAAGCCTATTCAAACGTCTGTGTTGTGTGTGAATAACTTTACAGTATCCTTATTATTGTTGCTGTTCTTGTCTTGTTATTAGTCCACTGAAATGCCTAACGAAAAAATCACGCTTGAACAAAGAATTTTTATGTACAATACATGCGTAAAAACTGAATCATCATCGTCCTCCGTGATCTAGGGGTACCATGCTAGCCTCTAGTTACCGAAGTAGCGGGTTCAAATTCGGCGGAGGGCGGTGGATTTTTTCGGGCGTAAAAACACTTAGCATAGCTCCCTTCGGAAGGGATGTAAAGGCGATGGTCCCGTGTCGTAGATTTACGGACGTAAAAGAACCACAAGCCTATTAGAGGGACCTCAGAGCAAAATCTCGGTCGTTCACGTGGGATATAGAATGGGAAGCTAAGAATCATAGCAGTTAAAGAGCGTCCATAAATAAAACTCAGTTTAGTTATACTCAATTGCATAGACAGGTGCAGACAATTTCAAGAGAGATTTCCTGGTATTCCAGTTCCAAATAGAGATACTGTCAGGTGTCTGGTTAATAAGTTTAGGAGGACGGGATCCCTAAATCTAAAATGCGAAAAACACATGTTTTAACCAGGAAAAAATTGAAGAAATTGTTGCATCATTCGAAAGCTCTCAAAGAAGTCTCCAAGTCGTGTTGCACTGCAATGGGGTGTCTCAAGAACCTCTATTCATACAGCTGCTAAACTTTTAGAACTGAAACCCTACAAAATGGCTATTGTCCATGAATTACAACCTCGTGACAAGAAATACCAGGAATGTCCCAATGCAGATGGACAACACTTGTAGTAAGGTTAGTACTCATAGTGCATGTTTTGTAACTTGAGCATGTAGCGCGGGAGTTTTAAAATGGAAAACCACTCCGTATAATATATAGCGCGCAGAGCACGCATACCAGCGATCCGGGCCGGCCATAAAATGACTCCTCTGTAGTTTTACTAGCTGAAACTGGATTTGAGGGATAAAAGATTTTAACAACATAACGTGTTTTGCCTAGCCTAAATGACATGGTTTGTTGCAGCATTTTTCAGCTCATTGTTTCGAAGCACGGACACCGTGGTAAGTGACTACATGGCAGCTTTCATCCTCTTGAGAGTGAGGCAAAAACGGGAAACTCGAGAGCTGCGGCGTCTGCAGCTGTTGGGGGCGGAACAGTCACCCAAGTATACATTAGGTAAGTAAACAAAATTAACCAAAATTAATATTTCTAAATAATATTGCATAGATACATGGGTCAGAAATTATGCAAATGAAAAATGATTTCAAAAATAAATTTTAGCATTGGTGGGTTTAAAGAAGAGAATGAGAACGAAATAAAATAATTATACAGAGGATGGAAGTTAAAAAAAATGTGTTACACTCACATGACTTTCTCTACTCCTGTACAAACTGTTTTTACACACGCTTATTCTCCATCTACTTCATGTTAATCGAGATATCGAGATGTTAATCTTATTGCTAATTTTCTTGTAGATGCAAGGGGAATTGCTAGGCTTTAAGCCATAGTTAAATATTTTAAGAGGTGGTTGCTATGTGGAGTATTCCATTTTCTTTCCATTACCAGGACAAAAAAAAATGAATATCGAATTTGAGAAAAAGTATAAGTATTGGAAACTTTAAGGGAATAACAAGCAATATCTCGAAAATGGTTCACCCAACAACAAAAAATGTATATGACATAAATTGTGTGTTTTAAGGAGCTCTACATTTTTTGTGTATAAAAATGTTGTCTCTCCCTCTTACGATTTATCAATTATGCAAAAGCCATTAAAAAAGAAGAGAACTTTTGGGAACATTCCCAGAAAATTCAAGAAACACATTTTATTTGTCATAAAAATATCTTAAATATATGATGTTTTAATCAATTTTAATCAAAATCGTTAGAGCCATTTTTGAGAAAATCAAAATTTTCGAAAAAATGTTCCATGTGAAGGGTAGTCTGGGGTGGAGGGATTTTCTTGGAAATCTTCATGTCGCATCTTTGAAAGATACTAAATCTAAATGTAAAGTTTGGTATTTATCCTACTTTACGTTTCTGAGTTATGCTGTTCACAGATACACATGAACCTTTTTCTAAAAGTGCTTTTTTGGATTTAGGGGCCTCAACGCATGTATTTCCGTTGAAATCTCGGTATCGAATTTTTGGGTGGAATGCAGTACTTCCCCTACTTACTATACGTAGTAGAAAAAATAATAATATTGTAGACTTGAATCAACAAGACAACTAACATGGTATGGGCATGTGATAAGAATGAGTGAAGAAATATTACCAAGTTTGGCACATAATGGATTCCAGCAAGAAGAAGGAAAAGAGGAACACCAATAACATGAAAAAGGGCATTATGGAAGTGATGGAGAGAAGACAATTAAGAGGACAATGATTGGACAGAGGAGAATGGTTTTGCGCAGTAAGATAAATTTATAAATGACTGTGAATTGATATTTGGCTGGCAAAAGAGATTAACAATAATAATGTGCATACTAATATTTCTTATTGGATGTATATTGATGGTTTGGAAAAGTAAAAACCGTAAAAGTGAAACAGCACGCAAAATCCTGTAAAGACCCTTCGCGCTTTTTATTTATTTATTTATTTATTTATTTATTTATTTATTTATTTATTTTCACGGCTCTATTAGGGCCTTGTTCTTAGAGAGTTCACTCATGTACGGTCTGTAAGCTTCTTCGTTTCACCTTTCCACTCCTCATCCAGCTTCATCTCGTCCATAATCCTCTCGAACATTCCCTCCGCCTTGATCTACTGGGAACAAGTATCTAATGAATTAATGTTGGCTTTAATGCGCTAGATGCCGCCTCTTTGCGTGAAAAGGAAATGACGTTGTCACACTAGACACACATCTTTATGTGCACACGCATCCAGCTTTAGTTCAAAACGACTGAATCTATACAGAGCAAGTATTAAATGATGTCTTCGAAGGCCCCCCACAATTCCAAATAGCTCTTTTGTGATTTCAAGCATCGCGCACACAGTTCAACGTTGTACTGTAGTTGGATGAAACAGCACGCTTTGAAACCCGCTGCCTGATTTCGTACGCAATGTAAACATCACGTACTCACATTACTTCTAAACAGATACATTGGTTTGAACTTCACAGAGAGTTCTATTGTAGTATACAGCACTTGAAGAGAAACCAACTATGGCTTGCAGTACAGCTGAATGCCTCAAAATTAAATGAGTTTTTTTTGGGACAGTAGAAATCGTCCAATTGTGGTTGATAGATTGTACAGGGAGAATTAAATACAACGTCACAACCCTGATCCTATATTTTTGAAACAGCTGCATCAAGGATTCCTATCTTTCCAGGGACAAGTACATGTAGCACTAATCAAATTATTAGTGTTTTCTTATTTAACTCCAATTAATAAACCAATGAGTCAAATTAACATTTTACTTTTAAGCATAATTGTCTCTATCTCCATACCAATAGTATCACCATGAAAACTCGTACATCGAATTCCATCGCTGCGGTGTCCCCTATTACACACCCTGATCTTCAAGACGGATAGGTACTCTGTATTCATCTGTGTATTAGGAAGGTTGACTATATACAGTTGCACCCCAACGTTAGTAAATATGAGCATTGAGCTTAGTACCCTCTTAACCTCAGTTAAAACAGTTGAGATGGATTACGGTTACTTTATTATTGTCTAGTTATTGATTATCCAAATGGGGTTCTCAAGGCTCGCCTACTCTTTGCAGACTTAAATAAAGTCGTAAATTACTTTGTTCGACATATCCCGAAAGAAAATCAAGACGAAAGTAGGCTAAATAACAAAAGAATTACTGAAAGACTGCCTCTTTGTTCTGGTGGTTAGCATGTTAGCTTCCAAATCCGATTCCCGGCTAGCGGATGGGCATTTTTGTATAGCCTGGATTATTCTCCATCCTCCCCAGAGTCCGGAAGTATGGGTGAGAGAGAAAATGTGTGTGTGTAAATGTAATGTTTAAAAAGAAAACCAAAAGTAAACAAACGCAAAGCTTAACACAATAGAAACGAGTGAACATCATTGCCGATGAGCAATTGTTCCAAATGCAAAGCCGCCGATATGACGTAGATGTTAAAGGCGACATAAAAATGGAAGAAAAACAATACTGAAAATTTTGGGGAAAATATATTCGATGGAGATTTACTAGTGAGCGGATATTTTGTTGTTTGTAATTTCATAATTTCTAGACAAGTTTGTGTTTTACTTAATCAGTTTTAACGTGAAAGGAATGGTGAAATTCGACGGAACTTCTCAGGAATTTTAAATTAACCTATTTCAGTTGTATTAGGAACTACCAGCCGTTGCATGTTAAGTGTAGGTGACCACAACATGATGTGCCTACAAAGCATTTGTTTTCTGAATGAAATGTTGTTAGTACGTTTCCATAAGAAAATAATGAGACTGTTTGTTTTTTGTAATCCAGTAAAATAGCGAATATCCTGTGCATGTTTGCGTTTGTAATGGCAGTCGTTCAGGATTGTCATTGTCAAGAGCAACGTCTAACGACCGAAAACAGAGACGTTTGCATGACATCCTGCAGAGACATTCATGTATCGTAACACTTTCTTGTTTAAGGTTTTTGGACAGGACATTGAAAGAAACATGCTGTATTACAGTTTATGATAAACACAATTTCAATCCCATTTTGTTAAATATGGGTACCAGAGGATAACTTTTGCTTATTTATTGCGAATATTGCTGAAGTTTAGTGACCTCTAGGTTAATGGGGAGCCTTAAAATATGTTTAGACAGCATGGCCTAAAAGTAGAACTTTTAACACAGTGCACACCAGCTAAAAAGCTTTAGATTATCGCACTAGTATTTGCATATGTTAATAATTCGACTTGGTTTGACTATATTTCACTTTTCTTGATGTATTTTTACATGATTCACTTCTCATAGCGCTGGTATTATCTGTTTACAGTGCAAATTGTCATACTTCAATTTATCGCATTTCATTGTAGAGTTAACCTATAAGTTATATTGGCAGCCTTATGCTTTCTTTTATCTAGCATAACTTATATAAAGATTAAATGGTGGCAATTGTGAATTCAGAAGAAACTGAAATGGAAGAGCCAGGTGAAATTAAGCAGATAGCAATATGATAAGAGCATTTAATCGCTTTATTGCCTGGTGTAAGGCAAAATATGTTGAAAATAACTTCACAGAAAATTACTGCTTGCGAATCCACAAAACATCTGACATCTGGCTTTTTTAACGTCATTTCTCTTGTTTCAAGAATCTCGTTCTAAAACGTGATTTCTCTTAGTTTCAGGAATGAATATAATATTATTTATTTTACAAATTCAAGTGCTGTCGAAAAAATAGTATATGCCACACTTGTTAAAAGTGGTTTTACTCCTACTATTAAAACTGGTTACTGGAAGAAGGAGAATTGCTTATCGTGTTCATATCACAAATTTCCACGTTGATTAAACTTTTGTTATTAATCATATTCGATACGATTTTATAAAGCTTATAACTCTTAGGGCTTAGAATACAGCAACACAGAAAAGCTGCCCTATAAGTTTAAAAAATCTGATGTGTTACACTCACATGACTTTCTCTACTCTTGTACAATCTAATTTTACAAACGCCTATTCTCCATATGCTTCATGTTAATCGAGATATCGAGATGTCAATCTTATTGGTAATTTTCTTGTAGATGCAAGGGAAATATGGTGGCTTTTAAGCGATAGTCAAATATTTTAAAGCTGGTTGCTATGTGGCGCATTCCATTCTCTTTGCATGTTCAGGACATAAAAAAAATGAATAACGAATTTGAGAAAAAGTATAAGTATTGGAAAATTTAAGGAAATAACAAGCAATATCTCGGAAACGGTTCACTCAACAAAAGAAATGTATATGACATAAGTTGTGTATTTTAACGCGATCTGCACTTTTTGTGTAGTAAAATTTTGTCTATCTCTTATGGTTTACCAGTTATGCAAAAGTCGTTCACAATGAAGAATACTTTTGGAGACATTCCCAGAAAATTCGAGATATACATTTCATTTCTCATGACATTATCTTAAACATATGATATTTTCATCAAAATCGTTAGAGCTATTTTTGAGAAAATTAAACTTTTCGAAAAATGTTCCATGTAAAGGGTAGTCTGGGGTGGGGGGATTTTCTTGAAAACCTTCGTGTCGCATCTCTGGAAGATACTGAACCTAAATACCAAGTTTGGTGCTTATCCGACTGTTCGTTTTTGAGTTATGCTGTTCACAGACACACACACACACACACACACACACACACACACAGACACACACACGGACATGTTTCCAAAAATGCTTTTTTTGGTTTCAGGAGGTCTCAAAACATATATTTCCGGTGAAATCTCGGTATCGAATATTTGGGTGGAATGCAATACTTCCCCTACTTACTATACGTAGTAGAGAAAGTAAAAATTCCGTTACCCTTATTTTCTGTCCCTAGTTTCAACCCTTAACATATAAATCAACTCTCCTTGGCCTACTTAGATAAAACGTTATATAGTTATACTATAGGGCCTGACATAAATAATTATAGGCTACCTTACAACTCTCAAAAACTGTTCCTACCATATTTCCAATCCCTTATATAGAAACCTACAACGCATAAACTCTTCTGGTCAAAATATTGTCCCATTATATCATAGAACCTGGCAAAAATCATAGGTTATCTCCCATGTTTTCAATCACATAGTGTCCCAATATTTTAAAATACACCTTACCCATTGTTTTTAAACCCTAATTTGTTCACTTGAAGTAAAGCGAAAATTATAGGGTACCTTAATAACTCTGAACGCTTACGCTTTGAGTGCAAGTGACATTTGTAGGCTACTCAAGATTTTCAAAAACCACCTTGTCATTGTCAACCGCATCCGTGTAGTGACGGATAACAGAGCTAGCCTTCGACATGTAGAAATTGTAATATAGCAAAAAGCATAGCAAACATATCAATTTTTTTTCAAAACAAAACATTCGTTTGAATGCACTACCAAAAATGGACTGGTTCTGAACCAAAATACACTCAAGTTGGGGAAAAAGCATATGATTTATGTTACCTGCCTATAATAGTTATTCACGCACCGTGATGCGTTTCCATACGGATGTTTACGACAAGGCCACACGTGAGATTGAAGTTTCAATAGGAGAAAGTGACACTTTCTTAACAAATGCATACTATAGTTTGATCCACACAATGAAATACGGGACCTCTACCGAGCGGGATGGCTCAGGCGGCAACGTCTGTGGCCCGCATTCGGGAGGTCCGGAGTCGTTAACCGGTGACTGCCCACTCTAACCATGAGGTTTTTTGTGGTTTTGCCCTGATCGCCTAGGCAAATGCCGGGTGGTGTATTCTACCACGATTTCTGCTTCCCCTCATTTCCTCTCATTCATCTCTCCCTCTCACGTTTCAAGTGTGTCCTGAGCTGTCGGGTAAATGGCGTAGTTGCTTGCGCATTGGAAAGATTTCTCCCTGTGAACGGTAGGATGCGTTGTCCGCCCATTATAGTAGCTTCGTCGCCCTTCGCCCTTTCTCGGATTTCTTCGCCTCTACTGGTGCGCGGGTGTTCAAACGACTTAGGGACCCCTGTGGGCCTGTCTACCTGCGACCTCCCACGGCTCCATCACCTCATCCCTGCTGCCCGGGGTGTAGCCACAATAGATCAAGCTGGTCGCGTGGCGAGGTGTCCCTCTCCGATAAACACATCCTACAGGACCTGTGTTGAAGATGTAGGCAGCCATATTGATCATTACATGATTAATATAAACCTCTGAAAGCCGCACCCAACGAAAATGATAACAAAATTGTATATCGTATTTGCTTTGCGCAATCCTTTAATAAAATATAAAATACTCATAATACGAAACAAACATTGTTCAATACTTTTGTACTTGTTTGGTACATTTGAGGCAGTATTTTTAACACTTGAATAATTTCAATTAAATTATATAATATGTAAATTCAATAACAACCCGCCTTGAAGCAATACATATGTATGTAATAATTTATAAAAATTATGCAAGTCATTGCAAATGCTTATATTATTGTAAACATGTTCAATAATGTTATGTGAATGCATTACGTAATTTAATCATGTAAGAGCTGTGAGAATAATAAGTTTAACGTTGCGAACAATGAGGTAACCTTGAGACAATAATGAGTTTGAGATTAAATGCTACCTACTAGTCATGATTAGGGCAGCAATAATGTAAATTTTGTGACAGTTTAAAAATAGCCAATCGACAGCCAAAAAAAGCTTTAATTAAATGCAGGTATTCTATTGGACTAGGATTAGCCAATCAGAGACTTGAAATACAGAAGTTTACGGGTTTGGACGGTTGAAATCTGTTCAGTTGCCTGCAGACCTTGATAGCAACCGGATGGAAGATGTGTTCTCTAGAGAAATATTACGTATTCGTGTAAAACGAAAATGTAAGTATACGCGTTAACAAAGTGCAAGTATTAAATAAAAGAATCTCACAGCTCTTGATATCAGTGTAGTGCTATTTAATTTGTGTCAAGGATTAATAAAAAAAAGTGAATTAAAACTTAAAATCTGTGTAAGCCTACATTCTTGTCGCACCACGCCCTGATTAAGAGATACGTGTCTCTAAAATAATACTGGAGTAGCCGAGGCAAACATAAACATAAATAATATCTATAGAAGCAGTTTAATAACAAAGTTAATATTTTTTAAAAAAAACTTGGAGCGTAACAACAAAAATACATCATCTTCAAATCGGCTTCTCATACGTAGCAGCATATTACGTAACAAACAATCTACTTCAAATTAACGCCCAAAGCGTGGTGCAAACTCCAACAGAATACATTTTCTCAAATTGACGTCCATACATAAATCAACAACAGTAACTCCTACGTAAAAAACAACAATTTTCCCACAGTGAAGTGTTATTCTGTTGTGATCTGAAATAATATTATTTTCTTCTTGAACCTACAGTACCGAAAATAGCTACTGAAGCATAAAAGGCTATTTTTACTTTCTCTACTACGTAGAGTAAGTAGAGGAAGTATTGTATTCCACCGAAAAATTCGATACCGAGATTTCACCGAAAATATATGTTTTGAGGTACCCTGAATCCAAAAAAGCCTTTTTAGAAAAAGGTCCGTGTGTGTGTGTGTGTGTGTGTGTGTGTGTGTGTGTGTGTGTGTGTGTGTGTCTGTGAACAGCATAACTAAAAAACGAAAATTCGGATAAGTACCAAACTTGGTATTTAAGTTCAGTATCTTCCAAGGATGTACTGTTTTTGATTGGAAGCAAGAAACTTTCGACATAGTAATGAAACAAACACACTTTACACTCTGCTTCATGCAAATTTTACCACCAATAATGGCATACACTACCCAAGTTCTAATTCTATCAAAACTAGCGAACCAACATAGTAAATCTAAAGCGCAACTCTGCATACAAACTTTCGACCCGCCAGTGTTTTTGCACTCCGCCATCACCCAAGTTATGTTTTCCTCATTTGCATTAGTGGCTGTATGTTCAGCAGTAAAGTTGGAACGAGTTTTAACAGTGTGATTGACAGTGAAAACTTTCGAAACAGTTGCGATACAAGAAAATTTGCATTAGAATACGGTCTTTTTCTACGGGCAACAGTAGATGCACAGCAGCGTGGCACTTTCATTTACAAAACGAACCTTCCTTTAGAAGAGATCTGCAACAGCCACAATAGGGTGGTACGTTTCTTTATAGAATAAATTTTAAAAAACGTTTTCTGATGTGTTACAGACTTGCTCTGACCATTATCAATTCTTACAAAAGCTTATTAATATCTCTACCACGTACCAGTAGGTACGGGGTGATTTATGAAGAACTGAAACATTTATTTCTTTAACAGTTTCAAAACGAGTTATGCTAGCGACAAGTTATTATATCTGAAATGCAGAGGAATTTTGGGAGAGTATTTACCTCTATAGCAAAAGTTGAAAATGCCCTCCATTCTGCATAAGACACAACTCAACACGTCGTTCCATATTACTGACCACTCGTTGGATGACTCTTGTTGTCAATAGCTTGAATCTCCTGTGTAATGTTGTGCTTCAGATCGTCCAATGTCTGGAGACGTGTGGCATAAACTCTGTCATTTAACTAACCCCATAGAAAGAAGTCCGGCGATGTAAAAACCGGAGATCTCGGTGGCCACAGGTTCTTTTAAATTATCCGGTCGTCAAAGAAACTTGCAATTTGTGCCATGGGTTCATTTGATGTATGGCATGTAGCGCCATCCTGCTGAAAATATCCTTGACTCAGCTCTACATCGTCTAGTTGCTCAGCAAAGTCCATGAAAATCCGTCGGTACTCTGCAGTGTTCACATTGTTTTCAAAATCAGTTGGTCCCACTATTCTCTGTGCGGATATTGCGCACCAAACTCCGATTTTAACCGGGTGCATAGGTGCTCCATGAATAACATGTGGATTTTCGCTGCCCCAATAGCGTGAATTGTTTGAGTTCACATAGCCGGATAAATGGAGCCATGCATCTGTGAAGCCTGTCATGGACAATATGGTAGGATTTTGCACAATGAACGTCTGAAACCCACGACAATAATTCGGTCGTCTATCCTTATCTGTTTCCTGTAACTGATGGACAACCATAATCCAGGCTTTAGGCCTGCACTTTTCACAGCTCTCTGACACATTGAGTAGCTGTACCTGCGACAAACGTCTTAATGATTTTTTGGGTGACTGATCCAGTCGTGCTCTTAAGTCAATAACTATGGGAAGCCTAGATGAACGAGTTTTGCCTTTTTCACTCACCAGAGATCCAGTTGTTTCCAATTTGTCCCAGTATTGTGTTTCTTTGGGGAGGATTCCGAACACCAAATTCTCTCTGGTATGCCCTTTGATTAGCTGTAATTGAATTCTTAATCCAGTATTGCTTTACAAGGAAGAGTCGTTCATTTAATGTGTACTCCATTTTCACGTTGACTAGAACAAAATCTCAAAAACAGTTGCCGACAATAAAACTAACAATTACGAATAAAATATGAACATCTGCGCATCTGGTGACAGGCAATCGAAACTCCACAACATTCTTCTTAATTTGGTGCTAAAATTGGGGCTTTGAGTGAATTTCGAACCGAATAATTAAAGAAATAAATGTGTCAGTTCTTCATAAATCACCCTGTAGAAAAAAAAATACTGCATACATAATCCTGTCCCCATCTTATTCTATACATAAGTTCATTGGACCAACAAACCCACCACAGTGGTGCGCAGTTACTTCCGCTGCCAAGACTCCGGAACTAGAGAGAACATGGGCGTAACTTGCGACCCAGTCAAAGTAAGGGAAAGCCACATAATGAAACGCTCTATAATTTCTGACAATTAGCACTCTTGATAATACATTTGGCGTTTTAGCAGCCACGCGATGTTCTTTTGTTTTAATAGCAAGTGAATTTATTCATGCGAAAGTTTATTTTTATTTTTATCTACTTGCTGTTGCTCGTCATAAATATTCGAAAGTAATGGTTTCAAATAGTTTATACCACGTTTTGCCCGTTGAGACTGCTAAAGAGGAAGTCGGTGTAGTTATGTAAGTTTTCCTTGTGCTAATCAAAAGTAAAGGATTAAACACTAACTGTTGTGTAACCCTGCTGTACTTCCATTGCGACATGGTTACTCCTGAACATGTTCAAGTACATTAATTATACTACGTGGCAAAAAAGAAAACAAAAAACTAATGATGGTTATAATATCATTGCCAGCTTTCTGACAGGGAAATACGAACACACACCCAAGCGCTGAACCTCCAAAGGTCGATCCCTTTATAGGATAATTTTGGAAAATGATTGCATACTGCACAAATATTTGAGCTGCAAACTCTGTTAATTTAAATATAAATTACAATTCTATGCTTTAACTTAAAGTAATTCAAAATGAAATGTTATGAATTTGTAAATATTGGGAGCTGCCAGCTTAAAGGTGTTCTAACTATAGGACTATAGTTTTTCCCAAGATGCTTCAGACGTGGATTGTGGAAGATGAAACTAAACTCTGGAGTAGCGGCAGTGAATTAAATGTCCTATAAAACTGTTAGATACTATATTATAACAATCAGCCGCGAATAAAACCTAGTTTTGAATATCAGGTGTTCTCTATGAGAATCTTAGATTATGTTCGTGTAATCTTGAGTTAAAACTTAACTTTAATCGATCAATTAAATTGAGTTTTATTTATGGACGCTCTTTAATTGCTATGGTTCTTACCGTCCCATTCTATATTGGGCGTGAAAGACCAGAAATTTTGCACAGAGGACACTTTATCAGGCCTGAGGTTCTTTTACGTGCCGTAAATCTACTACACGGGACCACCGACTTTAATTCCTTTCCGAAGGAGCTACTATAATCGATTCTAGAAGAGCACTTCAAGGAGTTTGTGAAAATGCTGGAGTCTGTAACAATAATAATGACGATAATAGTAATAATAATAATTATTATTATTATAATTGTATTGTCATCAGGCTTATACAGCAATACACAACCTCAGAACAATATTTAAGTACAATACATGATTACATTATATCATTATTAAGCAATTAAACGATTAACAATTTATATAATTAGAATATATTATATTCCATCACAATAAGTATAACACGCCATTATTAGCTAATTAAAGCATTAACAAAACTTATACAATTGCAATATATATTATGATTAATTAAGCTTTACAATGCATCTTAGAGTATATTTACTTAATGGCCAGTTAATTCATATGCATTTCAAAGAATTAATTTTTACAATAAAATGGATTTTCATTTAGAAGTTATACCTTTTTACTTTCTCTACTACGTATAGTAAGTAGGGGAAGTATTGCATTCCACCCAAAAATTCGATACCGAAGTTTCACCGGAAATACATGTTTTGAGGCCTCCTGCATCCAAAAAAAAGTATTTTTGGAAACGTCCCTGTGTGTGTGTGTCTGTGAACAGCATAACTCAGAAACGAACAGTCGGATAAACACCAAACTTGGTATTTAGGTTCAGTATCTTCCAGAGATGCGACACGAAGGTTTTCAAGAAAATCTCCCACCCCAGATTACCGTTTACATGGAACATTTTTCGAAAATTTTAATTTTCTCAAAAATGGCTCTAACGATTTTGATTAAAATATCATATGTTTAAGATATTTTCATGACAAATGAAATGTATATCTCGAATTTTCTGGGAATGTCTCCAAAAGTATTCTTCATTGTGAATGACTTTTGCATAACTGGTAAACCACAAGAGATACAGAAAATTTTACTACACAAAAAATGTAGATCGCGTTAAGATACACAATTTATGTCATAAATGTTTTTGTTGAGTGAACCATTTTCGAGATATTGCTTGTTATTCCCTTAAATTTTCCAATACTTATACTTTTTCTCAAATGGGAATTCGTTGTTCATTTTTCCCCCCTGGTAATGCCAAGAGAATGGAATACTCCACATAGCAACCAGCTCTTAAAATATTTGACTATCGTTTAAAGACTACCAACTCCCCTTGCATTTACAAGAAAATTAGCAATAAGATTAACATATCGATATCTCTCATTAACATGAAGCATATGGAGAATAAACGTGTGTAAAAATAGTTTGTACAAGAGTAGAGAAAGTCATGTGAGTGTAACACATCAGATTTTTTTTAGTTTAGTTGGTTTGTTAATTCAAAAGGGAAGTTATAAACAGCACCTATAACGCTATAACTGTTCATTAATTAGTCTATGATAATTATGGTATTGAAGCTGTCTTTTGTTCCTTGTATGTGGAACAAATTCATGCGCATCGGGCCAATGTGCTATTGTTAACAGCTTGCGCCATTGTTTACAGCTGACGTAAGAACAGATGTTATCGTTTAGAAACGGAGAAGTGTCAGCCTATAAAGAAGGCCATGATTTGTGGCAGCAGAAATGCCAGCTCTCAGGTAATTTTGTAGAGACTGCCGTAGCTGCTCTGTCGTGTGTATACAAGGCAATTAATTCTTTATAGTGCATTATATTCCTTAAACACAATAAGGAAGACCTATACTAATTCCCCCATTGTTATGCTGTGCTACCGTAACTTGAAACAAATGCTTATTTTATAGTACATCAGAACGATTTTCTATTTCACGTTTCCACGATATGTCATTTTATGTTTATTCTCCTTTACGCAATCGTTATCTTCTCATTATGGTACACTTTACGTGGGATTTATGACGAACTTGGCAAGCGGGTCCCAAAACCGTGTCCATATGAACCGCCCGGTTAAAGGAGGGGAGCCAGCCTTTTGGGAGCAGGGAGGAGATCAGAATATCAATGTTTTATCTTGTAAAATTGTATGTACTTTTCTGAGCAAAATGAAATATAACATGCTTAATAATTTATGACATGTTTCACTATAAAAATAATTCAATTACTATATGATATTAAATATAAGCCGTAGGTATTTTCATCCAATTTGTGGGGGAAATAGTTTTTTCTATGTTTGGACCATTTAGGTTTAAAATAACACTTGTAAGAGGTTTTGGGCATACTATATAAACATCTGATAGTAAATTAATTAAATGGATACGCTTAAAATGCAGTAATTTGGATGTCAATTGTGTTTCCTAGATTTTTAGTGTCTTAAAAACAATAATAACTGATTAGTTTTTGCAGGGAAGAAAATATTTTATTAGATCCAAAAGAAGTAGTTGGAAATACTGCTCGTAAAAATTTGCAAAACAATCAATTCTGTAATTTGCGTTAAGTTTCTGGGTATCAGTGCGCGTACCAAATGCAAACTCATAAGGAGGGGTATAATGGATAATAGTGTGTGCTCCCAGTAATCGAAAGGACCCGAATTCGAATCCTCTTTAATCATTCTCACTTTATCCACTTTGTAGACCTGAGGGATACTAAACTCTCTCTCCCTACCTCCCTCTTTCCATTCATTTCTCTCTCCTCAAACACTGGATGTTTTGAACTATAGAATCTCCGTTGGAAAGTTTAATCAAATTTTTAAAAACCAGTGCCAATCAAATTCAGTTTTCTAACTTTAGCCTACACAAACCGGTGTGAAAGAACAATTAATGAAGAGAACTTCTATTGAAAGTACCGTGGGTCTCCAATTATCCGACCTAATTAGAGATTCAATTAATACGGGATGTGCAGGAATCTGTATAATTGGATCAGAAATGAAAATCAATCTAACAACATGTTGCTGATGTGAAAAGTGCATGGGCTATGGCAAGTATTAAAAGAGCAAAGAAAACAGTTTTAACCCAAAAATTAGTTTTAGGCACAGCAGACAGTACAGGGTTAAAAAGAAATCATACTGCGTTAACCAGCAGAACTTTATTTAGCGAAAGGGAGTGAATGGTTTTTAACATATTAAGTAGGTCTTGGAGTACCGAAAACTATTATAATGAACACGAGGAATAATTTATAAACGTCGTAAACATATATGTAGCTAATTTTGCGCTCGAATAACTGTTAATATAATTGGATTACAGGTTATTTTATATGTAGGCCTTACAAATTCCACAACTCTGCTCACGCTGTTGCTTTAAATAAAATTTTCCCTCCCACTCCCCCTTCCTTTACAATTTACTTCTTCGTGTAAGAAGGTGGTTTTTATGCGATGTTCGTAAAATTAAAACACAAATAACAACTTTTTTATAATACATCGTACAATATCTTCCTCCTTATGCTTGTTAGGCGTTCGAAACTACGCTTTCCCATGAAAAGAGAAAGCAACAATAAAAGGTGTAAAACTTTTAACTGGTTGCAGTACAGATAATGTTAACAAAATCTGATGTGACTGCTCCCACAAGTTTCTCCGCCCATGACTAACTTACATTTATCCGTTATGTATAGTATTTATATAAAAAGTGATTCTCACATCCACGTTGCGTTATTCACGATACATTTTTGCCTAGAAATGATTTCAAATTAAGTAATAAGTGATTAGTCAAATAAAACGCGGAAACCCCATTCAAAGTGTAGACGTGCTAATTAACTTGCTATTGGAAAGACGAAAGAAGAATCGCAAACTTTCAAGTAAAACTTTCATATGTCCGTCAGACGTGTTTGGGGAAGTGTAAACATGCTACATTGAATATTTCGAAAGCTGCTGGGGAAAAAAAAGAAAAATATTGTTTGAGAAAGATTTATACCTGCAGTTAAGTTTTGTCTATATCTTATGTTTTCCCAATTATACAAAATTGAATCACTACGAAGACTTTACAGGCTATCCACAGAACATTGAAGATATATCTTTAAATTGATCATACTCATATCTCAATTTGATTATATTTTAATTGAAATCGTTCGAACCATTTTAACAGAGAAATAATGAAAATTTATTGGTTTAAAGAGTAGTTTGTAGTGGTGATTTTCCTTCGCCTGGTATGCTTAAATAGCATGAAATTTGGTATTTATCCGACTTTTCGTTTTTTGAGTTGTGGTGTTCGCGGACAGACACGTGAATTTCCGATGAGATCTCAAACTGGAATTTTTATGTGGAATACAATACATTTCTCAATCTACCCAACTGTAGGAGGATGATAGAGAACGTAAAAAAGAAAAACAAATGGAATAACCCTATAAATGTTCATTCGGCGCAATTTTTTAATAACAAGTGTTGTGGGGAAAAACTAGTTATATAAATTTTGGTTATGTGATAAGTGAGATATATTTCGATTCTTTGACAACCGACACGGGTACCCTAAGTCGTTAAGACATGGACTCGTGAACGGGAAGTCCGCGGTTCAAATCCCGCCAAGACCGTCCTCCCTGACAGGTTTTTTACAGGTTTTCCTCAGTCTTCATGACTGTAAATGCCGGTAAGGTACTCTAAACTTAGGTCTGGAACATTTCCTGGCCAAATTTTCTTTCTCAACTATCATTTTATCATTTCATTTCATATATCCTCAATGTCCACCTTAACTTCATGCCCCAATATATCCACTCCCCTTTTGGGAAAAGTAACTAAAATGAAGGAGAGAATTTATTAACAAATTCAGCTTCCCCCAATTGGAGACTGATATAAAGCAAGCATATTAACCAACAAACAACTATGAATATAGCAAAGAATATAAAGATATGTTAATAAAGTTGCTACTAATAAAACATTATCTGAAAACAGTTATAATCTACAAATGTATATAGAAATTTCCCTTATCTAAACCAACTCTATATATGAGATTAATCAGTTTACATATAACACAAATTATTTTTCAATATAGCTAGTGACCCTTTAAGAACGTTAAGGGCCAGTGCTTTAATAAATCAGTTCTTTAATTTATACTTTTTGCAAAACGTTACAAAAGTTCATGGGAAAGTACCCCTGGCTCCAATTAGTAATCCAACAATATCAATTGAAGTAAGATGGTATTTATTGCAGAAGTATGGTACTGTTGCCTCGTAAATGTGAACTTCAGCCGGCTGTCTTCTTCACCTGTTTCCCATCCGACGGTAGAATCTATGATGGTTCCAGAACATGAGCCAGGTTGAATGGCTATGATGTCGATTCTTCTGTTTGATCCATTCTCTGCAATACCATGGACTTCCTCGTAAACCTGGTACTTTTGTAGTTTATGAGCTTCGGCAATCATTGAGCGCACTTGATGATGTCTTATATTTCTGAGCATTCTCTCCTGTACACAGGACGCCAAAGAAAATCTTCGGCAAATTTTGTATCGTTTTCTGTGGTCTTTTGAGGCGTGTCCTTCACTTTACCTATCGCAGAGCGTGGTAGCTTGATAACCAGCAATAAGGGGGAAAAGAGGGGAGGTTAATGCTTTTGCTTTTTCTGGTGTTATTGAATCCAAAACATGTTTGTTATCTCAGAAGCAGTCATGCCGTATATTAGCGAAATTACTCATGGACGTATCGTGGGTATGTGGGAGGCTAGTCGCACTGTTTCAGCAATTGCAGCGGCAGTGCATAAAAGTATTTTATAGTAAATTACTGGATAAAAATATTCCAGGAAAGTGTGGAAGACGGTCTACATACTCGTCAGAAAGTGGGCACTCCCCGTAAAACATTTGCAAATGATGATATTCGTTTACTAAATGCAAATTACCCTTTTGTTAAAATTGACTGAACATATTTAGAAACTAGAGATAAATATGTGTGTGTATGTATGTGGTTTACCGAATATGACATACATATTATGGCAATAAAAGTGTGTTATATTTTTGTCTATAATCCTGTTGTATTCCTATGACCAGCAATATGTTAGTAAAGGTATATTAACCAATTATAGTTTGAATTAGAGGGAAAACATGCTGCTTTATTTATTTATTATTTAGTTAGTTTGCTTATATGTAGCAACAAGCATTGATATCACTGTGGGAATACAATTCTGTTTATTCTTTGATATAAAGTGCTCCCTTGCTTTGTATTTAATGAATACCATTCAAGCTTTAATTTGCACCCCCTGAAAATCGTCTCACACTACACATTCTACATTTCGCTAACCTGGGCGCTCATCAAGTTCTCCCCTTAGCTTTTAATCCTTTCAAAGGCGTGTCCTGCACTAGCCTATTTCTTTTTTAGCCAATACGATCGAGAGCGTAAACATATATTTCGTTTCTACGCCATTTTGTAACCTTTGTTGTGGTTATTGGTGTAACTATTTAGCAGAAGGACTGGCGCACTCTTACACCCTGGCCTAAAGCAACCAATGAAACGGCCATGGCTCCGCAAGGCCACGTACAACGATAAATAATGTGACATAGACGCGAGGTGCTCTTTGTACAAGTGTTTTTATCTCACTCACAACAGCGGTTGCTGTCCTGGCGCCTGCCTGGTATTGCTCTAAATGGACAAAGTTTGCTGTCATTTTCAGCACTTCCTTCCATTCACTATTACTTAGTCCCTCTGGTCTGTAGATCCAAATATTTGCAGGAGTGCACTGCTTATAAAGAACCACACCATTTCCTTTTTGAAGGTGAGAACACCAAGTTTTTAATTCTTTCTCCCTTAGTAGTCTTCTTAAGCTTCGAACAGTTGCACTTTCATAGACACTATCTTACGCCAAGTTTCATAGCAATCGATTCAGCAATTATTTAGGGTTCCCTCTCTCTCTCTCTCTCCCACAGATGCGGAGAGAGAGCGAGAGAGATGCGGAATCAATGTGGCATTATCTGTGACACTGATTTTCAGCTAGGTTGCATCATCAGTTTCAAAAATTAGGAAGCCACAGTGCTGTTTAATTTTAAACATAAAGGAAGGTCTGTATTTAAGAAATTTGATGGGAGTAGTCATTTCATTTCGGGGTACAAACAAGCCATTAGTGGGCGAAGGTCGGTTATTTACGACAGGAAGTGTTCTGTCTTGTGATGTTCTAATGAGAGTTGATAATGATAAAGATCAGTACATCTTCACGGCCGACATCACATCCGTAAGGAGATACAGGCTAGCAGAAAAATGTGATGTTCACTTCCACCTTCATTAAACAAGCTAAGAGCAATCACCTCATAAATTAGAGACTACGAGAATATGGATATGGAGCCAAGTGAATTTCAGTTTACATAATTCATAAAACAGGTCAAATATTATATATGTGGACATGGAGAATAGTTTCTTTTTCCAGCACAGTTCTTGAGAAGAATTCAAATTAATTATAAACGACTTTTGTTGCATCATTTTACGTAGATTTTTTTCTCCATAAAACATCAGGGATGATTTAACACCAAACTTACTGCCCGATTAGCAACTTTTTGGCCCAACTTTCGACCTGTAACTTCAAAACTTCGTTCAGGAACCATTAGAGTTATAGATGCTGTGGGCACGTATATGGGACCAATAGCGTTTAACGAGTTAATAAATGCGTTCTTGCAGCCCAACCTAAAAGCACCAAGCCTATCATTAGCTTTCCGATAATTTGTGTCATTCCTTGCAATTTTATTTCAGGCTTAGCAAGAAGTGAAAACCATGAGGCGACGTTCTCAGAAAGTTTTGACCTATTGGATCTGAAATAAAAGCACAAAACATAGTCCTGTTTACTTTCTGTACTACGTATATAAGTAGGGGAAGTATTGTATTCCACCCAAAAATTCGATACCGAGATTTCACCAGAAATACATGTTTTGAGACCCCCTGAATCCAAAAAAAGCATTTTTGGAAACATGTCCGTGTGTGTGTCTGTGAACCGCATAACTCAGAAACGAACAGTCGGATAAACACCAAACTTGGTATTTAGGTTCAATATCTTCCAGAGATGCGACACGAAGGTTTTCAAGAAAATCCCCCCACCCCAGATTACCCTTTACATGGAACATTTTTCGAAAATTTTAATTTTCTCAAAAATGGCTCTAACGATTTTAATTAAAACATCATATGTTTAAGATATTTTCATGACAAATGAAATGTATATCTTGAATTTCCTGAGAATGTCTCCAAAAGTATTCTTCATTGTGAACGACTTTTGCATAACTGGTAAACCATAAGAGATAGACAAAATTTTACTACACAAAAAAATGTAGATCGCGTTAAAATACACAATTTATGTCATATACATTTTTTGTTGTTGAGTGAATCATTTGAGATATTGCTTATTTCCTTAAATTTTCCAATACTTTTACTTTTTCTCAAATGGGAATTGATGTAACTTTATTTGTTATATTTATTTTGTTGTTGAGCCCCACGTTTGGGAGCCAATTTATAACGGTATTAATGTTAATGTTATTTAATATTATTGTAGCCCCACGTTGTGGTAGCCAATTTGCGACGGTATTACTTATAATGTTGATGCTTGTGATGTTTGTGTATGTGTGTTTACTTCATGTGAAGCCATCTTGTGACGTCATTCATTTGTTCGGTTTGTAGCTCCATCTTGTGTTAGCAATTTGCATCAGTGTTAGTGTTCGAAAGAATGCAACTGTTATTTGATTTAAATTTTGTTTACTGTCCTCCGGCTAGCTATTATCTCTCGGTCGAACATGTCTCTTGATCAGGGTTGTGTAAACGGAAAGGAATCTTTTATCCAAAAAGAACACTGATGAAGAAATTTGTTTTATAATTTTTATTGTCGAACACGTTCACTATCACTTTTACACATTGATCTAGATACTCGCCAAACTGAAACTGTTATAATAACTTCTTACTGATCACTTTTAATCCACGTACTTCAATCTTTTGTATAATTAACTTTACCATACTTTAGATCTTTCATAATTCTGCTGCGCGTAACTTGTGAATCTATATCCGATGTATGACGAACTGACTGACTGAAGACGACGTGTAGTGTACACAGATTTTTGATGAACTGGACGACTGAAGGCGACGTGTAATGTACTAAGAATTTTGATGAACTGCACGCGATCTACCTCTGACTTGGCTTTTTATACACCCACTCCCTGATATGCCTAAAGATTATAACTGAACTACTATTGGCTAATAAAACGCGCCAACATTAGCGTCTATTTTAATATCCAATGAAAATTATGAATACATATACTTTAGGGAGAAAATATTCCAGAAGTTTCTACCGAAAACGCGCCAACATTACGTAACTTCCTCGTTTCCAATAATGATAAACAGCTCACCCCCCCTCGCTGCATTATTGCGCTATTATTGACAGTTTCAGTAAGGCCATATAAACTTATTTCCCAATAATAATTACAATTAATAAACATCTGAAATCAATGTCACATAAAAATGCATATTCATATTACAATCATTATTTACATTTAAGTAATTTGTGATACAAATTACTGCATCATATGCCCCACTAGAAACATAATTATAAATATTTACAACTTGTTTGGAAATTTTATAATTGGGTTTTTAGTCTCCTAAATCTTGGAACACACGCTATCACTTTCACTTAACACTTCACACGTATTTAAGCCACGACATATGTTTTTTTTTATTATTATTATTATTATCTCGCCACTACTTACTGGCTCTGGTTTAATGTGTTTAGACATTAATCTGACATTACAAAATTTTTTATAGCAAATACTGTACCCTAAATTATTTAATTACTGTTACCAAATTGTTTACTTTCTTAAGTTGTTGACAAAAATTTATACATTTAAGATTTTTGTAATTATTAAACATTTTTACCAAAATATTCACCCTCTACACAAATATATTTACATCTCTTAAATCTAGGCACTGTTTCACATGTTCTATTTGCTACACAAGTATTTGTTTTAATTATTTTTTACCCAATTTTTTTTATATTTTGTACTTTATTTTAACAATACTCTTGGAATTGTATTTACGTACTTTTAATTTAATATCATATTAAGTTTCAATCTTTGCATTCTTAATTTTCAAATGTTGTTACAGTTACTAAAAATTTAATTTTTTTTTTTAACATTTCTCTTTTTTTTTATAACATATTTCTCTTTTCACATGACATATATAAATAGTTAACCCTCTTACGTTCCAATACATTTCTCTGCAAGTCATCTTTAACTATCCAGCATTTACTTTACATCTCATTGCTATTTACCCTCCTGGATCAAATTGTGTGTGGCTATACATTACTCGTAGCCGTATCCTAACCTTCAAATTTTTGTTCATGAATAACCTCTCGTATTCATATGACATTTCGTCCCATGATAACATTTGAAAACAATCTAAAGTTTCCTGAACAACACATCTTTTAACAACTGCCATTCTCAATTCTTCTGCTATCTCTTTAATTTGAGAGTACTCTGACAAATCTGTACTAAATTGTACTGGACTGGAGTTTTCATTTTGAAAAGCTTGGTACTTGTTAATTTCAGAAGTTAGCTTTTGATTATTTATAGGCAAGACCTTAGCTTCTTCGTACAATTTATTTCTTTGCATTTCTGATTCTTTCTGAATTTCTGATATCTCCCCTGAAATTAACTTGCGCCTGATTCACATCTACATTCATAACCTCTTTCATCTGTCTTATCTCACTTGAAATATTACTCATTCTACTACCTGACTCTGTACATTCTACATCAACATGTTCACTTTTAGTATTAACCTCACTTTCTTTGTTACCTATTTCCCTGCTCATGTCTAACATTTTCTTTGAAATTTCTGCTTATTATTTCCTCATTTTCATCTCTCATTTTTGGCATACTACTATCTAGCTTCATAACTTTCTTTTCAAATCCTTCTATTATTTTGCTATTTCTATTTTCTATATCTCCTATTATTTCCCTATTCCTTCTTTTCATATCTTCATTGATTTGATTGAATGCCCGCTCTATTTTCTTACTAAGATCTTCCCTCATTTCCCTATTATTCTTTTCCATATTCTCATTAGTCTTTTTCATATTCTCATTCAAATTTTTCAGCATTTCCATAATCATACTAGTATCAGAATTAATATTTCCTGCTATTATATTCTCACTTCCTGCACTAACATTTCCTCCCTCCAATACTACATTGTTTGAGCTTTTTTTTGTAACCTGTATTGAATTACAGCTAACTGTTACACTATCCCCTTCCATCATTGTTTCTTTAATATTATTAGTAGCCATTGTTTTTGTTTTCTAAAAAAAAATTACGATACTCTGACCTTTGTGATGCTGTCTGTTGCTGTTACTTTGATGTCCAGCTTCCTGCCCCTCTCTCCTAGATTTGTATGTCGCTTCTGCGTTGTGTTTGATGAATCTGCGTTGTTTTGTTGTCCTGTAGTTTGAATTTCCCTGTTGCCTTGTAATCTCGGAATTACGATGTCCAATCATCCGCGTAGTCTGTCGTCCCTGTTGTTTCTGGAATCTGCGTCTTGTAGATCATTTCACTGCTGCATTCGTTCCACATCCTGGTTCCTTTCCTGGTCACTCTGCCCCACGTTCTGGGTGCCAATTTGCGATAGTATTTATTGTTATTTATATTTGACATTATTGTAGCCCCACGTTGTGGTAGCCAATTTGTAACGGTATTACTTACAAATGTTTATGCTTGTGTTGAAGCCATCTTGTGACGTCATTCATTTGTTCGGTTTGTAGCTCCATCTTGTGTTAGCAATTTGCATCAGTGTTAGTGTTCGAAAGAATGCGACTGTTATTTGATTTAAATTTTGTTTACTGTCCTCCGGCTAGCTATTATCTCTCGGTCGAACATGTCTCTTGATCAGGGTTGTGTAAACGGAAAGGAATCTTTTATCCAAAAAGAACACTGATGAAGAAATTTGTTTTATAATTTTTATTGTCGAACACGTTCACTATCACTTTTACACATTGATCTAGATACTCGCCAAACTGAAACTGTTATAATAACTTCTTACTGATCACTTTTAATCCACGTACTTCAATCTTTTGTATAATTAACTTTACCATACTTTAGATCTTTCATAATTCTGCTGCGCGTAACTTGTGAATCTATATCCGATGTATGACGAACTGACTGACTGAAGACGACGTGTAGTGTACACAGATTTTTGATGAACTGGACGACTGAAGGCGACGTGTAATGTACTAAGAATTTTGATGAACTGCACGCGATCTACCTCTGACTTGGCTTTTTATACACCCACTCCCTGATATGCCTAAAGATTATAACTGAACTACTATTGGCTAATAAAACGCGCCAACATTAGCGTCTATTTTAATATCCAATGAAAATTATGAATACTTATACTTTAGGGAGAAAATATTCCAGAAGTTTCTACCGAAAACGCGCCAACATTACGTAACTTCCTCGTTTCCAATAATGATAAACAGCTCACCCCCCCTCGCTGCATTATTGCGCTATTATTGACAGTTTCAGTAAGGCCATATAAACTTATTTCCCAATAATAATTACAATTAATAAACATCTGAAATCAATGTCACATAAAAATGCATATTCATATTACAATCATTATTTACATTTAAGTAATTTGTGATACAAATTACTGCATCAGAATTCGTTATTCTTTTTATTTGGGGGGGGGTCCCTGGTAATGCAAAGAGAATGGAATACTCCACATAGCAGCCACCTCTTAAAAGATTTGACTATCCCTTAAAGCCTACCAATTCCCCTTGCATCTTCAGGAAAATTAGCAATAAGATTAACATTTCGATATCTCGATTAACATGAAGCAGATGGAGAATAAGCGTTTGCAAAAATAGTTTGTACAAGAGTAGAGAAAGTTATGTGAGTGTAACACATTAGATTTTTTCTTTTTTCTTTTCTAATTTTAATTCCAAGAGTTTTTTCAGATATTTTTCTTATTACACATTCGGAACTGTACCATTCACTGTAGTAAGTAACCGGAAAACAGTAATTACAGATCTAGGGTTAGTCTAATGTGTCTAATTGTGTATGCGGATAATGTAATGAAAACGTTGTATAAGTGTTTACACATTAATCCTCTCTGTCTCTCTCTCATATAATTGTTAGCCTCCCTTAGCTGGGTAGGTCATGTTGGACAGCGAATTAATGAAACGGGTAAAACGATGCTCAAATGAGACCAGTATCCTTGGAGTGTAGAAGTTACCCGATATTCACCTGAAAATAAAGGAAAACCCTGGGGGGGGGGGAAGCCTCAACGAGGTAACTCGCACAAACCTTTGAACGTTAGGCAACATACCCTACAGCACGGATGTGGTCAAAATAACGAAATGTTGTAACTTGCCAAAATCTTATGCTTATAACCTTCTGTTATATAACATTTTTCAGAAAATAGACGAGATATTTTCATAGTTGTCCTCGTCTACCGTTACAACACTACCCCCCTCCCGTTTTACTGATTATGCTACAAGCCTCTTCTCTAATTGGGACCTAATGTATGTTTTATAAGTTTAATATCCTAGTAATCCATTCGTTTATTCTTCAGTGAAAAGCTAAAAAATATAAAACACACACACGCGTGCGTACTTTAAATGCAGTCGTCTTCACTAACGTCAACTATCTCAGATTTTAGCAACAGAAAGTTAAGGCAACAGTGACGTTATTAAATTATCTCGGTTAAAATTTTACCAGAGAATGGTTAGGTGGTAAATCAGGAAGGGGCGGGGTGGAAGAAGGTAATCGGCATTAAAATGGCTCATAAGCGACTGCCTAATTACGATCATCGTAAGATGGCATAAGCAGCAGTAAAAATGGATACAAAAAAGAGCTGATAGACATAAAAATAAAACAGTTGAACACACTGGAGAAAATAAACGTTTCAAACAAAATCGATGCATAAACCTAAAGAAGTAATATCCATAAAAAAATTCAGTTAATGAACTTCGATATGCTGCTAAAATAGAGTCATCCTTCGTTGTGTAGTGGTTACTATCTAGCTCCCGAGGTCGCGGGTTCAAACTCGGCGGAGGACGATGGTTTTTTTCGGGGGTAAAAATCCTTAGCATGGCTTTCCTCGGAAGGGAAGTAAAGCCGGAGGTCCTTTGTCATAGATTTATGGCACGTAAAAGAACCTCAAGCCTGAAGCCTGATAAAGAGACAGCTGAGCAAAATTACCGGTTTTTCACGCCCAATATAGAATGGGACGCCAAGGACCACAGTAGTTAAAGAGCGTCCAAAAGTAAAAACTCTTTTTTTTTGGGGGGAGCCATTCTGTTGGATCTTGAGTTCATCAAAGGCCTTAGCAAGATATAAATAAGTGAAGTAAAATTGAGTGTTGGTACAATTGATTTTAAAACTTTTTTTTTTGTTTCTTTCTGAACCATTAATTCCGTTAAAAAGTTGCGTTTATACTTTAAACTATCTTATGTTTAAATCAATGCTTTGAAATCTATTCCATCCTACAGATACCACAAGGGATTTATGACCTGTTATAAAGAATGCCAAGAGATACCTAGTTCAAAAATTAGGAGTTGCAAGTAAAAGGGTTAATATGAGGAAAGAATAAACTCTAGAAATGTTTGTTTGCCTTGAATAGTTGCATACTTATCCACATATTTGAAATGAGAGGATTTTGAGAAACATAATCATTTTTTATTTTCCTCCAGTTTGGATGAATACCGATGTCATGGATTTTGTATAGGGGGAAAGTACAATATTGAAAAGCATTTTACAAGATTTCGATTATAGGGGACTTCAGGAAGTTAAAAATTTTATAATTTTTCTCGGTCGGAAGGTATTCAGTAGATTTGAATAATTTACTTGGAATCATAACGATGTTTCTGCAAATTATCTAGTTTTGAATGAAGTGCTAAATTAAAATTACTAAAAGTTACAATTAATTGTATATTCTAAAACCACGGACAAGCATAATCTGGTGTAGATATTTATTTGGTATTGAGAATTGCGGAGTTATTTTGTGTTATAAATTATTATGGAGCTGTCCTTTTGTATTATCGGATCCCACATATGCTCGACTCAGATTACCATTTATTTATTAATTATTGAGCCGGCAGATGAGTTTGTGTCTTCTTTTGTCTGTAGCTACATCGATGTTCTCTTTTTTGTTGTTTCTTGGCCTCGGCTGCTGTCGGTACCTGTTGAACTACTAGAGCTGTCCCAGAAGTACCCGACCTAACAAGGAAAACACAAAAATTTGGGGAAAACATCTTTATTTTTCTACATAGTCTCCTTTCAGCTCGATACACTATTCCAGCGATGTTAAATAGCTTTGATACCCTGTTTATAGTGAGAATCGTCAAGTTCTGCAAAATAGCCATCAACTGCAAACTCCACCTCTTCATGGTTTGCAAATCTTTTACCACCAAGTCATTTCTTTAACTTTGGAAACAAAATAATCTGGCGAGTAGGGTGCATGAGGAAGCAATTCGAACTTTAACTTATTGATTTTGGCCATGGTGATAATGGATGTGTGAACTGGTGCATTGTCGTGATGAAACAGAACTTTCTTTTTCGCTAAATGCGGTCGTTTTTGCTTGATTTCATCATTCAAACTCTGCAATAAGTTTGCGTAATACTCGCCATTGATTGCTTTTCCTTTTTGAAGATAATCAATGAAAATTATCCCACCGCATCTCAAACAACTGATGCCATGACCTTGCCTTCAGATAGAACTGTCTTCGCCTTCTTTGGAGCCGATTCTCCCCTTTCAATCCATTGTTTTGACTCTTCCTTCGTCTCAGGTGTGAAGTGATAAACCCATGTTTCATCCATGGTTATGAATCGACACAAAAACTTGGCTTTATTGCAGCGAAACATCGCCAAACCCTCGACTGAAACATCCTCTTGACGCTGCTTTTATTCCATTGTGAGCAAACGCGGCACCCAACTTGCGCACAGCTTTCTCATGTCTAAATTTTCAGTTAATATGCGATGTACAGCACTTTTTGAAATGCCTACGATGTCTGCTAGCTCGCGCACTTTCAGTCGACGGTCATCCAATACCATTTTATGGATTTTCTTCACAATTGCTGGCGTGGTCACCTCATTTGGTCGACCACTGCGATGTTCGTCTTGGCAGCTCGTTTGGACTCGCTTAAACTCTGTCACCCAATATTTTACTGTTGTAAACGAAGGAGCAGATTCCCCCAGAGTAGAATCTAGCTCGGCTTTAATATTAGTTGGACTAAGACCATTCAAATGAAAGTATTGTATCACATAACGATGGCTAGCTTTATTCATGTTTACAAAATCGCTGAGGGAGTTCACTATTAATGGCTGCCAAACAATTACTAAACAACGTAGCATCGGCAAATCCAAACTTAAGCTTTATACCATAGTCATTTGTTTGAAACAACTGCTATATATACGTCAGTTCGGGTACTTCTGGGACTGCCCTCGTATTTTGCATGAAACTGGATTTGGATATCTCAGAAGGTATGAAATCGTAAAAAAGAATGTTGAAGACACTATTTAAAATTATTTTAAGTATTTAATTATGAAGATATCATGTGAAGAGTAAATTGTTGAACACTTTACAACACTTTTATTTATTACTTATGACACATTTCCACTTACTTTCTATTTATCGTGGGTGAATAATTTACTTATGGCTGTTATGTAACACTGAATTTCTTTGATAACACTTGCAATCAACTTTACACCTTTTTATTGCGCGCGATAACATTTTCTGGCTTAATCCATTCTTCATTTAGGCGCGGAACTTTAGTGACGAAGTTTGTCACACGACCGAGTTCTCTAGCGTTTGTACATCAGCTTATATACACTGAGTTCTTGGTGGTTGAATTTTCTTGTGAATTTTCCTATTGGTTGACGAGAAGCGCGAGCTATAAGTTTAACAAAACTTGGAGTGTGTTTAGGCTTTGTTGATTCGTCCTCTCAAGATCACGTGGGAGAAAGCAATTTAGGATTCCCCGGTTTCCAGATTATTTTGGGATTCCTTGAGAGTCAGTTGCATACGTCTTTCTAGCACTGAGCATTGATAAAGACTTTTATTCAGTGTTCAGCTTTCCCTTCGGTATTGTGTTACTTCGCTAGCTTGTGTTGAAAATTGTGTGGAAATCTTATGCGTCTTACATGAGTAAAATATATCTAACAAAATATTAAATAAAGTACATGCAGTTTGTTGATACAGTAACATGCTTGTACAGTGTTATTACACTAATTAAATCTAATATATACGTGATTATAAATGTGATGATCGTACAGCAGAAAGTACTCTCTCATAAAGAATTTTTAAAATGTTTTCCGTTTTTCTTTCTCTACTACGTATAGTAAGTAGGGGAAGTATTGCATTGTACCCAAAAATTCCATATCGAGATTTCACCGGAAATACATGTTTTGAGGACCCCTGAATCCAGAAAAAAGCTTTTTTAGAAAAAGGTCCTGTGTGTGTGTGTGTGTGTGTGTGTGTGTGTGTGTGTGTGTGTGTGTGTGTGTGAGAGAGAGAGAGAGAGAGAGAGAGAGAACACCATAACTTAAAAACGAAAAGTCGGATAAATAACAAACTTGGTATTTAGGTTCAGTATCTTTCAAAGATGCGACACGAAGATTTTCGAGAAAATTCCCTCACCCCAGACTACCCTTTACATGGAACGTTTTTCGAAAGTTTTTATTTTCTCTAAAATGGCTCTAACGATTTTGATTAAAATATCATATTTTTAAGATACTTTCATGGCAAATGAAATGCATATATTGAATTTTCTGGGAATGTCCCCAAAAGCCGTCTTCATTCTGAATGAATTTTGCATAACTGGTAAACCGTAAGTGATAGACAAAAAATGTAAATTTAAAACACATAAGTTATGTCAAATACATTCTTTTTGTGGAGTGGACCATTTCCGAGGTATTCCTTGTTATTTTTTTGAATTTTCCAATACTTAATACTTTTTCTCAAATGGTTATTCTTATTCTCCTTTTTTCTTTAAGATGTCCTGGACATGCAAAGAGAATGGAATGCGCCACATAGCAACCAGCTCTTAAAATATTTGACTATCGCTTAAAGCCTATCATACTCCCCTTGCAGTTACAAGAAATTTATCAATAAGGTAGTTAGTGCAAATGTTTATATCGATTATCATGAAGTAGATGGAGAATAAGCATTTGTAAAAATAGCTAGTACAAGTGTAGAGAAATTCATGTGAGCGCAAACCATCAGATTTTCTTCTTCTTTTTTTTCAAATTTGCAAAAATGTAGATATACCTTATGATCCTAACCATCTCTCTCTCTCCCTCATTTTTTCGTCAAACTTCAAAACAAGTGGCTCTTTATATGTATTTATTTTATGTTCTTTTTTAATTTTAGAATAGCTTTTTAATATGAGCATTAAATATTTATCAAATTAAAAAGCTGTAAGAAACATTAATAGCAGTGCTAAACATCTTTAAAAATATTTTTTATATTTTAAATTTCTTCTTCTTAATTAATGTATAAAATGGGCAAGAACGATTCTGATTAAATGTTTCTTAAAAGATTAATCTGTCACTTGCCAGTGCAGTATGTTTCCTAGATTATTGCATTTCTGTGAGTTTAAATTGCTGAGCAACGTAATAATCTTTGATAAACTTATGTATACTTTGAATGTATATAATTAAACACTTATCAAGTATATACTCTTCGAAAGAGACAAATGATATTAATTAGAAAACACTGATCTTTTTGCAGATGTAAATGAAGTGATGGCGGACGCTCCAACATGGATGTCACTGGAACTTGCCCATCACTATATGACATTAAGTATTGCTGCTTATTCATGGCCATTTGTAATGTATCTTCATCCCTTCACTGGATTGTGCAAGGTGCTCTCAAGAATTACATGCTGTGGATGTCTCAGGTATTTCCACCACATTCTTTCAGGAAAGAAACTATTTGAATATTTTGCTGTAAAAATACCATTATTAACCTCTATTTTTCTAAAAATAGGTTTTTCCAAATTATTGGTCCTGGGATATGCAGTCTGAATAGCGAATAGATACTGGTACTTACTGTAAAAACCAATCAATGCAGTTATGGTGATTGGATATTTGGTTATGTATAGAGGTGGATCCAGGATTCCTTTAGGATGGGCCTAACACATTTGGAAACATTGTTACATGCTGGGGTGAGGGCCAAAAGGTTTTTAGAAAATGAATAAATTTAGTTCATGCCAGCACGCACATGGGGAACGCAACTCGCTACAGCAAGAAGACCGGGACCTTGGTGTGTAAAATTTAGAGGAAGGCGTGAGATTTTACATTACACAAAAACATTACATAACACACATTACCTGGAAGTTATTAACAAACGTTTGGCGACTCTACATTATGAAACAGGAGGAGAGGATGGATGGAGATGCCCCCTAAACCGCGGACTGACCACACACACGTCTTGCTACAACGACTGCTCTTACTCAAGTGACGCTATCCATATCCTCCCCTCTCCAACCTTGTCTAGCCATGCCAGCCAGGGTTGGCGTCATACCAGACGAATTTCAAACAAAACCCTCTCTTTTGCGTGTTCCGGAATCGTTAAGCTGCTTGTACATGATCACATTTTTGTCAAATTCAATAGTTTACAAGACTTTTCAAGAGTTGTCACAACTTCACAACTTTTCTTGTCAAATTGCTTCCAATAGTTTTAAAGTCTTTGAAAGTCTTGAAAGTAAATAAGGGCATGCTCTAAACGGTCAAAGATTTTACAATGATTTGATGACTTTGGCCATGAAATGAGAGTATTCACAGTGTGTCACGAAATCTGCAGCATGGCTGAAAGCGAAAAGTAAACAAAAATGGCTACTCGGTCAAGGTATGTCATATGCGAAGTGATTAGGTTATACATAAGCGGCCATGTCTGTATACCGAGAGATCCGTGGATTATCACAAGATGGAGCAGATGAAGACGATTATGAAGAAATAATTGCCAGGCAGTTTTCCGAACTAAGTATACATTAATGCAATGTTATATAGTGTGGTTAACCTTTCGGTCGGTGTTATTTTTATTGTATTCCACACTCGTAATGTGATTTCATTGGATATAATACATGAAAGTGCTACATAATATTAGTAAAGAACAATATTTCATTCCGAATTGTTATAGTGTGACGCAAATACTAAATTGCTTTGCACGGGATAAATTATCAATGTGTTCTGAAGGGTTTCAGTTTGGCGAAGAGACAACTTGTAGATACATATTTTTGACATTGTCAAGTCTTGCAGGTCTTGCCAAGTCTTTTCCAATCTTGTCACATATTGAAAAATATTCCATAATTTTTCTTGAGACTCTTGAATTGAAAAAAAAAGTTTGATCGTGTACAAGGTGCTTTAAGCCAAAAAATCAAAGAAACCCAATAATGCTATGTCTAGTAGCGACAATACAACACAACAGTGTGTCTGGTATGACAATGAACTTACTGGTACGCCACATCTCCCCACACTTACAAAAGTGGGACGTCCCTGCCGAAAACGAAAAAGTACAGAGAAAAACACAGAAATACAAATTGCCATAAGCCGTAATGCCTTCCCACATGAAAATTAACAATGAGTAGAAGGGTAATGTAGTCCCACAGGAACCCCCCTCTCAAATCCTCTTCTGTACATAAACAGTTTGTGGTGCCAAATGTTTGAGGCCAGCTTAAGAATCGCGCAGTAGCACTGCATTGTCTGGTGAATTTCACCCAAAACTAGACCACACCCGCCGACGAAATGGCAAAAATTTGAGCACAGATGATAAGTGTTTAGTAACATATCAGATGTTTTAGTGTAACACGTAGTCTGACGGTCACCACAGCAAAGCACAGCGAGGTTACTGTACACTTCCAGACCTGTTCTGTGACCAACGGGTCGGCACAGACGAAGACAAAAGGGGTACTCCCTCGTATAATGTCGTGGTTGACAGTCCAATTGATGTTGATGTACTGCAATATTTAAGTATTTTATTACTCAGTTTTACTGTAAGCTTTTACCTCTGTTGTTTCAGAGCTTAATTCCTATTCGAAGTTAATTACTAGTAACTGTAAAGCAGGTTTGTTTCTTCCTATGTGCTTCTTTTTCTTCCCAAGTCAGTGGAAAATCTTTTGACATATAGTCCACCACTAAGATAAATGCATTCACTGACTCCGAAAGAATAGATTCTCATCTGGTTTAAGCAAATAGGATGGAAGTAAGAGTGTTGGTTTTGATTTTGCCCAAGCAAAGCAGCACCATAACTTTAGGTATAACAAGTGCCATAGTTCTGTAATTAAGGGGTTGACTATGCCCCTCTCAGCCCCTCCTGACCCTCCTATGGTTATATAGGAAGTGAACTAACTGGCTGTAAACCTTTCAGAAATCTATGTTATTTCATCAAATTCGTTGTCTATGTGGCTCAAAGTTAGGATACTGAACTTAAAAATTGATAGAACACATTTTATAAATTCAGTTGTATGTCTAATGGAAAAATATCTGAAGACAACACACAGTTAGTTTACAAATTTTATTTGGAGAATTTTCCCCTTTTGAGACTTAGTCTTGTGAGATCCTTGGGGAATTAGTTGAGGAGCTGCATGCCCCTGATCTCACGAAACATCGCAAAATGGCTCAAGTTGGGAAGTGTAATGAACCATATGCCACCCCAATTACTGCACTCCACCCATTATATTCTGTTTGGATAGAGGCAGGGGACGTAGCAACCGCACAGTGGACTATGGTCCACTAAAGCTGTCATACTAAAAGTGGTGTTGGTGGCGGCGGTGCCCTAAGAAGGTAAAGGTACGGACGGAGAGGACCCTGCAACCGGAGCAGAGCACCGCAAGTAGGCCACAACGGCCCATTTATGATTTTGCTATACCCTTGGGAGGGAGGAATGAGGGGAGAGATCCGAAGGGCGACCAGATCCGGATGACGACGGGCGCAAGCACGGATGGGGTCCCTAACGCTTCCAGATCGCCACCTGGGATCTCCCACAAGTTACCGAACCCCCTCCGGTCCCACTCGGAGGAGAGACCTAACTGAGCAGTCCCGCAATGACGCCTCTACAGATCGCACTGCCACCGCCCAGCCGCAACTGTCGTCTAGCACTGTCGCCTGGTCCCACAACCTTGAAACAGATGACAAGGAAGATGACAGGTACAGGAAAAGAGGGGCAAGAAGGTCGTGGTAGAAGATGAACCACACCAGAATTCGCCTGCCGACCCAGGAAAACTACGAAAAATCCATGGATCAGAGAGAGTGGTGTCCGGGGTTCGACCCGGGACCTCCCAAATGCGAGTCACACACATTACCGAGCGGCGCCCTAACATTTGGGTATATTCCATTTGTATTCTTGCTTCCTAAAGTTGAAGATTACAATTTTATAAAGGTTTGCACCCAATAATCATAGAATGTTTGTAATCTAAAGGTTGCTACAGCTTCATGGTTGAATGTTCGGGTATTAATTAGGTTTTTATTTTGCAATTTAGCTGCCCAAGATTGATCATTACTTTGAGTTTTGAAACGTTACATTAGTTTTTTTCTGGTCATTTCTTTTAATCATAATTTTTACGCAAATATAAGTTAATGTGTTATTTAGCTTCTGTAAGATTTTGGTTCGCATTATGTGCTAAAGTATCAGGAATTTGATTACAGTGGATTCTGTAATGAGAGTGTATCCAATGGAGACGAATAGGTTTATTTGTGTGATTAATAATCTGATAAGTTTCTTTTTTTATTTATAACCCTTAATTGGAGATTGCAGATTTGTTTTTTGTAATTGTTTGTACGTCTGAGAGTAAAAACAAAAGAAAAATTTCAGCCCTAGCCACACAAACTTTCCAAGTACAGTGCGGTCATTTTATGGTGATGATGGCACGGATCGCATGTTTACGTGCTCCACACACTGTGACATTGGGAGTTTTTCGTTCCATAACTCCTGTGTTACTCACGAGTGATAGTAACATGCACTATAGTGACTACTAACCTTTTTGTAAGTGGTGTTGGAAGTGCTGTCCAACTGCGTGAAGACATTCCTGGTATTTGGATGAAATTTACAATCATATTGCATAAGTTCTTCTTGCGTAATGTCTCAAGCCTGATAAAGAGGCCTCTGAGCAAAATCACTCCCAATATAAAATGGGACGCTAAGGACCACAGCAGTTAAAGGGCGTACATAAATAAAACTCAATTTAATTTTAAATTTTTGCGTAATGTTCATAATTTCTGTTTTTATATTGTCCTTAAGTTCGTCTATGGTGTGGGAATTGGTGCTATAAACTTTATTTTTAGGGCTCCCTACAAATAGATGCACCAATTTTGTCAATTGTTTCTTCCGTTAGAACATCTCGTTTTCGCTTCTTAGGTTTAGCGATCCTCTTGTCATCAACTTATTAACCAGATGTCTAACAGTTTCTCTACTGGAATACCAGAAAGTTTCTCCTGAAATTGTCTACAGACCTGTCTACTTGATTTCGGATTTTATGCATGTATCATACATAAATATTCGTTGTTCAAGCGTAAATCTGATCAGCAGGCGTTGCAGTGGACTAATAATAAGACATTAACACTCTTAAGCAAATCACACACGACACAGATGTCTTGAATAAACTCACCTTTGAAATGCACAGTGTACATTTCTCTCTACAGCACAAACACAAAGCAGCGACTGAAGCACAGCTGATAAAGATGACCTTGAAAGTACAGCGTGCTACACAGTCAGTCTGTGGCCTCACCTTAAAACGACCGCACTGTACTACCTATACATATATAGGACATTGCTTGTTACATTCTGTTAACATCAGAATTCATTCAAGGCTACTATAAAAATTGACACCAACCACATATTGAATTGTTAGATTTGAATAAAAAACAATTGTTGCCTGTCACTTATGGTGTAACCCATGTAATTATCTTCTGAACTAATTTTATAATTTTTTGTAAATAATGGATACCTGTCATCATCATTTACTTTATTTTGATAGTTTCATTTTTCATTTCTATTATTTTTATGTGTGTAAACCTTTTGCTTGCTAAATATGTAATGCCCATTCTTTATTTGTTAATAGAATGGTCAACAAGTACATTCTGATTTCATTCTTGCTTTTTTAGATCCAAATCCAGGTGGCTAGCAGATGACAACTGCTGTTTGTGCAACTTGGCAGGAGTTAAGTATCTCTCTATGCTCTCAGAGGAAGACATTCTGTATGCATCATTTCGTAACCACATACGTGAGGTAAAGTATATCTTCTGTGATTCTTTTATTGTATTATTTGGTTTTATTTTAATTAATTAATTTTTTATGTCTTAAGAATATTTGAAAAATATGGTAATTAAAATAATAACCACATTACTAAATTTGAAGATGTGTTTGTAAATAAATATGGGCTTAGCACACAAGGATGTAGTTTTTATTTTGGGGGGGGGGGATTAAACTTGTTCAGGTTATTCACTTTAATGCTTGTCATGTTATAGGTTCCTTTCTATGTGGTTGCGGATCATAAGACTGGCAATATTGTAATTGTGGTACGAGGATCCATTTCTATGAGAGATGTCTTCACTGATATGAATGCTCATGCAGAGAAGTTTGAATACGATGGCCTACCTCCAAACACAATGGTACTTAAAGTGATACAATGTCTTTACCTAAAACTATTATCTTCGATATCAACAGCATGATCAGAAAGAGATAATATTCCAGAAATATTAATTAATGCAAATACAGAATGCCATAATAATTTAAATTAAATACTAAAACAGTAAGTAGGTTTGAAAGTTTTACTAGAAAAATAATTTGTTTAAGTGCTACTACTTTCATTGTCAATTTTTTTTTTTTTTTTAACTAAATTAAAGTAAAACTGTGTGTTCTGGTTTGTTCTATCAACTTTTTATTAGTACTGGTATGGGCAGGAAAAAGTTGTCAGAAAAGCTTAAAAGAAGTGTAGCCTAATTAGTACACCTGGTAAATTCAAAATGTAAGTCATAATGAACAATACCATAATGTCTTGTTTACTTCCCAAGGTCGTGGATTCAAACCTGGCAGAGGGCAATGGATGTTTTTGGCGTAACAATCCTTAGCATGGCTTCCTTAGGAAGGGAAGTAAAGCTGGCGGTTCCATGTAGTAGATTTACGACATGTAAAAGAATCTCAAGCCTGATAAACAGACCTCTGAGCAAACTTTTTGGTCTTTCACACCCAATATAAAGTGGGACACTAAAGACCATAGTAGTTAAAGAGCACCCATAAATAAAACTCAATTTATTTACGTCTTATTTGATGCAGAACAAAACATACAAAATATTTATAAAATATAAGTAATGTAATTGTAACTTCCAGTTTTAATTTATATCAAAAAAATAACTGATCTGTTTTCTTAGGTGTATTTGCTATTGTGGAGCACCTAATGGCATTAGTTTGTCCATCCATCCTACTGTACACATGAAAAAACTTGCAATTCATTGCATCTAGGGAGTTATAACAAAATATATGAGTTGTAAAAAATTTGTTTACACATTTCACATTTGACTGAAACCAGGAGTAATTATATGGAGGATCTGTACAAAATATACAATTTTAGCTAATTACTATATGTAAGCAATTGAAATTTCATATATAATATGTTGAAGAAACTTTGTTAACCTGTTTAATGTCTTGTTGAAGTCCGTAATAACTGGGTAATTTACGAGGGCAGGTCAAAGAATAATGGGAAAACTTTATTTGTTTGGACAGCATGATTTTTTTTATTCAATTTAACTACAAACTTTCAAAACACCCTCCTTCTGAGAGTAACGTTCTAACATTCTATCCACTTTTCAAAACACTCAGGGAAGCCCTTGTTTAACACCCTGTTCAATATACCTGAAATAGCACTATTTAGTTCTTTATTGGTTTGAATTTGGCGCCCACAAAGTATTTTTTTCACTCTTGGAAACAGGTAGAAATCGCAGGGTGCTAGATCCAGCGAATATGGTGGGTGGGGTATGATTTTGATACCTAGTTGAATGATTGTTCCTTGTGTCGCTATGACTTGATGAGCAAGGGCACTGTCGTGGTGGAGGATCCATCCATTGGCAGCAAGTTCTGGTTTCTTCTTAGGCATCTTGAGTGGTGCTTTAAGCATGTTACTGTAGTATTGAGCAGTTACTGTGGTATGTTTAGGAACCACATGATCATAAATTACCCCAATTTTGTCGAAAAACACAAGGTGCATGACTTTCCTTGCACCTTTGCTTTTTTTTTTGGCCTTGGGCTGGAAGGATATTGCACTTTGTTGTTTGGTTTCCGGATCATAGTGATGAAATCAGCTCTCATCACATGTGACAACCTTGTCCAGAAAGTTGGGTTCCCTCCGAAGCCTTGTGATCCATTGCTGGCAGGTCATGACCCGATGAGACATCTGTTCCTCATGAAGCATTTGTGGAACCCATTTTGCTGCCACTTTTCTATAACCCAAATCATTGCGAACTATGTCTTCAACTGTCCCATACGAAATGTGCATAATGTCTGCAATCTTCATTATTGTTAATCGTCAATTTCCTGCAACATGACATCAATGGTGTAGTGGTTCACCCCAGTTTTTTATGTGGAGCATCTTCAAGACTCTTTTCACCATCTGGAAATTTTTTATGCATGTTTTTGATAAAGCTTGGTCTTCATATGCTTCCTGTATCATTTACAGCATTTCTGTTCCGGATTTTTTTCAGAACACGAAACTGAATTGACACTCGTTCTAACTTGAAATCCATGTCAGGTCACTGAAACATGTGCTTACACAGTGGCTCCCTCAGACAAACTGAACAGCACATGGACAATGTCGTGCATATCCCAGCGTCAGTCAAGGTCAGACCTCTCAGTCTATGATTCGTGAAATTTTACATGCGCATGTTTAAACAGAAAAAAAAAATTCCTATAATTTTTTTTTACCCACCCTCGTAAATACAGAGCCTCCTAAAAGTTTAGGAGTTTTACGATTATTTTCCAAAATATCCACAGTAACATATTTTTCAATGGTACTTAACTATTTCCAGCACAAAATAAATATACCTGAGCTTTTAACTCTGTGCATATAGTAACAATTGTGCTTTCTATTTTCAGGCTCCTTGTTCTATGATAGTGATTGCTGAGTACATAAAAAGAGACCTGGAGGAACTTGGAATTTTAGAGAGAGCATTTACAATGTATCCTCACTACAAATTGGTTCTTACAGGTAAAGTGTAGATGTAAATACAGGAATTTCAGTATTAGTATATTTTAGCAGTTTTCTTCTTGCTGGAATTACTGACTTTTATTAACTTAAATAAGAGGATTGAAGATAGAAATAAAATAGAAGCTGTTGAAACATTCAATTTGGCTTCCTTTTACATGTTTAACTGCAACTTATCAAAGTATTTCATATTTTAGCATCCTTTTTTGCTCATACTCAAAAAACAATTAGCATGACTGAGGTATGTGAATATTCAGTTTCTAAATTTTACATCAAGTTGAAGTAGGTTATTTTATTAGCTCCACGTATGGACGCCAATTTGATGCAGATGTTGAATTGTTTCGTTATTTGCAACTGTTGGAAGGAGTTGTATTATAGTTCAACTGTTGGGGAGCCGAACTTGAAGTAGTTGCAACCGCACGTATGTTAAACAGTTTCCGGTAGCCTTAGCCCCAAATGTACTTTCAGGTGGCCTTTGCCCCAAGTTTAAACAATATTATTACTGTTTCTTTAAATATTATATATTTATGTTTGCCTCAGCTGCGTAGTATTATTTTAGAGACATGGATATCTTGGCAGGACATGATGCGACAAAGAATGTAGGCTTACACAGATGTTAAGTTTTAATTCACTCCTTTTTATTAATCCTTGACACAAATTAAATAGCACTTCACTGATATCGAAAGCTGTGAGATTCTTTTATTTAATACTTGCACTTTTTAATATGTAAACTATTTTCGTCTCACACGAATACGTATTATATTTCTCGAGGACGCATCATGCATCCGGTTACTATCACTGTCTGCAGGCAACTGAATAGATTTCAACTGTTTAAACTTGTAAATTTCTGTATTTCAAGTCTCTGATTGGCTAATCCTACTCCAATAGAATACCTTCATTTAACTAAAGCTTTTTCTGGCTGTTGATTGGCTATTTTTAAACTGTCTCAAAATTTACATTATTGCTGCTCTAATAATGACTAGTAGCATTTAAACTCTCAAACTCATTATTGCCTCAAGGTTACCTCATTGTTACCTCATTGTTAGCAACATTTAACTTATTATTCTCATAGCTTCTACATTACTAAATTACGTAATGCATTCACATAACATTATTACACATGGATACAATAATATAAACATTTGCAATGACTGTTACATACATTTTACAAATTATTACATACACATATTGCTTCAAGGTGGGCTGTTATTGAATTTACATATTGTATAAGTTGACTGAAATCATTTAAGTGTTAAAAATACTGCCTCAAAGTACCTTTTCTCTCCAAAAGCTCTCTTTACTCTGGAAAGGAAAATAATTATGAGCGCAGTCCCAGAAGTACCTGACCTGACGTATATATAGCAGTTGTTGTTTCAAACAAATGAGTATGGTAGAAAGTACCACCCTTATAAAGCTTAAGTTTGAAATTTGACGATGCTATGTTGTTTAGTAATTGTTTGGCAGCCATTAATAGTGAACTCTCCCAGCGAATTTGTAAATATGGATAAAACTGGTCATCGTTATGTGATACAATACTTTAATTTGAAAGGTCTTAGTCCAACTAATATTAAAGCTGAGCTAGATTCTACTCTGGGAGAGTCTGCTCCTTTGTTTACAATAGTAAAATATTGGGTGGCAGAGTTTAAGCGTGGCCATACAGAAATTGTGAAGAAAATCCACAAAATGGTATTAGATGACTATCGACTGAAAGTGCGCAAGCTAGCAGGCATCGTAGGCATTTCAAAAAGGGCTGTACATCACACAGTAACTGAAAATTTATACATGAAAAAGCTGTGCGCAAGATGGGTGCCGCATTTACTCACAATGGAAGGAAAGCAGCGTCGTGAGGATGCTTCAGTCAAGTGTTTGGCGATGTTTCGCTGCAATAAAGCCGGGTTTTTGCGTCAAATCATAACCTTGGATGAAACATGAGTCCATCACAAAACAGTGGATTGAAAGGGGAAAATTGGCTCCAAAGAAGGCAAAGATAGTTCCATTTGCAGGCAAGGTCCTAAGCTTTTTGGAATGCACGTGGGATAATTTTCATTGATTATCTTCAAAAAGGAAAAGCAATCTATGGCAATAATTTATGCAAAATTATTGCAGCATTTGAATGATGAAATCAAGCAAAAACGGCCGCATTTAGCGAAAAAGAAAGTTCTGTTTCATCAAGACAATGCATCAGTTCACACACCCATTATCGCCATGGCCAAAATCAATGAGTTAAAGTTTGAATTGCTTCCTCATGCACCCTATTCGCCAGCACCCTCTGATTATTTTCTGTTTCCAAAGTTGCAGAAATGGCTTGGTGGTAAAAGATTTGCCAACAATGAAGAAATGGAGTTTGCAGTTGATGGCTATTTTGCAGAACTCGATGGTTCTCAGTATAAACAGGATATCGAAGCTATTGAACACCGCTGGGAAAAGAGTATCGAGCTGAAAGGAGACTACGTAGAGAAATAAAGATGTTTTTTTCCCAAAATTGTTGTGTTTTCTTTGTTAGGTCGGGTACTTCTGGGACAGCTCTCGTACTTTGGGCATCAGTGGATACATTTGCTTTATTTATAGCTTGCAGTTCATACACTGTTTGAATCTTTTCTGTCTAACATTGAACTTCCAACTGCTATGTTTATTTCCTATTTTTATCCATTGAATGAATGTTACTTTACCACAGCAACAGCATTCATATCAAGATAATGCAGTGTAACCTCATTAATGTGCCCTTCAAGGTACTATACCATAAAAACACAAAACCTTTGTGTTGCTGTTTGGAAGATGCTGAACTTAAATATCAAGCTTGGTATCTGTCAACTTTTGTTAATGAGTTACACTTTTCACACACAAGAGCATGCATGGACAGACTTTTGTCGTGCTGAGAGTACCTCAAAACATTTATATCTGGAAAAATCTTGATATTAAATTTGTAAATGGAATACAACACTTCCTCTTCTTAACCATAGGTATGTGGTAGAGAAAGTAAACATAGTATTAATAAATTTGTTTTTCTTTCTTTTAAGCTATGCTAAGATCAATAAGTATAAACAATCTAAATAAGTAGCAGTAATGGAATGTGGAAAGTAGAAATTTGATGCATGTATCAATGCTCATGGAGGGCATATTGAACATCTCCTGTGAGAAAGAGTTGCATATGGTATGCTGGTACATTCTATTCTTGTGTGTTTCCCATGATTACTGAGTTGTAACATGGTAACAAAGTGTTTCCAGACCTATGTTCATATAACATAATTTCTTTGTCTACATGTGAGGAGTGTGTTCTGCAATTTGTGCTGTACATTTTTGTTACATTCTGTATATTAAAGTCAAGCAGTCGTTACTTCCTGGTTGACTCTCGTACATTCTGCGACAGGAAGCTGGAACACCAGACTCCAACCTACTACTAGGCCAGGACTTTATAATACTACTACTAATCTTAAAATGCTAAGGAAATTAATTTTTTTCTTTGCATGTAAAACAAGATAGTAAGAACTTTGTACAGAATATTACAAAAGTGTTAAATGAAACTTATTTACATTTCACAGGACACAGTCTGGGAGCATCTGTAGCAACCCTGATTGCTTGTATGCTTAGATCAAGATATCCGAGTGTGAAGGTGTATGCATTCAGTACTCCAGGTAAGAATAGATGGTAAAGCATGTGTACACTTTTTTTCAGACTTTCAATGAGCTTACTGAAGTGAGTTTCACAGTTCTCAATATTATGGTAGCAGTACCATTGCAATATTTATGAATGACATGTAATACTACCATTTGAGTTACCAAACTCTCAAACACCCTGACTGCATGATGCCATCTCTAGACTGTGTCAGTTTAAATACTTTCAAAGCACTACATTAACAAAGTTATGGCATAAGTTCAGAAAACTTCTTTGGCTTCTCTCTCTCTCTCTTCTATGTCCAATCTAGCAATGTTCAGCAACTGATTGGCTATGATACGTAAATTAGGTACTGGGTTGAAATTCCAAAAATAAATGAGGATTAAAATAGCTTAAGAGTTGAATAAATGTTAATTCTCTCTATAATCAATAAAGCAGAAGGAAAATTGTAAATATCTTGTTAAAACTAAGCCCCCACTCCTGCTAAAAGCAAAAAATAAAACCATTTTAACTCTTACTTTGTGATACAAAATGCTATTCACGGGCTTGCATTTCATTCCATATCTTACTATATTTTTATTTTCTCTGAAGTAACTCAGCTTAAGTGTTGCATAACAGAGGTTACAAATACAATATCTAATTTTTTATAATATATTGTTGAATGATTTTGCATTAGATTAAATTAGAATAATATAAAAAAAATTAAGACAATTATTACCTTCATCAGAGAAATTAGTAACAAACATAAGCTTATAAGATGAAAATTACAGAATGTTTTGATCATTCATAGATCTTGAAAAGCTTCATATTACATGTTTTGGACATTGTTTTGTAAATCCAATGGTTTTTGGAGGGAGAATATAACAACATATTTGTACGAGGGGCACTATTTATATTTTGAGCCTAATAATTAAAACAAAGTAATTTCTGATTGAAAACTGCTTTATTGTTTTTCAAAATATTCTCCTTTACGATCAATACACTTTTGCATCCATTTGAACCATTTGTCGAAGCATTTATTCCAGTCTTCTTGAGACACCTCCAAAACATGGTTTTTGAAGGCGTCAACGGCTTCTTCTGCCAACGAAAATCGTTGTCCACACAATTTATTCTTGATGTGCGGGAACAAAAAGAAGTCATTGGGTGCCAAATCAGGACTGTATGGCGGATGACCCATCAATTCAATTTTTTTGAGCCTTCAAATACTCTGTTGTTAGACGAGATGTGTGTGCGCTCGCATTGTCTTGATGAAGAATGATCCTACAGTTCTTATTGGTTTTCCTTACTTCACCAAAGACTTCCGGCAAACAAATGGTTGTGTACCATTCGGCATTGACCGTATTACGTTCCTCTAAAGGCATTGTTGCCACATGGCCAGTTTTGCTGAAAAAGCAGGCGACCATTTGCTTCGAAGTGCTTCGAGTGCGAACAACTTTTGTTGGATTTGCTTCATCTTGAAACACCCATACAGTCGACTGCTGTTTACGTTCCGGCTCATACGCATAGATCCATGATTCGTCCCCTGTTACAATCTTATATATGTCTTTTGAGGCACCGTCATTGTATTTCTTGAGCATTTTTATACACCAATCGACACGACCATCTTTTTGAGATTGTGTAAAATTATGTGGGATCCAATGAGAGCAAACCTTTTTCACAGCTAAATAATCATGCAATATTTTATATATGCTGGTGGAACTAATGCCTAGGTTGCCTCAATCTCACAATATGTCGCATGACGATCTTTCATTATTAGGTTTTGCACAGCATCAATGTTTTCTGACACAACAACTGATTTTGGACAACCTTCACGAACTTCATCATTGAGCGAACGGCGGCCACGATTAAATTCGTTATACTAGTGTTTCACAGTGGCAAAGGATGGAGCTTCGTCGCCAAATGTGGAAGTTAGTTGATCGATGCACTCTTGTCTTGATAATCCATGTCGAAAGTCATAATAAATCATTGCACAAACATTATCACGAGTTAATTTCATGTTTTTGTTGACACACAATTTTCAAGTTAGTGTAAACAAAACAAATGAACGCTCTATTGACAAAATGTTTGAAGTACATTATGGTCAAAAATGTCAAACTTTCCATTGGATATGTCAGATGGCACCTACAACATTGAGGGTTGCCAAGGCTCAAAATATAAATAGTGCCCCTCATATGAAATGCCCTTAATTTTGACAATGCATAACAATCATAATTTATAACCATTCTTCCATACAATTTCAGATATTTATAAGGTTTATAAGCTTGATGAAGGAAACAAAGTGCTAAAACACAGAAACAGGATCAAAGATTCGGAGATACTTTCAAACACGTGACACGAGAGATGCGAGAAATTTTCAAGTCTGAAGGTTCTCCAATGCGCATGCGCAAGCAGACTGAAACGACTGACGACTATTAGCTTTATTGCTTCTTGCATAGTAGCCAACGTGCTTCATTTGTAAAAACTGTAGCCAACTTCTGAAAAAAATTCCCATACATGTGCACAACAATTTGGAAGCGATTAGCAGCCGGTCACTTTTTAAAAGTCCTGATCATGCTTTCTCTCGAGTTTTATTTCTTTACAATTATGGTTATGCAGTGAAGTAGAATTTATTGTAGTGAGAGAAGCAAAGTTTATATGTTCTTGGAGATATTCTTGCAAATAATAAAACTTTTAGAAATAGCTCATCCGATTAATAAGATAGATCTGTCAGTTTACCTCAGTGATACAGAGAACACTTAATGCTCACATTTGTCAGTATTTGTGGCATCCTGAAACCAAGAACCGTTCAGCATATCCTTTCCAGGAACTAATGGAAGACATTAGGCAGTCTAAACTGTGGTGCTGTGGTTTAGTTAAAGTTTAGGCTAGGCATAGTTAAATTAACGAATTAGTGTTTAGTGTACATAGCTAGTCAGCATAATTTAGGAACAATGTATATAATTATACAGTTACTGTCCATTCCAAACCAGAGTGCTTTTCACTGAAAACAAACTCTTTGTATTATCCGCGCGAAAGTAGTTCACAAACCACGCATCTAATGACAGCTTGTTCCCCTCTCACGTGCTTGTTGAACACTGTTTAAATGTATAAAAATGTGCCCTGTATGAGAATCATAGTTCATAATGCAACCTGAGGTAACAATCGATTTTATAAGTATGCGGCAATTAACATTTTACTTACGTTAATCACAATCGTCAGACAAAAGTGTAACACCCAAATCCGAATCCTCCGAAGGTGACTCAGCTGCCGTATCAGAATCAGAACTACTCTCCAAAATAATGACATGCTTATTCACAATTCCACAGCACTGTCGCACAAAACAAATTCCCACATATTATCCTCTTCTATGTTCTATTACGTCTGTTTATATTCCCTGCTTGGTTACACTTCTCACTGAAACAACTGTAAAATCCGATATTAGTTTTGTAATATGCACTAATGCAAGTGTTGGGTATTTTTCTAATAGTGAGTTGAATATATGAAGTATTGTTTGTTTTTCGCCACTTTTTAACTGTTTCCCTCTTTTGTGTTTGAACAGTTTATGCGCACTACACGCACCCTCCTCTTCCATGTGAACTCAAATACCAACTGACTAAATCACAAGATTTGACCTGAGCTGAGCATGTGTGTGTTAGTGTATTATGAATGACTGTTCGCTTATCATATTTCCTGTGTTACGCAAAGTGTTTATTTGGTACTCAGATAGCACCTCTGGGAATTCATTACTGCATTTCTCATATATGTAACAGAGTGGCAGTCATGCATACGGTTGGTATTAACAAGCAATATGCTCTCGGTGTTAGCACAAAAGCAGACGAAAATAATATTTTGTAATCTCTTAGCAGCTAGTAATCCATTACCTTCAACAATGAGTTCTTATGATAACCATAATAAAATGTGCAGTTCTATACCTTTCCTGCTCCAATATTCCATAATACAATACATGTATCAAGGAACTATTTACGTTGGCGTAAGAGTGTGTTCTTGGGTTCGTGACAAGCAGAAGCAAGTGCTTCTGTTTACATCAGAGGGAACTCTGGTTTGGAATGGACAGAAGTGTAATTTAGTGACAAAAAGAGTGTTGGCTGCATTAATTTGAGTGATGCAAAATGAAGAATTTGGCTGCCCTGCATTCTTCTATATGGCTACATGTGCAGTATTTTAAGTAATTACAAGGCTTAAATTATGTTAATAAAATGTTTTCCAACAAGAAATCATCCAAATAAGTAATTCTAAATACATATTACACCAAAGAATGTGAAGCTGTACTTCGAAAAAATATGCCACAGACATTAGACATAGAAAAAAATCTTGTGTCACATGTTGTAAAGTTGAACCAAAGACTCTAATTATTAATTGTTGTTTCTGGGATTTTTACAGCTGCATGTTTAAGCAGAGATGCAGCTAGATACACAGAAGACTTTGTCTTCACAATAGGAGTAGGAGATGACTTTGTGATGCGGCTATCTATAGATAGTGCTGAGGATCTAAGGACTTCAATGCTGCAAGTTCTAGAAGCCTCGCGCCTTCCAAAAGTAAGTGCAGCACATTCTCTGCATCTCTTTCTGTTGTCATGGTAAAATTTTGTTTTAAATCCGTAGCAGGAAGTCAGTGATATTAATAGAATGTGAACAGAATATAATTGTGGGATAAATGTAGCATTTGTACATCATTATTGCAAGGACATGGATTAAGAGAACATGTTTAAGGTTGTCGCAGTCTATGGATCCCCAAGCGGCAGGCTTTGTACAGTAGCCAAACACTTGTCCCCTACCTCCCCTAACCACAAGCACTCATAAACATTAGTGACAACCATATACACATGTGCGTTGTTGCCAAAGTTTAAAATAGTATTTGAAAACAAAACTTTGCCGCTGATTTCCACATGTACAAAATACAATCATGCAGTTTGTCTTGCTTACTTTACACACAAATGCAGTAAATAACTATGCATCGCATAATAATTACATTTCTGTTAGGAACGCTTTAGAATATGACTCAGGAAGAGCTGAACTTACATTACGCTACAAGAATGGAAATGCATGTTAACATATCCGAGAGACACTTAGAAACGCGTCCCAAATAAACTGTAGGTTGTTGGACTATCATTAAACAATTAAAATGCATTAATACGAATTTATTTTGAAAGGAACGTTTACTCCCAATCGAAATTATCATTTTTATTGTTATTTACCCTAATAGCTCGTTTACTCCCAAACAAGATTATCATTTTTTTTGTTATTTATCCTAATAGCTAATTTTTATAAGTACGGGCTGTATATTTGCAGTTCGGCTTATTGTAATTATTACTGTGCTATGGTAAAAGTATTCTTTATTTTGTCTGTCCTACAACCACAGAATGTAGAAAAACCAAGTTCCAGAGGATGTAAACAAAAACACTATATATGTAAAAGTTTAAAAAGAAGAAACAGGTGAAAAAAGCAAAGCGAACGCAAGTTTTTTGTGTCACTCTGGGGATATAGGGGCTTTTTTCGTACTTTTGAAATTTATAATAAATTTGCTTCACAGCGATGTTTTATTAATATAAACTTAAATAAAAAGAAACTGGGTATTGTTTAAGATCCATGAGATTTATTAGCATAGCAGCTTGTGTTTAATTAAATTAATAACTTTATTATAAAATGCAGGACAAGTAAGAATACGGAAGACAAAAGAAAGAAAATAAAAAAATCTTATGTGTTATATTCACATGATTATCTCTACTCACTCTTCTATAACTACTTTTACGAAAGCTTATTCTTCTATCTACTGCTTCTTAAACGAGATAAACTTTCATTGCATATTTGTAATTATAAGGGCACACAGGCTAAAGCGATAGTCAGATTTTTAAAAACAGATGAATATACCATAACTTTGAAATTCCATGCTCTTAGCATGACCACGAGAAAAATACAAATAGGGAATTGCCATTTGTGAAAAGTACAAGTATTTCAAAATTCAAACCAGTAACAAACAATTTCTCGGAAACGATTAACACAATTTGACATAAACAGATTGCATTTTACTCACAGTAAGATTTTGTATATCTCTTACGGTTTACCAGTTATACAGAAAGTTGAGAATGAGAAAGAGTTTACAGGCTATTCCCAGAAAATAAAATTCAAAATACACATTTTATTTTTCATGCAAATATCTTAAACATGTAGTAAAACACTGCTAAATTTACAAAACTGCACTAAGTAAAACACTATATAGCTTCACTGAAGATACAGATACAAATTTAACTAAAAGACGGCAGAAAAGCACGCGAACAGTCACAGCTGCTAAAACGTACTGAAATCGAAGAAACAACACAAATGACATTGCAACAATGCTTTGCTTTGGTGGAGCTAAAGAAAGGACCACGTATTGTATAGTTGGGGGATGGAAAGACCCTACTAATCGTTTACAGATGGGTTTGTGGTCAGGCCACAAAGCTTTCGTTCGCTTTGTAGCCGGTTGGGGAAAGGATGCCCGCGACTAGTTTACCATATGTATGCATTAAATTGTTTTCATTTGTCATAAGAAATCTTAAGAAATGAGTAAAGTAGCACTTCTATTTGCTCTGTTTTCTGCCCTTGCAGACTGTGTTTGGATGGATGATTTATATTAGTTTTGTTGTTTTTCAGAGCATGTATGTTTTCAAAATGGAGACATAATGCACATAAGTCTCCTGCATGCTAAATTTTTAATTTTACTCCATAACAAGTGTTTGTGTTTGAAACAAAAAACTGACTGAAAACTGTCACTTCATTTACCAAATGACATTACCATCATCATCGTCCAAAGGTTCTTCATTGCACATGCGAAAGCAGACTGAAATGACCAATGACTATTAGTTTTATTACTTCTCGCATAGCAGCCAACATGTGCACAACAATCTGGAAGCGATTAGCAACCAGTCACTTTTCAAAAGCCCTGGTCATGCTTTCTCTCGGGTTTTATTGCTTTATAATCACGGTCATGCAGTGAAGTAGAATTTGTTGTAGTGTGAGAAGCAAAGTTTGTACGTTCTTGGAGATATTCTTGCAAATAATAAAACTTTTAGAAATGGCTCATCCGATTAATAAGACGGATCTATCGGTTTACCTCAGTGATACAGAGAACACCTAGACACTCACATTTGTCAGTATTTGTGGCATCCTGAAACCAAGAACTGTTCAGCATATCCTTTCCAGGAACTAATGGAAGACATTAGGCAGTCTAAACTGTGGTGTAGTGATTAGGTTTAGTTAAAGTTTAGACTAGGCATAGTTAAATTAACAAGTTAAGTAGTGTTTAGTGTACATAGCTAGTCAGTATAATTTAGGAACAATGTACGTAATTATATAGTTAGTGTAATTTAGCAACAAGAAAGAGTGTTGGCTGCATTACTTTGAGTGATGCAAGATGGAGAATATGGCTGCCCTGCATGCGCAGAATAAATAAATCAATAAATAATAAGGCTTAAATGATGTTAATAAAATGTTTTCTAACAAGAAATCATCCAAATAAATAATTCTAAATACATATTACACCAAAGAATGTAAAGTTGAGCCATAATTTCAAATTAGGTCATAAATCATACCTTTTGTAAGATATATTAATGTATTAATGATTCTCGTGGCAACACACTCTTAACTTCACTCTTTCAAAATAATTACCTTGTACACGTGGCTCTTAGCTGATGATGAAGACAAGGTGTCTTCAAAATGCATACAAAATGCATCTTGAAAGAGTGAAGTTAGAGTGTATTGCCACAAGAATCATTAATATTTCAACTACTTCACTGTGTTTCCCATAAAGTGTTATGTTAAAATATATTAATGTCCTTTTCATTGTGTGTTTATTGTTTGAGAGCACTTGGTAGGTTGCTGTAGTTTCCTTTTGGTGTAGTCAGGACAATGCATTAGTAACGGGGTCATCAAGAACTTCCTCCACACCTTGCTGCTGGCCACCGCTTGATAAAAGGTTGGCATCCCTAGGTTTATCACATTCGATTCCGATGGGATGTTATGATTATTGGCGGGATGTAATGATTATCTGCATTATCAACGGATGCAAGCACATGAGTTGTTTATTGTACTGGTTAGTATGGTCTACTATGCTGTGAGTTCTGACGTGTGCCTGAAGCGAAATCAATGTATTCTACAGAGGAACATATGTTTCTAGTGGAAAACGTTTTTAATGAACGTGGAAATTATACTGAGAAAGTGAAACAAAATTTCGTTGTCAGGTTCCCTAACTCAAAACTACCGCACGCACTGAGATACTGTGTGTGATTTAATTAATAAATTTCGGAAGTCAGGTTCTGTACATGAAGCTGTTAGAAGTGGAAGACCCAGTGTGCTAACAAAGGAAAAACTATTTGGATATATCGGATAGAATGCTTAAAAGTCCACAGAAATCAATAAACAAATTGGCCCAACAATGTGATATTTCTTATGGTTCCACATACAAAGCAGTCAAAAAAGAACTAGGTTTGTATCCATATAAGGTATCAGTCGTCCACGAATTAAAACCCACAGATCATGGGAAAAGCATTCAGTATTGTGAATGGTTTCAGAGGTTTATTTTGCACCATGGAATTGACGTGTTAGACAGGACATTTTTTACTGATGAAGCATGGTTCCACTTATCAGGATACGTAAATTCACAAAATATGCCAGTATGGTCTACTGAAAACCCTAATGCAATTCAAGGAACCCCTTTACATTCAGAGAAAATTGGTATATGGTGTGTGATCTCTCGCTCTCAAATTATTGGGCCAATTTTTTTCCATAACTCAATTAATTCAGATGTTTATTGCTCGGATATTCTTTTTCCATTTATTTCACAGCTAAATGGAGATGAAGTGAACAGTGCATTTTTTCAACAAGATAACGCCACTGCTCATACATCACATAAATCCATGGGACTGTTAGTGGAATTTTTTGGGGAAAGACTAATTTCTAAAGGTCTGTGGCCTCCGCGGCCTCCTGATCTTATCCCTCCAGATTATTTTCTTTGAGGAGCTGCTAAAGCTTCGGTCTATAAGGACAATCCAGAAACAATCGATGAGCTGAAAATTGCAATACAAGATAACATAACATCTGTAACAAAGAAGACATTAATTACAGTGTTTGAAAATAAATTAAAACGAGTGAATTTGTGTCTTCAAGAAAATGGTAAACATTTTCAACATCTTCTTTAAACAGGTTAGTTGCATATTATTTTTCTACATTACCTTTCATGCATGAATATAGTGAACCTAGCAGTTTTCTTAACCAACGAAATGTTTTCACCATATGCTCGCGCCAGCCAGTGCTGCCACCAGAATTCCCGACTCTAGGGGAATCTAGGTTACACGGGAGGTGTGGAGCGACTTCTCGATGACCCGTTATAAGCTCTACACTGAGGCGTATATTGCAACTGTCACTTTTTACTGGAGGTTCCTTATTTAAAATGAAAGAGTGGATAAATTTACAGTGACCAATTCTGAGACAAGTTACTACTACTTGCTCTGAATGTTTGAGAATTTGGAAAGCTTCAAAACTGTTGATACAGGCTGTGCAAGCATCACATAATTTGCTTTCTGAATGAAACCAAGTCTTCTTCTATTCTTCTGTCAACTGTCGTTTTGTGTAACTAATGATGTTTTGGTGTGGTGCAAGTATTCTTAGGTCACTGAGAGGATGTTGAGTAGCTTCCTTTGTAGCTTCATTGGTTTTTTTATTTTATTTAATGCCCACATGTGAGGGGATCCATGCAAGGATTACATGTTCTCCAGAGTGCATAACTTTATAATGGAGGTAGACAATATCTTGTATAATAGGGTTTCGATTCTAGCTGGCATGGTGTACTTAATGAGTCTGTGTAAATAATAAAATTAGCTTTCACAGTAGAATGAATGATGTACTGAAAGACTTTCTTGACTGCAAACTTCACAAGAAAGGATGGAAAAATAATGCAATAACAGCATAATATGGGTGGGATACACTATTCCACAGCCACATCCATTAGTTGTTATTGATCTATCTATGAAGATTTCTATAACATCTGTGTAGTTGTCCAGTAGAGCATTGTACATTTGTTTTAAGATGGAAGGGAGTGCTTGGAGTTTTGGATCATAGTGAAGCTAAGATTAGTTGTAGGGCATCGGAGGTGCAATAGCAATGTGTCCATTGTATATTGATTTTAGGAATTTTAAAATAAATTTCATTGCTTTACTCAGCAATTCTGGTGTTAAAAGGTTTGATCCATTGTCTTTGGCAGGGAAATATAGCAACACTTTGCAGAAATTGGGTGTGAAGCTGTCTTGGTATGACAGACTTAGGTCTTCCTGCGAGTAGATAGTGATGGTTATTCTGCATCTATCTGGAGGCTTGCCACTGGGTTAGTAACATAAGTAGCAAGAATTACTCTTGGAGCAATAGACTATATTTTTTGTAACACTTTCAGAGCTGTAGGAGATGCAGAGGCATAGATGATAGCTGTGTGGTCCGGCTTGGATCTAACAATGTCCTTATAAGTATTTAGAAATACAGAAAGATCAGCACCCCAACCTCACATTACCAAAAGTTGTCAAAAGTCAGTCCAAGTGTTTTGATATTTTGGACACACTGGATTTGAGTATAGCTCTAAATCTATTGATGGGAACCTTTTCCTGGAGAAAGTGATGCATATTTGTGTTCCTCCAATTCCTTCTATATGCAACAGTAAACAGCCTCACTGTCAGATTGGTAAACATACTCCTGAGTACAGAAGAGTACAACAAAGAACACAAGATCCCAGAAATTATGCATAACATGGCTTTGAGAAGGATATTATGGACAGGAAGATAAATTTAAAAGGAAGAGGCAAATAAAGAAAATCTTCACTTTAAGCAACATGAAGGAAACCAAAACATTTTAAAAATCCACCTTTCATTATTGGGACTTCCAGAAATTTGCTAAAATATTCAAGGAAAATGGTGTTTCTATAGTCCAGTCAATGAACAGTGTTTATAAAACATACTCAGAGTCAACACAAAGGACGGAATTCTAGCTGGAAAAACCTCAGACATTTATGAAATTTGAAACAATGATTGTGAGAGAGTACAGGTACACTCGGTCAAACTAAAAGTGGCCGGTCTCTTAAGCAGTTAAACTTTTTCAAAGTCCCTTGGTGTGAAACAAGTGGTTAAAAACTGTCAACTTGTGCCGCTTTGGCTAACTCTATAATACAAGGCACTGATTTGGTCTACTTCCACACTATGCTTGGCATGGAACAGTAGTTAGGCTACTTAACTTCTATGCAAGCAGTTCAAGTTCAATTTTCTGTAGTGGATTGTTATCTTCTATTTTTTACAACTCATTTTACTGTAATATAATTAAATAATATTGCTTGTGTTACTTCATTTGACTTACAAATATAATTACAATAATGGTGAAATTTGTGGTTAGGAAATTAAATTAACTCAGTATGAACCTTCTGATTGATAAATTAATGTCATGGTTGCCATCTACTGGTATGTTGGGCTACTAAATAAATGCCACATGCATAAAATATGAAGAAAGCCTGTTACATCGTTACTTGTATACTTAAAAAGGCAGGGGTGGGGGGGAATTAAAATTAAATTAAGTTTTAATTATGGATGCACTTTAACCTTAGTGTCCCATTCTATATTAGTGTGAAAGACCAGAGGCCTCTTTATCAGGCTTGAGGTTCTTTTACATCCGTAAATCTAAGACATGAGATCACCAGCTTTACTTCCCTTCCAAAAGAAGCCATGCTAAGGATTTTTACAGCTGAAAAAAGAATCTGTTGCCCTCCGCCGGCTTTGAATCCAAGGCCTCAGGAACTAGAAGCTAGTATGGTACCCCTTGACCATGGAGGACAACAAGGGGGTTGGAGTTGAGCAGCTCCAAGGAGATCTGAATTTGCAACCTCAGAATCATTAAGCTAACTCTCTAGTATTGAGCTAAGAGTGCTGCAGGAAGCGTGGGATTGTAACGAGCTTTAGTCTTACTCCACTGAGAGCCATAAATCAATAAAGTGTATTTTGGTTACAAATATTCAGTGTTGAAACACCTTGAAATATTGTGTGTTTGAAATCTGGTATATGAATTATTTTCTCGGAAGACTTTTGTGATTATTATTGTATTCCCCATTATAACTACTACAGGCATATAAGCAGTTTTACGAATTAAGCCTGGCTGCCCCAAGCACTTGTAGAAGCTCTGTCTCTCAGACACAGGCCAGTTTTAAATTGATCTATAGTCCATTCCAAACCAGAGTTCCCTCTGATGTAAACAGAAGCAGGTGCTTAGACTTGTCACGAACCTAAGAATATACTCTTACGCCAACGTAAATAGTTCCTTAATACATGTATTGTATTATGAAATATTAGAGCAGGAAAGGTATAGAACTGCACATTTTATTGCTGTTATCATAAGAACTCATCATTAAAGGTAATGGATATATACTAGCTATTAAGAGATTACAAAATATGATTTTCGCCTGCTGTTGCGCTAACGCAGAGAGCATCTTGCTTGTTAATACCAACCGACATGCACGACTGCCAATCTCTTACATACACAAGAAATGCAGCAATGAATTCCCAGAGGTGCTATCTGAGTACCGAATAAACACTTTGCATAACACAGGATATATGATAAGCGAACAGTCATTCATAATACACTAACACACATATGCTCAGCTCAGGTCAAATCTTGTGATTTAGTCAGTTGGTATTTGAGCTCACATGGAAGAGGAAGGTGCGTGTAGTGCGAACACAGTGTGAATAAACTGTTCAGACACAGAAGCGGGAAACATTTAAAAAGTGGCTAAAAACAAACAATACTTCATCTATTCAACTCACTATTACAAAAATACCTGACACTTGCATTATTGCATATTACGAAACTAATATCGGATTTTACAGGCGTTGCAGTGAGAAGTGTAACGAAAGCGAGCAGGGAATATAAACAGACATAATACAACATAGAAGAGGATAAAATGTGGGAACTTGTTTTAAGTGCAACAGTGCTGTGGAATTTTGGATAAGCTTGTCATTATTTTGGAGAGTAGTTCTGATTCTGATACGGCAACTGAGTCATCTTTGGAGGATTCGGATTTGGGTGTTGCACTTTTGCCCGAGGATTGTGATCAACGTAAGTAAAATGTTAATTGCCGCATACTTATAAAATCGATTGTTACCTCAGGTTGCATTTTGAACTATGATTCTCACGCAGGGTGCCTTTTTATAGATTAAATAGTGTTCAACAAGCACGTGGGAGGGGAACAAGCAGACATTATGGGCGGGGATTGCGAACTACTTTCGCGCAGATAATACAAAGAGTTTGTTTTCAGTGAAAGGCACTCTGGTTTGGAATGGACAGTAGTGTACATAGAGAAATCAAAGAGGAACATGGACACAAGGTTAAAACAACACAGAGAAATGTAAATCAACATCGCAGAGCAATTTTGATCCACAGATCATCAGTTGCAAGAAAAACCTAAGCTTTCAAAAGCCTTCAAAAGCTGGTTGAACTCTCTGTTTGGAAAAATTATTTATACATAAAAATAAACATAGTTTGTTACATTTTGATGCCTTATATGAAAATGATATCACACAGACATCCTGCTAGGAAATGTCCTCTAAAAGTCACAGGAGGAAGTGCGGCCATAAGTCAAGGCTGATGATGATGATGTTTTCGAAACATTTTCCACCAAGTTTTGATATAGAAAATGAAGCTAGAGTGATTAAAAATTCATTTTTAGTATGTAAATCTAAAGTTGAATTCCCTTTTAACTCAAAAATAAATTACAGAATATCTTAAATTATGTAGTAGAGGAGATGTTCAAGGAGATCAGAAAAAGCTGCATCAAATAATGTTTAACAAGCATTGTGCTTTTAGTTAATTGTTTTGCATTCTTAGGAAAACAAACTCTGCAAATAAATGCATTTTACAAATATTAAGAGAATTATTTGTAATTTGTTTTAACTTAAAATAAAGAGAGTTGAAGGTTGTTACACTACATCACTAAAAAGTTCTTACTTGAACGCGTTTCGGGAGACGTTTTGCTCCCATCATCAGCATCTTTTCAACTCTGAGTTTCAACTTTGAGTTGAAAACATGTTATGACGATGGGAGCAAAACATCTCCTGAAATGCATTCAAGTAAGAACATTTTAGTGATGTAGTGTAACAACCTTCAACTCTCTTTATTTTAAACTATGACACATCATTGTTACTAGCTTCTAAATCTTCAAAATTAATTAATAATTTGGAGTTACAAGTCTAATAAGAAGCAAAGAATAAACACCGATATTGCCGCACATAATAACTAAGAATATGGAGGTAAGGACAGATTTACACAATTTCAATGAAAACTTTGAAATAAAACAGGACATAAAATTATACTTAAAACTAGAAATCAAAAAGAAACACACAGCTGCAAATATAAGATTCCTAAATCTTTGTATTTTATTGAGTTGAAAACATGCTGATGATGGGAGCAAAACGTCTCCCAAAACATGTTCAAATAAGAACATTTTAGTGATTTAGTGTAACGACCTTCAACTCTCTTCAGTTTAAATTATGACACATGACTGTTACTAGCTTCTAAATCTTCAAAATTAATTGTTTTAACTGTTTATATTGGTAGTATCGCATCATGCTGAATGGACTGGGCTATGCCGTGTTTGGAGTTCCTGCAGAAGATTTGGAGACTACATGGAAAACAGACTGCACATTACCAACCAGTCCTGGACAACTCCCTCTTTTATTTCAGAATCCTGAACCAACAACTTGGAGTGTAAGTGCTTGATTCATAAATCATGTACGTTAAACACAGTTTCATCTGTACAGTTATGTAAAAGGCAGAAATACCCATACTGAGCCTCTAATTATTGTCAAGAACTGCATGAACGCCACTCTACAGTCAAAAGGCGAGAGTCTAATATAGAATTTGTTTGGATAGTATCATTAAACGCTGTTCCTTCGAGAATTCCACATGAAATGCTTCAACTTGCAATGATATATTTACCATCTTAGTTTGTTGCGGTAATACCTTGAAAAGAATGAAGGTCACTTTCAATGTGACATTCAAGATGTATGCAACAAAACATTATATTTGCACTTCCTACTAAAATTTTACTTCTTTCAAAAATTGCCAGGTGTTCATGATGCAATTACTTCTGGTATGGTTTTTCATATAATATGTGGCCTCTCTGGCTACCAAGAATGAAAGAAAGAAAAGAAAGCAAGAAAGAAAAAAAAAATCGTTTTTTTTAAGCTCTATATTGCATCTTTTTTAAATAAGTTAAATAATCTTATTATTAGTATTCAAGTCTAGATGTGGTCATATAAATTAATTATGCTCTGAGTGTTTGTGTCTCTTGGCAGGAATTTCAAACAAACTGCTCTTTTCATGTCATTTAGTCTATTACGGAGAAAGCTTATAAGTTGAGTCATGATTAAAGTTTAAAAAATGAGAACAGTAATAACTGTAAGAAAACCAAATCTTAAAAAATACAAACTTTGTTACAGGAGACTGCAGTTCTGTCGAGGGATGTGCCTGCTAGACGATTCTCCCGCACAAGACTCTATACTCCAGGCCGTATCTTACACATAACCAAGAGAAAAAAGACAAAAGCAGAAAAGTGAGTTAGTGTGAAGTTTTCTATTATATAGAAAATTTAAATCAGAGTTGAAACACTTAACATCACTTACATGTTTTACAACTTGACCAGTTTCGGAAGCTAATTGCTCCCATCATTGGAAGTGGCCGACTGGTTCCTTGTGGTGTTGTCCTGTATGCGTCTGTGTGTGGTGAAAGCTGGTGTAGTGATAAAACTCCATAGTGAGCTTGGTGGCGGCAATTCAAAATTCATCACATGTGTTTATGTTTTGTGATTAATAACTTTTCCCAAGTATCCAACTCTGGACACCACAAATCTCGCCCAACAAAAAAGCAAAATGATTTTCAAGAAATTGACTTTCCACCCAAGGACTCACTACAAATTCCACAACATCTTAAAAAAAAAACATTTGCCTAGCTCCATAATAGAGAAATTACTCTGCAACAAATCAAAGGACCACATACCTCAGAACAAAAATGCAGGAATCTATCAAATTAATTACCCAGAAACAAAAAGGAATATAGAGACCAGATTAAAATAACATGAGGCACATCAAATACAAACAGATGGATAAATCTGCATTGCACATCACTTTTGGACAACAAATCACATTACACCAAATATAACACTCTTAAAACTGACAAAACACACTCCAGAGTTGGATACTTGGGAAAAGTTATTAATCACGAAACATAAACATCATGTGATGAATTTTGAATTGCCACCACCAAACTCACTATGGAGTTTCATCACTACACCAGTTTCCACACATACGGGACAACACCACGAGGAACCAGTTGGCCACTCCTGATGATGGGAGCAATTAGCTTCCGAAACTGGTCAAGTTGTAAAACATGTAAGTGATGTTAAGTGTTTCAACTCTGATTTAAATTTTCTATATAATTTCAAATTCACATCACTGTTACTAGCTTATTCATATTTTATACTAATGAAGTTTTATAGTTTATTTTATCCCTACCAACAACAAGATAATGAATATTTGATGTTGTGAAAGAAATTTTCATAAAATATTGTTTTCCGGCTAACAGTGGTGCTCAAATTATTAATATAGTATAATTTAAAATTCACAGGCTGCAATTCTTAGCAAATATGGATCTATAAGTAATGTTCAAAAGTGAATATCCTGGGCTGGTTATAACATGAAGAAATCTCTGTATCTGAAAAGTTTTCAGTCTCATATCTGTTCTTTCTGCTTATTACTTTCTCTACTACGTATAGTAAGTAGGGGAAGTATTGTATTCCACACAAAATTTCGATACCGAGATTTCACCAGAAATACATGTTTTGAGACCCCCTGAATCCAAAAAAAGCATTTTTGGAAACATGTCCGTGTGTGTGTCTGTGTGTCTGTGTGTCAGTCTGTCTGTGTGTGTGTGTGTCTGTCTGTGAACAGCATAACTCAGAAACGAACAGTCGGATAAACACCAAAATTGGTATTTGGATTCAGTATCTTCCAAGGATGCGACACGAAGGTTTTCAAGAAAATCCCCCCACCCCAGAGTACCCTTTACATGGAAGATTTTTCGAAAATTTTAATTTTCTCAAAAATGGCTCTAACGATTTTGATTAAAATATCATATGTTTAAGATATTTTTATGAGAAATAAAATGTATATCTTGAATTTTCTGGGAATGTCTCCAAAAGTATTCTCCATTGTGAACGACTTTTGCATAACTGGTAAACCATAAGAGATAGACAAAAGTTTACTACACAAAAAATGTAGATCGCGTTAAAATACACAATTTATGTCATATACATTTTTTTTGTATGTGAACCATTTTCGAGATATTGCTTGTTATTCCCTTAAATTTTTCAATACTTATTTTCTCAAATGGGAATTCGTTATTCATTTTTTTGTCTTGGATATGCAAAGAGTTATAATCTGTGGCAAAGGGAATGGTGCTGCACCTAGCAACCAGCTATTAAGAGATATGTATGTGCTTAAAGGTTACTGTTTTTCTATATTGCCCTTGTAAATATATTTTCCCCTACATCTACAAGAAAATTAGCAATAAGATAGAGTTTGCAAATGTTTATCTCGATTAACATGAACTAGATGGAGAATAAGCGTTTGTAAAAATACTTTGTACAAGAGTAGAGAAAGTCATGTGAGTGTTTCACATCAGATTTTTACTTTCGCTAAGTAAGTAGGGGAAGTATTGCATTCCACCCAAAAATTCGATACCGAGATTTCACCGGAAATACATGTTTTGAGACCTCCTGAATCCAAAAAAAGCATTTTTGGAAACATGTCCGTGTGTGTGTCTGTGTGTGTGTGTGTGTCTGTGTGTGTGTCTGTGTGTGTGTGTGTCTGTGTGTCTGTGAACAGCATAACTCAAAAACGAACAGTCGGATAAGCACCAAACTTGGTATTTAGGTTCAGTATCTTCCAGAGATGCGACACGAAGGTTTTCAAGAAAATCCCCCCACCCCAGACTACCCTTTACATGGAAGATTTTTCGAAAATTTTAATTTTCTCAAAAATGGCTCTAACGATTTTGATGAAAATATCATATGTTTAAGATAATGTCATGAGAAATGAAATGTATATCTCGAATTTTCTGGGAATGTCTCCAAAAGTATTCTTCACTGTGAACGACTTTTGCATAACTGGTAAACCATAAGAGATAGACAAAATGTTACTACACAACAAATGTAGATCGCGTTAAAATACACAACTTATGTCATATACATTTCTTTTGTAGAGTGAACCGTTTTCGAGTTATTGCTTGTTATTTCCTTAAATTTTCCAATACTTGTACTTTTTCTCAAATTCGTTATTCATTTTTTTTATGTCCTGGACATGCAAAGAGAATGGAATGCGCCACATAGCAACCAGCGTTAAAATATTTGACTATCGCTTAAAAGCTACCATATTCCCCTTGCATCTACATGAATATTACCAATAAGATTGACATCTCGATATCTCGATTAACATGAAGCATATGGAGAATAAGCGTTTGTAAAATCAGATTGTACAAGAGTAGAGAAAGTCATGTGAGTGTAACACATCAGATTTTTTTTCTTCTTTCCCTTTCTTCTATCTTGCTATCTTATTCATGTTCAAGTCCTTAAAAGTGTATCTTATGGTTTCCTTATTTGTTCTAAGAACGGTATAAGCCTCTTGTGCGCTATATAGGACATTCTTTCTTTAGGCCCCATTGCACTTCAGCTTGAGTTGATGGGTCAAAATTAAGGCAGTTTTAATTGCTCCAGTCTCAATCAAAAACAGATCAGATTATCATCTTCCGTATATGCTGTACTCTATTAGAGTGTGGATGTGTGCACATTTTCTTAATACATGTCACAGAAAAAAATGTTGCAGCATGGTTGAACTGCAAAAATTACATTCACATAGATTTGCTGCAGAAGCTACAAGTGTTCCCAAACTGCACATTATTTATATATGCATGTAATTATCTATAGCTTCTGAATGTATCGACATGGTTGGCTGAGCTCGTTAAAGCATGGACTCATGAACGAGAGGTCTGCAGATCAAATCCCTCCAGGACCATCCTCTGTGACAGATTTTTTCCAGGTTTTCTTCAGTACTTATTACTGGCAAATGCTGGGGAGATACCCTAAACTTAGACCTGGTACATTTCCTTCCCCAATTACCATTTTATTTCATGTGTCATCAGTGTCCATCACCTGTGATGCCATATGCAGTAAGAATGGGCATTAAACACTATTAAAATAAAGTCCTCTCTCTCTCACCTCATGAAAATGGTACTTGAGATAAGCACTTAATGAAAACCTATTATTTCTGTTTTTATACCTACACCCATCAATCAGAGTAACCATGGAAAACTCAAGTTTTCCACAAACATTGAGTTGAGCAATCTTTTTCAGTATAGGTGTTCACCTGTGCCAAAAGACAAAGTCTTTTTGTAGAATTTGTATACAGAAGTTAGAAACCGTAATGTATTTGAATGAGATTTCTTATGTGCATTGGAATTGTAATACTAAAAACATCACTTAATAATGTTTTTACTTTCACTAGAAGTTTTAAATATGCTTTCTTCTTTAAATTCTTACCTTCAGCTGTGAAGGGAGATTTCTGAATACCTCAGTAAATTTAAATAAAAATCTGGACCATGTTATCATGTCTAAGTACTATAGAGTCGAAAATCTTTTTCCCAACAAATACTCACTCTGTCAGGCACAAGTGGACTGAGGAATACTCCTGTCAGTTGCAGGATTTTCAAAATGATTGGCTGATCTGCCACACCATACACCTTTACTCTTTCAGTCTTCAAGAGTTCAGGCTGATAACAAGCCACGGACTCCATGAAGAATATCAGTCCTTTCCATGTTATGCTTGTTGTAAATGATATTACTCTTTAGAAGTTGAAATAAACAGATTAAAGTTTGTGGTAACTTTGAAAGCCGTGAAGAAGACTACAAAGTTTCCATGGAGAGTAGCAGCCCCTTCCATTTTATGCTCGTTAAGCCCCTTGTACACGATCAAACTTTTTTCAATTCAAGAGTTCACAAGAAAAATTTTAAGATGTGACAAGATTGGAAAAGACTTTACAAGACCTGGCAAGACTTGAAAATGTCAAAAATGTGTATTTACAAGTTGTCTCTTTGCCAAACTGAAACCCTTCAGAACACATTGATGATTTATCATGCGCAAAGTAATTTAGTATTTGCATCACAGTGTAACAATTCGCAGTGAAATATTGTTCTTTACTAATATTATGTAGCACTTTCACGTATTATATCCAATGAAATCACATTACGAGTGTGGAATACAATGAAAATAACACCAACCGATAGGTTAACCACACTATTCAACATTGTATTAATGTATACTTAGTTCGGAAAACTGCCTGGTAATCATTTCTTCATAATTGCCATCATCTGCTCCATCTTGTGGTAACCATGGAGCTCTCGATGTATGGACATGGCGAGCTTATGTAAAACTTAACCAGTTCGCATACGACATACCTTGGCCGGGTAGCCATTTTTGTTTACTTTTTCACTTTCAGCCATGTTGCAGATTTCGTGACGCACTGTGCATACTTGCATTTCATTGGCCAAAGCCATCAAATCATTGTGAAATCTTTGAATGTTTAGAGCATGTCCTTATTTGCTTTCAAGACTTTCAAAGACTTTAAAAATATTGGAAGCGATTTGACAAGAAAAGTTGTGAAGTGACAACTCTTGAAAAGTCTTGTAGAGTATTGAATTTGACAAAAATTTGATCGTGTACAAGTGGCTTTACACAGGATATTCTTTAAAGTACCAGTTCCTTATGTTTTTATACTTGTTACTCAGGATACTGTTTAGACAATAAAGGTTTTAGGAACTGAAAGTTCATTACTTTGTATTTTGAACAGGAAATCTGGTGCAGGAGGTCAGCAATATGCCATGCGATGGGCCATTCCTGAGGAATTCTCAAGGCTTGTTGTAATGCCACGAATGCTGCTTGATCACCTACCAGAAAATGTGGAAAGGGTAATTGCCACTGTATTGGAGGAGCAGAAGGATCTCCAGAACCATCATCGCCATCACCATATTTATCATCGTCCTTTACCATCATGATGCATGAAAGATTACTGTCTTCATGATATTACTGCCTTAAAGGCAGCGTAGAACCTACTGTCAAATAGATGCTGTGATTTGCACAAAAGAGTGTCTCTGTGCTTGAACTTTATAGCCAAAGTACTTCTTTTTAAATGAAATTGTCTGCATTTTTTTCACACAAATGATGCAGAAGCTAAGGACAAACTTGGAAGGAATAGATAATGGTGCTTCAGGTCAATTCTGTAACTATCAATGAAGCAGTTGCCAAAATATTTCACCTTATATCATTTCATTCAGAATCATAAATCTGATTGCACCTAACCATTTATTATTTAAAATATAGGTACTACTTCAATTCAGTAATGGGTTTACATGTATGACAGAAAAATTCCAAACACAGTAGCATCTGATTCAAGCTCAACACATCATCCTTTTTATTATTTGCTTCTTCCAAATTATTGTGAATATTTCCATATTCATACATAAAACATTCAGTCTGAACCAAAAGTTTCTTTCAGTTATGAATCTTTTTGCAGACATGCTTATAAACCTCTTAATATAATGTTATTAATGTTGCACAGTTTTACTACTTTTGTTGCAGCAATGAAATATTAAGAATAAATTTTGTATTTTTTCAAGATTTGATGTAATCCTGAATGCATACAACCTTTATCATTTTTGAGTCACTTTCATTCTAAATTCAGTTTTCACACCAAATTGTCCCTTAATAAGCTAGTAAATATATTTTTCACATTTACTGTATGTGATAATGCTAGTCCTATAATTGCTTTGAAGTAGAAGCTATAACACAGTTTTCTAATTTTCTTCTCTAGAGTTAATAACAATGAACTATAGGAAGAGCCAAAAGACTACGAACCGGCTGCGCAGTGTTTTTCCTGTCCATGTCCTCGGCGCTCATTGCCGTTGGTCGCTATCATAGAAAGGCAAGGATGAAACCATATTTTAAAGGTTGGAAAGGTAGAGTCAGATGACTGAAAAGTTCAATGCCATAGCCAGGATTTTGAACCACAATTCCATTAATTGACCCAATAGTGGTTGAAACTATGAAGCCTGGAACTTAAAGCATTTACAACATGGTAAATCGCCATAGGGGTATGTCTTCTCAATACAATTTGAGATCTCCTTGTGGTTTACCGGGAAAAATTCAAATCAGTTGGAGAATTTAATGTCCTGCCGGCATGTTGCAATGGTAGTTCAGTGGTTAGAGCAACCAGACGGAGACCGGGAGATTTGTGGTTCAAAATCCCAGCTATGGCATTGAATTTTTCAGTCATCTGATTCTACCTTTCCAACCTTGTCCAACACACGGCTTGTGTGGAAGTACAATTAATTCTACTTTTAAAGGCTTTACTTAACAACTGTATGAAAGTGTGTTTGAGGACAGAAGTATTAGTAGAGATTTGTGGCCCCCTCGGTCCCCCGACCTAACCCCCTGCGATTTCTATCTCTGGGTAACTTAAAACAAAGTGTACAAGACTAATCCACACACCTTGGAAGAATTAAAACAAAATATCTGCCAGGAAATTGCCAGCATTTCTCAACGTGAACTGCGGTGAGTGATGGATAGTTTTCTAAAGAGGTGCCAAAAATGTATGGACAACAACGGTGGCCAGTTTCAGCATCTCCTTTCATAAAGTTGGTAAGTAAAGCCTTTAAAAGTAGTTTTAAAAATGTTGTATGGTTTCATCCGTGCCTTTCTATGATAGCGGCAGACAGCAACGAGGCTGAGGATGCAGACACGAAAAGCACCACGCAGCCGGTTCGTAGTTTTTTGGCTCTCTCTGTAGTTTTGCAATACTTACACCCAGAAAAATATTAAAATATATAAGTTAATTTTGATTCTGAGAGACTTACTCATTTTCATTGACTTAAGGCATTATTAAACTTAGAGCTGTATGCTCTTATTCATGTAGATTTTTTACTAAACACTTTATGCAATGATCGCATTTAATGTCATCACATGTATTTATTAGCTCATTGATCATTCCTTAGCTCTCTTTCTTCTCTCGTTTATATATCTTTGTGGCAGATCACAGCAAGGGTATTTGATGTCTCCCTTAAAGAAGTAAATGTTTGTCAGATTTACATATCGCCTCTAAGAGGTTGTAGTATATGCAGATAGGCATACCTAAGACTTGCCATGACAGCACAAGACTATTTCTTTTGATTCTTCAGTTCAAGTTGGCAAAGATTACATGTGTATTGACTGGTGTCAGAAAGACAGCATGCAAAATCATTGTAAGATGTAAACATATTGAACTTGCAGCATTTTTACAGCTGCCATTGTTCACAGAGTTGTTATAGCTTAGAATCTTCTATTTGCAGTGCAACTGAACCACACAGTCATCATGGCCTTTGCATGTTAAAGAGCAGCTTGCCTCACTGCAACTTGAATGCCAAGTTGGTTGTTAAAAACCACATTATGTAATCCACCTAATTTAAAGTTGGTAACCGAAATGCTGATGCGCACAGGCCTAAATCTTTTGGAATACTTAGCTGATAATATAGCAGAAAGATTGTTGCAAAAATGTTCTAATTTTCTTTGCAAATATTTTCAAGCTGTTCAAGTGTGTAAGCATTACTGTAATACATTCTCCCTTAAATTTCCACCATAAATAAAAATGTGTGTTTTTAAATTAAGCTTCATGCTTCATATAAATGTCTGATGTGTTGCATTCACATGACTTTCTCCACTTACTATCATTTATTTTTATGTAGTTTCCAGAAACTATTCTTACAAAAGCTTATTTTTCTATGTATTTCATGTTAATCAAAATAAACGTTTGCAAAAATGGTTAGATTACACATTTTGTTGAAGGTACAAGGGGTAAAGAGGCGAAATTGAATTGATAATAAAATATTTAAAATTGCTATATGCTGGCCTAGAAATTCCATACTCTTTCCTTGACACTACCACTAGAAACAACCAAATAGTGTTTCCAGTACCCCAAAAACATTGTTGGAATCTTCTTCATTGTTTGAAAGTTCATATGTCCCAGTTTTCTATGCCACTGTATTAAATCTTTTTTCTATTTTTGTGCAAGCGAAGCTTGCTTCACTATGATTTCCAAAATCAATTTCCAAAATCTATTTTCGGTTTTCTCCCCTTCAATAACAGGATGTTCTGTCATGATGATGGCACCATGGTTGAATATCTTCATTGAATCTCCTGAAAACAGTAGATCACCTCCTTTTGTAGTTACAGCACTGACAGACAATAGATTTCTAGATAGATCCGAAACATGTGACATTGTTTCGGACCACATTTTGAAATTCAGTTTCATCTTTGATATTTGAACTTAACATTTTCTTCTGCCATTTTTATAAGCATTTCTTTGGATTCTCTTGGGTTCTTCAACAATCTTGAGTCTTGGATCATATAATTTGAACACCCACTGTATGCAAGAATTCTTTGTCCAGTTTGTTTCCTGTCATAAGATACTCAACAACAGAGCATTCAACAGAGACCTAAACCAAACACCCTTGGTTTTGGTCCCTTCTGTTTATTCTTGTTTTCTTCTTCTTGAAGTAGCACTTCTTGGATGGATGATTTGTTGTTCTCACAATGAGAACAGGAAGGAAATTCTTTACCTGCATAACAGTCTTTTTCAGTGTGATTCAATTTTACATACTTTGTGCATTTCAATTTTTCAGATTTGTTTTGATATTTACTTTCAGATTTGCTTTGTTTCCATCTTTTAGATTTTTCACAGAGCCTTTCAGGATGGCCAAATTCACCATAATTATAGCAGGTAACCAATCTTCCAGAGGTTTTGCTTCCACTAGCTTCAAAGGCAACTTTCACATTATCCTTCATCCTTTTGTGATGATTTCATTTTGTCCTCTTTGGTTGACAATCGTGTTATCATTATTTCAATAATTCTTTGATCGGTGTCATTGAAATCTCATGAACTTCCAAAATGTTTGAATTTCTTAGACAAAATATTCATTATTTTGGTTATCAACCCATTTACTGATATGTTTTCATCAAGTTGATTTAAATGATGAGACAGATTTTGCAAGCAATGATGTTACTTAACACACTCTTTGATTTATATAACTGTAGAACTCGGTGAGAAGGTTAAGCATTTGTTGACTGTTATCCTTCTTGTAAACTTTCTTGATCTCTTCAAACAAGTTGATAAAGGCAGCTGAGGTGAACAGATTTTCTTTAACTTCTCTATCCACAGTTCTAAGTATATAAGTTTGGGCCTTGACGTCATTAACCTTCCACAGCAAGATTTCCCTATTCACTATTAGTTGGCAATGTCTCCAAGCCATCGATGATGTCCATCAGCATCTGTGAATGGAAGATAACACATGTATTTTAAACTTCCACAAGGTCTCGTTTTTCAGGATTTAGATATTCTTTCAGTTGCTCAATTTCCAACCCCATGCTTTCTCACTGTTAGCCAACACTCCACTTCACAGTTCAATATTTTGACGACTCTTTCCAGGATTGCACAGATTTATGACACACTTCCTGGGTCCATAACCTGACATTATTTGCAGCTGTTTGTCTTGATGTTATTGGATAATTTCAGGCTGAATTGAGCAAGGATTCACTAACCAACACAGCATTATGTTTTCAGCCTTATTTCTAAGGTATTTATTTTTGTATGCAATGGTACCCACAGTTGATATGTATTATACACAGAACCATCACAGAACACATGATACTCACAGTATTACCAACATAAGGAACATTGTTACAAAGAACTGAATATATCAGCAATTTTTTGGTCATCTTTGCCAAATGAAGTCCTTAAGGCTTTTGTAAGGCAGACATTCTAATAGAAATCCTATCTGGTTTTGGTATGGAAAAAAGGGGTAGAATTAAACATGTGCTGCTATAGGATATGCATACAGGTACTGCATTTATATCTTGCAGTATACTCTTATTAACCTGGCTCCATTTAATGTTGTATATTAATTACACTGTTAACCAAGCAAGGGTCCACTCATGGATATTATTACCAC